>CM049307.1:70258392-71729642 GCA_026874595.1 Sipunculus nudus
CAGCAGATTTGAGAATGGTACATATCGTGAAAAAAAGGCCACGGAATGACGATCAAAATGAGTTATAATTTATGCGGCTATGATAATTCTGGATAAAGATATGAAGAAAAAACGGTTTTGTGGTTTTATGATGACCTTGAAAATGACCTTTGACCTATTCTGACCAAAAACAATAGGCTTTTAGGCCTTCGGATGTCAATCAATTTTATAACGTTGAGAGCAACTGGTTAAAAATTGTAACCTGAATAAAATTAGCCATAGTTTGTGTAGATAGGACAATATTTGACGAAGTTATGGGCAAAATAATATCTTGGGGTGTTTCGGTGACCTTGATCTTTGAACTATCTTAACTAAAAAACAAAAGCTTTAAGGAGTTATGTTTTTTCATCAACTTTGTAACTTTAAGAGAGATTGCTCGAGAATTGTGGTATACAGAGCGAAAAAAAGGAAATCTCGTAATATCCAGTTTAACGAGAAATAGTACGATGGATAGTATAACATTCAGAGGGGTTGTTAAAAATTTGGCCTGTGGAATGCCATATGTAAGGAAAAAGAACAAGAAGGAAGGCGAATATGACGACAACTGAAAAACAAAGACATACTGACACATCTGATATGACAGTTGACCAGACCATCTTATGGAGAAAGCACAGAGGAGCAAAATGAGCTACAGTTTATATAAATAGGCCATCTCGTTGACATTAGGATTATTATGCACATGCTACATCTAATGAGGGGTATGTTTCTGAGGAGCATTTATCCGACCAGTACGGAATAAGTTCAAGATGTGTGAACCCTAATATCTGGGGTGAATTTCCTTTGCTCACACCAAAAATCCAAAGGATTTGCAGCATTGCAGCGAACACCAACATGTGCTTGTTCGCAGTGACGGATGGGAGCAGGTAGTGACTGACGACAGTAGGTCAGACAGAGAGGGGATCATGTACTGGTAGGGACAGCCCTCAGCATTTCCTGGTGCCTACTTACCAAACAATGTTAAGACTTGGCCATTTATAATCAGACACAACTCCATGTACTTCCACAACATTAGTCATTATTATTTTTCTCCTTACCTAGGGGGCGCTGCGCGATCCTTTCCTGCTTAGATGCTATTTCAATACTAATTTACCAGTATGTGTATATAGGAGCCATGACAACGTGACACTCAGGCCTTTAGAAATAAACTGATGAGCCTGGAGTCATGATGCGAGCCATAATTGAACACCCATTCTAAGGGTCGGCTCAAATATTTACTGTGTGGTATTATTTGACATCAGAGGCTTATACTCAGAAGTGCTGGGATGTGATCCAAATGTGTAAAACTTGGAAGTAACATAGACGCACTGGTCCATTTATGGCCACAGTCCAAATGCAGTTTCATTATAATCATAGGTGCATCTAAATATTTAAATTGCTTATGCATGATTCTGCTTTTAATGAGTGTATAATACAATACATGATACACACTCAAATATGATATAAATAAACCCTTATAGGGCACAAAAATATATTTATTAATTAAGATGTCATTCAATATTAAAATAGCTGTAATATACTTTTCATAAGTTGAACAAATATTAAAAATTCAATATATCCCAGTAGGACATCGTTGGAACATCCACAAACATACATGTACCACACAAAACTTAAAAGAAAAGTCAAACATTTTAACATTTCAACTTCAAATAAATCGATATTTTTGAATATTTCAAAATATTGTTATATCTGATTTCACTCAAACGTTATGTGCATGATAAGGGCATTTAAACACAATGTACTAATATTAACTATACGGAGCACTGTACGATTACAACGATCTCAAATAAAAATTCCAATTATGTGTCCATTGTGCATAACTTTCTGTCAAGGCACTGTTAATATTTGTGTTTTCTTTTTAAATTTGTATGACAATTATCAGACAATTCATTGTAAAATATTATGTATGTTATGCTGTCTAAGCTGTTTATGCTTTTATTTTAAAACATGAATTGAAAAAAAGTTCAATTTACAGCAGGAACAAATAGGGGCAAATATTACATTTTGATTTTGAGACCAAGAAATGTAAAATATAATTTGGCATCAAATGTATTACATAAAAGATTCGGTAAGAGTTTAAGAGATGCATAATCCTGATAAAATTGTTTGGTCTATGGAACAGGAACAGGTTTCTCAATTTTAATACGGAACCTAATATCAACAGATCAGGTAGTCGTGACGAACATAAATTTTGTAATTGAGATAAAAAAAATCAGATTCTGTAACACTAGGCAGCGTGAAATGTCTAGGGGAATGAATAAAGAAATCAGTGTTTTTTTTTTGTTAACAAATAATTATGATTTATTCTTAAAACAATCCTAACATTACAATACACTAAATCAATACAATTACACAGTATAGCAACGGTACAACAGTAAATCAATACAAGTATATAAATAAAGTGTACAGTACCTGGATACCACAACTGTCACAGCGACAACAAGTCCTTTAAAATATATGATCCAGATGAACAGTTCACATAAATCTTCTCAGAAAATAATAGTCCTATTCAATCACAAATCAATCTACTGTAATCCATAAATGAAGTTCTTTTTATACTCCCGAAAGCAAACTGAAGACTATATAAAATCCGTTACAAACTCGAAGATCTATAACTGCTTCATTTATCGGAAAGGTCCACAAGCTGATTCACACTCTTCTGTGTCCGCTGGAATATTTCTCTCTCCTCTCCCGGCTCTGAAACACAGCCCTATTTATAACTTTTCATCCAAAATTCAATAAAGTTCTATTTCACGAACAATCGAAAGAACAATACACGTGCACATGAACACTAGAACACTCCGCGAGAGTTCAACCAGTACGGATTAAACCGAGCGCTGTAGCATAGCAACGCCCATGGCTTGAGCAATACACGAACCATAATGTCAACAGCGCACAATAAAAGAGACACCTGTAACAATTTATACAAGAAAAATAAAATATTTTATCGAAACAACTTTGTAGAAACATTTACCGGACGTTTTGTAGTTCTGTCACATCATCTGATTGATATTTTCAGGGTAAATTCTATAGGGGCACATTTTCTAACGTGAATAAAATATATCAAAACCTTTATTTTTGTAAGTTTCCAGCATAATAAAATACGGTAACAGTGTAAAATATTGATGAGTTATAACAATCTTGTTTTACAAAATGAAACAGAATATGAATATAAATTTTTATAAAAACAACTGACCCAAGTGACGCTCAGCTGACTAGGAAGAGAATGACAAAGGAATTTTATCATCTGAATGCCAAATTTTGAAGGTGGTATCCCCATTCAACTGTAGCAATTAAAGTTCTTCAAAATCAACTAGAAGAAAAAGTTTCATGATATGCCCAGCCATTCCTATGAAATCTAGCCTTTTTGTATGCAGTCAGCTAACCATAAAATTACCATGCACATTTTTGAAGGACATCCTTGGATGTCAAGACAGAATATTTTAGGTCCAACAGTAAAGTGTTGTACTGTGTCTGACTGTCTAGTTGCTTAAAATGTTTCTGGCCAGTAATATAGGTCACCATGACATAATTTCAGGTTTCTATGGAGATTGCCAAAGATGTTTTTGACCGGAAGCATGCAAAATATAGGTCACCATGACCTTATTTCAGGTTTCCATGGATATTGCCCAAGACTTCCCTGTGTATTATATTGGAACTTTCTAGGGCCAACAGATACCATTTGTGCTCCGTATGATTGACTGGATACTCGAAATCATTTATTCAGCCTGTAGTTCACAAACTATAGGTCACCATGGCCTCATTTTAGGTTTCCAAGGAGATTTGAGTAAAGACCTCCCTGAATGTACGGTTAGAAGTTTCTAGGTCTAACCATTACAATTTGTGCCTTGATAACGGATTGACTACTTCATCTGAAGGTCTCAAAATAGAGGGGGAAAATGCGTAAAATTAAGAAAAAAAAATACTGGTGGTACCAATTGTCTTTAGGAAATGATGCAACACACAATGATCAATATGCATGGAAGAAATTATGGATTCAATCCATTAGTTATTCAGATATTGAAGCTTTTGTATGAAATTTTTAATTATTCTGGGGGGTTCTTTTGAGCCTCATAGCTCAGAGGATATCGGTCACAGTGACCTAATTTCAGATTTCTGATGAGATATTTCATGGACCTCTATGGGTGTAATGTTAGTATACTCTGGGCCTAGTGGTTACGATTTGTGCCATGTTAACGGACAGACAGACGGACGACGGACAAAGAGTGATCGCTAAAGCTCAGGTGACTTTCAGTCAGCTGAGCTGAAAATCGGAATCATGACTTTTATAAAACATATTGAATTATGAAAATTATATAATATTAAAGAAATTAAAAATGCTTTAGACGTTTGCTGACGATTTGATGACAAGTGCATAACCATTACCGTGGCTTCCGAGTTTTACACATTTGGACTACAACCGGGCACTTCTGTACACAAAATAGTCTTATAATTTCAGATGGATAATTTATATTTTTCACATAACGATAGGACAAACCTTATTCTATCAACAAATATAAAATGGTACTTCATATTGATGTTGTAGCATTTTGATTATGCTTTATAAGCTTTAGTTTAAAAAAAATCCTTGCTTCCGACTTCGAACTTCCGACACCAGCTGTTAGGACGTCATGACAGACGTAGAGACAAGGTTTTCGAGTAAAAATAGCCACAGTATTAATAACTGCTGCACGAATACACGTAAGTCAACCATGAATGTGACAATTATTATTGTTCCTAACAGAATAACGTCACTTTATGTCTTAACTCGGAAAAATGACAATTCAAGAAGCAGATGAAAATAAAAAAGTAGTGTTAGAAATGGCGTGCAACTCTGCACATACTAGAATAGATTAGACTGGCCCAGTTGATGTAATGGTTAAAACATAATTCCTCCCACTGATAGAGTCCTCAAACTTTGCTGTGTCGCAAATCTTAGAACAGGTATTCCCACCTCGCGGCAAATGATATAACTAAAGAACGGCTCTCTGGCTGACTATTCATCGACAGGTAAACTCCAGTGATTATGGGACAGTCAGTGCCACACATCACCGCCTCGCTGAACTAAGGTCTTTTCCAGTGCATCAGCGGTGGTCTTTCCTAGAATCGTTTTCAAAACGAACATGGTTCATTTTGTCATCACCTATTCCGGGCTTCCAGTTGTCTACTAATATTCCCATCTAATTAGTCTTAATATTGTTAGGCCTTTCCTTATGTTGTTATGGGTTTATAACTGAAATGAGATTTCAGTTATGGGGATCCTCTTATGAAAAAGCTTAGCAAGGGTATATTAGGATATTTGCAAAATAAACAGAGAGGTCAGGTCACAGGTCAGGTCATGGGTGACCAGAGTTCATGCCTCAGCAATATGGCTGTGTCAGTGATGGTCTTCTGCTCTTCTCTTCATGATAAAATGTTCTTATATTAAAAATAACATAAATAGGACACTCCACACGTATGAAAACTGGGAAAAAAAAGGATATATAGGTAGAGTGAACATAATTTAAGCTTCATCTTAGTCTGAATTACTCTTTTATTTGTTCCTTCTGATATATCGGAAGGACCGCTACAATATTCCGTAAGAGCATATTCAAGGCTGAGTATGGCCCGGGTCCCCCGGTATGTAATTCTGAGCCTTGCACCAAGGCAATCGCTAATGTTGAGTTCGGCGAGACTTTAAAACACTCTAACCTTCAGCCTCAGTGTTAACATTTTTCGGACCACCACTCTTCAAAGTGGGCCTGTTTAAACATAGTGTAGGCCTAACAAACTCTGGCTCAGCCAATCAGTGCGAGATACTCAGGTGCACACGCGATGAGCGCGGTCAAAATGTACCGGCCGACTGAAACGATCACGATTCGCGAGTGGAAATTTTGCAGTTGATGCACGGGTTCACACAAATGCTGCCAGCTGTTCCTGTCACCTCGGCAGAGGTAATTTTACTGGACCTGTCGTTACAAAATAGTTGCGATAGTGTCTACAATATGCACTTTAATTTGGCCAACGGACGTAATATTCGTTCAGCAGAGAGATATATTAATAGGAAGGTCATGTGTCCGTTTGTTGACTGCCTGAATAAATGATTTCAGTGCGAATGTTAACAAGTGGGTCGAGCTGTGGGGCCGCTGTTGGCGTTCTCATAGCAACGATATCATTCACATGAGGCATGACGGCCACATATGCAAATGCGGGGGAATCGTCAGGTCCCCAAAGAGCCTTGTGACGCCTTAATATGCAAATATAAGGGATTCACCGCACTTAACAGGGCTTAAGTCATAAGAGCTGACACTGAGTTAGTAAACACAAATTGTAGCCCAGGAAGTGCTAGAATTGATACGAACCCAATAGCTTGTACTGACACCCATCGTCTTCAGTTCATCAAAAATCAACGTTTGGGGTGACAGGCTGTCGCTATATACATAGATGATGACACGGCCAAGGTGCCAGAAACAAGAACCTTGCTTAAACTTCTACCACTTTCGCATTCTGCACCCAATCATAGATTTGACCTGGAATTAACTGTATTTCTATAACTTATTCCTCTTTTTTTTTTTAAAATACCTGTATACTTTATAATGGATCAGTGATTATATCTCAAGTTGGATTTAATTATCAGTGAAGCCGAGTTACACATGCTTATCAAATAATAATATTTCCCTACGTAAAGGCATACTGTCTTGGAAGTTGGGATAAATAATTAATTTCTAATTCGCTACTTCTAGAAAAAAAGAGTTTCAATGAAAGCAACTGACTGAAATTTTTTTAACCTGAGAGCAAACTTGGACTCGGCCCTTTGTGACTCAAGGTCGTCGGGTTTCCTCCAATCCTACAAATAACCGAACGCTACCACTCGAGGCATAGAGAGTGCCTGGCATTTGTTATCATAAATATTTTAACGACCCATATAAATTAAAGGATAATTTAGATTTGGTTTAAATTGTATTTATACTGTTTCAGGGCACACGGGCGTAACGCACCTGTGTTACTCGCGGGCAGTAGCGCACTCACCTGCAGTTACCTGTGCCACGACTTCATGCATTGCTAGCATTTAGCAGGCTTTGCGCCTGTCAACTGTTGTGGAACTTTTTACGCCTTTTAGTCATCAAATTGTCTACTATATTTCTTTTAGTCGTCACCTGTAAAAGGCTGTTTTGATAACAATACCACACAGCATAACATGATGGCAGACGAAGAAAGCATGTCTTCAAAACCAACCAAGAACAGTCAGGCAGTTTGGAATTGGGCGCATGGGCCGCCATTGTTGGTTTGACCATGAATACCTATAGCGCCTTCAGATAACAACAGTGTGGACAAAAACCTGGTGAAAGCGTCTGTAGGCCAGTGAAAAACCAGTCTGCAAGGGGACCTGCAAACCTGACTTTGATTACCAGTACAGAGAGCGCCAAGCACACATGGTTTTAAATTGGGCGCCCTCACAGGGAACATGGAACTGCAATTACTCGGGTAGGTTAAATACAGTTATCGTGAGTCATTAGTACAAAATCGTTCAGGTAGCTCGAAATATCATAGCAGTGCACGTAAACAAAGAAAACCCGAGTGCAGATTGTTTAAGATTCGGAATGGAAATTGCCCTTTTAGTGATTTGAGTTGGTTTCGGCATGTAACTGATGACAGTAAGGGAGCTGGTGCAGAAGCACGATTTTCTGCCTCAAAAGATATGTCAATACTCGCCATCTCTAAGGTTAGCAGCTTGGGAGCAGTTGTTGCCAAATAAGGACCCAGCTAGACTTTATATTTTGATTTGGGTACGCGAAGGTTTTTATATCTTCGACCAGCCCGTTGATTTCAACAAAGTCGTCGAGATTGATAATAATAAATCCGCATCTGCGCCCTCTATTGCAAAACAGGTTGAAGCCCAAATAATAGAAGACTTGGATAACGACCAATATTACATTGTAAATAAAGCACCGCCCATTGTCTCAGCACTATAGCGGGGGACCAAACATGATAAAATAATTATTTTCATTTCACCTTGAGGCAAAAGTTTTCTTTTTGTTATCAAATTTAAGCTTAGATTCCAATTGACAACTTTAGTCCGAGTGGACAACGATCAGTCTACTAGGGGGCGCTTGGGGTCTTGATAAACTTGAACCCTATCTGATGACTATAATGAAAGACTGAACGGTTCATATATTATGAAATAATGACCCAGTTTGATTATATCTGGTTATACTTGCTTTCATATAATAGACCGGTTGGACTGTGGTCAGTCCACCGCCACTAGGTTGCGCTAGTGCCTTACGTAAAGTAGAAAAATGAGAAAAAATGCCTCATTGGAAAAACATCAAACCTTGTATGTAATTTATCCTAAAATTTATAATCAATAAAATATCTGTTATCCATCTTAAATTCCCACATTGTGGTCATTTTTATCAAGATGTTCACATGATAAATTATTAATGTACTTATTTTTAATTATTTTTTTTTAGATTAAAAGAAATATTCATGATTTTAACGATGACGTTGGTAACCCTATTCGCGTTACATGTTTTTAAAGTGTGCTTAAGCTCATTTATGTAACCTTGCATGCATATTTCAGTTTGATCGGGAAATAAATAAAAAAAATCCACTTTAACAAGGTTATTCTAATATTTTGCAAGGAAATAAGCATTTTCGTTCAAGTTGGCCCAATTTGAATATAAATGGGGTTAGGTGCTTTCAGATAAAAAGCTGTAGTCGGAAATTTGGACATATTTGATGTTGATAGATGGTTGCGTTTATAATAAAAGCATAAATCATTTTTTTTAAAATATGACCGTTAATAGGTACATTACTAGATGATTTAGGGAAGTCAGTTGATACCGATTAGTTTTTCTAAGTTGATGTCAAATATTAAAACTTTTTTTAAACTGTAATTCAAGGGTTTTTTTTATCATATTCACGCAGCATGTTTTGTAAATAAAATAAATGTAAATACGATTGCAGTACTTCACATCTTGAAAACAAACCGGTCGCAATCTGTTGGGTAATATTTTTTTTCTTGTATTGAATAGGAGGCTTTAAGATATAATACATACGTTTAACAGTCGTATACCACCGTTTGAACTATTAGGCCCTTTTATATTTTCTCCGCTATTAAAGGTCCTAGCGCCCCCCAGTGGCCTAGCGCTGACCATTGTCCACTCGGACTATTTTTTTTAAGCAAGTATGACTAAATATTTTCAAACTCGGCCATCAATTGAAACGATTTGAACCGTTTAATCATTTCATTTTAGTCATCAGAGAGGGTTCATGTTCATCAAGACCCCAAGCGCCCCCTAGTGGACTAGTTGTCCACCTATACTCAAATTGTCAATTAGGACCTAGGCTTTAATTTGATACCAAAAAGTAAACTTTTGCACCAATTTGAAATGACTGGGTGCCGGGGCACCCCACTACTAGGGACAGTTCGTAAAACAGGGTCTTCAAAGCTTCGTATAATTAATGACTGCAGTAGGCCACCAGGGGAGACGATTAATGACTTTGCTTTAAAAATCCCTATAAATATCAGTCAATTCAAGACGCTATAGATCTAGTCAGGGAAGGTTCGTTCTTTGCTAAAGTAGATCTCTTCAATGCTTACAGGGTGGTTAAAATTCACCGCCTACCATTCGGTGATCGCAAATTTGCTTACACTTTCACTACACTTACACAAGCTGCAAGGCGTTCTCTTTTCAAACAGGGTTTTCCGAATATTGCCGTCTATCTGGACGATTTTTGTATTGATTTTTGAAAAAAAAAATTCCTACGGCGAGTGCATGCAAAAACTAGAATACGGGTAGTCGAAAGCGACTACGTGTATCCGCCAAAATCAGAGAAGGATGGGTGAAGTGAGGCATGGATTTAGTGGCAAGGGGAAATAGAGTAACATGTGTTACATATTAGAATGGATCTCTGCCACATAAACATGATTGTAGGTGGCGCCACCTGTTATTTGAACGAGAATTTATCCAAGATGTATACACATGCAAAATTTCATGTGGAAAAGTCAAACCACTGCAGAAATGAGTGATTTTATCCCACAGCAGACAAAAAATGCTGTGCAAAAATGGCTGCAGGTGGCGCCACCATTTTTGTGTATGTTATAAAGCTATCCAAGGGCTACAGTTGTATAATCTTTTTTCCTCATTGATCAAACGAGTCCGGAGATATAAGCATTAATGTCTGCAGCGTGAACGTGAATGTGGGTGGCGCCACCTGTCATTAAATCAAGAAAGCTATCCAGGATGTATACGCATGCCGAATTACAGGTAATTTGGTCAAACCACTGCTGAGATATGAGTAATTTTAACCCAAGGCAGACAAACAGATGGACGCTGTGCAAAAATGGCTGCAGGTGGTGCCACCATTTTGTGTATGTTATAAAGCTATCCAAGGGCTACATTTGTGTAAAATTTTTTTCCTGATTGGTTGAACGAGTCCGGAGATATAAGCATGGATGTCTACAGCGTGAACGTGAATGTAGGTGGCGCCACCTGTCATAAAATCAAGAAAGCTATCTAGGATGTATACGCATGCCTAATTTTAGGTGAATTAGTCAAACCACTGCAGAGATATGAGTGATTTTAACCCAAGGCAGATGAACAGATGGACACTGTGCAAACATGGTTGCAGGTGGCGTCACATTTTTTGTGTATGTTATCAAGCTATCCCAGGGCTACATTTGTGTAAAAAAATTTTTCCTGATCGGTCAAACGGTTCCCGAGATATGTGGGTTTATGTGTGGAAACAGACGCACAAACAGACGCTGGGCAGAGAGGAAAGGTCAGAGGTCAAGGTCACTTGGTTAGGCACCAGTTCACATGTGACCCGATAATTTGTGTAAGTTTCGGAAAAATCCGTCCAGTAGTCTCAGAGGAGTTCTCCGGAAACGAACGTGGCGGCGGCGGCGGCGGCGGAACCCGGTCAAAAACATAGTATCCGCAAAACTTCGTTTTGGCGGATACAAAAATGAATCAACTCACGTGTGTCCTTCAGTTTTTGGGGTTCAGGATCAATTACAAAAAGGTGCAGGGGCTAAACCAGTGTCTAACTTTTTTTAGGCTTGCACCTGGATAGCCGCCGTATGACAACCTCCGTTCCTAATGACAAGGGAATGAAATTGTAATGAGTCCCCCTATCATATTAACCGCAGAGCCAGTGAAAAAAAAAATCAGTGCCCCCCCCCCCCCCCCGCATCCTGGAATCCTCCCGGAAATTCACTAAGTAATGATTATAATGATTATATTTCCTAAAACACAATCATGAAATTCCTGTCACTGGGTTTCCCAGATTTGGGACCTTTTTCAATTTATAGCATTGCACATGCAGTGATTAATGTATTTTTTATTGATAATTCTACATTTCATTTGGTTTGATCCTGCAAATTTTTATTCATTTTAACATGTGCCACCTTGCTAGTCCTCGTGCCATCTTGCTAGTTCCCGTGCCACCTTTGCTAGTTCCCGTGCTACCAACCAAAAATTCTTTTTCCCTTGATGCGCAGTTTCCATGGCTCAGAAGTGTTTGTATGTATACTGGCCTGAGTTTTGCATGTCCATAGACCCTGAAGAGCCTTATCCTGACACAGACTGGTGGTACCACCTACAGTTATTTTGAGGTGTCCATCCACGAGTGTCTTATGAGTGAAAATCACTTATCTCAGGAGTGGCTGGGCATATTGGCCTGATATTTTGTATGTCCAAAGATCTTGTATACCATTTTCTCATACCCAAGACTGGTGTCATTAGATAGGGGTCAGCAACCAAGCCCTATCTTTAAAGAAGTATTGCAAATTCTAGAAATTTAAGGTCGTATGCTGTTTACGAGACCACCACCTATCAATAGTGTTCATTAAACTCATTATTATTACTTTCTGGGTACAAACTATAGATTTGTATTTCCAATTCGGGTATATTAGATGTGTCTATAGTTCATACGTCTTATGTTTCTAATATATGGTACTGTCTATGGTACTTACGACAACGTAAATTAGAAAACACTAGTATCTGCCTAAAGGCCTGCCCAAGAAAATAATTTATTGATTGTATGAACGTAAGCTTTGTTCACTTACAGTTTCTCAGAAGCAATCAGTGGTGAATATAATACCTAAACCAGGAGAGAATTTAAATCACTTAAATGTGTGGATAGCTATCAGTTTCATCATTATCAAGCTTATATCGTTCTTGTATCAACTTGACACCATGATATGCATACCGTATTTCCTTGAATAGACGCCCGGGCGTTTATTTTTTTCAAATCCTGCATTGACCCGGTGTCTAAACAAGACCGGCTTCTTTTTTAAGGCCGGCGTTTATTCAAAAATACATTATCAGGCTCATTAGAAAAACTAAAAATTAGAACACGCCGAAGAAATAAAACCGCCGGTCACTACTTAGGGACACAATTGAAAACATCGCCGGTACACGGATTGTGTTTACGAAATTTCCTTAGATGCCATAGGGATATGGGACACGCGCAGTCTCCACAATTAGACTTTGGAGCCGCCGCCGAATTGCGCCAGCCACCGCCGTTTATTTTATATGCAGCCGCCACCGATAGTTTTCTTGAGCCGCCAAATTGCGCCAGCCGCCGCCAATTATTTAACACAGGCTCAGCCGCCGGTGAAATACTGATAAGCTGATGAAAAAAAGGATATTCGCTTGCATACTTCAGCTTGTAGATAGTTACTACAGTAACATGTTAACACGAACCCGTCTCAAGCAGATTTCACCGAGCTGCATGGCTTCGCAATGGTAATGAATGATTAATTTTGTGGAAATTGTTAGTCATTATGTTAGACAGTTAACAAGGTTCCCGCAAGCCCCTTTCTTTTCAGACCGGATAACTGGCATATTCCCCGTTTGACCAAGGGCGTTTCTCAAACCCCGGTTTGTCAGAAATGAAGAGAAAAAGTGCCAGAATCCAGATCATTCCAAAGTTAATCAGTCAGATAATGATACTTGGTCATTTAAAGTTACTGAGGTCGATGTGCAATATTTAAAAAAAGTGATGTACTGCCCGGTTAACAATCAGGATAAAATGAACGAAAACCATAGAGAAATGCTATTATATGTATGGAAAAAAATTAATGTTTTTTTGTTATCATTGTTTCAAGCCAATATAAGCCATTTTAGCGTACGTTTAACCGTGAAACGAAGTCGGCAGTCAGCGACCGCTCACAACTACGTCATATTATAAACATGCTACAAATGTCATTCGCGGAAACGCCTGGATGGATAAATGTCATAAAGTCCTTGAGCGGAAACTCAAATTTTAAGCGAGTCTGATTTGTTTGCAATTTGAAGTTAAAACGCGAGCCAAATCAGTGTCAAACAGCTGCAGACACCGGCTGCTTCAACCACTGACAAACATGTTGCCGCATGAACATATAAAGGGTCACAGAGGTCACGGGGATGATTGAGGCGGACACCTGCGAAAATTCATTACAGAATTCCTATTTCAGTTAAGACACGTGACAAATAACGTATACAACTGCGACCGGGAAAGTTCAGCGCAGGAAAAAAACATGTCGATCTCAGTCTAGGAGAAATGGAATCAGGGATTTCCTGGTTCTGGCAGTGAATTGGTCTGTTCACATTACATCGAGAAGAATTCACAATATGTGTTTTGAGTAATCAATTTTTCATGATTATTATAAAAACTCATTGGCTTGGGCTCGATTTTGACGAATATGTCACCTCTCTCCCTCCTCAAATGACAGGTTATTACCAAATGTTTTGATTTATTTAGAGACATCCGCGGGTGAAGCATGACTTTCTGTACAATATATATATATATATTTATATATATATATATATATATATATATATATATATATATATATATATATATATATATATATTGACCAAATTGCCTGCCCTTTCCCAATACCCCATGTGATACAGTTAAAAAAAGAACATAGACAGTACATAGACGTATACTGCGTCTAAACAACATCTAACCATATGAACATTAACTTCAACACAGAACGAAATAAATTAACATGCTGTTCTATAGGTCAAAATTGTGACAGGTTACTTACAATTAGATTTAAGAACTGATCGAAACAACGATTTAAGAATTAAACAATGCCACCCCGGATGATTTGTGATAAGATATTAATTCATACAGTAAGGTACCCCATCCACAATTCTGACAACACATGACCGCAAAATAAGGAAAACCAAACCAGTACTCGGGGATCAAGTTGGAACACCTATATATTTCATCTTTTTATTCTTTTTTTTTAAAATTCAAACCTGTAAGCATTGATCGGTAGATCATGATCGATCGGATATTGGGACTGACCTTTCTGAAGATGGGCGGCCAATTTTGAGATGGGCGACCCAATATCGATCGGTAATTGGGTCAGACCAATCTTAAGATAGGTAAGATTGGAAGATAGCTCGCGACACACACACACACACACATATATATATATACACAAAATTTAAACGCCCAATTTAAGAACTAAGTTTTCCTAATACTCATCGACACCCCACCCCGCCCCCGCCATTCTGGAATTTCTAGATCGCCACTGAAACAGTGTCCAGAGTCTTTAATTCATTGAAAGGAGATACGTTAGGCGCTAACACGCAATGTGAACTGAGATATATTATGTAACCTATTAGAATCTGGTTGCTCAGCCCTGGCGTCTTAGTTCTCTATTCACTGATCTTTCGCATCTCTGAGTTAAGGAATATAAAATTTACCCCATCCAGCCCCTCCGTGCCATCCGTACAGTGGATGCATTAAGTGGCCTTATCGTCAAATCATTGTAAACGCCCGTTTAGTATGGAAGTGCCCATGCGTGGCCAGGAAATTGATTTAAACAGGGTTAAGAAAATAAAACGGAATATTTTCTCTACCATTAATTTTGGGTAAAATTTGCAATTCAAAGTATATATATCTACATACATATATATGTATAACCTTATATGTATATATATATATATATATATATATATATATATATATATATATATATATATATAACGCAGTGTAACTGTTATACAAACAAATATACGCGAATCGCGAGTCTTAAAGAGTTATAGGGTGTTGAACAGGTCTCGGGTAGAACCCTCGTATATGTGTATGTACAACGGAAACAAACGTGGAGGTCACGTGACGCGGACAGGGATGGGATGCCCCTCGTGGGCAGGGCAGCTGTCAAGTGGGTGTCTGATTGTACATATGTTGCATTAACCAGGCCATGGGTGTCCTAAGTGTACGTCTCCCAATAGATTCCACCAGTAGATACAAAGGCGGCCCTAAAAATTCATTTCCATATGGTGTAGCTTCTAGCTAAACATCGAACGATAGTCAAGTCTGCTGCGGGTATTGAAAAACATTGTACATGTTGTGGATACGCTCATCAGACAATAAAATATTTCTCTGTAGTCGTTTATGTTTTAGTTTTTATTCCTGATGTCAAAAGGACGGGAACTGTCATGACCTCGATTAAACAATTTATAAAGAAGATCCACTTCCAACTACCAACACTGCCTGTGTGTTTGTCACTGCTCATACAAGTAATATGCTTCATGCGTTTACAGCATTAAGTTACAAAGTGCTCTTTCTATGGAACATTCTGGAGATTAATCTAAATTCCCATCCGAGAATGGTTTTGTATCAACGCCATGTTAAGTAAGCCTAACTTTTGTTAATTGTTAATTGATGTTATATGGTTATTTGTTGAATGATTGATAGTTGCTTAAGAACTGCTTATTGAAACAACAAGCTGACATACATTTTCAAAAATATATTATGGTATGATTGAAATATATAAAAATTGAACAATACACAAACTCCCCTACTTCATTAATTCTGTTGCATTCAGGTGTATATCTGTCCAACAGGTGTTGAGAGTCCTGAAATAAGAAGACCCCCACGCGAGGGGGCCAGCGTAAGCTACTTGGTAAATCGTTTGCATTAAGAACAAAGAAAATCTGAAATACGTGACCTGTAGACAGACCACCCAGAAATGGAGTGAACCCGGGGAGTATTGTCCTCGGCTTGCTTTACAGACTGAGACGAGCACGTCGTGACCTCGCATACACGTATATTATCTAGATATTCTGTTCCTGTTTTGTGTCTTGTTAATGTGATATCATTTAATCTCATTTCGACTTTCATGTTCACTCTGTTCCGATTAAACATGTTTACTAATATAAGCTACATTTGCGCCCTGCTTTCCAGTAGTAACAGTCTAATAGAATACTTGCCACTCCCACTGCAATGATCTTGTGTCATTGAGAAATAATATCCGGATTTAGTTACGTTGCCAGTTGATGTTTTTCACAATATTTACGTGAAGACTCTGTAGCGTTTATGTCACGACTCAGTCAGTGCCAGGCTTATACACAGATCACAGGGTCATCGCCGTGACTGTCTGTTGTAAGCGCCAATCATTAAGTTTAGTAAACAGTGCCTGCCTCCAGTCGTCCTGACAGTAAAATATGAATAAGTATTAGTGCTGTCCATGCGTACAAGATATGTCTAAATAATGTTATGTCTGGATTAAAAACAACCGATAACGACATGTAAACCATACTAAGTCACTTTCATGAACAGAAACAGTTGTTACAGGGTGCACTTGGCAAAAGAAATATTGGTATGGCATTAGTCACAATGAAGGGATGTACCAGTGAGATCCATTTTACGTCTACATTCGTCAACTTCCAGATAAACCTTTTCAGCCGAAGCACCGTAGACTTTGTCATTACTATCTGCAAAGTTCGAATAACACCTGCCCAGAAATTTGACGAAACCACTTTGTAAAGTAAACGGAAGGTTGTCCAAAGACAGGTGGAACAATATGTGTAGAAACAAATTAATTATTATTTCATATGACAACCAACATACAGAAACACTAGGTCACACAGCCTGGACTATCCTGAAGGGTCACCAGGACTATCCTGCAGGGTCACCAGGACTATCTTGTAGGGTCACCAGGACAATCTTGTAGGGTCACCAGGACAATCTTGTAGGGTCACCAGGACTATCCTGTAGGGTCACCAGGACTATCTTGTAGGGTCACCAGGACAATCTTGTAGGGTCACCAGGACAATCTTGTAGGGGACACCAGGACAATCTTGTAGGGTCACCAGGACAATCTTGTAGGGTCACCAGGACTATCCTGTAGGGTCACCAGGACTATCCTGTAGGGTCACCAGGACAATCTTGTAGGGTCACCAGGACAATCTTGTAGGGTCACCAGGACAATCTTGTAGGGTCACCAGGACAATCTTGTAGGGGACACCAGGACTATCCTGTAGGGTCACCAGGACTATCCTGCAGGGTCACCAGGACTATCCTGTAGGGTCACCAGGACTATCTTGTAGGGTCACCAGGACTATCCTGTAGGGTCACCAGGACAATCTTGTAGGGTCACCAGGACAATCTTGTAGGGTCACCAGGACTATCCTGCAGGGTCACCAGGACTATCCTGTAGGGTCACCAGGACTATCTTGTAGGGTCACCAGGACCATCCTGTAGGGTCACCAGGACAATCTTGTAGGGTCACCAGGACAATCTTGTAGGGTCACCAGGACAATCTTGTAGGGGACACCAGGACAATCTTGTAGGGTCACCAGGACAATCTTGTAGGGTCACCAGGACAATCTTGTAGGGTCACCAGGACAATCTTGTAGGGTCACCAGGACAATCTTGTAGGGGACACCAGGACTATCCTGTAGGGTCACCAGGACTATCTTGTAGGGTCACCAGGACAATCTTGTAGGGTCACCAGGACAATCTTGTAGGGTCACCAGGACTATCTTGTAGGGTCACCAGGACTATCTTGTAGGGTCACCAGGACAATCTTGTAGGGTCACCAGGACAATCTTGTAGGGTCACCAGGACAATCTTGTAGGGGACACCAGGACAATCTTGTAGGTTCACCAGGACTATCTTGTAGGGTCACCAGGACAATCTTGTAGGGTCACCAGGACTATCTTGTGGGGTCACCAGGACTATCTTGTAGGGTCAGCCAGACAAATCCTGCAGGGTCACCAGGACTATCCTGCAGGGTCACCAGGACTGCATGGAATCATGAAGCTCTTTAACACTGTAGGCCTCAAATCCAATAAAACCACCAGTTTGTAAGTGATGCTTTAACCAGATACAGGCTCCCAAAGTCGATATAACACACCGTCCTTAATAACAAGCTACAACATAAGGCCAGCTGAGGACACCCCTGACCATCCTGGTTGTCACGAAACAACACAAGTTCTCTGGAACACACGTTCTAGCCTTGCTATTGCATCAGTGAAGGTTTCTGCAATGACTATTATATCATCCAGGTAAAGTAAACACATGTTCCATTATAGGCCTTCTATAACACTTTCCATCAAGTGCTAAAAAAGTACCGGGGCATGTGTTAATCTTAACGGCATGACAGAAAATTTATACAGTCCCCATCACCAATGGCAAAAGCTGTGTTCTCACTGTCAGGCTCATCCATTTTCACCTGCTAATATCAACTTTGAAGGTCTAAAGTGGAAAACCATTTTATTCCAGAGAGGGCATCTGAGGGCATATTTATTTGTGGAAGGGGTTAAAACTACGACCCCTTTTACGCGGTTGCGGTTGCGGCTGCGGCACGGTCGCGGTTGCGGATAGAGTCGAATATATGATATTATGATGAAGCAATTCCTTTTATGCGGTTTCGGTACTTAAAGGACCTACATATTTTTTGTCGGATCAAGTAGCGGCCGGTCCGACAAAATATTTAAACGGATGGGATCGGACGAAGTCTCATTTCCTTGCATACGACTGTTTAACACCTTGCTATAGCCCTGCGTGTTGGTAAACAGTCTGTTTACCATAACATGGCCGCGTGACCGGAGGTCCATTTAAGAGGGACAACACGCTTTGTTTCAGCCATCGGGAACACGTAATACATTTTCGAGCCAAGTCAGTCAGGGCATCTCCTGATTGGCCCGTATTGTGGCTCCGCGCAGAACACGCCCCGACGCACTGTGTTAATGTTGACACCTGCGATCGCGCCCGGTTTACTGTTTTAAACACTCGTTTACAGGGGTAGGCAAACGGATTCAAGGCAATATTTTGAAAGGAACAGATTTATTTTACCGGGAAGAAGCTATTTTTCGTGTTAACTCAACATGCTTTATAGGTGATAGGCCCCTTAAACGTTCTCCGCCTGAAGACATCGATTTAAATCATTGTGAATAGAAAACATTTACCTGTGATTTACTTAAGAGTGATTTTCACAATACATGTATTTGTTTTGATTCAAGCAGCTAGTTTATTAATCTTTTACTGCCACTTTTCACAATGCAGGGATACATACAAATAGATTATATATCATACATAGATATTATATATTTATATTTTATTATACACAAATTATGTGTATCACAAATACAAACATACATTTTACCAGCTACCGTATAAAAGGAATCGGCCTTGCCGCAAGCGTATACCGCAGCGTAAAAGTAATCGTAGCGTCAGGTTAAAAGGAATCGTAGCTTTCATGGTTACAGCACTCAAGCGGCGATAATCAACAAAGAACCTTACAGATCCACCCCCCTTGGTCACCAAACTATTGGTTAGGCCCTTGGACTCCTTGGAGGTTCAATAATTACCTTCTTCAACTTTCTGACTAGCTCATTCGCTGCTTGTTTACGTTTAAGTAAAGGCAGGCGTCTAACTAATGGGTGGAGCTGACCCCGTGTTGAACTTGTATTTTGTCAAGTTCGCTTGACATATTTCTTCAGGAGAGGCAGCAAGCACATCGCGGTATAGCCATGACAACATGACACTCAGGCCTTCGGAAATAAACTGATACAGTGATAGGGCCTGGAGTCATGATGGCAGTCACAACAGAACGCCCATTCTAAGGGTCGGATCAAAATATTTCCTGTCTGGTATTATTTGGCATCACAGGCTTATATAGTCGTATTATATGTGCTTAATATCGAAGAACAAATGTTGTTACACATAATAATTACATTTATTACCTCCTTTCATCACTGTGGCACCGATTCACGTGAAGCGGTACTTCTCATTCAAAACTAAATGTGTCATGGCGCAGTCGTGTATGTAAACTTGGAAGTCGGAAGCCGGAAGCCGGAAACCAACGAAAGCAGTTTTAAAGCATATACAAAATGCTAACGATTCAATACCGTTTTGTTTTTCCCCCGATAGAATAAGATCTTTTTTTATCATTCTGTGAAGAATAATAGTTATCCATTGTTTAATCTGAACGTTATGGAAGATTTTGTGCTCGGAAGCCATCTCGGAAGTCAGTCAGAAGTGCTTGGTTGTTATCCAATGTGTATAACTCGGAAGTCACAGAGACGCACTGGTTAACTTGTGCCCAAATGCAGTTTCATTATAATTATAGTTGCATGCATATATTAAAATTGCTTATGCATGATTCTGCTTTAAATGAGTGTATAATACAATACATGATACATAATCGGAAAACTATATATATATATATATATATATATATATATATATATTTGTATTTTCACGTAATATATTTCACTCCATCTCAAGATTATGATTGATTTTCTATTCCGCAACTGTTGTCCTACATGTTTTTGAACAATGTATTCAAACTTTAGGTTGTTGGGCTTTAATATTTATATTTCTATTAATATTTACGGTATAAACTGGAAAGTCCAAATATTTCAAAATTCGTAACATTGATGAAATGCGCGTCTATACATTTATAACTGGCAAATGTCACTCCTAGTATTTAAATGTAGTACTCGTTGTAAAATAATTGATATGATTAAGTCTTATGACAATCTTTGCATTTTTTTCCGACATTTGTGATCTGTGAGCGCTAAGGCTCGGACAGCAGAACAGTGCGCGGGTCTGAGTATCAGCCGAGGAGCCGTGAGATTTTTTCACGGTCGATCCCAACCCGAGCTCAGCAGTCTGTGGGGAGACCGTGCATGACTCGCATGGTAATGCGATGGGGGGGGGGGGGGGGGATTGGGATTCGTCGGTGTTATTATCGAGAAAAGTGTGATAACGGAAATACTTCCTCTCTCATTATACTAGTATATATTTGGATGCTTTCTCAGTGGAGTAAATCACCAATTTATGAATTGGAAAGTAAAAAATATAATAATGAAATTGCTGGAAAAGAAATGAAAATTAATTAGAAAAAAATGGGAAAAGAACTCGATAAAATGAGAGATATTACGTCTGAACGGTCTTGCGCCCTCTATGAATGCACCACTGAATAATAAATATGGTATAATAAACCCTAATACGGCATTAAAAATACAGTTATAAATTACGATGTCATTCAAAATAAAAAATAGTAATATATTTTCCATACGTTGAACAAATATGAAAATTCAATATATCCCAGTAGGTCATCGCTGGAACAAACATACATGTATCATATACAAAACGAAATGTCTTTCAATATGTTAGAGTTCAACGATATTTAAAAAAAAATGTTAAATTTATATCTTAGAAAAGGGATACAACAGTCCAGATAATATTTAACATACTAATACATGTGTTATTATAAAATCTGATCGATTTGTGAATTTAAGCAAATATTTTTTTAAAACTAAAATTAATTCTTTTTCAAGTTTTTCACTCTTTCTTTCAAACTTTATCAATCTCGAAATTTATATTATAATAATTTCACTCCTGATATTTCAACATCACATTTCAACTTCAAATATATGGATATTTATTAATATATTAAAGTATGTTTGCAACTGATTTCACTCTCAAACGTTATAATATGTGCATGATGAGGGCATCTAACCAGAATGTGCTCCCTTCAATTTCATATTACTGTACGATTACAAGGATCTCGATAAGAAATTACAATTTTGTTTACATAATATATATATAAATCAATGTGTGCAACCGGACCATGAAATGTAAAATATAATTTGGCATATAAGGTATTACATAATAGATAAGAGTCTTAGAGATTCATAATCCTGATGAAATTATTTGGTCAATGGAAGAGGAAAAGGTTTTTCAATTTATACATTAAAAATAAAATATTTTGTTCGAAACAACTTGTAAAAACATTAACTGGACGTTTTTTGGTCCTGTCAAATTTTCTGTTTAAGTCTCTATGATATTATTAGGGTGATTTTTATAGGGGCACATGTATAAAATATTATCAAAACCTTTATTTTTTTCCATGTTTCCACCAACATAAAATGCGGTAACAGCGTAAAATATTGATGAGTTAAAATAATCTTGTTTTACAAAATGAAATAAAATATCAATATAATATATTAAAAAAAAAACAGCATCATGAATGTTACAAACAGATTGAGTTTATGAAAAATATATGATACTGAAGAAACTGAAAATGCTTGACACGTTTGCTGACGATATGATGACCAGTGCATTTGCCATTACTGGCTTCCGAGTTTTACACATTTGGACCATAACCTGGCATTTCCGAGCAAAAAATAGTCTATAACTTCGGATGGATAACTTTGATTATTTTGCATAATGATAGAAAAGACCTTATTCTATCAATAAAAAAAGGTACTTTCTATTGATGTAGTAGCATTTTAATTATGCTTCGATCATTGCTTTAAAAAAAGTTCTTGCTTCCGACTTCGGTCTTCCGAGTTTTACACATAGCCGTTTGGAAATCCCCTACCGGAAGTTATGGTTCTCCCGCTGACAGACGTGGAGACGAGTTTTTAGAGTAAAACCAGCCTCGGAATTAAAAACTGCTGCACGAATACACGTAAGTCAACCGTGGATGTAATAATTATTATATTCCCCAACAGAATAACGTCACTTTCTGTCTTAACTCAGGAAAATGACAGTTCGAGAAGTAGATGAAAAGGTTGTGTCAGAAATGGCGTGCACATCTGCACATACTAGAATTGATGCGAACCCAATAGCTTGTACTGTCACCCCATCGTCTTCAGTTCTACTAAACTCGACGTTTGGGGTGACAAGCTGTCGCTAATCGCGGTATTGAAGGATTAGCTGCGTCACTCTTTCTTTCTGATCACTGGATAAGCATTCTTGGCTGTCAGTACTTTCAGATGACTAGGGACAGATGAATGGCAACCTTTAGTTGTGGCTTTCTGACTATCACTTGTATTTGTCATATTCATAACTGGTTCAAAGGGAGCAGCAAACGCATTTGTTTAAACGGTTTTTGGTTCATTTGTCAAATTCATAACCCTAATTGGTATCACTGTATTGCTGGAAAACACAGCAGCTTTAGCAAGAAGCAGGTTTCATTTTTCTTGGAATCTGGGACAAGGTTCTGTAATACATGTGGTATGGACCAAGTCTGTCTCATTACCATCAGTGTTTTTCTTTCGGTAATATCACTTCACTGGTTGAATAATGGTAGTTTCCGCAACGGACACTCGACACACGTTTGAGAATTTGACGCAGTCCGCGATAGAGGTAAAATGTCTACATTGATCCACAATTGATTTTTCCTGACAGAAAACTAACAAAATGACTGTGATACAAAATCCAGACCTAATATCACCTCATTTTATATGTTGCCACCCAAAATGTCTGTTTAGTGTTTGTTTGCCGATGGGAAAATGGAAAATGAGGTGGCTATTCACAGTTGCGAGTTCAGGTCTTCTTTGCTCAGAAATGTTTTGATTTACATCGTACCTTATTATGCTGACATTGGCACCTGTATCAATTAGGAAAGAGACAGGAATTTCTTCGATGTTGAATCTGATAAATAGCCCGTCACCTTTATGGTACTGGTTTTCGATGAGGTGCTCTATGCCTAAATTCAAGTATTGTAGGATTTATTGCCTCCTGTCCTGCAAAGTTTCGGCCTGTGAACTATCTGGGGACAATTGCGACGCATGCATGGGGCCAACTACACCACATTCCTAACAGGTCAGATTACTATTTGTAGTGTCTCAAATCTCATATTTCTTAGCTCTTCATGTAGTTCTTGCCTTTTAATGTCTTTGAGATCTGGAGTGTTTGATGTACTACTTGATTAGCTGTTCCGATTTGTCTCCCACCTTGTTTGCTTGAATGTCTACAACTCCACTGCGATATTCAAAATGTCCTCGAACGAACTGAATTTCCAGCGTGTATCCTTTTTATGTATGGCATCCACAATATGTTCACATACCCGCGTGTCCCTAAGCTTCGGCGTGTCATCTTGGTGCGCTATCCTTGTTAAGCTTTTTAACATTTTGTGCCAGCTCTTGTAGGCCTTCATCACGTCTTCTGGCACGAGTTCTCAACTGTGCACGGAACCGTTCAGCCTGCTTATCCACATCATACCTTGAACGCATGGTTGTAAAAAGACAATTATAATAACGCTGACAAGGCTGATCCATGTCAGCTAGAACTGCACCAGCTGCGCATGCCAGACTGGCAGCTAAATGCATAGCTTATTTCGCCATTTCCCACCCATTTAAGTCCGATATTATGCCAAACTGTGTTTCATAGTCCTTCCATTGGCTACTTCCTTCCTAAAGGGTCGGTCTTACTGTAGTTTTTGCCATCGGTGTTGTATGAACTACAACAGGAATGCTTTGCATTAGTTCTGACCTGGCATTCTTTACTACCACCTTGTTGTTGTTCTCAGAATAATAGTGTATATATATAAATATGTTGTTCTGACTTCTCCCTGATCAGGAATATTCGTGGATATCTCATGACCAACCCTAAATAAAATATATGATACACCATGTTCTAGATTGATATCAGCTCAGTTCTCAGTTTGTGTTCCTGTTTGATTTATCCCTGTCCAAATTATCTCATTGTGAAATCGAAGTATAAGGTTCCACATAAGCCTCATATTCCATTTAGCAAGCATTCCAATGGTCCACCCTTGCGGGAACTTTGGTATTCTGACATTGATTGTCTACTTATTTTTATTTATCGTTAAATTATATTGAAAAGATGTTCTATAACCGTTTATTAAGGATTTTTGAAACAAAACATCAATGAACTTGACTTTTCTGGGTTTTTTTTATTTCGGAAAATACATTCAGTTTAGTATAGACCATTTTCATAGAGTTTCTTCCATGGTCTGTCACATTGCACCATGTTGGAACACAGTAACCTATTTCTGCAGTGTCACCCAAACTACTATAGTGTTTGTACTGTTACAGAAATGGTGATATTTTCAGTTTGGTTGTAACTTATCTTTTTTAAAAAATGTTAGTTCCATTATATGTCCCTCTGAGTTTGTTCAGTACTTGTCCGAGGATAATGTGCTCATTTTAGTAACTCTCAAAGTTAAGCAAATGCCTCGTGAATGAATCCACTTCAATTTTATTTCAATCATTCAGACTTCAATTTTAGTAAAGCAGCAGTGATGACAGTTAATGCCGCTTGCATATTGAATGTAACATATAGTTTTCATAACTTTTCTGGGTTTCTTATCGTTGGGGCCTCGCGATAAATGTTACGATAAATCGCTAGTATCAAATGATAAGGTTATAACAGAATCCGCGATTTAGATAAGATTAATGACGGTCGGTTTATATTCAGTAATAAATAAAGTCAGTGTAAATTTATATGACAGGCCGGGATGACAGTGGCAAACTGTATAATGCAAGAGGAAGATGATCGTTTGCAGATTTATATTTCAGTTTTATTATGCGTGTCAAATCTGTTTCAGGATTGGATGTGCTTATACCGTGTGGCGAGACCGTGACCTGTGTTTTGACTAAAACTATATCAGTCCTGGTCACATTAGATATGTGTACATTTTGACTTAGTCCAGATTAGCCTTGACGTCTGCACTGTTCGTCTTCACCGGAATATCTGTATTGACTCAACTTCTGAAGGAAATTTTACATTTTTAAAGGGAAATGCCGGGATTGTGGAGTTTGTGAATTAAGTCACTATGATCTTAACAACCGTTAGCTGATACGTGTTGGCCATCTGCTTACCTGTTACAGACTGTTCCTGAGGTTTGGATGTATCAGCTGATTTGACACTAGTTTTTACTTGGTGTCATCTTTACTTCGGACATGGTAGTACAAGGAGCATATATAAGTATACAAAAATGATTGTGTATATAAATTCAGGCTTTAGTGATGCTAACGATATCTTGGACTTAGCTGCAGCAACCCCGAAATCCAGGCGCCTAGTAATTTATCTTTGTACTCTCATGTTTAATGGCTGTTAATACACTTGTTTCTTGTTACGTACTGCGTTTTGCTGTATTTGTGTTACTGAGATTGTATAGCAAGGTAGAGCACGATCGAGTTGCATAGTCTCTGTATAGACATATTCAAACGAATTCAGACTTGGATGATGACTTATGCTCTGTGATGTGATCATGGCCTACAGTATAAATGCCCTCTTATGCCCTGAGTGTAATATGCAGATCCCAGATCTCAAATTTATGTCATGATTTGAATTATTATAATGGAAGAAGTGTATAGATCGGGCGAAATTGCCGTTTGTGTGTGGTCCGGGGGAGGGGGGGGGGGGGAGGGAGGGAGGCGGTGCACGGAGTTCCAGTTCATCTCCCCCACCTAACACACAGGCATTTGTAAAGGGGCATGCCCTATATAACCCGACCCCCATGTTTCTCAATATTATGTAATAATACTTATACTTTCAGTACTGGTTCAAGGATCCCACTGGGGGGGGGGGCTATTTTCAAGGGAGCGCGACCGTCTAGGATATGTATCTTTCGAGTGGTCTGGGCTCATCCTGATGGGAGGGATGTCCCCCTTGTGCTGTGTGGAAAAGTTTAAAGATTTATACTCAAAATAAAAGCCATTTTGAATCGATTTGAGAGTTAAATAACAGGGAATATTATCGCTACAGAAACCAATAACAAGTATAAAAAGAAGTATAACCCTTGTCCAAATAATTATTATCTATAAAACCTGCATGATATTTTCATTTGCTCTTTTAATAGCAGGTCACTGATATTTGAGGAACATTGCAACATTGTGAAATACTCTTGTAAATAACTGGTATTTTTACGTATTGCAAATGAAGCCTTTATTTAATGACAAAATGACATTCATTTAATATGCAAAATGGGGGAGGAGATATAACATGGCATGCCCCTCCCCTTTGTGTAATGGTGTAACTGGTGTAAAATTAAATAAACTTGTTCGATACAAATATAGTAATTATTGTTTCTAGCAATAATAAATCAACATGTATGTGATAATTTTAATGATTAGAGTGGAAATCTGTGTATAGTGATTAGTTATGATAAAATGAAATTCGGTACTGCATGTGAAGTTTTTGTCTGAAATCAAAAGAAATGACTGTCACAGCACAAGATTAACGTATTGTCAACAAAAGATTTAAATAAGATAATTAAACCAATTAAATCAAATCTTAAATAATGTGGTTGATGACAGAGGACAGCTGAAACTAGAAATTTCTGGAATTGGAGATGCAATAGTATCCCAAGACAAATAAAGCATACCCCCTTCTAAAATAGGCACCCTTTTCTGAAGCATATATTGACACTTGACAAGGCCAAGGCCACAAGGGCAAAGGTCACAAATGTTTGAATATCGAATGATGATTGTTGTGTCTAATTAAAAGGAAACAGATACGGTACTTCAAAAGTTATGTAGTTAACAAAAATCCTATGTTTCCCAAGATTTGAGGACAGATGGCTGGTGACAGAGGACAGCTGAAGGTCTTCCTGTGACATTGACCTTTGACCTTGTGATCCAAAAAATTGATAGGAACATTCGCAGGTGATCTTCCTCTATTAGAAGGTGAGCAGTATGTGCAAAATGAAGAGTCTGGGATGAAAAGTTTAGCTTAAAATGCATCCACAATCTTTTTAAAGATGTGGGTCCTGTGACCTTGACCTTGGACCTCATGACCCCAAGGATTCTTGCTTTAGTGATGGGCCATATATAACTCCAATTTGAAATCTATATCTCAATCCAAACTGGAGTTATAATCAGGAAATGAAATTTTGGACAGATGGCTCCTGTGACCTTCATCTTTGACCTCGTGACCCCTATATGGATAGGGGTTTTACTCTATTGAAAGGAAAGTTATATGTGTAAGGTGAAAGGTCTGGGATGAAAAGTTTGGCCTAAAATGCATCCATAATCTTTTAAAGATGTGGGTCCTGTGACCTTGACCTTTGACCTCATGACCCCAAGACTGTAAGTCATCTGAGCTATAGCGATCACTCATTGTCCGCCGTCCGTCTGTCCATTAACAGGGCACAAACCGTAACCGCTGTACCTGGAATCTTTTCATTTAATATCAAAATAGGTACATGAAAAATCTCCTTGAAAGCCTGATATAAGGCCTAGGTCCTCCGAGCTACGGGGCTCGTAAGTTCTTTGCATACATATTAATCAAATAGTGTTTCATCATTTCCTGAAGACTGGTGGCACCACCTGTATTTTTCTAATTTCTACGCATTTTTAAGGCCTTCAGATGAAGCCGGCCATACGTTAACAGGACACAAATCGTGACCGTTAGACCTAGAAACGTTTTACTATACATTCAGGGAGGTCCCAGGCAAATCTCCTTGGAAACCTGAAATTAGGTCATGGTGACCTATATTTTGCAAACTACATGCTGAAAACATGATTTGAGCACTCAGTCAGTCAGATGGGCACAAATTGTATTCACTAGCCCTAGAATCTTAAAAAGTTACACCCACGGAGGTCCATAAAGAATTACCTTGGAAACCAGGAATTTGATCCCTGGGACCTATATTCTCCGAATTATGGGGCTCTTAAGTAGCCCCCACATTAATTAAAAAGTTGATACAAAGCTCCAATATCTGAATAACTAATGAATTGATTGCCATGATTCTTTGTATACACATTAATCAAATCGGGTTTCATCAATTCCTGAAGACTGGTGGCGCCACCTGAATTTCTATGCTTTTTAGCTCAGCTGACTATAAGTCATCTGAGCTATAGTCGTGGTCCATTGTCCGTCCGTCTGTCCGTCCGTCCGTCCGTAGATGTGGCACGTTTTGAAACCGTAAGACCTAGGAATCCAAAATTCAGCATAATGTTAGATGTCCCCAAGATCTCCTACCAAGCCGAAAACTGGGTCTTTGCGACTTCATTCCTTTGAGAAATTAAGGAAAAACCTCAATTTTTTATTAAAAACCTATTTTCACACTTTAGGACTGCCTAATATCAAAACCACTCATCTGTTTTTCCTCATATTTCCTATAAATAATCCTCTATATAATTCCTATGTACATGCCAGAAATTAGGTCTGTATTATTTAATTTAAAAAAGTTATGGGCCCAAACATAATGCATTTTGTAAATAATCAGGAAAGAAATTTTATCACTTAACACAAAACTTGTTAAAGCTAAGCACTTTTTTTCCAGTAATATTACTTTTATTAATCAAAATTAAATTATATACCCAAAATTAGATCAAAATCTTTTAAATTTTTAAAAATATTAGCAAAAATAAAAAATTGGTACCTTAAATTTTGCCCAACTTTGACCATGGCACGTTTTTTTGCTGTAACTGCTGTCGACTTAATTTTCAAAGCATGTTTTTGTTAGCATTTCAACTGTGAACACCAAAAATTTGAAACCAGTTGATCAAAAACTGTAGATTTTATTCAAGTTTTCAAGCACCATGTCACATATTGCTAGTTTTATGCAGTTTGCTAGAGCTCAGCTCCCGAGCTTCAGCTCTAAGTTCCTTAAATTTGGCATACAGTTAGATTTCTCCAAAATCCCCTACCATGCCAAGAATTTGGTCACTAGGACTTAATTCCTTCGAGATATCAATGAAAACTTCATTTTTCCATTAAAAACCCAATGTTACACTTTAAGACTGCCTAATATCAAAACCACTGATCTGACTTTGATCATATATAATATACATATTTTTCTATACATTCACTATGCACATGCCAGAAATGATGTCAGTATTGTGTATTTTTTTTAAGTTATGGGCCCAAAAATAATGCACTTTGTAAAAAATCAAGAAATATATTTACTCCCTTAACAAGGGCATTGCTGAAGCTAGAGATTTTTTTTGTCAGGGATGTAACATTATTTAATCAAGATTCAATTGAATACCCAAAATTAGTTCTGAATTTTTCAAATTTTATAAGTTATTAGCATAAATATAAAATTAGTACCTTAAATTTTGCCCAACTGTGACCAAGGCACGTTTGTTTCCCGTGAGCACTGTTGATATAATTTTCATATCATGCACACATAAGGATTTCAGCTTTTTAGTTTAGAAAGCTGAAAGAAATTTGCCAAATATTGTAGCTTTAATTAATGTTTTTTATGAGACCCTGTCAGACTTTGGCTCTCTCCAGCTCCTCTTGAGTCACCTGTATGTTGACCTTGTTGACCTTTCATCAAATTATGCACGCTTGAGGGGAGAATCCAGGCAGCTTATGGCCAGCCACAGTTGATCCAGGTGTTCAACCCAACTCATCTAGTAGTTTTAACCAACAACATAACAATAAACAATAAATTAATAAATTTTTTTTGGTTTTTAATAACAAATTAAAGAAAAATAGAAAAGGAATTTGTTAGTTGATAATAACAGGAAATTAACTTGCAGTTACTGATGATATAAGAATCTTGTATCGATGGGTAGAATGTCACATATTCAAAATAACACCATGCAGTCACCTATGGCATTTTTCAGTTCATTTTTAATGATAAAGAAGTAAATCATATTATTCATTACTAATCATTAAGGATTATATGAAGAAAATTAATGATAGACAAAGATGCAGTTGATAATATTAATCTAGATTCCTACTGTGTCTAGTGTGTACATTGATGTGAAATTAGTCCAAAATGAATTTTTTACAGTTATTTTTTAATATAAATAAAAGCCATAAAACCAGGTACTTATGATCATTATTTAAATGTGTGAAATTTGTATATTCTGGATTCTCAACATCATTGTTTGGTGAAAACTGAATAAATACCAGACATGGTGCGAATACTTTGTAATTGTATTTAAATACGAATATGATTATGTACTCCATTATAAAATTTCTTGCATAAAGAATGGGAATTCAGGTAAAAATGAAAGTATATGAATACTCGTGCAAATACTTTCAAAATGTATTCATGAATGCATTCATGAATATATTCTTTAATATTATTTTAATAATCATATCAGTTATATTTCATTTTAAAAAATCATATGATTCTCTTATTATTTTTAATAAAAATTATATTTGGGACAATATTTGTAATTTTTTTAATAAATAGTTAAACTCTTATATTATATGTTCTGCTTATAAGTTATATGGCCAAGTCAAAATCTGTGTGACAGTAGTACTCCATTTGTTAATAAAATAAATGAAATCAATCCTCTTCCCTGTCTCCAAAGGTACTATCAAAATCATACATAAGCTAAACAACAACAACTCATAATACAGCTTATATTTATTACCACACAAAACCAGCATGTGCCTCATTTCTAAATAATATTTTTTTATCATATATAACAGCTGAGCGTCGTGACCCATAGGTCCCTTGTTTCTCTATCATTGAGACACTGAGAATGAGTAGTCCGTCCGTTAACAGGGCAAAAATCGTGACCCGTAGACCAGGAAACTTCTTCATACACATTCAGGGAGGTCCTAGACAAATCTCCTTGGAAACCTGAAATTAGGTCATGGTGACCTATAGTTTTCAAACTATAAAACAATACCTGTATTATTTATATTTTTCTCATTTTTTTTTTCTAGCCGTGACAACCCGACTCAGTAGGAATGATAATTGCCCTGCCTAGCCTAGTGAATCGTGATGCAAGCAATAACGAGGAATGCATCGCAGTGGTCTTTCATCAAATTGCATTCATATTGTGGTAAACGCCCATATTCTAACATTGGGCTATAAATGGTGAATTAACGCAAAAAACACATGTGAACTCACACCCTAAACTGAAACTCCGTCTCTATGGTAACGAGTCTCTACCTGTATCGCCTACATGTTGGCTGCGTCCAGTAACCCGTGCGAGCCATGTTTATATTCATGCAGTCAGAAATTCAACAAAATTGCGGAGGGACTTACCAATATGCCGAGTTAAAACGGAACTTTTTTCGCTCATGTTTGGTATTGTTAGAAAGTATACTAAAATACTAATTGTAAAGCAGATTGGAATATATCTTAATATTCACTCTTAAAAAGGTAAAATCAGGTTAATACCTGTATTAGGAAGGTGTTGCATACTCGGGTCTTTGCACACGGAACAAAACCTACTAAACCTGTACCTTGCTCATGCACAAAGCATAAAAAAATAGCTTCACTCTATTTTACTTGAGACAACACACTAGTGCATGTGTCCACCTAGCACCATCATTCAAATAGCCAGGATTGGTTGTCACGAGATTTTCTTTGAATTTACTGTCATACCTTTATCCTAGTCTTTCCTTAAGAAGTGTTGAGTCACTGTTTCAAATGGCTGTACCATATTGAAGAGTGCCAGTTTCTCAACTTCATAAAATTCTATTTATTACACTAATTCTAATCATTCGATTGATCTCCACATGAGTGATTACATTACCGTGACCTCATTTACATAATTTATTTCCTCCTAAAACCTGATGTGCTTATTGATCATCATTTGATTATCAGTTTCTGAATACTGGTGGTGCCGCCTGTAGTTTTGCCATTTCCCAACATTTTCCCTCTGTTTATGAGACTGTCAAATTACGTGCGAGTTTCACAGCTGTGATTTCTTGCACAAGTAGGACTACAGGTCACCATTTAATCATTATGCTTGGACCTAGCTAACTAGACATCCAGGGACGTCCTGGAAAAAAATCCCCTTTGAAACATTAAAAGGTCACAGAGACCTATATTCTGCAAGCTATGGGCCAAAACCTAATTTTCACTATTAAAACCGGTATTAAATGTTAAGTCTTGCATCATAATCACTGGTGTTGAACCTTACCAATTTTGCACCCAGTGACCTCTACGTGTCTCCTTTCACATGGGTAATTAGGTCACCTTGGCCTCATTTGCATAAGTTAAAGGTCTATGTACGGTGCCCTCAGGACAGCCAGTTCTAAACATAAATGCATCTAGTATCATAGCCAATTGGACAATATGTCACTCAGCTGAGCGTCGTGAGCCATGGATCACTTCTTGGCTTGTAACGCCTACAGTAAACTGTCGAGTGGCAATGATGGGGGTATTAAAGGGCGTGAAAACATGAAAAGAAAAAAAAACAAAAACATTCTGATATGCATTTTTCCACATTATTGAAAAATGGCAGAAATTACCAATAAGATGAAGCGTGACGAAAACCTGCGAAATGAACTTCATGTATTGACCTTAGAATCAGGGGACATACAACGGCTGGCCCAGTTTGTCTTTCTTTTATCTTTGGAAAAGCCACAGACACACCCGTGATAAGCCTGCCTCAGTCCGGCGGTAAACTACACCATGCAGTTGTCGTTGTGGCGGTAGTTACTTACCTATAAAGAACTGTGAACACTGTCACCACCAGGATTAATTACCTTTTTTGTTCTCAAATTTTGCCAGATGCAAGACATTCTATAAAGTCTGACTATAAAGGAAGTGTATACAGGGTCTTTATATACTTGCATGACATTCTACAAGGTCTAATTGAAAACGCCTATAAATTACCAACAACTAGGTTCAGTATTAAAGTCGGAAAAACATGGAAAAGTTTGTGATCTTTCCGAATACATTACAATTAAGTATAAGATTAAAAAAAATAAGGTATTATGTTTCTAGTTTATGTGAATTCTAAACCAATTTTAGATATATATTATTTCACAGTAAACTCAGAAATGGAGCCAAAGTCTAATTCCTATTTAAAATATATAAATATTATTTGAATATCACTGGCCTGTGATTTATGTATAGGTGGCGGCGTATTTATGTATATGTAAATGAAAGAGAACAAGTGATCCGTTCGTGCTAATCTGATTTTTTTTAATGAATGCATTCAATAGCTCATAAACTGTCTGTTACAGTTACAGAGCCGCTCTAACACGGAAGGAATGAATTGACGTTTGTGTAAGTATCGGTTTCTCCGGCCACCAAGCTATCGAAACCTCAGCCAAACCCACGCCCACAAGGGGCGGAGTGTACGGCGTCCCATTAACAAGAGAGTTAATGGCCTTAGTAGTACTACACTGCTGGGTTACCCTGCTCTCACTACAGACGCCACCGCCAGTGTATAAAGAGGTCTGATGACTGGTGGGTTTGATCCTCGTCTTATTCATCATCCCTCGGTGTGCTGAAAACATCAAGGAAGAGAGCCCTCAGCCGGAACAGGACACCAGGCAACACCTAACACGTCTTACATTTGCAGAGAGGGACAGTTTTAAACAGGCCCTGTCCAACTTCCTGGATCTGAATATTCTAGAACATTCTAGCATTCCACAAAATTACATATTTGATATATAATTCATCGACAAGATGAAATTTTGCAAGCGAGAAACTTCTGACCAGTTTATAGCTTTCGTCTTTATAGTTATACAAATTCTAGAATTTTCATGTGCCAAACAAGGAGAAGGGACAAAAGAATGTCAGGAAATTCAAATATCATTCTGTAGTGACTTTGACGTATATATGACACATGGAGTCGGCTTTCCCAATATAGAAAAGCAGAAATCTCAAATTGCAGCACTCACAAGTATTAGGAAATTTAACAAGCTTCTAGAGGTGGCAGAATGTAGGAGACCGTTAAAGGAGTTGTTGTGTGCCAGCTACTTACCTATATGTGGCCCGTCCAAAGGCAAACCGCTCTACCCGTGCAAACGTATGTGTCTGTCCACTCTAGAGTCTTGTAAGGCGGCTCTAAAATCTACCGGCTTCAACTGGCCTCCTGTATTACACTGCGAGAGACTATCGAACCAAAACTGCTATGAACCGGGAGTCAAGCTGCCACGACCAGTCAACTCAGGTGAGATATAATTTTATTACGGTTAATGTCACTCCTATTTCCAGCAACACCCTGCCCCCCAAACCTAGCATCATTATGATATGACAGAAAACATGCACACCTTTTACAGAGTCTGTGTGATTTGACTAAATATTCTACCGAACGCATACTTGCATTTGACGTCCATATTCTTTTATCTATGTGAACTGCTGAGAAGACTGTTGTGTTGAAATCATGGATATCTTGCCCAGGAAGACGTTCCTGTGATCACAATAAGAGATGTGTGATGAGATGTGTGAATCTGATGTCTGCCATGCCCCTGCTTCTCACCTGTCCTTCTTGTCAAGACGATGTGAGGATTCTAACCCCAGCTGTTTACAGGCGGGGAGAGTGTAATTGAGCAAAGGCTGAGGAATTTGGCTTGATCATCCCGCCAGACCCAGCCACAAAATGATCCATGAACAGCTCCTTATAGATGAGCTCTGTCATCCTGATACATTGTGCTGATGACTCGCCTTTAACGAGGGATCTGGTCTTCTGGTTATATCGCGGCACTGTATGCGCTCTGAAGCTTATGTTTTCTTACTTAATTCTGTCTCAATTATCTATAGATATAACTGGTATATAAAGCACTTATTTCATGAGTAAAAGAATTTTATTGTTCCTTCCTTTTCAGAAAACTCTCTCTCTCTCTCTCCCTCTCTCTCTCTCTCTCTCATTCTTATCATATCCATATCAGTGCGAGTGTGCCTGTGTCAGGACGCCATGTCACTCATTCATCTTGACATAAACATCACACTACTAACCGTACAAGCCTCCTGGCCGTATTTGTTATCTCTGTAGACCTCCTGCTACAGTTAAATGTTTGCTCGTTCTACATCGCTGTGTATGTCACTGATAGTGGGAAACTAACAGAAGAATACCGTATATACCTGACCTCTCAAGCTCATATACAGCTGGATGCTGGATTTTTTACTCGTCCAGGTGCCCCAGTTTTTTAGTGATTCTGCAAATAGAAAAACTTCGCCTCATTCCAAACGTTCCTTCACTGTGCTTGTCTGACGTGAGATAATTAATTCATTCATTCATTCTGTCTGCCTTGTCTGTCTGTCTGTCTGTCCGTCTGTCTTTTTCTCTCTCCCTCACTCTCTTTCTTTTTTCTCTCTCTCTCTCTCTGTGAGGGCACAACTGATTGTTATCTTACTAATAGCAAGACAGGAATATCAACAGACATCATAAAAGAATTTCATACATACAAAAAATTGTTTCAGGAAACTCGTCATTCTTTCTCTATTGGCTAAAAAGGGGTATCTCTGAAAATAATCAGCTTTGATTTTAAATTTTTTCTGGTTCGGAAAATTGGCTTACAAAAGCAAAATGTCCTGCAGATATTCACAAAATTTTTAACTACCTGTCCATTATAAAAATAGATAGTGTTATAATTATTTAGATACAAAAGGACTCGATGCACGTATAAACTTGAGACGAGGCTCTATACACACGTGACGTCCGCTCAGTCGAATCAATTGTGGGAAGTTTACTGCTTTAAATCGATCATGAATGTCTGTATAGCCATCACAATCAAACCATTCCAATATGTGACCATTTTTATAATATATTTAGTTTATAATATTCCAAGTTCCTAGTGCTTCGACTATATATATATATATATATATATATATATATATATATATATATATATATACACAAATATTTTTGTCTTTTATAAGTGTTGGTAGAAACCATGTACCCATTAACGCTTAAGATTATTGCATGAGCTTACACTGGAGAGTCACCTGCAGCACACGGACATTCCACAATTGACGTCACAAAGGCTGCTTATATGATTCTCAGTATAATCTAATTTTACAAACAAACATATATCGTAGAACTTATTTATCATTTACGAAGTTGAGATACAGTAACAGGCAGAAAGACACAGGGGCGCAGCCAGGGGGTGCCGCAGGGGGAGGTTTGTCTTATTCCCAGCACTATATATATATATATATATATATATATATATATATATATATATATATGTAAACATCTGCCAGTGAAAGTAATGGTGATTAAGTAATCCTCATTTTCGACAAGTTTTATATATATATATATATATATATATGACATTTATTTGTTATCAATATTTTGAATTTGTTATGAGATAACTGAAAAAAATGATTTATTGAATCATGTATTCAATACATATATTAATTAGTGAAATCGTTCCCAATAATGGTCCATTTTCTCAATTTGCATTGATACGATGGCAACTATTCATCTTGTTTTGAATATTAAAAATGTTTCAAGAATATTGAAGTTATAGGGTGATTCTCGGCAGAATTTCAAATATTGCAAACTTCATTGTCAATCTCGACCGTCTCACGCATACATAATTATATATAAGAATATATGCAAGTATTTGTTAAAGTTTATATATATACACATATTTTATATTATTCATTTTATTCATATGCCAGAAAATTCAGGGATGCCAAAAGTCCGGCAGCCCACTTTTCTTTATTTTGAGAGACACCAGTTTGGGACCACTTCTTAATCTATAAAATAACTTTAACCTCTAAAATAACATTGAAAACAACCAAAGAAATGATCCAGTTTGACACTGGGGTCCACTGTTGCGACATGGCGACCTTAGTCTGGCCAGAGTTTATAGATAAAACAAAGGCCTACGAGACCGAACGCCCTGCGTACACGAAACCTTGTTCAAAACAAGCAACCATTAGGATGAAACAGCTAATAATTCTCCACGGAACACTCTTGACTTTTTCTAAAGCAGGTGAATGTCATGTACTTACGGGTAGGTTTTAGTGATTCCAAATACAGACCTAGATAGTTCAAGAGACCAAAAAACATCGTAATAAATAATGTTTGCAAAATATAATAGCCACTTGCAACTAGGCTTACTGATAATGCCCACAGGCCGCATATAAAAAGTGAATGAGACACAAAAATACACAAAGCTTTGAAAAAAAGTTATCAGAAACCGTATACCGAAACCCCAAAAATCAATGATTTATAAATAATATACACAACTATAAACACAGTTATCAGAGACCGCCTCCCATATAGATGAAATTAATAGACGAAGTATACAAGCAGGACTCCTGTAGTGGTGCGGGGGGGGGGGGGGGGGGGCTTACTGCTGAATAAGCGTTAAATTGTGAACACCCTCTAAACAGATGCCGGAGCAAACACAAGGCTAGTTACCGTGATGGAACAAGGAACGACTTGCTTCAGTCACACCGAGATTGTTATATATCGCTGCCGCCACATTTGCAAACAATCAATGCTTTGTTTGAGGTAAAATTTGACACCAATAGCCAGAAACGTTGGTCGGAAGTAAGTACTGAGGGTCTAGTGTATATGAGCACACTGAATTAGTTACTGTGACGAATGGGCCTGCAGAATACATACATGTGTTACAACACCATGCAAATGTACTGTAACATACAGCGTAAACTTGATACACATGTCCTTATATTTCCAGAGTGAATGATTTTGAAATTGAATTTAACAGGTAGTACATATTGCCATAAAAATATATGTATGGATTTTTACGATATATGTTATTTACTTCAAATATGATGAACAAATGAATTAACAAAAGCCATTAGTAAACTAATTGTATTTAAGTAGAGTCGCTTTGTTATTTTACATGTTTAGTGTCTTGTATCCATTCCAGAATCTTGTCATATTGCCACATACCAATCTTACCTTAAACTCCACTTTAATTTGATGGCACATACCTCTTTAAAAAGAAAGGAACATGGAATATCTATAACTATGAATTTAAATATGATATTTTGTGAAAAGTTATGAGAAAGCTGGTAATGTTTCACACACAACACACACACCGCACGTTAGCCCATACTACCTGATATACGGTACACATTGATACATCTGAAATACGGTACACATGGATACATCTGAAATACGGTACACATTGATACATCTGAAATATGGTATACATCACTACATCTGAAATACAGTATACATGAATACATCTGAAATATATACATGAATACATCTAAAATACGGTTTTAATAAATACCATTCGAAACAGCAAATACAATTTTTTTTTACATTCGGTTCAAGATACAATTACGCTATAGTTAACATGACACAAAAAGCGATCACGTGTAAAATGTGTGTCCATCTCCCATGATCAGCGCTGGCACCATGCAAACTGTAACGAAACACACATGGGACACATCTACATTCTGTCGCCATGGAGAGAGGGGTGGGTGGCGGGAAATGTAATGGCGCGTAAGGACCCGCACAGAGCATCACGTCTCGTCGATTGTCGTCTTGTCCATTAAAAAGGAAACATATGTTGGTTGTGATTTCCTGCGGAGGTAAGCCCTCCGGTCCTATATAGTGCGCCCTCCTCATTAGCATTCTAAGCGATTCCATTTATACATAAAGCAAAATCTGAAATAAGAGCTACACACAGCAGCCCCCCCCCCCCCCCCCTGATGATAGGAGGCAGGCTAGATCTGGGTGACCTAGAATTCTAAATAGAGCTCGTTCCTCTGGTCTTGTTACTGCGATACAGCCCTGTCTCAACATCTACAGGCGGCTCTTTTATGTAAAGAAATGCCAATTGCCAATTGTATGCATATTTATATATACTCCTTTACTTCAATCCTGTATCGGAGTTACAATTTTTTTTATGTTTGCCCAAAAGTCGCCACTTGACTGATAAATTCTAGATTAGCCCCCCCCCCCTCATGCAGTGCATGGCTATAATATATATATATATATATATATTTATATATATATATATATATTATGTATATATATATATATATATTATGTATGTGGATATATATATATATATATATATATATTATGTATGTGGATTCCTATAACACACATTTATTAAATAACTATAATATATTTATAACATATTTATTTTATATTTTACACATACATGTATGTATGTATATATATATATATATATATATATATATATATATTTAGCTCTGGTGAAATGCAATAGAGCACTCTAGTAGTTATATTGCAGAAAACCTGCAGATCTATATATATATATATATATATATATATATATATATAAATAGCCCAAATCTCGAAAAAAATCCTGGATCCGCACCTTAATACATAATGTACTTATATTCTAACTAAATGAGATCTTATTTGGTTTACAGCTAAAGCTGGGCCTTTAGACTGAAGCTTTTTCTTGGTTTACAGCTATAGCTCGTATTAAGGTGGGCCCTTTGATTGAAGCGGTTTCTTAGTTTACATGCAGCTAAAGCTCGTTGAATTAAGGTGGGTCTTTAGATTGGAGCTGCTTCTTGGTTTACACCCAAAGCTCGTTGAATAAAGGTGGGTCTTTATACTGAAGCTTTTTCTTGGTTTACAACTAAGCTCGCTGAATTTAGGTAGGCCTTTATATTGGAGCTGTTTCTTGGTTTACAGCTAAAGCTCGTTCAATTAAGGTGGGTATTTAGAATGAAGCTTTTTCTTGGTTTACAGCTAAAGCTCGTTGCATTAGGGTGGGTCTTTAGATTGAAGCTTTTTCTTGGTTTACAGCTAAGCTCGCTGAATTTAGGTGGGCCTTTTGATTGAAGCTTTTTTTTGGTTTACAGCTAAGCTCGCTGAATTAAGGTGGGCCTTTAGATTGAAGCTTTTTCTTGGTTTATTGCCCCGAGAATCTATCTGCCTTGGTGACAAGAGGACGTGTATCGACAAAGTTTACATGGGAATAATGATTTTTTGGACATGCCCAAATATTCAAATTAAAGTAGGACTATTATTATTATTATCTAGATGTTCCATGAAATTAAACATTTTTTTCTCCAAGCCCCCCATCCCCATCACTCATTTGCCTCCTATATAGCCTCCCCCCCCCCCCCTTCCCCTCCACTCATTGACCACTCATTCACTAATCGTCCTATATATATATATATATATATATATATATATATATATATATATATATATATATATATATTCTAATCTCATAACGCGATATCCTGTACTTCCAAGTCTTTTTACCTCTGATATTTGCATGTGTGGGCAAAACACTGTTTTGGAAACGAACACTTATACTCGCAATACCATGTATAAGCCCACCCGGAGACCCCCAGTATTTGTGTGTGTGTGTGTGTGTGTGTGTGTGTGTGACTCTTGGTGGACATGTTTAAAGAGTATGTCTATGGGCACTGATCAAATGTTGAATTATCCGTGTGAATCAGAAGAATCCCGACATGCGTGCACACTGAAATATGAAGTTACACAAAGCTGTGCCTAAATTATCTTTTTTTTTTATTTGTGGGAGAAGTCTTAGAGTCCATGAAGATTAACCGTGTTAGCGTGAGATTTGTAAAGAGGATGGGCTGTTATACGGTTCCCCCGGCAACATTTAGACACAGATGCAGGTGGTCATCAGGATATTGTAATTTGGGAGTCGTAATTTCGTTGAAGCATTAATTTTGTTGATATTTTTTATAAAAGTTTAAAATATACATATTACTAAAAACACCATGGATAATCAAAGAAAACACCTTAAACTGAGTGGTTAGGAGTATAAACGAGAATAAATATGACAATGACAGTAAAGAAAATCGTCAATTAGCCTATTTAAAAATGAAAATAAAATAACTTTCCCCTAATTGAACAACGCGGAGCATGTGGTATGAAATTCTTCATTGCTTTCTTAGTAAAATGCAGCTTCTGTTGCAACTCTTGCCTGGTCATTTTTATTTGTCCTAGACTCCCACACGACTGTGGTTAAGTTCTGACTTTAGCTGCATCTCAGTGCGTTTTCTGTGATAACCGCTTATAAAATATAGGCTTTATTTAATTTTCATGGACCTTACAACTAGCTATAATAAATAAAAGAGGCACTCTGCAAGGTTCGGATTTAAGACCATTCATTATGTTGTAGATGTTAAGCGCTTTGGCTTTGTGTAGTTTGATATGTAAAATTGTTAGAGGGGAGTGGATACTGATAACTATGGTGATTCTGCATCATTGAGTTAACCTAAGGACAGGCCACCGGTCATCACGTTGTATAGTTTACACTGACATGAAGAACTGAAACATTCTTCATCTCATCTCAAGTTTGTTTTTATAGATCGGTGCGCGATGTAAGAGGAAAAAAATAATATACACGAGACATACTAAGGATGTAGGCCTGGAGTCAGCAGACTTGCTCCAATTCGTGCCTGTTGGCACGTATAAAGGGCCCATCTAACTATCCAGTATCACCGTATAGTTCCAACTAATGATAGCACAAACGCGATAAATTGTGTGCACTCTCTCAAGATGGTCCAACATCCGGCCCACCCAGCACTGTTCTCGGCTAATGGATGAAAATTTATTTCAACTCTACAGTACCCAGGTAACGCTGGTCCTGCTGGATCTGACAACACATGTTGGTTGGGGCCGAGTATTGTATGATCGACGGTCTTTCCCAAACATTTAAATGAAAAAACTACACACACACACATATATATATATAGCTAAATACTTACAGAGCACGATGAATTCAAGCCACTCAACAATAGTGCAAATAACAGTGTCAACCTAAACACACATAACGATCCCAGAGAAGTCACACATATACACAACCAACCCAGAGAACCTAAATACACACACGTCAACCCAGAGAACCTTAGCACACGCATAACAAACCCAAAGAACCTAAACACATATACACAATCAACCCAGAGAACATCAATACAGACACGACCAACCCAGAGAACCTCAAAACATACATGTCATTCAAGAGACCCGAAGCACACACACAACCAACCCAGAGAACCTAAACAGATACACAACCAACCCAGAGTACCTAAACACATACACCACCAACCCAGAGAACCTGAACACATACACAACCATCCCAGAGAACAAGAACACCTACTTACCAACCCAGAAAACCTAAAAACATACGCAACCAACCAAATGAACCTAAACACATATGCAACCAACCTAGAAAACCTGAACACATACACGACCAACCCAGAAAACCTTAACACGTACACAACCATCTCAGAGAATCTATACACATACACAACTAACCAGAGAACCTATACACCTATACAACCATCCCAGAGAACCTAAACACACACACAAACCAGAGAACCTAATTATAAACACATATGTCGTAGTCCGAATGGTTTCAGGCACGTATTTTAAGTACACTCGTTGAAGAAACTGACTTTAATCATTTAAATGTGTCCGCACAAAGTTTCCTAGAACCTCTCATTTACTGCGTTGTGTGTCCTCGCTCTCTTACAATCTATTTCTGTTTACAACCTTAACTCAGAATTCTAAACTGTATCCCGAGACCAACCTGAAAACGAGGCACACTGCTAAAACAAAAGAAAGACGCTGAATAACCTGTTTGGAAAACCGCAACCTGTAAACGACTTTAAAATGAAAAGATGTATTGTAAAAAGGGTGGCCTGGAAAGTAAAACTGAAACAGAAAAAAGCAATGACCCCTGGTGGCGAACCGAGATGATATTGCATTTTGTGATGGTGACTGAGACCAACTGTCACACATACACAACCAGTCAAGACAATCCCACATCTAATAGGTCACAGAAATCATAATGGCATGTCGAAACGAGACCATCCACACGCATTAAATTGTGTAACAGTTCAACCGGCATAGATAATGTTGTGCACTGAGGTATATACGGTGACTGTACGTGTATAAAGGTGGGACGGGTGTCATTCGAGCTGGACGATTTCGGGTGGGACGACATTCCGAATAAAAGACATTCTGAATGAACGATAATTAAATAAATACTTAAGAAGGAATAAAAATGGGGTTGATTGTGGAACTACTATCATGCACAGATATTTTTGTACCTATTTGAGTTTTGTTTTCATATTTTATCGATTTTTAACAGACATCTGTTACAATCTCACGGCCGGCCGCCATGGACGACCGTTCCAAATGGAAGACATTTGATTGGATACTTTTATAAGGAATGATTAGGGATTTTTACTTGGAAATAACAGTTTATATGCCTATCTTCAGGTTGTTTGCATATACATGTATTCTAATATATTTTCAAATACAACATGACAATAACGTGTTTAGACCGCCGGATGTAACACGTAAATGTCAATGTTTATACAAGATTCTGAGAACATACCAGATAATGCTCCTCTCGTGATTAACCCTGACTATAACATGTACATGCTGAGAACATACCAGATAACGCTCCTCTCGTGATTAACCCTGACTATAAAATAACATGTACACGCTGAGAACATACCAGATAATGCTCCTCTCGTGATTAACCCTGACTATAACATGTACATGCTGAGAACATACCAGATAATGCTCCTCTCGTGATTAACCCTGACTATAAAATAACATGTACACGCTGAGAACATACCAGATAATGCTCCTCTCGTGATTAACCCTGACTATAAAATAACATGTACACGCTGAGAACATACCAGATAATGCTCCTCTCGTGATTAACCCTGACTATAAAATAACATGTACACGCTGAGAACATACCAGATAATGCTCCTCTCGTGATTAACACTGAATATAAAATAACATGTACACGCTGAGAACATACCAGAGAACGCGGCTCTCATGATTAACCTTGATTATAAAATAACATGTACATTCTGAGAACATACCAGATAAGGCTCCTCTCAAGATTAACCCTGACTATAAAATAACGTACATTCTAAGAACAATCCAGATAATGCTCCTCCCATGATTAACCCTGAATATAAAATAACATGTACATGCTGAGAACATACCAGAGAACGCTGCTCTCGTGGTTGACCCTGACTATAAAATAACATGAACATGCTGAGATCATACCAGATAATGCTCCTCTCATGATTAACTCTAACTATAAAATAACATGTACATGCTGAGAACATACCAGATAACACTCCTCTCGTGGTTGACCCTGACTATAACATGTACATTAACTTAGAACATAATTTTCTTAACTAATGTTTCCGCCAAAACAGAGTTTTGTGGATACTATGTTTTTGCGCGGGTTCCGCCGAAGGGTGGGTTTGTTCCCGAAGAACTCCTCTGAGACCCTTGGACCGATCTTTCCGAAACCCGGCATTGTTGTTACCTCACCTATGTAGTTGTAGGTAACAAAAACAGTTCTGTGTAGTTCGAATCTGGGTGACTTTTTAGATAACAGTATATCTAAGGAATGGTTCAATGTATTGAGCTGAAATTTAGCATGTCCATAGATCTTGGATGTATCCACCTCCTAATCGAGACTTGTGGCGCCACCTATAATACTTTTTTGTGTAGCGTCCATCTTTGTATTTGCCATCTGTTCTTCTTAGTGATTGTTCAATGTGGGGTTTGAATTGTGCACTGACAAGACTGGTGACGCCATCTGCAATTTTTTTCCCGTGGCGTACATCCGTATATTTGCTCTGGGTGAAAATTGCTCATATCTGAGGAGTGGTTCAAGGTATTGGTCTGAAATTTAATTGGCATGTCCATTCAATCTTGGAAAGTTTTCTCGTAAACCAGACAGGTGGCGCCACCTACCTACCTGTTATTGTTGATTAAAATAATGCCCTTTTCTCAATTTTAGTGGACTTCATTCAGGAATAGTGTGACATACCACTCAATCTTTGCCTCACTTCAGCCGTACCTCTCTGATTTCGGCGGATACACGTTGTCGCTTGTCGCTTCTACTGTTTAATTAACTGATCCTGTTAATGCCTGTTACAGTTAGATAAGCAATGACTGAGGTATAAATATCTTTCAGAAGTGTTATTAATTCAATATTCCCTGCTATATCCATGTATAGCTAAAGATGAGCCGCACATGTCCTGTATGCCCATGTCGTCTGACACGTGGACATATTATAGGACACAGAGAAATAGTCTTTTTTTCATCATAATTGAATATAGGCCTATGCCCAGGCATGGATTTCTACTTTTGAGAATATTTTCATCATTAATTCATTTAATTTTATTAAACAATTTACGATGTTATAATTTTCCAATAAAACCGAAACCGTCCACTTATGAATACAAGACGAAACCATACAGAACCGTTTTCCCGGAACCGAAACTAGTTTCGAATTTTTAAGCGGGCCCTAAAATGTCAAGGGGTGGCCACCTTAACAGTCAGTGACCAAGTTTCTGTGACATAACGATCGGTTTGTTGATAGCGCGTCCGTGAACCGACAATCAGTGCACGTGATTTCACCAGTCAGCGTGGATATAACAGCACCGGGACGCCGCGCATGTCTTGCAGGGTTCTGTTATCACGTCCACGGTCCTGATAAATTTACGTAAATTAGAACGCTCTTTTCCCCAAATGATGGGGTCTGTGGGCGGACTGAGGTGCCACATTCCGTGTGTTAATGTGATCCTACAAAGACAAGAGCTCACGATCTTGTCAGACAGGCCATTTATAACAATTTACATGACAATAACGGCGGCTTGTTTGACAAGATCCGTGATCTAAAGAAACTGCCCGGACCTCATCAAGACTAAGTTCATTTTAGCCAAAAAGTACATAGTTTAGTATATCACTCTAAGAAGGCACAAATAAAACTAGTAACACGTAATTACTCAAATGTACCCCTTTGTGTAGTCAAGCCCTTTAAAAACATACTCTTATTCTTCTTCATGATTATTGTGATCATTATTTAGTAGGCCGACTTGAAGCAATGTGCTTAAATAAAGCTTCTATTCCAGTCACCTTGTGAAGTTTTACTCTTGATCTTTTAACCTACCCGGGTCTTCAAAATAATATAACTAACAATTCTGATATTTTTGTGGAATTTCTGAAGTTTCATACCAATGTAAGATTTACCGATAAAAACTGCCTTACATATAACAGGATCTTGTAAACTGATCGAACTGGGATCACAAAACTGGTGGCGTCACAATAATTTCGAAATGAGATAAAATCTCTCACGTGGAATGTTGCAATAAGTGACGTAGAGAATCATAATGTAATGACAGAATATAAATATCTTTTACTAGCCGAAAACAAGGCAGTTAAAATGGACTGCAAATTTTATTGCACCAGGCATTCTAATCTTGTTATAGGTGCGGGTCTTAATAAACGGGGCACAACAGAAACACAATATCTCGATTTGAATGATGGTAGGCCTACGATAGGGTGAAGGAGAAAAGTCTACCTCACCCCATATTTTAAACTAGATATTTCTTGGCACCGCAGGTGCCCCAGTATCCCCAGACAATTAATCCACCTCCACCCCCCTTTAAGAATAGCCCCCCCCCCCATCTTCAGCAGCAAATAATTTCAGACCACTCTCATAGAAAAGGTCACTCTCATAGAAAAGGCCATGACCCCATTTCAATATACATCATCCCGTAACCAATGTCTATATATATGCAAAATATAAAAGAAATCTGTCCATTTGTTTTTGACTTATAATGCTCACAGTACTGTAAAGTGCCAATGATGAGGTATAAAACGGAACAAAAACAAGGAAAGGATAACAGGTGGCGCCACAAGTTTTCGGTATCTGACAACACTGTCCTAGATCTTCGGTTAAGTTGATTTTTGGATCAATCCAGGAAAGATTTTTGGAGATATTTTAGAATTTTTGTGATCTTCACCCAAAATGGATCTATTCAAGGTCAAGGTCAAGGTCAATCTTCTAATAAAGGTCATAATCATATTTTAAATAGGCTTTGTCCTCTCAACCATATCTATGCACATGTCAAGTTTGATAAAGATCCGTAAAATATTTTTTTGAGTTATCGGGTCCAAACGAAACTTTTGCGGCGGCGGCGGTGGCGGCGCGACCGTGCTAAAATCGTAGTATTTCGACTTTGTCTGGGGATACAATTAAGATGATTTTTGTACATATATATTTATAAATAAATTTTTTTAAAATGAATTTATATACTACAACAATAATTTCAAAATGTAGATAACACACACACACTATTTATATTTATATATATTTTTTTTGTATTCTATAAAGCCTACAAAAGCTTATGTTTGGGATTTAATCATGAAATTAACAATGAAATAAACATGCTGGAATAAAAAATCATTTAATTATTATTTTTATTGGAAGCAAAGCCTAATATTTGTTTTGGGGGTCCCAATAGTAGGCCTTTAGTCGAATATATGCTGTGTTAGGCCTCCTCAGAGTATCGAGGTGCTCACTCCCGAGGATGAGTTGATGGCTAGGTATATACATGTACCAAGAAGGTTTATAATGACAGACACTATAGTAGAACGCTTTTCAGGCCTGTAATTCATATAATGGAGGGGAGGGGCACAGATAAAAATTATGATCATTGATACCTAATTTTGTTGTAAACCTGTACAATCCTAACAAGTTTCAGCTAATTAATGATGATGGCTTGATTTAAATCAAAACCTTGGTGTATGAAATCAACATCTTATTGCCTCTGCCAGGAGGGTATGCGTTTATTCCCGTTCGTGTGTGTGATGTGCGTGTGTGTGATGTGTGTGTGATGTGTGTGTGATGTGTCTGTGTGATGTGTGTGTGATGTGTCTGTGTGATGTGTCTGTGTGATGTGTGTGTGCTGTGTGTGTGATGTGTGTGTGATGTGTGTGTGATGTGTGTGTGTGTGATGTGTGTGTGATGTGTGTGATGTGTGTGTGATGTGTGTGTGATGTGTGTGTGATGTGTGTGTGTGATGTGTGTGTGATGTGTGTGTGATGTGTGTGTGATATGTGTGTGATGTGTGTGATGTGTGTGATGTGTGTGTGCTGTGTGTGTGATGTGTGTGATGTGTGTGTGATGTGTGTGATGTGTATGTGTGATGTGTGTGATGTGTGTGATGTGAATGTGTTCATGTGTGTGTGATGTGTGTGTGATGTGTGTGTGATGTGTGTGTGGTGTGTGTGTGTGTGTGTGATGGGTGTGTGTGGGTGGGTGTGTGTTGTTTGATAATTTAATTTCATCACCTTGTTGTGGAAGACATTTCCCTTATGCGAAATTCAATGTAGTGAAAATAAAGATAAATGAAATATTATACCCATGGTCTTATGTATTAAGTGGGACAATATTTATAGTACAGGTTTATTCTTTAATATGAATAAAATATGAAACAACTGATATTACTGATACTCTCCCCATTCTCTTTAGTTCATGATCAAGGACTATTTGCCGTCTTTGTTGACCAACTGATGGCATTAATGTTATATTAACAATAACCTTTGAGTTCTCAGTCACAAGGCCATCGCTAATTAAGCAGATCCATAATCAACCAACCGTTAACCCAATACAAAGTCAGAAAGAAAGATTGATATAAAAGTTTGAGAGAAAAAGGACGGAAGAAGGAAAATAATATTTATGGATGGGCAAAATTTAAATGAGAGAGGGACTTGGAAAGAAAGAGAAAGAAAGATATCGAGGTGTCTATCAAACATTCCGTTTTTGTTTCATTAAAAAATTTACGAACTGTAAAATAAATATTATTTGTTTGATAGGAACATAACCGATATTTCACCTAAGAGATCGTAAACAATATGCGACATTGTATATAGCGTTTATCAAAAGATGTGATATACACTTCATCCGGGAAACATCGGGTGCAATTTGATGGGGGGTGGGGGGGGGGGGGTGGGGGGGGGGTGCGCAGAAGCGAAACAAGGGGGAGGTTCCAAGGGGTCTGGACCCCCCCCCCCCCCTTCAGCTGCCGCAACCTTTTTAAGGGTTTCAGACCAATTTTGCAGCCTGGACCCTTTTTTTACGGACCTTGATACTTATATTCTAAACATTGTCATTGGTCCTCGTGGGTTGGACCCCTCCTTTTCCTAAAACTTGGATCCGCCCCATGATATGAACATCATATGGTCAAGGTTAATCATGAGAGGAGCGTTCTCTGGTATGTTCTCAGCATGTACATGTTATTTTATAGTCAGGATTAATCATGAGAGGAGCGTTCTCTGGTATGTTCTCAGCATGTACATGTTATTTTATAGTCAGGGTTAATCAGGAGAGGAGCGTTCTCTGGTATGTTCTCAGCATGTACATGTTATTTTATAGTCAGGGTTAATCATGAGAGGAGCGTTCTCTGGTATGTTCTCAGCATGTACATGTTATTTTATAGTCAGGGTTAATCATGAGAGGAGCGTTCTCTGGTATGTTCTCAGCATGTACATGTTATTTCATAGTCAGGGTTAATCATGAGAGGAGCGTTCTCTGGTATGTTCTCAGCATGTACATGTTATTTTATAGTCAGGGTTAATCATGAGAGGAGCGTTGTCTGGTATGTTCTCAGCATGTACATGTTATTTTATAATCAGGGTTAATCAGGAGAGGAGCGTTGTCTGGTATGTTCTCAGCATGTACATGTTATTTTATAGTCAGGGTTAATCATGAGAGGAGCGTTCTCTGGTATGTTCTCAGCATGTACATGTTATTTTATAGTCAGGGTTAATCAGGAGAGGAGCGTTCGCTGGTATGTTCTCAGCATGTACATGTTATTTTATAGTCAGGGTTAATCATGAGAGGAGCGTTCTCTGGAATGTTCTCAGCATGTACATGTTATTTTATAGTCAGGGTTAATCAGGAGAGGAGCGTTGTCTGGTATGTTCTCAGCATGTACATGTTATTTTATAGTCAGGGTTAATCATGAGAGGAGCGTTCTCTGGTATATTCTCAGCATGTACATGTTATTTTATAGTCAGGGTTAATCAGGAGAGGAGCGTTCGCTGGTATGTTCTCAGCATGTACATGTTATTTTATAGTCAGGGTTAATCAGGAGAGGAGCGTTCTCTGGCATGTTCTCAGCATGTACATGTTATTTTATAGTCAGGGTTAATCATGAGAGGAGCGTTCTCTGGTATGTTCTCAGCATGTACATGTTATTTTATAGTCAGGGTTAATCATGAGAGGGGCGTTCTCTGGTATGTTCTCAGCATGTACATGTTATTTTATAGTCAGGGTTAATCATGAGAGCAGCGTTCTCTGGTATGTTCTCAGCATGTACATGTTATTTTATAGTCAGGGTTAATCATGAGAGGAGCGTTGTCTGGTATGTTCTCAGCATGTACATGTTATTTTATAGTCAGGGTTAATCATGAGAGGAGCGTTCTCTGGTATGTTCTTAGCATGTACATGTTGTTTTATAGTCAGGGTTAATCATGAGAGGAGCGTTCTCTGGTATGTTCTCAGCATGTACATGTTATTTTATAGTCAGGGTTAATCATGAGAGGAGCGTTCTCTGGTATGTTCTCAGCATGTACATGTTATTTTATAGTCAGGGTTAATCATGAAAGGAACGTTCTCTGGTATGTTCTCAGCATGTACATGTTATTTTATAGTCAGAGTTAATCTTGAGAGGAGCGTTCTCTGGTATGTTCTCAGCATGTACATGTTATTTTATAGTCAGGGTTAATCTTGAGAGGAGCGTTCTCTGGTATGTTCTCAGCATGTACATGTTATTTTATATTCAGGGTTAATCTTGAGAGGAGCGTTCTCTGGTATGTTCTCAGCATGTACATGTTATTTTATATTCAGGGTTTATCTTGAGAGGAGCGTTCTCTGGTATGTTCTCAGCATGTACATGTTATTTTATATTCAGGGTTAATCATGAGAGGAGCGTTCTCTGGTATGTTCTCAGCATGTACGTTATTTTATAGTCAGGGTTAATCACGAGAGGAGCGTTCTCTTTTATGTTCTCAGCATGTACATGTTATTTTATAGTCAGGGTTAATCACGAGAAGAGCGTTCTCTGGTATGTTCTCAGCATGTACATGTTATTTTAGAGTCAGGGTTAATCATGAGAGGAGCGTTCTCTGGTATGTCCTCAGCATGTACATGTTATTTTATAGTCAGGGTTAATCACGAGAGGAGCGTTCTCTGGTATGTTCTCAGCATGTACATGTTATTTAATAGTCGGGGTTAATCACGAGAGGAGCGTTCTCTGGTATGTTCTCAGCATGTACATTTTATTTAATAGTCGGGGTTAATCAGGAGAGGAGCGTTCTCTTGTATGTTCTCAGCATGTACATGTTATTTTATAGTCAGGGTTAATCATGAGAGAAGCGTTCTCTGGTATGTTCTCAGCATGTACATGTTATTTTATAGTCAGGGTTGATCATGTGTGGAACGTTCTCTGCTATGTTCTTAGCATGTACATGATATTTTATAGTCAGGGTTAATCATTAGAGGAGCGTTCTCTGGTATGTTCTCAGCATGTACATGTTATTTTATAGTCAGGGTTAATCATGAGAGAACGTTCTCTGGTATGTTCTCACCATGTACATGTTAATTTATTGTAAGGGTTAATCACGAGAGAAGGGTTTTAAGGAATTAACTGGAAAAACTAAAAACTAGAAAGAATGCTCACTGCTAGCTGAAAATGGCAATGCGGACAAATTAAATACATTCTGTGCACGTTTTGATTAAAGTGACTTCTCAAAAGAAAAAGATGCTATTGCGAGCAGTCTGAGAGCAAATTTAGAATCATGCGATGATTGCATCCTTACTGATCCAACTGATGTAAACAAAGGGTTAAGTAAGATTAATGTAAAGAAAGCCTGCATGTGGACCCGTCAAAATCAGTGGCAGATTATATAAAACATGTAGAAATAGTTTGTCCTTCATCATACATCCCATTTATCAACTGTCATTATCCTTATGTAAACTACCAAAATGAGTGAAGACCGCAGAAATAATTCCAGTCGTCAAAAATAACTCTCTGAAAGAGATGAATAATCTCAGGCTTTTTGTACTTACATCGATTCTTGCAAAATCTGTGGAGCGAACAGTTCTTAACAAATGACTTCCAATTGTTAAACAAATTCTAGATCGACATCAGTTTGCATATTCATCCAACAAATGCACAAGTGATGTAATTAGACAGGGACCCCAGAAATTATGCAAGATTACTTTTTATTGATTATTCTTCAGCCTTCAATACAATACTGCCGCACATCATGATCAATCTGCTCTGTAGGTATAACATTCCTCCTTCCTACTGTCTATGGATTCTAGATTTTCTCTCAGATAGAAGACAACATGTTAGAACAAGCAAAGTACCTTCTTCAGATATAATCATAAGTACTGGTGCTCCCAAAGGCTGTGTTCTGTCAGCCGTCCTTTTCATCCTATATACAAATAATTTTCTGTGAGCCTTTCCGATTGTAAAATTATCAAATATGCAGAAGACACTGTCATTCCAGGCCTGATACACAAAAACGATGAATCGCTCTACGAAAAAACAAGTCAATATATGACTGGTTGGTGTAAGGAACACTACCTTCAATTAAATGTTAAGAAGACTAAAGAAGTAGTCTTTGATTTCAGGAGATTAAACTCTGTTATTACCCCAGTTGCTATCAAAAATGAAGATATAGATATTGTAGAAAATAGTAAATACATAGGATGTATTCTGACAGAAATCTGAATTGGAAAGAACATGTGTTGAATCAATCCAAGAATGCAAACAAAAGATTATATTACCTATGTTATCTAAGAAAGCTAAATATTGACAAAACCATAATAACAATGTTTTATAATTCAGTTATTTCCAGTAACCTAACTTATGCACTGGAGTGCTGGTTTACAAATATTTCTGATAAGTTAAAGAAACAGTTAAATAACACCAGGAAGAGAAGTTGTAGAGTAATTAGTTCTTCTCTTGCCACAGACCAGGAAATCTGTGAAACCAAATCAATGGCCTTCATATCAAAGGTCATCAACGACACAACACACCCCCTACATTCAGAGTTCAGTTTTTTATCTTCAGGTAAACGCTTCGATGCAACATTCTGCAGAACAACTCGTTTTGTAAAATATCTCGTGCCATACAGTATTAAACCTTTTAACTCGTAACCCTCTAGATATTTAATGTTTTGAATTATGTAATTTACCTGCAGAATTATCTGTTTTATCTTTTTTACATGCTTATTTTAACATGCATAGTCAATGCGTTATGTGTTATTTTAATGAATTTTCATGTATTGTTTTTATGTATGTATTTATTTATTTTTATGTAATGAATTGCAAGTCAACAACAAATTCCTGGAACTGAAGGCTAATAAATGTCATCTTATTTTAACCGTGATTGGACTCGTGATGATTCGTTGTGTAAGTTGGCCACCAGGTGTCAGCAATGCATACAGGAGAAACAATTAGTGCATCAGTTTGCCGCCAGATGCCAGCAAAAGTTCCACTGGCAAGCTTGTTGCGTCTTATTAAAACACTCGGTGGAGGTCAGCAGTTAGTGGTAAGATTTAACCAGAATGCATTACGAAAGGCCTGTGGAGACCAATCGAAGAATATTTTCCTCCTGCCCTTAAATCTAAGTAAATATAATAAAAATATATTTTAACCCTATAAAATGAATATTTTTTAATCTTATGAGTTGCATTTAAATCCTGAAACAAAATACACCAACCATCCACTGAAGGTATAATGCAATAAATGAAAGGAAAATATGGCAATCTACCTCGATAAATAAAAATGTGGGAGACAAAACCATTTTCTTATATGTTTTAAGTCATTTTTTAGCTCAGATGACCTATAGCGGTCACTCTTCGTGCGTCCGGCCGTCCTTTAACAGGGCACAAATCGTAACCGCTACACCTGGAATCTTCTAACTTGACATCCGTTAAAAAATAGAAGAAACCAAATAAAATACGCATTTTAGAGCATATATGTTTACATCTCCGTGCATATGTTAAATATTTAACCATATATGGCTGAAAAAATATGTTTAAACTTTGTAAATATAATTTTTATAGTTTTTTATTAATTTTTATAGAATGTTGACGATGGACGCCATATATCTATATATACCTCTCATATTATTATATAATTAAATATGTAATACGTAAAAGAAGTGTTAGTGCCCTATATCTATAACACTGTACTGTTCAGTAAAGTTGCAGGTCTATTTTAAAGGTTATACAGGTCAAGCATGCCATACACCTTAAAATAATTAAAAAGTAAAAATAAATATATTTCTTAGAACATACAGAATATCAGGGCTCATATATCTGTAGATATAAATCATATGGTGTCAGGGTGTACACATATATAACATGATCTTGCAGGCATTAGGCCTACCCAAAGTAATGTAATGCATTATAAATGAATCTTATATATTTTATTATGATACTCGACAATAAAGGAATATATATATATATTTACGCCACTGAAACAAAATACATATACCTGTATATACGGACTTGTCGGGGCTCCTGAATGTTGATCCAGGGGGTGAAGCCCCGACAAGACCACTCAGTGTTCCTGACGAGTCAGTCCTGAAATTAATATGTATGTTGATATTTATGTTCTAAGAGGAATGCCTTTTTAAATCAGGTAAGTCAAGTGGCAGCATCTTCATTAAAGGATATACTACCTATATTAAGGAAAACTAGATATTTCTTGCCACCGCAGGTGCCATAGTATCACCAGACAATTAATCCTCCTCCTTAAAAATCACCCTCCTTAAAGGGTAAAGAATAGCCCCCCCCCCCCCCCATCTACAGAAGCAAAAACTGACACTTACCAAGCGACTATTGTTTCTTCCATCTATCAACTTGAAAACCAATATTTTTCACCAAATATGGGGGCCAATATGTTGAATCTCTCTTAAGAAAAGAGCATTATTAATATTTTACAGAAACAGTAAGGTAGGTGGCGCCACCTGTCTAATAACCTGTCCACCACTCCAGAGATATGAGCAACTTTCACCAAAAGCACATGTACAGATGGACACCATGGCAATACAATAGCAGATGGTGCCACCAATCTTTAGTACAAGATGGAGGAGTCCAAGATCTATGGATATGCACATTTTCAGGCCAATAGGGCAAATCACTTCTCAGATAAGGGTATTAAGTTATTCGACAAAAACGGGGAGGTGGGTGTTGCCACCTGTATGGTTTTCGAAAAAACTTTCCAAGATGGAAGGAAATATATCAATCCAAGCTGGAGTTATCAACAGGAAATTAATTTTTGGACAGGTGGCTCCTGTGACCTTCACCTTTGACCTTGTGACCTAAAAATGGGTAGGGGTCTTCCTCTATTGGCAGGTGAACTATATGTGCAAGATAAAAGGTCTAAGATGAAAAGTTTGGCTGAAAATGCATCTACAATGTTTGTCCTGTGATCTTGACCTTTGACCTCATGACCTCAAAATCAATAGGAATCTTGTTTTATTGATGGGCCATATATAAGTCAAGTTTGATACCCATATATCATTCCAAGCTGGTGTAATCATCAGGAAATGAATTTTTGGCACAGATGGCTCATGTGACTTTCACCTTTGACCTTTTGCCCTCAAAATGGATAGGGGTATTCCTCTATTGGCAGGGGAACTATATATTCAAGATAAAAGGTCTGAGATGAAAAGTTTGGCTGAAAATGCATCCAGAATCTTTTCAAAGATGTGAGTCCAGTGACCTTGACCTTTGACCTCATAACCCTAGAACCTATAGGGTTCTAAATTTAGTGGTGGGCCATACATAAGTCACGTTTGAAATCCAAATGGCTATCAACACTGGAGATATCATAAGAGGTGTGTGATTTTCACCAAATATGGATATATTAAAGGTCAACGCCACTCTCATGGCAAAGGTCTTGACCCAGATTCAAATAGACCTCATCCCATAACCCACCTCTCTACATGTTCATAATATGAAAGAAATCTGTCCATTAGTTTTTGACTTATAATGCTCACAGTACTGTCAAGTGGCAATAATTAGGGTATTAAAAGGCGTAAAAACAAGAAAAGTGTAACAGGTGGCGCCACCAGTTTCGGGGATATCACAAGGCTATCAAAGATCTTCGGTCACCTTCATTTTTGGACCAGTCCATGCAAGCTTTCTTGGTATATTTATGAATGTGTGTTATTTTCAGCAAAAATGGACGTATTCAAGGTCAAGGTCACCCTCCTAGCAAAGGGTAGACCCTATTTTAACTAGGCTTCGTCATCTTACTATATCTTTACAAATGTAATGTTTGAAAAAGATCAGTGAAATATTTTTTGCGTTATCCCGCTCACAAGATTTTTATGCGGCGGCGGCGGCGGCAGGACTGTCATGAAACCATAGTAGCCCGACTTTGTCTGGGGATACAATAAACGTGCAACGTGTTCCTATGAAAATATTATGTTGCAAAAACCTACTGATATAGGTGATTTAGCAATAACTCAACCATTAATGGCACTCTTTTTTTTTCTCCAAAATTTAAAGTCACACATAACCAGGAATATATGTGGGACATTAAATATAGATGTTCCTCACGGAATACAGTTAATGGAGACATTTAATTGTTTTAACAGCAGCTCAATTTCAACGAGAAAAAAATCTCGGTAAAATATATTTCCTGCTTGCTGATTTGCAGCGTGATAAAGATTAGAACACAATGACATTACCTTCCAATAACCACCCGACACGTTGCAAGTTTACAATTGTTTAATTTTCTTGTAATACCCAAATCTACCATCTTATTACCAAATTGGTACACGACGGGTGGACATATTACACTGTAGACTACGCCTGGAAATAAGCACCCTAAATTACGATTTTTTATCAGGCCTAACGAAAGACATTAAATGCGTTTGTGGCCAAGAGAATTAAGGAAAACCAATATCATTTCTTTTTTTAATGTTCCTGAAAAGTCTCGTAGATACAGGTTCTTTTAGATAAGTCACTAATTTGATTACGGTACCAGTAAAATTTAACCAAGCGGAGAAGAGGCACGCCCTAAGTGAGTTTTCAGGGGGAGAGAGAAGTGCATCCACAGAATAAAACATAGCACTATTTGAGTATGTTCAGGAGTTAATAGTCGATGCACTATAAGAGGTTTCTGTCGCCTTTTTAAAATATACGCATCAATCATATATGTATTTGTTTGTATGTATGTATGTACTCGCATATCCAAATACTTTATATGTCTTACGTATATTGTTCCTACAAGGTGTTTATTGGAACAATATTGGACCATTGAGTGGTTTCAGACGTATTCATAACCTTATTTTCAAAGCGTTGTCTGTCCAGTGTGTGATGTACATATTATTGTGTCTATATACGCATTTGATATAATCTGCATATATATGTTTTTATTGAAAAGTATAATTGTTATCACGTTGTGCTACTTGTACAATTTAATTGAAATAAATGTGTATCAAACAGAGGTTCAGAGAACATGGAAAATGACATGACATGGTGTAATAATTGCTGACATCTGGTGGAAACTTTATGTACTAATCATGCCTCGTGTATGAATTTTATTATGTTCAGTTACATTATTTACGGTACATGTATACACTATATACCGCATTTCACAGTACATATTAAAAAATATATCACAGTACATGAGGAATAAAAAATTTAAAATATATATATATATATAACTAAATAAATAAAATTTATATATCATAGTACATATCAAAGAATATCTAATATATATATATATATATATATATATATATATATATATATATATATATATCACAGTACATCAATTGAGCACCATGTCACATATTATACCTGTTAACAATAAAAAGAAAAAGGAGCACAAAAAAGTCTCCACATTAAAAGATTTATTTCCATAGTGGACCATACTAAGATCACAGTTTACAAGACGGCGGCTCCACCTGGTATAATCACACCAGTTTTTTTTTTTTTTTGTTCTTCTTCTTTAATTTTTTTTTTGGTGGAGGTAAATGCTTCCATTTTTTATGAACATGTTACAGTCAGAGTTAATCATGAGAGGAGCATTATCTGGTATTTTCTCAGCGTGTACATGTTTTTTATAGTCAGGGTTAATCACGAGAGCAGCGTTTTCTGCTATGTTTTCAGCATGTACATTTTATTTCATAGTCAGGGTTAATCACGAGAGCAGCGTTCTCTGGTATGTTCTCAGAATGTACGTTATTTTATAGTCAGGGTTAATCACGAGAGCAGCGTTCTCTTTTATGTTCTCACCATGCACATGTTATTTTATAGTCGGAGTTAATCATGAGAGGAGCCTTCTCTGGCATGTTCTTAGCATGTTCATGTTATTTTATAGTCAGGGTTAATCACGAGAGCAGCGTTCTCTGGTTATTCTCAGAATGTACATGTCATTTTATAGTCAGGGTTATTCAGGAGAGCAGCGTTCTCTGGTATGATCTCAGAATGTATATGTTATTTTATAGTCAGGGTTAATCACGAGAGGAGCGTTTTCTGGAATGTTCTCAGAATGTACATGTTATTTTATAGTCAGGGTTATCACGAGAGGAGCGTTCTCTAGTATGTTCTCAGAATTTACATGTTATTTTATAGTCAGGGTTAATCACGAGAGGAGCGTTTTCTGCTATGTTTTCAGCATGTTCGTGTTATTTTATATTCAGGGTTAATCACGAGAGGAGCGTTATCTGATATGTTCTCAGAATTTACATGTTATTTTATAGTCAGGGTTAATCACGAGAGGAGCGTTCTCTGGTATGTTCTCAGCATGTACATGTTATTTTATAGTCAGGGTTAATCACGAGAGCAGCGTTCTCTGGTATGTTCTCAGAATGTACGTTATTTTATAGTCAGGGTTAATCACGAGAGCAGCGTTCTCTTTTATGTTCTCACCATGCACATGTTATTTTATAGTCAGGGTTAATCACGAGAGGAGCGTTTTCTGCTATGTTCTCAGCATGTTCGTGTTATTTTATATTCAGGGTTAATCACGAGAGGAGCGTTATCTGATAGGTTCTCAGAATTTACATGTTATTTTATAGTCAGGGTTAATCACGAGAGGAGCGTTCTCTGGTATGTTCTCAGAATGTACGTTATTTTATAGTCAGGGTTAATCAGGAGAGCAGCGTTTTCTGGTATATATATATTCTCAGAATGTACATGTTATTTTATAGTCAGGGTTAATCACGAGAGGAGTGTTGAACAGTTGGCGCTAGTAATTTTTATCAATGGATTCAATCAATTCAGGTGAACTTGGAGAACACGTTGAACACGACATATCCCTGCAGGTGTAACAGACCAGATTATATCCCCTGCACAGTTTGTACCCCGCATTATAGTTTAGCTCAGGCCAGAAATACCGCTGCATGGGTATATGTTCATCCACGAGTTGTCATTGGTACTAATGTATACCTGTTTGTAAATAATTTATCAATTAACTTGTAAGAATGTTATGTAATGATAAAAATCAAGTAATGTCTGAAACGTCATCATACGTCATTTGTCAGCTGTATCCTTAAGTACAGTTTTAATGAATGCAGTAGTACATATATAGGCCTACTCTTTTAATTTTGCATGCTTGTTTGCATCCCCCCAAGTCCGAGTATAAGTCCGAGTCAATGACCCTTGAGTTCAAGTCAGGACTCGAGTCCACCATCACTGCCGTGCAGAAACAGACCGCTGGAGGCTGTGTTGTCCACTTTGACATGGAATCGTTTCACGGCCAATGAAAATTGTGATCACCCTCTTATATCGATCAATATATCGTACCAAGATGTGATATTGCAGGTCTAAGCAATCTCAGTTAAATGAAAGGTTCTATGAACATACCCTATAAAGCAAGCCGAATTTATATTGTTAGACAAGAAGAAGCAAGTCGCAATGAAAACTGTTGGCCATCGTCACAAGACAGTGACACCTGCCGGTGAGGGGAAGATCCACGCCAGACGATATGACATCGAGGAAAAGGGCAACCCTTTCTATTTCCAGGGATGGGCGGATGTCCAGGGGCAAGGAGCACCAAACGACTACTGCAGGTAAGTCTGTAGACTGGCCAGTCGATGCAATGGTCAAAATAATTCCTCCCACTATCAGAGCCATCAAACTTACTCCTGCTGTGTTGCAACGCTGTTAAAGCTTGTGACAAATATCAGTGTTAAGCTGTGTAAACATTCATCCATTTTTCCGGCAACGACAATCCAACATTGATAATGCGGCAAAAAAATAGGTCATATGAAATTTCATTGGAGTGTACACATGTGCACGGCACGGCAACGACAGTGCGGTACAACAATCAGGCGATTTTTTGTCCCCCGCTCTGCGGATGCGGGGGACATTGATTTGGGATTGTCTGTCTGCCTCTAGCTGTTTTTTTTTTTGTCTCTCTGTCCGTCCTTCAGGTTCCGTTTCCGTGCGATAACTTATTATATTATTAAAATATTATCCGATTTCATCAAAATTTGGGTCAGTGACTGCTCTCATGCATACCTTGGTTGGGATTGGTTTTGGAGTGTCTGGCTTCTGTCTGTCTGTCTGTCACTTTGTCTGTCTGTCTGTCTGTCGGGTTTTCATTTCCATGTGATAACTTTCCTAAATATTATCCAATTTGATTCAATTTTTAATCAGTGATTGCTCTCTTGCTAACCATGGTAGGGATTGGGTTTGGAGTGTCTGGCTTCTGTCTGTCTGTCTGCCACTCTTTCTGTCCATCTGTCAGGTTTTCGTGTGATGGATGTAGTTGGGGTCAGTTGGTATGGGAAGGGGTGTTGGATGTGAGTGGGGGAGAATATGGAGATTGGATATGAAGGGGTTTTGGTTTTGGGGGTTGGATGGGGGTGGGTTGTAGTGTATTGGATGTGAATGGGGGTAGGTTGGTGTGGGAAGGGAGTTGGGTTTTCGGGGTGTTGGATGTGGGTCAGGGTGGGTTGGTGATTCAGGGGTTTGGGTTTTGGTAGGTGTTGGATATGGGTTGGGGCGGGTTGGTGTGGCAAGGGGTTTGGGTTTTTTTTTGGGGGGGGGGGGGGGAAGGGGTTTTGTTGGTGGTGGGTTGGGGTTTTGCTTTGGTGGGTGATGAATGTGGGTGGATTGCTTTATATTAGATGTAGAATGGTTAGGTTGGGAAGGGGGTTTGGTTTTAGCAGGTGTTGGATGTGGAGGGGTTGGTGTGTGTTTGATGTTGGTGGGGAAGTGTTGGTGTGGGTAGGGGTTTATAATTTAGTGGGTGTTGGATGTGGTTTTGGATATGGGAGAGGTTTGAGTTTAGCAGTGTTGAATGTGGTTGGTGATTGGTTGGATATGGGAGAGGTTTGAGTTTTGGCAGTCATTGGGTGGAGGTGGTTTTGGTGGGGTTCCGGTTTTTGCAGGTGTTGGATGTTAGTGGGGATGGGCTGGTGTGGCAAGTGGCTTGGGTTTTAGAGGGTGTTTGATGTGAGTAGGTGAGGGAAGGGTCTTGGTGGTTGATAGATGTGGGTAGGTGTGGCAAGGGGTTTTTAGCTCATCTGACTATAAGTCATCTGAGCTAAATTTGCTTTATGTAACCCACCCCAGGCAGCTTGACTTGGCTCAGCTTGGCCACTACTAGCTGGCTTCCCCTCTGCTCTACACCCCCCCCCCACCCCCCCACATTTAATTTAAGTGCACATTTAATTGTGTCCCCAAAGTGGTGTATTGCTATGAAAGTGTGGATGTTCATCAGATAAGTAATGCTTTACCTCAGAAAACTTACTTGAAAACTTCACCAGGTGTGAAATTGACTATTTATTAGCATAATGATATTGTTTGTCCCTCATTCAACCAACAGTGTGTATACTTTATTTGAAAAGATGTTTTTTAATGTTTTATCAAATTTACTGAATCTTTTATTTTATTTCAGTGAATAAAATTAAGCATGTACTGAAAACTCCTATATGCAAAACTTTTTAGTAGTGATTCAAGGAATAATCTTGTAGATGCCATGTTGTGGCATTATTTTCTTTTAAATTCAGTTTAAACATTTGTGACTTAAAAATAATAAAATATATGTGTATGCATAATATGACCCAATATGAGCTACACTCTGGATATATAATGATTGCAACTTAGAATTCTAATATTTAAACTTATATTTTCAGTGTTTTTAATACAAATTTATAAAACTTGTAGAAAACAAAAATAATCAGATAAAAACTATTTTAATTGAAAAAGTGGATATGCTTAAATAATAGGCTTATATATAAACTTAAATGCATTATTCCCTTAAAGTGAAATAAAGGTATTAGTCCATCCTGTCCACTGGCCTTTTTTTTAAGTATTAAGTTATTTTGAATGAACTCTTTTATCCTGTAAGCATTGTTGAATTTAGTGAAAATCCTATGTATATACACTATGATAATACAGATATATTGTAACTCCCACCATTCCACACCTCCCCCCCCCCCCCCCCCACCCCAAAGTCCTTTCATCTGTGGACTGTGGACATTAGTTATATTTCAACTGTATACATTTCATAAATAAAAAAAACATATATTTAATCATATATATTATCAAAAAAATAGATTTAATTGAACAAATGTGTAAACATTGAAATGTCAACAGTTTATCAAAAAGCCAACTAATGATCATGGTAATAGTACAGATCATTTGTTCACAAACTGCTCACATGCTTCAGTTTCAACATTAGGAAACACATGGTCAGGTCACAAAATATTATTTGCCACAATTTCTTGCACATCAATATAAACCAATCATATAAAACAAACAATGGCCTATATTACCTCTTCCTCTTACACTTTATCTCCATTTGATATTATTTTAGATTTTACCTTCAAGGTCAACTTCAGCTGAGCACAGTGACCCATGGGTCCCTTGTTAAAGAAAATACTTGCATATTGTTGGTAGTAAGTCTGATGCAGAAAAGAATCCAGTGATTTTCAATTATTATTTTCATGGAAACAGACAAAAAATATCTGTATCATGATTGTGCTCGTCATTATCCTATAATAAGTGTAAAAAAAATATTGAATATAAGCTTTCCAGGGCACTGTTTTCCTTATATGAGCTTTATTTTGCTGCAGGTATCAACACTGCCCTTTATATCACACTTTGACTAATATCTGTTTCATGTTTTCTGTACATGACTTCTTTATGTGTTGTCTTCAAGATAAAATGAGAGTATGAGATAGGAAAACAATCTTACCCCATTTGATCTGCATTTGCATTTCAGAGTGATTGGGAACAACCCTAAACATTGGTTCCTGTCATGTTCACTGGCCGGTACTAAGGGGCCCAACCACACGTACGTGTCTCGGCGGGGCATCAGTCTCGGTCACCCAGGCTCCTGGTTTATGAAAGACATGGACGGGGACAGACGCGATGACTACTGCCGGTCAGTATTGTCTGTCTACTTAACAGAATGTATTTAAAGCATCAATGAGGAGTTAATACACTAAATAATACACCAGCCACTACATCCCAAATAGTAGAAACTTTCCATATTTGAATAAATTTTAGCTCAGTAAGTTTGTATGTAAGTTTCTAAGCTGTAGGGATGGTCTGTCTGTCTGTTAAAAGGGCACAAATCATATCCCAAGGAAGTTCAAGATTTGCATGCTGACAGGTCCTGATAGGTCCTATGTGGAAACAAAAAATAGGTCACTGTGACCCATTTTCTCTGAGTTGTCATCTCCAATTATTCTATTCTAACACATTTACTTACACATTTTAGGATGACCGATTACAGCTGTTGATCTATATTCAGCAGGCACAAATCATCTCCATAATTTCTGGGAAGTTCAAACTTGACACATCCTCTTAAGGCTTCTGGTAATATGATCATTGTAACTTATATCCTTGATGTATTAGAGAGGGTTCAATTAAAGCACTTAACAGTAAAACTACAGACAAAAGGCCTGAATTTTCAAGAATAATTGCATGGTATTTATAGGGGAAATCAAGCTTGGAGAATCTTAACAGCTGGATAAGACTCAAGGCCACACCTACAAAATCTTTTTTTTTGTATTTTTACTTGACAGTTAAACTCCTCTAAGTCGGACACTCAAGGGACTAGAGGATTTTGTCCTGATTAGTGAGTTGTCCTGATTAGAAGAGTTGTGTTCATTTGTCATTAATTAATACTGATATTTTAATTAATTGTATGTTTAATTGAAATTATATTTATGGTGTATTCTGAACAGATTAAATGTATATATATATATAAGTATAAGTATTGCAAAAAATGAAGAACGCGAATAAGAATCTTGAGCTCTGGTCGTTGTGATCATGAAGCATAGAATGAATGACTGTTTGATAGTTAACTTTATAAATAGGCTTTATATACAAATGAACCTTCCATTTAAGTGTGGTTTGTGTTGACAAAGTCCTTTAGCAAACGCTGCTACCCGGGACAGGAAGTGAAAATCAACTGCCTTGAAGTTAAAAAACAATGATTCAAACAACATTTGTGTTAATGAATCATATGAGAAAAACCTAACCACTAACTAACAAACTAACCAACGACAGTATATTTACGTGTAGCATCACAATGGTTCACTAAATTATGCTTGTCGTTAGGCTGTAGCTTTGACCAAAACAGGTCATATGAGGTCATGACCTCAGAGCGCCATCTCCCTGCAGATATATGAACAAAATTAGAACTCATGATGTCTGTCTGATTTAGAGGGTCGTAATATGTACTTGATACACAGACAGGACAGGAAAGTTTGTCCATTGTCCGGGACAGTGAGTTGTCTGGCTTACTGAGTTTATGTTTAACATAATATAGAGGCAAATTTGAAGGGACTGAGATTAAGTGTCCAGATTAGTGAGTTGTCCACCCTACTGAGTTGTCTGCAAGTAGGAGTTTCACTGTATTTTAAAAAAATATTGGTCCATATTTCAGTGGGGCACAATTCATAGCTTTCAGACACAAACTTCGAGCTAGACCTAAATACATGATGATAAATAACAGGAAACCTGAACAGAAGTCATTGTGATCTGTATTTTTCCAGTTTGGGTGAAAGGCATAAGTTTAATACTTAAGCAATTAAGAATTTAGCAGGACTGACCTCCTAAACATTAGAGCTGGGAAGTTCATACTTTACATGCAGACTGGTTGTGGGAAAATTTCTTGGAACTGCCGAATTCAGTCCCTGAGAACTATATTTATATGTAATGACATCTAGTTATTTGTTTCAGCTGAGCATCATGACCAATGAGCCACTAAGGTATATGTGAACTATACATGAAATTTATTATATCTACTGTTTTTGGTTTTATCAATATTTGAATTTTCAAGATTTCTTATGAAAACCTATTGGGCCTGCTTCTTATCCATTCAGTCCTGGCCATCCTGTCCTGTATGTATCGTTTCCTGTCCATCATGTCCTGTCTGTATGTAGTCCTGTCCATCCTTTCCTGTCTGTATCTTACCATGTCTATCCTGTCCTGTCTGTATCTTGTCCTTGCCATCCTGTCATGTCTGTATCTAGTCCTGTCAATCATCAATCCTGTCCTTTCTGTATCTTGTCCTGGCCATCCTGTCCTGTCTGTATGTAGTCCTTGCCATCCTGTCCTGTCTGTATCTAGTCCTGTCCATCCTGTCCTGTCTGTATCTTACCATGTCTATCCTGTCCTGTCTGCATCTTGTCCTTGCCATCCTGTCATGTATGTATCTTGTCCTGTCAATCATCAATCCTGTCCTTTCTGTATCTTGTCCTGGCCATCCTGTCCTGTCTGTATGTAGTCCTTGCCATCCTGTCCTGTCTGTATCTAGTCCTGTCCATCCTGTCCTGTCTGTATCTTACCATGTCTATCCTGTCCTGTCTGCATCTTGTCCTTGCCATCCTGTCCTGTCTGTATCTTGTCCTGGCCATCCTGTCCTGTGTGTATCTTGTCCTGTCAATCATCAATCCTGTCCTTTCTGTATCTTGTTCTGGCCATCCTGTCCTGTCTGTATGTAGTCCTTGCCATCCTGTCCTGTCTGTATCTAGTCCTGTCCATCCTTTCCTGTCTGTATCTTACCATTTCTATCCTGTCCTGTCTGTATCTTGTCCTGGCCATCCTGTCATGTATGTATCTAGTCCTGTCCATCCTGTCCTGTCTGTATCTAGTCCTGTCCATCCTTTCCTGTCTGTATCTTACCATGTCTATCCTGTCCTTTCTGTATCTTGTCCTGGCCATCCTGTCCTGTCTGTATGTAGTCCTTGCCATCCTGTCCTGTCTGTATCTAGTCCTGTCCATCCTGTCCTGTCTGTATCTTACCATGTCTATCCTGTCCTGTCTGCATCTTGTCCTTGCCATCCTGTCCTGTCTGTATCTTGTCCTGGCCATCCTGTCCTGTGTGTATCTTGTCCTGTCAATCATCAATCCTGTCCTTTCTGTATCTTGTTCTGGCCATCCTGTCCTGTCTGTATGTAGTCCTTGCCATCCTGTCCTGTCTGTATCTAGTCCTGTCCATCCTTTCCTGTCTGTATCTTACCATTTCTATCCTGTCCTGTCTGTATCTTGTCCTGGCCATCCTGTCCTGTCTGTATCTTGTCCTGGCCATCCTGTCCTGTGTGTATCTTGTCCTGTCAATCATCAATCCTGTCCTTTCTGTATCTTGTTCTGGCCATCCTTTCCTGTCTGTATCTTACCATTTCTATCCTGTCCTGTCTGCATCTTGTCCTTGCCATCCTGTCCTGTCTGTATCTTGTCCTGGCCATCCTGTCCTGTGTGTATCTTGTCCTGTCAATCATCAATCCTGTCCTTTCTGTATCTTGTTCTGGCCATCCTGTCCTGTCTGTATGTAGTCCTTGCCATCCTGTCCTGTCTGTATCTAGTCCTGTCCATCCTTTCCTGTCTGTATCTTACCATTTCTATCCTGTCCTGTCTGTATCTTGTCCTGTCCATCCTGTCCTGTCTGTATCTTACCATGTCTATCCTGTCCTGTCTGCATCTTGTCCTTGCCATCCTGTCATGTATGTATCTTGTCCTGTCAATCATCAATCCTGTCCTTTCTGTATCTTGTCCTGGCCATCCTGTCCTGTCTGTATGTAGTCCTTGCCATCCTGTCCTGTCTGTATCTAGTCCTGTCCATCCTGTCCTGTCTGTATCTTACCATGTCTATCCTGTCCTGTCTGCATCTTGTCCTTGCCATCCTGTCCTGTCTGTATCTTGTCCTGGCCATCCTGTCCTGTGTGTATCTTGTCCTGTCAATCATCAATCCTGTCCTTTCTGTATCTTGTTCTGGCCATCCTGTCCTGTCTGTATGTAGTCCTTGCCATCCTGTCCTGTCTGTATCTAGTCCTGTCCATCCTTTCCTGTCTGTATCTTACCATTTCTATCCTGTCCTGTCTGTATCTTGTCCTGGCCATCCTGTCATGTATGTATCTAGTCCTGTCCATCCTGTCCTGTCTGTATCTAGTCCTGTCCATCCTTTCCTGTCTGTATCTTACCATGTCTATCCTGTCCTGTCTGTATCTTGTCCTGGCCATCCTGTCATGTATGTATCTTGTCCTGTCAATCATCAATCCTGTCCTTTCTGTATCTTGTTCTGTCCATCCTGTCCTGTCTGTATGTAGTCCTTGCCATCCTGTCCTGTCTGTATCTAGTCCTGTCCATCCTTTCCTGTCTGTATCTTACCATGTCTATCCTGTCCTGTCTGTATCTTGTCCTGGCCATCCTGTCATGTATGTATCTTGTCCTGTCAATCATCAATCCTGTCCTTTCTGTATCTTGTTCTGTCCATCCTGTCCTGTCTGTATGTAGTCCTTGCCATCCTGTCCTGTCTGTATCTAGTCCTGTCCATCCTTTCCTGTCTGTATCTTACCATTTCTATCCTGTCCTGTCTGTATCTTGTCCTGGCCATCCTGTCATGTATGTATCTTGTCCTGTCAATCATCAATCCTGTCCTTTCTGTATCTTGTCCTGGCCATCCTGTCCTGTCTGTATGTAGTCCTTGCCATCCTGTCCTGTCTGTATCTAGTCCTGTCCATCCTTTCCTGTCTGTATCTTACCATGTCTATCCTGTCCTGTCTGTATCTTGTCCTGGCCATCCTGTCATGTATGTATCTTGTCCTGTCAATCATCAATCCTGTCCTTTCTGTATCTTGTTCTGTCCATCCTGTCCTGTCTGTATGTAGTCCTTGCCATCCTGTCCTGTCTGTATCTAGTCCTGTCCATCCTTTCCTGTCTGTATCTTACCATTTCTATCCTGTCCTGTCTGTATCTTGTCCTGGCCATCCTGTCATGTATGTATCTAGTCCTGTCCATCCTGTCCTGTCTGTATCTAGTCCTGTCCATCCTTTCCTGTCTGTATCTTACCATGTCTATCCTGTCCTGTCTGTATCTTGTTCTGGCCATCCTGTCATGTATGTATCTTGTCCTGTCAATCATCAATCCTGTCCTTTCTGTATCTTGTCCTGGCCATCCTGTCCTGTCTGTATGTAGTCCTTGCCATCCTGTCCTGTCTGTATCTAGTCCTTGCCATCCTGTCCTGTCTGTATCTTATCCTGGCCATCCTGTCCTGTCTGTATCTAGTCCTTGCCATCCTGTCCTGTCTGTATCTTAATTGCCCTTGCCAACCTGTCCTGTTGGTATCTTGTCCTGTCCATCCTGCATTTCCTCTCTGTATCTTGTCTTGGCCATCCTTTCCTGTTTGTATCTTGTCACGGTCATCAAGGCCTGTCTGTATCTTGTCCTGTCCATCCTGTCCTGTCAATATCTTGTCCTGTCCATACTTTCCTGTCTGTGTCTTACCATTTCTATCCTGTCCTGTTTGTATCTTGCCATGGTCATCATGTCCTGTCTGTATCTTGTCCTGTCAATCCTGTCCTGTCAATATCTTGTCCTGTCCATCCTTTCCTGTCTGTATCTTACCATTTCTATCCTGTCCTGTCTGTATCTTGTCACAGTCATCATGTCCTGTCTGTATCTGGACCTGTTCATCCTGTCCTGTCTGTATCTTAATTGTCCTTGCCATCCTGTCCTGTTTGTATCTTGTCCTGTCCATCCTGCATTTCCTCTCTGTATCTTGTCTTGGCCATCCTGTCCTGTTTGTATCTTGTCATGTTCATCATGTCCTGTCTGTATCATGACCTGTCCATCCTGTCCAGTCAATATCTTGTCCTGTCAATCCTGTCCTGTCTGTATCTTGTCTTTGCCATCCTGTCCTGTCTGCATCTTATCCTTGCATCCTGCATGTGCTGTCCTGTCCATCCTGCCTGTCCTATCTGTATCTTGTCCTGTCCATCATGTCCAGCCTGTATCTTGTCCTGTCCATCTTGCATATCCTATCTGTATCTTGTCTTGTCCATCATGTCCTGTCTGTATCTTGTCCTGGCCATCCTGCATGTCCTCTATATATCTTATCCTGGCCATCCTCTCCTGTCTGTATCTTGTCCTGGCCATCCTGTCCTGTTTGTATCTTGTCATGGCCATCCTGTCAAGTCTGAATCTAGTCCTGGCCATCCTGTCTTGTCTGTATCTTATCCTGGCCATCGTGTCCTTCCTGTATCTTGTCTTCGCCATCCTGTCCAGTCTGTGTCTTGTCCTGGCCATCCTGCATGTCCTGTCTGTATCTTGTCCTGGCTGTCCTGTCCTGTCAATATCTTGTCTTGTCCATCCTGTCCTATCTGTATCTTGTTCTGTCCATCCTGTCCCGTCTGTATCTTATCCTGGCCATCCTGTCCTTTCTGTATCTTGTCTTCGCCATCCTGTCCAGTCTTTGTCTTGTCCTGGCCATCCTGCATGTCCTGTCTGTATCTTGTCCTGGCTGTCCTGTCCTGTCAATATCTTGTCCTGTCCATCCTGTCCTATCTGTATCTTGTTCTGTCCATCCTGTCCTGTCTGTATCTTGTCCTGGCCATCCTGTCCTGTCTGTATCTTGTCTTGGCTGTCCTGTCCTGTCAATATCTTGTCCTGTCCATCCTGTCTTGTCTGTATCTTGTTCTTTCCATCCTGTCCTGTCTGTATCTTATCCTGGCCATCCTGTCCTTTCTGTATCTTGTCTTTGCCATCCTGTCCAGTCTGTGTCTTGTCCTGGCCATCCTGCATGTCCTGTCTGTATCTTGTCCTGGCTGTCCTGTCCTGTCAATATCTTGTCCTGTCCATCCTGTCCTATCTGTATCTTGTTCTGTCCATTCTGTCCTGTCTATATCTTGTCCTGGCCATCCTGTCCTGTCTGTATCTTGTCCTGGCTGTCCTGTCCTGTCAATATCTTGTCCTGTCCATCCTGTCCTGTGTGTATCTTGTTCTGTCCATCCTGTCCTGTCTGTATCTTGTCCTGGCCATCCTGTCCTGTCTGTATCTTGTCCTGGCTGTCCTGTCTTGTCTTTATCTTGTCCTGGCCATCCTGTTCTTTCTGCATCTTGTCCTGGCCATCCTGTCCTGTCTGTTTCTTATCACGGTCATCATGTCCTGTCTGTATCTTGTCCTGGCTGTCCTGTCCTGTCAATATCTTGTCCTGTCCATCCTGTCCTGTGTGTATCTTGTTCTGTCCATCCTGTCCTGTCTGTATCTTGTCCTGGCCATCCTGTCCTGTCTGTATCTTGTCCTGGCCATCCTGTCCTGTCTGTATCTTGTCCTGGCTGTCCTGTCCTGTCAATATCTTGTCCTTTCCATCCTGTCCTGTGTGTATCTTGTTCTGTCCATCCTGTCCTGTCTGTATCTTGTCCTGGCCATCCTGTCCTGTCTGTATCTTGTCCTGGCCATCCTGTCCTGTCTGTATCTTGTCCTGGCTGTCCTGTCCTGTCAATATCTTGTCCTGTTCATCCTGTCCTGTGTGTATCTTGTTCTGTCCATCCTGTCCTGTCTGTATCTTGTCCTCGCCATCCTGTCCTGTCTGTATCTTGTCCTGGCCATCCTGTCCTGTCTGTATCTTGTCCTGGCTGTCCTGTCCTGTCTATATCTTGTCCTGGCCATCCTGTTCTTTCTGCATCTTGTCCTGGCCATCCTGTCCTGTCTGTATCTTGTCCTGTCCATCCTGTCCTGTCTGTATCTTGCCATGTCTATCATGTCCTGTGTCTTGTCACGGTCATCATGTACTGTCTGTATCTTGTCATGGCCATCCTGTCCTGTCTGTATGTAGTCCTGTCACGAACATCCTGTGAGTCTGTCCTCACTGTCCTGTGTATTCTGTCCTTTGGCTGCCGGAGTTTCCTATGTGTATCAGAATTAAAGTATAGTGGTGTCTGATCTTGCATGCTGTCTTCCGTACACTTTAAGACAAAGGTGAATAAAACTAATGTATTAATCAGAAATCACAGACCATGACAACATATTAAGGTGAATTAAAAAAGGGACCTTTGGGCCACAGCGCTCAGCTGATTGTGACGGACTATAATTGCATCACCATTGTGGTACTATATGGAATCAATAAACTTATGAACATCATGGACATGGTGGGCTGTGATTAAGTAATATAGAGTAATATATGTCTGAAATTATATGCAATAACTTGATTGAGAATTCATATGGAGTAAGATGTAGTGTATTATTGATTAATTATAATGGAGGAGTATAACATAGTGATATATTTGAGCAAATATGAAGGCAATGACAGCAACTGGAACAATATATTTACAGCATATATTTCAGACACGTATGCTTATTGGTAATATGGATACAAAATTCAAACTAGATGAAATTATCCCACAATTAAAAGGGAATAGGAGTTAACTATAATTTCGGAAAATTTTAGCTAATGCAAAATAAACTTATTTCTTTTGTTCTTTTTTTTTCAAAATATATATTAGCATTTAAAAAGCTATGAGGAAATGGCCCTGCTCACTTGTAAAAATCAAATATTAAATAAATGTTTGCTGTACTAGTACTGTGCGCTTTTTAGTTCACTCTGTGTACTTATGCCATGGCGCAGCATCCACCGTCCACTGTCCACTGTCCACCATCTGTTACCAAATTTCTCAACAGCCACAGCAGCTACCTTCATAAAACTTTGCAGAATTAATGATCATGGACTGGACATGCAAAAATAAGCTTTTGGTGGTGCCACCTATGTTGACCTACTTTCTGCGGGACGAAATGGTCTTTTCCACTTCTTCCAAGATAAGTCATAAAGTATTAAGATTTTGGCCTTAAAATCATAGTCAACAGTTCCTTGAAAGAAGGGGAATACTTTGTGTGTAAATTCAGTCAGGTCATTTTCAAGATGGCGTCTCTACAGAACTTCAAATCGTGTCGATCGCAAAATATGACAACCTGATGTGTATTAATATTTTGGCCTTCATATCATAGTCAGCAGTTCCTTAGAGGAAGGGGAATAATTTGAGTATAAATTCAATCAAGTCTTTTTGAAGATGGCTTCTCTACAGAACTTCAAATTCTGTCGATTGCAAGATATGACAACTTGGTGTTTTTCTATACATGATGTTTTGTCTGTAACAAAATATCAGAGGAACTGCTGCAGCCATCAGTTTCAAATTTCACTGGAATATTGATCAAATGACTGCTGAATGATTTTGACCAGCAGGTGGCGCCACCTGTGTTGACCTACTTTCTTACAGGCTGTAATGGTCTTTTCTGCTTTTTCCAAGAAATGTCATAAAGTATTAATATTTTGGCCTTCAATTCATAGTCAGCAGTTCCTTAGAGGAAGGGGAATAATTTGAGTATAAATTCAATCAAGTCTTTTTCAAGATGGCATCTCTACAGAACTTCAAATTCTGTCGATTGCAAAATATGAAAACTTGATGTGTTTCTATACATGATGTATTGTCTATTACCAAATATCAGAGGAACTGCTGCAGCCATCAGTTTCAAATTTCACATGAATATTGATCATGTGACTGCTGAATGATTTTGACCTGCAGGTGGCGCCACCTGTGTTGACCTACTTTCTACAGGCTGTAATGGTCTTTTCTGCTTTTTCCAAGAAATGTCATAAGTATTAATATTTTGGCTTTCAATTCATAGTCAGCAGTTTCTTAGACTAAGGGGAATAATTTGAGTATAAATTCAATCAAGTCTTTTTCAAGATGGCGTCCCTACAGAACTTCAAATTCTGTCGATTGCAAAATATGACAACTTGATGTGTTTCTATACATGATGTATTGTCTGTTACCAAATATCGGAGGAACTGCTGCAGCCTTCAGTTTCAAATTTTACAGGAATATTAATTATATGACTGCCAAATGATTTTGACCTGCAGGTGGCACCACCTGTGTTGACCTGCTTTCTACAGGCTGTAATGGTCTTTTCTGCTTTTTCCAAGAAATGTCATAAAGTATTAATATTTTGGCCTTCAATTCATTGTCAGCAGTTCCTTAGAGGAAGGGGAATAATTTGAGAATTTAATCAAGTCTTTTTCAAGATGGCGTCTCTACAGAACTTCAAATTCTGTCGATTGCAAAATTAAACAACTTGATGTGTTTCCATACATGATGTAATTTCTGTTACCAAATATCTTAGGACCTGCTGCAGCCTTCAGTTTCAAATTTCACAGGAATATTGATCATGTGACTGCTTAATGATGTTGACCTGCAGGTTGCACTACCTGTGTTTAGCTACTTTCAGCAGGTTGTAATGGTCTTTTCTGCTTTTATCCATAATATGTCATTAAGTATTTATTTGTTATAATCTGCCAAAACAGAGTCTCCTCTGAGATTCTTGGACTGATCTTTCTGAAACATTTATTTTTAATCACCTGCCAATATGCACAGTAATTCACAGAGTGAACATTAGACCCCTGGGTCTCTTGTTTGGACTATATCAAAGATGCACAAGCTTTTTCATGTCTTATAGCTAGAAGTATCAGTATTTCAACTTTATGACATTAATATGTGCATTAAATAACCAGAGAAATGTATGAATCCCTGTCTGTTGTAGAACAAGGAAGAAAGTTGAAATTAGCTTAAGTATAATAATACAAATTAAATTTATTAACTGAAATAAAATGCTGTAAAAAAATTAAAATTTTCCATTATCAAATGAGCTTGATCTAAATCTGACAACATAAGTATATTGGACTGAGCAAAACATGACAATTGGGACTGAAACCATTTAATAATGCAATTAGAAAAAAAAGTTGTGCCAAAGAGTTATTTTAAAGGATACATTTGACCCACAAAAAATGTGTTAGTAATTATTATTATTAATAATTCTGAAAACAGGTGAAACATATTTCCATACACAAATACAAAACAATTTAATAATGGCTAAAAGTACCTCCTATCATGGCTTTAATATATCATTGATGAGACTTAATATAATTTACAGCTATATACTTAAGATATAGGTTGGAAAACACATTAATTCTACATATAAAAAACAAGATTATTAATGACTTTAAGTGTCTGAATGCCATCATTTAACCTTAAAATGTGTCAATTAGCACTTGTCAGAATCTAATATTTTATCAAATAATTTTTAGCAAATCTGTAAGCTTATGCAATGGTGCGTTGTAATCCTTTGCGCGTTGTGCATCATCCATCACCTGTACGTTAACCCATACTAACTCGAAAACAGCAGGAGCTAGCATGAACAAACTTTATGCAAAAAATTAATTATCTAAAAGACTATTGGATTTTGCTTATTTTTTGGCTATCTGCATTTACTTAGATTTGATAGGGAAAAAGCTAAAAGAAGCTTTAAAAATCTTCTTCTCTGAAACTGTCCAACCAAATTGTCCAATATTTCACAGAAATGATCCCTGGAACAATCTTTCTCAAGTTTGTTCGAATGGTTCCAGTTCGGAGATTTTTGGCCAAGATACAGGAGATTGAACTTTGTTAACTGTGCAAAAAGCCTATTAAAATTTAAATCTCAGAAACGGCTGTAGCTATCATCACCAAATTTTATGCCAATGTTGGTCACATAGGTTATATCTGAAATTGAGGTATTGGTGGCACCACCTGCATGGGCCTTTTTTGTACAGGGTCATCAGTGCCTGTATCACACTGAGGGCTACAAAAAACTTCTTCTCTTAGACCATATGGCCAAATTGTTTAATAGCACACAGAAATGATCCAAGGGTAGTGCGTTTTAAAGTTTGTTCAAATGGTCTCTGTTCAGTGACTTTTGGCTGAGATATGGGAAGCTGAATTTAGTCATATACCATAACACCTCATTTTAACTAAGTTGCTACAAAGAACTTCTTCTCAAAAACTGCTGGGTCAAGTTCTTAAATCTCACACATTAATTATCCTTAGATAATGATAATTCAAGTTTGTTCAAATGGTTTTGGTTCAGTTAATTTTGGCTGGGTCATGGGAAGCTGAACTTAGCCATTTTGCTGTATTTTCCTATATGTGTTATAAACCTGCAAATGTTTTTCAACTGATGCCACTAAGGCCAATTTGTATAATATTTAACAAGAATAATCCCCTTTATAATTCTTATAATAATTGTCTTTTATGGTTCCAACGAATGAATTTTGGCTGAATTATAAAGATTGAATTGAGTCATTTTACCATATATGTTAGCTGTGTGAAGCAGATACATATCTAGCCAGGCTCCAGTTTATCAGCATCCATTACATCATGCCTCTAGACATTTAGATTTCAGGTTATCTATGGTAAATATTGACAAGAATTTTTTTAAAAAGCTTTTTATAAATGTACATTTATGATTTTAGATACCATATGTACATTAACTCATAATTTCTCAGGAATAGCAGGAGCTACCATCCCCAGATTTTATGCAATTATCTGCCACATATCAAATGTGGGATTCAGCTTATTTTTTGCTATCTGCATTTATTAGATTTTATAGGGAAAAAGCTGAAAAACCTTTAAAAGGCTTCTTCTTGTAAACGGTCCAGCCAAATTGTTCAATATTTTACAGAAATGATCCCAGAGGCAAGCCCTCTCAAGTTTGTTCAAATGGTTTGTGTTTGATAAATTTTAGCGGAGTTTCCCAAATTTGAACTTAGTCATTTGGCCAAGTAAGCATACCAGTTGACATAGTAATCTCAGAAATGACACAAGCTAGCATTACCAAGTATTGTGCAAATGTTGGCGACATGACACATATTTGAAATTGCAGATTTTGTGGTGCCACATACATTGACCTGCTTTGTATGGGCAAAAAACTCATACCTTTAGCCTCTTTCAGCTTAAAAATGTTTATGATGAAACTTTCAAGTTGAATCATTCAATTTTCAAAAGAATTATCCTAGGACATTGCAAACACTGACATACTGTAAGTGTAAGTGGTAACAGATACAGAAGGAACAGGTATTCTTTGACAACAGACCTACAAATGTCTCAAACTATACTGAGGATGAACAGTCAGGCATGGATCACAGAAAATGAAGAAAAATATGATAACAAACAGGAGAGTAATACACAACAAAATCATAATACAAGAACACAGGAGAACAATACTGACCACACACATACACACAGACATGAGTCACACACATCAGACTCGTACATCACAAGATGCAGAAACAACAGATATTATATTCCTGTAACAGTAAAGATGACATAAAGATGACCATTGTAGTATATGCACAGGTATGAGTTTTTGCACAGGTTTACATAAGGGCTGTAGGCCTTGTTCAAAAGAATTATCCTAGGACATTGTTCTTTCAGTCATATAAGAATAGATTGAGTTTGTTGATTTTTGGTTGAGTTGTGAAAAGCTTAAGTTGGTCTTATGGCCATTATTATGTCTATTTTAAACTGAGGACTGCGATAGCATTCTTCTACAAAATTATTGTTTCAATCAAACTTCTGTAACATTGCACATTATTCTTAGGTGGCCTTTGTTCAAGTTTACTTGGCAGAATTATTGGACCTTTAACAATGAAAGGACTGCATCTTTTATTATTCTTAATATTTTGATAAAATGTTTATGAATATGTCAGCTTGAAAAAAAAGCATTTTAGCCAAAGTCTTTTAGTATGTGTAAACAGATTTACCTACAGGCCAAGATTGTGCCTGTATCTTGAATAGGTTAAGAAACTGCCAACTGTTTCAGATTTTGCAACAGATCAAGAGTTCAATCAGTGCAGCCAATCACAAGGCATTTATCACCTCATGGGTGTCAAATGAACACATCATGGGTGTCATGCCTCTTAGGGCTGCATGTGGAGCCAATCTGTGAGCTTGTGCAATGGTGTGGCTACTATTTCAGATTTGGCAACAGACAAAAGGTCAGTCTGGATCTATTTATAGCTTTGGCAGACTGCTAACTGTATCAGATTAGGCAACAGGTCAAGAGTTCACTTTTCAAGTATACTGGTGTATATGAACAATGCAAATACTAATTATTCTGAATAAGAAACAATTACTGAAACATCACTGCTGAAATTCTGGCATGGGTGCACACAACACAAAAATGATTGTAGCTGGCACCACAAGTCTTGTTTACTACAAAGCTTTCTGATATGTATAAATATGCCCAATTTCATACATATATATCAAATTCCTCTGTAGAAATAAGCAGGCGCATACACTGTGCAAAGTCATTGTAGGTGGTGACACCTGTCTTGTTAACAAGAAAGCCATCAAACACACATAGACAGGTCAAAATATCAGGCCAATTCATCAAACTTACCTTGAGTCTGATGCACTAGGCTGACCAGGCTTAGGTGAGAAAGGCAGTTGTCCTTAGGGAACTGTTACAAATAGCTGGCTTAAGCTACTGCACTGAGTGAACTCTTTACCTGCACCTGGCTAGATTGAGTGAACTTTTGACCTTTACCTGGCTGCACTGAGTGAACTTATGAACTGTTGCATAATCTGACATAGTTTGCAGTCTGCCAAAGCTATAAATAGATTCAGGCTGAACTTTGGTGCTAAATCTGATGCAGTGGGCAGTCTGTCAAAGATATAAATATATCCAGACTGACATTTAGCCTTTTGCCAAATTTGAAATAGTAGGTAAATAGTCATAGGATTTTCATCTAAATATCCAGAAGAATAAAAGATGCAATCCTTTCAAGCAAACTAAGAAGAATACTATTGCAATCCTCAGTTCGAAATAGACTTAATAATGTCCATAAGACCAACTTAAGCTTTGCACGACTCAACCAAAAATCAACAAACTCAATCTATTCTTATATGATTGAAAGAAGCATGTCCTAGGAAAATTCTTGTGAAAAATTGAATGATTCAACAGGCCAACTGACCTTTGCTGACCTCTGGCCTGTTGCAAAATCTGAAATAGTTGGCAGTCTGCCAAAATATTAATAGATACAGACACAAACTTGGCCTGATATAAATCTGTTTACACATACTGAATGACTTAGGGTAAAATGCTCTTTTTAAAGCTCATGCATTCATAAGATTTTTTTTATAAAAATGTTTAGAATAATAAGTGATGCAGTCCTTTCATTTTTCAAGGTCTTATAATTGTGCCAAAAATCATTTAAGTAAACTTGAACAAAGGCCACATAAGAGTTGTTTTTTTGCAATTTTACATAAATTGAAACAACAATTTTGCAGGAGGAGACTATTGCATTTGAAATAGGCTTACTAATGGCCTCGAGACCAACTTAAGCTTTTTATGACTCTACCTAAAATCAATGAACCCAACCTATCCTTATACAACTGAAAAAACCCTATCCTAGAATATTGTTGTGAAAAATTAAACCATTCAGCTCAACAGTTTCATCATAAACATTTTTGAGATGAAAGAGGCTGCAAATATGAGGTTTTTGCCCATAAACAACAGGTCAATGTAGGTGGTGTCACGAAATCTGCAACTTCAAATTTGAGTCATGTGACAAACATTTGAAAAATACTTGGTGATGCTAGCTCCAGTCATTTCTGAGATTGCTATGTCAGTGTGCTTACATGGCCGAATGACTAAGTTCATAAAAGGTTTTTTAGCTTATTCCCTATAAAATCTATGTAAATGTAGATAGCAAAAAAATAAAAAGCTGAATCCAATAACATTTGATAAGAGACAGATTATTGCATAAAATCTGAGGATGTTAGCTCCTGCTATTCCTGAGAAATTATGGGTTAATGTACAAATGACTGATGACCCCTGTGCAAAAAAAGGTCAATGCAGGTGGCCCCACCAATGCAGGTACCTGAATTTCATATATGACTCATGTGACCAACACTGGCATAAAATTTGGTGATGATGGCTTTGGCCATTTTTTAGGTTGTCATCTTAGTATGCTTTTTTGGACAGATGACTACCTCCTGTAACACAGCCAAAATTCACCAAACTTGAACCATTCGAACAAACTTGAGATGATGGAGGAGTAAAAGAAATATGGATATGCACAATTATATGTCAATACTGCGAATCACTCCTGAGAAAAAGCATTAATGTATTCTACAAAAATGGAAAGTTTGTTGCCTCCACTTGTCTGCTTTATGAGAAAAATTTCCAAGATAGATGAACATGCCAAATTTCAGACATGTACCTTGACCCAATCCTGAGATATGAGAAATTTTCACCCAAAGCAAATGTACGAATAGACACCATGGGAAAATGATTGTAGATGGCACCACCAGTCTTGAGTACAAAAGGGAGGAGTTCAAGATCTATGGATATGCACAATTTCAGGCCAATACTGCAAATCACTTCTGAGAAAAGGGCATTAATATATTATATGAAAACCAGAAGCTAGGTGGCGCCATATATCTGGTTAACATGACAACTTTTCAAGATGGATGAACATGCCAAATTTCAGAACAATACCTTGACCCACTCTTCAGATATGGGCGATTTTCACCCAAAGTGCATGTACAGATGGACGCCACAGGAAAACTGTTGCAGAAGGCGTCACCAGTCTTGAACCTAACATGGTGGAGTCCAAGATCAATGGATAAAAACAATTTCAGGCAAACACTGCAAATCACTCCTGAGAAAAGGTCATTTATTTATTTTACAAAATAAAGGTAGGTGGCTGTCACCCCTGACTTAACGTGATAACTTTACAAGGGATGTATCCTATAAAACAATAGGATGGGTTTACGCTCGCTACTTGATTTCACTAATCAAGAAATTAGATCCCGGTCATTACAGGTGACATTTCCAGGTTCTTTTAAGGACGTGTATAAAAATACCAGACAATCATACACCCAGATCAATAGAAACTATGAGACATCAGGTTAAATTCACAAATATAATTCAAGACAATACATACAGAGACATAGATGTGAGTGTGTGTGCGTTGATGTGTCAATACGACAGTCCTTTACATTAAAAATACAGGATATTTACTGAGTCCATGGTTTATTTAAACAATAAAGTCCAGTTCCTTCAGAGATCTCTGGTTACTGTTTTGTGTAGAATCTAGCGTATGGTTAGTACCATATAGTCTTTCTGAGTTTAGTGATCTTCAACTGATCTTGCTTGACAGCGACCCGGGTAGGTTTACGTTCACATGAATGGTAATAGCTCTCTTTGTTTACATATCAGCTTCGAGTCCTTGACCTTACTCGTGTAGCAATTGTTTCACAGCTTACAGCGATTATGTCTCTAGGTCAAGCTGAACTAGGCCGGCAGGTGACGCGTGCGCACTTGCTTTACCGCCAATACGATGCTCTGTCGGCAGCACGGCCGTGATCTCGTGAGCTGGGCCCTTGCCTCATGTGGAAGCTTGCTTCTATGCCGTTCCTGTCGGGTTTAAGCGTTTCAATGTTCTTTCTGCCGTGCATGCGTGCTGCCTCTTCAAGCTTCAAGACCCAACTCCCGCAGCGTCCCGCGTCTCTCCCTGAACCCTGACGTCACAATCGCCTGTGCACTGTGTACGGTGATCCGGTTCTCTGATTGGCTTATGGCTCAAGTGTCCCATATAAGGATATATGTGATCTAGTATGACTGCTAGCGTCACCATGGTGACCCACATACCAGATGTAATACACGCAATGCGTGACACAGATAAATCAGCTGATAGCCGATGGGATTTCATACAAGAATACACAATATATATACAATCAAGACCTGTCAATGCTTTAGGATGACGCTTCACGTCAATATCAATAGAGAACAGACTTCGTTAAACTATGATACAAAACACCATACATATTGTCACCGATTTTCTGGTGACAGTGGCGCCACCTCTCTGGTTTATGAGAAAACTTTTCAAGAATGATGAACATGCCAAATTAATGAAATTTCAAGGTCCCTACTTGAAATAACTTTGAATTAAACAGACTTGCATTGACTTGTTTAAAATAATACAATGAACTTACTATGAAAACACCACACCAAGCTTTTATAGTAGTCAGACTGCAGCACATAGGCCTCTATGCAATGTGCGAAAACTATTTATAGAGCTGACATAATCTTTGCCAATGGCCAAAATCCAGGCACTGGCAAATCTTGGCAATCTGCCAATGGTAAACCAAGTGCTGCCATCTGTACACAAAAGTGGTCCCTACTTGAAATAACTTTTCAGCTGACTTTTTATAAAAAAAGAAATTAAGAATATATGAAAAATTACTACAGATGCATACTGAATGCAAAATTATAATACAGATAATCTCACTGATGGCAATATCTTGAATTAAGTTGAGTATGGATACCAAATATTTATAATCCATGTACAGCCCTCTTTATATAGCCACAGACAGCTGTAAACCTATGCTTGTAAACATTGCCTGGCATGAGGAATATCTAAAATCATTAATCTACATTTTTAAAAGCTTTTAAAAAAACATTCTTGTCAATATTAATCATAGATAACCTGTAATCTAAATGACTAGAAGCATGATGTAACGAATGCTAATAAACTGGTGCCAGGCTAGATGTAACTGCTTCACACAGCTAACATATATGGTCAAATAACTCAATTCAATCTTTATAATTCAGCCAAAATTCATTTTTTAGAACCATTAAAGACAATTATTAGTGAACCTGTGAGCTTATGCGATGGAGCAGCGTCATCCGTCCGCCGTTGTCCGTACGTTAACACATGCTGTCTCAGAAACCATCAGAGCTAGCAGCTCCAAATTGCATGTAAGAATCAGTTACATGTCAAACTTCTTCGGATTGAGCTAATTTTTTGGGTATCTGCATTAACTTCGATTTTATAGGGAAAAACCTTAAAAATCTTCTCCTCCGAAACTGTCAAGCCAAATTGTCCAATATCTCACAGAAATGATCCCTGGAACAATCTTTCTTAAGTTTGTTCGAATGGTTCCAGTGAGGAGATTTTTGGCCGAGTTACAGTCGTTGAACTTAGTCATCTGTCCAAAAAAGCACACTAAAAATAAAATCTCAGAAATGGCTGGAACTATTATCACTAAATTTTATGCCTATGTTTGTCACATATGTCACATCTGAAATTGAGGTATTGGTGGTGCCACCTACATTAATCTTGTTTTTTACAAGCGAAAACTTCATTTTAGACTCTTCTAGCTTATACACTGTTTTATGATGAAACAGTTAAGCTGATTGGTTTACACTTTACAAGAATTATTCTATGGTAGGGTTCTGCTAGTTTTATAAGAATAGATTGAGTAAATGCAGCTTTAAAAAAGCAGTGTAGCCAATTGAAAAAGGCCCTCTGTGTTTTAACAACATGCTGAGTTTCAGCAGCAAAGTCAAGAGGTCATTCAGTACAACCAGGTGGGGTCCAGACATCACCATGGCAACTGACCTGGCTCTGTCTGGTGTCTAGAACATCTAGACACATTGTCTAGATGTAAAATGCCCAGATTAGAGCTATTGGAAGTATATATTCTTTAACTGTTTGAAAAAAACTTGGTTTGCATTTTTAGTGAATCTGTGAGCTTAAGCAATGGTGTGGCGTCTTCCATCATGCGTCATTGCTATCTCAAAAAGGGCAGGAGCTAGCATCACCAAATTTTTTGCAAAAAATTTGTCATCTAAAAAATTCTATTGGATTTTGCGTATTTCTTGGCTTACTGCATTAAATAATGTTCTTCTCTGAAACCATGCTGCCAAATTGTCTGTTCATCTGTCCCAATAATCCTCCCTGGCAAAAAGAACACATCCAAAATATCCTGACTGACACATCCTAGTTTTAAAATGTCCTAGTCCGAAACTTGCAGGTCCGAAACATCCATTTTGCTGAAATCATAATGACTAAGGTAGATATGCAGGACATAAGAGGATCAATATTAAATTTTAAAAATAAACCTCCATTCATACTCCCAAACTTTGCACAGGTTCGCATTAGTCCTATATGCCTTGATATGCAAAATGGCTAAGTTCAGCTTCCCGTAACTCAGCCAAAAAGCACTGAACCAAAACCATTTGAACAAACTTGAATAATCAAATCTAAGGATAACTAGAATACGGGTAGTCGACAAGCGACTACTTGTATCCGCCTAAATCAGAGTGGAACGGGTGAAGTGTTGCATATTAGCATGGATATTTTATCCCATGGCAGACAAACAGATGGGAGCTGTGCAAACATGGCTGCAGGTGGCGCCACCAGTTTTGCGTATGATAAAGAGCTATGTGAGATTTATACACATGCAAAATTTTGGCCCAATCGGTCAAACGGTTCCCTAGATATGAGCTTGGATGTCTGCAGCGTAAACTTGATTGTAGGTGGCGCCACCTGTCATAAAATCAGAAAAGCTATCCAGGATGTATAAGCATGCCGAATTTCAGGTGAATTAGTCAAACCACTGCAGAAATATGAGTGATTTTAACCCAAGGCAGAAGAACAGATGGACACTGTGCAAACATGGTTGCAGGTGGTGCCACCATTTTCGGTGTATGTTATAAAGCTCTCCAAGGGCTACATTTGTGCAAAAAAATTTTCCTGATCGGTCAAACGGTTCCCGAGATATGAGCTTGGATGTCTGCAGCGTAAACGTGAATGTAGGTGGCGCCACCTGTCATAAAATCAGAAAAGCTATCCAGGATGTATACGCATGCCAAATTTCAGGTGAATTAGTCAAGTCACTGCAAAGATATGAGTGATTTTAACCCAAGGCAGACAAACAGATGGACACTGTGCAAACATGGTTGCAGGTAGCGCCACCATTTTTGGTGTATGTTATAAAGCTCTCCAAGGGCTACATTTGTGCAAAAGAATTTTCCTGATCGGTCAAACGGTTCCCGAGATATGACTTTTGATGTCTGCAGCGTAAACGTGAATGTAGGTGGCGCCACCTGTCATAAAATCAGAAAAGCTATCCAGGATGTATACGCATGCCCAATTTCAGGTGAATTAGTCAAGTCACTGCAGAGATATGAGTGATTTTAACCCAAGGCAGACGAACAGATGGACACTGTGCAAACATGGTTGCAGGTGGCGCCACCATTTTTGGTGTATGTTATAAAGCTCTCCAAGGGCTACATTTGTGCAAAAGAATTTTCCTGATCGGTCAAACGGTTCCCGAGATATGAGCTTGGATGTCTGCAGCGTAAACGTGAATGTAGGTGGCGCCACCTGTCATAAAATCAGAAAAGCTATCCAGGATGTTTACGCATGCCGAATTTCAGGTGAATTAGTCAAGTCACTGCAGAGATATGAGTGATTTTAACCCAAGGCAGACGAACAGATGGACACTGTGCAAACATGGTTGCAGGTGGCGCCACCATTTTTGGTGTATGTTATAAAGCTCTCCGAGAGCTACATTTGTGCAAAAAAATTTTCCTGATCGGTCAAACGGTTCCCGAGATATGTGGGTTTATGTGTGGAAACAGACGCACAAACGGACGCAGAGCGCAAAGGAAAGGTCAGAGGTCAAAACAAAATCGGGGCGCAGCAGTTCACATGTGACCCGAACATAATCCCGGGTTTCGGAAAATTCCGCCCAGCGGTTACAGAGGAGTTCTCCGGACACCTACGCCGCCGCGGCGGCGGCGGGGGCGGCGGCGGCGGCGGCGGCGGCCAGCTGAAAACATAGTATCCGCAAAACTCTGTTTTGGCGGATACAATAAATGTGTGAGATTTATGAATTTGGCCCAGTGGTTTTTGATAAGAAGATCTTTGTAGCCACTGAGCTAAAATGGGGTGTTATGGCATATGACTAAATTCAGCTTCCCATAACTCAGCCAAAAGTCACTGAACTGAGACCATTTGAACAAACTTCAGAAAGCACTTCCCTAGGATCATTTCTGTGCGATATTAAACAATTTGGCCATATGGTTTTAGAGAAGAAGTTTTTTTGTAGCCCTAAGTATGATACGGGCACTGATGACCCCCATACAAGAAAAGGCTGATGCAGGTGGCGCCTCAATTTCATATAACACTCAAGTGACTAACATTGGCATAAAATTTGGTGATGATAGCTCCAGCCGTCTGAGATGGTAATTTTAGTATGCTTTTTTGGACAGATTACTAAGTTCTACTTCCTGTAACTCGGCCAAAAATCACCGAACTTACACCATTCGAACAAACTTGAGAGGAATCATTTCTGTGAAATATTGGACAGTTTTGCTGAAAAGTTTAGGAGACGAAGTTTTTTAAAGTTTTTTAGCTTTTTCCCTTTAAAATCTAAGAAAGTGCAGTTAGCCAAAAAAATAAGCAAAATCCAATAGATTTTTTTTAAATGACTATTTTTTGGCATAAAATTTGGTGATGCTAACTCCTGCCATTTTTAAGATAGTACATGGGTTAACGCACAGACGACGGATGACTCCACACCATCGCATCAGTTCACAGGTTCGCTTAAAATAGTTATAATGACAGTTAGTGGTGGGAGTCGGTTCCTTTTTCATAATCGATCATCGGTTTGAGCAAACCGATGGATGATCGATTATTAATCAGTTCAGCCAAATATGCTGAAATAAATAAAAAAAAAGAAATATGCAATTATCTGAAACTATATACTCTCTACACCCAACCCGCATGTCTTAGTAATTCTACTATAAGAATAGAAGTGTCTGCTTTTTAGCTCAGCTGACTGAAAGTCATCTGAGCTATAGCGATCACTCTTTGTCCGTCGTCCGTCTGTCTGTCCGTCTGTCTGTCTGTCTGTCCGTCTGTCTGTCCGTTAACCAGGCACAAATCGTAACCGCTAGAACTGGAATCTTCTAACTTGACATCCAGGGAGGTCCATGAAAAATCTCCTTGGAAACCTGGAATTAGGTCTCTGTTACCCATATCCTTCGAGCTATGGGGCCCCAAAGTACCCCCCAGAAAAGTCCAAAATTTCATACAAAAACTTCAATATCTCATTAACAAGTTGACTGATGGTTATGATTTTTGGCATACATATTGATCATGAGAGGTTCCATCAGTTCCTGAAGACTGGTGGCGCCACCTGTATTTTTCGATTTTTTACGAATTTTTTTCTCTATTTTTGAGACCTTTAAAAATGTGAACATCTGTTAACAAGGCACAAATCGTAATGACTGGACTTAGAATCTTCATTCTCGACACACTGAGAGACCTATGAAAAGTCTCCATGGAAACCAGAAATTAGGTCTCTGTTACCCATATCCTTCCAGCTATGGGGCCCCAAACTACCCCCCAGAAAAGTAAAAATGTCAAACAAAAACTTCAATATCTCATTAAATACTTGACTGATGGTCATGATTTTTGTCATATATATTGATCATGAGATGTTCCATCACTTCCTGCAGACTGGTGGCGCCAACTGTATCGTTCAATTTTTTACGAATTTTTTTCTCTATTTTTGAGACCTTTCAAAATGTAAACATCTGTTAACAAGGCACAAATCATAAAGACTGGACCTAGAATCTTCATTCTTGACACACTGAGAGACCTATGAAAAGTCTCCATGGAAACCAGAAATTAGGTCTCTGTTACCCATATTCTTTGAGCTATGGAGCCCCAAAGTACCCCCAAGAAAAGTAAAAAATTTCATACAAAAACTTCAATATCTCATTAACTACTTGACTGATGGTCATGATTTTTGTCATAACTATTGATCATGAGATGTGTCATCACTTCCTGCAGACTGGTGGTGCCACCTTTATTGTTTGATTTTTTACGATTTTTTCCTCTTTTTATGAGACCTTTAAGGATGCTGTCATCTGTTAGCATGGCACAAATCGTAACGACTGGACCTAGAATCTTCATTCTTGACACACTGAGAGGTCCATGAAAAATATCCTTGGAAACCAGAAATTAGGTCTCTGTTAACCATATCCTTCGAGGTATGGGGCCCCAAAGTACCCCCCCCCCCCCCCGAGTAGTCAAAAAATTCATACAAAAACTTCAATATCTCAATAACTACATCACTGATGGTCATGATTTTTGGCATACATATTGATTATGAAATGTTCCATCAGTTCCTGCAGACTTGTGGCGCCACCTGTATTGTTTGATTTTTTACGATTTTTTCCTCTATTTTTGAGACCTTTAAGGATGCTGTCATCTGTTAACGTGGCACAAATCATAAGGACTGGACCTAGAATCTTCATTCTCGACACACTGAGAGACCTATGAAAAGTCTCCATGAAAAACAAAATTAGGTCTCTGTTACCCATATTCTTCGAGCTATGGAGCCCTAAAGTACCCCCAAGAAAAGTAAAAAATTTCATACAAAAACTTCAATATCTCATTAACTACTTGAATGATGGTCATGATTTGTGGCATAACTATTGATCATGAGATGTGTCATCTGTTCCTGCAGACTGGTGGCGCCACCTGTATCGTTTGATTTTTTACAATTTTTTTCCTCAATTTTTGAGACCTTTAAGGATGCTATCATCTGTTAGCATGGCACAAATAGTAACGACTAGACCTAGAATCTTCATTCTCAACACACTAGAAGACCTATGAAAAGTCTCCATGGAAACCAGAAATTAGGTCTCTGTTACCCATATCCTTTGAGCAATGGGGCCCCAAAGTACCCCCCCAGAGTAGTCAAAAATTTCATACAAAAACTTCAATATCTCAATAACTACATCACTGATGGTCATGATTTTTGGCATACATATTGATTATGAGATGTTCCATCAGTTCCTGCAGACTGGTGGAGCCACCTATGTTATCTATCAAGAGGGTACAAATTGCAACAACTGGACCTAGAAACTTCATTCTTGTCATGCAAGGAGGCCCATGAAGAGTGCCTGTGGAAACTTGAAATTAGGTCTCTGTTACCCATATCCTTCAAGCTATAGGACTCTGAAGTATCCCTCAGAATAATGGACAATTTGATACAAAAGCTGAAGTATCTGAACAACTAATACAGAGAGCATCATGATTCTTTGCATGGATATTGACCATTAAGTGTTTTTAGCTCAGCTGACTGTAAGTCATCTGAAGTATCCCTCAGAATAATGGACAATTTGATACAAAACCTCAAGTATCTAAACAACTATTGCAGTGATCACCATGATTCTTTGCATGGATATTGATCATGGAATGTGTCATCAGTTTCTGCAGTATGGTGGCACCACCTGTATTTTTTTATTTTTACGAATTTTTTTCTCTATTTTTGAGACCTCATAAGATGCGGTCATCTGTTAACATGGCACAAATTGTAACAACTGGACCTAGAATCTTCTCTCTTGACATCCTGAGAGGCCCATGAAAAGTTTCCTTAAAAACTTGAAATTAGGTCTCTGTTACCCATAACCTCTGAGCTATGGGGCTCCAAAGTACCCCCCAGAATAATGGAAAATTTGATACAAAAGCTTAAGTATCTGAACAATTATTATATTGATCACCATGATTCTTTGCATGGATATTGATCATGAAATGTTTCATCAGTTTCTGCATTCTGGTGGCGCCACCTGTATTTTTTCAATTTTTAGCTCAGCTGACTGAAAGTCATCTGAGCTGTAGGGATCACCTTTTGTCCGTCAACCATCCGGCCATCCAGGTGTCTGTCTGTTAACATGGCACAAATCGTAACCGCTAGACCGGGAATCTTCTTACTTGACATCCATGGAGGTCTATGGAAATTCTCCTTGTAAACCTGAAATTAGGTCACTGTGACCTATATTCTTTGAGCTATGGGGTTCTGAAGTACCCCCCAGAATAATGCAAAATTTAATACAAAAGCTCAAGTATCTGAACAACTAATGCATTAATCACCATGATTCTTTGCATGGATATTGATCATGGAGTGTTTCATCAATTTCTGGAGATTGGTGGCGCCATCTAATTTTTTTTATTTTTTACGATTTTTTTTCTCTACTTTTGTGATCTTTAAACATTTGGTCATCTGTAAACAGGGCACAAATCATAATGACTGGACCTAGAATCTTCTGTCCTCACCTCCAGGGAAGCCCATAAAAGGTCTACATGGAAACCTGAAATAAGGTCCCTGTTACCCATATTCTGTGAGCTATGGGGCCCTGAAGTACCCCCCAGAATAAAGATTTGGTCATATATTAACAGGGCACAAATCATAATGACTGGACCTAGAATCTTCTGTCCTCACCTCGAGGGAAGCCCATAAAAGGTCTACATGTAAACCCGAAATAAGGTCCCTGTTACCCATATCCTTAATGCTCTGGGGCTCTGAGGTACTCCCCAGAATAAAGATTTGGTCATCTGTTAACAGAGCACAAATTATAATGACTTGACCTAGAATCTCCTTTCTTGATATGCTGGGAGGCCCCTGAAAAGTCTCCTTGTGCACCTGAAATTACATCTCTGTTACCCATATCCTTCATCCTATGCGGCTTTGAAATACCCCCCAGAATAAACATTTGGTCATCTGTTAACAGGGCACAAATCAGAATAATTGGACCTAGAATTTTATTTTTTGACATGCTGGGAGACCCCTGAAAAGTCATCTTGTAAACCTTGAAAATAGGTGTCTGTTACCCATATCCTTCATGCTACAGAGCTCCATAGTACCCCAATGAATATTGGATGATTTTATACAAAAGGTCAAGTTTGAAAAAAGTATTTCATTCAAATTTGAAATTCAGATGATAAAATTACTTTTGTCAATGTCTTCCTGGTCAGCTGAGCGTCATGACCCCTGGGTCACTTGTTTTCATTTTTTCCTATTATTACTAAGATATGCTATTCAAAGTCTCATTTAAATTGATTGTAATAATAAAAAAATAAACCACAATCCAGGACATGTATTTGCTGGCTTTCTTGAATACTCCCGCCTATTATTTTAACATCACCACCAGCAAGTGCTATCATTTTATAACAATTTTGATGACTGCCGACATGGATGATAGTTTCACAGGCCCGCCAGAAAAATGACAGGCCAATATATTTTTAATTTTAAAAATAAAAATAAGTAATTGAAATCTAAAAATATAATTAGTCACGTATAATCGATTTGTAAAACATTAACTGCCTAAAGGCTTTGGGGTAATTATTTCTATTAGTTTTTGGTTTGAAAAACTATGTCACGTTTGTTTGATTTTCAGTGTCAGTTTTCAGTTTGATCATAATAATGCGTTCTCGCATCTACCGTGTCATACTCACTTACATACGAAAGTTATTTCGGAACACATAGTCATTATATGAAGCGCAAAATGTAAAAAATGTATGAATAATTTTTGCCTGTAGCATAAAGGATTTCTGGAAAAAAAATTATGATTATGATGTAATCGATAGTTGCCTTTGGTAATCGAGCGCTTGAAAGAGGCAGCAAAGCGACTGATTTTCGAAAAAAAACCGATGATCGGCCCACCACTAATGACAGTCACGGTATTGCAGACGGAGTACATCAGGCAATCAGCATAGTAAAAATGAGTCAGCACAGAGTCAACAGAATACAACAGCCATTTTAGTTTCACTGTGAGATTATAATGATAGTCCCAGAAACCATACGGAATGAGTAACACCAGTAAACGTTGTTGACTCTGTAGTGTCTTCACAGAATGTAACACGAATCACTGAGGTATCTGTTCCATGCACGCACAGGTCTATAAATATCTGCTGGATGTCTTAAGTGAGGGAGAGGACATTTAACATTCTGTTTATCCAGGTCCACCACCAGGATTGATGTCCCCTGTGTCATATGACAAGAAATAATATTCTTGATACACCAAGGGTCATACACACCCTTTTGGTCGTAGAATACCTTTCATTTATAATTTGTTTACGTTTCAGGTGCATGTACTACGGAAAAGGATCAAAGATAAAATGCACTAAAGCTGGGCCGATGGGCTTCTTTGGGGGACCTCTACAGCCTGGGAAGGAGTTGACATTTGAAGTACGCATGCACGGCCCTTGCCAGGGTCAAACCTTTAACCCATTCCTTGGACTGTGAATAGTCGTAGGTCTCCAAAGGACTAGATGTGCTAATGCTTGGTTGTTATGGTTCCTTTTTGTCCCATCTGACAAAAATTCCTAACGCATGGTACTAGACATATTTTCAAAATAATATACGAATGCTTACAATATTAAAAAAGTTATTACCATTACTTAATCGTTATCATTACCAATATCTAAATTTCTCAGCAGATTATCATAAATATTTATATCAGTGACCTTCCTTGCATCATCGTGGCTCAGGCCGAATGGGTGTCATCTGGATTTAGAGGGTTCCTTGCAGGTAACAGGTAACAAGTGGAACGAGCGACAGTATGAGAGGTGAAGTATTAGACGACAGCCAATTAAACAGGTAACTGATAAGAAGAGCAAAATTCAGACAGGTATCCGATTAGAAAAGCAGATTGGGCGTTTATACAGTTTATATAATAAGAAACATGGGTCAAAATGTACAGATGTTTATCTGCCCTTTGCCAGAATGACAGGTAGTTACATATATAAATATCCTTCATAAGAGAGGAGAGTATTTCCAACCTGGTACACAGCAGTAATGATACATACACTACATACATGTAGTGCATAAATTCTTATTCATTATGAATTTTTCAGATTGTATCTTTGTTTTGGGTTTCCTAAATTACAAGCACTTCTTGAATCGGCTTAACAAACACTTTCATGAACACTTGTTGACCCTTTGTTTATTCAGCATGGATATAAAACAGGCCAGAAGAGCTGATCAGATTAATATCAATAGTTACCCGTCTTGCTGATTGACGGTACAATTTTCCAACCTCCCTACAGGAGGACTATTCTGCCAAGTGGACCAAGTCTAATTGGCACCTGTGTGCGGAAGGTGGGATTTCCCTGATCGTCGGAAGGAGTCATCAGCTGGCATTCTTAAAAGTATTGTATACCGCCAGAAAACATAAGAGGAGTAGAGAGTGAGCTTACCAAGAACCCAGCTACATTAATTATTTTGCCCTGTTCTCGAAATAGTACACGTTCTATTTTATTTTCTCAGTTTGTCTGACGCTTACAGTTTGTGTAGTTCATTTAGATATATGTTTATTTCCTTTTTGTGTTCATCCAATAAAAACATTTGAGTCCTGATTATGAGATCCATTTACTGGCGAGCTTGTGTGCGAATTTGTGTGCTATAGATATTTTAATATTATCATTCATTAATGCACATGCATATTCTTTATAGTGTGGGGGGACAACCAGTCGTTTTAAATTGTTGCAAAACTTTACTTTTTGATATCAAATTAAAGCTTAGTTTCATATCTGCAACTTTAGTCCAAGTGGACAACAATCAGTCCTGTAGGAGGCGCTTTGTGACTTGATGAATTTGGAGCCTATTGATGACTAAAATGAAAAGATTAAATGGTTCATATCGTATGAAGTGATGGCCCAGTTTTGAATATAATTGGTCATACTTGCTAACTGATAATAGTGGTCAATGGTCAGCCTACGGCCACTAGGGGGTTTGGGGCCTTTAATATCAGAGAAAAATGAAAAGCAAGGGACCCACGGGTCACTGTGCTCAGCTGAAGTTGACCTTGAAGGTAAAAATCTAAAATAATATCAAATGCAGATAAAGTCAAATATAGGTCATGGTCGGTTGATATGATTGAAGAAATTGTTGCAAATAATATTTGTGATCTGACCATGTGTTTCCTAATGTTGAAACTGAAGCATGTCTGTGAATATAAGATCTTTACTATTACCATAAGAATTGCAGAAGCTGGAGACTTTTTTAGGGATATTACTTTATTAAATCAAGATTTAATTGTTTACCCAAAATAAGATATGAATTTTGCAAACATTTTAAGTTATTACCATAAATAAAAAATCAATACCTTAAATTTTGTCCAAATTTGGCCACGGCACGTTTTTTTCCTGTAAGCACTTGATTTAATTTTCACAGCATATATACATAAGGATTTAATCTTTTAAAATCTAAAAATTTTATAGGAATTTATTGAAAAGAGTAGCTTTTGTTCAAGTTTCATACACCATGTCAAGTGTTGTATACATCAAGCCCACCTAGTTGTACAGCCTTCACCTGTGTTACATAACCCACTCTAGGCAGCTTGCCTTGGCTCAGCTTGGCCACTACTGGCACTTTCCCTCTGTCTTGCACACCCGTTCCCCCCCCCCCCCCCCCCTCCCCCAGATGGCGCATAAACTAGATGAATGTTATAATTTTCTGTTTTTGATTCATTCTTATTCTTGGCTATGCTACATTTTATATTTTGTATTGTACCACCAGGGTTACAATGATTAAAGTGCACCTTCAATTGTGTCCACAAAGAGGTGTATTGCTATGAAAGTGTGGATGTTCATCAGATAAGGAATTCCTTACCTCAGAAGAGTTAAAACTTCATCAGGTGTAAAATTGAATATTAATTCCAGCAATAAATTATAGCTGAGATAGTAATTAGCACAATAATATTTTTTGTCCCTCATTCAACCAACAGTGTGTATACTTTATTACAATATTTGTTATTAAATTTTAATAAATAGTTAAACTCATATTATTTGTGCTAGTGCTACTCTTGTGTAGGGATAACCTGTAATTATAAAATAACAGTTATCTCATTTGTAAAAAGCATAATTAACATGACTGATAATAGACAGTTTTTCAAATACTTCTACTGCAATGTAGATAAAGTTATATGGCCAAGTCTAAACCTGTGTGACCATAGCACTCCATTTGTTAATAATATAAATGACATAATTCCTCTTCTCTGTCTCCAAAGATACTATCAAAACCTTACATAAGCTAAACACCAACAACTCATAATACAGCTTATATTTATTACCATACAAAACCAGCATGTGCCTCATTTCCAAATCATATTTTGTGATCATATATAACAGCTGAGCACTAAGTAACTATATTACTGTCAACAGAATGGGGTGGAGGGAAGAAGGGAGGCACAGGGGTGAGAGAGAGAGGGAGAGACTGTCATTGAGAGAGAGAGAGAGAGAGAGAGAGAGAGAGAGAGAGAGAGAGAGAGAGAGAGCTAGACTGCCAGAGAGAGACAGAGGCTCTCTGGTAAATACTGCCTGACCCAGACACTCACAGAGGTAGTATGCCGGGAGTGAAGGGCCAAGTTATGTAAGAGCCTTATGTAACCGCCTAGCACAGTGTGCATACCACTGACTTGATGTAAACAATCAAGACATGGTGCTTGAAAACTTGATTGAAATTTAGTTTTTGATCGATTGGTTTCAAATTTCCGATTTTAACAGATGTTTATGGTACATGCTGTGAAAATTAAATCCACAGCACTAACAGTAGAAAACGTGCCATGGTCCAATGTCCAAATTTGGGCAAAATTTAAGGTATTAATTTTATATTTATGCTTATACCCAAAAAAAACAAGGGACGCATGGGTCACGGCAATGAGCTGTTATTTATGATCATGAAATTGATTTTGAAGAAGGGGTAGACAAATGTTGGTTTTATGTCGTAAAATAAGCTGATTTATGAGGATGATGGCATTTAACTCAAGTTATGTAAAGATTTTGATAAAATCCTTGGAGAGGAAAGAGGACTGATGTCATTTATATTATTTACATTTGGAAAAGGAGTGCATATATTATCATACCGGTTTTGACTTTGACCTAATAACTTTATCTACTTTGCAGCAGAAGTATTTGAAAAAAATGTCCACTCTAAGTCATGTTAATTATCATGCATGTTTTTTACAAAGCAGTTAACTGTTATTTAATAATAACAGGTTATCCCTACCCAAGAGTAGCACTAGCACAAGTGATATGAGAGTTTGGCTATTTTTTAAACAAGGGACCCATGTGTCACGGCGCTCAGATTAATGATCATAAAATATGATTTGGAAGAAGGGGTAGACAAACGTTAGTTTTGTGTTGTAATTTAAGCTGATTTATGAGGATGATGGATAAGTTATGTAAAGATGTTTATAAAATCCTTTGAACGGGAAGAGAACTGCTATCATTTTATATTATTTACGTTTGGAAAAGGAGTGCTGTTGTCACACAGGTTTTAATTGGCCTAATAAATTTATCTATATTGTAGCAGAAGTATTTGAAAAAAATGTCCACTATAAATCATGTTAAATATCATTCATTTTACAAAGGAGTTAACTGTTATTCAATAATTACAGGTTACCCACACCCAAGAGTAGCACTAGCACAAATAATATGAGAGTTTAACTATTTATTAAAAACTAGATGTGGTCGGACAATGGTCCACAGAGGGCCCCACATTTCTGATAGTGCTGGACTAGTTTACATGTGGGTGAAAAATTAAGTTAAATTGAAAAATATGACAAACAGAAACAGGTTTTTATCCATGTGCATGAGAAAAAAATCCTACTTGATCAAATGATATTATAGAAGATATGTCTGAAATAATGTGTGCAATAGAAAATCACCGTATGTAGTCTGTTGGCCATATTTGATTTGAGCAAGTCTGTAATTCAGTAGGTCTGGAGCCCTCATTGTCAGCAATGATCCCTGTGAAATTGGGAAAGCTGCAGTAGGTTGTTGTTGAGCTATCGCACACGAAAAAAAAAATCAGCGATCGGGCTGTGGCAGCCATATTCGAATTCCAACAGGTCTGTAATTCGATAGATCTGTAGCCCTCATAGGTATCAATCATCCCTGTGAATTTGGGAAAGCTGCTGTAGGTTGTTGTTGAGTTATCGTGCGCAAAAGAAAATCAGCGATCGGGCTGTGGCGACCATACTGGAATTCCGACAGGTCGGTAATTCAATAGGTCTGGGGCCCTTATAGGCAACAATCATCCCTGTAATTTGGGAAAGCTGCATTAGGTTGTCGTTGAGTTATTGCGCGCGAAAGAGTCGCTGAAGGAAGGACGGAAATATTGAAGGACGTACTGACACGGTGATCACTATAGGGTGTCAAGCGGGGCCCTAATAATTAATTGCAATTATTGCGCCAAATATAATTTTAATTAAAAATAATAGCAGTATCATTTGAAAAGATTTTTATTTTAATAATATAATTGAAATGAATGATTATTAAAATAATATTATAAAATGTATTCATGAATGCATTCATGAATACATTTTGAAAGTATTTGCACTCACATTGCACTCTCTTTTTACCTGTATTAGTATTTGTCTTCATTTTCATGATCAGACAATTGAATATCAGTATTCATATTCCATAACAATTATAAAGTATTCACTCAATGATCGTATTTATTTAGTTTCAGTCAAAAAAAAAATGTCGAGAATCCAGGATATACAAATTTCACAAATTTAAATAACGATCAGAAGTACCTGGTTTTTATGGTCTTAATTTATTAAAAAAAACTATTATATTCACTTTTAAATACTGTCACATCACTGTCTACACACTTGACATATCAAGACACTTATGACAATTATTAACATTATAGACATCATAATGAGAACTTGTCTAATATCTGATTTTTTATCACATTTGAATATTTTTTTTAAACGTGTCAGAAAAAAAAGAAAAGTAATCTCAGCTATTAAACTAATACATGTGAAAAATAAACCAAGGATCAAAACAAACCAATATATTATACAAGGAGCAACCTGGATTTGGGAATGTTTAATTTTATTAACTGAAATAAAGGAATCAGTAATATAAATTTTGATTATTTACCTAGTATCAAGTAAGAGCTGATACAGCCATGAGTCTTAATGTCATTAGTCAAACATATTGACACCTTTAATGAGCACTTGTCTGGGTAATATTTTAATTTTTTTTCACATTTCAATTTTTTTTTAAATTTTGTATTAAATATAAACCAACAAATTATACACCTGAAAAAAAATCTGGAAATTAAGATTAATTTAATATAATCAACTGCATCCTTATCTATCATTAATTTGCTTCATATAATCCCTAACAGTAAACAAAAATTTCATTTAAATATTCATTTTTCATTTTTATAATTGAAATGAAAAAATACCCAATGGTGACTGCCTTCGTGTCATTTGAAATACATTTTCGGCCTTCCATGGAAGATCCATAAAACATCAGTAATTGTAAAGTAATTCCCTGTTACTGATTAACTATTAAATTCCTGTTCCATTTTTTTTCAAATTTGTTATTATAAACCAATATTTTTTTAATTGTTGTTTATTGTTATGTTTTTGGCTAATACAACTACTAGAGGAGGGAGCATAGACAGTTAGACCCAGCTGAAGCCACCCAAGAGCTGGTTGGTTGCAGAGTGCCTCGCTTCAAGCATGCATAATTGGCCTGAAAGGTCAATAAGGGGACAAGTAGAGGGGCTTCAGTATAGCCTAGATGTGACATGGTCTCATAAATACTTTAATAAAGTTACCGTTTTTGGTCAATTCCTTTTTAAATTTAAGAATTTAGATGCTGAAATCCTTACGTGAGCATGATATGAAAATGAAATCAAGGGTGCCAACAGGGAAAAAACGTGCAAAGGCCAAAGTTGGGCACAATTTAGGGTACTGATTTTATTTTATGTGATTAACTTATAAAATTTAAAAAATTCAGTTCTAATTTTTGGCATACAATGAAAAAAAGTCTCTAGCTTAAGCAATTCTTATCTTAAGTGAGTAAAAATATTTCCTGATTTTTTACAAAGTGCATTATGTTCGGGCCAATAACTTCAATAAATAACGCAATACTCACCTAATTTTTGGATTGTACACAGAACATGTATGATAGAGTATGCATACAAGTGGTTTTGATATTAGGCAGTCCTGAAGTGTAACAATGGGTTTTTAATGGAAAATTGAGGTTTTTCCTTAATATATCTAGAAGGAACGAGGTCCTAGTGACCCAATATTTGGTATGGTAGGAGATTTGGGGACATCTAGCAGTATGCCGAATTACAGATTCGTAGGTACAACGGTTTCAAAACGTGCCATTTTAACGGACGGACGGATGACCTATAGTCAGCTGAGCTAAAAATAATCACAGAACTGCACTGTCAAAAGAATTTCTAAGCTGGCTACCTGGTAGAAATAATGTAATTCTGACAAGTCTGACATTTGATATCGCATTCCTCCAATAAGAGACCAAACTTGTGGTAATTGCTCCAAAGAATGTTACAGTTATGAATATCCAACACAATTCAAAAGGCATGATCAGGTTGTAGAGCTCTCATATCAGATTTTTGGACATGCAAATGTAAAAAGTGTAAGTCCAATGTTTTTTAATTATCACCTTGCTTCCAGTGGGGTCAGCAGCAGACATGGGGTAATAAGTAATAGTAATAGTAATAGACTATTACAGCTTTTTCCATGTAATAGTATTAGTAATAGTAATAGAATCAAAAATTTGAGCTGTAAAAGTAATAGAAACAGAAGGCAAAGTAATAGAGTAATACATATTACTTTCTATTACTTCCTGTGAGCCCCTTGATCATGAAGCATATCAGCAAATAATGCTGAACAGACTCAGTTCTTGTCCATTAACTGCCCAGGATGTGCCTATTGTTGAGGCAAGCATAGGCCAGCTGCCACATTGCTGGTGACCACTGGTGCTAATTACATAAGAGTACTGGACAGAGTAGGTCACAGCCAAATAAGTTACCTGGCACAATCTGACCTTTGATTAGTAAACCATGGATAAACAGAGGTATGTTTGATGTTAAGAGACAGATAAATAGTGTATTATTATTGTGACATGTACTTCTTATCTCACATCCATCAATCCATATAAATAATCTGAAAGGTACCTAGATTTGTTTTCACAAACCAGTTTGCATTATAATCATGCAGATTTCAATAACACACATTCAAGAAAAAAATAATATGGAACCTGATACAGTGCAGACCCAAAATGTTCATGATAAGTTTATGGTGTTTTCACTACCCATAACGACTGAAGCCTACAATGCTATAAACTCAGACCAGTACTACAATCACTTGGATAAAGTCATACTGCAGGCACATGTATTATCCAGTTAATTTATATACATATTATTTTAAAAGTATTCTTTTAATACTTGTCTGTTATTTCATAGTACCAACTTTGCAGACCTTCATTCAGTATCTAAAATTATGTTAATTTATATTTTGAAAATTAAATGAACAATTTTTTCATGATATTAATTTATTTTATTATATAATATGAGAATATAAGTAACTGTTAATATTTTATTATTTAATATCTGAAATTTTGATATCAAATAATTAGATTATTTGTTAAATACCAAATTTATTGTGAAAGATATTTAAATAATATTTTATTTGTTTTGTAAAATTGATGCAAGTTTAAAACACTTTCCATATTCCTAAATTATCCTATGCTTGCTTTGCTGCAATGAACTTATGAAGAAGGGCATGCCTGAAGAATAAAAGCCATGCATAATAACATTATTGTAAAGTTTACCACCTCTCTTCTCACTCTCAAGATGTACTATGTGATGGAATAAAACATGGCATCACATCCAAATGAACATATACACCCGAGAAGATGTGGTACTTTGGTCTCCAGTTTGGTTCTGTCCAGAATCTTGACGTAAACAGTATTTTTATTGGATATATTTATAAGGATTGGGAAACAGGACACAGCCCTACATAAATTCCTCTCCTGATGCATACATAAAGGACTGAATTGTTAGCTTTGATTCTAAATAATAATATGCAATAATCATGAATAATTCCTCTACAGACAATTTTTAGGTACTTTGAAAATCTTCATTTATTGACTATGAGAACGGAGATTAAATCTAAACGGAAGTATGTACTATAAAATAAATTTATGTGAAATATATATATGAAAATAATATAAAATGTACAAGTATGCATATAATTATAAATCAATATTTTACATATGCCAGGGCCTTTACAATGGGTTGCTTTTAAATTACATGTATTCAAGAGTTCATACAATTATCTTATAATTTCGACTTGAAACACCCCAATAACGATCAATGAGGTTTCAAAATAATGAAAAAAAAACCGAATTAAAGAAGCTGAAATAATTAAGATCTCCAGTATAATTAGGCTTTTTGTAAATGACAGACACAGTATAAGAAAATCGTGTAGGTAACTGGATGATATAGTTGCTTTTAATATTATTTAAGCATGTGATTGTAGTGCTAGTTTATAGCACTCATGGCTGCGCAAGGTCTAGAATCCTCCCATTAATTTAAATACATGTAATAGTAATAGTAATAGTAATAGATACCCCAGTAATAGTAATAGTAATAGTAATAGAATGTGGTTATAGTAATAGTAATAGTAATATAAGAAATTGAAAGTAATAGTAATAGTAATAGTAATAGAACAACTGTAATAGACCCCATGTCTGGTCAGCAGGGTAACTTCAAAATGTGAAAGAAAATAAATGCTGAAAGCATCAGTAAGAGTCTTGTAATTAAAAAAAACATCCTAAATCCAGGTACAGAACCACATTATCAGAACAAACACTAGCTGGTATATCTGATGATTTGTATAATAATATTCAGATATCTAGAAAACTAAGTTTATTGCTAAAATTCCATGAATAAACTGCAACATGTTCCCATCATCTTATAAATCAGTAGCTAAACCTAAACACTCTACTCTCACAGTCTTAATGCCTGGCCAAAGCAATCTGGCAACAGTGTTTTTTTTTTGTTATGCACTAATGATATGTCCTTATCACTCCATGGGCTGATATAAAAGGGAGTCATATATCACAAGTGTCTTCGACAATTATGGGCACACAGTGAGATGTACCAGTTGGAGAGCAATGGTTATATATACAAGAAAAAAAAGATAGTCTACAAAGTAAGTTTAATTGTGAACATCCATGACCTATGACCTTGGCCTTTTGCTCACATATCAATTGGATACTTTTTAAAGTGATGAGTTACTACTAACCACTTAAAACTGGAGCAATCACTTGGCAACCAATGTGAGAATAACTTTGACCTGCAACCTGTAACTTTCTGACCAGCTGACCCCAAAATCGATAAGTTATTTCTCCAAGCAAAAAAGACCCATAAATATGTTTGAATCATATTGAGTGATGCATAGATGAGGCATATTTGAACGACTGAAGGTTTGGGATAAACAGTTCAGCTTGTAATATGTTCACAAGCATTTGGAACAATTTAGTATTGTGACCTTGACTTCTGACCTTTTGAACTCAACATCAATAGGGTTCTTTCCCTCTTGGTAGGTTAGCAATATATGACAGATGGAAGTTATAGGTTGAAAAGTTTGCCTTAAAATGACTCCACGCAAGAAGTGGGTGCTGTGAACTTGACCTTTGACCTCAAAATCAACAGGTCTTTTCCCCTGTTGGTAGAGAAGCGATATGTCAGTGCTGAAAGGTTTGGAATGAAAATTCTAGCTTGAAATATGTCCACAACCTTTTTAAAGAAGTGGATCCTGTGACCTTGACCTTTGACCTTGTGACCTCAAAATCTATAGGATTCTTCCCCCACTTGGTAGGTGAGCCATATGTGAAAGATCAAAGGATTGGGATGAAAGGTTTGGCTTAAAATGCATCCACAAGCTTTTCAAAGAAGTGGGTCCTGTGACCTTTGACCTTGTGGCCTCCAAATATTTATGGTTCTTCCCTTGTTGGTAGGCGAGCTGTCTGTGAAAGATGGAAGGTTTGAGTTGAAAATTTTGGCCATGAGAATTAATTCTGGCGGGTGCAAACACACCCCGTAACTCAGAGAATATAGGTCGCAGTGACCTAATTTCAGGTTTGCAAGGAGATCTTTTCAGACAGATACAGATAAGACTGCAAAGGGTTCATGATCCTAACCCTTAAGGTTACGATTTTTGCCCTGCTAACGGCCGGATAACGGACAAAGACCCATCGCTATAGCACAGCATGACTGAAAGTCAGTTGAGCTAAATTTAATTTACGATCAACAAAATAGAATTCTTGATGTTCATGTATATTTTCGAAATACCTGCAGTATTAGCGCGAGCTACTGCAGAAAACCATGTGTCCCCGCAGAGATTCTTGTGAGACATTTGTAAAGAGAGCAGATGTGCTTGGACGTTCAAATATTATACGATACGTTTGGAAAAATGCAGTTGGATGACATTGACATCGTTTGCATCGGGCATACCGTATTATATGTGGGCAAAATAAATTCTGAAATGCGAGAGCATTATGATAAAAATAATTTACAATAAAAAAAAAGATTTCTTAATGGTCATGAATATTTTGGAAGTACCGAGTTTATGATACATGCAGTATTTGGTGATGCAGCCTATAGGCCCATCATTGCTGACACCGATATATAATCCTTCCGCGTTGCAAACACGGGCAGAATTATACGATATAAAACTTAATTAAAAATGTTCTAATTCGAATGCATTTATAGGCATACAGAAATTAGATGAGCATCTGCGAAGCAATTATAGCCCGTTATTTCAATGCTCAAACATTTCAAACATATTTTACAGCGCAGACTTTATAACTTGCTATATATTAAGTGTAAGCTCGCCGATCTAGGCCATTATACAAAATGGTAACACAGTTAAACTTTCCCGCGCCCTACTTTTTGAAGCTGCATGAACTAGCTCATACTTTAATGCTGTAAATTTGACAAAATACGATTCATTGTAACTTATTTTACCAGTCATCCATTAATTAAGTTAATTATGAATTATACAATGGTCATATGTGACCGAAAGATGTCCTTGAGGACAAAGGAGGTAAATTTGTCAACGTAATATTTCACAAGACTGGCGACGTAAATATTCAAATGTATTAACTTCTATAGGGACAAACTTTCAAAACTTGTGTCAAATCCTATTCGATATCGTTCCTGGAACAATTCAGCTTACTGGTATGTCAACGAGCAGGACGGCCTACAAGGTTACATTAATGCTGGCTGGTTTAGAAATCACTGAAACATCTTCTGAAAACCAACTCACACACAAATATTTATTTTAACTTCCATTTTCAAGCATGTGTCCCAATATACCTATCAGCTTTTAAGCACCTTTTAATGGTACGAGCCCTGCTATCCTATTGTACATGAGTCAAGCAAAGTAATCAACTTTTTAAGTGCTGTCAATATTCGCACATGAATATATACATGTACATGAAGCTGCATAGCAAACATGAAACTGAAAAAAAGACGAGTGATATATAAGGACCAAACTCTCTCTCTCACAGTTTCCGGGATTTCTTCTTCTTTATTTGCATTGTCGACAAACTCACAGCGTGTCGTTACTTTCAGCATCCACAGACATGCAGAAACTGTGGAGGTTACATGATTTAGGGAAAGTGTACGGCAGAGGAAAATACCATAATAATTGGTGATGAACTGGCGCACAACTTTTGAGTCCCCTTTCACACCGCCGAAACTTGTGAAAGCGTGTCTTCTGATTCGAATTTATTCTGTGTTGTCCGCATTGAAAATACTCCGCAGGTGCCTCCCATGGTCATGAGACCCACGGTAGTCTGAACATGACGATGATGTCTAACATGCAGTTAAATACGGGAACAAGCTTTGTAAAAGTAGCTACTTTCAGGTTTATGGTATCCATTTATATGAATCCTTCACAATTCAAAACTGAAATAAAATTAATTCAGTTTCTGTGAAACAAAAAATAAGACTTTTATAAGACCTATCCTCTAAAATGTAAGGAAAAGTAAGACTTTTAAGGCCTTATTTTTGCAAAATAAAAAGCAAGACTTTGTAAGACCGCGAAGGAACCCTTAATAAAGACAGAATATTATAAGGTAGATATTTTTAACTTCTGGTATCCCCCCCCCCCCAATGAACGACATCGACGGTCCATGCGTTAGCAAAACTATATTTATCATTTTTCACTGTTTTATTTCAGAATTCCAAGATCGTAATTATTTCTTTCTTTCCGATTTGATTGAGAATGTACGGTAATGTACTAATGACCGATGACCCTCGTACAGAAAAGGTTTATACAGGTGGCGCCACCAATAACTCAAATTCATATATGAGTCATGTGACCAACATTTGCATAAATTTTGGTAAAGATAGCTCCAGTAGTTTCTGAAAGTAAAGATAGCTCCAGTAGTTTCTGATAGTCATGTTAGTATCTATTTTTGGCCAAATGACTAAGTTCAGCTTCCAGTAACTCTGCCAAAATTCACCGAACTGAACCCATTCGACCAAACTTGAGAGAGATTGTTTCAGAGATTTCTCCTGTGAAATATTGAACAATTTTAGTCTAGTCAATGAACGATTTTTATCCATAGAGGTTGAACAAAAATGTTATCAAAGGTTTCCCACCTGAAATGGATTCATTTATATTTTGTAGTGCACAAATAAAACTCCACCCGATTCCACCCTTGGCAAAGTGTCATTTTCACCCCAAATTCAAGATGGCCGCCATTAAAAGGGGTAAAACATTTAAATGTCCATAATTCCATACCTAACTGACATGGAAGCACATTTAAGGTGTCATTTCCAACTAACATTAGGATGCCCGTTCATTTGGTGACACTTCTGATGTCATTTATGGTACACCTCCGGTATAAGGTCAAGGTCAATGTCAAATTTGGCAGAAAAAAAGCCACACCCGCCATGATATGGCATTTTTCAACCAAATGTTATATAAACATAACCATATTTCCATTTGACATTAGGCTGCCCATTCATTTGGTGATACATCTGAGGTCAAAATGATATATATCATGCTGTACGGTCAAGGTCAAACTTGGAAGTGAAAAAGCATCAATCGCCATGAAATGGCATGTTTTTGCAAGAAAATGACATAGAAATGCATTATAAGTTGTCAATTCTAACTAACTTTGGAATGCTCATGCATTTGGTGGTACGTTACTTCTAAGGTCAGGCAAGGTACTTACCATGCATGGAGGTCAAGGTCAAAGTCATACTTGGAAGAAAAAAGTAATAATCGTCATGATTTAGCATGTGTTTTGCAAGAACGTAACATAGAAGCACATTTAAAGGGTCATTTTCATCTAAATTAAGATTGCTCATTCTTTTGGTGATTGTTTTTAGACCAGGAAAGGTTCATATCACGCATCAAGTTCAAAATACTCCGCAGGTGCCTCCCATGGTCATGAGACCCACGGTAGTCTGAACATGACGATGATGTCTAACATGCAGTTAAATACGGGAACAAGCTTTGTAAAAGTAGCTACTTTCAGGTTTATGGTATCCATTTATATGAATCCTTCACAATTCAAAACTGAAATAAAATTAATAAGTTTCTGTGAAACAAAAAATAAGACTTTTATAAGACCTATCCTCTAAAATGTAAGGAAAAGTAAGACTTTTAAGGCCTTATTTTTGCAAAATAAAAAGCAAGACTTTGTAAGACCGCGAAGGAACCCTTAATAAAGACAGAATATTATAAGGTAGATATTTTTAACTTCTGGTATCCCCCCGCCCCCCCCCCCCCCCCCCAATGAACGACATCGACGGTCCATGCGTTAGCAAAACTATATTTATCATTTTCACTGTTTTATTTCAGAATTCCAAGATCGTAATTATTTCTTTCTTTCCGAATTGATTGAGAATGTACGGTAATGTACTAATGACCGATGACCCTCGTACAGAAAAGGTTTATACAGGTGGCGCCACCAATAACTCAAATTCATATATGAGTCATGTGACCAACATTTGCATAAATTTTGGTAAAGATAGCTCCAGTAGTTTCTGAAAGTAAAGATAGCTCCAGTAGTTTCTGATAGTCATGTTAGTATCTATTTTTGGCCAAATGACTAAGTTCAGCTTCCAGTAACTCTGCCAAAATTCACCGAACTGAACCCATTCGACCAAACTTGAGAGAGATTGTTTCAGAGATTTCTCCTGTGAAATATTGAACAATTTTAGTCTAGTCAATGAACGATTTTTATCCATAGAGGTTGAACAAAAATGTTATCAAAGGTTTCCCACCTGAAATGGATTCATTTATATTTTGTAGTGCACAAATAAAACTCCACCCGATTCCACCCTTGGCAAAGTGTCATTTTCACCCCAAATTCAAGATGGCCGCCATTAAAAGGGGTAAAACATTTAAATGTCCATAATTCCATACCTAACTGACATGGAAGCACATTTAAGGTGTCATTTCCAACTAACATTAGGATGCCCGTTCATTTGGTGACACTTCTGATGTCATTTATGGTACACCTCCGGTATAAGGTCAAGGTCAATGTCAAATTTGGCAGAAAAAAAGCCACACCCGCCATGATATGGCATTTTTTAACCAAATGTTATATAAACATAACCATGTTTCCAGTGACATTAGGCTGCCCATTCATTTGGTGATACATCTGAGGTCAAAATGATATATATCATGCTGTACGGTCAAGGTCAAACTTGGAAGTGAAAAAGCATCAATCGCCATGAAATGGCATGTTTTTGCAAGAAAATGACATAGAAATGCATTATAAGTTGTCAATTCTAACTAACTTTGGAATGCTCATGCATTTGGTGGTACGTTACTTCTAAGGTCAGGCAAGGTACTTACCATGCATGGAGGTCAAGGTCAAAGTCATACTTGGAAGAAAAAAGTAATAATCGTCATGATTTAGCATGTGTTTTGCAAGAACGTAACATAGAAGCACATTTAAAGGGTCATTTTCATCTAAATTAAGATTGCTCATTCTTTTGGTGATAGTTTTTAGACCAGGAAAGGTTCATATCACGCATCAAGTTCAAGGGCAGGTTTGATTGAAAAACACGAGTTCTGTCCATGATATGGCATGTTTCTGCAACAAAGTGACACTTCTATCTTTCCTCAGAATGCCCATCGATTCGGTGGTTCTTCTGGGGCAGGAAAGGTACATACCATGCATCAAGGTCAAGGCCAAAGCCAAACTTGATATGAAAATGCCCATCCCCACGAACTGGTTATCATGGCACCAATCATTGAAAACAAACATGATTTGTGCTTGTATCAATAAATGTGATTAATAATTTGATATGAATCCATCATTTCATATCATACATGTATATCTACAACCCATGAAGTTGTGAACTTATTCATCATTTAGAATATTATCATTATCCTCTTCATCACCATCATCATCACAATCATAATAAAACTATCTGTATCTTTGTTCTAGTCTGTGTTCATTTCATGGAAGCAGTTACTGTGCATTGGCAACATACTGGTGAAGTATTTTCAGCTCATCCTTACGATAGGTTTATGTTTATTTTATCACGTAACACCTACAGTTGCACTTAATTATTTTAAAATATTAAGGTGCTGCTTTATATGTAACCCTAATAGACAATGGACAAAGTGAAGATGGAAACCGTTCCCCTAAAGCATACATGACAAGGTTAAACCCCATCGTCTATATCAGCGGCTGATTCTGACAGGTTGAGTGAGATCCTTTGCAGAAGAAATGATCAAAGCAAATATCGCTGTCGAGTATGTAGAAGGAGATGCCGACACCTAAATCTGCAGGACGGAGTATTTCTCGCCTAGAGTTAGGGAAATTTCTTGCAGATTGTTCAGATGTATTTAAGTTATACACACACCATGCTTATATCACAGGTAATAGTTTTAACCTATTCAATGTAACAGCAAAACACTCGGCTTGTATAAAGACACTTAAGAAGCCTCAATAAAATATCTAATTTATGTGCTTGTAAGTGGATGTGATACCCCCTCAAGGACAAACAGTATGCAGCACACAGAAAAAGCCAGCTGCTAACGTCATGTCTCCAAATTACCCCAAATATTAGAATGGCAAGCATGGTGATCAGGGAAGCTCTACTTCTGATGTAGGGAACACCCCCCCCCCCCCCCTCAAATATGCTCGAGTTTCAAAGTTTCAACCCAGAGTCTCAACGTCTACAGGGTTTGTTCTTCCTCTGCCAGCAACATAAAACTCAAGTGTATCAACTTCTACAGGTAATGTTCTTCAGCTTCCACCAGGGTTGGAAGGTTTCTACCCTGTACGATAATTACCCGGGTAATTACTGGATAATTACCGATACGGTAAAAATACTTTCTAGCATGGGTAGAAATGGTGGATAGGGTAGAAACTCTAATGGGAATTTAAAAAAAAAAATAAAATTATTTGTTTAATGGCATAAAAGATAAATAAATGTATCACTAATATAAAGGTATCGAGTTAGTACCTATATAAAGTTAATTTAACAATCATCAGGGTTTTTCAAGCTTAGCTGGGCAAAAGGAAACCTGAATTCAGTCATGTATCACACACATCACCCTGCATTCTTCAAGGTTTCTTAAACCTTCCAAGAGTTATGTGTTGGTTTTCCTAATTATTCACTTGAGCACAAATTTATGATTAAATCAATTTAAATGACATGCATCATTGCATATTGGGAACCATGCTTAGGCTGGCATAACCTTCAAAAACAGTACTGGGGACATTTTTCTAAGGGAGTTATAGTTTATTAACTTATATGCCTCACTGAGCTGTTGCATAACATAATATTTCAGAATGTTATACTGAACCATCTTCAATTAATCTGCATAATACATAGAAAGTCATGTTCAAGGGAGGAAGACCTAAAGACCCAATATGGGAACACTTTATGTCTGTCAAGGTAGGCGGAAAAGAATATGGCAAATGTAAGCTATGTCGTAATCAACAACTTGCCAAAGCTAACAGACTAAAATTAAATCATGCCAACTGTGCCTCTGTAAATCAGCCCTATGCGAGCCCGTCTTCTGATCAGCCCAGAAGCTGACCTAGAATTATAAATTACATTTACACATTTTTTAATCAAATATATCCTTTGGTATAACTCTACCAGTAAGCTCCTCTTCTGCTTCCGGATGTTAAAGGACAGACAGAGCTGGACTACTGAAGAATCTGATGTTCAAATAAACATGAGGGTAACCTAAATCATCATGATTATATTGCATAGATCTGTACATTTACAATTAGTGAATTAAGATTTTAGGATTCAACAAAGAAAAAGAGAAAGAATTTACATACATGTGTACATACCAAGGAAATTATTTGGCATGCAGAACCCTTGTGTTAGAAAACTTTATTTTTCGGTTTAAATTGTAGTTTTTTTTATGATTTTAATAAAAAAAAATTATATCTTGTTTGCTGACTGGTTATACTTAAATATTTCTACATCCACTAAAATGTGTCACTTAAACATATTTCACTCAGGCCAGCTCTGGTTTCTACCCATTTCTACTCTATTTCTACCATTTCTACCCGGTAGAAAGGTATTTCTACCATTTTTACCCTAGCTTTAACCCATGGTAGGGTAGAAATACCTTTCTACCGGGTAGAAACCCAACCCAGGCTTCCACCCATCAACGCAAAATGTGCATCACGATGCTTAGGCCTGATGATATAGGCCATGACTGAACTTTTTCAGTGCCACATGGGCTTTAGTTGGTATCGCATCTACCTAAAGGATACAAACGGAGTAATCATTTCTCGAGGTCAAATCTAACTACCCTTCCATGTAGTCACACAAATTGTCCGTTCTGATGTAATCATTTACAGATTTAAACTACATCATCTTACCCGTGGTATGAGCATAGTGTCTGTGTGACTTAAATACATGAGCAACCTCTGCAGCTACAGATGTTGGCTTTTTAGTAGCAAAAATAAATGGTTATATATATGCTGTCGTGCAGATTTGGCATTCTGCATTTCCTTCTGCATGCTCATCAGAAATGTTTATTCTGACTCTGTTTACTCTGTTCAGCAAAGCATATCACTGATACCTGTCAGAATCTGCTATTGACAATGTTTTTAACTCTGGCAAGAATGCATCAGGGGTAAGAATTAAGATAGACTTCCAGTGTCCTTATCAACGGCTTATCTTGGAAAATGTCAACTAGATCCCTCTCCTGGATATCCTAGCAAATATCATCAGGTCCAAGCATTGTGTGAGAATAACATCCCCCAGAGGTGTGGGGTTCGAAATTATCTCCCATTACTCCTTTGCCTATTAGGGTTACACAACCAGCAGCACCTGAACATATCAAAATAGTCATGTGCAACTGTAGGGGGAACCTGATCTCATAAGCGTTTACTTGATGAACTGCTGTGTAAAACAGTATGTGGCTAATCCTTGGAAATTGCTTGCATAAAGGTAACACGAACTAAGAGTAGGGATACTTTGAAGAAGATAATGCTTCCCCGAAAGGTTTCCAACTTCATGGAATGTAAATGAACTATGCATATATGTTGTACGATAGATTCATATTTATCTGTTATTCAAACGCATTATAACATGCGTATGTGAATTTTGTTCTCGTTTTCGATGATTAGGTATAATCAAAATAGCCACAGTGACCAGTTAATAGGCCTACCTACATCTTTTTTATAATACCTACATCTCATTAGTGTCTTATCTTTCCAAAATGTATAATATCATGGCGAGTTTGGCTTTTTTCCCTACCAAATTTGATAATGCATGATATGTTCCAATTATGACCTAAGCAATATCACCAAAGAGTGTTAACTGGAAGTGATGCCCTTAATGTTTATTCTATGTCATTTTCTTGCAAAAACATGCCACATCATAGACAGTTTTACTGTTTTCCTAAGAACTTGACCAACTCTTAATGCATGATATGAACCTTTCCTGGCCTCAAAACTAACAAAAACTATTTTAAATTTAGATGAAATTGACTGTGTGTTTCTATGTCACTCTCCCGCAAAAACATGCTATATAATGGCGATTGTTACTAATTCTCATGCAAGTTTGGCTTTGACCTTGACCTTTTAAGACCTTATTGTTGGATAGGTACCTTTTATGACCTTATTGTAACAACAAACGATCGGGCATCCTAAGCATCCTAAAGTCAAGTGGAAATGACACTTAAAATATGTTTCTGTAACACATTTGAGTACCATTCCATTACGAGTGTTGCGTTTTTCTTCCAAAGTTGACTTTGACCATGACCTTGATGCATGATATATGCATTTTCAGACCTCAGAAGTGCCACCAAATGCAACGGCATTCTTAAGTTTAGGAGAAAGTTAGAAATTGTTAGAAATGACTTAAATGCAGTTCTATGCTACTTCCTGTAAAAACATCTCATATCATGGCGATTGTTGTTTTTTCTCTTGGAATTATTACATTGACCTTGACCTTAATGAATGATATGTACCTTTATAACCTCGGAGGTATCACTAAATGAATGGACAGCCTAATGTCTTAAGGAAATACTGCTTGAGATGTTTTTTTATAACATTTGGTTGAAAAAAAATGCCATATTATGGCGATTTTCGCTTTTTTTCCTGCGAAATTTGACATTGACCTTGACCTAATGCCGGAAGTGTAGCATTTATGACCTCAAAAGTGTCACTAAATGAACGGGCATCCTAATGTAAGTTGGAAATGACATCTTAAATATGTTTCTATGTCAGTTAGGTATGGAATTATGGCCATTTAAATGTTTCACCCCTTATAATGGCGGCCATCTTGGATTTGGGGTGAAATTGGGTGGAATCGGGTGGGGTTTTATTTGTGCACTAAGACACGATAAATGAATCAATTTCAGGTGAGAAACCTTTGATAACATTTTTGTCCAACCTAAGTCATACATTGACTGGACTATTTGGCTAGACAGGTTTGGAGAAGAAGTTTTCTTCCCTTTTTGCCTATAAAATCTAAGTAAATGCAGACAGCAGACAAATAAGCAAAATTCTGAAAGAGTTATTTAGATGACTAATTTATTTAATAAAATTTGATGATGATAGTTCCTGCTGATTTTGAGACGGTATGGGTTCACATAGAGAAGACGGATGACTGACAATAGATGACGCCACACCATCACATAAGCTCACAGGTTCGCTTAAAATGTGCCATGCTCAAAGTTTGGTCATTTTTTTTTATTTTATGAAATGTATACAGTTGAACTAATTAATAACATACATACAGGGCAAACAAAGCATGATCTCCAATTCTGCTGAGGCAGGAAAATAATGAACAAATGTTTGTATTAGATCACATAATTTTTTTTTTATAAGTTTATATTTCTAAACATTTCCAATATAACATATATATCTGAATATAATAGTTGATTCATAATTCTCAATTGCATCATCATAAAATCTCAATCTTGTCAGATAACACCACATCATGCATACAAATGTTTATTTATTTTTTACCACAAAAATATCTTATAAATCTGCAAAACAATAAATATCTAACAAGGGACCCATGGGTCACGACGCTCAGCTGAAGTTTGAAATTTTTTGCAAATGCAAAATATGCAAAATATTCTATTGTACTGTGTTTCATATATATATATATATATATATTTAAGCATATGAGAAGCTAAGAGGAAAGGGGCCCTTCTATTGGTTATAGTAAAGATCTAAATATATGATTGCAAAACTAATACTCTGACAAGACTGTCATGAAGAAAACAGTAAACGTTTTGAGATACTGTGAAGCATATGAAAAATTAAAAAAAATGTCTTTATTTATCCAAAATGTACTTCATATTTTATAAATTTAAGCATACTGATTGGTTTAATTATAATTGTTAAAATCATTTAAAACTAGAATACGGGTAGTCGACAAGCGACTACGTGTATCCGCCAAAATCAGAGTGGAACGGGTGAAGTTAGGCATGGATTGAGTGGCAAGGGGAAATAGAGTGAGGTGTGTTGCAGATTAGCATGGATGTCTGCAGCCGAAATGTGTATGTAGGTTGCGCCACCTACCACAAAATCAAGAAAGCTGTCCAAGTTGTATACATATGCAAAATTTAAGGCAGATAAGTCAAACCACTACATGTATATGAGTGATTTTATCCCGCAGCAGACAAACAGTAGGACTTGTGCACAAATGGTGGCAGGTGGCGCCACCAATTTTGTGTATGATTAAGAGCTATGTGAGATCTATACACATGCAAAATTTTAGGGTGATATGTCCAACCAGTCCTGAGATATAAGCCTGAATGTCTGCAACGTTATCATAAATGTAGGTGGTGCCACTGCCAAAAAAATCGAAAAAGCTATTCAAGATGTATTAACACGCAAAATTTAAGGCAGATATGTCAAACCACTGCCGAGATATGAGCTTGGATGTCTTCAGCGTAAACTAGAATGTAGGTGGCGCCAACTCTCATAAAATCAAGAAAGCTGTCCAGGATGTATTAACCTGCAAAATTTTAGGCAGATATGTCAAACCACCGCCGAGATATGAGTGTTTTTATCCCACGACAGACAAACAGACAGACGCTGTGCAAAATGGTTGCAGGTGGCGCCACCAGTTGTGTCTATGATGTATAGCTATGTTAAAAAGTTGCAGTGACCAATTTTTAGCTCAGCTGACTATAAGTCATCTGAGCTATAGTCATGGTCCATTGTCCGTCGTCCGTCCGTCTGTCCGTAGATGTGGCACGTTTAGAAACCGTAAGACCTAGGAATCCAAAATTTGGCATAATGTTAGATGTCCCCAAGATCTCCTACCAAGCCGAAAACTGGGTCTTTAGGAAAGAAATTTGATCACTTTACACATAACCTTTTTAAAGCTTAGCACTTTTTCCAGTGATATAACTTTTATTAATCAAAATTAAATTGTATACCCAACCACTCATCTGTTTTTCCTTATATTTACCATAAATATTCCTCTATATAGTTCCTATGTACATGCCAGAAATTAGGTCTGTATTATATAATTTAAAAAAGTTATAGGCTCAATAATATTGCACTTTGTAAACAAGGGACCCATGGGTCACGGCGCTCAGCTGAAGTTTGAAACTTTTGTAAATGCAAAATATTCTATTTTAATGTTTTTCGTATATATATATATATATATATATATATATATATATATATATATATATATAAGCATATGAGAAGCTAAGAGGAAAGGGGCCCTCCTACTTGGTTATAGTCAAGTTCTATATATACGAATGCAAAACTTATACTCTGACAAGACTGTCATGAAGAAAAACAGTAAAAGTTTTGAGAAACTGTGATGCATATGAAAAATTTACAGATGGGCAGGCAAGTGGACAGAATGGACTAATATCTTTATGTCACTTTCAAGGGAATAATGCATTTAAATTTATATTAAATCCTATTTTTTTAAGCATATCCACTTTTCCATTTATAGTTTTTATCAGTTTCATTTTTTACAAGTTTAATAAATTTGTAATTGAAAAAAATCTGAAAATAAATGTTAAAATATCAGAATTATAAGTTGCAATCATTATTTATCCAGAAAGTAGCTCATATTGGGTCATGTCATGCATACACATATATTTCTGTTTCCTGTTATCAGATTACCTTATAGGAAACAAACTCCAAAGATTAATCCAGTCATTCTTTAATTGACCCACTTGAATTAAATTTTGATCCCTTGAAACCACACTTGTGTTCCTCGGAGGTTTCAATTGGGCATTTATAAATGGTGTTTATCCTACATATAACCCTTCACCATATCTGTGCATTAAATGTTCTAGTTCTGCTAATGTTTTGCTTACAGTAGGAATTCTTATACCATTTGTAGGTATTAAGCTATATCAGTCCCTGCATCCACCCTCCCTCCCCGGCTTTACTCCCCCATGTATGGTAAAACAATATTAAGGCAGTTTGTCCTGCATTCATTCACCCTTATTTGGGCGTTTTAGTTGCACTTTTTCACATTTTTTTAAAGCACTCTTGGTTATGCTGTAAAATAAAATGTTTTCTTATGCCAGGTTTGAATATCAGTTCCCCCCTCCCTACATTGCTCCATGTGTGGAGATTCTATGTTCAGGAGATGTGTCCTGTCAACTTTCACCCTATTTCGGGTTTCACTACTCTAATTCCTTTCATAAAGCATTGTCTCCCCATTAAAACTATGGTGAATGCTATCACTGGTTATGATGTAAAAATAGTCTCCCCTTTAATATTATACTGAATGATGTCACTGGTTACTATGTAAAAATAAATTTTTTCTTATGCCATGTTGGATTTTCAGTCCCCCCCCCCCCCCCCCACCCCCACACACGCATTCCTCCAAGTGTGGAGATTCTATGTTCAGGAGATGTGTCCTATCCCCTTTCACCCGATTTCGGGTTTTCACTCCCTTATTTCCAATTACTTATAAGCATTGTCTCCAAATTTTCCCTATGGGGTGTGTCTTTACTGGTAAGGATATATAAAGAATTGTTCTTATGCCAGGTTTAGATTATCAGTTCTCTCCCCCCCCCCCCCCCCCCGTCTAAATTCCTCCACGTATGGAGATACTATGTTCAGGAGGTGTGTCCTGCCCTCTTTAGCCAGAGTGGGGTTTTCATTATACTTGTTCATGTACAAACCATTCTTTTCTCATTCTGCCAAAAACAAACTTTAAGTCGTATCCGTTCTATTATATTCAATAAAGCTGTATTTTCATCCTGTCAAGTTTGAAACAACTATTTCTGAACCATATTCTTCATTCAAATTCCATCTCAAAACTGACCTGACTCCAGTATTAGCTACATTCAAAGTTAAATTAATGACAAGTTTACATTTCCTGCACTGCTTTTAATTATTTCCAATAATTTTCCCTCTTTTTTTCCAAGTTTGGAATCCCTATGGCTTATTTGCGATGTACATAGAAACATTTCTTCATCCCCATTTTGTTCTTCATTTTTATGTAATATAAAAGGTCCCCTTTTACCTGCATTTACTACCCTTTTCGGATTTGTTTCTACCTCGAGTTCCCATATTCATCTTTTAAGAACATCTATTCTATAAACAATGGCCCTTTGGTGCATTTTGAGTTATATATATAGAGCTGCTCTTTGTTAATGCTAGTCAGCGGAAGAAACTTTCCTTGGTTACTTATCCTTTGCTTACGTAAATGCTCTTCAAACCCAATAATTTTTTTTATATTTAAAACTGTTTCAAAACCCAGATAGGTTAATACACTTTTGATTCATTCGGATATGCCCAAACATGCGTAACCAGCTGCAACACACAGTTCTCGTGCTCGCCACAGGCCCTACGCTCACGCCGATTAAGTTTTGACAGAACCATCAACTTCGTATGCCACAAGAAACGCCGAAGAGCCCAGCATTCCAGACTCCCGTACAGTATCGAATACCAGCTGGCAGAAAAAAAAGAAGATTAAACCAATTGCGTGGCAAGAACAACGATGAGCAGATATCATTCGCAATCTTGCAGGCCATGTCACAGATGATTTCAAGGGAGCTGGACTCCAGGGGCATGCATCGTCAGCCATCAAACAGTCAGCCATCATCTTCGGCTGCTACTGACATCCTGTCAGCACAATCAGACCAGTCCTCACCACCTGAGATGCCTCAGCAGCCGGGTCCGCTACAGCCCTGGCTTTCCGACATGACAAAACGCCTCAGACTACCCGTCAGACACCATGGGAACATTCCACCTACCAGGACAGGGGTCGTCTTCGGAAGGCTTCAGATGCGGCTCGCACAAGCCCTACATCTGTCCCTACTGATTCAGAGACTGTTTGTTCTTCTAATTTAGGAATGCAAACAGCAAACTCCTTGGTAAATGCCTTATTAGGTGAGTCTCAGGGTGCCTCACATTCTTCCAAATACTATACCATTACTGCAGGGGTTTCCCAACGAGATCGCGAGGATATCCTTGCCAGGAAATTCTTTGACCTTGAGAAACTCCTGCAAAGTGACGGTATGTTAACAGAAGAGAGGGATAATGATTTCAAATTATCCTTCTACCTCTCTTCTTCCACCCCTCCCAAGTTTCATGCTCGTGGAAAAGCTAGACCGATTCACTCCTTAACCGGCTGGTTGCTGCTTTCTCGCGTTATGCATACATCCGTGCCTCTGTATACCTTCAACAATCTCTTGACTTGTTTAGGCATCAGCATAATGTATATCATCTGCTTTAACTTCTGGTGTGTGGAAATTTTATGATATTGCCTATATGTGAAACTGGGCCAAATATTCCAACCTCCTGCTTGGATCCCCCTAAGACAGTCTCATGACAGAGGCTAACTAGAGGCCCATGGGCCATGACGCTCAGCTAGTTTTGACTGGGTGCTCATTTTTTTATTAATGTTATATTTTATCTGTGAGAAAAGCCAATGGCTAAAGTTACAGTGTTTAAAAAATGGACAGAAAATAAAAATTTCAGGATTCATAGGAGACCTGCCCAGGACCCCCCTGGATTTCACAATAGTGGGTTCCAAGGAAAATGGATACAATTTGTACCCTGTCTGTCTGGGTGCTCAAAATCATGTTTCTGGTCCATAGCTGGCAGAATGTAGGTCACAGTGATCCAATTTCAGGTTTCCAAGGAGAATTGCCAAGGATTTCGTTGAATGTCATGTTAGAAGATTCTAAGGCTATTGAATACAATCTGTGCCTTGTCTGTCTGGGAGCTCAAAACCATTTTCAGCCCATAGGTCACACAATATAGGTCACCATGACCTAATTTCAGGTTTCCTAGAACACTTGACTAGGACCTCCCTGAATTTTATATTAATAGTTCTAGGCCTAATGGATACAATTCGTGCCCTGTCTGACTGTCTGGGTGCTTATATGACATCTTTTCTGATAGGTTCTAAAATATAGGTCATGGTGACCTAATTTCAGTTTTCCACAGACATTTGCCAAGGACGTCTCAGAATGTTACATTTGGCATTCTAGGCCTAACAAATACTATGTGTGACCTGCCTGACTGTTTGGATGCTGAAAATCCTGTTTTCGGCCTGTAGGTTACAAAATGTAGGTCACCATGACCTAATATCAGGTTTCCAAGGAGATTTGCCTAGGACCTCCCAGGATGTTGCATTAAAAGATTCTAGGCCTAACAGATACGACTTGTCACCATCTGACATTCAGATTGTTCATGTGACATCTTTTTCTTATAGGTCGCAGAATATAGGTCACAGTGACCTAATTTCAGGTTTCTAAGGACATTTGCCTAGGCCCTCCCTAAATGTCACATTGGAGGATTCTAGGCCTAATGGATACTATTTGTGCCCCACCTGACTGTCAGGGGGCTAAAAATCATGTTTTGGCCCATAGGTCACAAAATATAGGTCACCATGACCTGTTTCAGGTTTCAAAGGAGATTTGCCTAGAAATTCCAAAAATATTGAGTAAAAAGATTCTAGGCCTCACATATACGATTTGTCCCCATCTGACATTCAGGGTGCTCAAAATCATGTTTTCAGCCGGTAGGTCACAAAATATAGGACCTCCCTAAATGTCTCATTGGAGGATTCTATGCCCTATCGATTCAATTTGTACCCCGTCTGACTGTCTGGATGCTTAAAATCATGTTTTCGGCCCGTAGGTCATAAAATATAGGTCACCATGACCTAATTTCCGGTTTCCAAGGAAATTTGCCTAGAAACTCCCAGGATATTGTGGTAGAAGATTCTAGGCCTAATGGACACTATTTGTGCCCCATCTGACTGTCTGGGTGCTAAAAATCATGTTTTCGGCCCGTAGGTCATAAAATATAGGTCAACATGACCTAATTTCCGGTTTCCAAGGAGATTTGCCTAGAAACTCCCAGGATATTGTGGTAGAAGATTCTAGGCCTAATGGACACTATTTGTGCCCCATCTGACTGTCTGGGTGCTAAAAATAATGTTTTCGGCCCATAGGTCACAAAATATAGGTCACCATGACCTAATTTCAGGTTTCCAAGGAGACTTGCCTAGAAACTCCCAGGATATTGTGTTAGCAGATTCTAGGCTCCAAAGATACGATTTGTCCCAATCTGACATTCAGGATACTCATATGACATCTTTTCCCTATATTTCGCAGAATATAGGTCACCATGACCTATGGTTACGATTTGTGCCCTGTTAACGGACGGACGGCCGGACGGACGCCGGACAAAGGGTGATCGCTATAGCTCAGATGACTTACATTCAGCTGAGCTAAAAATCAGGAAAAATATTTGGTCACTTAACACAAAAAAATGTTAAAGCTAGGGACTTTTTTTCAGTATATAACTTTAATGAATCATAATTTAATTGTATACCCAAAATTAGATCAAAATCTTTTAAATTTTTAAAAATATTAGCAAAAATATATAATTGGTACCTTAAATTTTGCCCAAATTTGACCATGGCACCTTTTTTTATCGTAAGTATATTTAATTTACTTTTCACAGGCGGAATACATGTGGATTTCAGGCCATCCTTAAACAAGGCCTACAGGCAACAAGCAACTACATGTCAACAAGCGACAACATGTATCCGCCAAAATCAAGAGTGGGACGGGTGAAGTGAGGCATGGATTGAGTGGCAAGGGGAAATAGAGTGAGGTGTGTTGCATAATAGCCTGGATGTCTGCAGCCGAAATGTGTATGTAGGTTGCGCCACCACAAAAGCTAGAAAGCTGTCCAAGTTGTATACATATGCAAAATTTTAGGCAGATAAGTCAAACCACTACTTTATATGAGTTATTTTATCCCACAGCAGACAAACAGCAGGACGCTGTGCAAAAATGGTGGCAGGTGGCGTCAACCATTTTTTTTTTGTATGATTAAGAGCTATGTGAGATCTATACACATGCAAAATTTCAGGGGGATATGTCAAACCAGTCCTGAAATATAAGCATGAATGTCTGCAGCGTATACATAAATGTAGGTGGCGCCACCTATAATTGGTACCTTAAATTTTGCCCAAATTTGACCATGGCACCTTTTTTTATCGTAAGTATATTTAATTTACTTTTCACAGGCGGAATACATGTGGATTTCAGGCCATCCTTAAACAAGGCCTACAGGCAACAAGCAACTACATGTCAACAAGCGACAACATGTATCCGCCAAAATCAAGAGTGGGACGGGTGAAGTGAGGCATGGATTGAGTGGCAAGGGGAAATAGAGTGAGGTGTGTTGCATAATAGCCTGGATGTCTGCAGCCGAAATGTGTATGTAGGTTGCGCCACCACAAAATCGAGAAAGCTATCCAAGATGTATAAAAATGAAAAATTTTAGCCAGATAAGTCAAACCACTACTGAGATAGGAGTAATTTTAGCCCATGGCAGACAAACAGACGGATGCTGTGCAAAAATGGTGGCAGGTGGCGCCACCAATTCTGTGTATGATTAAGAGCTATGTGAGATCTATTAACAAGTAAATGTAGGTGGCGCCACCTGTCATAAAATCAAGAAAGTTGTCCAGGATGTATAAACCTGCACAGTTTCAGGTGGGAGATCTATACACATGCATAATTTTGGCCCAACTGGTCAAACGGTTCCAGAGAAATGAGTTTGGATGTCTGCAGCTAAAACGTGAATGTAGGTGGCGCCACATGTCATAAAATCAAGAAAGCTGTCCAAGATGTATACACATGCAAAATTTCGGGTGGATAAGTCAGACCAATGCAGAGATATGAGTGATTTTATCCGAAGGCAGATGAACAGATGGACGCTGCGCAAAAATGGTTGCAGGTAGCGCCACCATTTTTAGTGTATGTTATAAAGCTATCCAAGGGCTACATTTGTGCAAAATTTTTAGCCTGATCGGTCAAATGGTTCACGAGATATGTGGGTTTATGTGTGGAAACAGACGCACAAATGGATGCTGGGCAGAGAGGAAAGGTCAAAGGTCAGATGCAGATACAATGATTGTAGTTGGCACCACCAGTCTTGTATACAACGAAGAGATATATACATATGCCCAATGTCTGACTGATATGTCAAACCCCTCCTGTGAAATAAGCAGGGACATACACTGTGCAAAAAGTATTGTAGGTGGCACCACCAGTCTTGTGTACGACAAAGCTATTCGACATGTAAAAATATGCCCAATTTCAGGCTGATATATCAAATACCTCTGTAGAAATAAGCAGGCACATACACTGTGCAAAAGTCATTGTAGGTGGCGACATCTGTTTTGTGAACGAGCAAGCCATCAAAGACACATAGACAGGTCAAAATACCAGGCCAATACATCAAACTTACCTTGAGTCTGATGCATGGGGCTGACCAGGCTTAGGTGAGAAAGGCAGTTGCCCCAAGTGAACTGTGACAAATTTGCTGGCTCAGGCTACTGCACTGAGTGAGCTCATGACCTGCACCTGGCTAGACTGACTGAACTTTTGACCTGAACCTGGCTGCACTGAGTGAACTCTTGACCTGTTGCATAATCTGACACAGTAGGCAGTCTGCCAACACTATAAATAGAATGCAGCTACTGCACTTAGTGAACTCCTGACCTATACCTGGCTGCACTGAGTGAACTCTTGACCTGTTGCCTAATATATAAAGTTGGCAGTCTGCCAAAGCTATGAATAGATCCAGACTGACCTTTGGCCTGTTGCCAAATCTGAAATAGTACCCACACCATTGCATGAGCTCACAGATTGGCTCCACATGCAGCCCTGAGAGGCATGACACCCATGAGGTGATCACATGGTGCCTATGAGGTGTTCACATGTCACCCCCGCAGGGATCACATGCCTTGTGCTTGGCTGCACTGATTGAACTATTGACCTATATCTGCCTGTACTGAATGAACTCTTGATCTGTTGCCAAATCTGAACAGTTGGCAGTTTCTCAACATATACAGATACAGACACAATCTTGGCCTGTTGGTAAATCTGTTTACACCTACTGAAAGACTTTGGCTAAAATGCTTTTTTTTTCAAGCTGACATATTCATAAACTTTTTATCAAAATATCTAGAATAATAAAAGATGCAGTTCTTTCACTGTTAAAGGTCCAATAATTCTGCCAAAAATCATTCAAGTAAACTTGAACAAAGGCCACCTAACAATAATTTTTGTGCAATGTTACAGAAGTTATAATTGAAACAAAAGTTTTGTAGAAGAACAGTTTTGCAGTCCTCAGTTTGAAATAGACATAATAAAGGCCATAAGACCAACTTTAGCTTTTCTGATATGGTTGAAAGAACCATGTCCTAGAAATTTTTTTTGAAAAATTGTTCAATCAACCTGACATCATAAACATTTTAAGCTGAAAGAGACTAAAATTATGAGGTTTTTGCCCATTAAAACAGGTCAATGTAGGTGGCACCACAAAATCTGCAACTTCAAATATGAGTCATGTGACCAACATTTGCACAATAATTGGTAATGCTAGCTTCTGTCATTTCTGAGATTACTATGTCAGTATGCTTACTTGGCCAAATGACTGTTCAAATTCATGTAACTCCACTAAAATTCATCGAATGCAAACCATTTGAACAAACTTGAGAGGGCTTACCTCTGAGATCATTTCTGTAAAATACTGAATAATTTGGCTGGACCATTTAAAAGAAGAAGACTTTTAAAGGTTTTTCAACTTTTTTCCTAAAACATCTAAGTAAATGCAGATAGCAATTAAATAAGCTGAATCCCCCAACATTTGATATGTGACAGAACATTGCATAAAATCTGGGGATGGTAGCTCCTGCTATTCCTGAGAAATTATAGGTTAATGTACAGATGACCAATGACCCTCGTACAAAAAAGTAAATGCAGGTGGCGCCACCAATACCTGACTGTCATATATGGCTCATGTGAACAACACTGGCATAAAATTTGGTGATGATAGCTCTGGCCGTTTCTGAGATTGTCATTTTAGTATGCTTTTTAGGACAGTTGACTAGGTTCAACTTACTGTTACTCGGCCAAATTTCACTGAACTTAAACCATTCAAATAAACTTGAGAGAGATGGTATAAAAGATTATTTCTGTGAAATATTGAACAATTGGGCTTGACTGTTCCGGGGCAGAAGATTTTTAAAGGTTTACTGGCTTTTTCTCTATAAAATCTAAGAAAATGCAGAGTTTTTCAGATGGCTAATTTTTTGCACTGAATTTCATGATGCTAGCTCCAGTCTTTTTCGAAAAAGTATGGGTTAACGTACAGATGACGGACGACGGACACTGCCACACCATGACATTAGCTCACAGGTTCACTAAAAATTACAACAGTTGCATATTCAATGCATAATTATAATACATCTCACTGATGGCAATATCTTGTATTAAGTTGAGTATGGATACCAATTATTTATAATCCATGTACAGCTGTCTTTATATACCCACAGAGATCTGTATACCTTTGATTGTAAACATTGCCTAGCATGAGGAATATCTAAAATCATAAGTCTACATTTTTTAAAAGCTTTTAAAAACCATTCTTGTCAATATTAACCATAGATAACCTGAAATCTAAATGTCTAGAGGCATGATGTAACGGATGCTGATAAACTGGTGCCAGGCTAGATGTATCTGCTTCACATAGCTAACATATATGGTAAAATGACTCAATTCAATCTATATATTTCAGCCAAATTCATTCTTTGGAACCATAAAAGACAAAGTATTATAAGAATTATTCAGGGGATTTTTCTTGTAAAATATTAAACAAATTGGCCTTAGTGGCGTCAGTCAAAAAACGTTTTGCAGGCTTATAACTCATATGGGAAAATAAAGCAAAATGGCTAAGTTAAGCTTCTCATAACTTGGCCAAAACTCACTGAACCAAAACCATTTGAACAAACTTGAATTATCAACATCTAAGGATAATTAATGTGTGAGATTTATGAATTTGGCCCAGTGGTTTTTGAGAAGAAGATCTTTGTAGCCACTGAGCTAAAATGACCAATTGAACAAACTTCAGAAAGCACTACCCTAGGATCATTTCTGTGCGATATTAAACAATGTGGCCATATGGTTTCATGGAAGAAGTTTTTTGTAGCCATCAGTATGATGCGGGCACTGATGTCCCCCGTACAAAAAAGGCTGATGCAGATGGCGCCAACAACACCTCAATTTCAGATGTGACGAATATTAGCATAAAATTTGGTGATGATAGCCCCAGCCCTTTCTTAGATTGTAATATTAGTATGCTTTTTGGACAGATGACCAAGTTCAACTTCCTGTAAGTCGGCCAAAATCATCGAACTTAAACCATTTGAACAAACTTGAATGAGATTGTTTCACGAATCATTTCTGTAAAATTTAGGACAATTTGGCTGAACAGTTTCGAAGAAGAAGATTTTTTTAAGTTTTTTTTTTTAGCTTTTTTCCCCAGAAAATCGAAGAAAATGCAGATAGCCAAAAAATAAGCAAAATCCGATAGAGTTTTTTATATGACTAATTTTTTGCATAAAATTTCATGATGCTAACTCTTGCCATTTTCAAGATAGTATGGGTTAACGTACAGAGGACGGACGCTGGACGATCGCATAAGCTCACCAGATCGCAAAAAAGTGCATTTTGTTTGGGCCCAACTTAAAACAATTACGCAATACTGACACCATTTCTGGCATCTGCATAGCGAATGTATAGAAAAATGTATTTATATTATATATGATTAAAATGAGATCAGTGGTTTTGATATTAGGCAGTCTTAAAGTGTAACAATGGGCTTTTAATGGAAAAATGAAGTTTTTCATTAATATCTCGAAGGAATTAAGTCCTAGTGACCAAATTCTTGGCATGGTGGGGGATTTTGGAGACATCTAACTGTATGCCAAATTTAAGGAACTTAGAGCTGAAGCTGGGGAGCTGAGCTCTAGCAAACTGCATAGCACTAGCTTGATGCAAACAATATGTGACATGGTGCTTGAAAACTTGAATAAAATCTACAGTTTTTGATCAACTGCTTTCAAATTTTTTGGTGTAAACAGTTGATATGCTAACAAAAACATACTTTGAAAATTAAATCCACAGCATTTACAGGAAAAAAACGTGCCATGGTCAAAGTTGGGCAAAATTTCAGGTACCAATTTTTTATTTTTGCTAATATTTTAAAAAATTTTAAAGATTTTGATCGAATTTTAGGTATACAATTTAATTTTGATTAATAAAGTTATATTATTGGAAAAAAGTGCTTAGCTTTATCAAGTCTTGTGTTAAGTGATCCAATTTCTTTCCTGATTATTTACAAAATGCATTATGTTTGGGCCCATAACTTCTTAAATTATATAATACAGACCTAATTTCTGGCATGTACATAGGAACTATATAGAGGATTATTCATGGTAAATATGGAAAAAACAGATGAGTGGTTTTGATATAAGGCAGTCCTGAAGTGTGAAAATAGTTTTTAATAAACAAGGGACCTATAGGTCACGGCGCTCAGCTGTTATATATGATAAAATAATATGATTTAGAAATGAGGCACATGCTTGTTTGTGTGGAAATAAATATAAGCTGTATTATGAGTTGTTGGTGTTTAGCTTATGTATGATTTTGATAGTATCTTTGGAGACAGGAAAGAGGATTGATTTCATTTATTTTATTAACAAATGGAGTGCTATTGTCACACAGATTTTGACTTGGCCATATAACTTATAAGCAGAACATATAATATAAGAGTTTAACTATTTCTTAAAAATAATAATAAATTGTCCCAAATATAATTTTTATTAAAAATAATAAGAGAATCGTATGATTTTAAAAAATAAAATACAACTGAAATGATTATTAAAATAATATCAAAGAATATATTCATGAATGCATTCATGAATACATTTTGAAAGTATTTACACTGGTATTCATATACTTTTATTTATACCCGAATTTCCATTCTTATGCAAGAAATTTTATAATGGAGTACATATTCATATTCATATTCAAATACATTTGCAAAGTATTCGCACTATGTCTGGTATTTATTCAGTTTTCACCAAACAATGATGTTGAGAATCCAGAATATACAAAATTCACACATTTAAATAATGATCATAAGTACCTGGTTTTATGGCTTTTATTCATATTAAAAAAAAAATAAATGTAATATATTCATTTTGGACTAATTTCACATCAATGTACACACTAGACACAGCAGGAATCTAGATTAATATTATCAACTGCATCCTTGTCTATCTTTAATTTCCTTCATATGATCCCTAATGATTAGTAATGAATAATATGATTAATTTTTTTATCATTAAAATTGAACTGAAAAATACCATAATTGACTGCATGGTGTTATTTGGAATACGTGACATTCTATCAATCGATACAAGATTTTTATATCATTAGTAACTGCAAGTTAATTTCCTGTTATTATCAACTAACAAATTCCTTTTCTATTTTTCTTTAATTTGTTATTAAAAACCAATAAAAATTTATTAATTTATTGTTAATTGTTATGTTGTTAGTTAAAATATTGGACAGTTTGGCTGAAGAGTTTCGGAGAAGAAGATTTTTAAAGTTTTTTTAGCTTTTTCTCTATAAAATCTTAGAAAATGCAGTAAGCCAAAAAATAAGCAAAATCCGATGACTAAATTTTTGCAGAAAATTTCTTGATGCTAACTCTTGCCATTTTCAAGATAGTATGGGTTAACGTACAGACGACGGCCGATGCCGCACCATCGCATAAGCTCACAGGTTCGCTAAAAATGCCACAACATGGCATCTAAAAGACTATTCCTTGAATCACTATTAAAAAGCTTTGCATATTGGAGTTTTCAGTACATGCTTAATTTTATTCACCGAAATAAAATAAAAGATTCAGTAAATTTGATAAAATAAAAACATCTTTTCAAACTAGACATTTCTTGGCACTGCAGGTGCCAGAGTATCCCCAGACATAGTACGCCCCCCCCCCCCCCCTTTGAGAATAGGCCCCAATTTTTAGCAGCATATACTGACACTTGGCAAGCAATTATTGTTTCTTCCATCTATCAATCCACAATCTTTTTGAAGATGTTGGTCCTGTGACCTTGACCTTTTGGCACATCACAAGGCTATCCAAGATCTTCTGTCACCTTGATTTTGGGACCAATCCATGCAAGCGATCTTGAGATATTTAAGAGTTTGTGTAATTTTGATAGGGGTCTTCCTCTCTTGGCAGGTGAACTATGTGCAAGATGAAAGGTCTGAGATGAAATGTTTGGCTGAAAATGCATCCACAATCTTTTTAAAGAGGTGTCCTGTGACCTTGACCTTTGACCTCATGACCCCCAAATCAATTGGGGTCTTGCTTTTTCAATGGGACATATATAAGTATAAGTCAAGTTTGAAATCTATACATCAATAAAAGCAGGAATTATCAATCCAGAAACTAATTTCTGGACAGATGGCTCCTGTTGCCTTGACCTTTGACCTTGTGACCCCAAAATTGATATTGATCATCCTCTTTTAAATATAAATCAAGAGAGGTCTAGATTTATTGATGGGCCATATATGTCAGGTTTGAAATCCATATATTAATTTCAAGCTTGAATTATCATCTCGGGGGGGGGGGGGGGGGGGGGGGGGTGGTGGTAATTATTCTCTGCTGTTGCTTAGCAGGGGCATCGTCTTCTAAATACTTGAATAAAAGCTAGTTTTGATCAACTGTATAATTATTTCAGGATATTAAAGTTAACATCCACCTGGATGCATGATATGAAATTATATCAACAGTGTGAATAGAAAATAAAGTTCCCTGGTCAAAGTTGGGCAAAATTTAAGATGTTCATTTTATATTTATGTTAATAACTTCACAAACTAACAAAATTTTTATATAATTTCTAGTGTACAATTAATTCTTAATTAAATATAGACATATTCTTGAAAAAGACTCTTCAATTTCAACAGTTACAATGTTACGTGAGGAAATTTTTATAAGTGCTATTTGACAAGGTAGATTATGTTCTGGCCCATAAGTCCCTCAAATAACACAATACTGAATTAATTTCTGACATGTGCAGAAAAAATATACAGAGGATCATTGTACCAAATATGAACAGAATAATGCAAGTGGTTTTAAGAGTAAGCAGTCCTTTAGTGTTACAATAGTTTTTTAATGAAAAACTGTCAGCTGAGCTAAAAAAAACCCGAAAAATTGTAAAACTTAAAATCAGAAATTGTAGGTAGCACCACCAAACTGGTTATCTTTTACAAAACATCAAAGCCAATAACCACTCCATGTTTCATAACAATCCACCCATTAGTACCAGAGAAATAAGCTCATAAGATTTTTTCTATATATAGCTCCAAGACCTTGAAAACTAAGTCAAGATCACCCATCTTTCAACCCGAGATTTTGTTGATATGCATCTGCACTGAAGAAATGAAGTTCCTGTGTTTTTCTTTTAGATATCCTGCTCACAAGGTAAGTGAATGGACGCAAGACGTGTGATAAGAACAGCCCATCAGCCTATATAGGCCGAGGGCTAAAAAGCATAAAAACAATGGAACCACATTAATACCATCCTTTTATTGGTACATCGTGTACATATTTATATATATATATATTTTTATATATATCACATGCCTCCATCAAAATTGTACACATCTCTGTGTAAGGAAAGACAAAAAGGCCAAAAAGTAAGAAACCAGACCACATCAAAGCTTGTTTTCAAAGATATTTCAACAACAAATTCTGGTAGCTAACGGACCAGTGGAGTGCTTTACCACTGGGCTGTCAGTGCTTTTTTGCCCCATCATTCTTCTCCCATAGTTATGTCTACAGCAGATATGTTGGCTACCTTATGTGTTGTAATAGGTGAACATTGGTAATAGTTGAGGATGTCAGCCGAATCACATGCGTATACAATAATTCTTATCCAAGCTAATGAGGACACCAATGTCAGATAATGAGGCAACAGGGTAGCATAGTGAGATAGGGAACTACAGTTCATCTACAGTCACATTCCATTGGATGGGTTCCAGTTATTCCAGTTCTGAAAAAAACAAATGAGAAAAATTAGGGTTTATGTATAAACAAATGCCAATATATTATCAATATTGTGTATTCTATCAACTTCTCTAGACATTTGTACATTCTGATGGTTCGCAATTTTGGTCACTTTATATTGTTGAAATTAGGAAACGTAGGAAATGTTTTCAGTTTCAAGTAATGTTTGATATTGTTTATTGTGAACATTAATGGTCATTTCAAGGGGTGGTGTTTTTGCAACATTAGGGGAAAATAACGGAATGGACAACAGATTATTTATAAATCACACAGTATTACTAGTAATTTACAAGAAAAGTAATTCAGAACATTTATAATATAGCATTCATAAAATATTTCAATCATAAAATAGTAATAAACAATTTTATGTACATTTATTGAAAACTCATCAGCCAGCAATTATAACTATAGGTGAAGTCGGCCACTAGCTGCGATCAAAATGTTATCTGACTGTGTGATTTTTTATCATTGGAACCATGAATTCATGGATTACCTTGAACCATGAAAACTACGAAAAAAAATCCGAACTAATATTTTTGAATCTACAGTATATCAAATCCCTCCCGAGAAATAAGCAGGCACATACACTGTGCAAAAGTCACTGTAGGTGGCACCACCAGTCTTGTGAACAAGAAAGCAATCAAAGATGCATGGACAGGTCAAAATATTAGGCCAATATATCAAATTTCTCTTGAGTTAGGTCACTGGGCTGACCAGGCTTATGCAAGGAAGGCAGTTCCCCAAAGTGAACTAGAACCAATTTCTCTGGAGCTACTGCACTGAGTGAAATCTTGACTTGAACCTGGCTGCAGTGAGTTAACTCGTGACCTGTAACTGGCTGCACCGAATGAACTCTTGACCTGTTGCATAATCTCACACAGCTGGAAGTCTGCCAAAGCTATAAATAGATCAAGACTGACCTTTGGCCTGTTGCCAAATCTGAAATAGTTTGCACAGGCCTCCCACTTACTTTTGACACATATTTTGTAAAATTTTATGACATATTTATGCTCTCTTCAAGCGTCTTTTATATGTTAGTTTAAGTTGTTCAGACTAGCCCCCTTTAATATTCATAGCATTTGCACATGATCATAACATAGTAACTCCTACTACTGGGACACAAATGTAGGAGTTAGCTAGTAATGTTAATTATGATTCTTCCTATGACTACAGCATAAGAAGTTTACCCTTTTCCTCAAACTGGCCTTATTTTCTATATTCCCAGCACTATTTTAAAACAAAGATATAGCGCTACATTAAAAAAGAATTCATTTTAACATTCTAACACTTTAAATTCTAGCACTTATTTAGATAGAAATCTCTTAATGGGTATATTAATTATTCTCAGCCTATATATAAACCATGCTGCTGATGCATGATGCAATAACTGTAAATGTCACAGTGCAGATGGGAAACCAGTTGAGTAGGGAATTCCATTGCAACTAGTTGAGATCGGAATTCCCATCTTAACTGGCTATCTTCCAGCTGAGATGGGAATTCCCATCTAAACAGTTTAGATGGGAATAGTTTTTTTTAATCCAATCTCAACTAGTTGACATTGGAATATTCTAATGTACACTGGTTCACATTGAGATATCCATACATGAACCAGTTCACTTTGGGAAATCCTGAAATACACTAGTTTTCTTTAGAATTATTATTATAGCTTATACGTAACTCGATGAAACAGTTTATTTTGGAATATCCTGAAATACACTAATCTACAGTAGAATATCTTACCCTCATTGTTAAGATTTATTTTAAGTTTCAATTTCTGTCAAGTGTACATAAGAATATCAGATTATCTGTTAATTTTGGCTGGGGTGACAATACATGGCCCACCTTAGAACACTAACAAGCTGAATAAAAGCATAGATATTAAAATTAATAAATACAGATTTGAGGGAATGAAACAGACTAGAAATATATGAGTAAGAAATTCCATAACTAAATTGTAATCACAATTCAAATTATGCAGTATGCAGCATTTAAAATTAATAATTTAAACAGTCAAGGATCTACTTAACACTGATAAGCACAAAGTGTAGAAAAATGTTTTATAGAGTAAATCTTTTAGCTTTACATGATTAATGATAATTCTAAAGCATCCAAGCATATAATGAAAACAAGGGACCCATGGGTCACGGCGCTCAACTGATCGTGATAGGACTATAAATGTTTCTCCACTGTGATACTATATTGAGTCGATAAAGCTTATGAAAATCATGGACATGTTGGGCTATTATAAAGGAATGTAATGTAATATGTGAGTAAATGATAAATGAAATTACCTGACTGATGGATTAATAGAGTAAAATTTAGTGGTTTATTTTTTATTTATTTAGGAGGGGTTGAAAATTGCGATATATTTGAGAAAATATGAATGCAATGACAGCAGTAATAAGCAGTAGTAGAATGATGATAAGGCTATTTGTTGAAGGATCTAAAGTGTATGGTAGTCTGCAAGCTTTCAATTTGACAGATATGATGTTATGATTAACTATGCTGATGAAGTGGTTTATGAATTTGTGACTGTATGACACAATATCTCTTTAGTCTTGACAAGGTACATTATTGTGATTCCCACTATGTTTACATATTACACAATATTGACATAATTTCTGGCATGTACATAGGTACCTATGGACAAATAGTTATACAAAATATTAAAGTATGAATATATCTGATTCGTCTTATTCTTGCTTACTGAGGCTGACTTTGGGATGGGGTTCAGAGAAGGGAAAAGTGAGGGCAGCACAAAGGTGGATGTAGAAATATTCTATTGTAATGTTTTTCATTTATATAAGAATATGAAAAGCTAAGAGGAAAGGGGCCCTCCTACTTGGTTATAGTAAAGTTCTAAATATATGATTGCAAACTAATACTCTGACAAGACTGTCATGAAGAAAAACATTAAAAGTTTTGAGATACTGTGATGCATATGAAAATTTACAGATGGACAGGCAAGTGGACAGAATGGACTAATACCTTTATTTCACTTTCAAGGGAATGATGCATTTAAGTTTATATATAATCCTATTTTTTTAAGCATATCCACTTTTTCCAATAAGAAGTTTTTATCTGAATCATTTTTTATTTACAGTTTTAAAAATTTTTAATAAAAAAACCTGAAAATGTAAGTTTAAATATTAGAATTGTTGCAAAATTGCAATCATTATATATACAGAGTAAAAAACTGAAACTATAAGTTAAAATATTAGAATTGTTGCAAAAGTTGCAATCATCATATATCGAGAGTGTAGCTCATATTGGGTCATATTATGCATACACATATATTTTATTATTTTTAAATCATAAATGTTTAAACTGATTTAAAAGAAAATAATGCCACAACATGGCATCTACAAGAATATTCCTTGAATCACTATTAAAAAGTTTTGCACATTGGAGTTTTCAGTACATGCTTAATTTTATTCACCAAAATAAAATAAAAGATTCAGTAAATTTGATAAAATAAAACATCTTTTCAAATAAAGTATACACACTGTTGGTTGAATGAGGGACAAACAATATCATTATGCTAATTACTATCCCAGTTTTAATTTATTACTGGAATTAATAGTCAATTTCACACCTGGTGAAGTTTTTCCTCCTCTGAAGTAAGGAATTACTTTTCTGATGAACATCCACACTTTCATAGCAATACACCACTTTGTGGACACAATTAAATGTACACTTTAATCATTGTAACCCTGGTGGTACAATACAAAATCTAAAATGTAGCATAGCCTAGAATAAGAATGAATCAAATACAGAAAATAATAACATTCATCTAGTTTATGCACCATTTGGGGGGGGGGGGGGGGGGGGGCAGGGCAGAGGGGAAGCCTGCTGGTAGTGGCCAAGCTGACCCAAGGCAAGCTGCCTGGGGTGGGTTACATAATGCAAGTGAAGGCTGTACTACTAGGTGGGCAAGATGTAAACAACACTTGACATGGTGTATGAAAACAAGAATAAAAGCCATTCTTTCCAATCAATTTCTTTGAAATTTCAGATTTTAAAAGATTAAATCATTATGTATATATGCTGTGAAAATTAAATCAACAGTGCCAAAGTTGGACAAAATTTAAGGTATCGATTTTTTATTTATGCTAATAACTTGAAAAATTTGCAAAATTCAGATATAATTTTGGGTAAACAATTGAATCTTGATTAAATAAAGTTATATTCCTGAAAAAAAATCTCAAGGTTCAGCAATGCTCATATTAGGTGAGTAAATATATTTCCTGATTTTTTTAAAAATTGCATTATGTTTTGGCCCATAACTTCAAAATAATACCCAATACTGACCTAATTTTTGGTATGTTCATAGAAAATGTATGAAAGAATGTGAATACTTAATACGATCAAAAACAGATCAGTGGTTTTGATATTAGGCAGCCTTGAAGTGTGGCTTTTTTTATGGAAAACAGATTTTTTCCCCCTTAATATCTCGAAGGAATATAAGCATATGAGAAGCTAAGAGGAAAGGGGCCCTCCTACTTGGTTATAGTAAAGTTCTAAATATATGATTGCAAACTAATACTCTGACAAGACTGTCAGTAAGAAAAACAGTAAAAGTTTTGAGATACTGTGATGCATATGAAAATTTACAGATAGACAGGCAAGTGGACAGAATGGACTAATACCTTTATTTCACTTTCAAGGGAATAATGCATTTAAGTTTATATATAAGCCTATTTTTTTTAAGCATATCTACTTTTTCCATTAAGAAGTTTTTATCTGAATCATTTTTTTTTATTTACAGGTTTTATAAATTTTTAATAAAAAAAAAAAAAACTGAAAATATAGGTTTAAATATTAGAATTGTTGCAAAAGTTGCAATCATTGTATATACAGAGTAAAAAACTGAAACTATAGGTTAAAATATTAGAATTGTTGCAAAATTGCAATCATCATATATCCAGAGGATAGCTCATATAAGGTCATATTATGCATACACATATATTTTATTATTTTTAAATCATAAATGTTTAAACTGATTTTAAAAGAAAATAATGCCACAACATGGCATCTACAAGAATATTCCTTGAATCACTATTAAGAAGTTTTGCACATTGGAGTTTTCAGTACATTCTTAATTTTATTCACCAAAATAAAATAAAGGATTCAGTAAATTTGATAAAATAAAACACCTTTTCAAATGAAGTATACACACTGTTGGTTGAATGAAGGACAAACAATATCATTGTGCTAATTACTATCCCAGTTTTATTTATTACTGGAATTAATAGTCAATTTCACACCTGGTAAGTTTTTACTCTTCTTAAGTAAGGAATTACTTATCTGATGAACATCCACACTTTCATAGCAATACACCACTTTGTGGTCACAATTAAATGTACACTTTAATCATTGTAACCCTGGTGGTAAAATACAAAATCTAAAATGTAGCATAGCCTAGAATAAGAATGAATCAAATACAGAAAACAATAACATTCATCTAGTTTATGCACCATCGGGGGGGGGGGGGGGGGGGGGGGGGGGGATTGAGTGCAGGGCAAAGGGGAAGCCTGCTGGTGGTGGCCAAGCTGAGCCAAGGCAAGCTGCTTGGGGTGGGTTACATAATGCAAGTGAAGGCTGTACTACTACTAGGTGGGCTAGATGTAAACAACACTTGACATGGTGTATGAAAACTTGAATAAAAGCTATTCTTTCCAATCAATTTCTTTGAAATTTCAGATTTTAAAAGATTAAATCCTTATGTATATATACTGTGAAAATAAAATCAACAGTGCCAAAGTTGGACAAAATTTAAGATACTGATTTTTTATTTATGCTTATAACTTGAAAAAATTGCAAAATTCAGATCTAACTTTGGGTAATCAATTGAAACTTGATTAAATAAAGTTATATTCCTGAAAAAAAGTCTCTAGGTTCAGCAATTCTCATGTTAGGTGAGTAAATATATTTCCTGTTTTTTTTTAAAAATTGCATTATATTTTGGCCTAAAACTTCAAAATAATACCCAATATTGACCTAATTTTTGGTATGTTCATAGAAAATGTATGAAAGAATGTGAATACTAAATATGATCAAAAACAGATCAGTGGTTTTGATATTAGGCAGCCTTGAAGTGTAACAATGGCTTTTTTTAATGGAAAACGGAGGTTTTTCCTTAATATCTCGAAGGAACAGTCCTAATGACCTAATTTTCAGTATGGTAGGAGATTTTGGGGACATCTTAATTTATGCCAACAGCCTGGGGAGCATAGAGATGTGCACTGAATGACCTACAGTCATCAAAGAGGAATACTTGACAATGAAAGGGAATACAACAAGAGCCTCCAAAAAAAATTCAATAACTAGCCTAAATGGCAGCTTTTATTTTCAAATTTCAGATTTCAACAGATTAAATCCTTATGTGTACATGCTGTGAAAATTAAATCCACAGTACTTACAGGAAAAAAAACGTGCCGTGGCCAAAGTTGGGCAAAATTTAAGGTACCAATTTTATATTTTTGCCAATAATTAAAAATATTTAACAGATTTTGATCTAATTTTTGGTAAACAATTAAATTTTGATTAATTAAAGTTGTATTACTGAAAAAAAGTCCCTACCTTTAACACTTTTGGTCTTAAGTGACCAAATATCTTCCTGATTTTTTTACAAAGTCCATTATGTTTGGGCCCATAACTTTTTTAAATAAAATAATACGGACTTAATTTCTGGCATGTACATAGGAACTATATAAAGGAATATTTATGGTAAATATGAAGAAAACCAGATGAGTGGTTTTGATATTAGGCAGTCCTGAAGTGTAAAAATAGATTTCTAATAAAAAATTGAGGTTTTTCCTTAATATCTCGAAGGAACAAAGTCCTATTGGCCCAATTTTCGGCATGGTAGGAGATTTTGGGGACATCTAACTGTATGCCAAATTTCAGATTCGTAGGTCCAACGGTGTCAAAACATGCCAGTCTTATGGACAGACAGACGGACGGACAGACAGACGATGGACAATGGACCACGACTACAGCTCAGATGACTTATAGTCAGCTGAGCTAAAAAATTGATTTTCCTCCTAAATACAGCACTTTGTGAAATAATACAGTACTGTTATGAAGCTGTAATGATACTGAAAACAAATTTGTTTTTGTTTTACTCAAATATGGCATTCATTGAAACAACTTCCACTACAGCTACAGAGTCTATTCCTAGGGATGAATTGTTTTAATATAGTAACATATGACAAGAAGGGTCATACAGTTTTCTTCTGTGGAGCCTTCATCTGATTTAAACCCAGTTTTTAAGAACATCATAAACAACAATGTACAATGAAATCTAGTTGCAGTTTTTTTTCAAACTAGATTATATAAAAGTAACAAGAGACCCAGGGGTCTTATGTTCACTCTGTGAATAACTGTGCATGATGGTGGGTGATTAAAAAAGAAAATAAGTGAATGTGAAAAAACCATTAATTCCTTTCCAAGTGGACAGTGTTCTATTGCACAAGATAGGTGGCATGACCTGTCTGGTTTTACAGAAAACTTTCCAAGATGGATGCACATTCCAATTTCAGACCAATGCTCCTGAGATATGAGCAATTTTCACCCCCAGGAAATGTAGCTCAATACACGTGGCACAACTTGCAGGTCAAAATCATTTAGCAGTCACATGATCAATATTCCTATGAAATTTGAAACTGAAGGCTGCAGCAGTTCCTAAGATATTTGGTAACAGACAATACATCATGTATGGAATCACATCAAGTAGCCAAATTTTGCGATCTACACAATTTGAAGTTCTGTAGAGATACCATCTTGAAAATTACTTGACTGAATTTATACTCAAATTATTCCCCTTCCTCTAAGGAACTGATGACTATGATATGAAGGCCAAAATATTAATACTTTATGACTTATCTTGGAAAAACAGGAAAGACCATTACAACCAGCAGAAAGTAGGTCAACATAGGTGGTGCCACCTGGAGGTCAAAATCATTTAGCAGTCACATGATCAATATTCCAGTGAAATTTGAAACTGAAGGCTGCAGCAGTTCCTAAGATATTTGGTAACAGACAATACATCATGTATGGAAACACATCAAGTTGCCAAATTTTGCGATCGACACAATTTAAGTTCTGTAGAGACGCCATTTTGAAAATGACTTGACTGAATTTATACTCAAATTTTCCCCTTCCTTTAAGGAACTTTTGCCTATGATATGAAGGCCATGATATTTATACTTGATGACTTATCTTGGAAGAAGTGAAAAAGACCATTTTGGCCCGCAGAAACTAGGTCAACATAGGTGGCCCCACCAAAAGCTTATTTTTGCATATTCATCCCATGATCAGTAATTCTGCAAAGTTTCATGAAGGCAGCTGCTGTGGCTGTTGAGATATTTGGTAACAGACTGAGGACAGTGGACAGTTGACAGTGGACGGCAGACGCTGCGCCATGGCATAAGTTCACAGAGTGAACTAAAAAGGAATAAAACATTTATATATCACTGCCACAATATCATGATTTTACATATTTATTTATTGTAACAAAATTATATTTTATTTTCAATTGCTTATCCAGAATATATAAACAATTATAGTGTTGGTTTGTTTATGTATAAGATGAAAATGAAATTAGAACAAGAAGAATGCATTTTTTCTATGTACTAGTATGTAAATCTGCAGCCTCCAGTTAAACTTTACAATTCAAAGGGGCTGGAGTTTGGAACAATATTATCAAGATTATAAGATATTGGTCCTTTTTGTACAATAACAACATTTAAATGCTGTCTGCGAGAATACTTTTCCTCCATTTAAGAATCATATATTATATTTTCATAATCATATATTTTAGTTTATTTTCTCAGAAAATTTTAGTTTTCTTGATGCACAGTGCATCACATAACCTACTACATAATGATAATACTGAGAGGACATACACTCTGTGAGTCAGTCCTCTTTGTCACAGGAATAACTATATATAAATGAAAAATTTCATGTTTTATGTATATATTCTTGTGACAAATAAATGAATTGAATTGAACATAATTTAAAAGCATTTCTTATAAAGTGTAAAACAATAAAACTTTAGACTTATCTAGATATTTCAAAGTGAATTAGTGTATTTCAGGATATCCTAAAGTAAACTGATTCACTTCTGGCAATCCCAGTTTTAACCAGTGTACATTGGAATATTCCAATGTCAACTATTTGAGACTGGAATAACAGTGACTATTCCCATCTCAACTGTTTAGATCAGAATTCTTATCACAACTGGTTGAGTTCCAAACTCAACTCAATTCCCATCTACACTGTGACATATACATCATATATTTATGCAGCAGTTTAGGTCATAAATAACTCAACAGCTGTTAAGGATACTGCATATGATATTTTCATGCTTTACAAGAAACAACTTTTTTTACTCTAGCCTACACACTACTTGTGTAAAATGCAATGGAAATATACACACATGGTAGTTCGGGCACTATGCTAAATAGCCATACTCTGAAGTTGACACAAATGTTATTGGGTAATTACAACAAATTTTTATGAGTTTATGACTTTGTTACCTATTTTATGCCAATTTGGGAAATTTTAGGAATTTTATTATTTCATGCCAGTGTGGGAGGCCTGTTTGCAGTCTGCCAAGCTATTTATAGATACAGACACAATCTTGGCCTGTTGGTAAATCTGTTTACACATACTGAAAGACTTTGGCTACACTGCTTTTTTTCAAGCTGACATATCCATATGATTGTTTCATCAAAATATTTAGAATAATATAATATATAGAGCTTTCACTGTTAAATGTCCAATAATTCTGTCAAACATTCATTTAAGTAAACCTGAACAAAGACCTTCTAAGAATAATTTTTGTGCAATGTTACAGAAGTTGAAACAACAGTTTTGCAGAAGAAGACTAGTGCAGTCCTCAGTTTGAAATAGGCTTACTAATGGCCACAAGACCAATTTCATGCAGCTTTCTATGACTCTACCAAAACAAGGGACCCATGGGTCACCGCGCTCAGCTGTTATATATGATAAAAAATATGATTTGGAAATGAGGCACATGCTGGATTTGTGTGGTAATAAATAAAAGCTTTATTATAAGTTGTTGGTGTTTAGTTTATGTATGATTTTGATAGTATCTTTGGAGACAGGGAAGAGATTTGATTTCATTTATTTTATTGACAAGAGGAGTGCTATTGTCACACAGATTTTATATAATATAAGAGTTTAACTATTTATTAAAATTTAATAACAAATATTGTGCCAAATATAATTCATATTAAAAATAATAAGAGAATCATGATTTTTTTAAAAAATAGAATAAAACTGAAATGATGATTAAAATAATATTATAGAATATATTCATGAATGCATTCACGAATACATTTTGAAAGTATTTGCACTGGTATTCAAATACTTTCATTTTTACTTGAATTCCCAATCTTATGCAAGAAATTTTATAATGATTCATATTCCTATTCAAATATATTTGCAAAGTATTTGCACCATGTCTGGTATTTATTCAGTTTTAGCCAAACAATGATGTTGAGAATCCAGAATATACAAAATTCACAAATTTAAATAATGATCATAAGTACCTGGTTTTATGGCTTTTATTTATATTAAAAAAAAATAAATGTAATATATTCACTTTGGACTACTTTCACATCAATCTACACACTAGACACAGTAGGAATCTAGATTAATATGATCAACTGTATCTTTGTCTATCATTAATTTCCTTCATGTGATCCCTAATGATTAGTAATGAATTATATGATTTATTTTTGTTATCATTAAACTTGATGTGTCAGAACAACATGAATGCCCCCGCCTGGGGCAAATTAGAAACATTTGTTAAATTTTGTAAAATTTTTTAAGTTCAGGAGGTGTTGTATGGTCAAAAGTAGGTCAACAAGGGCAAAATGCAACTCGATCTGTAACGGGTCATTATCAAGCAACACACCAAAATCAGGCCAGTATCTGCAGGCATTGTGAAAAAGGTCCATACATGTGCATTTTTCATAAAAATTCTGTCTTTCATGAAATTTTCTATGTTCAGGATCTGTAATATGGTCAAAAATAGGTTAACTGGGACGAAACGCGAACTCGATCTGTAAGTGGTCATTATGCGCCCACAGACCAAACATTAGGCCAGTATCTGTAAGCATTGCATTGCGAAACTAGAATATTAGTAAAAGTTGATAATCAGTTATAAATTTAAATTGGAGAGGTATGTACCATGTTTCATAACAATTCACCAAATGCTTCCTGAGAAATAAGCTCCTAAGTTTTTTTCTATACCAAGCTCTGTGACCTTGAAAAGTAGGTCAAGACCACCCAATCTTTGAACTTGACCAAGATTTTGTAAATATAATGCAATAGCACTGAAGTAATGAAGTTCCTGTGTTGAATACCTTTGGAGATATCCTGCACAAAAGGCCAAAATTGAAAAAATCTGATAAAATTTCATTAAAAAATCAGAAATTGCAGGTGGCGCCACCAAAATTGTGCAGCACGTACAGTCCATCAGTCCCAATGATCATAGTAAGTTTTGTGATAATCCACACAATGGTTCCTGAGATATAAGCTTCTGAGTGTTTTTCTATAATCAGCTCTAAAATGTAGAAAAATGGGTCAAGGTCACCCATCTTTGAACTTAATCTCAATTTTATCGATATACATCTTCACTGATGAAATAAAATTCCAATAGTGAATCCTTTAATAGATATCCCGCTCACAAGGTAAAAGTTAACAGACGCGGAACGGACTGACAGTGGATAGACAGATGGACGGACGGATAGACAGACAGCTTGGGTGACGACAATAGCCCATCAGCCACTGAGCTATTTTTCATGAAATTTTCTATGTTTAGGAGCAGTAAAACGGTCAAAAGTAGGTCAACCAGGAGGAAACGCGAACTCGATCTGTAACTAGTCAATATCTGCATACACAGCAAAAATCAGGCCAATATCTGCAGGCATTGCAAACAAAAGTCCGTAAATGTGTATTTGTCATGAAAATTTCTATTTTTCATGAAATTTTCAAAGTTAAGGAGACGTAAAACGGTCCAAAGTAGGTCAACCGGGACGAAATGGGAACTCTATCTGTAACTGGTCATTATCTGCCTACACACAAAAAATCAGGCCAATATCTGCAGGCATTGCGAAAAAAAGTCCGTACATGTGTATTTGTCATGAAAATTTCTATTTTTCATGAAATTTTCTAAGTTTAGGAGCCGTAAAACGGTCAAAAGTAGGTCAACCGGGACAAAACGCGAACTTGATCTGTAACTGGTCATTATCTGCCCACACCCAAAAATCAGGCCTATATCTGCAGGCATTGCGAAAAAAAGTCCGTACAACTGTTTGATTTCGGAATGACGGAATGAGGGAAGGACGGACTGACGGAAGGACAGACATGGGTAAAACTATATGCCCCGGCCACTTTGTGGCGGGGGCATAAAAATTGACCTGAAAAATACCATAGGTGACTGCATGGTGTTATTTGGAATACTCAACATTCTATCCATCCATACAAGATTCTTACATCATCAGTAACTGCAAGTTAATTTCCTGTTTCTCAACAACTAACAAATTCCTTTTCTATAAATTTTTCTTTAATTTGTTATTAAAAACCAATAAAAATTTATTAATTTATAGTTTCTTGTTAAGTTGTTGGTCAAAACAACTACTAGATAAGTTGGGTTGGACACCTGCATCAACTGTGGCTGGCCATAAGCTGCCTGGCTGCCCCAGTGTATGCCTCCCTCAAGCGTGCATAATTTGCTGAAAGGTCAATAAGGTCAACATACAGCTGAATTAAAAGGGGCTTTGGAAAGCCTGGTTTTGACATGGTCTCATAAAAACATTAATAAAAGCTACAATTTTTGGCCATTTTCTTTCAGCTTTCTAAACTAAAAAGCTGAAATCCTTATGTATGCATGATATGAAAATTATATCAACAGTGCTCACAGGAAACAACGTGCCATGGTCAAAGTTGGGCAAAATTTAAGGTTCTAATTTTATATTTATACTAATAACTCATAAAATTTGAAAAATTCAGAACTAATTTTGGGTATTCTATTGAATCTTGATTAAATAATGTTGAATCCCTGACAAAAAATCTCTAGCTTCAGCAATCCTCTTGTTAAGGGAGTAAATAAATTTCTTGATCTTTTACAAAGTGCATTATGTTTGGGCCCATAACATAAAACAATTACACAATACTGATATCATTTCTGGCATGTGCATAGCAAATGAATAGAAAAATATGTATATTATATATGATCAAAGTCAGATCAGTGGTTTTGATATTAGGCAGTCTTGTGTAACAATGGGTTTTTAATGGAAAAATAAAAGTTTTTCATTAATATCTAAAAGGAATTAAGTCCTAGTGACCAAATTCTTAGCATGGTATGGGATTTTGGATACATCTAACTGTATGTCATATTTTAGGAACTGAGAGCTGAAGCTGGGGAGCTGAGCTCTAGCAAACTGCATTACACTAGCTTGATGTAAATAATATGTGACTTGGTGCTTGAAAACTTGAACTCAAAGTTGGGCAAAATTTAAGGTACCAATTTTTTATTTTTGCTAATATTTTAAAAATGTTAAAGATTTTGATCTAATTTTGGGTATACAATTTAATTTTTATTAATTAAAGTTATATTACTGGAAAAAAAGTCTTTAGCTTTAACATGTTTTGTGTTAAGTGATCAAATATCTTTCCTGATTTTTTGCAAAATGCATTATGTTTGGGCACATAACTTTTTTAAATGATACAATACAGACCGAATTTCTGGCATGTACATAGGAACTATATACAGGAATATTTATGGTAAATATGAGGAAAAACAGATGAGTGATTTTGATATTAGGCAGTCCTGAAGTGTGAAAATAGGTTTTTAATAAAAAATTGAGGTTTTTCCTTAATTTCTAAAAGGAACGAAGTCGCAAAGACCCAGTTTTCGCCTTGGTAGGAGATCTTGGGGACATCTAACATTATGCCAAATTTTGGAATCCTGGGTCTTACGGTTTCAAAACGTGCCAGTTTAATGGACGGACGGACGGACGGAAAGCCGACGGACAAAGGACCACGACTATAGCTCAGATGACTTATAGTCAGCTGAGCTAAAAATTAACCGAATCAACTCTTATACAAAGAACCCTACCCTAAGATAATTCTTGAGAAAAATTGAATGATTCAGCTCAACAGTATCATCTTAAACCATTTTTAAACTGAAAGAGGCTTATTATGAGGTTTTTGTCCATAAAAAACAGGTTAATGTAGGTGGCGCCACAAAAACTGGCCAAATGACAAAGTTCAAATTCCTATAACTCGGCCAAAATTCATCCAACCCAAACCATTTTAACAAACTTGACCAAGCTTATATCTGGGAACATTTCTGTGAGATACTGAACCCATTTGGCTGAATGATTTCGCAGAAAAATTGTTCAAAGGTCTTTAGCTTTTTCTCTGTAAAATGTAAGTTAATGCAGGTGGCCCCACAAAACACTCAATCCCTCATTTGATATGTGACAGATTTTTGCATAAATTTTAGGGATGTGAGCTCCTGCTATGCCTGAGAAATTATGGGTTAATGTACTGATGACCCATGACCCTCGAACAAAAAGGTTGATGCAAGTGGTGCCACAAATACCTCAAATTTATATATGAGTCATGTGACCAATATTTGCATAAAATTTGGTGACGATTTTGAGATAAAGTGGGTTAACATAAAGGTGACAGACGATGCCACACCATCACATAAGCTCACAGGTTCGCTAACAAGAGTCAAGGTATTCCATGAAATCAAACTTGTCTTACCGATTTCGGCTCCTGTTCCACCTCTTGGGTTGGTGGAGTCTTTATCTGTTGATTCCATCCCATCTGCATGGGATCGCCACCGCCCCCACTGACCACAGCCCCCATCTGCCCCACCCCCACAGGATTCACAACAGGTACAGGCCCTGCACCAGGGGGTGGCAGTCCATTAGGAAATACTGCAGGGAGATTCGGGAAAGGTGCCAGTAACTGAGTGGTCTGCAATGGTAAGGAAGGTTTACATATAAAGGGTAAAAATAATACTTACAAGTTCATACTTGTATGGTGATCATAATCTGAGCCAGTTTATCAGTTACTGAAAGAGACTGTTTGAACTGTGACCAATGTCTGGACTGACAATAACTGACAGTAAAAATTCTGGTTGTATTGTGACCAACTGTGAAAAATGCCTGGACTGACAATTACTGACAGTAAAGCTTCTGGTTGTACTGTGACTTAAGCTAAGATACCTTATGTACTGAATGTGGAATGCGGCATTTGTGTTAGGAAATTTCATATGTACCGGCTTAGCAGCATGCATGTTTTCTATGTGTTGCCCCTTGATGCCATGTGGAACTGGCAAAAATCACTACATGTAGCCATTAGTTTTGCCGGATACACATTCTGCATGCTGGATCGGTGCATAAGGAATCTCCGTTTTAAAACAAGGGACCTATGGGTCACTGTGCTCAGCTGACGTTAACCTTGAAGGTAAAAATCTAATATAATATCTAATGGAGATAAAGTGTAAGAGGAAGAGGTAATAAAGGCCATGGTTGGTTTATATGATTGGTTTGTATTGATGAGCAAGAAATTGTTGCAAAAAATATTTTGTAACCTGACCATGTGTTTCCTAATGTTGAAACTAAAGCATGTGAGCAGTTTGTGAACAAATGATCTGTACTATTACCATGATCATTAGTTGGTTTTTCGATTAACTGTTGACATTTCAGTAGTTTACACATTTGTTCAATTGAATCTATTTTTTATATGATATATATTATTAAATATATATGTATTTTTTTTATGAAATGTATACAGTTGAAATATAGCTAATTAACAACATAAAACAGGGCAAACAAAGCCTGATCTCAAATTCTGCTGAGGCAGGAAAATAATGAACAAATGTTTGTATTAAATCCTGATTTTTTATCACATCAATTATTTTCTAATTTAAGTTTATATTTCTATACATTTCCAATATAACATATATATATCTGAATATAAAAGCTGATTCATAATTCTCAATTGCATCATCATAAATCTCAATCTTGTCAGATAACACCACATCATGCATACAAATGTTTATTAATTTTTTACCACAAAAATATATCTTTTAAATATGTAAAACAATAAATATCTAAAAATAATACTTGATTTAGATTTCACAATTTTTAATTGTGTCTTTATTTATCCATAATGGGCTTCATATTTTATAATAATTTAAGCATACTGATGGGTTCATTTATATTTGTTAAAATCATTTAAAAGAAAATTGATTTCTTTAAAAATGCTACATTACACAACATTGCATCTTCTTGATTACACCTTGAATTATTTTTTCAAGGAAAGTTTTTGCATATCGGAGTAGAAACAGCATTACAATTAAGGAGAAACAGTGAAAACAATAACAATTACTGCATAACACTTGGTGGGTTGGGTTTGCGGGGGGGGGGGGGGGGGGGGGGGGTGATTGGGGTGGTGATATGAGAATAACTGTACACCTGTCACAGCAGGGGATCTCCCTTAGTGACTGTAACAAATCAGAAACCCTGGCATAGCTGACTTCCAGTGTCCTGGAGTGGGACCCTGCATCTGTAATCAAAGCAAGTGACTACAGAAAAAAATCAATAACTAGCTTAATTTTCAAGCTTTTATTTTCAAATTTCAGATTTAGACAAACTAAATATTTATGTTTACATGCTGTGAAAATTAAATCAATGGTGCTTACAGGAAAAAACGTGCCATGGTCAAAGTTGGGCAAAATTTAAGGTACTGATTTTTTTTTATGCTAATAACTTAAAAAATTTACAAAATTCAGATCTAATTTTGGGTAAACAATTGAATCTTAATTAAACATAGTTATATTCTTGATAAAATAGACTCTAGTTTCAAAATTTTTCATGTTAAGTGAGCTATTATTTTTCCTGATTTTTTACAAAGTCCATTATGTTTGGGCCCATAACTTTATACTTTACAGACTTAATTTCTGGCATGTACATAGGAACTATATAGAGGAATATTTATGGTAAATATGAGGAAAAACAGATGAGTGGTTTTGATAATGGGCAGTCCTGAAGTGTGAAAATAGGATTTTAATAAAAAATTGAGGTTTTCCTTAATTTCTCAAAGGAACGAAGTCGCAAAGACCCAGTTTTCGGCTTGGTAGGAGATCTTGGGGACATCTAACAGTATGCTGAATTTTGGATTCCTAGGTCTTACGGTTTCAAAACGTGCCACATCTACGGACGGACGGACGGACGGACGACGGACCACGACTATAGCTCAGATGACTTATAGTCATCTGAGCTTAAAATACAGTTTTTATCCACATGTTGTATTCCTTACATTGGGAATGTTAGCTTAACAGGAAATGCCTGAACTGACAATACTGACAGTAAAGATTCTGGTTGTTCTGTGATCAATACCTTGACCGAAACAAGGGACCCATGGGTCACTGTGCTCAGCTGAAGTTGACCCTTAAGGTAAAAATATAAAATAATATCAAATGGCGATAAAATCTAAAAGGAAAAGGTAATATAGGCCATGGCAGGTTGACATGATTGGTTTATTTTTACGAGAAAGAAATTGTTGCAAATAATTTTTGTGAACAAACCATGCATTTCCTTATGTTAAAACTGAAGCATGTAAGCAGTTTGTGACCATAAGATGTATATTATTACCATGATCATACGTTTTATTTTTTATCTTTTGGATAAATTGTTGACAGTTCAGTAGTTTACACATTTATTCAATTGGACCTATATTTTATAATATAAATATATATATTATTAAATATATGTATTTTTTTTATTTTATAAAATGTATACAGTTGAAATATAACTAATGTCCCCAGTTCACTGATGCAAGGACTTGGTGGTGGTGGTCAGAGGGATGGAATGATGGATTTAAAGCTTGACAACTGCAATATTACACAACTAAATATACAGGTTGCTTTCAAATTTCAGACTTTAATAACTTAAATCCAAACACATACAGCATATGAAAGTTATTTTAACAGTGCTTATAGAAAACAAGGGACCAATGGGTCACCGCGCTCAGCTGTCATATATGATAAAAAAATATGATATGGAAATGAGGCACATGCTGGTTTTGTGTGATAATAAATATAAGCTGTATTATGAGTTGTTGGTGTTTAGCTTATGTATGATTTTGATAGTATCTTTGGAGACAGGGAAGAGAATTGATTTCATTTATTTTATTAACAACGCCTACAGGCCTTATGCGAACCTGTGCAAAGTTTAGGAGTATGAATGGAGGTTTATTTTTAAAATTTAATATTGATCCTCCTAAGTCCTGCATATCTACCTTAGTCATTATGATTTCAGCAAAATGGACGTTTCTGACCTGCAAGTTTCGGACTAGAAAATTTTAAAACCAGAATATGGGTAGTCGACAAGCCACTATGTGTATCCGCATAAATCAGAGTGGGACGGGTGAAGTGAGGCATGGATTAAGTGGCAAGGGGAATAGAGCGTGGTGTGTTGCATATTAGCTTGGATGTCTGCAGAGTAAATGTGAATGTAGGTGGCGCCACCTGTCATAAAATCTAGAAAGCTGTCAAGGATGTATAATCCTGCAAAATTTCAGGTGGAAAAGTCAAACCACTGCTGGGATATGAGTGATTTGTATCCCAAGGCAGATGAACAGATGGATGCTGTGCATAAATGGTTGCAGGTGGCACCATCAGTTTTGCCTATGATGAAGAGCTATGTGAGATCTATACACATGCAAAATGTTGGCCCAATCGGTCAAACGGTTTCAGAGATATGAGCTTGGATGTCTGCAGAGTAAAGATGAATGTAGATGGCGCCACCTGTCATAAAATTGAGAAAGCTGTCCAATATGTATAAACCTGCAAAATTTCAGATGGAAAAGTCAAACCACTGCTGAGATATAAGTGATATTATCCCAAGGCAGATGAACAGATGGACACTGTGCAAAAATGGTTGCAGGTGGCGCCACCAGTTTTGCCTATGATGAAGAGCTATGTGAAATCTATACACATGCAAAATGTTGGCCCAATCGGTCAAACTTTTCCTGAGATATGAGCTTGGATGTCTGCAGAGTAAACATTAATGTAGATGGCGCCACCTGTCATAAAATTGAGAAACCTGTCCAGGATGTATAATCCTGCAAAATTTCAGGTGGATAAGTCAAACCACTGCTGGGATATGAGTGATTTGTATCCCAAGGCAGATGAACAGATGGATGCTGTGCATAAATGGTTGCAGGTGGCACCACCAGTATTGCCTATGATGAAGAGCTATGTGAGATCTATACACATGCAAAATTTTGGCCTAATTGGTCAAACGGTTCCTTAGATATGAGCTTGGATGTCTGCAGAGTAAACATGAATGTAGGTGGCGCCACCTGTCATAAAATTGAGAAACCTGTCCAGGATGTATAATCCTGCAAAATTTCAGGTGGAAAAGTCAAACCACTGCTGAGATATGAGTGAATTTATCCCAAGGCAGATGAACAGATGGACGCTGTGCATAAGTGGTTGCAGGTGGCGCCACCAGTTTTGCCTATGATGAAGAGCTATGTGAGATCTATACACATGCAAAATGTTGGCCCAATCGTTCAAACAGTTTCACAGATATGAGCTTGGATGTCTGCAGAGTAAAGATGAATGTAGATGGAGCCATCTGTCATAAAATGGAGAAAGCTGTCCAATATGTATAAACCTGCAAAATTTCTGATGGAAAAGTCAAACCACTGCTGAGATATAAGTGATATTATCCCAAGGCAGATGAACAGATGGACACTGTGCAAAAATGGTTGCAGGTGGCGCCACCAGTTTTGCCTATGATGAAGAGCTATGTGAAATCTATACACATGCAAAATGTTGGCCCAATCGGTCAAACTTTTCCTGAGATATGAGCTTGGATGTCTGCAGAGTAAACATGAATGTAGATGGCGCCACCTGTCATAAAATTGAGAAACCTGTCCAGGATGTATAATCCTGCAAAATTTCAGGTGGATAAGTCAAACCACTGCTGGGATATGAGTGATTTGTATCCCAAGGCAGATGAACAGATGGATGCTGTGCATAAATGGTTGCAGGTGGCACCACCAGTATTGCCTATGATGAAGAGCTATGTGAGATCTATACACATGCAAAATTTTGGCCTAATTGGTCAAACGGTTCCTTAGATATGAGCTTGGATGTCTGCAGAGTAAACATGAAAGTAGGTGGCGCCACCTGTCATAAAATTGAGAAACCTGTCCAGGATGTATAATCCTGCAAAATTTCAGGTGGAAAAGTCAAACCACTGCTGAGATATGAGTGATTTTATCCCAAGGCAGATGAACAGATGGACGCTGTGCATAAGTGGTTGCAGGTGGCGCCACCAGTTTTGCCTATGATGAAGAGCTATGTGAGATCTATACACATGCAAAATTTTGGCCCAATCGTTCAAATGGTTTCCGAGATATGAGCTTGGATGTCTGCAGAGTAAACGTGAATGTAGATGGAGCCATCTGTCATAAAATGGAGAAAGCTGTCCAAGATGTATAAACCTGCAAAATTTCAGGTGGAAAAGTCAAACCACTGCTGGGATATGAGTGATATTATCCCAAGGCAGATGAACAGATGGACGCTGTGCAAAAATGGTTGCAGGTGGCGCCACAATTTTGAGGGTATGTTATAAAGCTATCAAAGGGCTACATTTGTGCAAAATTTTTAGCCTGATCGATCAAATGGTTCCTGAGATATGTGGGTTTATGTGTTGAAACAGATGCATGCACAAATGAACGCTGGGCAGCAAGGAAAAGTCAAGAGGTCAACCATGAGGGTGCAGCAGTTTATATGTAAACTGATGATAAACCTGATTCACTTAAAATGCAAACCAAGTTTTTTCAAACAGTTGAAAGATATAGTTCCAATAATCTGGGAATTCTGCATCTAGACATTGTGTCTAGACGTCTAGATGCTGTGTCTAGACGTCAAGACACATTGTCTAGACACCCGCCAGAGCCAGGTCAGTTGCCATGGTGATGTCTGGACCCCTCCTGTTTGTACTGAGTGACCTCTTGACCTCTGAGTGACACAGAAAGCCTTTTTCAATTGGATACAATGCTTTTTTAAAGCTGTATTTACCTAATCTATTCCTATAAAACTGGCAGAACCCTACCATAGAATAATTCTTGTAAAATTTAAACCAATCAGCTTAACATTTTCATCATTAATCAGTGTATAAGCTAGAAGAGTTTAAAATTACATTTTCGCTTGTAAAAAACACATCAATGTAGGTGGTGCCACCAATACCTCAATTTCAGATATGACATATGTGACAAACATTGGTATAAAATTTGGTCATTATAGCTCTAGCCGTTTCTGAGATTTTAAAGTTGTGCTTTTTTGGACAGATGACCAAGTTCAACCTCCTGTAACTCGGCCAAAAATCTCCGAACTGGAATCATTTGAACAAACTTGAGAGAGATTTTTCCAGGGATCATTTATGTGAAATACTGGAAAATTTGGCTGGATTTTTTATGAGAAGAAGATTTTTAAAGCTATTTTTAGCTTTTTTGATATAAAATCTAAGAAAATGCAGTTACAAAAAAAATAAACAAAATCTGATAGTTTTTCAGATGACTGATTATTTGCAAAAAAATTGGTGTTGCTAGCTTGTGCCATTTTTAAGATAGCTATGGTTAACATACAGACTACGCACGATGCCGCACCATCGCTTAAGCTCCAAGATCGCTAAAAAAATTCCTTAATTTTCCTTAATTTCTCAAAGGAACCAAGTCGCAAAGACCCAGTTTTCGGCTTGGTCGGAGATCTTCGGGACATCTACATTATGCCGAATTTTGGATTCCTAGGTCTTGCGGTTTCAAAATGTGCCACATCTATAGACGGACGGACAGACAGACAAAGGACCGCGACTATAGCTCAGATGACTTATAGTCAGCTGAGCTGAAAATACAGGTGGTGCCATCACTTTTCAGGATGTGACAAAACTAGTCATGGTCAATATTCAAGGCAAAATTCATGACAATCAATGCATTAATTATAAAGTTATTGGAGGTTTTGTATAAAAATTTTGATTATTCTGGGGGGTACTTACAAGCCCTACAGCTCCAAGGATATAGGTCACAGTGACCTGATTTCAGGTTTCCAAGGAGATTTTTTATGGAGCTCCCTAGATTTCTAGTTACAGGCATCTAGGGTCAGCAGTTACGATTTGTGCCCTGCTAACGGATGGCTGGACGGTAGGACAGCCAGACGGACAAAGCGCCATACTTATCAATACCTCAGTTGACTTACAGTCAGCTGAGCTAAAAACGCTAAATCAAATTGGGGTGGCCTAATAAGAATTTCATAAAAGGAAACCACAACAACACTTTAATGATTATCATTAGTGATTCTATTAAACACCAAATCAACTGGGTTGGCCTGATAAGAATTATAAAGGAAAGCACAACCACAGACTAACCTGAAAAACCTGTTCTTGCCCCTGTTCTCCAGAAACCTGGTCTCCATGGAAACCTGTAGGTGCTGGATGAACTCCTGGAGGCAGCCCAGCGGGGAGGTTACCTGATGGAGGCTCTGTTATATCCCCTTGGATGCTGGAGTGGCGGGATACAGAGGCTTGCATGCTGGTACTGGCTGATGTACCCCACTCAGAGTTCACATCTCCTGTAAACATGTACAGGTCAACTTTTATTCTATTTCCAACATGAAATTCAATCCTAGGAATTTAAAAATTTCTTTTAACTATAAATATTTCTAGTCAAATCCTGGCTTTGTATTCTGCCTCTGGTGTACCACTGCAAATAAACATGAGGTGAACCTGGCCAGGGCTGTGAGAGTCCTCTATAATATGCCATGTTTAAAATATCATAATATCGCCTGGTTTCATATTTGAACATGCTCTCAACAGAACACCACTTTATGAGAAACTTATGGAAAAAGCCCAGTGGTCATGACAACAGACTTAACAAGTGACCTGTGGGTCATGATGCTCAGCTGACTTGTATGCTTTTTAGTATGCAAGTAGATTTGCAAAGGACTTACCAGGATATTATGAAAAACGTTTCTATGTTGAGCAGTTACAAGTTTTGCCTTGACAACAAACCAGCGGTGATTTCTGAGTACAAACAAGGGACCTATGGGTCACGGCGCTCAGCTGTTAAATATGATAAAAAAATATGATTTAGAAATGAGGCACATGCTGGTTTTGTGTGGTAATAAATATAAGCTGTATTATGAGTTGTTGTTGTTTAGCTTATGTATGATTTTGATAGTACCTTTGGAGACAAGGAAGAGGATTGATTTTATTTATTTTATTTAAAAATTGAGTCCTATTGTCACACAGATTTTGACGTGGCCATATAACTTATAAGAAGAACATATAATATAAGTTTAACTATTTATTAAAAAAAAATACAAATATTGTCCCAAATATTTTTGTTATTAAAAATAATAGGATAATTGTATGATTTTTTAAAATGAAATATAACTGAAATGATTATTAAAATAATATTAAAGAATATATTCATGAATGCATTCACGAATACATTTTGAAAGTATTTGCACTGGTATTCATATACTTTCATTTTTACCCGAATTTCCATCCTTTATGCAAGAAATTTTATAATGGAGTACATATTCATATTTGTATTTAAATACAATTGCTAAGTATTCGCACCATGTCTGGTATTTATTCAGTTTTCACCAAACAATAATGCTGAGAATCCAGAATATACAAAATTCACACATTTAAATAATGATCATAAGTACCTGGTTTTATGGCTTTTATTTATATTAAAAAAAAAAATAAATGTAATATATTCATTTTGGACTAATTTCACATCAAAGTACATACTAGACACAGTAGAAATCTAGATTAATATTATCAACTGCATCTTTGTCTATCATTAATTTCCTTCATATGATTCCTAATGGTTAGTAATGAATAATATGATTTACTTTTTTATCATTAAAACTGAACTGAAAAATACCATAGGTGACTGCATGGTGTTATTTGGAATACGTGACATTCTATCCATCCATACAAGATTCTTATATCATCAGTAACTGCAAGTTAATTTCTTGTTATTATAAACTAACAAATTCCTTTTCTATTTTTCTTTAATTTATTATTAAAAACCAATAAAAATTTATTAATTTGTTGTTCATTGTCATGTTGTTGGTTAAAACTACTAGATGAGTTGGGTTGGACACCTTGATCAACTGTGGCTGGCCATAAGCTACCTGGCTGCCCCAGTGTATGCCTCCCATCAAGCATGCATAATCTGATGAAAGGTCAACAAGGTCAACATACAGGTGACTGAAGAGGGGCTGGATTAAGCCTGGGTCTCACATGGTCTCATATAAACATTAATAAAAGCTACAATATTTGGCCAATTTCTTTCAGCTTTCTAAACTACAAAGATGAAATCCTTATGTGTGCATGATATGAAAATTATATCAACAGTGCTCTCAGGAAACAAACGTGCCATGGTCAAAGTTGGGCAAAATTTAAGGTACTACTTTTATATTTATACTAATAACTTATAAAATTTGAAAAAATCAGAACTAATTTTTGGTATTCAATTGAATCTTGATTAAATAATGTTACATCCCTGACAAAAAATCTCTAGCTTCAGGAATCCCCTTGTTAAGGGAGTAAATATATTTCTTGATTTTTTTAAAAAGTGCATTATGTTTGGGCCCATAACTTAAAACAATTACGCAATACTGACATCATTTCTGGGATGTGCATAGTGAATGTATAGAAAATTATGTATATTATATATGATCAAAGTCAGATCAGTGGTTTTGATATTAGGCAGTCTTACAGTGTAACAATGGGTTTTTAATGGAAAAATGAAGTTTTTCATTAATATTTCAAAGGAATTAAGTCCTAGTGACCAAATTCTTGACATGGTAGGGGATTTTGGAGACATCTAACTGTATGCTAAATTTAAGGAACTTAGAGCTGAAGCTGGAGGGCGGAGCTCTAGCAAACTGCATAACACTAGCTTGATGTAAACTTGATGTGACATGGTGCTTGAAAACTTGAATAAAATCTACAGTTTTTGATTTCAAAATTTTTGGTGTTAACAGACAAACTGCTAACATAAACATGCTGTGAAAATTAAATCCACAGTACTTACAGGAAAAAAACGTGCCATGGTCAAAGTTGGGCAAAATTTAAGGTACCAACTTTATATTTTTGTTAATATTTTAAAAAAAATTTAAAGATTTTGATCTAATTCTGGGTATACAATTTAATTTTGATTAATTAAAGTTATATTCCTGGAAAAAAAGTCCATAGCTTTAACATGTTTTGTGTTAAGTGATCAAATATATTTCCTGATTTTTTACAAAATGCATTATACTTAACAAAATTTCTGGCATGTACATAGGAACTATATAGAGAAATATTTAAGGTAAATATGAGAAAACAGATGAGTGGTTTTGATATTAGGCAGTCCTGAAGTGTGAAAATAAGTTTTTAATAAAAAAAATTGAGGTTTTCCTTAATTTCTCAAAGGAACCAAGTCCAAAAGACCCAGTTTTCAGCTTGGTAGGAGATCTTGGGGACATCTAAACGTTATGCAAAATTTTGGATTCCTAGGTCTTATGGTTTCAAAACGTGCCACATCTACGGACGGACAGACGGATGGAAGGATAGACAGGCGACGGACAATGGACCACGACTATAGCTCAGATGACTTATAGTCAGCTGAGCTAAAAATCCAGGTTGCGCCATCGGTCTGCAGGAACTGGTTAAACAGTCAACAATGAACTAGATATTTTTTGGCACCATAGTATCTATCCCAAGACAATTAATCCCCCCCCCCCTTTAAGAATAGGCCACCCCAACCCCCTCCCGCCCATCTTAAGCAGCATATACTGACACTTGGCCAAGCGACTATGGTTTCTTCCATCTATCAACTTGAGAAACAATATTTCTCACCAAAAATGGGGGCCTATACGGTGAATCACTCTAGAGAAAAGGGGATTAATTTATCCTATAACAAGGCCTACAGGCCTAATGCGAACCTGTGCATATGGATATACACCAGGTATAACGCTTCAATGCTGAACCACTACTTTTCATATATATGAACAATGCAAGTACTAAACATTTTGAACAAGAAACAATACACATACATCACTGCTGAAATTCTGGCATGGGTGCACACAACACAAAAATTATTGTAGGTGGCACCACCAGTCTTGTATACGACAAAGCTATTAGACATGTATAAATATGCCCAATTTCAGGCTGATATATCAAATTCCTCCGTAGAATTAAGCAGGCACATACAATTTGCAAAAGTCACTGTTGATGCCAACACCTGTATTGTGAACGAGAAAGCCATTAAAGACACATAGACAGGTCAGAATATCAGGCCAATACATCAAACTTACCTTGAGTCTGATGCATGGGGCTGACCAGGCTTAGGTGAGAAAGGCTGTTGCCCCGAGTGTACTGTGACAAATTACTGGCTCAGGCTACTGTACTGAGTGAACTCTTGACCTGCACCTGGCTAGACTGAGTGAACTTTTGACCTGTACCTGGCTGCACTGAGTGAACTCTTGACCTGTTGCATAATCTGACACAGTTGGCAATCTGCCAAAGCTATAAATAAATCCAGGCTGACCGTTTGCCTATTGCCAAATCTGAAATAGTAGCCACACAATTGCATAAGCTCACAGATTGGCTCCAAAAGCAGCCCTAAGGGGCATGACACCCATGAGGTGATCACATGATACTTATGAGGTGATCACATGCTACCCATGAGATGATCACATGCTGCCCATGAGGTGATCACAGGCCTTGTGCTTGGCTGCACTGATTGAACTGTTGACCTATATTTGGCTGCACTGAATGAACTCTTGATCTGTTGCCAAATCTGAAACAGTTGGCAGTTTCTCAACCTATTCAAGAAACATACACAATCTTGGCCTGTTATGTAACTCTGCTTAAATTTATCCAACACAAACCATTTGAACAAACTTGAGAATGCTCGCCTCTGGGATCATTTCTGTAAAATATTGAACAATTTGGCTGGACTCTTTACAAGAAGAAGACTTTTAAAGTTTTTTTCAGCTTTTTCCCTGTAAAATCTAAGTGAATGCAGATAGCAAAAATAAGCTGAATCCATCAATATTTGATATGTGACTGATAATTGCATAAAATTTGGGGATGGTAGCTCCTGCTATTCCTGAGAAATTATGAGTTAGTGTACAGATGATATGTAATATCATAAATCTACATTTTTTAAAAGCTTTTAAAAAACATTCTTGTCAATATTTTCCATAGATATTCTGAAATCTAAATGTCTAGAGGCATGATGTAATGGATGCTGATAAACTGGTGCAAGGCTAGATGGATCTGCTTAAAACAGCTAACATATATGGTAAAATGACTCAATTCAATCTTTTATAATTCAGCCAAAATTCATTTTTTGAACCATAAAAGACAATTATTATTAGAATGATTCAGGGAATTATTCTTGCAAAATATTAAACAAACTGGCCTCAGTATCATCAGTCGAAAAACATTTTGTAGGTTTATAACTCATATGGGAAAATACAGCAAAATGGCAAAGTTCAGCTTCCCATAACTCAGCCAAAAATCATTGAACCAAAACCATTTGAACAAACTTGAATTATCAACTTCTAAGGGTAATTACTGTGTGAGATATAAGAATTTGGCCCAGTGGTTTTTGAGAAGAAGATTTTTGTAGCCACTTAGCTAACATGGGCTGTTATGGCATATGACTAAATTCAGCTTCCAATAACTCAGCCAAAAGTCACTGAACTGAGACCATTTGAACAAACTTGAATTATCAACATCTAAGGAACATTATTGTGTGAGATTTCAGAATTTGGCCAAGTGGTTTTTGAGAAGAAGATTTTTGTAGTGACTTAGCTTACATGGGCTGTTATGGCATATGACTAAATTCAGCTTCCCATAACTCAGCCAAAAGTCACTGAACTGAGACCATTTGAACAAACTTGAATTATCAACATCTTAGGGATAATTTATGTGTGAGATTTAAGAATTTGGCCCAGTGGTTTTTGAGAAGAAGATTTTTGTAGCCACTTAGCTAAAATGGGCTTTAATGGCATATGACTTAATTCAGCTTCCCATAACTTAGCCAAAAGTCACTGAACTAAGACCATTTGAACAAACATCAGAAAGCACTAACCTAGGATCATTTCTGTGCGATATAAAAAAATTTGGCCATTTTGTTTTAGAGAAGAAGTTATTTGAAGCTGTCAGTATGATATGGGCATTGATGACCCCCATACAAAAAAGGCTGATGCAGGTGGCGCCACCAATACCTGAATTTCAGATATGACTCATGTGACCAACATTGGCATAAAATTTTGTGATGATAGCTCAAGCCATTTCTGAGATTGTAATTTTAATATGCATTTTTGGACAGATGACTTAGTTCAACTTCCTGTAACTCGGCCAAAAATCACCGAACTTAAACCATTCGAACAAACTTGAGAGAGATTGTTCCAGGGATCATTTCTGTAAAATATTGGACAATTTGGCTGAACAGTTTCAGAGAACAAGATTTTTAAAGCTTTTTTAGCTTTTTCTCTATAAAATCTAAGAAAATGCAGTTAGAATAAAAACAAACAAAATCCAATATAGTTTTTTGGATGACTGATTATTTGCAAAAAATTTTGTGATGCTAATTCGTGCCGTTTTCAAGATAGTATGGGTTAACGTACAGACGACGCCACACCATCGCATAAGCTCACAGGTTTGCTAAAAATGGTAAGGTAGGTGGCACCACCTGTCTGGTTGAGGAGAAAACTCTCCCAGATGGATGTACAGGCCAAATTGCAGATCAACCCATTGAACAACTCCTCAGATATGAGCGATTTTTACCAGATACAAATGAATCGATGGACGCCACACGAAAGAAAATGGCAGATGGCACCACCAGTCTTGAGTACAAGATGGAGGAGTCCGAGATCGATGGACATGCACAGTTTCAGACCAATATGGCTAATAACTCCTAAGAAAAGAGTAATAATTTATTCTATGATTCAGAGAGATGTCAAGATAGAAGATTCTAGATCCAGTGGTTACAATTTGTGCTTGGTTAAAGGACAGACTGACAGACAGACAAAGAGTGATCACTATAGCTCGGCATGACTGAAAGCCAGTGGAGCTAAAAAAAAAAGCAAATTCAGATTCAAATTCAGGTTTTTAGATGACTTATTTTTGCATAAAATTTGGTGATGATAGCTCCTGCAGATTTTGAGATAGTATGGGTTATCGTACAGATGACGGCTACACCACACCATCGCATAAGCTCATAGGTGTGCTAAAAATACAGTTGTTGCCACCAGTCTTCAGGAAAAGATGATACACTTCATGATCAATATGCATGCAAAGAATCATGGCAATCAATGCATTAGTTATTCAGATATTGGGGCCTTGGTATCAAATTTTCAATTATTCTTGGAGGTACTTTCCAGCCCATTGGCATGAATGATACTAAATTCAGGTTTCTAAGGAGATTTTTAATGGACCTTAACTGGTTTTAAATTAGAATTTTCTAGGTCCAGTGGTGACAATTTGTGCCCTGATAATGGATGGACAGACAGACACCAGACAAAGAGCGACTGCTACAACTTAGATGACTTTCAATCAGCTGAGCTAAAAAGTGTCACAACCAGTTTTCAATGGAAAACAGAGAGTATTGCTTTGTTTCTAAAAGGAATGAGACCACATTGACCTTATTTTGGATTTGTTAGAACTTGCATGTATTCATATAATTGCATCCCCAATTTCCAACACAGTGACACACTGACTCCAAAGAATAAGACTCTGCTTGTTAGGGTTTGTGGGCTTCAAAATCTGCTACCCACAGTGCACCAGGGGCTTCTAAATACACTATAGAGGCATAAGGTAATGAAGTTCATCCAAATATGTTGAATAAGAATTTTTTCAAAGCAAAATACATAAACACGGGTGTTTTTGTAGTATGGACTTCACAGAATAAGTAATATTTTACAAGCATACATATGTGAAATGTGAACAGAAGGTGTTTTCTTAAAATGTAAAATATTTTCATTTCAAAATTTGACAGCTGAGATAAGTAGATCCAGCCATCTCACACTGACTAACTGGAAAAGTTTTTTTTGAGTAGAAAGGATATCTGGCAGTAGGGTGACACAGTGCTATTATTAGATAGCCATATTGATTTGTACCCTGTTAACAAGTCTGATGACCAAACAGTACACAAAAGGTAACCATCAGAGGTATGATGACTTTGAGTCAGCTAAGCTAAAAACATGGTACATTTCAGCCTTCAGCACAATTTCTGACATTAACAGTTTCGGTCATTGATGTTAACACAGCTTCTGATCTCACCTGTTGCCCCACTACTCCACATATCACCTAACCCTGTTGACACAGGCCGCCTGTGGGCTCTTTCTGTGCCAATTGGACGTAGTTTTGCCTCGCCTGGTACACCTCCGCTGTCTGTTGGTGATGGTGCATCACTTGACATTGGTGCCCGTGGGGTGTCTGAATGAGGTGACCCTGTATCTGCAAGATTTAATACAACTAAAAGGTCAACTGACAAACTGACAAGGTCACCAGTCTTTGTACAAATCCAAGATACTGGTAGAAATATTTTGTGTGTTAAAATTTGAAGGAAACAGATGCAGTACTTCAAATACTGTGGATTCAGAATTGTTTGTTGAGTTTTTATTTTCTTGGAATTTGTGGGTAACCTTTTTCCACAAAATTAAAAACCCAACGATCATTAGGTTTATTATAGAATATTTTAAAGTCTGTCCACCCTATGTATCGAGTTATGCGTATGACATCCTGTTGGCCCACTGTCACCGTCTACGCTAGCAAATGGTACTGATTAATAAAATGCAAAGAAAAACGATATGTAGCCAACAAATCAACAAGTGACCCATGGGTCATGACGCTCAGCCGACTGACATGTTGACAATATGTCCTTGCACAGGCAACTATATAAGATAATGTAGGTGGCATCATCATTCATGCATATTAGCTTGAACCAAATTTGATGACAATCCAATCACCCTTTCATGAGGAATCTGGCAATTTGTATGAATTTTGCATTATTTCTTGGTTGCTCAAAAATACCCCAAAACTCTGAGAATATAGGTCACAGTGACCCAATTTCAGGTTTCTGGAGAGAATTTTTGAGGAACTCTCAGGATATCAAGTTAGAAGATTCAGGTTCAAATGGTAATGATTTGTGGCCTGCTTTGGTATCAAATTTTCAATTATTCTGAGGGATGCTTATAAGCCCCACAGCCCAGAGAATATGGGTGACAGAGACCTTATTTCACGTTTCAAAGGAGATTTTTCATGGACCTCCCTGGAAGCCAAGTTAGAAGATTTTGGGTCCAGTGGTTATGATTTGTGCCCTGTTAATGGATGACTGCATCTTTAAAGGTCTCAAAAATAGAGAACAAGAGACCTATGGGTCATGACGTTCAGCTGACTGGGAAGAGATTCGTAAAAGGAAATTTTATCATCTGAATGGTAGTATATACACATTCAACTGAAGCATCATACAGATTAACCAACAGGCCAAGATTGTGTCTGTATTTATATATCTCAAAAATAAAGAAAAAATGCGTAAACTTTAAAAAAATACAGGTGGCTCCATCATTCTGCAGAAACTAATAAAAACATATGGTCAATATCCATGCAAAGAATCATGGTGATCTCTCCATTAGTTGTTTAGATACTTCAGCTTTTGTATCAAATTTTCCATTATTCTGGGGGGTACTTCTGAGTCCTATAGCTTGAAGGATACAGGTAACAGAGACCTAATTTCAGGTGTCCACAGACACTTTTCATGGGCCTCCTTGTATTACAAGAATGAAGAATCTAGGTCCAGTTGTTAGGATTTGTACCCTGTTGACAGATAACAACATCTTTAAAGATCTCATAAAATAGAGAAAAAAAAATTGTAAAAATTTGAAAAAAAATAGTGGTGGCACACCCAGTCTGCAGAAACTGATGTAACACCTCATGATCAATATATATGGCAAAACTGATGAACATCAGTGTTGTTGTTATCGAGATACGGCAGTTTTTTTTATCAAATTTTTCATTATTCTGGGGGTCATTTTGGAGCCATACAGCTTGAAGGATATGGGTAACAGAGAACTAATTTCAGGTTTCCATGGAGACTTTTCATGGGTCTCCCTGTGTGTCAAGAATGAAGATTCTTGGTCCAGTTATTATGATTTGTACCCTGTTAACAGATGTTCATATCTTTAAAGGTCTCAAAAATTGAGAAAAAAATTTGTAAACACCCGAACAAATACAGATGGTGCCACCAGTCTGCAGAAACTGATGAAACAGTCAATGATCAATATCCATGCAAACAATTATGGTGATCTCTGCATTAGTTGTTCAGATACTTCAGCTTTTGTATCAAATTTTCCATTATTCTGACTATTCTGAGGGGGTACTTTGGGGCCCAATAACTTAAAGGATATGGGTAACAGAGACCTAATTTCTGGTTTCCATGGAGGCTTTCCATAGGGTTCTCAGTGTGTCAAGAATGAAGATTCTAGGTCCAGTCGTTACGATTTGTGCCCTGTTAACAGATGTTCACATTTTTAAAGGTCTCAAAAATAGAGAAAAAAAACTGTAAAAAATCGAAAAATACAGGTGGCGCCACCAGTCTGCAGGAACTGATGGAACATCTCATGATCAATATGTATACCAAAAATCATGACCATCAGTGGTGTAGTTAATGAGATATTGAAGTTTTTGTATGAAATTTTTGACTATTCTGAGGGGGTACTTTGGGGCCCCATAGCTCGAAGGATATGGGTGACAGAGACCTCATTTCTGGTTTCCAAGGAGATTTTTCATGGACCTCTCAGAATGTCAAGTTACAAGTTTCTAGGTCTAGTGGTTACGATTTGTGCCAGGTTAACGGACGGATGGACAGATGGACAGACAGACAGACGGACGACGGACAAAGGGTGATCGCTATAGCTCAGATGACTTACAGATGACACGAATGCCCCAGCATGAAGCAAATTAGAAATATATGTTAAATTTTGTAAAATTTTTAAAGTTCAGGTCATAGGTTAATAATAATAGTAAGTTTTGTGAAAATCCACACAATGGTTCCTGAGATATAAACTTCTGAGTGTTTTTGTATAATCAGCTCTAAAACAAAGAAAAATAGGTCAAGATCACCCATCTTCACATTTGACCAAGATTTTGTTGATATACATCTTCACTGATGAAATTAAATTCCAACGGTGAATCCTTTTAGAGATATCCCCCTCACAAGGCCAAAATTGAAAAATCCGATAAAAATTAATTTAAAATCAGAAATTGCAGGTGGCGCCACCAAAACTGTGCAGCACACACAGCCTATCAGTCCAAATGATCACAGTAAGTTTTGTAAAATCCACACAATGGTTCCTGAGATATAAGCTTCGGAGTGTTTTTCTATAATCAGCTCTCAAATTAGAAAAATGGGTTAAGGTCGCCCATCTTTGAACTTGACCGAGATTTTATCTATATACATCTTCACTAATGAAATAAAATTCCAATGTTGAATCCTTTTAGAGATATCCCGCTCACAAGGTAAAAGTTAACGGACACGGGAAGGACGGACGCCAGACGGACAGAAGGACGGACGGACGGACGGACAGCTTGGGTGATGACAACTGCCCATCAGCCTATGAGTTGAGGGCTAAAAAAGGCTGTACATGTACATTTGTCATGATAATTTCTATTTTTATGAAATTTTCTATGTTTAGGAGCTGTAAAACAATCAAAAATAGGTCAACCTGGACAAAACGCACACTCGATCTGTTACTGGTCATTATCTGCCCACACATAAATGTCAGGGCAGTATCGGCACGCATTGGGGAAAAAGTCCGTACATATGCATTTGTTATGAAAATTTCCATTTTTCATGAAACTTTCTATGTTCAGGAGAAGTTAAAAGGTCAAAAGGAGGTCAACTGGGACAAAACACAAACTCAATCTGTAACTGGTCATTATCTGCCAACACACCCAAAATCAGGCCCGTATCTGCAGGCATCGTGAAAAAAAAGTTCGTACAAGTGCACTTGTCATGAAAATTTATATTTTTCATGAAATTTTCTATGTTAGGGCACCGTCAAATGGTCAAAAGTAGGTCAACTGGGGCAAAACACGAACTCGATCTAAAACTGGTCATTATCTGCCCACACACAAAAAATCAGGCCTGTATTTGCAGGCATTTAAAAAAAAAAGTCTGTACATGTGCATTTTTCAAGAAAATTTCTATTTTTCATTAAATTTTCTATGTTCAGGAGCCGTCAAAAGGTCAAAAGTAGTCAACCGGGAAAAAACGTGAATTTGATCTGTATCTGAACATTTACACACTAGGACTGCAGTTATGTCAGAAAATGTTCAGAGACAGTCTGGTGATAAAACATTGCTTATTAATGTTTATGCAGAAACTTGGATAAAGAATTGTTAGAGTAGCTCCTTTAACATTTGTGTACAGTGTGAGAATGTTACAAAAAAAAGAACCCTTACCTTTTGAGGAGCCCAGCAGAGAGGGGTTACTGCCAGATCTTGCTACTGGAGCCACTGGTGCAAACTGCCTTGGCACGTTGACACCCACATTGCCTGGAAAACCTGGCAGGTTGAGACCACTGACCCCATTCATAACTAGATCACCCATACCTATATTGTTTTGTAGAACCCCTGGGGGCAAACCACTGATGTTGTTGACTTGGCTGACTGGCCCAGGGGGTGGGGTGTGGAACACTGGAGGCCTGCTTAGCCCAATTGTATTGAAGGGTGGAGGAGTGGAGCTCATGGCAAGGGGTTGTGATGATCCAGCTCCCATCTGCATTGACTGCTGAACAAAGTGCTGCATGATCTGGCTGCGTGACAAGAAGTCTGGTGCGTTAGGATTCAGTGTACTTTCTATCTTTGGCAGGGTCATGGGCTGGTGTGGTGTGCTGTACTCATTCTGTGCTAAGTAAGAAACTGGTGATTCAGACTGCTGGTGTGGTAGAGGTGGTACCCTGGGAGAGTGAGATGGTACTGGTGTTGAGGTGGCAGACCTAGGAGACGCCATGGAGTTCTGACTCATCCCACCTTGACTGGTGCCTGCCATTGTTGCCGGGTTCATCACCTGGTTCATGCCTACCATACCTCCTTGATTTATGCTGGCTACAGGACTCTGACCAATCATAGCCATGTTCATCCTGTAGGCCTGTGACCGTGGGTCAGCAGGATCAGGCGGTATCATACTTGCATTGTTAATTATACCCTTGAACCCTGGGGCCTTGGTGGGATCACTCTCCATCATGCAGTGAGGTGACTCAGACTGCTGCCCCACAGGTTTGTACCCTGGTGCCTTGGCCAGATCAGATTCCTGACGAGGGGGGGATGGTCCTCTGCTACCTGGACCTGGGAGCCCTGATGATGATGTAAGGACGCCAGCAGCAGCAACACTTGCAAAATTCATCCGGTTCTCCTGCAGGTCATCTTTTTTACCCAAGAACTGCTCTGCAACAACGTGGCTAAAGATGTTGTTAAAAGGTGTGTACTCAGCAGGCGTGGATACGGTGGTCTGTGTGGTGTATGTTGTGGTGACAATGGCATGGCTAACCATGTTTGGCTTCATCTGTTGCATGGCAGGTGCTGGTGCATTGTTTCTGATTGGAACAGGTGCTGACATGCCATGTGGTTTATTCTGTGGTACTGGCTTCCCTGCCCCTGGAGCTTTGTTCTCCACTTTTGAGACAAAACTACCAGTTGTCGTAGTTACCATTTTGGTTTTAGCCATCGATGCCATAGTATATGTAACAGTAGTTTTGGGTGCAGCTGTTATGGCTAAAGAGGCCTGTTTCTTTTCTGTTGGGAAAAGTTGTCGAGACACCTTGCTTGGACTACGTGCTTGTGCTGCTTCAGGTACTGGTATATTATTAATTGATAAACTAGCAGGGGCACATGATATCAAGGTAACTTTTTGTGATGTTCGCTTTGGAGACAATGAACTGGTGGTGGTTCCTGCACCTGGCTGGCCTGCCCAAGACTGGTGTAGGGGCACTTGGAAAATACCAATATTATAAAGAGGAGAATTTGTAGTTGTAACTAAAGTATTATTGGTTCGTATGTTTGTGTCCTTTTGTAATGATAGATTACTACTTGTTGTAGACTGCCGTTGACTACCATTTTTCTGTGACAATGAGGATTTATGATTAACTGCAGTTGCAGAAGAGTTGACACTTAATGAGACAGCCGGGCTACTGGTAACAGGTCCACTGACTCCAATGTTCTCTGCCATTTTATTATCCCATGTAGATATATTAAGTGTGGTTTGTGGAGGTGGTGCAGGTTCACTCTGTACAATCTTGTTCTTTAATTTTGGGATGATCTGTTCCAACTCTTTATCTGGGTCTTTAATCAGAGCCATGATAAGGTTATGGGCCTGGCGCGTTGCATCTGCAGATCCCCTACAAATATATATTTTAACATAAATTCAACATTGTTAAGTTCGGTCGATGTTGAATAACTGAAATACTAGAACACTGACAGGTCAGGAAGGGCCCCCCAAAGGGTCCATATGCTTCCAGTGTGGGCTTTGGGATATAATAGAATATAATAAAGGACCTGATTACATGCAGAGACAAGAGGGCACCTACCCTAAACAGTATTTTAACATCTGAACCAGATTTTAAGGTTTGTATCAGTGATAACATCATCTATGAAGGTGTAGGAGTGGAATATCCCAAGCAACAGCGGCATAAATACATCTGATGTAAGCCTGGTCAGCATATAAAGCAGTAGGATAGTGCTGTGACCTTGATCTTTGAACTTGTAATGTAGAAATCAATATGGTTTTTCTCCTATTATTGGGTAATCTAAAACTGAAAGGTTTTGGATAAAACATTAACAATGCCCTCACGACCTTTTGTAAGATGTGGTTCCTGGACCTTCATCTGTGTCCTATTGACCCCAAAATCAAAAGGGTTCCAGCATTAGTGGTGGGCTATTAATAAAACAAGTCTGAAATGCATATGTCAATTCAAACTGGAGTTTTCATTCGGAAAATAATTTGAGGACAGATGGCTCCTATGACCTTGACATTTGACCTTGTGACCCCAAAATTAATGGAGATCATCCCCTATTGGCAGGTGAGCTATATGTGCAAGACAGAAGGTCTTGGGTGAAAAGTTAGGCTTCAAATGCATCCATAAACTTTCTAAATATGTCAGTGCTGTGACCTTTGACTATATTACCCAAAATTAATAGGGATCTTGATTTTTTGGTGGGTCATATATATGTCAAGTTTGAAATCCATATGTCAATCCAAAGTGAAGTTATTATCCGGAAGTGAATTTGTGAACCGCTGGGTCCTGTGACCTTGACCTTGGGACCCCAAAATCAAAAGGAAGCTTCCCCTATTGGCAGGTAAGATATATGTGCAAGATATAAAGTCTGGGATGAAAAGTTAGGCTTAAAATTCATCCAAAAACTATTTAATTATGTGGGTCTTGTGACCTTGATCTTTGACCTCAGGACTCCCAAAATCATTAGGTCAAGTTTGAAATCAAAGTGTCCAACAAAACAAAAGATGAGTTATCATCTGGAAATGCATTTGTGGACAGATGGACGGACAGACAGACCCACAGACGGGGTGATTACTATAGGCCACCTGCTTATTCAAGCAGGACCCTCATAAATTGTATGCACATCCTTACAAATGAATAATGAACATATCTGCAATTGTCTCACATTACAACTATGGACCAATGGGTCTTGACACTCAGCTGAATTCGTCTATAAAGATATTTTGATGAGCTTTTTCAAAATGTGGACCCTGTGACCTTGAACCTTGAACTTGTGACTTAAAATCTGAGAACTTACTATCCTTGAACTTACACAATTTTGATTGGGAATCTTTTACAAATACTCGGTCCAGTGACCTTGACCTCTGACCAGATAACCTCAAAATCTACAGATTTCTTCCACGTTGGGCAGGTAAGCAACATGTGAAAGATGGAAGTTTTAGGATGAAAGTTTGATTTACAATGCATCCACAATCTTTTTAAAGATGTGGGTCCTGTGACCTTCATAATTGGTGTCAGGACCTAAAAACCAAAATACTTCTTACTTTAGTAGTCGGTCATTAACATATCAAGTTTGAAGATTATCTATCCTAACCGTCTTATTGTCTAGAAACTAATTTGTGAATGGATGGGCCCTTTGATCTTGATCTTTGACCCCAAAATCAAAAGAATCTTTCCCTACTGAGAAACGAACAAGGTTTGTGATTAAAAGTTTGGCTTAACATGCATCCACAATCTTTTTAAAGGAATGGGTCCTGTGACCTTGACCTTTTTTGCTCATGACTCCAAAATCAACAGTTTTCTTACTTTAGTCTTGGGCCATTTAAATTCAAGTTTGAAACCAATATGTCAAACCAAACTAGAATTTTATTCTGAAAATTTATTTGTAGACAGATGGCCATTGTGACCTTGACCTTTAGCCTTGTGACCCCAAATTTAATTAGGTTCTTCCCCTATTGGCAGATCAGCTACATGCACAAAATAGGTTTTGGATGAAACGTTTGGTTTAAAATGCATCCACAATCTTTTTAGAAAAGTGAGTCCTGTGTCCTTGACCTTTGACCTCATGACCCCAAAATCAACTGAGTTCTTGTTTTAGTGGTGGCCCATATATAATTCAAGTCTGAAACCAATATGTTAAACCAAACTGGAAATTTCCTGTGGAAACTAATTTGTTCACAGATGGCCCCCATACCCTTGACTTTGGACCTCGTGAACCCAAATTCAATTCTAAGGTTCTTTACCTGTTGGCAGGTCAGCTACATGCACAAGATAGGAGGTTTGGGATGAAAAGTTTGGGGCTAAAATGCATTCCCATTTTTTTTTTTTTGAGAAGTGGGTCCCGTGATCTTGACCTTTGACCTCATGTCCCAAAATCAATTGGGTTCTTGCTTTAGTGGTGGGCCATATAAGTCAAGTTATTAAATCCAAGTCAATCCAAACGGGGTATAATCACTATGGTCACTTCAGGTCAACCTCATGGTCTATAAATTTTTCAACAAGGTCTGTGGATAACATACTGCTCCACATTTTTTTGGTACATATGATTATGATGTTACGTCTTACTCACTTGATGGTTATAATACGGTCTCCACCAGAGGGCTTTTGCTTGTCTATCTCAATATGTGCTCCTGACACTTCCCTGATAGCGTTAATGTGGTTACCTCCTCGACCAATCACACGGCTGATTGCTGTTGCAGGCACAGTCACCTTCTTTGATCTGCATAATATAAATTTAGACTGAACATGCCTTCTTAATAATCACATATACAATTCAGACTGAACATTTACAATTTGGACATGTGTAACAAGAAATGCTGACCAGAAGATCAAATCCCTCACTGAGGTGGAATGTGAGAAAAATATACTTCTGAAAGTAAACCAAGCATGACCCAAAGCTTATCAGGCACCTCCATTGTAAGTATAAGTGAAGAAGAGTTCTGAAATATATTGCTAATAACCACCAAACTTTTAAGTCACAATTAAACAAGTGATCATTGGGTTATAACACTCAGTTGACAAGCAGAGCCAAGTAATGGCATTGTGGACCGACTACAGAACTCTCACTCAACAACATTCTCAAGAAATCACATTTTTTAAAGAAATTGTTATTTAATTTTGTTTGAACTTTGAAGGATGACAGAAACATTAGCAAAGGGATAACTCATGAGTCACAAGAATACAGGTCACCATAATCGCCTTTCAGGTCTCTCAAGATATTCCATGAGCATTTCTCCTCATGCCAAGCTGGAGCTCTCTGTATCATAGTTTTAATTTCTGCCCTGATAGGGCTCGACATTAAATTTTAAACATACTTGCCAAGTCAGGCAAGTAACATCTAACTTTTACTTGCCCTACATGAATGTTTACTTGCCCTACAAAAATTATTGTTTGAAGCCATGAATGCAAGGTGTGTTTACATGACTCTGCCGGTATTGCATGTTTCATTGCATTTTCAAAAATAAAGTAAAAACAAGGGACCAATGGGTCATATCACATGTCAAGATACAAGATTCTAGGTCCAGTCATTATGATTTGTGCCCTTTTAACATATAACCACATCTTTAAAGGTTTCATAAAGTAAAGTGTAAAAATTTGATAAAAATCAAGTGGAGCCACCAGTCTGCAGAAACTGATGAAACACTTCTTGATCAATATCCATGCAAAGATTCATGGTGATCAATGCATTAGTTGTTCAGATACTTGAGCTTTTGTATAAAATTTTCCATTATTCTAGGGGGTACTTGGAAGCCCCATAGCTCAGAGTATATGGGTAACAGAGACCTACTTTAAGGTTTCCACAGATACTTTTCATGGGCCTCCCTGTATGTCAAGAAAGAAGATTCTAGGTCCAGTCATTAAAATTTGTGCCTCGTTAACAGATGACCCCATCTTTTAAGGTCACAAAAATACAGAACAAGGGTCCCATGGGTCTCTGTGCTCAGTTGAAGTTGACCTTGAAGGTAAAAATGTAAAATAATATCAAATGGAGATAAAGTCTGAGAGGAAAAGTAATATAGGCCATGGCTGGTTGACATGACTGTTTTGTATTGATGAGTAAGAAATTGTTGCAAAATATATTTTTGGACTAACCATGCATTTCCTAATGTTAAAATTGAAGCCTTGTTAACATTAGATGTATATTATTAACATGATCATTGGCTGGCTTTTTGATAAATTGTTGAAAGTTCAGTAGTTTACACATTTGTTGAATTGGATCATTTTTTTTCACAATGGACCCATGGGTCACGGTGCTCAGCTGTTATATATGATCACAAAACATGATTTGGAAGAGGAGATAGTCAAATGCTGGTTTTGTGTATAAGCTGTATTATCAGTTGATGTTGTTAAACACAAGTGATGTAAGATTTTGATAATATTCTTGGAGACAGGGAAGAATTTTGATGTCATTTATATTATCTATAGTTGGAAATGGTGTGCTATTGTCACATAGATTTTGACTTGGCCATATAACTATAACTAATTTGCAGTAGAATTATTTGAAAAAAAAATGTCAATTATCAGTCATGTTAATTATGCTTTTTACAAATGAGTCAACTGTTATTTAATAATTACAGGTTATCCTAACCCAAGAGTAGCACTACCACAAATAATATAAGTTAAACTATTTATTAAAACATTATTAACAAATATTGTGTCAAATATAATTTAAAGTAATAACAGTATCATCTGAAAAGATTTTTTAATAATATAATCAAATTATATGATTATTAAAATTATATTAAAGAATACATTCATGAATGCATTCATGAATACACTTTGAAAGTATTTGCATTTGTATTCCAATAATTTCATTTTTACCTGTATTCCTATTCTTATGCATGAAATTATGGAGTACATATTCATATTTGCATTCAAATACATTTGCAAAGTATTTGCACCATGTCTGGTTTTTATTCAGTTTCAGTTAAACAAAGTTCTTGAGAATCCAGAGTATACACATTCCACAAATGTAAATGATCATAAGTACCAGGTTTCATGGCTTTTATTTATATTAAAAAAAAATAAAACTATTACATTCAATTTGGCCTACTTTCACATCAATCTACACACTAGACTTAGCAAAAGTCTGATGCCAATTATTAACATTACAGAAATCATAATGAGAACTTGTCTAAGATCTGATTTATTTATCATATTCAAATATTTTCATTAAAAAAAATTATCAGAAAAAAAATTTAAAGTAATCTCAGCTATAAAAGCATTATATGTGTAAAAAGTAACCCAAGGATAAAAACACCCTATAAATTATACACAATGAATACTAGAGATGGGCAAATTTAATTTTATTAACTGAAATAAAGGAATCAGTAATAAAATTTTGATTATTTACATAGTCTTGTGACTGTTAATACAGCCACAAATCTTAATGTCATTAGTGAAACATATTGACATCATTTAATCAGTACTTGTCTGAGTAAAATTTAAAAAATGTTGACATATTTTAATTTTTTTTTAAATTTGAAATAAATATAAATAAACAAGCAAAAACACTTATAAAAGACCTGGAAATTTAGATTAATATTATCAACTGCATCTTTGTCTATCATTAATTTCCTTCATATATTCCCTAATAGTAAAGAATAATATGATTTAATTTTTTTTTTTCATTATTAAGATTGAAATGAAAAATACCATAGGTGACTCCATGCTTTTATTTGGAATACATTTTGATCCATCCATACAAAATCCATAAAACATCAGTAATTGCAAGGTAATTCCCTGTTACTCTGTAAGACATCAGGCCTATACCTGCCACCCCCCCTTATCTATATTTGGAATGACCCATTAATAGGCCATTTTATTGTAAAGTAGGCTGGCCCCGAGGGCTGGGTGCAAAGACAGCACTCTTCTGCTTGTCCTTGATTGATGCAGTGGCCCACATCTGGTCAGCACTAGGTTTAGTCAATTAAGCATGTCTAGTGGCTAAAGGATAATTGACATAATACAGTAGACTGCTGTGACCCTTCTAGCACCCTGCTTAGCACTTTTAACTAAAAAAAGTAAGGACAGATCTTTCAGCAATTTTGGTATGTTGTTGGTCGAAACAACTAATTAATGATTAGGGTCGGACACCTGAATCAAATGTGGCCAGCCATAAGCTGCCTGGCTGACCAGTATATACCCCTCCTCAAGCATGCATAATTTGCCTGAAAGTTCACAAGGTGACACACAGGTGACTTAACAGGGGCTGGGTAGAGCCTGAGTGTGACATGGTCTCATTTAACCTTATATAAAAGCTACTGTTTTTCACCAATATCTTTCAACTTTCAAAACTAACAAGCTGAAATCCTTATATGTGCATAATATGAAAATTATATCAACAGTGCTTTCAGGAAACAAGTGTGCCATGGTCAAATTTGGGAAAATTTAAGGTACTGATTTTATATTTATGCTAATAACTTACACAAATTTGAAAAATTCAGATCTTATTTTGAATATACAATTGAATCTGAATTAAATAATGTTATATCCCTGAATTAGAGTCTCTAGCTTCAGGAATTGTCAAGTAAAGGGAGTAAATATATTTCCAGATTTTTTTTACAAAGTGCATTATGTTAGGGGCCATAACTTCAAACATTTACAAAATATTGAACTAATTTCTCGCATGTACATAGGATATATATAAAGAAATGGATATATAATAAATGATCAATATCAGACCAATGGTTTTGATATTATGCAGTCTTGAAGAGTGACAATGGGTTTTAATGGGAAATAGAGTTTTTTTCTTAATACCTCATATATCTCAATTTTTGGTTATTGAAGGAGATTTTGGGGACATCAAACTGAATGCAAAATTTCAGATTCATAGGTCCAACGGTTTCAAAACGTGCCCTGTAAACAGCCGGACAGCTGAAAGATGACAAAGGACCATTACTATAGCTCAGATGACTTATAGTCAGCTGAGCTAATAAAAAGTGGAGTGTGATCTGTCACAGTCAGGGGGACTACTTTCAGCCTTACAACAGCACTAAGGGACTCCTTGGACTTCATCCAAGTGCCAAGTAAAAGTGAGTGGACTATAGTAATAAGGTCAATTTAACGAAGGAATTTTTTAAGTACTTACTTGCGTACCACCTCTTTCCAGCCCTCCTCTTTCTTTGAGCCTCTCTTTGGACTGGGTGCATTTGGAGATTTTAATGCCTGATTCTTGATTTGAGATGGTGCCAGCACAAATGGATCTCTGTCATAAAACACACTTCCTTAAAAAATCTGTCTGCAGAAGTGCTTAAACATCATATTATACTCATGTTTTGACCAAAACACCGTCTTAAACAATGTGCCCAGAGACGCATACATTTCCCCACAGCAGATACAACAGGTATCAGTCATCCTCATTATAGTCTTCAAACGTGCAGGAATCCCTTCCATATGCTAAATATCAACACAAATTCAGGGCTCCCACCAGGTTGCTAAAAAAATAAAGGTTTTTTAATGGAAGCCCTGGAGAGAAAATATACAAGTTAATAGGAATTTTCAGCCAAAAAAATAGGAAAACTAGAATAAAGGCAGTGTACCCCTGGTTGAAATGAGTGACCTCTTGATTTGGCATGTTGAAACTTGGCAAATTGTCAAATCTGTTTTCAAACACTGAAAGCCTTTTTCAATTGGCTACACTGCTTTTTAAAGCTGCATTTACCCAATCTAGTCTTATAAAACTGGCAGAACCCTACCATAGAATAATTCTTTTAAAGTTTAAACCAATCAGCTTGACAGTTTCATCATAAAACAGTATATAAGCTAGAAGAGTCTAAAATTACACTTTTGCTTGTAAAACACACATCAATGTAGGTGGCGCCACCAATACCTCAATTTCAGATATGACATATGTGACAAACATTGATATAAAATTTGGTGATGATAGATCTAGCCATTTCTGATATTTTAATTTTAGTGTGCTTTTTTAGACAGATGACTAAGTTCAACCTCCTGTAACCCGACCAAAAATCTCTGAACTGGAACCATTTGAACTTGAGAGAGATTTTTCCAGGAATCGTTTTTGTGAAATATTGGACAATTTGGCTTGACAGTTTCAGAGAAGAAGAATTTTAAAGCTTTTTTTTAGCTTTTTCCCTATAAAATATCAGTTAATGCAGATACCAAAAAAAAAATAAGCTCAATCCCATAAAGTTTGACATGTAACTGTCTTCAGAGGCATCAGTCGAAAAATGTTTCGCAGGTTTATAACTCATATAGGACGATACAGCAAACTGGCTAAGTTCAGCTTCCCGTAACTCAGCCAAAAAGCACTGAACTAAAACCATTTGAACAAACTTGAATTATCAACATCTGAGGATAATTAATGTGTGAGATTTAAGAATTTGGCCCAGTGGTTTTTGAGAAGAAGATCTTTGTAGCCACTGAGCAAAAATTGGCTGTTATGGCATATGACTAAATTCAGATTCCCATAACTTAGCCAAGAGTCACTGAAAAGAGACCATTTGAACAAACTTCAGAAAGCACTACCCCAGGATCATTTCTGTGTGATATGAAACATTTTGGCCATATGGTTTCAGAGAAGAAGTTTTTGTAGCCCTCAGTGTGATACAGGCATTGATGACCCTGTACAAAAAAGGCCGATGCAGGTTGCGCCACCAATACCCCAATTTCATATATGACCTATGTGACCAACATTGGCATAAAATTTGGTAATGATAGCTACAGCCGTTTCTGAGATTTAAATTTTAATATATTTTTTTGCACAGTTAACAAAGTTCAACCTCCTGTATCTCAGCCAAAAATCTCAGAACTAGAACCATTCGAACAAACTTGAGAAAGATTGTTCCAGGGATCATTTCTGTGAAATATGGACAATTTGGATGGACAGTTTTGGAGAAGAAGATTTTTAAAGCTTTTTTAGCTTTTTCCCTAAAAAATCTAAGAAAATGCAGTTAGAAAAAAAATAAACAAAATCCGATATAGTTTTTTGGATGACTGATTATTTGCAAAAAATTTGGTGATGCTAGCTCCTGCCATTTTTGAGACAGCTATGGTTATCGTACAGACGACGCACTACGCATAACAGACGACGCACGACGGACGCCGCCGCACCATCGCATAAGCATACATTTCCTGATTTTTTAAAAATGCTGGGCCCATAACTTCAACAAGGGACCCATTGGTCATGGAGCTCAGCTGAACTTAGTAAAATTTTAGCAAATGCAAAATATACTTATTTGTTAGCATTTGAAAAGAGAAGATGAAATGTACCTGCTACTTGATGATAATAAAGTACTATATATAGGATTGCATAACCTATACTCTGACATGGCAATAATGCTTTTAAGTTTTAAATATTAAATCCTAATTTTTCAGCATATCCATTTTGGCAGGATAATAAGGATTTATTTAAAGAATAATTTTTATCATATATTTTTTTAAATTTCATAAATTTTCAAACTTCACATTATTAAACTAGTAAAGCACTCATAGAGTGCAGACCTCTGCCAAGTCAGCTCATTGGCCTCATATGGAACTGTCAGATATGCAGCTTTTTCCTTTAAAAATATTCCTGGATCAAGAATGTTTCTGTATAAAAAATTAATAAATTTTTTCTTTGATCATTACTGAGCTAACCTGAAGATTTAAAAAATTCTGTCAATATATTATTACTAATGTTGCTTACAGGCAAACAAACAAACCAACACCTGCGAAAAACATGACCCCTGCCGCTAAGTAGAGGTAATAAACAGTTTAAGTCGAATATATTTGCAGACTAAAGCAAAATTTCTTGTAAGTACGAATGCCGGATGTGGAAAGCGTATAAAATCGATACACGTATCAAGGTGAGATTCCTGCATGCGTGGACCTGGCATGCAGAATGCAACAAGTGACCCATTGGTCATGACGCTCAGCCGCCTGACATGTTGACAAACAGGAAACTAATAGGGAACTGGACAGCTGAATGGTAAAACTCTCGGCCTTCTCCGCTGGCGACCCGGGTTCGATTCCCGGTGTGGCTATGAGAATGGGTTATAATTGCCCGTACAAGGTCGGTGGTTTTCTCCGGGTCCTCCGGTTTCCTCCACCCTTACCTACTACCGAGCGCCAACATCTGAGCCATGGAGGGTGCCTCTTATTAGGTATTATAACTAGTTGTACAATCCATGTAAAATAAATAAAGTTTATAAGATAATATAGGTGGCATCATCATTCATGCATAAGTTCATCAAGACCCATTAGCACACCAAATTTGATGACAATCCAACCAGCCTTTCCTGAGGAACCTGGCAATTTGTGTGTATTTTTCATTACTTCTGGGATGCTCAAACATACCCCAAAACTCTGAGAATATAGGTCACAGTGACCCAATTTCAGGTTTTGAGGGGAGAACTTTTGAGGAATTCTCAGGATGCCAAGTGAGAAGATTCTTGGTTGAATGGTGATCATTTGTGCTCTACTTTGGTATCAAATTTTTCAAAGATTATGGGTAACATAGACGTAATTTCATGTTTCTAAGGAGACTTTTCATGGACCGCCCCAGATTTTAAGACCTGGATGTCAAGTTAGAATATTTTAAGTCGAACAGAGAAGATTTGAGCCCTGTTAACAGATGATGCTTCATTAGGAGACCTTGGGGACATCTAACAGTATGTCGAATTTTGGATTTGTAGGTCTAACAGTTTTAAAACGTGCCAGTCTAACAAACAGACAGACAGACAGACAGATGGATGGACAAAAGACCACGACTATAGCTCAGTTGACTTATATAGTCAGCTGAGCTAACAAAAACAGACCAGTGGTTTTGATATTAGGCAGTCCTGAATTGTAACAATAGTTTTTCACTGGAAAATTGAGGGTTTTCCTTAATTACTTGAAAGAATGAAGTGGCTGTGACACAGTTTTGGGACATCTTAATATAATAGGGACATCTTACTGCATGTAGATTTTGGGATTTGCAAGGCAAACAGTTTTAAAACAGGCCTTGTTTAACAGACCTCCAGTGGGACGAACAAAGGACCATTGCTACAGCTCAGATGACTTAAATTAAGCTGTGCTAAAAACATGCTTTCTCTTTTGAGATAAATGTTGACGATGGCAGCATTACCTATTCTCTTTTTTTTTCATGGATCTTGTTAAGGGCCAGGTAGAATCCTACCCCATCTGCATTTTTATTAAAGATAAAGATACTCACAGGCAGTTGACCCTGTTTGGTAATTTTTCCCCCGTCGACTTTTTACTGCGAGGCTCTTTCTCCCTTGGGGCACTTAATTTCAATGCTTGTGGTAAGGTACCAAAATCATCCAGCTCATTGATACCTACAACAAGCAAATTTGTGGAATTAATGTCCCCCGCTTTGGGATCTTGTTGTCTTTCATGCTTGATAAGCAACCAAAATTATGACATGCGAGAAAATCTTGAGGGCCCATGAAAACTTTAAACAGATCCACTATGTCATGTGTAGACATCTGCAGGTGAACAACTAAAACACATTAGGACCAAAATTTGATAGTTTTATTTTTAAGCAGGAGAGAAATATTTTTTCAGACAGACACTCCAAAACTAATCCAAACCAAGGTGTGCATGAGAGCAATCACTGACTAAAATTTGAATGAAATCGGATAAAATTTAGGGAAATAATCGCATGGAAATGAAAAAACAGACCCAAATCAAAGTCCCCTGCATCTGTGGAGCGGGAGTCAAAAATCAAAGGGACATATGGGTCTCGTCGCTCAGCTAAATTTTGGATATTAAGCAAATGCAAAATATACTCGTTTCATTTAAGGTACTGATTTTATTTTTATGCTAATAACTTAAACAAGGCCTACAGGCCTAATGCGAACCTGTGCACATTTTGGGAGTATGAATGGAGGTTTATTTTTAAAATTTAACATTGATTCTCTTATGTCCTGCATATCTCCCTTAGTCATTATGATTTAAGCAAAATGGACATTTCGGTCCTGTAAGTTTCAGTCTAGGACATTTTAAAACAAGGATGTAACAGTCAGGATATTTCGGATATGTTCTTTGTGCAATGTTACAGAAGTTATAATTGAAACAATAATTTTGTAGAAGAACACTATTGCAGTCATCAGTTTGAATTGGACATAATAATGGCCATAAGACCAACTAAAGCTTTCTACGACTCAACCAAAAATCAACAGACTCAATCTATTCTGATATGATTGAAAGAACCATGTCCTGGGATCATTCTTTTGAAAAAAATTGAACGATTCAACTTGACAGTTTCATCATAAACATTTTAAGCTGAAAGAGGCTAAAATTATGAGGGTTTTGCCCTTAAAAAAAAAGGTCAATGTAGGTGGCATCACAAAATCTGTAACTTCAAATATGAGTCATGTGACCAACATTTGCACAATACTTGGTAATGCTAGCTTCTGTCATTTCTGAGATTACTATGTCAACTGGTATGCTTACTTGGCCAAATCAGAAAGTTCAAATCTGTGCAACTCCGCTAAAATTCATCAAATGCAAATCATTTGAATAAACTTGAGAGGACTTGCCTCTGGGATCATTTCTGTAAAATACTGAACAATTTGGCTGGACTGTTTACAAGAAGAAGACTTTTGAAGGTTTTTCAGTGCTTTCCCTATAAAATCTAAGTAAATGCAGATAGCAAAAAAATTAGCTGAATCCCACAACATTTGATATGTGACAGATTATTTCATAAAATCTGGGGATAGTAGCTCCTGCTATTCCTGAAAAATTGTGGGTTAATTTACAGATGACCAATGATCCCCATACAAAAAAGGTCAATGCAGGTAGCACCACCAATACCTGAATTTCATATATGACTCATGTGACCAACATTGGCATAAAATTTGATGATGATAGCTCAAGCCGTTTCTGAGATTGTAATTTTAGTATGCTGTTCTGGACAGATGACTAAGTTCAACTTCCTGTAACTTGGCCAAAAATCACTGAACTTAAACCATTCAAACAAACTTGAGAAAGATTGTTCCAGGAATCATTTTTGTGAAATATTGGACAATTTGGCTGAAAAGTCTGGAGAAGAAGTTTTTTTTTTGAGTTTTCCCTATGAAATCTAAGAAATGCAGTTAGCCAAAAAATAAGCAAAATCAGATAGAGTTTTTTAGATGATTAAGTTTCTGCATAAAATTTTGTGATGCTAACTCTTGCCGTTTTCAAGATAGTATGGGTTAATGTACAGACGCCGGACGCCACCACATCATCGATAAGCTCACAGGTTTGCTAAAAAGACTGAAAGAAAGAAAGAAATAATCATGTGACAAAGCTAAGGATGAAGGAAAGACTGAAAGAAAGAAAGAAAGCCTGAAAGAAAGAAAGGCTGAAAACATAAAATGAACAGCAGTGAAAAAGCAGGGTTCGTTTAGCTTAGTTCTAGCCATAAAAAAATACACTTATGAAAGAGAGAGGTATCCGGGCAGGATGTATACATGCCAGGTCCCACAGCACAACACTCCTCATTGGTGAAGGGGCTATGTTTATGGAGTGCATCCTACTGGCCACTCTTCATTGTTTATCATGTGCGTCCCACCGCCCTGCGTTATATCACATGGTCTGTTGGGACGTACGTCCTATTGGGATGCGTCTCACCGGGTGCACACCGTTTTTTGTAGCCGTCAGTATAATACAGGCACTGATGACCCCCGTACAAAAAAGGTTGATGCAGGTGGCGCCACCGATACCTCAATTATAGATATGACTTATGTGACCAACATTGGCATAAAATTTGATGATGATAGCTCCAGCCGTTTCTGAGATTGTAAATTTAGTATGCTTTTTTTGGACAGATGACTATGATCAACTTCCTGTAACTCGGCCAAAAATCACCAAACTTAAACAATTCAAACAAACTTGAGAGAGATAGTTCCAGGAATCATTTCCATGAAATATTGGACAATTTGGCTGAACAGTTTTGGAGAAGATAATTTTTAAAGTTTTTTTTAGCTTTTCCCTATTAAATCTAAGAAAATGTAGTTAGCCAAAAAATAAGCAAAATCCGATAGTTTATCAGATGACTGATTTATTGCATAAAATTTTGTGATGCTAACTATTGCCGTTTTCAAGATAGTATGGGTTAACGTACAGACAACGGACGATGGATGACAAACGACAGCACATCATTGCATAAACTCACAGGTTCGCTAAAAAGTATTGAATGATCACTTCTTATGTCATCAGGAAAATACAGGCCTGGCTTATGTAAAAGGATTGTCTTTAGTAAATGTGATAAATGAACAAAGCTGATAAAGTTTACAAAGTTATTAATACAGAAATATAAAACTTTCATAAAATGTCTATATTTCAATTAAGTTACGAGCTTCTGAGTAATGGTTTAAAGTCAAAATCTCTGGGAGCACCACTATTTATAGTGAAGAGGCTTAATAGCGTGACTGAAAGAGAAAATCTTACAATCAATTTACAGATTAACTTAATGACAATAATACATACATAATTAGAAGTAACAATACACATGTTCATGGAAGAAAGTCACACTCAGGATGTTTTGCACACCTGCATGTAATGCATGACTTGGGACTTTTTCTGTAAAATTGGGATGTTCTGCGTTTGTTTGGCTCATGTTGTCAGTGATATAATATGTATTTTCTTTTCTTCTACATTTACCCTACACCAATGTTCTTTATACATACTAGCACCAATGTTCTTTGTACATACTAGACAACAGGTATCCACATGGGGCATAAAAGCAACACTGTCCATATCCTTTGCTCTGTACCCTTTATATCTTATAATGCCACCATGAACTTCCTGTGTATAGCTGGAGGTAGCTAGGTCAGCATGCTACTAGCCAAAGTCCACTCAAGTTCAAAAGCTGCAGGTTTGAAAGCCTAGTCATTACCCCTGCCTGGTTTAGATAACAGCTCTGACAGAGATGATAGCTCGATATCTTACTTGACCAAACCTGATGTCCATATCCAGTATCTTACCTGTAATTCATATGACCGTGAATTGTTTACCTAGATACATGTACAAGTACTTGGCCTCAACCCTGTTCAGTGTACATAATAGCCAACTTCAGACATGGGGCATGTAGGCAACCCCCTGTATCTGTCCTTTGTTGGTTGCTGTATACTAGTGCTGATAATATAATGCTGCAATGAACTTCCTGTTTAGAGGCTGGAGGTTGACCAGCTCACTAGCCTGTAGCTTGCTACAAAGGCAGCAGGGATGAATGCTTTGTAAATACCCCTGCCTAAGACAGGGGTGAAAGCTTTGTACCCGCAATTGACCCAAACCTGGTTTCCACTTCCAGTACCAGTATCAAATTTGTACCTGGAGTACCTTATACCAGGTAGAGGTACTTTAGTTGCAGGTACAGGTACAAGGTACTTCCTACTCATGACAGCAAGGTACAGGTACTCTGAATTGTGTACCTAGGTACAGGGAAAGGTACAAGTACCTGGCCCCAACTCTGGCAGGGGTGAGAGAATTACACAATACAACGCACCACAAGCTTTTACCACTGAGAGAATTGCAAAACATCACAGACAGCACAGGCTTGTAGGGGTGAGAGAATTACACACTACCAAACACAACATGCTTGTAGGGTTGTGAGAATTACACACTTTACCATGCACCAGGCTTGATTGGGCAAGAGAATTACATACTATACAATGCACTAAAGGCTTGTAAAGGTGAGAGATCAGAAAGCTTGGCACAGAATATCCTACACAGGTACAGACAACACAAAGGAGAACACAGACCTGTACCTCCAGCCACTGTATTGCCGTTGTTGTCTTTTTTCTTCCTCTCTACAACACTATGACTGACTCCCGTATTAGGGGACAGTCTCTGGATCTGATTGGACCTTTTGGCAATGAGCTCATCTGCAGGGTTATCCTTGCGCGTCTCCTCTCCTGCTCTTATGCGTTCTTTTTTGCTCTTCCTGTTCTTGCCCTTATTCGTGGTGCTGATGATGACAGGAGCTGGTGCAGGATCAGGTATTGGTGGCACATCCCTGCTCTTGGCATCCTGAATCATCTGTTCACGCACTCCAGGAGTCTGAGGCTTTTCTTCACATTTCACTTTATCTGTAATAAAAGGTTCATAGTCTTAAAGACCTGAGTGATTCAAAGACTTTTACAGACTTTTCTCCACCTAATCTAAAGACATTTCAAAGACTTTTGTGAAACTGCCAAGCAATTGTTATTGTATATATCAAGTGAGCCATAAGTCATGACACTGAGTCGATTATTTTGAATAGCAGGGTGCTACACTGCAAGCCTTAACACACACACATACATATATATATTCAGAGTTCCTTTTATGGCAACACCTGTGTGCCTTTGCGCTATTATGGACAAAAAGGTGCACTTAAGTCTGCCTATATGAGCCCTGGAAGTGCACGTTTTGTGCAACTGATTCAAAAACAGCCTTTCTGTTACATTCCTAGATGCCCTGAATAACTATAATGAAAGGTATTTCCGACGGTGCTGATCCTTTTATTTGAGCCATAAAAATTAGTCTGATTGTACCTGTATATGTGTGAAATGATTTGTACACTCGTGCAATAGAGGAGAAAATGCCATGAAAAAGAAGTACCAATGTAAGTTACTCGGGCAAAACAGCAGACAAAACTGCATGCAAAAACATAAAGCAAACAGAAATGGTACAGATTTGACAACAGAAAACAAGAGAAAGACAGAAGGTGGTGCCACCGTCTTCCCAAAAAAACAAACCTATCCAAGATCTTCGGTCAATTTGATTTTTGGACCAATCTAGCATCCCTTATTGAGATATTTATGATTTTGTGTGATTTTCACCATATATGGCAATATTCAAGGTCAAGGCCACTCTCAAAGGAAACGTCATGACCCCAATTTAAAAACATCATCCCATAACCCATGCCTACTGGTATGTATATGCATAATATGAAAGAAATCTGTCCATTAGTTTTTTACTTATAATGCTCATAGTATTGTTAAGTGGCAATGAAGAGGATAATAAACAGCACAAAAACAAGAAAAGGGTAACAGATGGCGCCACCTGTTTTAAGTACATGACAACACTATCCAAGATGTTTGGTCAAGTTGGTTTTTTATATCAATCCATGCAAGATTTCTTGAGATATTTAGAAATTTGTGCAATGACCAAAAATAGGTCAAGGTCACCCATCTTCAAACTTGACTAGGATTTTGTCAATATACATCTCCACCGAAGAAATAAAATTCCTGCGGTGAATCCTTTTAGAGATATCCTGCTCACAAGCCAAAGTTGAAAAATCTGAGAAAAATTCATTAAAAACCAGAAATTGAAGGTGTCACCCGGTTACTTGTGCAGAAGGTACAGACCGTCAGTCCCAATTATCATAGTAAGTTTTGTGAAAATCCACCCAAAGGTTCATGAGAAATAAGCTTCTAAGTGTTTTTCTATAATTAGCTCTAAAACTTAGAAAAATAGGTCAAGGTCACCCATCTTCGAAATCTTTGAGTGGTTTTGATATTAGGAAATCCTGAAGTGTGAAAATAGGTTTTTAATAAAAAATTGAGGTTTTTCCTTTATTTCTCAAAGGAACGAAGTCACAAAGACCAAGTTTTTGGCTAAGTAGGAGATCTTGGAGACATCTAACATTATGCCAAATTTTGGATTCTTAGGTCTTACGGTTTCAAAACGTGCCACATCTACAGACAGACATACGGACAGACAAACGGACGACAAACAATAGACCACGACTATAGTTCAGATGACTTATAGTCAGCTGAGCTAAAAATAGGTCAAGGTCACCCATCTTCGAACTTGACCGTGATATACGGTTCTAAGTGTTTTTCTATAATTAGCTCTAAAACATAGAAAAATATGTCAAGGTCACTCATCTTCAAACTTGACTGAGATTTTGTCAATATACATCTCCACCTAAGAAATGAAATTCCTTCGTTGAATCCTTTTAGAGATATCCTGCTCACAAGGTAAAAGTTAACAGACACCGGACGGACAGACAGACAGCTTGGGTGATGACAATAGCCATCAGCCTAAGGGCTGAGGGCTAAGTACTAAAATAACAGCAAAAGCTGACAAAAGCCCTCAGCCAAAAGAGCAGTATTAATGGATTGTAACAGTAACAAGTATTCATGTAATATATGTTCCAACAAGGATGTATATCTGTACATATGTCTCTTGTTCAAGTTGTGAATTGGAATTAGAGAGGTATGTAGTAACTTTGTAAGTCTGGCCCCAGTCTTGGCAAGTCATGCAGCACTTAAGAGATCATCATGGCCAATGACCATTTCACATTCCAAAACAATCCATCCAGTGTTTCTTCAGAAATAAGCTCCTAAGTTTTTTCCATTATAAACTCTGTGACCTTGAGAAGTAGTTCAAGGTAATCCATCTCCGAACTACCGAGATTTTGTTGCTATGTATCAGCACCGAAGAAATGAAATTCCTGTTTTGAATACTTTTGGAGATATCCAGCTCACAAGGCCAAAATGAAAAATCCAATAACAAGGCCTACAGGCCTAATGCGAACCTATGCACTGGGAAATACTCCAGGTATAATGCTTCAATGCAGGACCATTACTCTTCATTTATATAAACAATGCAAGTCCTACACATTTTTAATAAGAAACAATTACACAAACATCACCGCTAAAATTCTGGCATGGGTGCACACAACACAACAAGGGACCCATGGGTCTCGACACTCAGCTGCATTTGTGTTGCTATATGCATTTGTGTGGATATATGTTTATGAGGTTTTCCAAAATATTGGTCCTGTGATCAGTTTGATGCCAACCTGTCTACCGTAACTGGAGTTATCATCCATAAACTAATTTGTGAATGGATGGGCCCTGAGACCTTAACCTTTGACCTTATGACCCCAAAATCCAAAGGAAACTTCTCCTATTGGCAGGTGCACCATATGTTGATGATGGAAGCATTGAGATGAAAAGTTTGGCTTAAAATGCATCCACAATCTTTCTAAAGTGGTGGGTCCTGTGATCTTGACCTTTGATCTCATGACTCCAGAATCAACAGTTCTTACTTTAGTCGTGGGCCATATATAAGTCAAGTTTTAAACCAATATTTCAAACTAAACTGGTGTTATCATCTGAAAACTAATATGTGGATTGATGGCCCCCATGACCTTGACCTTGTGACCCCAAAATCCATAAATCACTTCCACTATTGGCAGGTGAGCAACATCTGGAAGATAGAATGTTTGGGATAGAAAGTTTGGCTAAAAATAATCAATCTTTTTAAAGAAGTGGGTCCTGTGACCTTGACCTTTTGGCCTTATGACCCAAAAATCAAAAAGATTTCTTACATTATTGGTGGGTCATATATAAGTCAAAATTGAAACCAATATGTCGATCCAAACTAGAGTTTTCATCCAGAAACAAATATATGGACAGATGGGCCCCTGTGATGATGACCTTTGACCTTGTGACCCCCAAATCAATCAGCTCAGCTATATGTGCAAGATGAAAGGTTTTGGACGAAAAGTTTGGCTTAAAATGCATCCACAATCTTTCTAAATAAGTAGGTACTGTGACCTTGACCTCTGACCTAATGACCCAAAAATTTAACAGAATCTTCCCCTATTGGCAGGTTAGCAATATCTTCAAGGTGGAAGTTTTGGGATGAAAAGTTTGGCTTCAAATGCATATGCATTCTTTTTAAAGAAATGAGTCCTGTAACCATGACCTTTGACTGTTGAACCCCAAAATCCACACGGTTCTTACTTTAATGACGAGTCATACATAATTTAAGTTTGAAACCAATATGTAAAACTAAACTGGAGTTATCATCTGGAAACTAATTTGGGAACAGATGGCCCCTGTGACCTTGACCTTTGACCATGTGATCCCTAATTTATTTATGCTATCCCAATACAAGCTAAATGTTCAAAATGGAAAGTTTGGGATGAAAAGATTGGCTTAAAATGCAGCCATAATCTTTTAAAAAAGTGAGTCGTGTAACCTTGACCTTTGACCTCATGACCCCAAAATCATATAGGTTCTTGCTTTAGTGGTGGGCCATATGTAAGTCAGGTTTGAAATCCATGTGTCAACACAACCTGGAGTTATCATCTGGAAACAAATTTGTTTGGATGGACAGGTTGACAGACAGACAGGGTGATAACTATATGGCATCCACTTGTGATCAATAAACACACCAGGTTTTGGGACACTAGATGTAATTACAGCTGAGAAACTGACATGATTGTTGTCATTTTATAGTAAAAATTATTTTTAAATATTCATTAAAATACAAAAAAATACAGGTGGCGCCACCACTTTTCAGGAACTGACAAAATTAGTCATGCTCAATATTCAAGGCAAGATTCATGACAATCCATGCATTAATTATCAAGACATTGGAGGTTTTGTATTATATTTTTTATTACTCTGGGAGGTACTTTCAAGCCCCATAGCTTGAAGAGGATATAGGTCACAGTGACCTAATTTCTGGTTTCCAAGGAGATTTTTTATTGACCTCCCTGCATATTCGCTTAGAGGTTTCTAGGTCCGGCAGTTATGATTTGTGCCCTGCAAACGAACGCGGACAGCCGACGGACAAAGCGCCATTCCTATACCTCAGTTGACTTACAGTCAGGCTGAGCTAAAAATGATTGTAGCTGGCACCACCAGTCTTGTATACAACCAAGCCATCAGAGATATATACATATGCCCAATTTCAGACTGATATATCAAATCTCTCCTGAGAAATAAGCAAGGACACATAATGCAAAAATTATTGTAGGTGGCACCTCATTTTTATATGATATGAATAAATATAAATATTTCAGGCTGATATATCAAATTCCTCTGTAGAAATAAGCAGGCACATACACTGTGCAAAAGTTGTTGTAGGTGGCCACTCCTGTCTTGTGAACGAGAAAGCCATAAAAAACACAGACAGGTCAAAATATCAGGCCAATACATCACACTTAAATTGAGTCTGCTGCATGGGGCTGACCAGGCTTAGGTGAGAAAGGCAGCTTGCTCTGAGTGAACTGTGACAAACTGCTGGCTCAGGCTACTGCACTGAGTGAACTCATGACCTGCACCTGGCTAGACTAAGGGAACTTTTGACAAATACCTGGCTGCACTGAGTGAACTCTTGACCTGTTGCATAATCTGACACAGTTGGCAGTCTGCAAAAGCTATAAATAGATCCAGGCTGAACTTTGGTGTCAAATCTGATGCAGTTGGCAGTCTGCCAATGCTATAAATAGAATGCAGCTACTGCACTGAGTGAACTCCTGACCTATTACTGGCTGCACTGAGTAACTCTTGACCTGTTGCTTTATCTGATACAGTTGGGAGTCTGTCAAAGCTATAAATAGATCCAGACTAACCTTTGGCGTGTTGCTAAATCTAAAATAGTTGATACACCATTGCATAAGCTCATAGATTGGCTCCACATGCAGCCCTGAGGGGCATGACACACGAGGTGATCACATGATACTCATGAGGTGATCACATGCTACCTATGAGGTAATCACATGGTGCCCATGAGGTATTCACATGTCACCCATGAGGTGATTACATGCCTTGTACTTGGCTGCACTGAATGATCTCTTGATTTGTTGCCAAATCTGAAACAGTTGGCAATTTCTCAACCTATTTAAAGATACAGACTCAATCTCGGCCTGTTGGTAAATCTGTTTACACATACTGAAAGACTTTGGCAAAAATGCTTTTTTTTTCAAGCTGATATATTCATAAACTTTTTATCAAAATATCTTGAATAATAAAAGATGCAGTCCTTTCACTGTTGAAGGTCCAATAATTCTGCCAAAAATCATTCAAGTAAACCTGAGCAAAGGCCACCTAAGAATAATTTTTGTTAAGAATAAATTTTATAAAACAAATTGGTCTCAGTGACTTCAGTCAAAAAGTTTTGTAGGTTTATAACTCATATGGAAAAATACAGCAAAATGGCTAAGTTAAGCTTCCCATAACCCAACCAAAAAACACTGAACCAAAAACCATTTGAACAAACTTGAATTATCAACATCTAAGAATAATTATTGTGTGAGATTTAAGAATTTGGCATAGTGGTTTCTGAGAAGATCTTTGTAGCCACTGAGATAAAATGGGCTGTTATGGCATATGACTAAATTCAGCTTCCCAAAACTCAGCCAAAAGTCACTGAACTGAGACCATTTGAACAAACTTCAGAAAGCACTAACCTAGGATCATTTCTGTGCCATATTAAACAATTTTGCCATATGGTTACAGAGACGAAATTTTCTGTAGTCGTCAGTATGATACAGGCACTGATGGCCCCCGTACAAAAAAGGCCGATGCAGGTGGCGCCACCAATACCTTAATTTCAGATTTGACTCATGTGACCAACATTGGCATAAAATTTGATGATGAGAGCTCCAGCAGTTTCTAAGATTGTAATTTTAGTATGCTTTTTTGGACAGATGACTAAGTTCAACTTCCTGTAACTCAGCCAAAAATCACTGAACTTAAACCTTCAAACAAACTTGAGAGACATTGTTCCAGGGATAATTTCTGTGAAATATTGGACGACTATTCCACGACTGACCAACCAGCTTGCCAGAAAATACCCCGCAATAAGCATATTCAAATAGTTTCTTAGGTGACTAATATTTTGCATAAAACTTGGTGATGCTAGCTCCTGCTGTTATTGAGATAGTATGGGTTAACGTACAAATGATGCAACACCATCACATAAGCTCACAGGTTCGCTAAAAAACATGTTAAACAAATAAGCATACGAGCAAAAACTCAACTTAGAGGAAACTCCAACTTGAGTCTACAAGTGTTATGCATAGCAAGGCCTAGCCAGCTTCAAGAGATATGAATGAAATGCTACAAAATATACATCAAATTCAATATTAATTTTGATATCATTTAAAACATCAGAATTCACAAGATAAAAATTTCAAAACATTTTAATAATAGCTGAAAATACTTCCTCTCATGCCTTTAATATATCATTTGTAAGATTGAACATATAACAATTTAACTTAAAATATAGCTTGCATTTAATTCTTACATAAAGAGCATCAAAAGTGCTTATTATGCCCATCATATGTATTGTGACCTCTGACCTCATTAACCGTTATCCCTTTCAGAAAAATCTTTCCTGAATATTTTTGACAAGGTACATTATATTGGAGCCCATAACTCCAACATATTACCAAATATTGACCAAATTTCTAGCATATACACAGGAAATATTTGGAGGAATAGTTATGTCAAATATGCACAAAACAACACCAGTGGATTTGATACAAGGCAGTCTTGAAGTGTAACAATAAGATTTCAATGGAAAATGGAGGTTTTTCTATAATTTCTCAAAGGAACAAGTCGCAGTGAGCCAGATGTGCGTTTGGTAGGAGAACTTGGGATATTTAACTGTATATCATATTTTGGATTTGTAGGTTCAGCGGTTTCAAAACATGCCCTGTTAATAGCCAGAACAGGTCGAATTTGGGTTTCATAGGTTCAGCCATTCCAAAATATGCCCTGTTAACAGTCAGCTGACGAACCACTATCCAGAGGGATCACTATCCAGATCGTTAGCTCAGATGACTTCAAGTCATGTTAGTTTCTCCAGTATTTCCATATTTCCAAGTAATTAACATTTAGTTAACTGCCATATTTCCCTCATCTGAATGGTCATATAGCTATCACAATTCATGGTTTGTGATGCTCACCTGTGTGACTAGTAGTCCTTGCATCATCTACATATATTAAAGGCTTGCTGGTAGGCAGGTCCTCCACACTGCGTTCTTCTGACGTCTCCCGGTCTTTCTCATCCGAATCAAGATTATGGTCTTGGTTTTCTTGATTTTGCAGGTCCAAGTCTGGCTCAGGTGATGAGTTTTTACTGCATAATAAATTATATACAGTCAAAAAAGTCAGTCCCATGACCTTTAGCAAGCCTTCTTTAAAATATATTCCACCCTCTGCAATGAACTGAATTAATTGACAGGCTTCACTTCAGAATTTCAGTCAATTAATTTTAAATTACTCCTTTCAGACTAATTTTATATACAACTATAGGTTTGGGACCATAAAGGTCCTCAATCAGGGCCCTGTGGCCATATTGGATGTCAGATTGATGGACGATTTATCAGTAATAATAGTCTTAAAGGGACAAATCCTCAAAATATCATGATACTATCTAACAAGTGGCCCATAGGCAATGACGCTCAGCTAATTTAGACTGGGTGCTCATTTTTTTTATTAATGTTATATATTGTCTGTGAGAATAGCCTATGGCTAAAGTTACAGTGTTGAAAAAATGGACAGAAAATAAAAATTTCAAAACTCATAGGCGACCTGCCCAGGACCCCCCTGGATTTCACAATAGAGGGTTCCAAGGAAAATGGATACAATTTGTACCCTGTCTGTCTGGGTGCTCAAAATCATGTTTCTGGTCCATAGCTGGCAGAATATAGGTCACCATGATCCAATTTAAGGTTTCCAAAGAGGATTGCCAAGGATTTCCCTAAATGTCATGTTAGAAGATTCTAGGGCTAATGGATACAATTTGTGCCTTGTCTGTCTGGGTGCTCAAAACCATTTTTCAGCCCATAGGTCACACAATATAGGTCACCAAGACTTTATTCCAGGTTTCCAAGGACACTTGACTAAGACCTCCCTGAATTTTATATTAAAAGATTCTAGGCCTGATGGATACAATTTGTGCTCTATCTGACTGTCTGGGTGCTTATATGACATCTTTTCTGATAGGTTGCAAAATGTAGGTCATGGTAACCTATTTTCAGTTTTCCAAAGACTTTGGCCAGGGTGTCTCAGAAAGTTACATTAGAAGATTCTAGGCCTAACAGATACAATGTGTGCCCTGACAGACTGTCTGGTCCCTTTATGACTTCTGTTCCTAAAGGTTGCAAAATATGGGTCATGGTGACCTAATTTCAGTTTTCCACAGACATTTGCCAAGGACATCTCAGAATGTTACATTAGAAGATTCTAGGCCTAACAAATACAATGTGTGCCCTGCCTGATTTTCTGGATGCTCAAAATCCTGTTTTTGGCCTGTAGGTAAAAAAATGTAGGTCACCATGACCCAATTTCAGGTTTCCAAAGAGATTTACCCTAGGACCTCCCAGACTGTTGCATTAGAAGATTCTGGGCCTAACAGATACGATTTGTGCCCATCTGACATTCAAGGTGCTCAAAATCAGGTTTTTGTCTCGTAGGTCACAAAATGTAGGTCACTATGACCTTATTTCAGGTTTCCAAGTATATTTGCCTAGAGCCTCCCAGGAAATTGTGTTAGAAGATTCTAGGCCTCACAGGTACGATTTGTCACCATTTGACATTCAGGGTGTTCATACACATCTTTTTCCTATAGGTTGCAGAATATAGGTCACAGTGACCTAATTTCATGTTTCAAAGGACATTTGCCTAGAACCTCCCTAAATATCATGTTGGAGGATTCTAGGCCCAATGGATACTATTTGTGCCCGATCTGACTGTATGGGTGCTCAAAATCATGTTTTCTGCCAATAGGTCACAAAATATAGGTCACTATGACCTAATTTCAGGTTTCCAAGAAGATTTGCCTTGAAACTCTCAAGATATTGAGTTAAAAGATTCTAGGCCTCACATATACGTTTTGCCCCATCTGACATTCAGGGTACACAAAATCATATTTTCAGCCTGTAAATAACAAAATATAGGTCACCATGACCTAATTTCAGATTTGCTTGGAACCCTCCTTAAAGTCACATTTGATTTCTAATTTTAGGTTTCCAAGAAGATTTGCCTTGAAACTCTCAGGATATTGAGTTAAAAGATTCTAGGCCTCACATATACAATTTGCGTCCCTTCTGACTGTCTGGATGCTAAAAATCATGTTTTCGGCCAGTTGGTCATGAAATATAGGTCACCATGACCTAATTTCAGGTTTCCAAAGAGATTTGCCTAGATACTCCCAGGATATTGTGTTGGAAGATTCTAGGCTCCACAGATATGATTTGTCTCCATCTGACATTCAGGGTGCTCATATGACATCTTTTCCCTATAGGTCGCAGAATATAGGTCAGTGACCTATTTTCAAGTTTCGAAGGATATTTACCTAGGATACCCAAAATGTCAGGTTGGAGGTTTCTAGGCCTAACAGATACAAATTGTGCCCCGTCTGACTGTCTTGGTGATCAAAATCATGTTTTTGGCCTGCAAGTCACAAAATATAGGTCACCATGACCTAATTTCAGGTTTCCAAGGAGATTTGCCCAGGACCTCCCTGGATGTACAGTAAGAAGTTTTTAGGTCTAACGGTTACGATTTGTGCCCTGTTAACGGCCGGACTGCCGGACAGACGACAGAAAAAGGGTGATCGCTATAGCTCAGATGACTTACAGTCAGCTGAGCTAAAAAGTTATTGCAAAATGATTTTATAATATTTGCCTGACAAACCTTTTTATTATCATATAAATGTGACATCTGTGAACCAATGCTGACTATATGAAGCATTTATAACCTACTGGTCTCTATAGACAGAAATGGGTTCACCATCCTGTTGAAATACCGTTTCCTTTGCCTAAATTGGCATCATGACATTGACATGGAAAATCTTTACAGACACATACAATTCCATACAAAGTCTACTGAACAAAGCAAAGCATTGTGACATTTACAAAAGCTGGAATGTGAGAAAGTTGTCCAAGGGCAGGTATATCATTGACAACATTCAATATATATACCCACCCTAGAACTCAAATGGATGTAATGCAAAGTTGAGGCTCTACCACTTTAATTAAGTAAAACAGGAGATGTTGGAGGGATGGTGGCAGCACCAGCTCTGCTGATCTGAGAACATCAAATATCAATATTTGATGTATTTGATCAAATACTGGACAAATACATATGTATAAATACATAATCATATCTGCGATAATTTTAAACAAGGCCTACAGGCCTAATGCGAACCTGTGCAGTCAGATATACACCAGGTATAATGCTTCAATGCTGGACCATTTCTTCAAGTACATGTGTAACATGTATATGAACAATGCCAGTACTAAACATTTTGAACAAGAAACAATTACACAAACATCACTGCTGAAATTCTGGCATAGGTACACACAACACAATAATGATTGTAGCTGGTACCACCAGTCTTGTATACAACAAAGCTATCAGAGATATATACATATGCCCAATTTCAGACAGATATGTCAAACCCCTCCTGAGAAATAAGCAAGGACATACACTGTGCAAAAATCATTGTAGGTCGCGCTACCTGTCTTGTACACGATAAAGCTATTCGATATGTATAAATTACCTGATTTCAGGCTGATATATCAAGTTCCTCCATAGAAATAAGCAGGCAAATACGGTGTGCAAAAATCATTGTAGGTGGCAACACCTGTCTTGTGAACAAGAAAGCCATTAGTGACAAATAGACAAGTCAAAATATCAGGCCAATACACCAAAGTTTCCTCGAGTTTGATGCACTGGGCTAAGGAGGCTAAGGTGAAAAAGGCAGTTGCCCTCAAGTGAACTATGACAAATTGCTGGCCTAAGCTACTGCACTGAGTGAACTCTTGACCCACACCTGGCTAGACTATTTGAACTTTTGACCTGTATCTGGCTGCATTGAGTGAACTCTTGACCTGTCGAATAATCTGACACAGTTGGCAGTCTGGAAAGCTATAAATAGATCCAGACTGACCTATGGGGCCAAATCTGATGCAGTGGGCAATCTGGCAAAGCTATAAATGGATTCAGAGTTACTGCACTGAGTGAACTCTTGACCTATACCTGGCTGCACTGAGTGAACTCTTGACCTGTTGCCTAATCTGATACAGTTGCCAGTCTGCCAAAGCTATAAATAGATCCAGGCTGACCTTTTGCCTGTTGCCAAATCTGAAACAGTTGGAAGTTTGCCAAGCTATTTAACCTGAAATCTAAATGTCTAGTGGCATGATGTAATAGATGCTGATAAACTGGTGCCAGGCTAGGTGTAACTGCTTCACACAGCTAAAATATAGTAAAATGACTCAATTCAATCTCCATAATGCATGTGGAACCATTAAAGACAATTATTATAAGAATTATTTGGGATTATTCTTGTAAAATATTAAACAAATTGGCCTCGGTGGCGTCAGTCAAAAATGTTTTGCAGGTTTATAACTCATACAGGAAAATACAGCAAAATGGTTTAGTTCAGCTTACTGTATCTTAGCCAAAAATTAAATTAACCAAAAACATTTGAACAAACTTGATTTATCAACATCTAAGGATAATAAATGTGTGAGATTTAAGAATTTGGCCCAGTGGTTTTTTTAGAAGAAGATCTTTGAAACAACTGTGCTAAAATTGGCTGACGTAATGGCATATGACTAAATTCAGCCACGCATAACTTGGCCAAAAATGACTGAACTAAGACCATTTGATCTTATTTCAGAAACCACTACCCTAGGATCATTTCTGTGTGATATTAAACAATTTGGCCATATGGTTTCAGAGGAGAAGTTTCTTTGTAGCCCTAAGTATGATATGGGCACTGATGACCCCCGTACAAAAAAGGCCGATGCAGGTGGTGCCACCAATACCTCAATTTCAGATATGACTCATGTGACCAACACTGGCATAAAATTTGGTGATGATAGCTCCAGTCGTTTCTGAGATTGTAATTTTATCATGCTTTTTTGGACAGATGACTAAGTTCAACTTCCTGTAACTCAGCCAAAAATCACTGAACTTAAACCATTCAAACAAACTTGAGAGATTGTTCCAGGAATCATTTCTGTGAAATATTGGACAATTTGGCTAAACAGTTTCGGAGAAGAAGATATTCCAATATAATCTTAGAAAATACAGTTAGCCAAAAAATAAGCAAAATCCCAGAGAGTTTTTCAGATGATTAATTTTTTTGCATAAATTTGGTGATGCTTACTCCTGCCATTTTCAAGATGGTAAGGGATAACATACAGACGACTGACAACGCCACAACATAGCATAAGCTCACAGGTTTGCTAAAAATTTACTACTTCCTAACTTCTGAACAACCCAGAGACAGCATCAAGTCTAGTGTTTCACTTCTCCCGGAGACATTATGAACATTTATTGTGCTGAAAATTAATCAAGTTTCTGTATAACCAATACATTTGCATATTTGTAATTATATTTTTATTTTATGTTCTGTATTTATATTTGAATTTGTATTTATCTTCAGTCACTCATATTTGTATTTGTATATGGACAGGACCAGCTATCGTATTTATATTTATATTTGTATTTGGCATGCTGTATTTGACCCCAACCCTGAAGAGCACTAACCTGTTCTGAGAACCTCAAACAGAAACAGCACTCACTTGATCTGAGAGCCTCAGACAGTAACGGCACTTGTTCTGAGAGCCTCAGACAGTAATGGCACTTGTTCTGAGAGCCTCAGACAGTAACAGCACTTGTTCTGAGAGACTCAGTAATGGCACTTGTTCTGAGAGCCTCAGACAGTAACGGCACTTGTTCTGAGAGCCTCAGACAGTAACGGCACTTGTTCTGAGAGCCTCAGACAGTAACAGCACTTGTTCTAAGAGCCTCAGACAGTAACGGCACTTGTCCTGAGAGCCTCAGACAGTAACGGCACTTGTTCTGAGAGCCTCAGACAGTAAGGCACTTGTTCTGAGAGCCTCAGACAGTTAGGCACTTGTTCTGAGAGTCTCTGACAGTAACCGCACTTGTTCTGAGAGCCTCAGACAGTAACGGCACTTATTCTGAGAGCCTCAGACAGTAAAGGCACTTGTTCTGAGCCTCAGACAGTAAGGGCACTTGTTCTGAGAGCCTCAGACAGTAACGGCACTTGTTCTGAGAGCCTCAGACAGAAAGGGCACTTGTTCTGAGAGCCTCAGACAGTAACGGCACTTGTTCTGAGAGCTTTAGACAGTAACAACACTTACTCGTTCTGAGCCTCAGACAGTAACAGCACTCACTTGTTCTGAGCCTCAAACAGAAGTAGCACTTACTCGTTCTGAGCCTCAGACAGTAACAGCACTCACTTGTTCTCTCGTTCCTTTTCCTGTTTCTCCTTTTCTAGCTTCTCCATCTTTTCCTTCTTTTTCTTCTTCTTTTTTTCACGTTTCCTGGCAGCAGCAGCACGTTTACTTTCCTCTCTGCTGCGTTCTTGGTCCAGCTCTTCCAACAAGATGGATGCATTCTTGTTGGCTTCTGCTGCCTGACGATCTTTTGCACTAACAATTATCTCCATACACTGATGACACTTCTTCAGCAAGTCCTGAAATAAATAAGGGTGTGTGGTTTGTTAAACTTAAGTTCATGTTCATGCGAAGGGGAATGCTACAGCATTTGTTCATAATTCCAACCCCCAAATGTTGCCTTTCAAAACTCGTTTATATGTTGATATATAACCCTTCTAACAGGGCTTCTGAAATGGTCAGATGCAGGCCCAAGGTACAGAATTTTGTAGAGTACCTAGGTACAGGTCCAGGTACTTGTTTTCGTAAAATGGCAGAATATATTTTTAACAAGGGATCCATGGGTCACTGTGCTCAGCTGAAGTTGTCCTGGATGGTAAAGTTCAAAATACTATCAAATGGAGATAAAGTCTGAGAACAAGAGGTAATATAGGCCATATTGATATATAATCAGGCCTAACCCCAGTTGAACATGTTATGAAATTAGTGAAAACTGATTAATATAATGGGCTTTACTATGCTAATATATTTCTATTTGCATGTAGGCCTATAACTTTAAAGTTAATCTATAAATTGCACATATTTGTTACTCATAATGCCGATGTCTGTATGTACAAAAGCTCTTCACTTCCTAATACAAATGCTAAATGGGAAATAGTCCGGCCCTTAAGAGCTGGGGCAGTGTGTCCGGAGCTGTAGACACTTTGTATATCATATAAATATTTCACAAGGGTAATATGTCATCTAATCTATGGTGTTGTACCATTTACTTACGCAATTTGTACCACATCCCACTGAAATATCTCCTTCGCAGACAATAATCACAATGTTATAAATGGGTCTAGCCAAATGTTGAGGGCTAATCAATATTATGAAAGGGAAGGTGTTCATTAAATAATTAGTGCATTTATGATATGAGATGAATTTCATGCAAATATTTATCAAGAAATATAAAATCCTGTATAAAGAAAATGTGTGATATGAAAGCAATGACAATAATTACAAGCCCATTTGAAGCAGTTTCTGTCACTTTACAGAAACAAAACTGATAAGACTGACAATAGATGCTATAGGTGAACCTCAGTGTGGCTGGCCCTACATCTCTGGACCACTGTTTTATGCACACAGCTAGGTTGTTGGGGCACCAGTCAAGCAGTCAAGGCCATCAAACATTTTTTTTCCTACTAAGAGCAGTTCACTGTAAGTGGTACAGACTGTCATATATACCATATTCTAGTTACATGCATCAAATAGGAACTATTGATGGCCAGCCAAATAATATTGTTAGACTGTACAGTAGTATCACAGTAGTGCATCACAGTGGCTTTTACAGATGACCACACCCTGCTGTGCAGAGCTGTCCCTACAGGCATATGCATACCAGGCCAGTGTCCTGGCTGTATCTGTACAGGGATATTTGATGCAGGTCTCCACTATCTCATATTATTGCACTTTTGTATATACTCCTACCACAAACTGAAGTACTCCCATTAGCTAATACTGAAAAGACAAAAACCTGGTCCAATTATAGCACTGACAGGAGAGTAGGATTACAAGGCTACAAATTTAAGCACTTTGGTTCCCAACCTATATAGATCTACCTTGCTCTCCCAGCCAGGCTCAAGGCCATCTATTTTCAACAACCTGCTGCATGTTTTGTACCAATATCTCTCTCAGTATGTTTAGGTCTGGGTGGTTAGTGACTCTGACACATCCCCTGTACCCAAACAGGAGAAGTTGGGCATCCAGGATTCAGTGGAAGCTAGTAGACTGGCTCCTTACCTCATCATCTGCATGCAGGTACTGAAATATCTCATTCACTCTCATAGATATCATCATGTTATCCATTTGTGCAGTTCTAACACATATAAAATATTCCTAGTCGCAATTGGACACCTCCACAGGCTTTTCCTCGATGCTTGTTATTGTATAGTCATAATCAGGTCAGCTTCTGAAAATGGCGCCAAACTAGGTCAGCATTTCAGGCCCTGCCCACATAATGAGGTCATCTGCCACCGTTGTTGGTTTGTGTGACCCCACCACTGTGCCTCCCGGGGTTAATTAAATCAGTTACGTTAGAGCCACTCTGAACTGAAGCATCTTTGTACTGGCCCTGGCAAGTAGGCATAATCACACCAACCATCTACTTCCTTTCTTCCTCATATTCATAAACATACCAGCATCTCATTATACATGCTCCAGAGGGGCCCCTCATTATAATATTATAATGACTGTTTTGCCAGGTGTCTATATGACCTGCTTCTGGGGACTTATCTGCCAGCTGCTCCAACACTCAGGTGAAACCAGGCCTCGAAATGATGCATGTTGAGCTGGGAATACTACAGTTTTGTAAATATATTTGGAAAATTAAGCTAATCCTGGCATTGTCCTGACAACAAGACAAAAAGAGGGAACAAAAGACCAAAGAGATACTGAGTGGTGTGTGTTTGGGGGGGGGGGGGATTGCATTTGAATGCCACTTTTATAACAGTTTATCCTTAAAATGTGGACAAATCAAAGAATTCAGGGTGGTGTTCAAGGTTATTTCAGGTGTGTATTAATAGGTTCAAACATATCTGTTGAAAAACAGATCTCAGGGTACCATTCTAAATCAAGAACAAAGAAACACATATTAGTATATTTGATTAAGGTTTTGAGTTTAAAATATGATTATAGTATGTTTCATCCCCTCATGTCCATCTGTTTTTATTTTTCTATGAAAATTGTTATTAGTTACATTTCAAGGGAAGCAATTATGGAACTGTCTATAGTAGGTAGCAGACAATGTCAGCTGCCAAGACAGTACAGGGGTCTGCTGGACACTCCCCAGCTGACAATGATTTAACTCATTTCACAACTGAAGTGTCAGCTGCCTAGATGTGTAGACCTAGTAGTAATGGTTAGAAACATTAAATCATACATCAAATCCAAATGGACAATATTTTTATTTTCATAACTACATTTATTTGACATTTTTACACATTTTGACATTTGATACAGATACAAATTCCTCCCCAACAGAGATGTTGACTGCCATGGTGCTGACAAGCCTCATATTATCTATCATTCATTTCAACCCTTTATATATTTAAAGCCCTGATAAGCCATCACATATGTTATTTTATTACATTCATTAATCCCTGACTTTTGAGGAAAGTTGCAAGACCAACATATATTCAGTATCTACATACCAGGGACTTATGAAATCCTAGATGTAACTGATTGCCAAACCATGAAGCTAGTCAATGTCCTCAATAACATCAATGGATCATCAAAGGGGATCAGAGGGGTCTAGTGGAAAACAAACACACCATCAACACTGCATTAATCATCTGACCTGGTCAGTCAATGAAATGCAAATACCTGCTTATGAAATACATGTAGTGCACATAACAGAGACATAATTTCAGGTTTCCAAGGAGATTTTTCATGGACCTCCCGGGATGTCAAGTTAGAAGTTTCTAGGTCCAATGGTTACGATTAGTGTCTTGTTAACTGACAACCACTTCTTTGGTCTCGAAATAGAGAAGACAAGGGAACTGTGCTCAGCTGAAGTTGACCTTGAAGTTAAGAATATAAAATAATATCATATGGAGAAAGATTCTGAGAGGAGCAAATAATATAGGCCATGGCTAGTTGATATAATTGAAGATATTGTTGCAAATAATATTTTGTGATCTGGCCATATGTTTCCTAATGTTCAAACTGAAGCATGTCGGTAGTTTGTGAATATAAAACCTATACCATGCTCATTGGAGGGACTGCCTAAAACACGTGCACGCCTGCGTGCACGCCTACGTGCACGCAGTTTCGACTGCTTTAGCAAGTGCCTAAACTGCGTGCGGCCCGATTTGCGGACAACAACGTCTGGCCAGAAAAATAGTTATTTTTGGGTTTTTTTTTGTTAATTTGTCTGAGGGAACTTTATATAATTTATGCGGGGAATAACATGAATATTTTTTTACTATTAATATGAAGATTACAGCTGTACATCACAAGCATGAAGGATAGCCATGACGCGGGGAGTAACGGCGACGTAACACTGCATGCTGCAGCAGGTTTACTTGAAAAAAAAGCAGTTGAGGAGTCCATTTTTTAATTGAATGGCAAAGAGGGCGGACGGAAAGATAAATATGTAAAAAAAATTATGTATGAAAATGACTATATATACTTGGAGGCAATGATCCAGTAAGTATACGCGTTGCAAATATCGTTTTGTAATAACATGCTACGTATTATTTACCCCATTAAATTTATTATGACACCTTGTGTCTTCTTTATTACTTAAAAAGTTCCATGGCTTTTTACTACTTCAACGTCATGCATTCAATACTTGCAGAAGAAAAGATGTAAAAGCTAAAAGACAAACATTACCATTTTGAAAGTACCTGTTTATAATTCAAAGCAATGGCCCAATTTATAGATCTATTGATAATAGCCTACCGATTTTGACAGGAATATATAAATACTAGTATATATATATATATATATATATACTAGTATATATATATACTAGTATATATATATATATATATATATATATATATATATATATATATATATATATATAGCTTCGAAAGCTCGTGTGTTAATAAACTAGTTAGTCTATCTAAAAGGCGTCACTGTTTATCTTAACTTTCACTATATATATATATATATATATATATATATATATATATATATATATATATATATATATATATATATATATATATATTAATGGAATAATTACATCAGTTATGTACTGGTACAATAGGACAGGTACCAGTTTACATGAATTCTTAATTGTCTAAATTTTTAAGTTTGGTGCCATTAAATGTTAAATGTGGATGCCAATTTTGAAAAACATTCACTGGAATAATGGCCAATGTAATACAGAAGCAGCTATGATTTACTCAACCAGTCACAGGCAATCAAAACATCAAAGGATCTAATCATTAATTCATTTTTGCTGTATGAATTTAAAATATAAGGATTAGTCATATCGCTAAAGTGACCGGCAAAATAACTGAACTGTAATATATTGCTTAATTAAAATGTAAAAAATTATGTATAAAATTAGCTTAATCTGAGATAGTGATCTTAGATTTTACACTTATAAAAAGTTTTAGTTATTGTGTCCATTTGAATACAACTAACTTACGGTATATCTGAAATGGTTCAATGTGACAGTCGTGATAAATGGTTTCTTTTTTCATGTACTCTTGGAAATCTAGAACTTAGCAGAAAAAGATGGATTTGTCACATATGTAAATAGGGCAAAATGTAATAAAAATATATATTTCACATTCAAGTTCTTGGTTGTTACATGGTCAATTTTTATTTTTAAAGCCATATTAATTATTCTAGAATGGCTAGTACGTGTTTTAGTTGGATTGGTATACATGGTATATGTCTCAGTAACTTGTTTTTCATAATATATTTCACTTTGTCCTTTTTTTTGCCTGTTATAACAGTAATGATATTCTGTACATATTTATTGTATCAAATATTTTTATGTTGTGTTTGTTGTAAATAATTTTGTTGTAACCAGTATATGGCTTCAGTTCACTTCCTCAGAATAAAGACACCCAAGAAATATTATTAGTGATAATTGTATTCTCAATATGAATTTAATAATCAAATTCGGTCTTTTATGATTATTTAAATCAAATGACTAATAATAATTAATTCTTTTATAATTTCTCACATATGAACAGTGAAAAAAATATTCATGATGAATACTGTTTATGTTAATACCCACATAAATTATATAAATATAATATAAACATAAATCATATATATATATATATATATATATATATATAATAAATAGTAATATGTTCAATCATACAAATTAACAAAACACACCCCACAATAACTTTTTTCTGGTCAGACGTTGTTGTCCGCAAAATCCAGCCACACACGATTTAGGCACTTGCTAAGGCAGTCGAAACTGCGTGCACGTAGGCGTGCACGCAGGCGTGCACACGTTTTAGGCAGTCCCCTCATTGGATGGCTTTTTGATAAGCTGTAGCCAATTCAGCAGTTTACAAATGTTCAGTTAGATCCTATTTTATAAAACCATTTTTTTCTTCAATTTTATAAATTGTGAATAGTAGCAACAAAGTTCCCAGTCCACAGGTGGAAGGACTTGATAGTGGGTGTGGTGGGAAAGGGGGGGGGGGGGGTAGATACACACCTCACTTTATGTTCCATTCTCCTGAGGCAAGAAAATGTTTTCATTAAATCTTAATTTTTTTTTCAAGTCCAATTTAATATTTGAATTTAATAAATTTTACACATTTGCAATAAAAATGGCAGGATTTACAACACTTCTGCATATACATATATGGCAAACAAAGCCTGATCTCCCATTCTGCTGATGCAGATAAATAATGAACAAATGTTTGTATTAGATTTTCATTTGTTTTATCACATCAATTTTTTTTTAATTTTTAGTTAATATTTTTATTTATTTATAATTTTTCTCATCCTATTATTTTTTTAATTAAATAAATTTTACACATTTGCAATAAAAACTAATATCACAGTGCACAGGAATCAATGATGAACAAATGTTTGTATTACATCCTCATTTTTTTATCACATCAATTTTTTTTTATTACAAGTTTATATTTCTATACATTTCCAATATAACATATATCTGTATATAAAGGTTGATTCATAATTCTAAACAGCATCATCATATATCTCAATCTTGTAAGATAACACTACATCATGCATACAAATGTATATTTATTTTTTACCAAAAAAATATATCTTTCAAATTTGCAAAACATTAAATATTTAAAAACAAGGCCTACAGGCCAAATGCAAACCTGTGCAAAGTTTGGGAGTATGAATGAAGGTTTATTTTTAAATTTTAATACTGATCCTCTAATGTCCTGCACATCTACCTTAGTCATTATGAATTCAGCAAAATGGATGTTTTGGACCTGCAAGTTTTTGACTAGGACATTTTAAAACTAGAATACAGGTAGTCGACAAGCGACTACGTGTATCCGCCAAAATCAGAGAAGGACGGGTGAAGTGAGGCATGGATTGAGTGGCAAGGGGGTATAGAGTTACATGTGTTAAATATTAGAATGGATCTCTGCCACATAAACATGATTGTAGGTGGCGCCACCTGTTATTTGAACGAGAAACTATCCAAGATATATACACATGCAAAATTTCATGTGGAAAAGTCAAACCACTGCAGAGATATGAGTGATTTTATCCCACAGCAGACAAACAGATGGACGCTGTGCAAACATGGTTGCAGGTGGCGCCACCTTTTGTTGCGTATGTTATAAAGCTATCCCAGGGCTACATTTGTGTAAAAATTTTTTCTGGATCGGTCAAACGGTTCCCGAGATATGAGCTTGGATGTCTGCAGTGTTAACGTGAATGTAGGTGGCGCCACCTGTCATAAAATCAAGGAAGCTATCTAGGATGTATAGGCATGCCGAATTTTAGGTGAATTAGTCAAACCACTGCAGAGATATGAGTGATTTTAACCCCAGGCAGATGAACAAATGGACACTGTGCAAACATGGTTGCAGGTGGCGCCATCTTTTGTTGTGTATGTTATAAAGCTATCCCAGGGCTACATTTGTGTAAAATTTTTTCCGGATCAGTCAAACGGTTCCCCAGATATATGGGTTTATGTGTGGAGCCTTAACGTGAATGTAGGTGGCGCCACCTGTCATAAAATCAAGAAAGCTATCTAGGATGTATATGCATGCCGATTTTTAGGTGAATTAGTCAAACCACTGCAGAGATATGAGTGATTTTAACCCCAGGCAGATGAACAAATGGACACCGTGCAAACATGGTTGCAGGTGGCGCCACCTTTTGTTGTGTATGTTATAAAGCTATCCCAGGGCTACATTTGTGTAAAAATTTTTTCCGGATCGGTCAAATGGTTCCCGAGATATATGGGTTTATGTGTGGAGCGTTAACATGAATGTAGGTGGCGCCACCTGTCATAAAATTGAGAAAGCTATCTAGGATGTATATGCATGCCAAATTTTAGGTGAATTAGTCAAACCACTGCAGAGATATGAGTGATTTTAACCCCAGGCAGATGAACAGATGGACACTGTGCAAACATGGTTGCAGGTGGCGCCACCTTTTGTTGTGTATGTTATAAAGCTATCCCAGGGCTACATTTGTGTAAAAAATTTTTCCGGATCGGTCAAACAGTTCCCGAGATATATGGGTTTATGTGTGTAAACAGACGCACAAACGGACGCTGGGCAGAGACGAAAGGTCAGAGGTCAAGGTCACTTGGTTAGGCACCAGTTCACATGTGACCCGATAATTTGTGTAAGTTTCGGAAAAATCTGTCCAGTAGTCTCAGAGGAGTTCTCCAGAAACGGACGCCGCGGCGGCGGAACCTGGTCAAAAACATAGTATCCGCAAAACTTCGTTTTGGCGGATACAACTAGGATGTATCAGTCAGGATATTTCGGATATGTTCCTTTTGCCAGGGAGGATTATTGCGACCCATGAATGAAAAATATGGCAGCTTGGTTTTTGGAGAAGAACATTTTTTAATGTTTTTTAGCTTCTTACCTAAGAAAATGAAGTAAGCCAATAAATAAACAAAATCCGATAGAATTTTTTAGAAGACAAATCTTTCACAAAAAATTTGGTGAAGCTAGCTCCTGCCCTTTTTGAGATAGCTATGACGAACAACTGATGACCGACAAAGCCACACCATTGCATAAGCCCAGAGATTCACTAAAAATGCAAACCAAGTTTTTTTAAACACTTGAAAGATATAGTTCCAATAATCCAGGAATTCTGTGTCTAGACTTTGTGTCTAGATGTCTAGAGGCTGTTTCTAGAAGTATAGACATATTGTCTAGACACCAGACAGAGCCAGGTCAGTTGCCATGGTGATGTCTGGACCCCACCTGGTTGTACTGAGTGACCTCTTGACTTGGCTGCTGAAACTCAGCATGTTGTCAAATCTGTTTTCAAACACAGAAAGCCTTTTTCAATTGGCTACACTGCTTTTTAAAGCTGCATTTACCCAATCTATTCTTATTAAACTGACAGAACAATACCACAGAACAATTCTTGTAAAGTTTAAACCAATCAGCTTAACAGTTTCTTAAACAAGTGACCCATGGGTCATGACGCTCAGCTGACTGGGAAGAGATTCGCAAATGGAAATTTTATCATCAGAATGGTAGTATATACCCATTCAACTGAAGCATCAAACAGATTAACCAACAGGCCAAGATTTAGTCTGTATTTATATATCTCAAAAATAGAGAAAAATGTGTAAACTTTTAAAACTAGAATACAGGTAACCGACAAGTCACTACATGTATCTGCCAAAATCGGATAGTGAGGCATGGATTGAGTGGCAAGGGGAAATAGAGTGAGGTATGTTGCATATTAGCATGGATGTCTGCAGCCTAAATGTGTATGTAGGTTGTGCCACCTACCACAAATCCAGAAAGCTGTCCAAGTTGTATACACCTGCAAAATTTTAGGCAGAAAAGTCAAACCACTACATGTATATGAGCGATTTTTGCCCATGGCAGACAAACAGACAAACACTGTGCAAAAATCTTTGCAGGTAACCCCTCCAGTTTTGTGTATGATAAAGACCTATGTGAGATCTAAACACATGCACAATTTTGGCCCAATCGGTCAAATGGTTCCTGAGATATGAGCTTGGATGTGTCCAGCGTTAACTAGAATGTAGGAGGCGCCACCTGTCATAAAATCAAGAAAGCTGTCCACGATGTATAAACCTGCAAAATTTTAGGCAGTTATGTCGAACCACTACAGAGAAATGAGTGATTTTAGGCCACGGCAGACTAACAGACAGACCCTGTGCAAACATTGTTACAGGTGGCGCCACCATTTTTTGTGTATGTTACAGAGCTATCAAAGGGCTACATTTGTATAAATTTTATTTCCTGATCGGTCAAACGGTTCCCGAGATATAAGCTTGGATGTCATCAGTGTGAACGTAGGTGGCGCCACCTGTCATAAAATCAAGAAAGCTATCCTGGATGTATACACATGACGAATTTCAGGTGAATTAGTCAATTCACTGCAGAGATATGAGTGATTTTAACCCAAGGCAGATGAACAGATGGACACTGTGCAAACATGGTTACAGGTGGCGCCACCATTTTTTGTGTATGTTATAAGCAATCCAAGGGCTACATTTGTATCAATTTTATTTCCTGATCGGTCAAACGGTTCCCGAGATATGAGGGTTTATGAGTGGAAACAGACCCACAAATGGACACTGGATAGAGAGAAAAGGTCAGAGGTCAATGCAAATTGGTTAGGCACCAGTTCACATGTGACCTGATAATAGGTATAAGTTTGGGAAAAATTGGTCCATTAGTCTCCGAGGAGCTCTCTGGAAAAGAACGCCGCGGCGGAGGAACTCTGTCAAAAACATAGTATCCGCAAAACTTCGTTTTGGCGGATACAAAAATACAGGTGGCTCCACCAGTCTGCAGAAACTAATAAAAACACTTAATGGTCAATATCCATGCAAAAATTCATGGTGATCTCTGCATTAGTTGTTCAGATACTTCAGTTTTTGTATCAAATTGTCCATTATTCTGAGGGATACTTCGGAGTCCTATAGCTTGAAGGATATGGGTAACAGAGACCTAATTTCAAGTTTCCACAGGCACCTTTCATGGGCCTCCTTGCATGACAAGAATGAAGATTCTAGGTCCAGTTGTTGCGATTTGTACCCTGTTGACAGATAACCACATCTTTAAAGGTCTCAAACAAACAAAAAATTCGTAAAAATTTGAAAAAAAAATAGAGGTTGCACACCCAGTCTGCAGAAACTGATATAACAGCTCATGATCAATATGTATGCCGAAAATCATGACCATCAGTGTTGTAGTAATTGAAATACTGCAGTTTTTGTATCAAATTTTCCATTATTCTGGGGGGGGGGGTATTTTGGACCCATACAGCTTAAAGAATATGGGTAACAGAGACCTAATTTCAAGTTTCCATGGAGACTTTTCATGGGTCTCCCTGTGTGTCAAGAATGAAGATTCTTGGTCCAGTTTTTATGATTTGTGCCCTGTTAACAGATGTTCATATCTTTAAAGGTCTCAAAAATACAGAAAAATTTCTTTAAAAAAACCGAACAAATACAGGTGGTGCCACCAGTCTGCAGAAACTTATGAAACACTCCATGATCAATATCCATGCAAACAATTATGGTTATCTCTGCATTAGTTGTTCAGATACTTTAGCTTTTGTATCAAATTTTCCATTATTCTGAGCTGTACTTTGGAGTGCCATAGCTCAAAGGATATGGGTAACAGAGACCAAATTTCAGGTTTCCATGGAGACTTATCATGGGTCTCCCTGTGTGTCAAGAACGAAGATTCTAGGTCCAGTCATTACGATTTGTACCCTGTTGACAGATAACTACATCCTTAAAGGTCTCAAAAATGGAGAAAACAATTCGTGAACATTGAAAAATACAGGTGGCGCCACCAGTCTGCACAAACTGATGAAACATTTCATGATCAATATGTATGTCGAAAATCATGACCATCAGTGATGTAGTTAATGAGATATTGAAGTTTTTGTATGAAATTTTTGACTATTCTGGGGGGTAATTTTTGGCCCCATAGCTCGAAGGATATGGGTAACAGAGACCTAAGTTCTGGTTTCCATGGAGACTTTTCATAGGTCTCTCAGTGTGTCGAAAATGAAGATTCTAGGTCCAGTCGTTACGATTTGTGCCACACAAACAGATGACAGCATCCTCAAAGGTCTCAAAAATAGAGGAAAAAATCTTAAAAATCAAACAGTACAGGTGGCGCCACCAGTCTGCAGGAACTGATCAAACATCTCATGATCAATATGTATGCCAAAAATGAAGACCATCAGTGATGTAGTTATTGAGATATTGAAGTTTTTGTATGAAATTTTTTACTATTCTGGGGGGTACTTTGGGGCCCCATAGCTCAAAGGATATGGGTAACAGAGACCTAATTTCTGGTTTCCAAGAAGATTTTTCATGGACCTCTCAGTGTGTCAAGAATTAACATTCTAAGTCCAGTCTTTATGATTTGTGCCTTGTTAACAGATGTTCACATTTCTAAAGGTCTCAAAAATAGATAAAAAAAATCGTAAAAAATCGAAAAATACAGGTGGCGCCACCAGTCTGCAGGAAGTGATGTAACATCTCATGATCAATATGTATGCCAAAAATCATGACCATCAGTCAAGTAGTTGATGAGATATTGAAGTTTTTGTATGAAATTTTTGACTTTTCTGGGGGGTACTTTGGGGCCACATAGCTCGAAGGATATGGGTAACAGAGACCTAATTTCTGGTTTCCAAGGAGATTTTTTATGGACCTCTCAGAATCCCAAATTACAAGGTTCTAGGTCCAGCGGTTACGATTTGTGCCTGGTTAACGGACGGACAGACGGACAGACAGACAGACGGACAGACGGACGACGGACAAAGAGTGATCGCTATAGCTCAGATGACTTTCAGTCAGCTGAGCTAAAAAATAGTGTATTAGCTAGAAGAGCCTAAAATTACATTTTTGCTTGTAAAAAAACAGATCAATGTAGGTGGCGCAACCAATCCCTCAATTTCAGATATGACTCATGTGACGAACATTGGCATAAAATTTGGTGATGAAAGCTCCAGCTGTTTCTGAGGTTTTAAGTTTAGCTTGCTTTTTTGCACAGATGACTAAGTTAAACCTCCTGTAAATCTGCCAAAAATCACCGAATTAGAGCCATTCAATTAAATTTGCAAGAGATTCGGGATCATTTATGTGAAATATTGGACAATTTGGCTAGACAGTTTCTGAGAAGAAGATTTTTATATCTTTTTTTAACTTTTCCTGTGTAAAATCAAAGAAAATCATTGAATCAAAACCATTTGAACAAATTTGAATTATCAACATCTAAGGATCATTCATGTACGATATTAAAGAATTTGACCCTGTCGTTTTTGCTGAGAAGATCTTTGTAGCCACTGAGCAGAAATGGGCTGCTATAACATTTGACTATATTCAGCTTCCCATAATTCAGCCAAAATTCACTGAACAAGGACCATTTAAACAAAGCACTACCCTAGGAGCATTTCTGTGCAAAGTAAAACAATTTGGCTTTACGCTTTCAGAGAAGAAGTATTTTGTAGCCCTCTGTATTCTTCTGGCACCGTTGACCCCCGTACAAAAAGACCAATGCAGGCGATGCCACCAATACCGCAATTTCAGATATGACTCATATGACCAACATTTACATAAAATTTGATGATGATAGCTCCAGCTGTTTCTGAGATTGTGATTTTAGCATGCATATGACTAAGTTCAACTTCCTGTTTCTCAGTCAAAAATCACCGAACTAGTACCATTCAGATGTATAATGCATGTATAAACATGCAAAATTTTAGGCAGATAAGTCACACCACTACTGAGATATGAGTGATTTTAGCCCAGGGAAGACAAACAGTTGGACACTGTGCAAAAATGGTTCCAGGTGGCGCCACCAATTTTGTGTATGATTAAAAGTTATGTGGGATCTATACACAAGCAAAATTTCAGGGGGATATGTTAAACCAGTCCTGAGATATAAGCCTGAATGTCTGCAGCGTATACGTAAATGCAGGTGGCGCCACCTGCTAAAAAAATCCAGAAAGCTATCCAAGATGTATAAACCTGCAAAATTTTAGACATATGTCAAACCACTGTCGAGATATGAGTGATTTTAGCCCACTGCAGACTAATAGACGGACGCTGTGCAAAAATGGTGGCAGGTGGCACCACAAATTTTGTGTATGATTAAGAGCTATGTGAGATCTATACACATGCAAAATTTCAGGGTGATAAGTCAAATCAGTAGTGAGATAAAAGCCTGAATGTCTGCAGCATAAATTTGAATGTAGAATAGGCCACCTGTCATAAAACAAGAAAGCTGTCAAAGATGAATAAACCTGCAAAATTTTAGGCAGATATGTCAAACCACTGCCGAGATATGAGTGATTTTATGCCAGGACAAACAAACAGATGGACGCTGTGCAAAAATGATTGCAGATGGAGCCACCACTTTTGCATATGATAAAAGAGCTATGTGAGATCTATAAACCTGCAAAATTTTGGCCAAATCAGTCAAATGGTTCCTGAGATATGAGCTTGGATGTCTGCAGCTTAGACGTGAATGTAGGTGGCGCCACCTGTCATAAAATCAAGAAAGCTATCCAAGATGTATAAACCTGTAAAATTTTAGGCAGATATGTCAAACCATGCCGAGATATGAGTGATTTTATCCCACGGCAAACAATCAAACAGAAGCTGCGCAAAAATGATTGCAGGTGGCACCACCACTTTTGCATATGATAAAGAACTATGTGAGATCTATAAACATACAACATTTTTGCCCAATTGGTCAAATGGTTCCTGAGATATGAGCTTGGATCTCTGCAGCGTAAATTTGAATGTAGGTGGCACCACCTGTCATAAATCAAGAAAGCTATCCAAGATGTATAAACCTGTAAAATTTTAGGCAGATATGTTAAACCACTGCCGAGATATGAGTGATTTTATCCCAAGCAGATGAACAGATGGACGCTGCGCATAAATGGTTGCAGGTGGCACCACCAGTTTTGCATATGATAAAGAGCTATGGGAGATCTATAAACATGCAAAATTTTGGCCCAACTGGTCAAACGGTTCCCGAGATATGAGCTTGGATGTCTGCAGCTTAAATGTGAATGTAGGTGGCTCAACCTGTCATAAAATCAAGAAAGCTGACCAGGATGTGTACACATGCAAAATTTCAGATGGATAAGTCCAACCAATGCAGAGATATGAGTGTTTTTATCCCAAGGCAGATGAACAGATGGACGCTGTGCAAAAATGGTTGCAGGTGGCGCCACCATTTTTAGTGTATGTTATAAAGCTTTCCAAGGGCTACATTTGTGCAAAATTTTTAGCCTTATCGGTCAAACGTTTCCTGAGATATGTGGGTTTATATGTGGAAACAGACCTACAAATGGACGCTGGGCAGAGAGGAAAGGTCAGAGGTCAACCAAAAATGAGGGCGCAGCTCTTCACATGTGACCGATCATAATTCCGAATTTTAAAAAATTCTGCCCAGTGGTTATGGAGGAGTTCTCTGGAAACCTATGCGGTGAGGGCGGCAGCGTCGGCGTCCGACTGAAAACATAGTATCCGCAAAACTCTGTTTTGGCGGATACCATGATAGTAACTGGCACCACCAGTCTTATATACAAAGGAGAGATATATGAATATGCCCAATGTCAGACTAATATGTCAAACCCCTCCTGTGACATAAGCAGGGACATAAACTGTGCAAAAATTATTGTACGTGGTGCAACCAGTCTTGTATACTATAAAGCCACCCGATATGTATAAACATGCCCAATTTTAGGCTGATGTATCAAATTCCTTTGTAGAAATAAGCAGGCGAATACACTGCAAAAGTCAAAGTAGGTGGCACCACCTGTCTTGTAAATGAGAATACCATCAAAGACGCATAGACAGGTCAAAATATCAGTCCAATACATCAAACTTCCCCAGAGTTTGATGCACTGGGCTGACAAGGCTTAGGTGAGTAAGGCAGTTGCCCCCATTGACCTGTGACCCTTTTTTGACCTTTGACAAATTGCTGGCTAGAGCTACTGCACTGAGTGAACTTTTGACCTGTACCTTGCTGCACTGAATGAACTCTTGACCTGTTGCATAATCTGACACAGTTGGCAGTCTGCCAAAGCTATAAATAGAATGCAGCTACTCCACTGAGTGAACTCTTGACCTGCACCTGGCTAGACTGAGTGAACTTTTGACCTGTACCTGTCTGCGCTGAGTGAACTACTGACCTGTTGCATAATCTGACACAGTTCCCTGTCTGCCAAAGCTGCCAAATTTGGTGATGATAGCTCCAGCTGTTTCTGAGATTGTTATTTTGGTATGCTTTTTTCGACACATGACTAAGTTAAACTTCCTGTAACTCAGGCCAAAAATCACTGAACTTGAACCATTCAAACAAACTTGAAAAAGAATGTTCCAGGAATCAGTTCTGTAAAATATTTGATGATTTGGCTGAACTGTTTCGGAGAAGAAGATTTTAAAAGTTTTTTTTTTTTTCTTTTTTCCTATAAAATCTAAGTAAATGCAGTTAGCTTGAAAATAAGCAAAATCCCACAGAGTGTTTTAGATGACTAATTTTTTGCATAAAATTTGGTGATGCTAACTCTTGCCGTTTTCAAGATAGTATGGGTTAATGTACAGACGCCGGACGAAGCCAAACCATCGAATAAGCTCACAGGTTCGCTAACAACTAGATGAATACTGACAGGTCAAGAAGGGCCCTCCTAAAGGCCAACAGACTTCTTGTGTGGGCTGAGTGATGCATGGAAAAATATAAGAAAAGACCTGATTACATGCAGAGACAACAGAAGCTGACCCAAAACAGTATTTAAACACCGAAAAAAGATGGAATGACTGGCAAGAAAAGTTTGGCTAAAAAGGAATTCACAACTTTTTAGAATTATGAGACCTGTGACCTCATGACCCCAAAATCTATAGGGTTCTTGCTTTTTTGGTGGGCCATATATACATTAAGTTTGAAATCCATATGTGAATCCAAACTGGAGATATGAATGGTTTTGGAAATAAATGCGTGGAAAGATGACTCCTGTGACCTTGACCTTTGACTTTGTGACCCAAATAGGGAAAGGGATATGTGCCTATTGGCAGGTGAGCTGTATGTGTAAGATGGAACCTCTGGTATGAACGGTTTACCTTAAAATCCATCCACAAAGTTTTTAAAATGTGAGTCTTGAAACCCCAAAATCTATAGGGCTCTTGCTTTAGTGGTGGACCATTAAAATATTAAGTTTGAAATGAATATGTGAATAGAGCGAGAAAAGTTCCGTTTTAACCCAGCACATTGGTAAACCTCTTGGCATGTTTGTTGAATTTATGACTGCATTAACACAAGCATGGCTCGCACGGGTTACTGGTCGCAGGCAACTTGCGATAAAGAAAATGACCCATGTCCATGGAGACGGTGTTTCAGTTTGGGTTGTGAGCTCATATGTATACTATTGTGTAAATTCATCATTCTTAGCATAATATTGAGATTATGGGCCATTTACCACAATATGAATGCAACCTGATGCAAGACCACTGCCATACATTCCTCAATATTACTTGTATCACAACTCGAGTTGGCTAACCAGCTCAATTATCTTATTGCCTACTGAGTCGGGTTGTCACAGCTAGACAGACAGACAGGCAAGGCAGCTCGCCCTGCTTCCAAAAAATCTTTTGACAAAGTTTTAGCCATCTGGAATTTTTTTAGCCATTTCAGAAACACTTTAGCCAGCACTTGTTCTCTGAATAATGGGAAATATCAATATTTAGTACTGAGCAGAATTCGAAAATATCATGAATATATCATGTCATGACAATATAAATATGAATATAAAAAGATGTGTGGACAGTGCAATGTGTGATTATTCCGTGTGACTTTGCATTGAACATTAAGTCAATCATTATAATTAAATCAGTGAAGACCAGTTTTTTTTTATAAACTTTTATTTCACAATATAATAGTCAATTGTTTTTGCTGATTCAGTAAAGCCTAAAAAAGTTCGTTTCCAGTATCTGGCACATTCAAAGAAAACCTAGCAAGTCTAAAATTAAATTTTATTGGGGGTTTGAACCTTGAGCCATAGATCTTGTGATTTGTAATAGTGACAAATCTAAGCTAATTATATCACAGTAATGATTCAGTTACTTGTTCTATGATCTTAAGGATAAATTCTGTATAATGTGTAACAGAGTTACAGTGTACATATTGATGCAGGAGATCATTTGATTACCATGTTCAAGCCTTTTATATTCAGGTTGGGGGTAATATTGTAACCTGGTCCCTTGCTTCTCTTTTTGGACAGTGGGACAGCATGGAAGGGCCTGGTATATACATTTTGGGTTAATTCCTTGAAACCTATGTGTGAATTTATTTAATCTGAGCAACAGCAGCAAAATCAAATCTTAAAATAGTCTTCTTAAAAGCCTGTTTTGTATCACATGGTAAAACAAGGGACCCATGGGTCGGGACCCATGGGTCACGGCGCTCAGCTGATCATGATTGGACTATACATGTATCACCACTGTGATACTTAATTGAGTCAATAAAGCTTATGAATATCATGGACATGTTGGGTTTTTATAAAGGAATATAATATAATATGTGAGTAAATGATATATGAAATAACCTGACTGATGGATTAATATGGAGTAAAAAACAGTGGTTTATTTTTTATTTATTTGGGAGGGGTCAAAAAAAGCAATTTATTTGAGCAAATATGAATGCAATGACAGTATGCTAAGCAGTGGTATAATGATGATAAGGCTATTTGTTGAAGGATCTATAGTGTTTGGAAAACTGCAAGAGTTCAATTTGACAGATACAAGGTTATGATTAACTATGCTGATGAGGGGATTTATGAATTTGTGACTGTATGACATAATATCTTGACAAGATCGGTCTTGACAAGGTGCATTATTTTGATGCCCCTCACGTCTACATATTACACAATATTGACATAATTTCTGGCATGTACATAGGTATCTATGGACAAATGGTCAACAGTACTGAACCACCTGGAAGGTTAAAATCTTAAAAATATGATGAAATGTAGATAATGTTTAAGAGGAAGAGGTAATCTGGGCCATGGTTTATATGATTGAAAAAAATGTTGCAAATAATATTTGAGACCTGACCATGCCTTTCCATTGGTTACCTTTTTGATAAGCTGTTGACAGTTCAACAGTTTACACACTTGTCTGATGAGATCCAATTTATTTGGTAAACCTTTTTTTATCAATTTAATGATATGTATACAGTTGCCATAACGTCCCCATTCCACAGGTGCAATGACTTGATGGGGCGGGGGGGAAGTTCTGTTACGATCAGCGTTACAACGCCTCTGTCTCTCTGTAGATATTTTCTTTAATTATTAAATTTAATGCTATAGCCATAGAACTATTGTTCACAGTGCCAAGGAGCAGTGCCTCAGTGGGATGAAGAAGGGGATGGTGAGAGTTACAACCCCCTTGCATATACATACAGGATATGGAATTTAATTCAACAGTGCTTATAAAAAAAAAGTTTATTCATGAAAATTAAATATTTAAAACAGACAGAAAGATGGAGAAACAAAGCAAATAATTTTTTTCCCAATTCTACTGAGCCAAGAAAAAATTAACAATTTTGCATTTATTCCTTTTATTCATTACATAATTTTAATCCAAGTTTCCGAATGTTACTATAAATTTACAGTATAACATACATGTGATTGTGAATATTTCAGTTGATTCACATTTCTAAATTGCATCAACATTTATAGCTAATGTATCTAGTTTATAGTATCACTCACATGATACTCACAACATGGAAACGTCAAAAGCCGTATTAGTAAAGAAAGGACGAGGGTTTAACCTTATCTACAAGGAAAATAGTCACAAGAAAGACCGCCGACATCGTACAAAAATGCACTGGAGGTATGATACGATTTATACATAATTTACTTTTTTTGGGATATGACCATAAAATATATATACACTTAAGTATTAAAGGTTATGTTTAACATGTACTATGTTTAATTCAAAAATTCATATACACATATAATGCACAAACCAAAAAGAAACGGTAATTCGGAATTTATATACATTTATTCCAGACATGTGTAAATCTTTTTTTAACTTCGTATATGAACAACTTTATATTATATATAAGAACACGCACATATATGCGACCAGTACGGAGGTACCAGCCATGTCATGTGATGATTACAGATATGCTCAATTAGCAGAAGACCTCAAGTCAAGAGTTATTGTTATTATAGCACTAGTAAATTTAAAGACGGCAAACAGCCTTTTATCCCCGCTACTTACTGGCTAAACTGATAAAGCTCCGGGAAACAGCAATGTTTCTCTGATTATATGTGTATAGTGCACATTATTAATTAAACTTTCTGATTATATGTGTATAGTTCACATCATTAATTAAACTTTGATCTTGTATGCACTGGTGTCTAAAGTCATCAGATTGTCTTTGAAAGATAATTCATTGAAATAAAAGACGCATATACAAAATCACATAACAATATACAATGTATACACACAAGTATGTTTATTCTTGTCATATCATGTTCCCTATACAGGTAGGCCTAAACGTCTACAGCGTCATGCCGCTGCAAAGCTTCGTATTTACCAAGCATAAAGATTGTTGTAACAAGTGATTAAACAAGTGACCCATGGGTCATGACACTCAGCTGCCAAGCATGACCTGTGACATCATGGGCTGAGATTCACAACTTCCAGTCAAATTTTGAAGAACCAATTTGCCAATTTGTTGAAATTTTCTACGACAACAGTAATATATATCACCTATGTCTGGTTAAAAACACAGTGAATTGATGGTCTGAGGAAAATGTATGATTGTTAAGGTATCCAAAACTATTCCCATAGCTTACTTGATACCTGTCAGTCTCAAAAGGAACACCACAAAGGGCAAATATAAGATCAAAATATATAGCAAAAAATCAAGGAAATCCATGCAAGAATTATTGAGAAACAGGTGCTTCTGTATGAATTTTTATTCAATACAAGCCAACTGTACTGCACTTTCATATATGATGATAATATTTATTAAGAAATATTTGACCCAATCCTTTGCAAGATTACATTAATATATGTCCAACTGCCTTCACTTTAACAGTTCTTGAGATAATATGATCAAAAGGAATTTAAAGATGGTTGCCTAGTGGCCATTTTGGACTTCTGACAGGTCTGAAATCAGACAACAACCATTCTCTAAATCGGACCAAAAATTGAAGGTAAATTACTGAAACTGCACTGATAAAAGGATTTCTAAGGTGGCTAACTGGCAGACATAATGGATTTCTGACAAGTCTGACATTTGATATCACACATCCTCCAACAAGAGATCAAACTTGGAGCAAATTCTCCAAATGATGTTACAGTAATGAATGTCCAAAACAATTTAAAAGGCATGTTCAGGCGCTCATATCAAATTTATAGATATGCAAATGTAAAAGTGTAGGTCCAATATTTTTTATTATCACTCTGCTTTTCAATGGGGTCAGCAGGCTTGGTAAACTGCAAAACCTGAAAGAATAGAAATGCAGAAAGCATGACTAAGAGTCTTGTAATAAAATAAAGCCATCCTAAATCAAGTACACATCCACATATTATGAGAACAAACACTTGCTTTTATAATTATATGTGGTGATTTATATAAAAATATTCAGATATCTAGGAAACGAAGTTTATTGCTATGATTCCATAAAATAAACTGCAAAATGTTCCCATCATCTTATAAATCAGTAGCGAAACCTTAATACTATACTCTCATAGTGTTAATTCCTGGCTGAAGTATTCCAACAACAGTGTTTTGTTATGCAGTAACGCCGGTACTTATCACTCAGCCTTATCACTTAATAGCCTGATTCAAAAGGGAGTCATATGTCACCAGTGTCACTCACAATTACAGCCACACAGAGAGATGTACCAGCTGGAGTGCAAGCTTATATATACAAGAAAAATAGAGATGGTCTACAAAATAAGTTGACTTGACCTATGACCTTGGCCTTTTGCCCACATATTAGCTGGATTCTCTCTAAATTATGGGTAACTACTAACCAATTACATCTGGCCGGGTGTAATTACTTGGCAACCAATGAGTGAATAACTTAGACCTGCAACCTTTAACCTCCTGACCAGCTGACCTCAAAATCAATTAGTTTTTTCTTCATGCAAAAAGACCCATAAATATGAAGTTTGAATCACATTCAGTGATGCATAGATGTGGCATATGTGAAAGACTGAAGGTTTGGGTTGAACAGTTTCACTTGAAATATGTTCACAAGCATTTAGAACAATATTGTGACCTTGACCTTTGACCTTTTGAACTCAACATCAATAGGCTTCTTCCCCTATTGGTAGGTAAGTCATATATGACAGATGGAAAGTATAGATTGAAAAGTTTGCCTGAAAATGACTCCACGCAAGAAGAGGGTGCTGTGAACTTGACCTTTGACCTCAAAATCAACAGGTCTTTTCCCCTGTTGGCAGAGAAGCGATATCAGTGCTGAAAGGTTTGGAATGAAAGGTCTAGCTTGAAATGTGTCCACAACCTTTTCAAAGAAGTGGATCCTGTGACCCTGACCTATGACCTTGTGACCTCAACATCTATAGGATTCTTCTCCCACTTAGTAGGTGAGCTATATGTTAAAGATCAAAGAATTGGGATGAAAAGTTTGGCTTAAAATGCATCCACGGGCTTTTCAAAGAAGTTGGTACTGTGACCTTGACCTTTGACCTTGTGACCTCAAAATAATTATGGTTCTTCCCATGTTGGTAGGTGAGCTGTATGTGAAAGATGGAAGGTTTGGGATGAAAATTTTGGCTAAAAGAATTATTTCTGGGGGGTGCAAACACACCCCATAACTTCGAGAATATAGGTCATAGTGACCTAATTTCAGGTTTGCCAGGAGATCTTTTAGAACCTCTAAGACTGCATAGGGTTTATGGCCCTAGCCCCTATGGTTACGATTTGTGCCCTGCTAACGGACAAAGCTGAGCTAAAAAGCAATGATTATTACCAATAATTAGTAGTTCTATCTCCTATGACATTGTTCTAATTGTTAAAAATATCAAGCTGGAAAATACGGGACGGATAATTGATCGGACTGGTTACCCAGGTGTGTGCAGTTCAGAACAATCGCCCTTGGAAACTATAAATCATTGTGTGATGAAGCGTTTGGTGGTATAAAAAATACACAAAACACACGTTAACAGAAAATTCTTTACTGATACAGTTCAATTACACTTTGCTGTTCCGCTTGTCCATTAATGGTACATGTTTTCACAAACAGTCGATATAGGCCGTTACATATGTTTCTGAAATTGACAAAACTGCATAATATAAACAAATAACTAGACATTTCTTGGCACCGCAGGTGCCAGAGTATCCCCAGACATAGTAGGCCCCCCTCCTACAAGAACAGACCCCCATTTTTAGCAGCATATACTGACACTTGGCATATTTATTGTTTATTCCATCTAACGATCCACAATCTTGTTGAAGATGTTGGTCCTGTGACCTTGATCTTTTTAAAGATGTGTCCTGTGACCTTGACCTTTGATCTCATAACCCCAAAATCAATTTGGGTCTTGCTTTTCCAATGGGACATATGCAAGTCAAGTTTGAAATCTATACATCAATAAAGCAGGAATTATCATCCAGAAACTTATTTTTGGACAGATGGCTCCTGTGACCTTCACCTTTGACCTTGTGACCTCAAAATTGATAGTGTTCTTCCTCTCTTGGCAGGAGAACTATATGTGTAAGATGAAAGATATGAGATGAAATGTTTGACTGAAAATGCATCCACATCTTTTTAAAGATGTGTCCTGTGACCTTGACCTTTGACCTCATGACCCCAAAATCAATTTTGGTCTTACTTTTCCAATGGGACATATACAAGTCAAGTTTGAAACACATACATCAATAAAAGCAGGAATTATCATCCAGAAACTAATTTTTGGACATATGGCTCCTGTGACCTTCATCTTTGACCTTGTGACCTCAAAACTGATAGGGTCTTCCACTCTTGGCAGGTGAACTATATGTGCAAGAGGAAAGATCTGAGATGAATTGTTTGGCTGAAAATGCATCCACAATCTTTTTAAAGAGGTTTCCTGTGACCTTGACCTTTGACCTCATGACCCCAAAATCAATTTGGGTCTTGCTTTTCTAATGGGTCAATAACAAAGCCAAGTTTGAAATCCATACATCAGTAAAAGATGGAATTATCATCCAGAAACTAATTTTTGGACAGATGGCTCCTGTGACCTTCACCTTTGACCTTGTGACCTCAAAACTGATAGGGTTCTTCCTCTCTTGGCAGGTGAACTATATGTGCAAGATGAAAGACCTGAAATGAAATGTTTGGCTGAAAATGCATCCACATCTTTTTAAAGATGTGACCTTGACCTTTGACCTCATGACCCCAAAATCAATTTGGGTCTTGCTTTTCCAATGGGACATATATAAGTCAAGTTTGAAATCCATACATCAATAAAAGCAGGAATTATCATCCAGAAACTAATTTTTGGACATATGGCTCCTGTGACCTTCACCTTTGACCTTGTGACCTCAAAATTGATAGGGGTTTTTCACTCTTGGCAGGTGAACTATATGTGCAAGATGAAAGATCTGAGATGAATTGTTTGGCTGAAAATGCATCCACAATCTTTTTATAGAGGTTTCCTGTGACCTTGACCTTTGACCTCATGACCCCAAATTCAATTCCGGTCTTGCTTTTCCAATGGGTCAAGTACAAGTCAAGTTTGAAATCCAAACATCAATAAAAGAAGGAATTATCATCCAGAAACTAATTTTGGACAGATGGCTCCTGTGACCTTCACCTTTGACCTTGTGACCTCAAATCTGATAGGGTTCTTCCTCTCTTGGCAGGTGAACTATATGTGCAAGATGAAAGACCTGAGATGAAATGTTTGGCTGAAAATGCATCCACATCTTTTTAAAGATGTGACCTTGACCTTTGACCTCATGACCCCAAAATCAATTTAGGTCTTGCTTTTCCAATGGGATATATATAAGTCAAGTTTGAAATCCATACATCAATAAAAGCAGGAATTATCATCCAGAAACTAATTTTTGGACATATGGCTCCTGTGACCTTCACCTTTGACCTTGTGACCTCAAAATTGATAGGGGTCTTCCACTCTTGGCAGGTGAACTATATGTGCAAGATGAAAGATCTGAGATGAATTGTTTGGCTGAAAATGCATCCACAATCTTTTTATAGAGGTTTCCTGTGACCTTTACCTTTGACCTTATGACCCCAAATTCAATTCCGGTCTTGCTTTTCCAATGGGTCAAATTCAAGTCAAGTTTTGAAATCCAAACATCAATAAAAGAAGGAATCATCATCCAGAAACTAATTTTTGGACAGATGGCTCCTGTGACCTTCACCTTTGACCTTGTGACCTCAAAATTGATAGGGTTCTTCCTCTCTTGGCAGGTGAACTATATGTGCAAGATGAAAGGTCTGAGATGAAATGTTTGGCTGAAAATGCATCCACATCTTTTTAAAGATGTGTCCTGTGACCTTGACCTTTGACCTCATGACCCCAAAATCAATTTGGGTCTTGCTTTTCCAATGGGACATATATAAGTCAAGTTTAGATCCATACATCAATAAAAGCAGGAATTATGATCCAGAAACTAATTTTTGGACATATGGCTCCTGTGACCTTCACCTTTGACCTTGTGACCTCAAAATTGATAGGGGTCTTCCACTCTTGGCAGGTGAACTATATGTGCAAGATGAAAGATCTGAGATGAATTGTTTGGCTGAAAATGCATCCACAATCTTTTTATAGAGGTTTCCTGTGACCTTGACCTTTGACCTCATGACCCCAAAATCAATTTGAGTCTTGCTTTTTCAATGGGACATATATAAGTCAATTTTGAAATCATTACATCAATAAAAGCAGGAATTATCATCCAGAAACTAATTTTTGGACAGATAGCTCCTGTGGCCTTGACCTTTGACCTTGTGACCCCAAAATTTATATGGATCATCCATTATTGGCAAGTGAGCTATATATTCAAGATGGAAGACCTGGGATGAAAGTTTGGCTTAAAATGCATCCAAAGTATCTTTTAAAATGCCAGTCCAGTGACCTTGACCTTTGACCTCATGACCCTAGAACCTATAGGGTTCTTACTTTAGTGGTGGGCCATACATAAGTCATGTTTGAAATCCATATGGCTATCAACACTGGAGATATCATAAGAGGTGTGTGATTTTCACCATATATGGCAATATTCAAGGTCAAGGCCACTATCATAAGAAAGGTTATGACCCCAATTTAAATAAGCATCATCCCATAACCCATACCTATGTATATGCATAATATAAAAGAAATCTGTCCATTAGTTTTTGACTTATAATGCTCACAGTGCTGTAAGGTGGCAATTTAGGGGGTATTAAACGGCACGAAAAAAAGTAAAGAATAATAGGTGGCGCCACCAGTTTCTGGAACATGACAACCCTATCCATGATCTTCCATCAACTTGATTTTGGGATAAATCCATGCAAGATTTCTTGAGATATTAAAGAATTTGTGTGATTTTCCCCAAAATTGGACCTATTCAAGGTCAAGGACACTCTCCTAGTAAAGGTCATGACCTCATTTTAAATAGGCGTCGTCCTCTTACCCATATCTATACATATACCAAGTTTGGTAAAGTTCCGTGAAATATTTTTTGGGTTATCGCGCCAACAAGATTCATATGCGGCGGCAGCGGCGGCGGCGGCGGCGGCGGCGGCGGCGGCGGGACCGGTATGAAAACATAGTATCCCCCGACTTTGTCTGGGGATACAATAACAATGGGTTGAGTTGGTGGATTAACAGTGCTTTATTTTATAAGGTTATAACTGTATAATTCTAATAGTGTTTGGGATAGCGTCTAAATGAATAGCGCCCAGCTGATCAGCGTCCATTTTCATAGCGTCCAGCTGTCGGCGTCCATTTTAATAGCGTCCATTTGAACAGCGTCCAGGTGATATGGACCCGCTAGTAATGGCCAAGCTGAGCCAAGGCAAGCTGCCTGGAGGGGGTTGCATAACACAAGGGAAGGCTGTACTACAAGGTTAGCTAGATGTAAACAACACTTGACATGGTGTATGAAAACTTAAATAAAAGCTACTCTTTTCAATCAAATCCTTTGAAATTTCAGATTTTAAAAGATTAAATTCTAATGTATACATGCTGTGATTATTAAATCAACAGTACTTACAGGGAAAAAACGTTCCATTGCCAAAGTTGGACAAAATTTAAGGTACTGATTTTTTATTTATGCCAATAACTTGAAAAATTTGCAAAATTCAGATCTAATTTTGGGTAAACTATTGAATCTTAATTAAATAAAGTTATATCCCAGAGAAAAAGTCTCCAGCTTCAGCAGTTCTCATGTTAAGTGAGTAAATATATTTCATGATTTTTTTAAAATTGCATTAAATTTTTGGTGTGTCCATAGAAAATGTATGGAAAAATGTACACTAAATATTATCAAAAACAGGACAGTGGTTTTGATATTGCGCAGCCTTGAAGTGTAACAATGGCTTTTTAATGGAAAACAGTTTTCCTTAATATGTCAAAGGAACTAGGTCCAAGTAACCTAATTTTAGGCATGATAGAAGAATTAGGGGACATCTAACTGTATGCAAAATTTTAGATTCGTAGGTCCAATGGTTTCAAAACGTGCCCTGTTAACGGACAGACAGCCGGACGACGGACAAAGGACCACGACTATAGCTCAGATGACTTACAGTCAGCTGAGCTAAATATATTAAAAATGAAAGTTTCCAAGACGTGTCACTTGAAAAATTTAGTCAGACAATTATTACTAAGATTAATTTTTCTAATCCTGAACTATTGTGGTAAAATCCTGCATCCACATAAAAGAAGTGACATTATTTGTTAATGTGTTCCCTTCTGTTCCGTAAACTCAGCCCCCCCCCCCCCCCCCCACACGTTCTGCCATCTGATAGGTGGCGCTGAAAAGAGTAATTCCCAGGCTTAAGTCGGGCTTTGTTAAACCAGTGTTATTGAAATGGACGTATCTCTCAGACTTAGGCAAGTCAGTTTTCGGGCTTTAGTCCAGGGCCTTGACTAAGTCATTTACAAAGGTACTGAACACCCTCAGATGGTCACACTACCTATGCCTGATGTAAACAGTTATTAAAACTTGGATGAAAGCTACATTTATTGATCAACCATTTCTTTTGCAAGAAATCCCCATTCAAGATACACGAGAGCTGGGTCACCCAAGCAGCTCAGTGCATCCCTGTGCACTGGGTTAGCTTGTTGTAACAATACTTGACTTCGTTTTCCAAAACTTTAGTAAAGCTACAAATGTTAATCCATTGCTTTTAATTTCAGATTATCAAAGATTAAATCCTTAGGGACATTTAACTTGATGTTGAATTTTGGATCTGTAGATCCAACTGTTTCAAAATTTGCCCGGTTAACAGCTGGATAGGAATTGGAAAAAGGACCGGTTAACAGCTAGATAGGAATTGGACAAAGGACAATTGCTATAGTTCAGTATGATCTTAATTTGTCAGTTCAGAAGACTTAGGCAGATCTTACCTTATCAGTGACTGTGGCGATGAAGCGCATACATTCTGAGTCTGATGGGAACTGGCTGACTTGCTTGACCATCCATTTAACCACCTTCACATGACCTTTGCGAAACGCAGCCATAAGGCAAGAGACTTTACGATTGTCCTGACTGTCAACATCTGCTTGAGCTTTGACCAGTAACTGACACACATCCAGATGTCCTCCTGAGAGGAAAAAAAAGAGCAGCTAACAGCACAAATGGTTTTTAGCTTACAGCACACATGGTTTATTTAGCTTACAGCACGTAAGGTTTATTTAGCTGACAGAAGGCATGGTTTATTTTTGCTGACAGCACCCATGGTTAATTTGGATAACAGCACGCATGGTTTGTTTAGATTACAGCACGCATGGTTTATTTAGCTGACAGCACACATGGTTTATTTAGTTAACAGCACATGGTTTATTTAGCTGACAGCACACATGGTTTATTTAGTTGACAGCACATGGTTTATTTAGCTGACAGCACACATGGTTTATTTTTGTTGACAGCACATGGTTTATTTAGCTGACAGCACACATGGTTTATTCAGCTGACAGCACACATGGTTTATTTAGCTGACAGCACACATGGTTTATTTAGCTGACAGCAAGCATGGTGAATTAAGATTACAGCATGTATGGTTTCTTCAGCTCACAACAAGCATGGTTTCTTTGGCATACAGCACACATGGTTTTATTTTGCTGTCGACACTCATGGTTTATTTAGCTAACAACACACATGGATTCTTTAGCAGGTTGGTTTTGGTGAAAGCATATTTCAGTGAAAATTGTTTCATGTCAGATTTGTCAGGGGAAGTCTAGACCGGTTCCTGTGGTAACACTGTTACTGTAGACTTCAGGGGCAACGCACCTGTATGCTTGATTCTTCCCATACTTTTTGTCTCTGGAGGCGTGTCCTTTTTTTATTTTGGTTTTGTGTGATTGAACGACAGGCCAAGTAACATTGTAAGGCATGGGGCCAAGGACAGTCAGGAGGTGTGAAGTCAGCATCAATATTTAAGCTGGAACGAGGGAAGCAAGAAAAAAACAAGAGACCCATGGGTCACGGTGCTCAGCTGATTGTGATGGACTATAACTGCATCACAATTTGGTACTATACTGAATCAATGGACATCATGGATATAGTGGACAATGATCGAGGAATTTAGAATATAGTGGTTTGGTAGAAGATCTTGGGGAAATCTAACTGTATGCCACATTTTGAATTCGTAGGTCTAATGGTTTTAAAATGTGTGAGTCTAATGGACGGAAGGATGACGGACAAAGGATCACGACTATGGCTCAGATGCTTATAGTCAGCTGAGCTAAATATTACATGTGGTGTATCATTCTAATAAATCAATTATTTTGCATTTGTTTGAATTCAACTGACTTTGCATTGAATACTTCAGTTTGTTCAACTTTCAGAGTAGGTGTTACTGTTTTCAATGTTTTACATTATTTTTTCCTATATATTACATTTTGCACCTTATCCTACTAAGTCAATAACTTAGTTTAAATTTGAATAAAGCTGACTTTTCATTAAATATTTCAGGTTCCCATCCTAAGAAATAATAACCGTTTCCCTATCCCAAGTGTATTATATAAAATATATTTCAGCACAATAAAAACAAAGAAAAAACAAGGGACCCATGGGTCATGGAGCTCATATATATTGACATAAGAGAAGCTAAGAAGAAATGGCCCTCCTACTTGGTTAAAGTAAAGTTCTAACTATATGACTGCAAAACAATTACTCTGACAAGACTGCCATGAAGAAAAACAGTAAAAGTTTTAAGATACTGTGAGGCATAAGAAAAATTTACAAGCAAACGGACAGAATGGACAGATATACTCTTTCAGGGGAATTATGCATTTAAGTTTATATGTAAACCTACCTTTTTTAAGCATATCCACTTTTTTCATTAATAGTTTTTATCAGATTCATTTTTTTAAATTTACAAGTTTTATACATTTGTAAAAAAGAAGTCTGAAAATATAAGTTAAAATATCAGAATCGTAAGTTGCATTATGATTCATACAGAGTTTAGCTCCCATGGGATCATATTATGCATACAAATATACTTTATTATTTTTAATCACAAATCTTTAAACTGAATTTAAATGAAAATAATGCAATAACATGGCATCTTCCTTGATTATTCCTTGAATCACAATAAAAGTTCTGTACACTGGATTTTTCAGTACATGCTTTAATTTATTCACTGAAATAAAAGATTCAGTAAATGTGATAAAATAAAAACATCTTTTCAAATGAAGTATACACAGTGTTGGTTGAATGAGGGACAAACAATATCATTATGCTAATTACTATCTCAGCTATAATTTATTACTGGAATTAATATTCAATTTCACACCTGGTGACTTTTTACTCTTCTGAAGTAAGGAATTACTTATCTGATGAACATCCACACTTTCATAGCATCATCCCACTTCGTGGACACAACTAAATGTGCACTTCAATCATTGGAACCAGGACTGGGTTCACATGCAACTTGGCGCATTTAAATGCAAATGTTGTTTCCCCAAGTGCAAATGCAACTGCTTTACCACTCATTGCATTTAAATGAAAATGCAAATGCAAACGCTTTACCAGTCATTGCATTTAAATGCAAATTTAAAGGCATTCAGATTTTTTCAAATGCAAATGCATTTGAGTGCTTTTAAATGCAAATGTCTATATATATATATACTACAGCATATAAAATTTACTTTTTACCTGTAGAAAATAAACAAATCATTTTTTTGGATCATTTTTTTATGAAACTAGATTTTTTTGGCACTGCAGTAACCATAGTATCCTCAGACAATTAACCCCCCCCCCCCCCCAGCCCTTGATAAGATGCATCTAACCTGTAAGTTTGGTGACTGTACCAACAATTTTTTTTAGTTATTGCCGTAATTTCATTTTAACATTATTGCTCCTGTGACCTTGAAAAAAATGTGTCAATGTCATCCATGTTCAAATTTGACCTAGCCGTTGATAAGATGCATCAAACCTGTGGGTTTGGCGACTGTACCTCAAATTCTTACAAAGTTATTCCGTTTAAAAATCATTTAAGCAAGAAAACAACATAAGGTTGCACCACCTGTCTTCTGCAGAAAACAATGCTATCAAAGATCTTATGTCAATTTGATTTTTGGACCAATCCATGCATCCCTCAGTGAGATAATAAAGTTAACATCATTTCAGGGTTATTGCCTTTGTGACCTTGAAAAATTCATCAAGGTCATTCATATTTCGAACTTGGCCTAGCCCTTGATAAGATGTATCTAAACTGTAGGTTTGGTGACTGTACCACAAATTCTTTTTGAGTAATTGCCTTAATATCATTTTAGCATAATCGCTGCTGTCCTTGAAACTAGGGACCCATGGGTCTCAACGCTCAGCTGCATTTGTTGATAAGAAAATATGTTTATGAGGTTTTCCAAAAAATATTGGTCCTGGGATCAGTTTGAAGCCAACCTGTCTACCCAAACTGGAGTTATCATCCATAAACTAATTTGTGAATGTATGGGCCCTGTGACCTTTACCTTTGACCTTGTGACTCCAAAATCAAAAGGAAACTTCCCCTATTGGCAGGTGCACCACATGCTGATGATGGAAGGATTGAGATGAAAAGTTTGGCTTAAAATGCATCCACAATCTTTCTAAAGTAGTGGGTCCTGTGTCCTTGACCTTTGCTTTCATGACCAAAGAATCAAACAGTTCTTACTTTAGTGGTGGGCCATCTAAAAGTCAAGTTTGAAACCAATATTTCAAACCAAACTGGTGTTATCATCTGGAAACTAATATGTGGATTGATGGCTCCCATGACCTTGACCTTTGACCTTGTTACCCAAAAATCCATAAGTTACTTCCATTATTGGCAGGTGAGCAACATCTGGAAGACAGAAGGTTTGGGACAGAAAGTTTGGCTAAAAATCCATCAACAATCTTTTTTAAGAAGTGGGTTCTGTGACCTTGACCTTTGGCCTATGACCCAAAAATCAAAAGGGTTCTTACATTATTGATGGGTCATATATAAGTCAAAATTGAAACCAATATGTCAATCCAAACTGGAGTTATCATCCAGAAACAAATATGTGGACAGATGGGCTCCTGTGACCCAGAAACAAATATGTGGACAAATGGGCTCCTGTGACCATGTCCTTTGACCCTGTGACCCCGAAATCAATCAGGTTCTTTCCCTAATGGCAGCTCAGCTATATGAGCAAGATGGAAGGTTTGGGATGTAAAGTTTGGCTTTAAATGCATCCACAATCTTTCTAAATAAGTGGGTACTGTGACCTTGACCTTTGACCTCATGACCCCAAAACTGAACAGAATCTTTCCCTATTGGCAGGTAAGAAATATCTTGAAGATGGAAGGTTTGGGATGAAAAGTTTTGCTTCAAATACATATGCATTCTTTTCAAAGAAATGAGTCCTGTGTCCTTGACCTTTGACCGTTGGACCCCAAAATACACACAGCCCTTACTTTAGTGGTGAGTCATATATAAGATAGGTTTGAAATCAATATGTCAAACATACTGGAGTTATCATCTGGAAACTTATTTGTGAACAGATGGCCCCTGTGACCTACATCTTTGACCATGTGACCCCAAATTCATTTATGCTCTCCCCATACTGGCAAGTCAGCTTAATGCGCAAAATGGAAAGTTTGGGATGAAAAGCTTGGCTTAAAAGGCAGCCATAATCTTTTTAAATAAGTGAGTCCTGTGAACTTGACCTTTGACTTTTTGACCCCAAATTCATATAGGTTCTTGTTTTAGTGGTGGGCCATACGTAAGTCAAGTTTGAAATCCATGTGTTATACAACCTGGAGTTATCATCTGGAAACAAATTTGTGTGGAGGGACAGCTAGATAGACAAACAGACAGACAGACAGGGTGATAACTATATGGCATCCACTTGTGATCAATAAACACACCAGGTTTTGGGACACTAGATGTAATTACAGCTGAGGAACTGACATGATTGTTGTCATTTTATAGTAAAAAAAATAGAAAAATATTTGTTAAAATAACAAAAAATACAGGTGGCGCCACCACTTTCTGGGAACTGACAAAACTAGTCATGGACAATATTCAAGGCAAGATTCATGACAATCCATGCATTAATTATCAAGATATTGGAGGATTTGTATTAAATTTTTTATTATTCTTGGGGGTACTTTCAAGCTCCGTAGCTCCACGGATATAGGTCACAGTGACCTAATTTCAGGTTTCCAAGGAGATTTTTTCATTTACCTCCTTGGATGTTCACTTAGAAGTTTCTAGGACCAGCAGTTACGATTTGTGCCCTGCTAACAGACGGCCAGACGACCGGGCGGACGACGGACAAAGCGCCATTCCTATACCTCAGTTGACTTACGGTCAGCTGAGCTAAAAATGCATCAAGGTCATCCATGTTCGAACTTGACCTAGCCATTGATAAGATGCATCAAACCTGTGGGTTTAGTGACTGTACCTCAAATTCTTACAAAGTTATTGCGTTAACATCATTTTAACAAGAAAATGACACAAGGTGGCGCCACCTGTCTTCTGCAAAAGACAAAGCTATCCATGATCTTCGGTCATTTTGATTTTTGGATCATTCCATGAATCCCTTTCTGAGATATTAAAGATTTTGTATGAATTCACCAAATATGGGAATATTCAGGGTCAAGGCCCCTCTCATAGGAAAGGTCATGACCCCAATTTAAATAAACATCATCCCATAACCCATATCTATGTATATGCATAATATAAAAGAAATCTGTCCAATAGATTTTGACTTATAATGCTCACAGTACTGTCAAGTGGCAATTTTGGGGGTATTAAAAGGCACAAAAACAAGTAAAGAATAATAGGAGGCGCCACCAGTTTCTGGAACATGACAACCCTATCCATGATCTTCGATCAACTTGATTTTGGGATCAATCCATGCAAGATTTCTGGAGATATTTAAGAATTTGTGTGATTTTCCCCAAAACCGGACCTCTTGACCTCTCCTAGTTGAGGTCATTTTTAATAGGCCTCGTCCTCTCACCCATATTTATACATATACCAAGTTTGGTAAGGATCCGTGAAATATTTTTTGAGTTATTGCGCCAACAAGATTTATATGTGGCAGCGGGACCAATATGTAAACATATTATCCCCCGACTTTGTCTGGGGATACAATTACTGCATAATTTACTGCATAATTACTGACATGCATAGCTGATTTCCAGTGACCTGGAGAGGGACCCTGCATCTGTAATATGTAATCAAAGCAAATGACTACAGTAGAGCCTAAAAAAATCAATAACTAGCCTTATTTTCAAGCTTTCAAGCTAAATTTCAGATTTTAACAAATTAAATACTTATGTTTACATGATGTGAAAATCTAATCAATGGTACTTACAGGAAAATAATGTGCCATGGTTAAAGTGGTGCAAAATTTAAGGTACTGAATTTATTTTTATGCTAATAACAATAATTTACAAAATTCATATATAATTTTGGAAAACAATTGAATCTCAATTAAACATAGTTATATACTTGGGAAAATAGACTCTAGTTTCAAAATTGTTCATGTTAAGTGAGTAAATATTTTTCCTGATTTTTTTACAGTCCACTATGTTCTGGGCCATAACTTTAAGAAATTATACTTAACAGACTTAATTTCTTGCATGTACATAGGAAATTATATATATAGAGGAATATTTATGGTTAATATGAGGAGAAACAGATGATTGATTTGATATTAAGCAGTCCTAAAGTGTCAAAATAGGTTTTTAATAATAAGGGACCTATGGGTCACTGTGCTTAGCTGAAGTTGACCTTGAAGGTAAAAATCTAAAATAATATCAAATGGAGATAGAGTCTAAGAGGAAAAGGTAATATAGGCCATGGCTGGTTGACATGATTGGTTTGTATTGATGTGTAAGAAATTGTTGCATATAATATTTTGTGACCAAAACATGCATTTCCTAATGTTGAAATTGAAGCAGGTGATCAGTTTGTGAACATAAGATGTATATTATAACCATGATCACTTGTTGACTTTTTGATAAATTGTTAACAGTCCAGTAGTTTACACATTTGTTAAATTGGATCTAATTTTTTTATATATATATATAAATATATATTTTATTTTATAAAATCTATTCAGTTGAAATAAAACTGTCCTCAGTCCACAGGTGTAAGGACTTGGGGGGGGGGATTGAAATGGATTGATGGGAGGTACAACATCTCTGTATTATTATAGTGTATATACATGCTTACAGGATAAAGAAGTTCAATGAAAATTACTAAACATTTAAAAAAAGGACAAACAGACTGGTAGACAAACAAAGCTGATAATATATGAAGTTTCAATTATTTCTTAATTTTTTATTATATCAAATTGTTTTAAAGTTTAACATCTGCAATATAACACAACTGAATTTATAAGTTGCTTTCAAGTTTCAGACCTGAATAGCTTTAATCAATCCACATACAACACATGAAAGTCATTTCAACAGTGCTTATAGAATTAATTTCATAATTAATATATTTTTAATGATAATGGAGAGATGATGGACAGACAGAGCTGATCACTTTTTGTTGCATTCTCCTGAGGCAAGAATATGTTTTAATTAAATTTAAAATTTTTCTATCCAATTATTTTTCAAGTTATAAATATTTTACACATTTGCAATAAAAACTGATGACCCAATGCACAGGTTCAAAGGAATGAATGGCAGCAGTGTGTGTGTGTGTGTGTGGTTGGGTGGGTGTGTGTGTGGGGGGTGGGGGTGGGGGGAGGTAGCATTTAAGAACATTTCTGCATATACATATAGGTTGGGGGTGGTACAAGAATTACTGTACACCTGTCACAGTGGGGGATCTCCCCCAGTGACTGTAACAAATCAGGATCCCTGGCATAGCTGACTTCCAGTGACCAGGAGTGGGCCGCCTGCATATGGATAAACAAAGTAACTACAATAGAGCCTAAATGAAAAATTCAATAACTAGCCTAATTTTCAAGCTTTTATTTTCAAATTTCAGATTTGAACATATAAAATACTTATGTTTATATGCTGTGAAAATTAATTCAACAGTACTCACAGGAAAAAACTTACCATGGTCAAAGATGGGCAAAATTAAGGTAATGATTTTATTTTTATGCTAATAACTTAAAAAATTTACAAAATTTGAATCTAATTTTGGGTTTACAATTGAATCTTAATTAAACAAAGTTATATACTTTAAAAAAATCTAAAGCGTAAAAAATTTTCATGTTTAGTGAGTAAATATTTTTCCTGATTTTTTACAAAGTGCATTATGTCCAGGCTCATAACTTCAAGAAATTACACTCAACAAACTTAATTTCTGGCATGTATATAGGAAATATATCAGAGAATACTTATGGTAACAAGAATACAGGTAGTCGACAAGCGCCTACGTGTATCAAAACAAGGCCTACAGGCCTAATGCGAACCTGTGCAATGAGATTACACCAGGTATAATGCTTCAATGCTGGACCATTACTTTTCAAGAACATGTGTAACATGTATATGAACAATGCAAGTACTAAACACTTAGAACAAGAAACAATTAAACAAACATCACTGCTGCAATTCTGGCATGGGTGCACACAACACAAAAACTAGAATATGGGTAGTCAACAAGAGACTACGTGTATCTGCCAAAATCAGAGTGGGAAAGGTGAAGTGAGGCATAGATTGAGTGGCAAGGGGAAATAGATTGAGGTGTGTTGCATAATAGCCTGGATGTCTGCAGCTGAAATGTGTATGTAGGTGGCGCCACCTGTCATAAAATCAAGAAAGCTGTCTAGGATGTATACACATGCAAAATTTCAGGTGGATAAGTCCAACCAATGCAGAGATAGGAGTGTTTTTATCCCAAGGCAGATAAACAGACAGACGCTGTGCAAAAATGGTGGCAGGTGGCGCCACCAGTTTTGTGTATGATTAAAAGATATATGAGATCTATACACATGCAAAATTTCTGGGGAATAAGTCAAACCAGTCCTGAGATATAAGCCTGAATGTCTGCAGCAAAAACACAAATGTAGGTGGCACCACCTGCCAAAAATCCAGAAAGCTATCCAAGATGTATAAACATGCAAAATTTCAGGTGGAAAAGTCAAACCACTACTGAGATATGAGTGATTTTAGCCCACGGCAGACAAACAGACGGACGCTGTGCAAAAATGGTGGCAGGTGGCACCACCAATTTTGTGTATGATTAAGAGCTATGTGAGATCTATACACATGCAAAATTTCAGGGGGATATGTCAAACCACTGCCGAGATATGAGTGATTTTATCACAAGGCAGATGAACAGATGGATGCTGTGCAAAAATGGTGGCAGGTGGCACCACCAGTTGTGCATATGATAAAGAGCTATGGGAGATCTATACACATGCAAAATTTTGGCCCTACTGGTCAAACGGTTCCCAAGATATGAGCTTGGATGTCTGCAGCTTAAACATGAATGTAGGTGGCGCCACCTGTCATAAAATCAAGAAAGCTGTCCAGAATGTATACACATGCAAAATTTCAGGTGGATAAGTCCAACCAATGCTGAGATATGAGTGTTTTTATCCCAAGGCAGATGAACAGATGGACGCTGTGCAAAAATGGTTGCAGGTGGCGCCACCATTTTAGTGTATGTTATAAAGCTTTCCAAGGGCTACATTTGTGCAAAATCTTTAGCCTTATCGGTCAAATGGTTCCCGAGATATGTTGGTTTATGTGTTGAAACAGACACACAAATGGACGCTGGGCAGAGAGGAAAGGTCAGAGGTCAACCAAAAATGAGGGCGCAGCAGTTCACATGTGACCGATCATAATTCCAAATTTTAAAAAATTCTGCCCAGTGGGTATGGAGGAGTTCTCCGGAAACCTACGACTGAAAACATAGTATCCACAAAACTCTGTTTTGGCGGATACAATGATTGTAGCTGGCACCACCAGTATGTCAAACAAACCCCTCCTATGAAATAAGGAGGGACATATACTGTGCAAGAATTATTGTAGGTGGCGCCACCAGTTTTGTACACTATAAAGCTACCTGATATGTATAAACATGCCCAATTTTAGGCTGATGTATAAAATCCTCTGTAGAAATAAGCAGGTGCATACACTGCAAAAGCCAATGTAGGTGGCACCACCTGTCTTGTAAATGAGAATACCATCAAAGACGCATAGACAGGTCAAAATATCAGTCCAATACAGCAAACTTCCCAGAGTTTGATGCACTGGGCTGACAAGGCTTAGGTGAGTAAGGCAGTTGCCCCCGAGTGACCTGTGACAAATTGCTGCCTCAAGCTACTGCACTGAGTGAATCCTTGACCTGCACCTGGATAGACTGAGTGAACTTTTGACCTGTACCTAGCTGCACTGAGTGAACTCTTGACCTGTTGCATAATCTGACACAGTTGGCAGTCTGCCAAAGCTATAAATAGATTCAGGCTGCACTTTGGTGCCAAATATGATGCAGTGAGCAGTCTGCCAAAGCTATAAATAGAATGCAGCTACTGCATTGAGTGAACTCTTGACCTATACCTGGCTGCACTTCTTCCAATCCTGGCACTGTGCCAAAACTATTTATAGAGCTGACATCATCTTGGCTAACGGCCAACATCAAGGCACTGGCAATCAGCCAATGGTAAACCAAGTGCTGCCATCTGTACACAAAAATGGTCCCTACTTGTAATAACTTTGAAATTTATTTTCCCAATACGAAATGCTTTTCAGCTGACTTTTTATAAGAAAGAAATCAGGAATATATGTAAAATTATTATGGATACATACTGAATGCAAAATTAAAATACAGATATATCTCATTGATGGCAAATTCTTGAATTAAGTTGAGTAGGGAAACCAATAATTTATAATCCACGTACAGTTGTGTTTATAAAGCCACAGAGAGCTGAATATCCATGATTGTAACATTGCCTGGTATGATGAATAACTTAAATCATAAATCTAAATTTTTTAAAAGCTTTTAAAAAAACTTTATTGTCAATATTAACCAAAGATTACCTGAAATCTAAATGTCTAGTGGCATGATGTAAATAGATGCTGATAAACTGGTGCCAGGCTAGATGTAACAGCATCACACAGCTAACATATATGGTAAAATGACTCAATTCAAGCTCCATAATTCAGACAAAAATCATTCATGTGGAACCATTAATGACAATTATTATAAGAATAATTGTAGGGATTATTCTTGTAAAATATTTAACAAACTGGCTTCAGTGGAATCAGTCAAAAACGTTTTGCAGGTTTATAACTCATATAGGAAGATACAGCAAACTGGCTAAGTTCAGCTTCCCGTAACTCAGCCAAAAAGCACTGAACCAAAACCATTTGAACAAACTGGAATTATCAACATCTGAGGATAATTAATGTGTGAGTTTTTAGAATTTGGCCCAGTGGTTTTTGAGAAGAAGATCTTTGTAGCCACTGAGCTAAAATGGGCTGTTATGGCATATGACTAAATTCAGCTTCCCATAACTTAGCCAAAAGTCACTGAACTGAGACCATTTGAACAAACTTCAGAAAGCACTACCCTAGGATCATTTCTTTGCGATATTAAACATTTTGGCCATATGGTTTCAGAGAAGAAGTTTTTTGTAGCCCTCAGTGTAATACAGGCACTGATGACCCCGTACAAAAAAGGCCAATGCAAGTGGCGCCACCAATACCTCAATTTCAGATATGACTTATGTGACCAACATTGGCATAAAATTTGGTGATGAAAGCTCCAGCCGTTTCTGAGATTTAAATTTTAATATGCTTTTTTGCACAGGTAACAAAGTTCAACCTCCTGTAACTCGGCCAAAAATCTCCGAACTGGAACCATTCAAACAAACTTGAGAAAGATTGTTCCAGGGATCATTTCTGTGAAATATTGGACAATTTGGCTGGACAGTTTCGGAGAAGAAGATTTTTAAAGCTTTTTAAGCTTTTTCCCTATAAAATCTAAGAAAATGCAGTTAGAAAAAAAAAAACAAAATCGGATATAGTTTTTTGGATGACTGATTATTTGCAAAATATTTGGTGATGCTCGCTCCAGCCATTTTTGAGATAGCTATGGTTAACGTACAGACGACGCACGACACATGACGGACGATGCCGCTCCATCGCATAAGCTCACAGGTTCGCTAAAAGCCAAAATGTGTATGTAGGTTGCGCCACCTACCACAAATCCAGAAAGCCGTCCGAGTTGTAAACATATACAAAATTTTAGGCAGAAAAGTCAAACCACTACATGTATATGAGCCATTTTAGCACACGGCAGACAAACAGACAAGACGCTGTGCAAAAATGGTTGAAGATGGCCCCTCCAGTTTTGAGGATGCTAAAGAGCTATGTGAGATCAATACACATGCAAAATTTTGGCCCAATCGGTCAAAAGGTTCCTGAGATATGAGCTTGGAAGTTTGCAGCGTAAACTAGAATGTAGGTGGCACCACCTGTCATAAAATCAAGAAAGCTGTCCATGATATATAAACCTGCAGCGTAAATTTTCATGTTTAGTGAGTAAATATTTTTCCTGATTTTTTACAAAGGGCATTATGTCCCTGCTCATAACTAAATTACACTCAACAAACTTAATTTCTGTCATGTATATAGGAAATATACCAGAGAATACTTATGGTAACCAGAATACAGGTAGTCGACAAGCAACTACGTGTATCCAAAAAAGCCAAAATTTGTATGTAGGTTGCGCCACCTACCACAAATCCAGAAAGCTGTCCAGGATATATACATATGCAAAATTTCAGGCAGTCATGTCAAACCACTACATGTATCAGTGATTTAAGCCCATGGCAGAAAAAACAGACAGAAGCTGTGCAAAAATGGTTGCAGGTGGCCCCTCCACTTTTGTGGATGCTAAAGAGCTATGTGAGATCTATACACATGCAAGACTGGCCCAATCGGTCAAATGGTTCCCGAGATATGAGCTTGGATCTTTGCAGCGTAAACCAGAATGTATGTGGCGCCACCTGTCATAAAATCAAGAAAGCTGTCCAGGATGTATATAACTGAAAAATTTTAGGCAGATATGTCAAACAGCTGCCGAGATATTATCCCATGGCAGACAAACAGACAGACGCTGTGCAAAAATTGTTGCAGGTGGCCCCACCAGTTTTGTGTATGATAAAGAGCTTTGTGAGATCTATACACATGCAAAATTTCACGTCTGCAGCGTGAACTTGAATGTAGGTAGCGCCACCTGTATAAAATCAAGAAAGCTATCCAGGTGAATTAGTCAAACCACTGCAGAGATATGAGCAATTTTAACCCAAGGCAGAAGAACAGATGGACACTGTGCAAGCATGTCCTGAAGTGTGATAATACGATTTTTATTGAAATTTCAGGATTTTCCTAAATATCTGGAAGGAACGAAGTCACAGTGACCCAATTTTCCGTTTGGTAAGACACCTTGTGGACATCTAACAGTATGCCAAATTTTGGATTGGTAGGTCCAACGGTTTCAAAACGGACAAAGGATCACGACTATAGCTCAGATGACTTATAGTCAGCTGAGCTAAAAATTGAGGCTTCTCCATAATTTCTCAAAGGAACGAAGTCGCAAAGACCCAGTTTTTTTGCTTTTTAGGAGATCTTGGGGACATCTAACATCATGTTGAATTTTGGATTCCTGGGTCTTACGGTTTCAAAACCTGCCACAGCTACGGACAGACGGACAGACGATGGACCATAACTATAGTTCAGATGACTTATAGTCAGCTGAGCTAAAAATATTTGGCAGTCTGCCAAGCAATTTATAGATACAAACACAAGCTTGGCCTGATGGTAAATATGTTTACACATACTGTAAGACTTTGGCTTAAATGCTTTTTTTAAGCTGATGCATTCATAAGATTTTTATTAGAAAAATGTTCTGAATAATAAAAGATGCAATCCTTTCATTTTGAAAGGTCTAATAATTGTGCCAAAAAACATTTCAGTAAACCTGAAGGAAGGTAACCTAAGCTTTATAAGAATCATTTTTGTGCAATGTTACATAAATTGAAACAACAGTTTTGCAGAAGGAGACTATTGCAGCCCTCAATTTGAAATAGGCTTACTAATGGCCTCAAGACCAACTTAAGCTTTCTATGACTCTACCAAAAATCAATGAACCCAACCTATCCTTATACAATTCAAACCAGTAACCCATGGGTCATGACACTCGGCCGACTTTACATGTTGACAATATGTCCTTGCACAGGTAACTAATTAAGATGATGTAGGTGGCATCATAGTTCATGCATATTAGCTCAAGTTCATAAAGACCCTTAAGCACACCAAATCTGATGACAATCCATCCAGCTGTTCTTAAGGAATCTGGCAATTTGTGTGTATTTTGTAGTTTTTTCTTGGGTGCTCAAACATGGACTGTATCGCAGAGAATATAGGTCACAGTGACCTTATTTCAGGTTTCTGAGGAGAACTTCTGAGGAATTCTCAGGATGTCAATTTTTCTGGGGGGTGCTTGTAAGCCGCACAGCTTGGAGAATATGGGTAACGGAGACCAAAGAAGCTTTTCATGGACCTCCCTGGATGTCAAGTTAGAAGATTCTAGGTACAGTGGTTGTGATTCGTGCCTTGTTAACAGACAACTGCATCTTTAAAGCTTTCAACAGTACAGAAAAAATTCTTAACAATTTTTAAAAATCCAGGTGGCACCACAAATTTGCAGAGATTGATGAAACACCCCATGATCAAATATGCATGCAAAGAATAATGGTGATCAATGCATTAGTTATTCAGATAATTGAGCTTTTGTATCAAATACTTTATTTTTTTTGCCGATAATTCTGAGCCCCATAGCTTCAAGGATATGGGTAACAGAGACTTGATTTCAGGTTTCTATAGAGATTTTTCATGGACCTCCCTGGATGTCAAGTTAAAAGAATTTAGGTCCAGTGGTTACGATTTGTGTCCTGATAACACAACCACATTTTTGAAGGTCTCATAATAGGGGGAAAAATGGTGTTTAAATAGAAAAAATTCGGGTGGCACCATCTGCAGAAGCTGAGGAAATATCCCATGATAAATATGCATGCAAAGAATCATGGTGATCAATGCATTAGTTGTTCGGATACTGGAGCTTTTGTATCAAATCTTTGATTATTCTGGAGGGTACTTACGAGTTCCATAGCTCGGAGAATATGGATAACAGAGACCTAATTTCAGGTTTCCAAGGAGATATTTCATGGACCTCTCAGGATGTCAAGTTTGAAGATTTCAGATCTAGGGGTTACGATTTGTGCCCTGTTGACAGATGACAGCTTCTTTGAAAGTATCAACAAGGCCTACAGGCCTAATGCGAACCTGTGCAGAGTTTTGGAGTATGAATGGAGGTTTATTTTTAAAATTTAATACTGATCCTCTTAAGTCCTGCATATCTACCTTAGTCATTATGATTTAAGCAAAATGAACATTTTGGACCTGCAAGTTTCAGACTAGGACATTTTAAAACTAGAATATGGTCAGTCGACAAGCGACTTTGTGTATCTGCTGAATGAGTGGGATGGGTGAAGTGAGGCATGAATTAAGTGGCAAGGGGAATAGAGTGAGGTGTGTTGCATATTAGCATGGATGTCTGCAGCGTAAACGTGAATGTAGGTGGTGCCACCTGTCATAAAATCAAGACAAGGGACCCATGACTCACGGCGCTCAGCTGAAGTTTGAAAAATTTTTGCAAATGCAAAATATACAAAATATTTGTAATGTTTTTCATTTATATAAGCATATGAGAAGCTAAGAGGAAAGGGGGCCTCCTACTTGGTTATAATAAAGTTCTATAGAATATGATTGCAAACTAATACTTTCACAAGACTGTCATGAAGAAAAACAGTAACAGTTTTGAGATACTGTGATGCATATGAAAAATTTACAGATGGACAGGCAAGTGGACAGAATGGACTAATACCTTTATTTCACTTTCAAGAGAATAATGCATTTAAGTTTATATATAAGCCTATTTTTTTTTAGCATATCCACTTTTTCCATTAATAGTTTTTATCTGATTCATTTTTTTATTTACAAGTTTCATAAATTTGTAATAAAAATACTGAAAATATAAGTTAAAATATTAGAATTCTAAGTTGCAATCATTATATATCAAGAGTGTAGCTCATATTGGGTCATATTAAGCATACACATATATTTTATTATTTTTAAATCACAAATGTTTAAACTGAATTTAAAAGAAAATAATGCCACAACATGGCATCTACAAGATTATTCCTTGAATCACTATAAAAAGTTTTGCACATTGGAGTTTTCAGTACATGCTTAATTTTATTCACTGAATTGAAATAAAAGATTCAGTAAATTCGATAAAATAAAAACATCTTTTCAAATAAAGTATACACACTGTTGGTTGAATGAGGGACAAACAATATCATTGTGCTAATTACTATCTCAGCTATAATTTATTACTGGAATTAATAGTCAATTTCACACCTGGTGAAGTTTTTACTTTTCTAAAGTAAGGAATTACTTATTTGATGAACATCCACACTTTCATACCAATACACCACTTTGTGGACACAATTCAATGTGCTCTTTAATCATTGTAACCCTGGTGGTACAATACAAATCTAAAATGTAGCATAGCCAAGAATAAAATAAAATACAGAAAATTATAACATTCATCTAGTTGATGCACCATCTGGGGGGGGGGGGGAGTGCAGGGCAGAGGGGAAGCTTGCTAGTAGTGGCCAAGCTGAGCCAAGGCAAGCTGCTTGGGGTCAGTTACATAATGCAAGTGAAGGTTGTATTATATTCTTGGGGGTACTTTTGAACCCCATAGCTTGGATGATACAGGTAAAAGAGACTTAATTTAATGTTTCCATGGAGATTTTCATGGACCCCCTGGATGTCAAGTTTAAAGATTTGTTATGATTTGTGCCTGGTTAACGAACGAACGGAGAGAAGGACTGACAAACAGACAACAAAGAGGGAGTGACCGCTTGTTGTCAGTCATCCATCTGTCAGTCCATCTCCCAGATGACATAGCTCAGATGACTCTCAGCTGAGCTTTAACCAATCCTGACACTTACCGTTGCATGCAAGCCACAATGGAGAGTTTCCCTTTTTGTTTTTAACATCAACAGCTCCACCCCTGAAAAGACATTTAAATCTTATTTAAATTGTAAAGCAAGAATATCTGGCATCAAATATGTCACAATTTGCCCAAAGGTTGACAGCACCCCTGATAAAAATACACCAGTCTATTCTGAAGCATCAATGACAAGCTAACAAGCAAAAAAGTCTTGTAAAACAAATGTTGCATGCAGCTCTGGTCTACATTTACATACAAATCAGATCTCAGAAGAGATCCATCTATCAGTTTGTGAGTTTTCATGCTCAATTTTCAGTAGCCAATGACTCATGGGCCATGACCCTCAGCTAATCAACAAGCATGACCAATAACCTTATTGGCAAATATTGGAAACTATTTGTAACATTCTCAACAATTTATTCACTCATTTTGTGCTAACTTTGTAGGATGATAGAAATAGGTCTAGTTAAAGCTCATTGCTTTATGGTAAACAAGGGCACCCCAAAACAAAGCATCCCCTCGCACAGGGCATAATTAGAATGGCTGTATGACAAAGTGTGAAATGAGGAGGGCAGCTCTCTGGCCTTGACCTTTGCTCCTGTGACCCCAACCTAAATAGGGTTCTTCATCCATGGATGGGTCAGCCATATGTGCAAGATGACACTGACAGGTTTTGGTCAAACGGTTTGGCTTTAAATGGGTCCACAAATATTTTCAAGAAGTGGGCCCTGCGGCTTTGACCTTTGACCCATTGACCTCAAAATCGATAGGGTTCTTCATCTATGGGTGGGTGAGCTATGTGTGCAAGATGAAAGGTTTAGGTCAAATGGTTTGGCTTTAAATGGGTCCACAAGCTTTTTTAAGCAGTGTGCCCTGTGGCCATGACCTATGACCCCGTGACCTCAAAATCAATAGGGTTCTTTATCTATGGGTGGGTGAGCCATATGTGCAAGATGTAATGTTTTGGTCAAACAGTTTGGCTTGAAATCGATCAACAAGCCTATTCCAGACAGACAGACTGAAGGACGGACATCGGATGGACGCAAAAACAGAGGCGTTAATATATCCCCTTCGCATCTTTGTTGCGCGGGGATCATTAGGCAAAATACTGGTAAGTGAGCTGATACCAGCCAATACTAGGACACAAGTCATACCTGACAGTACCTTAATAACCTTTAACCCATGGGTCATGACCCTCAGCTGACTAGCACAACATTATAGACTAACATTCACAACAGGAATTTTTAGACCGCTGGGTATTAAATGCCGACAGCCTGATCAAGCTCAACTCTGTGGAGAATGGGCTAGCCCTAGTGATGGGATTACATAACAACAGCCTGGGGAGCATAGAGAGCTGCACTGAAAGACCTACAGTGACCAAAGTGGACTGCTTGACAATGTAAGGGAATACAACAAGAGCCTCTAAAAAATTCATTAACTAGCCTAATTTTGCAGCTTTTATTTTCAAATTTCAGATTTTAACGGATTAAATCCTTATGTGTACATGCTGTGAAAATTAAATCCACAGTAGAAATTCTGATAGGCTGGTGGTAAGCGCAAACCAGGCCTGGTGCTTACCTGTTGCGTGACAAGCATTTTTTATTGTCTGATGAAAAACTTTATCTGCATGGCTTTTTTAATGCATGTAAGAACATTGAGAGCAAGAGGAAGGGCATGTGTAATTTGTTTGTATGAGCTGTCATACTAACAACAAATAGAATGCAAATATAGAAATTTATTGTATCAGCCACACTTAAAGACCAGCTGTTATGACAGCACACTGAGAGAATATACCTTCCTAGAAGCCACAGGCAGAATATGTATCAATGTTAACCAATATCCATGCCAACAGGCATTGTGTAATTAAAAAGCAGTTAGGGAACAAGGCAGTTGTGGCTTCTCTTACTCTACAACAGTGGGCTGCCTTATACCCATCTAGTAACCCGATGTCAGGGCTGTGATGATAAGATCCCAGCACTGACACCAGCTTAATTACTCCAGGCTAACAATCACTCAGCAAGACCCCTTGCAGGGTCAGTCTGTAAGGCCAGTCCTTGTTACCCCTGACCACTGTATGTCTGGCAGGGACAGGGAAAGGATGGTGGGGACAGATGAAAGAGAGGCGGGTTACATTTAAGGCTGGTGACGAGAATTGAAAGGCTGGTGGTTGGCCAGGCTATATTGGCTAGTGGAGAACCCTGGTACTTACAGGAAAAAACGTGCCATGGCCAAATGGGTAAAATTTAAGGTATCAATTTTTTATTTTTGCTAACATTTTAAACTAGTGGCCCATGGGCCATGACGCTCAGCTGAATTCAAGGAATGTTTAACAATGAGCAAAATGACTGCCAGAGTGCTAAAAAATCATGAATTTTGTGAAGAGTCCTTAGAAATGTCTGGTTTATAAGGAAAATCTCCAAGAAGGTTGACATGCCATATTTCAGACCAATATCTTGAACCACTCCTAAGATATGAGCAATTTTCACCCAAAGCACATGTAGGCATGCAGATGGCATCACCAGTCTTGAGTACAAGATGGAGGAGTCCAAGATCTATGGGTATGCACCAATTCTGGCCAATACAGCAAATCACTCCTCAGAAAAGGGCGTTTATTTATTCTACAAAACGGGAAAGTATGTGGCGCCACCTGTCTGGTTTACGAGAAAACTTTTCAAGATGGATGGACATGCCAAATTTTCAGACTTATATCATGAACTATTCCTGAGATATGCGCAATTTTCATCAAAAGCAAATATACCAAGGAACACCACACAAAAATGACTGCAGATAGTGCCACCAATCTTGTTTACGAGATGTAGGTGTTGAGGATCTATGAAAATGCACAATTTTAACCCAATACATTGAAGAACCACTAAGATGAACAGATGGCAAATGCACAGATGGACATTACGCAAAAAGAATTGTAGGTGGCGCCACCAGTCACAATTATGAGATAGATATATCCAAGATCTATAAACATGCAAAATTTCAGCACAATACATTGAACCACTCCTGAGATACAGCCTGTTACCTAAAAGACACCCAGATTCGTACTGCATAGAAAGGACTGCTGGTGGGGCCACCTGTATTGTTAGGCACAACAACATAGGTGTGAGAACAACTATGCTGGGTTTCGGAAATTGGTCCAAGGGTCTCAGCGGAGTTCTCTGGAAACTAACGCAGAGTTTCTGTATCACATTTTTAATTAGTCTTGGGGGTATTTAAGAGCCCCATAGCTCAGAGGATATGGGTCACAGAGACCTAATTTCAGATTTCCATAGAGACTTTTCATGGACCTCTCAGGATGTAAAGCTTAAAGGTTCCAGGTCAAGCGGATATGATTTGTGCCCTGCTGACAGATGACGGCTTCTTTGAAAGTATCAAAAATAGAGAAAAAAATTAGTAAAAATTAGAAAAGCAGGTGGCACCACCGTTTGCAGGAACTGATGGAACATTCCATGATCAATATTCATGCAAAATATCATGGTGCTCAATGCAGTTGTTATTCAGATACTTGAGCTTTGGTATCAAATCTTTGATTATTCTGGAGGGTACTTACAAGTTCCACAGCTCGCAGAATATGGATAACAGAGACCTAATTTCAGATTTCCAAGGAGATATTTCATGGACCTCTCAGGATGTCAAGTTTGAAGATTTCAGATCTAGGGGTTACGATTTGTGCCCTGTTGACAGATGACAGCTTCTTTGAAAGTATCAACAAGGCCTACAGGCCTAATGCGAACCTGTGCAGAGTTTTGGAGTATGAATGGAGGTTTATTTTTAAAATTTAATACTGATCCTCTTAGGGCCTGCATATCTACCTTAGTCATTATGATTTAAGCAAAATGAACATTTTGGACCTGCAGGTTTCAGACTAGGACATTTTAAAACTAGAATATGGTCAGTCGACAAGTGACTTTGTGTATCTGCTGAATGAGTGGGATTGGTGAAGTGAGGCATGAATTAAGTGGCAAGGGGAATAGAGTGAGGTGTGTTGCATATTAGCATGGATGTCTGCAGCTTAAAAGTGAATGTAGGTGGTGCCACCTGTCATAAAATCAAGACAAGGGACCCATGACTCACGGCGCTCAGCTGAAGTTTGAAAAATTTTTGCAAATGCAAAATATACAAAATATTTGTAATGTTTTTCATTTATATAAGCATATGAGAAGCTAAGAGGAAAGGGGGCCTCCTACTTGGTTATAATAAAGTTCTATAGAATATGATTGCAAACTAATACTTTCACAAGACTGTCATGAAGAAAAACAGTAACAGTTTTGAGATACTGTGATGCATATGAAAAATTTACAGATGGACAGGCAAGTGGACAGAATGGACTAATACCTTTATTTCACTTTCAAGAGAATAATGCATTTAAGTTTATATATAAGCCTATTTTTTTTAGCATATCCACTTTTTCCATTAATAGTTTTTATCTGATTCATTTTTTTATTTACAAGTTTCATAAATTTGTAATAAAAATACTGAAAATATAAGTTAAAATATTAGAATTCTAAGTTGCAATCATTATATATCCAGAGTGTAGCTCATATTGGGTCATATTAAGCATACACATATATTTTATTATTTTTAAATCACAAATGTTTAAACTGAATTTAAAAGAAAATAATGCCACAACATGGCATCTACAAGATTATTCCTTGAATCACTATAAAAAAGTTTTGCACATTGGAGTTTTCAGTACATGCTTAATTTTATTCACTGAATTGAAATAAAAGATTCAGTAAATTCGATAAAATAAAAACATCTTTTCAAATAAAGTATACACACTGTTGGTTGAATGAGGGACAAACAATATCATTGTGCTAATTACTATCTCAGCTATAATTTATTACTGGAATTAATAGTCAATTTCACACCTGGTGAAGTTTTTACTTTTCTAAAGTAAGGAATTACTTATTTGATGAACATCCATCACTTTCATACCAATACACCACTTTGTGGACACAATTCAATGTGCTCTTTAATCATTGTAACCCTGGTGGTACAATACAAAATCTAAATTGTAGCATAGCCAAGAATAAAATAAAATACAGAAAATTATAACATCTAGTTGATGCACCATCTGGGGGGGGGGGGGGGGAGTGCAGGGCAGAGGGGAAGCTTGCTAGTAGTGGCCAAGCTGAGCCAAGGCAAGCTGCTTGGGGTCAGTTACATAATGCAAGTGAAGGCTGTATTACCAGGTGGGCTAGATGTAAACAACACTTGACATGGTGTATGGAAACTTGAATAAAAGTTACTCTTTTCAATCAATTCCTTTGAAATTTCAGATTTTAAAAGATTAAATCCTTATGTATATATGTTGTGAAAATTAAATCAACAGTGCTTACAGGGAAAAAATGTGCCATTGCCAAAGTTGGATAAAATTTAAGGTATTGATTTTTTATTTATGCTAATAACTTGACAAATTTGCAAAATTCAGATCTAATTTTGGGTAAACAATTGAATCTTAATTAAATAAAGTTATATTCTTGAAAAAAAGTCTCCAGCTTCAGCAATTCTCATGTTAGGTGAGTAAATATATTTCCTGATTTTTTAAAAAATTGCATTATATTTGGGCCCATAACTTCAAAATAATACCCAATACTGACCTAATTTTTGGTATGTTCATAGAAAATGTATGGAAGAAAATGAATACTAAATATGATCAAAAACAGATCAGTGGTTTTGATTTTAGGCAGCCTTGAAATGTACAATGGCTTTTTAATGGAAAACGGAGGTTATTCCTTAATATCTCCAAGGAACGAAGTCCTAATGACCCAATTTTCGGTATTGTAGAAGATGTTGGGGACATCTAATGGTATGCAAAGTTTTGGATTCGTAGGTCAAACGGTTTTAAAACGTGCCCTGTTAACAGACGGACGGCCAGACAGCCGGACGGACGACAGACAAAGGACCATGACTATAGCTCAGATGACTTATAGTCAGCTGAGCTAAAAATTGTCCAGGATGTATAAACCTGCAAAATTTCAGGTGGATAAGTCAAACCACTGCTGAGATATGAGTGATTTTATCCCAAGGCAGATGAACAGATGGACGCTGTGCATAAGTGGTTGCAGGTGGCACCACCAGTTTTGCCTATGATGAAGAGCTATGTGAGATCTATACACAAGCAAAATTTTGGCCCAATCTGTCAAATGGTTCCCGAGATATGAGCTTGGATGTCTGCAGAGTAAACGTGAATGTAGGTGGCGCCACCTGTCATAAAATCAAGAAAGCTGTGGAGGATATATAAACTTGCAAAATTTCAGGTGGATAAGTCAAACCACTGCTGAGATATGAGTGATTTTATCCCAAGGCAGATGAACCGATGGATGCTGTGCAAAATTGGTTGCAGGTGGCGCCACCATTTTAGTGTATGTTATAAAGTTATCAAAGGGCTACATTTGTGCAAAATTTTTAGCCTGATCGGTCAAACAGTTCCAGAGATATGTGTGTTTATGTGTGAAAATAGATGCACAAATGGATGCTGGGCAGTGAGGAAAGGTCAGCAGTGAACCAAAAATGAGGGCGCAGCAGTTCACATGTGACCTGATGATAAACCCGAATTGTTTAAAATGCAAACCAAGTTTTTTCAAACAGTTTAAAGATATAGTTCCAATAATCTTGGTATTCTGCATCTAGACATAGACTTCTAGATGCCGTGTCTCGACTTTTTGACACATTGCCTAGACACCCGCCAGAGCCAGGTCAGTTGCCATGGTGATGTCTGGACCCCACCTGTTTGTACTGAGTGACCTCTTGACTTGGCTGCTGAAACTCAGCATGTTGTCAAATCTGTTTTCAAACACAGAAAGCCTTTTTCAATTGGCTACAATTCTTTTTTCAAGCTGTATTTACCCAATCTATTCTTATAAAACTGGCAGAACCCTACCATAGAATAATTCTTGTAAAGTTTAAACCAATCAGCTTAACAGTTTCATCATAAATTAGTATATAAGCTAGAAGAGTTTAATATTACATTTTCGCTAGTAAAAAAACACATCAATGTAGGTGGCGCCACTAATAACTCAATTACAGATATGACATGTGGCAAACATTGATACATTATTTAGTGATTATAGCTCTAGACGCTTCTGAGATTTTAATTTTAGTGTGCTTTTTTGGACAGGTGACTAAGTTCAAGCTCCTGTAACTCGGCCAAAAATCTCCGAACTTGAACCATTCGAACAAACTTGAGAAAGATTGTTCCAGGGATCATTTCTGTGAAATATTGGACAATTTGGCTGGACAGTTTCGGAGAAGAAGATTTTTAAAGCTTTTTTCCCTATAAAATCTTAGTAAATGCAGTTAGAAAAACAAGGGACCTATGGGTCACGGCGCTCAGCTGTTATATATGATAAAAAATATGATTTAGAAATGAGGCACATGCTGGTTTTGTGTGGTAATAAGTATAAGCTGTATTATGAGTTGTTGTTGTTAGGCTTATGTATGATTTTGATAGTACCTTTGGAGACAGAGAAGAGAATTGATTTCATTTATTTTATTAACAAATGGAGTACTATTGTCACACAGATTTTGACTTGGCCATATAACTTATAAGCAGAACATATAATATAAGAGTTTAACTATTTATTAAAAAAAATTACAAATATTGTCCCAGATATAATTTTTATTAAAAATAATAAGAGAATCGTATGATTTCTAAAATGAAATATAACTGAAATGATTATTAAAATAATATTAAAGAATATATTCATGAATGCATTCATGAATATATTTGGAAAGAATTTGCACTGGTATTCATATACTTTCATTTTTACCTGAATTCCCATTCTTTATGCAAGAAATTTTATAATGGAGTACATATTCATATTCATATTTAAATACAATTGCAAAGTATTCCCACCATGTCTGGTATTTATTCAGTTTTCACCAAACAATGGTGTTGAGAATCCAGAATGTACAAAATTCACACATTTAAATAATGATCATAAGTACCTGGTTTTATGGCTTTTATTAAAAAAAAAATAAATGTGATATATTCATTTTGGACTAATTTCACATCAATGTACACACTAGACACAGTAGGAATCTAGATTAATATTATCAACTGCATCTTTGTCTATCATTAATTTCCTTCATATGATCCCTAATGATTAGTAATGAATAATATGATTTACTTTTTTATTATTAAAATTGAACTGAACAAGGGACCTATGGGTCACGACGCTCAGCTGTTATATATGATAAAAATATATTATTTAGAAATGAGGCACATGCTGGTTTTGTGTGGTAATAAATATAAGCTGTATTATGAGTTGTTGTTGTTTAGCTTATGTATGATTTTGATAGTACCTTTGGAGACAGGGAAGAGGATTGATTTCATTTATTTTATTAACAAATGGAGTACTATTGTCACACAGATTTTGACTTGGCCATATAACTTATAAGCAGAACATATAATATAAGAGTTTAACTATTTATTAAAAAAATTACAAATATTGTCCCAAATATAATTTTTATAAAAAGTAATAAGAGAATCATATGATTTTTTTAAATGAAATATAACTGATATGATTATTAAAATAATATTAAAGAATATATTCATGAATGCATTCATGAATACATTTTGAAAGTATTTGCACGAGTATTCATATACTTTCATTTTTACCTGAATTCCTATTCTTTATGCAAGAAATTTTATAATGGAGTACATAATCATATTCGTATTTAAATACAATTACAAAGTATTCGCACCATGTCTGGTATTTATTCAGTTTCACCAACCAATGATGTTGAGAATCCAGAATATACAAAATTCACACATTTAAATAATGATCATAAGTACCTGGTTTTATGGCTTTTATTTTTAAAAAATAACTGTAAAAAATTCATTTTGGACTAATTTCACATCAATGTACACACTAGACACAGTAGGAATCTAGATTAATATTATCAACTGCATCTTTGTCTATCATTAATTTCCTTCATATGATCCCTAATGATTAGTAATGAATAATATGATTTACTTCTTTATCATTAAAATTGAACTGAAAAATGCCATAGGTGACTGCATGGTGTTATTTGGAATATGTGACATTCTACCCATCGATACAAGATTCTTATATCATCAGTAACTGCAAGTTAATTTCCTGTTATTATAAACTAACAAATTCCTTTTCTATTTTTCTTTAATTTGTTATTAAAAACCAATAAAAATTTATTAATTTATTGTTTATTGTTATGTTGTTGGTTAAAACTACTAGATGAGTTGGATTGGACACCTGGATCAACTGTGGCTGGCCATAAGCTGCCTGGATTCCTGTATGCCTCGCCTCAAGCGTGCATAATTTGATGAAAGGTCAACAAGGTCAACATACAGGTGACTCAAGAGGGGCTGGAGAGAGCCAAAGTCTGACAGGGTCTCATAAAAAACATTAATAAAATTTCTTTCTGCTTTCTAAACTAAAAAGCTGAAATCCTAATGTGTGCATGATATGAAAATTATATCAACAGTGCTCACAGGACACAAACGTGCCATGGTCACAGTTGGGCAAAATTTAAGGTACTAATTTTATATTTATACTAATAACTTATAAAATTTTAAAAATACAGAACTATTTTGGGTATTCAATTGAATCTTGATTAGATAATGTTACATCCCTGACAAAAAATCTCTAGCTTCAGCAAGCCCCTTGTTAAGGGAGTAAATATATTTCTTGATTTTTTACAAAGTGCAGACATGGGGTCTATTACAGTTGTTCTATTACTATTACTATTACTATTACTTTCAATTTCTGATATTACTATTACTATTACTATTACCACATTTTATCTTCTATTACTATTACTATTACTATTACTGGGGTATCTATTACTATTACTATTACTATTACATAAACTGATGGGAGGATTCTAGACTTTGCGCAGCCATGAGTGCTATAAACTAGAACTGCAATCACATTTTTATATTATATATTAATATTAGAAGCACCTATATCATCCGGTTACCTACACAATTTTCTTATACTGTGTCTGTCATTAACAATAAGCCTAATGATACTGGAGATCTTAATTATTTCAGCTTCTTTAATTCTGTTTATATATATATATATATTTATATATATATATATATATATATATATATATATATATTTTGAAACCTCAATGATTATTGGGGCGTTTCAAGTCAAAATTATAAGATAATTGTATGAACTCTTGAATACATGTAATTTAAAAGCAACCCATTGTAAAGACCCTGGCATATGTAAAATATTGATTTATAATTATATGCATACTTGTACATTTTTAGCTCAGCTGACTATAAGTCATTGTCCGTCCGTCCGTAGATGCGGCACATTTTGAAACCATAAGACCTAGGAATCCAAGATTCAGCATAATGTTAGATGTCCCCAAGATCTCCTACCAAGCTGAAAACTGGGTCTTTGCGACTTTATTCCTTTGAGAAATTAAGGAAAAACCTCAATTTTTTTTATTAAAATCCTATTTTCACACTTCAGGACTGCCTAATATCAAAACCACTCATCTGTTTTTCCTCATATTTACCATAAATATTCCTCTATATAGTTCCTATGTACATGCAAGAAATTAAGTCTGTAAAGTGTAAATTCTTTAAGTTATGGGCCCAAACATAATGGACTTTGTAAAAAATCAGGAAAAATAATAACTCACTTAACATGAAAAATTTTGAAACTAGAGTCTATTTTCTCAAGTATATAACTATGTTTAATTAAGATTCAATTGTTTACCGAAAATTAGATCTGAATTTTGTAAAATTTTTAAGTTATTAGCTTAAAAAAAAATCAGTACCTTAAATTTTGCCCAACTTTGACCATGGCACGTTTTTTTCCTGTAAGCACCATTGATTTAATTTTCACAGCATGTAAACATAAATATTCAGTTTGTCTAAATTTGAAATTTGAAAATAAAAGCTTGAAAATTAAGCTAGTTATTGATTTTTTTTTCTGTAGTCACTTGCTTTGATTACAGATACAGGGTCCCACTCCAGGTCACTGCCAGGGTTTCTGATTTGTTACAGTCACTGGGGGAGATCCCCTGCTGTGACAGGTGTACAGTTATTCTCATATCACCACCCCAATCACCCAATTTATTTTATAGTACATACTTCTGTTAAGATTTAATCTTATTTCACATAATTAATAAATAAAGTTTTCAGTGTAACTAAAAATGGTCTCCAAAGGAATTATTCATGATTATGTCATATTAATATTTAGTATCAAAGCTAACAATTTAGTCCTTTATGTATGTATCAGGAGAGGAATTTTGGTAGGGCTGTGTCCTCTTTCTACTGTTTACATCAAGATTCTGGACAGATTCTAAACTGGAGACAAAAGTACCCCATCTTCTCAAGTGTATATATGTTCATTTGGATATGATGCCATGTTTTATTATATCACATAGTACATCTTGAGAGTGACGAGAGGTGGTAAACTTTACAATAATGGTAGCATGCATGGCTTTTATTCTTCAGGCATGCCCTTCTTCATTGCAGCAAAACCAGCATAGGATAATTTAGGAATATGGAGAGTGATTTAAACATATCAATTTTACAAAACAAATAAAATATTATTTATATCACTTTCACAATAAATTTTGTATTCAACAATCTTATACTTTAAATTTTGTACATAACAGGATCTAATTATTTGATATCAAAATTTCAGATATTAAATAATAAATATTAACAGTTACTTATATTCTCATATTATATAATCAAATAAATTAATATCTTAAAACAAGGGACCTATGGGTCACGACGCTCAGCTGTTATATATGATAAAAAAATATTATTTAGAAATGAGGCACATGCTGGTTTTGTGTGGTAATAAATATAAGCTGTATTATGAGTTGTTGTTGTTTAGCTTATGTATGATTTTGATAGTACCTTTGGAGACAGGGAAGAGGATTGATTTCATTTATTTTATTAACAACTGGAGTACTATTGTCACACAGATTTTGACTTGGCCATATAACTTATAAGCAGAACATATAATATAAGAGTTTAACTATTTATTAAAAAAAATTACAAATATTGTCCCAAATATAATTTTTATTAAAAATAATAAGAGAATCATATGATTTTTTAAAATGAAATATAACTGATATGATTATTAAAATAATATTAAAGAATATATTCATGAATGCATTCATGAATACATTTTGAAAGTATTTGCACGAGTATTCATATACTTTAATTTTTACCTGAATTCCCATTCTTTATGCAAGAAATTTTATAATGGAGTACATAATCATATTCGTATTTAAATACAATTACAAAGTATTTGCACCATGTCTGGTATTTATTCAATTTTCACCAAACAATGATGCTGAGAATCCAGAATATACAAAATTCACACATTTAAATAATGATCATAAGTACCTGGTTTTATGGCTTTTATTTATATTAAAAAATAACTGTAAAAAATTCATTTTGGACTAATTTCACATCAATGTACACACTAGACACAGTAGGAATCTAGATTAATATTATCAACTGCATCTTTGTCTATCATTAATTTCCTTCATATGATCCCTAATGATTAGTAATGAATAATATGATTTACTTCTTTATCATTAAAATTGAACTGAAAAATGCCATAGGTGACTGCATGGTGTTATTTGGAATATGTGACATTCTACCCATCGATACAAGATTCTTATATCATCAGAAACTGCAAGTTAATTTCCTGTTATTATAAACTTACAAATTCCTTTTCTATTTTTCTTTAATTTGTTATTAAAAACCAATAAAAATTTATTAATTTGTTGTTTGTTATGTTGTTGGTTAAAACTACTAGATGAGTTGGATTGGACACCTGGATCAACTGTGGCTGGCCATAAGCTGCCTGGATTCCTGTATGCCTCGCCTCAAGCGTGCATAATTTGATGAAAGGTCAACAAGGTCAACATACAGGTGACTCAAGAGGGGCTGGAGAGAGCCAAAGTCTGACAGGGTCTCATAAAAAACATTAATAAAAGCTACAATTTTTGGCCAATTTCTTTCAGCTTTCTAAACTAAAAAGCTGAAATCCTTATGTGTGCATGATATGAAAATTATATCAACAGTGCTCACGGGAAACAAACGTGCCATGGTCACAGTTGGGCAAAATTTAAGTTACTAATTTTATATTTATACTAATAACTTATAAAATTTGAAAAATTCAGAACTAATTTTGGGTATTCAATTGAATCTTGATTAAATAATGTTACATCCCTGACAAAAAAATCTCTAGCAATGCCCTTGTTATGGGAGTAAATATATTTCTTGATTTTTTACAAAGTGCATTATGTTTGGGCCCATAACTTAAAACAATTATGCAATACTGACATCATTCTGGGATGTGCATAGAGAATGAAAAATATGTATATTGTTTATGATTAAAGTCAGATCAGTGGTTTTGATATTAGGCAGTCTTGAAGTGTAACAATGGGTTTTTAATGGAAAAATGAAGTTTTTCATTAATATCTCGAAGGTATTAAGTCCTAGTGACCAAATTCTTGGCATGGTAGGGGATTTTGGAGACATCTAACTGTATGCTGAATTTAAGGAACTTAGAGCTGAAGCTGGGGAGCTGAGCTTTTGCAAACTGCATAACACTAGCTTGATGTAAACAATATGTTACAAGGTGCTTGAAAACTTGATTAAAATCTACAGTTTTTGATCAACTGGTTTCAAATTTTTGGTGTTAACAGTTGAAATGCTGACAAAAACATGTTGTGAAAATTAAATCCACAGTACTTACAGGAAAAAAACGTGCCATGGTCAAATTTGGGCAAAATTTAAGGTACCAATTTTTTATTTTTATTAATATTTTAAAAAATTTAAAAGATTTTCATCTAATTTTGGGTATACAATTTTATTTTGATTAATTAAAGTTATATTACTGGAAAAAAGGTCCACAGCTTTAACATTTTTTGTGTTAAGTGATCAAATATCTTTCCTTATTTTTTTCAAAATGCATTATGTTTGGGCCCAGAACTTTTTTAAATTAAATAATACAGACATAATTTCTGGCATGTACATAGGAACTATATAGAGGAATATTTATGGTAAATATGAGGAAAAACAGATGAGTGGTTTTGAAATTAGGCAGTCCTAAAGTGTGAAAATAGGTTTTTAATAAACAAGGGACCTATGGGTCACAACGCTCAGCTGTTATATATGATAAAAAAATATTATTTAGAAATGAGGCACATGCTGGTTTTGTGTGGTAATAAATATAAGCTGTATTATGAGTTGTTGTTGTTTAGCTTATGTCTGATTTTGATAGTACCTTTGGAGACAGGGAAGAGGATTGATTTCATTTATTTTATTAACAATTGGAGTACTATTGTCACACAGATTTTGACTTGGCCATATAACTTATATATAAGCAGAACATATAATATAAGAGTTTAACTATTTATTAAAAAAAATTACAAATATTGTCCCAAATATAATTTTTATTAAAAATAATAAGAGAATCATATGATTTTTTAAAATAAAATATAACTGATATGATTATTAAAATAATATTAAAGAATATATTCATGAATGCATTCATGAATACATTTTGAAAGTATTTGCACGAGTATTCATATACTTTCATTTTTACCTGAATTCCCATTCTTTATGCAAGAAATTTTATAATGGAGTACATAATCATATTCGTATTTAAATACAATTACAAAGTATTTGCACCATGTCTGGTATTTATTCAATTTTCACCAAACAATGATGTTGAGAATCCAGAATATACAAAATTCACACATTTAAATAATGATCATAAGTACCTGGTTTATGGCTTTTATTTATATTAAAAAATAACTGTAAAAAATTCATTTTGGACTAATTTCACATCAATGTACACACTAGACACAGTAGGAATCTAGATTAATATTATCAACTGCATCTTTGTCTATCATTAATTTCCTTCATATGATCCCTAATGATTAGTAATGAATAATATGATTTACTTCTTTATCATTAAAATTGAACTGAAAAATGCCATAGGTGACTGCATGGTGTTATTTGGAATATGTGACATTCTACCCATCGATACAAGATTCTTATATCATCAGTAACTGCAAGTTAATTTCCTGTTATTATTAACTAACAAATTCCTTTTCTATTTTTCTTTAATTTGTTATTAAAAACCAATAAAAATTTATTAATTTGTTGTTTATTGTTATGTTGTTGGTTAAAACTACTAGATGAGTTGGGTTGGACACCTGGATCAACTGTGGCTGGCCATAAGCTGCCTGGATTCCTGTATGCCTCGCCTCAAGCGTGCATAATTTGATGAAAGGTCAACAAGGTCAACATACAGGTGACTCAAGAGGGGCTGGAGAGAGCCAAAGTCTGACAGGGTCTCATAAAAAACATTAATAAAAGCTACAATTTTTGGCCAATTTCTTTCAGCTTTCTAAACTAAAAAGCTGAAATCCTTTTGTGTGCATGATATGAAAATTATATCAACAGTGCTCACGGGAAACAAACGTGCCATGGTCACAGTTGGGCAAAATTTAAGGTACTAATTTTATATTTATACTAATAACTTATAAAATTTGAAAAATTCAGAACTAATTTTGGGTATTCAATTGAATCTTGATTGAATAATGTGACATCCCTGACAAAAAAATCTCTAGCAATGCCCTTGTTAAGGGAGTAAATATATTTCTTGATTTTTTACAAAGTGCATTATGTTTGGGCCCATAACTTAAAACAATTACGCAATACTGACATCATTCTGGGATGTGCATAGAGAATGAAATATATGTATATTGTTTATGATTAAAGTCAGATCAGTGGTTTTGATATTAGGCAGTCTTGAAGTGTAACAATGGGTTTTTAATGGAAAAATGAAGTTTTTCATTAATATCTCGAAGGTATTAAGTCCTAGTGACCAAATTCTTGGCATGGTAGGGGATTTTGGAGACATCTAACTGTATGCTGAATTTAAGGAACTTAGAGCTGAAGCTGGGGAGCTGAGCTTTTGCAAACTGCATAACACTAGCTTGATGTAAACAATATGTTACAAGGTGCTTGAAAACTTGATTAAAATCTACAGTTTTTGATCAACTGGTTTCAAATTTTTGGTGTTAACAGTTGAAATGCTGACAAAAACATGCTGTGAAAATTAAATCCACAGTACTTACAGGAAAAAAACGTGCCATGGTCAAAGTTGGGCAAAATTTAAGGTACCAATTTTTTATTTTTATTAATATTTTAAAAAATTTAAAAAGATTTTCATCTAATTTTGGGTATACAATTTAATTTTGATTAATTAAAGTTATATTACAGGAAAAAAGGTCCACAGCTTTAACATTTTTTGTGTTAAGTGATCAAATATCTTTCCTTATTTTTTTCAAAATGCATTATGTTTGGGCCCAGAACTTTTTTAAATTAAATAATACAAACATAATTTCTGGCATGTACATAGGAACTATATAGAGGAATATTTATGGTAAATATGAGGAAAAACAGATGAGTGGTTTTGATATTAGGCAGTCCTAAAGTGTGAAAATAGGTTTTTAATAAAAAATTGAGGTTTTTCCTTAATTTCTCAAAGGAACGAAGTTGCAAAGACCCAGTTTTCGGCTTGGTAGGAGATCTTTGGGACATCTAACATTATGCCGAATTTTGGATTCCTAGGTCTTACGGTTTCAAAACGTGCCACATCTACGGACGGACGGACGGACGGACGGACGGACGGACAGACGGACGGACGACGGACAATGGACCACGACTATAGCTCAGATGACTTATAGTCAGCTGAGCTAAAAAAATTATTCATTTAATTATCAAAATATAAATTAACATAATTTTAGATACTGAATGAAGGTCTGCAAAATTGGTACTATGAAATAACAGACAAGTATTAAAAGAATTATTTTAAAAGAATATTTATATAAATTAAATAGATAATACATGTGCCTGCAGTATGACTTCATCAAAGTGACTGTAGTACTGGTATGAGTTTATATAGCATTGTAGGCTTCCATACGTTATTGGTAGTGAAAACACCATAAGCTTATCATGAACATTTTGGGTCTGCACTGCAACTACATCTGGTTCCATATTCTATTTTTCTTAAATGTGTGTTATTGCAATCTGTATGATTAAAATGCAAACTGGCTTGTGAAAATAAATCTAGGTACATTTCAGAATATGCATATGGATTGATGGATGTGAGATAAGATGTACATGTCAATATAATAATACACAATTTATCTGTCTCATAACATCAAACATTCCTCTGTTTATCCATGGTTTACTAATCCAAGGTCAGATTGTGCCAGGTTACCTATTTGGCTGTGACCTGCTCTGTCCAGTACTCTTATGTAATTAGCACCAGTGGTGACCAGTGTGGCAGCTGGCCCATGCTTGCCTCAACAATAGGCACTTCCTGGGCAATTGCTGGACAAGAATTGAGTGTGTTCAGCATTATTTGCTGATATGCTTCATGATCAAGGGGCTCACAGGAAGTAATAGAAAGTAATATGTATTACTCTATTACTTTGCCTTCTGTTTCTATTACTATTACTATTACAGCTAAAATTTCTGAGTCTATTACTATTACTCTTACTATTACATGGAAAAAGCTGTAATAGTCTATTACTATTACTATTACTTATTACTATTACTCCATGTCTGACAAAGTGCATTATGTTTGGGCCCATAACTTAAAACAATTACTCAATACTGACATCATTTCTGGCATGTGCACAGAGAATGTATAGAAAAACATGTATATTATATATGATTAAAGTCAGATTAGTGGTTTTGATATAAGGCAGTATTGAAGTGTAACAATGGGTTTTTAATTGAAAAATGAAATTTTTCATTAATATCTCAAAGGTATTAAGTCCTAGTGACTAAATTCTTGGCATGATAGGGGATTTTGGAGACATCTAATTGTATGCCAAATTTTACGAACTGAGAGCTTAAGCTGGGGAGCTGAGCTCTTGCAAACTGCATAACACTAGCCTGATGTAAACAATATGTTACATGGTGCTTGAAAACTTGAATAAAATCTACAGTTTTGATCAACTGGTTTCAAATTTTTGGTGTTAACAGACAAAATGCTAACAAAAACATGCTGAGAAAATTAAATCCACAGTACTTACAGGAAAAAAACGTGCCATGGTCAAAGTTGGGCAAAATTTAAGGTACCAATATTTTATTTTTGTAATATTTTAAAAAATTTAAAAGATTTTGATCTAATTTTGGGTATACAATTTAATTTTGATTAATTAAAGTTATATTACTTGAAAAAAGTCCATAGCTTTAACAAGTTTTGTGTTAAAAGATCAAATATCTTTCCTGATTTTTTACAAAATGCATTATGTTCTGGCCCATTTCTTTCTTAAATTATATAATACAGACATAATTTCAGGCATGTACATAGGAACTATATAGAGGAATATTTATGATAAATATGAGGAAAAACAGAGGAGTGGTTTTGATATTAGACAGCCCTGAAGTGTGAAAATAGGTTTTTAATAAAAAATTGAGGTTTTCCCTTAATTTCTCAAAGGAACAAAGTTGCAAAGACCCAGTTTTCGGCTTGGTAGGAGATCTTGGGGACATCTAACACTATGCTGAATTTTGGATTCCTAGGTCTTACAGTTTCAAAACGTGCCACATCTATGGACGGACGGATGGACAGACGGACGGACGACTGACAATAGACCACGACTAAAGCTCAGATGACTTAAAGTCAGCTGAGCTAAAAATAAAGAAAATCCGATAGAGTTTTTCAGATGACTGATAATTTGCAAGAAATTTGGTGATGCTAGCTTCTGCCATTTTTGAGACAGCTATGGTTAACATACAGACGACGCACGACACACGACGGACCCTGCCGCACCATCGCATAAGCTCACAGATTCTCTAATTATTTTTAAGTGGTTGCCAAATTAGAATAAATACGGTAGGATAAAGACAATAATTCTATCAATCGTTTCCATGGGTTATGAACAGATGGAATTAGTTATGTGACAGGCGTCTGGGTGGCCTTGCAAGCATTCAACAGTGTTGCATAGATATAAAATGATGCAAATAATGAGCATGATAATTAGGATAAAGACGATAAGTCTATCAGGCATTTTAGTGGCTTATTAACAGACGGAATTAATTATGTGACGGGCGTCTGGGTGGGCTTGCAAACAGCAAAGAGTTAAGTGATGGGCTATACATATGGAAGACTAAATACAACTAGACATTTCTTGGCACCGCAGGTGCCAGAGTATCCCCAGACATAGTAGCCCCCCCCCCCTTTATAAATAGACCCCAATTTTTAGCAGCATATACTGACACTTGGCATATTTATTGTTTCTTCCATCTAACAATCCACAATCTTGTTGAAGATGTTGGTCCTGTGACCTTGATCTTTTTAAAGATGTGTCCTGTGACCTTGACCTTTGACCTCATGACCCCAAAATCAATTCAGGTCTTGCTTTTCCAATGGGTCAAATTCAAGTCAAGTTTGAAATCCATACATCAATAAAAGAAGGAATTATCATCCAGAAACTAATTTTTGGACAGAGCTCCTGTGACCTTCACTTTTGACCTTGTGACCTCAAAATTGATAGGGTTCTTCCACTCTTGGCAGGTAAACTATATGTGCAAGATGAAAGATCTGAGATGAATTGTTTGGTTGAAAATGCATCCACAATCTTTTTAAAGAGGTTTCCTGTGACCTTGACCTTTGACCTCATGACCCTAGAACCTATAGGGTTCTTACTTTAGTGGTGGGCCATACATAAGTCATGTCTGAAATCCATATGGCTATCAACACTGGAGATATCATAAGAGGTGTGTGATTTTCACCATATATGGCAATATTCAAGGTCAAGGCCACTATCATAGGAAAGGTCATGACCCCAATTTAAATAAACATCATCCCATAACCCATACCTATGTATATGCATAATATAAAAGAAATCTGTCCATTAGTTTTTGACTTATAATGCTCACAGTACTGTAAGGTGGCAATTTTGGGGGTATTAAACGGCACGAAAACAAGTTAAGAATAATAGGTGGCGCCACCAGTTTCTGGAACATGACAACCCTATCCATGATCTTCCATCAACTTGATTTTGGGATAAATCCATTCAAGATTTCTTGAGATATTAAAGAATTTGTGTGATTTTCCCCAAAATTGGACCTATTCAAGGTCAAGGACACTCTCCTAGTAAAGGTTATGACCTCATTTTAAATAGGCGTCGTCCTCTCACCCATATCTATACATATACCAAGTTTGGTAAAGTTCCGTGAAATATTTTTTGGGTTATCGCGCCAACATTTACATGCGGCGGCGGGACCGGTATGAAAACATAGTATCCCCCGACTTTGTCAGGGGATACAATTATAACAGGTCATTAATAGGTTTTACACGAGAAGAATAAGATCAAGGTCAAGGTCATCAGTTTTCAAACCCCTCTGAGAACTTAATGAAACAACTTGTGTCATATTTGAGGAACACATGCTCAATAATTCCAAAGTTACTGTATAAACAAGGAGCCATCTGACAAAGAGTGACTGTTATAGCCCAGATGACTTTCAGTCAGCTTGGCTAAAAACATTGACTGATGGGATCTCTACGCTATTTCGCCGGTCTCAATAAGATGGTACAATAGGCATTGTCATCTCACCAGTATCAATGCACATGACATCAGAAAAGGAGGATGAGAAATAGATAAGGACTGCTGCAGCAGGCCGCCACCACAACAGGTAATTACCATGTCAGTCAAATGATCAATATGTCTGTAAAACTTATGGTGTTTTAGAGATCTGGTCACACATGGGGATGGGATGGACAAGACAGATGTATAATATATTACTAGTCCCCCCTCTAGCTGCCACTTTCTACAGTATTTTTAACAAGGGGTCACAATTTTTATGTAGGTTCTTTACACTGCTTACAGAAACCATGGGAAGAGGTAGCTATATGCCAGTTTGGAAGAATTTTGATATGAGGCAAAACTGGTGACTATGGAGTATGGGTTTAATGATAAGAATTAAGTATTCTGTCAGTAACTCCTAAGTCTTAAGCATGAAGAGAACTTGCCCAAAGCTAAATGCAAAACTGCAGGTCCACATCCACAACTGCTGTAACATGTAGCCTGGTGATGCATGTCTTACCTGGACAGCAGAAGTTCCACAAAACGGTAGTGGCCCTTGTCAGCTGCTATGGTTAGTGCCGTATCTCTGGATGAGGGAACCGGTGGTGCATTCACATCTGCACCTTTATCCAGCAATACCCTGCCAACCTCCACGTAACCACCAGATGCTGCCTCCATTAAGGGTGTCAACCCCGTCTGAAGTGAAAAACATTTTAATTCCATTATAAAACCAGCTTATTTCACTATTTCTACCATGACAAGTAAATTTGACACCCTCAAGCAGAAACAGGCATAACCAGATATTTATATAGTATCCCCAGACAATAATTCCCCCCCCCCCCCTTTAAGAATAGGCCCCCCCATCTTCAGCAGCATATACTGATCAACACTTGTTCTCTAAAACCGCATTGTGTACAATATTGTGCCATACATCATTTTAAAGGTTATTATCCCCGCAGTGACATAGGCGATATGAAAATAAATAATTTTTAATATACATATATTTTTTAGTGATTTTTCCAGGTTTTTTTAACGAGCACAGGCGAATTGCCTTCGGCACTCACCGGAATGTGTGCATCTTGGTCACTTTACCTCTTACACTAAGGACTTTTGTTCATATGAATAACGCTTGCTTTCAATGAGGGATTTGACCCACGTGCGTGGTCAGTATGTTTCTCGCTTAATGAAATGGAGAGTTCAACCCAGGAGGATTAATGACAAAACCTAATTCAAGGTCCCAGTTTCAGGAACAGGGCTGGGGTGGTGTCGGGGTCTGAAAATGGGATATGGACCCACTGCATGGAGTCCCGCTGGGTCCGCTTCTGCTACTTACGATGTATGCATGTTTCTGTTTCCTTCTTCAGGAACAGTTTCCTTGCAATGTACATTTAATTAATCTTTAATGTGTTCCTCACATCAACCTATTCTTTATACGTCCAACGATAGAAACCAGTCAAATATCAACGAAACAATGTATGCCTCCGCGTCTCATTCCGGTTCGCAATGTAAACCATCACTGACCAGGTCTTTAAGGTAAACATACCGGGATATGATTTTTGCCACGAGCACAGCGCCACAAAATAACAGTAAAAAATTATTTGTATATATCGTATTCCAAGAGTATCACACTAAAATCTATATTATCCTTTAACTTTTATAATAAAAAATGAGCCAACATTCAATATCTCTGTAAATATATCTCCGAAACTGCAGTAAAAAGCCCGGTATACCGGGTTTATGAGCTAGTTAATTTATACTATAAATTGGTAAGGTAGATGGCACCACCTGTCTGGTCAACGAGATAACTCTCCAAGATGGATGTACATGCCAAATTGCAGACCAACACATTGAAGACTCCTCAGATATGAGCAATTTTCACTGAAAGCAAATATATGGATGGACGCCATACAAAAACAATTGCAGATAGCGCCACCAGTCTTGAATACAAGATGGAGTTATCCATGATCAATGGACATGCACAATTTTAGCCCAATCTGTCCATTAGTTTTTGACTTATAGTTTTTTGACCAATCCAAGCATCCCCTTTTGAAATATTTATGATTTTGTGTAATTTTCAACATATGGGGTAATATTCACGGTCAAGGCCACTCTCATAGGAAAGGTCATGACCCAAATTTGATTATACATCATCCCATAACCCATGTCCATGTATATGCATAATTTGCAAGAAATCTGTCCATCATTATTCGACTTATAATGCTCACAGTACTGTCAAGTGGCAATGATAGGGGGTATTAAACGGCACAAACACAAGAAAAGGATAATAGGTGGCACCATGACAGGTACATGACAACACTATCCAAGATCTTTGGTCAAATTAATTTTGATGTTCTATGGCTATCATTTAGAGGCAAGACTTACTAAACAAGGGAACCATGGTCGCTTAGCTGAATTTTGGAAAATATTTGTAACTGCAAAATATTTTTATTTCTTTTGGTTTTTCATGTATATTACCATTTGAAAAGCTAGAAGAAAATGGCCCTGGTAATAATGGACATGAGCTAAAGCATATGCATTATGTAATAAATGAAAAATTAACAATATTTGCCTTTATTCCTTTTTTTTCAATACATCATTTTTTCCAGGTTTAAAAATGTAACTTCACATTTACAGTATAACATATATATATATAAATGAATATTTCAGTTGATTCACATTTCTAAATTGCTTCAACATTCATAGCTAATTAATCTGGTTTATAGTACCTGTCAACAGAATTGGGTGCAGGAAGGATGGGGGGCTTACGGGTGAGAGAGAATGGGAGAGAAAGAGAGAGAGAGCAAGAGAGAGTGAGCTGGACTGTCATTGAGAGAGAGAGAGAGAAAGAGAGAGAGAGAAAAAGAGCTAGACTGCCAGGGAGAGAGAGACAGAGGCTCTCTGATAATTACTGCCTGACCCAGCCTGACCCAGACAATCACAGAGGCAGTGGCTAGGTCAGAACTTGAACCGGTTATGTAACAGGTTATGTAACACTTCAGAGCACACATTTCACTGACTTGATGAAAACAATCAAGACATGGTGCTTGAAAATGTGAATGACATCTACAGTTTTTGATCAATTGGTTTCAAATTTCAGATTTTAACAGATGAAATGCTTAATGTGAAAATTAAATCCACAGCACTAACACTAGAAACAGGAAATAAATGTCCACTGTAAGTCATGTTAATTATCATGCATGCTGTTTACAAAGGAGTTAACTGTTATTCAATAATTACAGGTTGCCCACAGCCAAAAGTAATACTAGCACAAATGATATGAGAGTTTAAAACTATTCATTAAAAATTAATTGGAATTATTTGGCAAAATATAATTTTAATTAAAAATTTAATTTAAATAATGATTGTAACTACCTGCTTTTATGGCTTTAATTTATAAAAAAATATTATATTCACTTTTGAATTCTTTCACATCACTGTCAAGCCACTTATGACAATTATTAACATTATAGACATCATAATGAAAACTTTTCTGTAAGATCTGATTTTTTTTATCACATTTGAATATTTTTATTTTTTAAATATGTATCAGTAAAAAAAGAAAATAATCTCAGCTATGAAACTAATACGTGTTAAAAATAACCCAAGGATCAAAACAAACCAATATAAAAGGGACCTATGGGTCATGACGCTCAGCTGTTATATATGATAAAAAAATATTATTTAGAAATGAGGCACATGCTGGCTTTGTGTGGTAATAAATATAAATATATAAATGAAATATAACTGATATGATTATTAAAATAATATTAAAGAATATATTCATGAATGCATTCATGAATACATTTTGAAAGTATTTGCACGAGTATTCATATATTTTCATTTTTACCTGAATTCCCATTCTTTATGCAAGAAATTTTATAATGGAGTACAAAATCATATTCGTATTTAAATACAATTACAAAGTATTTGCACCATGTCTGGAATTTATTCAGTTTTCACCAAACAATGATGTTGAGAATCCAGAATATACCAAATTCACACATTTAAATAATGATCATAAGTATCTGGTGTTATAGCTTTTATTTATATTAAAAAATAACTAAAAAATTCATTTTGGACTAATTTCACATCAATGTATACACTAGACACAGTAGGAATCTAGATTAATATTATCAACTGCATCTTTGTCTAATTTCCTTCATATGATCCCTAATGATTAGTAATGAATAATATGATTTACTTCTTTATCATTAAAATTGAACTGAAAAATGCCATAGGTGACTGCATGGTGTTATTTGGAATATGTGACATTCTACCCATCGATACAAGATTCTTATATCATCAGTAACTGCAAGTTAATTTTCTGTTATTATAAACTAACAAATTCCTTTTCTATTTTTCTTTAATTTGTTATTAAAAACCAATAAAAATTTATTAATTTATTGTTTTTTGTTATGTTCTTGGTTAAAACTACTAGATGAGTTGGGTTGGACACCTGGATCAACTGTGGCTGGCCATAAGCTGCCTGGATTCCATGTATGCCTCGCCTCAAGCGTGCATAATTTGATGAAAGGTCAACAAGGTCAACATACAGGTGACTCAAGAGGGGCTGGAGAGAGCCAAAGTCTGACAGGGTCTCATAAAAAACATTAATAAAAGCTACAATTTTTGGCCAATTTCTTTCAGCTTTTTTAAACTGAAAAGCTGAAACGCTTATGTGTGCATGATATGAAAATTATATCAACAGTGCTCACGGGAAACAAACGTGCCATTGTCACAGTTGGGCAAAATTTAAGGTACAAATTTTATATTTATACTAAATAAAATTTGAAAAATTCAGAACTAATTTTGGGTATTCAATTGAATCGTGATTAAATAATGTTACATCCCTGACAAAAAAATCTCTAGCTTCAGCAATGCTCTTGTTAAGGGAGTAAATATATTTCTTGATTTTTTACAAAGTGCATTATGTTTGGGCCCATAACTTAAAACAATTACACAATACTGACATCATTCTGGCATGTGCATAGAGAATGAAAAATATGTATATTATTTATGATTAAAGTCAGATCAGTGGTTTTGATATTAGGCAGTCTTGAAGTGTAACAATGGGTTTTTAATGGAAAAATGAAGTTTTTCATTAATATCTCTAATGTCCTAGTGACCAAATTCTTGGCATGGTAGGGCATTTTGGAGACATCTAACTGTATGCCGAATTTAAGGAACTTAGAGCTGAAAATGGGGAGCTGAGCTCTTGCAAACTGCATAACACTAGTTTGATGTAAACAATATGTTACATTGTGCTTGAAAACTTGATTAAAATCTACAGTTTTTGATCAACTGGTTTCAAATTTTTGGTGTTAACAGTTGAAATGCTAACAAAAACAGGCTGTGAAAATTAAATCCACAGTACTTACAGGAAAAAAACGTGCCATGGTCAAAGTTGGGCAAAATTTAAGGTACCAATTTTTTATTTTTATTAATATTTTAAAAAATTTAAAAGATTTTCATCTAATTTTGGGTATACAATTTAATTTTGATTAATTAAAGTTATATTACTGGAAAAAAGGTCCATAGCATTAACATTTTTTGTGTTAAGTGATCAAATATCTTTTCTGATTTTTTACAAAATGCATTATGTTTGGGCCCATAACTTTTTTAAATTAAATAATACAGACATAATTTCTGGCATGTACATAGGAACTATATAGAGGAATATTTATGGTAAATATGAGGTAAAACAGATGAGTGGTTTTGTTATTAGGCAGTCCTGAAGTGTGAAAATAGGTTTTTAATAAAAAATTGAGGTTTTTCCTTAATTTCTCAAAGGAACGAAGTTGTAAACACCCAGTTTTCGGCTTGGTAGGAGATCTTGGGGACATCTAACATTATGCCGAATTTTGGATTCCTAGGTCTTACGGTTTCAAAACGTGCCACATCTACGGACGGACGGACGGACTGACGGACGGAGGGACAGACGGACGGACGACGGACAATGGACCACGACTATAGCTCAGATGACTTATAGTCAGCTGAGCTAATTATACAAGGAGCAAACTGGAGTTGGGAATGTTTAATTTTATTAACTGAAATAAAATTATCAGAAATATAAATTTTGATTATTTACCCAGTATCATGTAACAGCTGATACAGCCATAAATCTTAATGTTATTAGTCAAACATATTGACATCTTTAATGAGCACTTGTCAGAGTAATTTTTTTTTTATTTTTGACATATTTCATTTTTTTTTTAATTTGTAATAAAAAATAAACCAACAAATTATATACAATGTATTAATTTTTCTTAAAATATATTTTTGAAATTTGCAAAATAATAAATATAGGAAATAACACATGATTCCGGAAAAGTTGTATACATTGGATTGGGAACAGCAATGCAATTAAAGAATACAATATATCTGGTTGGGCTGGGGGGGGGGGGGGGGGGGGGGTGAGGTCAGGGTTGCCACCTGATCCTACATTTGTGACAGCAGTGTTGCATCACTAATAAGTTCACCACGGCAAGGCTGTAGGGATCAGGCATGGCTGGCCTGTAGGTTCAAAATGTAAATACATTAGAGCCTCGAAAAACTTCAATAACTAGAATAATTTTTTAAGCTTTTACTTTCAAATTTAAGAATTTAACAGATTAAATCTCTCTCTCTCTATATATATATATATGTATATGTATATATATATATATATATGTATATGTATATATATATATATATGTATATATATATATATATATATATATATATATATATATATATATATATATATATATATATATACACACACTGACTGTGAAAAGTAAATCAAATGTTCTTACAAGAAAGAACATGCCATGGTCAAACTTGGGCAAAATTTAGGGTACCAAATTTATATTTTTGCTAATATTAAAAAAAAATAAACAGATTTTGATCTAATTTTTGGTATACAATTAAATTTTGATTAACTAAAGTTGTATTACTGAAAAAAAGTCTCTAGGTTTAACATTTTTGGTCTTAAGTGACCAAATATCTTCCCTGATTTTTTTACAAAGTCCATTCTGTTTGGGCACATAACTTTTTTAAATTATATAATACAGACTAAATTTCTGGCATGTACATAGGAATTATATAGAGGAATACATATGGTAAATATGAAGAAAACTAGATGAATGGTTTTGATATTAGACAGTCCTGAAGTATGAAAAGATTTTTAATAGAAACACAGATGTATTTATTTTTTCTAAAAATATATTTTTTAAATTTGCAAAATAATATATATATGAAAATAACACTTGATTCAGGATTGGAAAAGTTGTATATATTGGATCAGAAACAGCAATCGGTTAAAGAATGTAAGTAATACAACATATCTGGTTGGGTGGGGGGGGGGGGGCAGGGTTGCCACATGTGATTCTACATTTGTAAAAGCAGTGTTGCATCACTAATACGTTTACCCAGACAAGGCTGTAAGGACCAGACATGGCTGGTCTGAAGGTTCAAATTTAAATACATTAGAGCCTTAGAAAAACTTCAATAACTAGAATAATTTTTAAGCTTTTACTTTCAAATTTCAGAATATAACAGATTATATATATATATACCGACTGTGAAAAGAAAATCAAATGTTCTTACAAGAAAAAAATGTGCCATTGGTCAAACTTGGGCAAACTTTAAGGTACCAATTTTATATTTTTGCCAATATTTAAAAAAATTAAACAGATTTTGATCCAATTTTTGGTATACAATTAAATTTTGATTAATTTAAGTTGTATTACTGAAAAAAAGTCCCTACCTTTAACACTTTTGGTCTTAAGTGACCAAATATCTTTCCTGATTTTTAACAAAGTCCATTATGTTTGGGCCCATAACTTTTTTAAATTAAATAATACTGTCTTAATGTCTGGCATGTACATAGGAACTATATAGAGAAATATTTATGGTAAATACGAAGAAAACCAGATGAGTGGTTTTGATATTAGGCAGTCCTGAAGTGTGAAAATAGAATTCTAATAAAAAAATGGAGGTTTTTCCTTAATATCTCGAAGGAACGAAGTCCTATTGACCCAATTTTCGGCATGGTAGGAGATTTCGGGGACATCTAACTGTATGCCGAATTTCAGATTTGTAGGTCCAATGGTGTTGAAACGTGCCAGTCTTATGGACAGACATCCGGATGGACGGAGGGACAATGAACCACGACTATAGCTCAGATGACTTATAGTCAGCTGAGCTAAAAATTGCAAAATTCAGTCTCTAGCATCTGCAATTCTTATGTTAAGTGAGTAAATATATTTCCTGATTTTTTACAAGGTGCATTATGTTTGGGCCCATAACTTCAACAAATAAAGCAATACTAACTTAATTCTTGGTTTGTACATAGAAAATGTATGGAAAAATATGAATATTAACTATAATCAAATTCAGCTCAGTGGTTTTGAGCTTAGGCAGTCTTGAACTGTAACAATGGGTTTTTAATGGAAACAGGAGGTTTTTCCTAAATATATCAGAGGAACAAAGTCTTAGTGACTCAATTTTCAGTATGGTAGGAGATTTTGGGACATCTAACTGTATGCAAAATGTTGGATATGTAGGTCCAATGGTTTCAAAACATGCCCAGTTAACGGCCGGACGGACTGACAACAGACCACAACTATAGCTCAGATGACTTATAGTCAGCTGAGCTAATAAATTATTAGGTTTATTCCAAGATCCATACTGAAACTCACATAGAAACTGACACAATAACCAGTATTTTTTCAAGCTTTGTTTAGCTGACCTTTGCCCGATGCTCTATGTTGGCCTTCCTGTCCACCAACAAACTGACCACCTCATGTCGGCCTTGAAAGCAAGCCAGTGTAAGTGCAGTGTTGCGGTTTGTTTCAATCTACAACAATCAATAAAGCATTCCATAAGATGCTGTCTGTTCTAAAGCTGGATTAATGTTTTAAAGTTGATAAGTAATCTAACAAACTATTGACTGATTCATAATGTTCCAGGTAAAGCACAACATTTTAAACAACATTTACAGCTTTCAGAGTTACAATGTCACCAAGCACCATAGCAGGCAGCAAGTTTGACATGCCAAGTGGTGCATGGAGATGCACTGGACATTGACACACAACTCCCTTATTGGACTTTATCATAAGAGGTCAAAAACATATATGCTACAAATTTATTGTTGTTTATCTAGGACACCCGTGCCATAAATTTACCAAGTTTCTTTTTCATTTAAATGCGGTTTACAAAGACCATACAGTATTTGTGGTTCTTTCAGCAAGTATGACAAAGTGACATCAGAATGTGTGACAAAGTATCAGAACTGCCAAGCAATGTTTCAGCAGATGTTGTGACTTTGTTAGCCATTACAAAACCATCAGAAACCAATGGACACTTTTTTTTTTTGACCTGTGAATTATCATTTGGATTGAAGGCATGTTGACAATTAAGTTATTCCAGTGGAATACCATGAAAGCTGGGTGAGACTTCATGGCAAGCTGCATGTACCTCTTTGAGATTAAATATAATAAAATGGTGTCCACCAAAGCCAAAATAAAATCTCAACAAGCAAATTTGTGGAATTAATGTCCCCCGCTTTGGGCTCTTGTTGTCTTCATGCTTGATAAGCAACCAAAATTATGACATATTGAGAAAATCTATAGGGCACATGAAAACTTAAACAGATGCAGTCTGACATGTGGAGACATCTGCAGGCGAACATAAAAACTAAAACACATTGAGAAATAGGACCAAAATCCACTATGACATGTGGAGACATCTGCAGGCGAACATAAAAACTAAAACACATTGAGAAATAGGACCAAAATTTGTTTTTGAGCTGGAGAGAAACATTTTTCAGATAGAATCACCTAAACCAATCCCAACCGAGGTATGCATGAGAGCAATCACTGACCCAAATTTGAATGAAATCAGATAATATTTAGGAAAGATATTACATGAAAATGAAAACCTGACAGACAGACAGATAAAGTGAAAGACAGACAAAAGCCAGATGCTCCAAAACCAATCCAAACCAAGGTATGCATGAGAGCAATAACTGACCCAATTTGAATGAAATCATAAAATTAAGGCAAGTTGTAGCACAGAAATGAAAACCTGACAAAAGGACAAACAGACAGACAGACAGAAGCCAGACACTCCAAAACCAATCCCAACCAAGGTATGCATGAGAGCAATCACTGACCCAAATTTAAATGAAATCAGATAAAATTTAGGAAAGTTATCGCACTGAAATGAAAAAACGAAATTTACATAATTTCTAAATAGGAACAAGGTTACATTGACCTCCCTTCAGAAGTCGATCTTCCATATACCTGAGTGTATGTCAAATTTAAAATCCAAATGGTACAATGGTATCCATATGTGCCTGCTCAACAGACAGACAGACAGACATGTGGATGCATGTATAAGAGATTGCAGGTTATCACTAAAGTTTATGAAATATCTGTCTTCAGTCTAGATACACAAGTGACCCATGGGCCCTGACACTCAGCTGACTAGTACTGCATTAAAGGCTAACATTCACAACAGGTATGTTATCATCTGAAAACCTAATTGAGATGACATCAGAGGTCGACAGGAATTTACCATAAGTGATGGGTCACACATATGTGAAGACTTAATCCAATCATGACTGGTCTATACAGATGGAACAAGAGAAGAATAAGATTTCTGACCAAATGGTTTGAAGATCTTGACCTTCTGACATCAAAGTTGACAGGATTCTTTTCAAAGTGATGGGTCACATATATAAAGACTTAATCCAATTGTTGTATGAGAGAAGAATAAGGTCAAAGTAACAAGTTTTCAAATTCTTGGTGTACAGACTCAAGATCTTGAGGGAAACCATTTGCTTGTCAAATTTGAGGGACACACACACAATACTTCTTAAGTTATTGCATCACGAATATGCTAAAGACAAAGCATTTGAAATGTGTGGGGCAGAAGTATTGTTGGAAGCAAACCTGTGCGTTGATATCACTGCCCATATCCAGCAGTAACTTGACAGCTGCAGTGTGACCATTCATGGCAGCCAGCATGAGAGGCGAGATTCCTAGCTTACTCCCAGTCCTGTAAAGACAACATAATCAGTATGCACTTTAAAATTCAACGATGACAGTTCTTTTATTCTTCACAAGACAACATAATCAGTATGCACCTGAAAATTGAACAATAACAGTTCTTTTATTCTTCACAACAAGGGACCCATGGGTCACTGTGCTCAGCTGAAGTTGCCCTTGAAGGTTAAAATCTACTAGAATATCAGCAGAAGCTGACAAACGCCCTCAGCCAAAAGAACAGTGTTTATAGGTGGTAACAGTAACAAGTACAAAATATTTGTTCTCTCATGGATGTATATCTGTATATGTCTCAGTTATAAATTTAACAGACATTTTTGCTTGTAAAAAACAGATCAATGTAGGTGGCGCCACCAATACCTGGATTTCAGATATGACATATGTGACAAATATTGGCATAAAATTTGGTGATGATAGTTCTAGAAGTTTCTGAGATTTTAATTTTAGTGTGCTTTTTTGGACAGATGACTAAGTTCAACCTCCTGTAACTCGGCCAAAAATCTCCGAACTTGAACCATTCGAACAAAATTGAGAAAGAATGTTCCAGGGATCATTTTTGTGAAATATTGGACAATTTGGCTGGACAGTTTTCGGAGAAGAAGATTTTTAAAGCTTTTTTTAGCTTTTTTCCCTATAAAATCTAAGAAAATGCAGGTAGAAAAATAATAAACAAAATCCAAGAGTTTTTCAGATGACCGATTATTTACAAAAAATGTTGTGATGCTAGCTCCTGCTGTTTTTGAGATAGCTATGGTTAACGTACAGACGACGCACGAAGCACAACACACGACGCACCACGCACCACGATGCACCATCACATAAGCTCACAGGTTCGCTAAAAAAAACCATTATATTCACTTTAGAATACTGTCACATAACTGCATACACACTTAACATAGCAAGACACTTATGACAATTAGAAACATTATAGACATCATAATGAGAACTTGTCTAAGATCTGATTTTTTATCACATTTGAATATTTTTATTTTTTTAAAACATGTTCCGTATTCGACGTAATAAGCGCCCCGGGCGCTTTCAAAATTAAATTTTTACAAATATTTTTTATACCCTAATAAGCGCCCCTCCCCCTACCCATATCTGCCAACTTCCAAAGTGTGTTACGATCCTCTAATTTAACACTGCCGCTTGTGTCACGTGTTTGACTTCACATCACATTCAGGACAATTAAGAACAAGGGACCTATGGGTCACGACGCTCAGCTGTTATATATGATAAAAAAATATTATTTAGAAATGAGGCACATGCTGGTTTTGTGTGGTAATAAATATAAGCTGTATTATGAGTTGTTGTTGTTTAGCTTATGTATGATTTTGATAGTACCTTTGGAGACAGGGAAGAGGATTGATTTCATTTATTTTATTAACAAATTGAGTACTACTGTCACACAGATTTTGACTTGGCCATATAACTTATAAGCAGAACATATAATATAAGAGTTTAACTATTTATTAAAAAAATTACAAATATTGTCCCAAATATAATTTTTATTAAAAATAATAAGAGAATCATATGATTTTTTAAAATGAAATATAACTGATATGATTATTAAAATAATATTAAAGAATATATTCATGAATGCATTCATGAATACATTTTGAAAGTATTTGCATGAGTATTCATATACTTTCATTTTTACCTGAATTCCCATTCTTTATGCAAGAAATTTTATAATGGAGTACATAATCATATTCGTATTTAAATACAATTACAAAGTATTCGCACCATGTCTGGTATTTATTCAGTTTTCACCAAACAATGATGTTGAGAATCCAGAATATACAAATTTCACACATTTAAATAATGATCATAAGTACCTGGTTTTATGGCTTTTATTTATATTAAAAAATAACTGTAAAAAATTCATTTTGGACTAATTTCACATCAATGTACACACTAGACACAGTAGGAATCTAGATTAATATTATCAACTGCATCTTTGTCTATAATTTATTTCCTTCATATAATCCTTAATGATTAGTAATGAATAATATGATTTACTTCTTTATCATTAAAAATGAACTGAAAAATGCCATAGGTGACTGCATGGTGTTATTTGGAATATGTGACATTCTACCCATCGATACAAGATTCTTATATCATCAGTAACTGCTAGTTAATTTCCTGTTATTATAAACTAACAAATTCCTTTTCTATTTTTCTTTAATTTGTTATTAAAAACCAATAAAAATTTATTAATTTATTGTTTATTGTTATGTTGTTGGTTAAAACTACTAGATGAGTTGGGTTGAACACCTGGATCAACTGTGGCTGGCCATAAGCTGCCTGGATTCTCCCCTCAAGCGTGCATAATTTGATGAAAGGTCAACAAGGTCAACATACAGGTGACTCAAGAGGGGCTGGAGAGAGCCAAAGTCTGACAGGGTCTCATAAAAAACATTAATAAAAGCTACAATATTTGGCAAATTTCTTTCAGCTTTCTAAACTAAAAAGCTGAAATCCTTATGTGTGCATGATATGAAAATTATATCAACAGTGCTCACGGGAAACAAACGTGCCTTGGTCACAGTTGGGCAAAATTTAAGGTACTAATTTTATATTTATACTAATAACTTATAAAATTTGAAAAATTCAGAACTTATTTTGGGTATTCAATTGAATCTTAATTAAATAATGTTACATCCCTGACAAAAAAAATCTCTAGCTTCAGCAATGCCCTTGTTAAGGGAGTAAATATATTTCTTGATTTTTTACAAAGTGCATTATGTTTGGGCCCATAACTTAAAAAAAATACACAATACTGACATCATTTCTGGCATGTGCATAGTGAATGTATAGAAAAATATGTATATTATATATGATCAAAGTCAGATCAGTGGTTTTGATATTAGGCAGTCTTAAAGTGTAACATTGGGTTTTTAATGGAAAAATGAAGTTTTTCATTGATATCTCGAAGGAATTAAGTCCTAGTGACCAAATTCTTGGCATAGTAGGGGATTTTGGAGAAATCTAACTGTATGCCAAATTAAAGGAACTTAGAGCTGAGGCTCGGGAGCTGAGCTCTAGCAAACTGCATAACACTAGCAATATGTGACATGGTGCTTGAAAACTTGAATAAAATCTACAGTTTTTGATCAACTGGTTTCAAATTTTTGGTGTTAACAGTTAAATTGCTAACAAAAACATGCTGTGAAAATTAAATCCACAGCAGTTACAGCAAAAAAACGTGCCATGGTCAAAGTTGGGCAAAATTTAAGGTACCAATTTTTTATTTTTGCTAATATTTTAAAAAATTTAAAAGATTTTGATCTAATTTTGGGTATACAATTTAATTTTGATTAATAAAAGTAATATTACTGGAAAAAAAGTGCTTAGCTTTAACAGGTTTTGTGTTAAGTGATAAAATTTCTTTCCTGATAATTTACAAAATGCATTATTTTTGGGCCCATAATTTTTATAAATTAAATAATACAGACCTAATTTCTGGCATGTACATAGGAATTATATAGAGGATTATTTATAGGAAATATGAGGAAAAACAGATGAGTGGTTTTGATATTAGGCAGTCCTAAAGGGTGAAAATAGGTTTTTAATAAAAAATTGAGGTTTTTCCTTAATTTCTCAAAGGAATGAAGTCGCAAAGACCCAGTTTTTGGCTTGGTAGGAGATCTTGGGGACATCTAACATTATGCTAAATTTTGGATTCCTAGGTCTTACGGTTTCAAAACGTGCCACATCTACGGACAGACGGACGGACAGACGGACGGACGACGGACAATGGACCACGACTATAGCTCAGATGACTTATAGTCAGCTGAGCTAAAAACCAATGATCTTTTAGCGATGGTGTGAAGTTTTGAAAAATAATAACTTATCCAAGTGATACCGATTTGCAGACGATTTTATTTTGTGTTGTATCAGAGAAATGTAGGATTGACTGCAGTTTGAGATTGCAGAATAAATGAACTCTTTAATAAAATTCACCGCCTAATAAGGTAGTGGAATATATTAAATGTTCATGTAAAGGTATGTAAAACAGTATTTATTTGAAAGATGAAAAAAATATAATAGGGGACGTTGGTGACCCGATTATGTCAGTCACTTTGCACAAATACCTTTGACTGCTGAGCCGATGTATGACATGGAATGGCATCGCCAATAATTGTCCTTTTTGGCCTCCATTGTGCCTGATATTACATGCAAAAGATTTTTTAATAAAAGCTGAAATACTGGCCCACTGAATCCAGCGTTTTATATTAACTTCAGTGCGTATGCACACCAAATCTGGGGTTTTGTTTTAAAATTGTGAGGAAATTCGTCATATTTATATCCCGAGGAAACATGGTCCCGTTATAAAACATTCATTTCTTGACGAAGTTCAATAATACAAGCTTGACAAACATCGAATTTTGCGTCACCTGAGGAAAGGCCACTTCATATTTATAATTATAATGTGCTACTGGTTGTATTGTAATTGAAGTGCCATGTGCGAGACTGCGTGTATGTCAGTGTGCAAGCCAGCTGACAGCATTGGCATTCACTGGTCTCGTGAACATTTTACGCGGTAAATACAGCACCATATGAAAAAAAATCATCCTTGTTTTAATATGCGTATTACGTGCTACTGGACGGCATTAAGCCAAGTAGGCTAGTAAGTTCCCAGCATCCCTTGCACAAGCCCTGTATTCACACAAATAAACCGAGCGATCTGGGATCTTGAGCAAATGCGCAAAATTGGCAAGCCCCGTACGTTGTCAGCGGCATAGACAATTATATCACTGCATACATGTTTCAAGTGAATTGCCAAGATGTTTTTTTGCAAAAAAATACATTACAACTTTTATTTTTAGGACTGGGAATTCCGTTTCAGTCTGTCAGTTCTGCGATTCCGTCCGCGGAAAATCATTGGCTCTGTCAGAAGGGCTTTCATATATTGATTCGGTTAAAATCCCTGTTTCAATGTGGCAAGGGCAAACCTTCTCTTACCAATTATTTAACTATGTGCACCTGTAAATCTTATGTATAAACAATAAATTAAAACAAAAACAAAGCATTGTAATGTTCTTTAAATTATCCTTGGTGGCCCTGAGGACTCTAAAAAACTTGTACCCGTTTATAAAACAGCCGCCCTTCTTTGCCAAATATTTTTAGGATAAAATTTATTGTCCTGTACATGAGCAAATACGGTAAGTATATATATTTCATTGCAAATACATCCACATATCTAAATTCAGGTCACCCAATCAGCATGACCACCTGCAGGGTCGGCCTTCACAGAAACAGTCACTTAATGTTATCACTTAAATTTAACTATGACACACTTGACCACTGATAATAATATTAGATGATAAAGCCTAACGGAAATAAGAGTAAAAACTGGCGGTAACTTTTAAGCTTGGCGGGGAAAAATGAAAGCATTATGTTGCCCCATGTTATATTGGGTAGGGAGAAAAGTGAGGTTAAGATGGCTCATCCCTTAGTTTTCTTAATGTGAAAAGGGGGGGCGCTTATTACGGGAGGGGCGCTTATAATGTCGATTACGGTATCAGAAAAAAAAAGAAAAGTAATCTCAGTTATGAATTTACTACATGTGTTAAAAATAACCCAAGAATCAAAACAAACCAATATATTATACAATGAGCAAACTGGTGTTGGGAATGTTTATTTTTATCAACTGAAATAAAGGAATCAGTAATATAAATTTTGATTATTTACACAGTTTCATGTACTGCTGATCCAGCCATGTGTCTTAATGTCATTCATTAGTCAAACATATTGACACCTTTAATGAGCACTTGTCTGAGTAATATTTTAATTTTTTTACATATTTCAATTTTTTTTTAATTTTGTTAACCACTTGGAAAAGACCTGGAAATTTAGATTAATTTAGTATAATCAACTGCATCCTTGTCTATCATTAACTTGCTTCATAGAATCCCTTATAGTAAACAATTTTATTTATTTATTTTCCTTTTAATGATTGAAATGAAAAATTACCCAACGGTGACTGCATGGTGCCATTTGAAAAACACTTGGCCATCCATGGAAGATGCAAAAAACATCAGCAATTGCAAGGTAATTCCCTGTTACTCATTAACAATAAATTCCTTTTCCATTAATTTTTCTTAAAGTTGTTGTTTTAAACCAATTAATTTTTTTTTAATTATTGTTTATTGTTATGTTTTTAGCCAAAACAACTACTAGGGGAGGGGGTTGGACAGCTGGATCTAGCTGAAGCCACACAAGAGCTGGCTGGCTGCAGAGTGCCTCGCAGGTCAAGCATGCAAAATTGGCCTGAAAGGTCAATGTTTGGACATGTAGAAGGGCTTCAGTATGGCCTATGTTTGACATGGTCTCATAAAAAACTATAATTAAAGCTACAGTTTTTGGTCAATTCTTTTATAATTTCAGACTTTAGCAGCTGGAATCATTAAGAATGCATGATTTGAAAATTAATTAAACAGTGCTTACAGGGAAAAAACGTACAATGGCCAAAGTTGGGCAAAATTTATGGTACTGATTTTATATTATGCAAATAACTTTTAAATTTTGAAAAATTCAGATCTAATTTTCAGTATACAATTGAATCATGATCAAATGAAGTTATCCCAGAAAAAAAAGTCTCTAGCCTTAGCAATTCTCATGTTAAGGGAATAAATATATTTCCTGATTTTTTACAAGGTCCTTTATGTTCTGGCCCAAAACTTCAACAAATTAAGCAATTTTTGGTATGTACATATGAAATGTTTGTGAGAATATGCATATATACTAAGATCAAATTCAAATCAGTGGTTTTGATATTAGGCAGTGTTGAAGTGTAACAATGGATTTTTAATGAAAAAACGGAGGTTTTTCCTTAATATCTCGATGGAATGAAGTCCTAGTGACCCAATTTTTTGTATGATAGGAGATAGGGGACATCTAACTGTATGCCAAATTAGTAGGTCCAAGGACCACCATTATAGCTCAAACGACTTATAGTCAGCTGAGCTAAAAAGGCTGATGCAGGTGGCACCACCAATACCTCAATTTCAAATATGAGTCATGTGACCAACATCTTCATAAAATTTGGTGATGATAGCTCCAGCCTTTTCTGATATTGTAATTTTAGTATCCTTTTTTGGCCATAAGACTTAAGTTCACCAAACTGGAATCATTTGAACAAACCTGAGAGAAATGGTTTCAGAGATTATTTCTGTGAAATATTAAAAAATTTGGCCGGACAGTTTCGGAGAAGATGTTTAAAGTTTTTTTCAGCTTTTCCCCTATAAAGTCAAGTAAATGCATATACCCGACTAGATGTGTCGGAACGACATGAATGCCCCCACCTGGAGCAAATTAGAAATATTTGTTAAAGTTTGTAAAATTTTCTATGTTCAGGAGCTGTCATACGGTCAAAAGTAGGTAAACCGGGACAAAATGCAAACTCAATCTGTAAGTGGTCATTTTGCTGCCACACACCAAAAATCAGGCCAATATCTGCAGGCATTGTGAAAAAAAAGTCCATACATGTGCATTTATCATGAAAATTTCAATTTTTCATGAAATTTTCTATGTTCTGGAGCCATCATACGTTCAAAAGAAGGTCAACCTGGCTGAAATGCCAACTCAATCTGTAAGTGGTAATTTTGCAGCCACAAACCAAAAATCAGGCCAATATCTGCTGGCACTGCGAAAAAAGTCTGTATAACCGTTTCATTTAGGAATGACGGAAGGACAGAATGAAGGACATGGGTAAAACTATATGCCCGGCAAATTTGTGGCGGGGGCATAAAAATTAAGCGCAGGCTGATAAGGTTTGACATGTGGCTGATTCTTACGTGCTATTCGGTGCTGCTAGCTCGACGATTTCTAAAAATAGCATGGGTCAATGTGCGGACAGTGGACAGACCACGCTGCGCCATGGCATAACCTCACAGGTTTGCTAAAAATTATCAACTTTACAGTAGGGGTGCCCTGGAGCCATACTGAAATGTGTTAAACAAAGTAGCATAGAAAATTTGAAGGGACAGTAATTCTAGCGGGGGTTTGTTGGCTTATAGACAGACCAAATAAGTTATGTGAAAAAAGTCCTCGGGTCGTTGCAAACAGTTAATGGTAAATGCAGAAAACAAGAAAATTAAGCAAGCAAATTTTTTATATGACTTGTTTTTATGCATAAATTTTGGTGATGCTAGCTCCTGAGATAGTTGGTTAACACTCCTGTCATTTTTTAGATAGTATGAGTTCATGTACAGATGACAGACAACGCCACACCATCGCATCAATAACATTCAAATAACAAACAAAGTACAAGATCAAGTTTTTTTTTATCATCCTACAACAGTATACATATGATTCTAAACATTCATGAATAGAAAATACTGATGTTATGACTGAGTTGTTATATACCATTGTTATGACAGATATGAGTGTTTACCTTGAGTTGATTTCAGCCCCATGACTGAGCAACAACTTGATAATATTGACGTAACCACCTGAGGCAGCCAGGCTAAGAGGTGTGTAGTCTGATACATTCCTGTGCTCCTTGTTGGCCAAACGAGACAGCAGTATCTCAACAACCTGTAGTGAAAATAACCAGACAGCAGTATCTTAACAACCTGTGGTGAAATAAATCACACAGCAGTATCTTAACAACCTGTGGTGAAAATAACCACACATCTGTATCTTAACAACCTGTAGTGAAAATAACCAGACAGCAGTATCTTAACAACCTGTGGTGAAAATAACCACACAGCAGTATTTCAACAACCTGTGGTGAAAATGACCAGACAGCAGTATCTTAACAACCTGTGGTGAAAATAACCAGACAGCAGTATCTCACCAACCTTTGATGAAAATAACCACACAGCAGTATCTTAACCTGTAGTGAAAATAACCACACAGCAGTATCTTAACAACCTGTGGTGAAAATAACCAGACAGCAGTATCTCACCAACCTGTGGTGAAAATATCCAGACAGCAGTATCTCAACAACCTGTGTCTGGTCCAAGGGACCCATGGGTCACGGCGCTCAGCTAAGTTCGAAAATTTTAGCAAATACAAAATATGAAAAATATTCTATTGTAATGTTTTTCATATATATAAGCATATGAGAAGCTAAGAGGAAACTGCCATCCTACTTGGTTATAGTTAAGTTCTAAATATATGATTGCAAAGCTAATACTCCGACACAGGGTTGGCAAGTTTTAGGCAGGAAGGTTTTAACCATAGGTTTTAACCTGGTTAAAACTGCCCTGCCTAAAACAGGTTTTGGGCAGGTTTTAGGCACCAAAAGTGCCTAAAACCTATATTTGTTTAAATTTTTTACTCAAAGATCTATAAAACTACCAAACTGGCTGGGGTGATGCAGTCACAAGGGTTTGCTGGGCTTCTGGAAAGTTTCAGGTATTACAAGTAATGCATGATTTCCTGTTGGCTGGCATCATGCAGTCTTCAAAGAGCCTGTATAGGTTTCTTGAGCATGAGTCCATGTTTGTGTGGCACATAGTTTCATTGGCCAATGTAAAGTTATTATCAGGACCCTTCTGGTTTCATAATGAGTGCCCTGCTACCTGGAATGATGTAATAGAGCCTCCTGTATGCCTCCTGTAACTTAGTGTAAGGCAGGGTATCAGGGGGAGGGGGGAGGCATGCTTGATTAGACTGGTTAATTACTATTTATCAGGGTGATGGGGTAATAAGACCCAATGGTCATAAGTCCTACTACTGTGTACCAGTAGATGTTCAAGTTAACTTTCATACATAACTAGGATGATGCAATCAAAGCCCTTGCCCTGAAAATTGTTCTCGAGTCAAACTTTTTACTGAGTGATGTAGTCAGGGCCCCTGACCATGACATGTGAGTTTCTCAGGCCTTTAGGTTGAACATAGCCCAAAAAGTGATTAAGAATATCCTGTGGTTTGCAACGTATTCACTGCAATATATTTTAGCATTTTCAGTTTTATACTTATTATAGTGTTTCATGAGGGTTCATTTTCACAGTCCAATCATACAGTTAACATCATTATATAGACAATAAGTATTTGCACAAAATCGAAAATTTTGCCAATGGATGACCTAGCTTAAGGAAATAAACAACTAGTGGAAATCTTGTTCATTATCAGATAATGTAAAAGATATTATCATATTTTAGTTTATGGCTAGCATAAAGATCTTTTATTTTTTATAAAATCAATCTTTTGCTTTTTGCCATTTGAAGCTACAGGCATTCAAACATGTATGTTATATTAGTGAGACTACAGTACAAAGGACTATTCATCAGTGTAAAAGGAAAAAATTTTTGAATTGGGGAAAACTTCTTTCGCATATATCACAAAATTTAATCCCTTGTGATCAAAAAGCCAATCAAAGAATCTGGTTATAAGCTTATACAGTATTAGCATTCATTTATAAATTGGCAGTAATGGAGGTGGGAGACCTCAGAACATGATTTTGGGATAAAAGCTAAAACTGTCATTTGGAAAACCTGAAGTAGTGTTGTATTCATCTGTTGCTATGTTTGTATCATTGTTTATTTGTTTAGCTTGAATAAAGTGTTCCTCACTTTTAATTTGTTGAGCATATTTCTGTAATGCATTTAGCTGTGTAACAATAAAACATAGTTAAACTGCAAGTCATAGGTGAGGATAAGTAAGGTTTTAGGCAGTTAAAGGCAGTTTTAGGCAGGTTATAACCTATTTTAGGCAGTTAAAGGCATGTTTTAGGCTCTGCCCTGTCAAAAACAGGTTTTGGGCAGCCTAAAACCCAACCCTGCTCCGACAAGACTGTCATGAAGAAAAACAGTAAAAGTTTTGAGATACTGACAGAGATGCACATGAAAATTTACAGATGGATAGGCAAGTGGACAGAATGGACTTATACCTTTATTTCACTTTCAAGGGAATAATGGATTTAGGTTTATATTAAACCCTATTTTTTTAGCATATCCACTTGTTCAATTAATAGTTTTTATTAGATTATTTTTTTTTATTTACAAGTTTTAAAAACTTGTAATAAACAAGGGACCCATGGGTCACGGAGCTCAGCTGAATGAGACAGATACAATTGTGTCACTATTGTTGTATGTAGGTCTGTAAGATTTCATTTTGACAGATGTAATTTTTTGTATTAATTATGTAGTTGAGCGGAATAGTTATATAGAAGTATCAGTATTTTTAAATATGAACAAGAATATGTGTCTAAAATATTGCAATGGGAATGACCAGATGTTGTAAATTGCAGAGGAAGGAAGTGGAGATTTGCAAGTATAAAAATACACATTTAATAAATCAAAATATTTATGGAAAAGTAGAAAACTTATATGTTTTAGGAAGCAGGTGTTGCTGAATTAGAGAGGAAACAGAATGTCTCAAAAAGTATCTATAGAGAAGAAATTGTAGATTAAGCTGTCAGAAGTTGCCATGTTTGATCTGAATTGAAGAATTGGGGATTGTTGCTAATAATATCTTGTGATCTGACCATGTGTTTTCTAATGATGAAACTGAAGCATTTAAACAGTTAGTAAAGACAAGATCTATGGTATTTCCATGGTCATTGGTTGGTTCTCTGACTAGTTGTTGACATTAAGAGTTGACATAATTGTGTCAATTTTGTGTTATATATTATATTAGAAATGTCAATATTGAAATCGCCCATGATCACTATAGGCATGTTGTGGTCAACTTGAGAGACTAAAACTTGGGAGTTCAGAGAAGAAGTTACTGATTGGACATGCAGGTGACCTATAGAGGAAAACAATCTGAAGTGACTGAGTCTAAGTGTGAATATAGAGAAGAGATGACTCAAAATTTGGTGTTGTGTGGTGGTGAAGGGTTACATGGGGACACAGCTGTTTGACCTGATTGGGGGGGGGGGGGGGGGGAGGATGAGAGTTTAAAACACCTTTGTAACTCTGTATATTTATTTCTTTATTTACCAGTTATAATTTAAAGATTAAAACACCTTTGTAACTCTGTTTATTTATTTCTTTATTTACCAGTTATAAATTTTATGCAGTTGCCAGAAGAATATTGTCCTAAACAAATACTCAGTGGCAGGGAGTGAGGAAAGTAACAACACCTTTGCATAAACATACAGGACACAAAATTTCATCTTACAGGTAAAAAAAAAGTTTTATTCATAATTACTTAATATTTAAAAACAGACAGAGAGATAGAAAAACAAAGCAAATCACTTTAATTCCCATTCTACTGAGGCAGAAAAATACTGAAACAATGTTTCCATTAGGTCCTCATTTTTCTATTACATCAATTTTTTGTTAAGGGAAATTTTGGACAAAATTTATAAATTTTACTATACATTTACAATATATATCAATTATATTTGAAAATTTAAGTTGATTAACAATTCTAAATTGCATCAACATTTACAGTTAATCTGCTCAGTCAACGTCACATTATATACACAGATGTATTTATTTTTTCTTAAAATATATTTTTTTAAATTTGCAAAATTATAAATATCTGAAAATAACACTTGATTTAGGAAAAGTTGTATACATTGGATCGGAAACAGCAATGCACTAAAAGTATGCAAATAATGCAACATATCTGTTGGTGGGGGGGGGGGGGGGGGGGAGGTCAGGGTTGCCATGTGATTCTACATTTGTGACAGCAGTGTTGCATCACTAATAAGTTTACCCGGGCAAGGCTGTAGGGACCAGCCATGGCTGGTCTGCAGGTTCAAAATGAAAATACATTAGAGCCTCAGAAAAACTTCAATAACTAGAACAATTTTTAAGCTTTTACTTTGAAATTTCAGAATTTAACAGATTAAATCGATATATATCGACTGTGAAAAGTATATTAAATGTTCTTACAAGAAATAAACATGCCATGGTCAAACTTGGGCAAAATTTAAGTTATATAGAGGAATATTTATGGTAAATATGAAGAAAACCAGATGAGTGGTTTTGATTTTCGGCAGTCCTGAAGTATGAAAATAAATATTTAATAGAAACACAGATGTATTTAATTTTTTCTAAATATATATTTTTAAATTATAACTTTTTTAAATTATATAATACTGACTAAATTACTGGCACATACATAGGACTATAAAGAGAAAACAGTTAAAGTTTTGAGATACTGTGATGCATATGAAAAATTTACAGATGGACAGGCAAGTGGACAGAATGGATTAATACATTTATTTCACTTTCAAGGGAATAATGCATTTAAGTTTATATATAAGCCTATTTTTTTAGCCTATCCACTTTTTCCATTAATAGTTTTAAATCTGATTCATTTTTTTATTTACAAGTTTTATTAATTTGTAATAAGACAACTGAAAATATAAGATAAAATATAAGAATTCTAAGTTGCAATCATTATATATCCAGAGTGTAGCTCATATAGGGTCATATTATGCATACACCTATATTTTTTTATTTTTAAATCACAAATGTTTAAACTGAATTTAAAAGAAAATAATGCCACAACATGGCATCTACTAGATTATTCCTTGAATCACTATTAAAAATTTTGCACATTGGAGTTTTCAGTACATGCTTAATTTTATTCACTGAAATAAAATAAAAGATTCAGTAAATTTGATAAAATAAAAACATCTTTTCAAATAAAGTATACACACTTTTGGTTGAATGAGGGACAAACAATATCATTATGCTAATTACAATCTCAGCTATAATTTATTACTGGAATTAATAGTCAATTTCACACGTGGTGAAGTTTTTACTCTTCTGAAGTAAGGAATTACTTATCTGATGACACCTTTTCATAGCAATACACCACTTTGTGGACACTATTAAATGAGCACTTTAATCATTGTAACCCTGGTGGTACAATAAAAAATCTAAAATGTAGCATAGCCATGAATAAAATAAAATACAGAAAATTATAACATTCATCTAGTTAATGCACCATCTGGGGGGGGGGGGGGGGTGCAGGGCAGAGGGGAAGCCTACTAGTAGTGGCCAAGATGAGCCTGAGGCAAGCTGCCTGGGGTGGGTTACATAATGCAAGTGATGGCTGTTCTACTAGGTGGGCCAGATGTAAACAACACTTGACATGGTGTATGAAAACTTGAATAAAAGCTACTCTTTTCAATCAATTCCTTTGAAATTTCAGATTTTAAAAGATTAAATCCTTATGTATATATGCTGTGAAAAATAAATCAACAGTGCTTACAGAGAAAAAACGTGCCATTCCCAAAGTTGGACAAAATTTAAGGTATTAATTTTTTATTTATGCTAATAACCTGAAAAATTTGCAAATTGAATCTTGATTAAATAAAGTTATATTCCTGAAAAAAAAGTCTCAAGCTTCAGCAATTCTCACGTTAGGTGAGTAAATATATTTCCTGATTTTTTAAAAATTGCATTATATTTGGGCCCATAACTTCCAAATAATACCCAATACTGACCTAATTTTTGGTATGTTCATAGAAAATGTATGGAAGAATATGAATACTAAATATGACCAAGAACAGATCAATGGTTTTGATATTAGGCAGCCTTGAAGTGTAACAATTTCTTTTTTTTTGGAAAACGGAGGTTTTCCTTAATATCTCGAAGGAACGAAGTCCTAATGACCCAATTTTCGTTATGGTAGGAGATTTTGGGAACATCTAATGGCATGTATAATTTTGGATTTGTAGGTCCAACAGTTTTGAAATGTGCCTTGTTAACGGACGGACGGCCGGCCGGACGACGGACATAGGACCACGACTATAGCTCAGATGACTTATAGTCAGCTGAGCTAAAAAAGCTGAAAATAAAATATCAGAATTGTAAGTTGCATTCATTATTTATCCAGAGTTTAGCTCACATCAGGTCATATTATCCATAAACATAAATTTTATTATTTTTAAATCACAAATGTTTAAACTTAATTTAAAAGAAAATAATGCCACAACATGGCATCTTCAAAATTATTCCTTGAATCACTATTTAAAAGTTTTGTACATTGGAGTTTTCAGTGCATGCTTACTTTTATTCACCGAAATTAAAGATTTAGTAAATTTGACAAGTGACCCATGGGTCGTGACGCTCAGCTGTTTGTCATGTTGACAATATGTCCTTGCACAGGCAACATCAAGTTCATCAAGACCAATAAGGCCCCGAATTTGATGACAATCTAACCAGACTTTCCTGAAGAATCTGGCAATTTGTGTGTATCTGCATTATTTCTGGGGTGCTCAAACATACCCTGAAACTCTGACCAGGTTGCTGGGGAGATCCTTTGAGGAACTCTCAGGATGTTAAGAAATAATGTTCTGTGTCTTCAGGAACTGATGAAACACTCCTTGATCAATATCCATGCAAAGACTCATGGTAATCAATGCATTAGTTGTTCAGATACTTGAGCTTTTGTATCAAATTTTCCATTATTCTGGGGGGCACTTGGAAGCCCCAAAGCTCAGAGGTTTTGGGTAACAGAGACTTAATTTTATGTTTCCAAGGAGACTTTTCATTGACCTCCTTGCATGTCAAGATAAAACCTAGACCAAGTCGTTAAGATTTGTGCCCTGTTACAATATGACCGCATCTTTTAAGGTCTCAAAAATAAAGAAAATAAATCATTAAAAAAAAAACGAAAAAAAACAGGTGGCGCCACCAGTCTGCAGAAACTGATGAAACACTCAATGATTAATATCCATGCAAAGAATCATGGTGATAAATGCATTAGTTGTTCAGTTACTTGAGCTTTTGTAACAAATTTTCCATTATTCTGGGGGTACTAGCCCCATAGCTCGGAGGATATGGGTAACAGAGACTCCATTTCAGGTTTCCAAGGAAATTTTTCATGGACCTCTTAGGATGTCAAGTCAGAAGATATTATGTGTCCAGTGGTTACGATTTGTGCCTGTTAACTGATGGACGGACAGACAGATGGACAACAGGTGATTGCTATAGCTCCAGCCTGCCAGAGGGGAAGCCGGCCAAGCTCAGCCAAGGCAAGCTGCCTTGAGTAGGTTACATAACACAGTCGAAGGCTTGATGTAAACAACACTTGACATGGTGTCTAAAAACCTAAATAAAAGCTACTCTTTTCAATCAATTCCTTTGAAATCTCAGATATTTAAAGATTAAATCCTTACGTATATATGCTGTGAAAATTAAAACAACAGTGCTTACATGGGGAAAACGTGCCGTGGCCAAAATTGGACAACATTTAAGGTACTGATTTTAGATTTATGCTAATAACATATAAAATTTGAAAAATTCAGATCTAATTTTGGGTATACAATTGAATCTTGATAATATAAAGTTACATCCCTGAAAAAAAGTCTCTAGCCTCAATAATTTTCATGTTAAGTGAGTAAATTTATTTCTTGATTTTTTACAAAGTGAATTATATTCAGGCCTTTAACTTTCAAGAAAATACACAATACTGACATCATTTCTGGTATGTTCATAAGAAATATATAGAGGAATGGTTATCAGATCAGTAGTTTTGATATCATGCAGTCTTCAAGTGTAACAGTGGGTTTTTAATGGAAAATTGATGATTTCCTTAATATTTCGAAGGAATGAAGTCATATTGACCCAATTTTAGGTATGGTAGGAGATTCTTGGGACATCTAACTGTGTGCTGAATTTTGGATTCATAGGTCCAATAGTTTCAAAACATACCCTATTATACAGACAGACCCCCAGAAGGCCAGATAGATGGATGGACTACAAACAAAGGACCATGACTATAGTCTATAGCTCAGATGACTTATAGTAAGCTGAGCTAAAATATACTAACAGTATCATCTGTAAATTTAAGGCAATGGGTTTTTAATGGAAAATTGATGTTTTCCTTAATATCTCAAAGGAACGAAGTCATATTAATCTAATTTTTGGTATGGTAAGAGATTTTGCAGACATCTGTCTGTATGCCCAATTTCAGTTTCATAGGTCTAACAGTTTCAAAAAGTGCCTGTTGACAGACTGACGGACAGATGGAAGAACAGCCAACACACAAACAACTATTGCTATCGCTATAGCTCAGTTGACTTATAGTCAGCTGAGCCATAAAAAATGAGGGGTTTTGATATTAGGCAGTCCGTAAGAGTGATAATAGGTTTTTGTTGGATAACTGAAGTTTTTTTTAATTTTTCAAAGGAATGGTGTCGCAGTGACCAAGTTTTTGGTTTGGTAGATCTTGAGGACATCTCACAGTATGCTGAATTTAAGAATTCCTAAGTCTAATGGTTTCCAAACGTGCTATATAGTCAGCTGAGCTAAAAATTACTGTTAGCTTCACTGGGGGTCTGGCAAATTTGGTAAGCCCTAGCCCTCACTGGGCAGTATGTAATTTTACACCTAGTTGCTGATCACGACTGTAACTGAAAGCTCAAATAGTTGCAAGGTGTTAAATGATGATGTCCATCTTGAAATAAGCAGTGCATGATTACCAGACCTCATCTGATGAACAATTAATCTTTAGAGTTAAAAATGCTGACAAACAGTACCTCATATCTGCCACCAGAGCATGCCAATGACAATGCAGTGTCCTTTGTCCTTTCTGACTGGGCTTCAATCTCTGCTCCATGGTCCAACAGAATTTCAACAACATCAGCATGGCCAGCCGTGGCAGCCAGTATCAGAGGAGTGAAACCTGCAACCAACAATACATCAAAGTTTGTCAGAATCCACACAGCCATTGCTAAGAACAGCGCTAACAGACAGACAATGGACTGCACAATAGCTATAGCTAATGAGCGAGCTAACAATCTGATTCAACTATTTGTCCAACAGTTCTGAGAAAACAGCCTTTTGAAATAACAAATCTTCCCATTTACGCATTGGCTTATCATTTTATTCCATTAATCCAGTGATAAATTTTGCGACTCCAGTTTTGCAGGAGCACCTACCTTTCTTATCCCGGTGTTCAATATCTGCAGCCCTGGACAAAAGCAGGTTGACAAGTTCTGCATGCCCTCCAGCACAAGCTAGAGTAAGAGCAGTGTCATGGTTGCTCTCCGTCTGAGCATCCAGCTCAATTGATGGGTAAACCGAACTGGACAGCTGCGGGGAAGCTGGGGATGGATTTGGCGTCAGAGGAGTGGAAGGAGGTGGAGTGACTGTGTCAAATCCTGTCCCTTGAGTAGGATTATAGAATGGCTGATTTAGAACATTTTGGGTCAACAGACTATTGCCACTGCCCACAGTGACAGCACCCTGTGTGACTGACGGAAGAGAGCTTGGCAAAGATGTGGTTGGGGTATTTTGTCGTTTCTTTTTCTTGGCTGTTTTGTCATTTTTGGATTGTTGAGGGGGTGGTGCTGGTTGGTTTCCCAGCTGCTGGGCTGCCTGCTGTTGCAGCTGCTGCTGTAGCTGCTGGGCCTGCTGGTACAGCTGGCCATGTGTCAACTGGGGCTGAGACTTGTTCTGCAGCTGTAACCGCTGAAGTTGTTGATGCATCTGTAAAGAAAGGTATAATAACTAGGGACCCATGGGTCTTGACCCTCAGCTGAATTTGGCTATAAGGATATTTTTCAAGAAATGTTTCAGAATGAAAGTCCTGTGACCATAACCAATGACCTTGTGACCAAAAAATCTGAGAACTTCTTATCCTTGAACTTGCAGCATTTTATTATTGTAACAATCTTTCAAACAAGGGACCCATGGGTCACTGTGCTCAGCTGAAGTTGATCTTGAAGGTAAAAGTCTAAAATAATATCAAATGGAGATAAAGTGCAAGAGGAAGAGGTAATGTAGGCCATGGTTGGTTTATATGATTGGTTTGTATTGATGAGCAAGAAACTGTTGCAAATAATATTTTGTGACCTGACCATGTGTTTCCTAATGTTGAAACTGAAACATATGAGCAGTTTTTGAACAAATGATCTGTACTATTACCATGATCATTAGTTGGCTTTTTGATTAACTGTTGACATTTCAGTAGTTTACACATTTGTTAAATTGAATATTTTTTTTATAATATTTATTATTAACTAGATATTTCTTGGCACTGCGGTGCCATAGTATCGCCACACAATTAATCCCCCCCCCCCCTTTAAGAAAAGATCCCCCATCTTCAGCAGCATATATTCTCATTTGGCAAGCGACTATCGTTTCTTCGAACTAACAACTTGAGAAACAATATTTTTAACCCAATATTGGGGCCAATAAAGAGAATCACTCTTATGAAAAGGGGATGACTTTATACTCTATAAAAAGGCCTACAAGCCTAATGTGAACCTGTGCAAAGTTTGGGAGTATGAATAGAAGATTATTTTTAAAATTTAATATTGATCCTCTTGGGGAAACTGGAAGTCCTGCATATCTACCTTAGTCATTATGATTTCAGCAAAATGGATGTTTCGGACCTGCAAGTTTCAGACTAGGACATTTTAAAACAAGAATATGGGTAGTCCACAAGCGACTATGTGTATCCGCAGAAATCAGAGTGGGACAGGTGAAGTGAGGCATAGATTAAGTGGCAAGGGGAAAAGTGAGGTGTGTTGCATATTAGCATGGATGTCTGCAGCTGAAATGTGTATGTAGGTTGTGCCACCTACCACAAAATCCAGAAAGCTGTCCAGGCTATATACATATGCAAAATTTGAGGCAGATAAGTCTAACCACTACTTATATATGAATGATTTTATCCCACAGCAGACATGTATAGAAATCATATAGCTCTTAATCATATACAAAATTGGTGGCGCCACCTGCCACCATTTTTGCACAGCGTCCTTCTGTTTGACACAAATATCACTCCTGAAATACTGGCATGGATTGCAGTAAAATAATTATAGGTGTATGATATGAATTCAAACCCATCTTGAGCTGCACAGATGTATGAAACCCAAAACAATTGTAGTTGGTACCACACATCTTGTTAATGATAGAGCTATCTAAAATGTATAAATATGCCCATTTTCTATCTGATATGTCAAATCCCTTCTGAGAAATAATCAGGGATATACACAGTGCAAAAATTATTGTATGTAACCCCATCAGTCTTGTATAGGATAAAGCTATCCTATATGTAAAATTAAATAAATTTTCAGGATTATATAGCAAATTCCGCCTGAGAAATCAGCAGGAATATACACTATGCAAAAATTAATATTTATTCATGTACATATTGCTAGTCATTTCCTTTAATATAACATATAGCTCACTTGAGAATTAAAGTTTTGCATATTGTATTTGTCACAGTACTTATTTCATGATGAGTAATGTAAATAAATTGATTGACAGATTGACAGTAATCTCATGTAATTACTTTATAGTATTACTCATTGTAGGATCCAAATATGGGATATGATATCATATATGCATTGATCCATTATATAATATGCTTTGATTTTTAGTTCACTGCATGCATTTGCATTGCTACAATGCATGCATATTGCATTAAGGTTGGTTTTAGGATCCCTTTCTTGCTTAAGGATATTTTCCTTGAGTAAGTAAATATTCCTTAAACATTTGGAATAATAGATAAATTTTCCTACCCCACTCCCAAATGACTTAAAACAAGAAAATATTTTAAAGAAACTATTCCTTGTTTTAAGTCCAATTTTCTTATTTAAGTCCAATTTTCTTGTTTGTTTCCTAGTTCCTAGCAAGAAAATATTTCTAGTAAAATTATCTTGATTATATATAAGGAAATATTTCTTGCCCCACTCCCAAGGATATTTTACTTATATCAAGTTTTTTTTTCTTATTATAAGAAAGTGATTTTTTGCAGTGTATCTGCACTGGTATTCAACTACTTTCATTTTTACCTGAATTCCCATTCTTATGCAATAAAATTTTTTAATGCAGTAAATATTCATATTCGTATTCAAATACATTTTCAAAGCATTCGCACCATGTCTCGTATTTATTCAGTTTTAGCCAAACAAAGATGTTGAGAATCCAGAATATACAAAATTCACAAATTTAAATAATGATCATAAGTACCTGGTTTTATGGCTTTTATTTATATTAAAAAAAATAAATGTAATATATTCACTTTGGACTACTTTCACATCAATCTACACACTAGACACAGTAGGAATCTAGATTAATATTATCAACTGCATCTTGTCTATCATTAATTTCCTTCATATGATCCCTAATGATTAGTAATGAATAATATGATTTATTTTTTTATCATTAAAATTTCACTGAAAAATACCATACGTGACTGCATGGTGTTATTTGAAATAACATTGACACTGACATTCTATCCATCAATACAAGATTCTTACATCATCAGTAACTGCAACTTAATTTTCTGTTACTCATCAACTAACAAATTCCTTTTCTATTAATTTTTCTTTAATTTGTTCTAAAAAGCCAATACAAAATTATTAATTTATTGTTTATTGTTATGTTGTTTTTCAAAACAACTACTAGATGAGTTGGGTTGGACACCTGGATCAACTGTGGCTGGGCATTAGCTGCCTGGCTGCTGGAGTGTATGCTTCGCTCAAGCATGCATAATCTTATGGAAGGTCAACAAGGTCAACATACAGGTGACTGAAGAGGGGCTGGATTAAGCCTGGGTCTGACATGGTCTCATATAAACATTAATAAAAGCTACAATATTTGGCCAATTTCTTTCAGATTTCTAAACTACAAAGATGAAATCCTTATGTGTGCATGATATGAAAATTATATCAACAGTGCTCTCAGGAAACAAACATGCCATGGTCAAAGTTGGCCAAAATTTCAGGTACTGATTTTATATTTATGCTAATAACTTATAAAATTTGAAAAATTCAGAACTAATTTTTGGTATTCAATTGAATCTTGATTAAATAATGTTACATCCCTGACAAAAAATCTCTAGCTTCAGGAATCCTCTTGTTAAGGGAGTAAATATATTTAATGATTTTTTACAAAGTGCATTATGTTTGGGCCCATAACTTAAAACAATAACGCAATACTGACATCATTTCTGGCATGTGCATAGCGAATGTATAGAAAAAATATATATATTATATATGATCAACGTCAGATCAGTGATTTTGATATTAGGCAGTCTTACAGTGTAACGATGGGTTTTTAATGGAAAAATGAAGTTTTTCATTAATATTTCGAAGGAATTAAGTCCTAGTGATAAAATTCTTGGCATGGTAAGGGATTCTGGAGACATCTAACTGTATGCTAAATTTAAGGAACTTAGAGCGGAAGCTGGGGAGCTGAGCTCAAGCAAACTGCATAACACTAGCTTGATGTAAACTTGATGTGACATGGTGCTTGAAAACTTGAATAAAATCTACAGTTTTTGATCAATTGGTTTCAAATTTTTGGTGTTAACAGATAAAATGCTAACAAAAACATGCTGTAAAAATTAAATCCACAGTACTTACAGGAAAAAAACGTGCAATGGTCAAACTTGGGCAAAATTTAAGGTATCAATTTTATATTTTTGCCAATATTTAAAAAAATTTAACAGATTTTGATCTAATTTTTGGTATACAATTAAATTTTGATCAATTAAAGTTGTATTGCTGAAAAAAAGTCCCTACCTTAAACAGTTTTGCTCTTAAGTGACCAAATTTCTTTCCTGATTTTTTTACAAAATCCATTGTTTGGGCCCATAACTTTTTTAAATTAAATAATACTGACTTAATTTCTGGCATGTACATAGGAACTATATAGAGGAATATTTACGGTAAATATGAAGAAAACCAGATGAGTGGTTTTGATATTAGGCAGTCCTGAAGTGTGAAAATAGATTTCTAATAAAAAAATAAGGTTTTTCCTTAATATCTCGAAGGAACGAAGTCCTATTGACCCAATTTTCGGCATGGTAGGAGATTTTTAGGACATCTAACTGTATGGCAAATTTCAGATTCGTAGGTCCAATGATGTCGAAACGTGCCAGTCTTACGGACGGACATCCGGACAGACGGACGGACAGACAGACAGACTTACGGACGACGGACAATGGACCACGACTTTAGCTCAGATGACTTATAGTCAGCTGAGCTAAAAAATAAACAAAATCCGATAGAGTTTTTTAGATGACTGATTATTTGCAAAAAAGTTTGGAGTAGCTACCTCCTGCAGTTTTTGAGATAGCTATGGTTAACTTACAGACAATGCATGGCGGAAAACGCCAGACCATCACATAAGCTCACAGGTTCGCTAAAAACTAGATATTTCTTGGCTAGTATCCCTAGACAATTAATCCCCCCCCCCCTTAAGAATAGGCCCCCCATCTACAGCATATGCTGACCCTTGGCAAGTGACTATGGTTTCTTTCCTCTATCAACTTGAGAAACAATATTTTCACCAAAAATGAGGGGCAATATGTTAAATCTCTCTTGAGAAAAGAGCATTAATTTATTTTACGGATACAGGAAGAAGGTGGCGCCATCTGTCTGTATTACGAAAATTTTCCAAAATGCATAGACATGCCAAATTTAAGACCAATACCTTATACCACTCCAGAGATATGAGCAATTTTCACCCAAAGCACATGTACAGATGGACGCGACGGCAAAACCATTGCAGATGGCGCCACCGGTCTTGAGTACAAGATCTATGGATATGCACAATTTCAGGCCAATGGGGAAAATCACTACTCAGAAAAGAGCATGAATTTATTTTACGGAAATGGAAAGGTAGGTGGCGCCACCTGTCTGGTTTATGAGAAAACCTTCCAAGATGGATGGACATGCCAAATTTCAGACCTATACCTTGAATCACTCTGGAGATAAGAGCAATTTTCACCTAAAGCACATGTTCAGATGGGTACCAGGCCAAAATGATTGCAGATGGCGCCACCAGTCTTGAGTACAAGATGGAGGAATCCAAGATCTATGGATATACACAATTTCAGGCCAATAGGGCAAAACACTCCTGAGAAAAGGGCACTTATTTATTCTACAAAACAGGAAGGTAAGCAGCACCACCTGTCTGGATTAGGAGAAAACTTTCCAAGATGGATGGACATGCCAAATTTCAGACCTATACCTTGAATCCCTCTGGAGATATGAGCAATTTCCACCGAAAGCAAATGTACGGATGGAGGCCACACAATTACAATTGCAGATAGCGCCACCAGCCTTGAATACTTGATGGAGGTATCCAAGATCAATAGACATGCACAATTTCAGCCCAATCTGTCCATTAGTTTTACACTTATAATGCTCACAGTACTGTCAAGTGGCAATGATGGGTAATTAAAAAGCCATAAAACAAGAAAAGGACAGAAGGTGGCGCCACCTGTCTGCTGCAGAAGACATAGCTATCCAAAATCTTCAGTCAGTTTGATTTTTGAACCAATCCATGCATCCCTTATTGAGATATTTATGATTTTGTGAGAGTTTCACCATATATGGCAATATTCAAGGTCTAGGCCACTCTCATGGGAAAGGTCATGACACCAATTTAAATATACATCATCCCATAACCCATGTCTATGTATATGCATAATATGAAAGAAATATGTCCATTAGTTTTTGACTTATAATGCTCACAGTACTGTTAAGTGGCAATAATGGGTGTGTCAAACGGTACAAAAACAAAAGGATAAAAGGTGGCACCACCAGTTTCCAGTACATGACAACACCATCCAAGATCTTCAATCAAGTTGATTTTTGGATCAATCCATGCAAGATTTCTTGATATATTTTTTAAGAATTTGTGTGTTTATCCCCCAAATGGACCTATTCAAGGTTAAGGTCACCCTATTTATATAGGTCATGACCCCATTTTAAATAGGCTTCGTCCTCTCACCCATATCTATGCACATGTCAAATTTGGTAAAGATCCGCAAAATATTTTTTTAGTTATTACGTCCAAACGAAATCTCTGCCGTCACGGCGACGACTGTGCTTAAACCATAGTATCCCGACTTTGTCTGGGGATACATTGATTAATATTAGGTCAGTGGTTTTGATATTATGCAGTCTTGCAGTGTGACAAAGGGTTTTAATGGAAAATTTAGGTTTTTCCTTAATATCTCAAAGGAATGAAGTAGTAGTGACTCAAATTTCAGTATGGAAGGAGTTTTTGAGGATATCTAACTGTATGCCGAATTTCAGATTAGTATGTCCAACGGTTTCAAAACGTGCCCTGTTAATGTACGGACTGACAGATGACAGACAAAGGAAGATGACTATAGCTCAGATGACTTATAGTCAGCTGAGCTAAAAAAGCTGACAGCAGGCTAGTCATATCGTAAAAACTACAAATGTTTAAGGTATAAAGCACAGCTTTTAAAAGCAACAGTGGGATATAATCTGGCCTAAGGGGGTAAAAAATGGACTAGGCAAGAATATACCCACGGGGTATGATCTGGCCTGGCCCATTTTATACCCCGGGTATAGTTTGGGCTAGGCCAGATTATACCTGGGTATACAATCGAGGGGGGCTATTCTGGCCTGCTACACCAATCTACCCACCTGCTGTAGCTGGATCTGCTGGTCCTGCAGCTGTTGTTGCTGGAAGTTGACATGGTGCTGCTGAATCACCTGATGCTGTTGCTGGAACTGCTGTAGTTTCAGCTGTTGTTGTTGCTGTAGACTCTGCTGATCATTCAGGGCAACATTTCCTGGCTGGAAGAAGGATATATAGTAACTGCTGATGGTGAGGTGGTTATTGGTTATGAACAGACATTGATGAAATTTTTTGGAGGGTTACAGTGATCCTAAAGGAACACTTCCATTTGGAGTAATCTGGATGACCCATAAATTTTGACCCTAACTATTTTGAGATGAGGAATTTGTTTTCCTAACCAAGGAAGCAATTCTGATACAACTGTAGGCTTCTCTTCGATATATTTAAATCTGTTTTAGATGATAAAGGGCCAGCCAAAGTGAAGGCTGCAAATACCATTCGATTGGCTGCCAGGGAATACTGCAGCACTTTTTTTTCAGCTTAGCAAAGCACATCATTTGGTGTAGACAGTATACTGAATTTGAATGCACACAACAGTTTTTTGCAGTGCAGTGTAAGGCAGCCTCCAGTGTGGCCAGGCCTTAAAGCACTATTAAGTTGATAGTGTAAAGCAACAAATGTTGGCACAGGTAGGAAATTTTGTGCAAGGATTCAGTCCCTTAATAGAATTATACAGCAATGGATCAGAGTTCAATAAATACCGATGTAAATATCTGGAAAGTACAGCAAAAGAAACAGTACCATGTCTTGGCGAATTCATACTAATGTCAATGTGTGATATTATTTGCTAAGATCCTTCAGGAATGTGAACACACCTAAATGTTGAAATTATTGCTCTGTGAAGAAGAATAGCTGTTTGTAATGTACCTGGAAAGGCTGCTCCTGGGTTGGTTGATGAAACACCTGTTGACTAATGGCTGTCTGCAGCCTGAGCTGCTCCTGAAGCAGCTGACGCTCCTGCTGAAGTTTGGCCTGCTGTTCCAACTCTTGCTGCAGCTGCTGTTTTAGTGCTTGCTGTGCCTTGTTTAGAATATATTGGAAAATTACTTCAGCGGCTCATTGACAAAGTTCTTTTTATAACATTAAAGCTGGAAAGCTTTTGACAATTGGCATCTGTATGTATTGGTCAACTGAAGAAAATCTAACAATAGAGAATTAGTAATGGTTTTGAGCAAAGTGATTTTTTTGCTTGCCGGAAATCTTAGATTTCGGCAAGCATGTTGGTCAGTTCCGTATGTCAGTTTGTTTGTTTATTTGTCTGTTTGTTTGTTTGTCTGTCTCAACCCGCAAATGCACAGTTTTGCAGCTATCTCTTTCAAACTTAAACAGTTGATAGAAAACCAAAAGTCCTCGAAGCCTATTGATTTTTTTTAATATTTATTTTAGCCATAACTTTGTCAATATCAGTCCTATCTTTACAAACTTTCACTTAATTTCTTCCCCTGGGTCTTCCCCAGAACTAAGTTTTGTTGTCTTGTCTTACATTTGTATCACTTTGTCAGTCTGTCTGTCAGTTTGTCAGATATCCTCAATTTTGCCTGCTTGCTGGTTCTTGCGTCTTAAAAATAGCATTCTACAGGCCACAGTTTTGCTGGAATCCTTTTGAAACTGGCACATCTTATGTCTTACAGTAATATCTCGAAACATATTTTTCATTTTCATGATATGGCCACTTGAGGGGCACTGCACTACAACCTCCCCAATACATCATTTTTTTGCCATATCTTTAAAGCTAAAAACCTCAATTACATAAACTATAGCTTATTTTCTTTCTCTGAGCCTTTTCCATAACCTAGTTAAGTCATCTGGTCTCAATGCTGTGTCACTTTGTCAGAATGTCTGTCTGTTTGTCAGCCATCTTAATTCTGCCTGCGTGCTGGTTCATGCGTCCCACATGTACATTCTTCAGTCCTCAGTTTTGATGGAATCACTTTGTGACTTACATATATCGTATGTCTAACAGATTTCTGGAAGTTCTATGTGTATTGTCTTAATAGGTAAATGTTCAAGGTCATCAAAATTGTTCAATATCTTATTTTCTTCATTACTTTTTTAATATTGATCCTATCTCCACAAACTTTGGCTTATTTTCTTCCTCATTGATGTTGCTCATTCATTTGACTGTCTTTACGTCATTTCCGGCAAGCGCTCGACCTATGGTCGTCTAGATTTTAGGTTTCATGCTTCATATTATATTATAAATCTCAGCAGCAAACAATTTAGATATACCACTATTTATCATCAATTGCTAAAGTTCAGATAAAAAGAACATTCTTCCTGCTATCCATCATCAAGGTGTTATGATTGATTCAACAACAACCTCTGACCATTTAAGGGGCATTTCCATGTGCAGGTATATGTGTGAAAAAACGCTCATACGATTTTGTAACTGGGATGTTTCCATGTGTCCGTCAGCATAAATGCATATGGGTGAAATTTGCGACTTTTCATGCATAGGGTCTGTGTGAACTCAGGGATTAAGGGTAAATTGCTCCACTAAATTTTTGTGGATGGCCTGCTTGATCCACTGTGTAAATATATGAGTCTGCCAGTTCATGCATATATGTGCTAACCACCCTATTTATGACACATACTGTCTTTCACCAAAGATAATCTGCTATGGTAGAAAATCCACACCCCAGTTTAGAGCAACAACTCTGGTGGAAAAACTAACAAGGCCTACAGGCCTAATGCAAACTCATGCAATGGGATATACATCAGGTATAATGCATCAATGTTGGACCATTACACATACTTTTTCAAGTACGTGTATCATGTATTTGTACAATGCAAGTACTAAACATTTTGATCCAAAGTCCAAGCACCATTTACACTAACAACACTGCTGAAATACTGGCAAGGATGCACACAACACAAAATGATTGCAGGTGGCACCACCAGTCTTGGGTACGAGAAAGCCATCAAAGATGTATCGACTTGCAAATATTCAGGCAGATACTTCAAACCATTCCTGGACTTTGTGCACAGATGCATGAAACAATAGTAGGTGGGGCCACAAGTCTTGTATACAACAAAACTATCCAAGATGTATTGATATGCACAATTTCAGGCATATATATCAAATCCCTCCTGAGAAATAAGCAGGGACATACACTGTGCAAAAATTCATTGTAGATGGCGACACCAGTCTTGTGTATGAGAAAGGTATAAAAGATGCATGGACAAGTTGAAATGTCAGGCCAATACATCAAAATCTTTGGAGTCAGGTGCACTGGGATAACCAAGCACAAGTGAGCACGGCAGTTGCCCCAAGTGAACAAACTGCACCTACTGCACTGAGTAAACTCTTGACCTGTACTTCGCTGCACTGAGGGAACTCTTGACCTATTGCCTAATCTGATATAGTTTGCAGTCTGCCAAAGCTATAAATAGATCCAGACTGACCAAAGTTTGGCCTGTTGCGAAATCTGAAATAATTAGCAGTCTGCCAAGCTACTTATAGATACAGACACAATCTTGGCCTGTTTGAAAATCTGTTAACAAATACTGAAAGACTTTGGCTAAAATCTTTTTTTTTTCAAGCTGTCATATTCAAAAGATTTTATTTTATCAAAATGTTAAGCTTTGCTTACCAAAGTATCTCACAGTCCTTCAATTGTTAAAGGTCAAATAATTCTACCAAAAACCATTTAAGTAAGCTTGAACAAAGGCCACCTAAAAAAATTTTTGTGCAATGTTACAAAATTTGAAACAACAGTTATAAAGAAGAAGACTATTGCAGTCCTCAGTTTGAAATAGGCTTACTAATGGCCAAAAGACCTATGACTCTACCAACAAGTGGCCCATGGGCAATGACTCTCAGTTAAATTTGACTGGGTCCCCATTTCTTTTATTAATGTTATATATTGTCTGTGATAATAGCCTATGGCTAATGTTACTATGTTGAAAAATGGACAGAAAATTCATCAAACCCAAACCATTTGAACAAATTTTAGAAGGCTTGTCTATGGGATCATTCCTGTAAAGGAATGAACAATTTTGGTGAATTATTTTTTTGAAGATTTTCAAAGGTTATCAAGCTTTTTCTCCTTACAAATGACCCGTGGGTCATGACGCTCAGCCATCTGATAAGGTGACAATATGTCCTTGCACAGGAAACTAATTAAGATAATATAGGTGGCATCATCATTTAAACATATTAGCTTAAGTTCCTCATGACTCATTAGCACACCAAATTTGATGACAACCCAACCAGATTTTCCTGAGGAACCTGACAATTTGTGTGTATTTTTCATTACTTCTGGGATGCTCAAACATACCCAAAAACTCTGAGAATATAGGTCACAGTGACCAAATTCAGGTTTTGAGGTGAGAACTTTTGAGGAACTCTCAGGATGCCAAGTGAGAAGATTTTGGATCCAATGGTTACGATTTGTGCCCTACTTTGGTATCAAATTTTCAAATATTCTGGGGTGAGGTTATAAACCCCATTGCTCATAGAATATGGATAACAGAGACCTAATTTCATGTTTCCGTGGAACTTTTCAAGGACCTTCCTGGATTTTAAGTTAGAAGATTCTAGGTCCAATGGTTATGATTTGTGCCCTGCTTTAGTATCAAATTTTCAATTATGCTAGGGGTGCTTATAAACCCAATAGCTCAGAGAATATGGGTAACAGAGACCTAATTTCAGGTTTCCAAGGATATTTTTCATTGACCTCCCTGCCCTGTTGACAGATGACCACATCTTTGAAGGTCTCAAACATAGAGGGAAAATGCATAAAAATTGGGAAAAATCCTTGTGGCGCCACCAGTCTGCAAGAACTGATGAAACACTCCATGATGAATATGCATGCAAAGAATCATGGCAATCAATGCACAATTTGTTGAGATACTAGAGCTTTTGTATCAAATTTTAAGTTTTTCTTGGAGTGTACAGAGCCCCATTTGCTCAGAGGATATGGGTAACAGAGACCTAATTTCAGGTTTCCACGGAGATATTTTTAATGACCTCCCAGCATGTCAAGATAGAAGATTCTAGGTCCAATGGTAACAATTTGTGCCCTGTTAACAGATGACTGCATCTTTTAAGGTCTCAAAAATAATGAAAATACAAGGGACCAGGCCTCGATTTATTGCATTCCCGCATTCCCGAGGAGGGCAATATTCACGGAGGGAATGCTGTATTTTTCATTGAATTCCCGATCGGGAATGCCAGCCTATAATCAAAGAATTGAGTTTATTTTACAGGTCGTTTCTAAAATGAAATAAATTTATGTAAAGGAAGGCAGTTAAAAAGAAACACTACCAAAAATAGACGGTATACGCAGTTGCTTTAATTTTATGTGTCTTGATCAGTTGTGGCCGGTATACAGGATGATTTGTCAGAAACTGACCTGCTTCTAATACCCTGCCATGATCATTACAGAACTGAAGAAATCACGCAATTCTTGCAATAACAAATATCTAATTTTTGAAGATCGTGCACTAGACATCGTCAGCTGCAGGTTCCATTATATAGCCCTATCTCATTAGTTTTATAAATGCACGGTGCCGCTGTTATCTTAGCTGTAAAAAAATATATTCATAACCACTGAAGCGACGCAATGTCAGTGAATATTTTCCCGCGTAATTTGTCATGAATGAAGTCACGCGGGTTGGATTTTTAGTACAAATCTCTTATTGGCTCACTATAAATGACACGTCATCGCTCCGCCAATCACAAGAACCTATGCACATGGCACGGATTTATGCAAATCAACGTGTCACATGGTTTCTATTCGGCCTTATTGCCAACATCGACAGGTTGACAGTAAGAAAGATGAGCATTTTAATGCGACAGCGTTAAGCTTGCGCTTTATTTGTAATCAAATGAGAACAACTTCTAATTTCTTTATGTTTTTTCCACGATTCGCCTATTTTTAATAAATATTTGTGCATAATAATATGTCAAATTTCATTTATCGCTGACTAATGGTGCCTGCAGGCTGTTTCGCCCGAGTGATGAGATTTTGGAGCGGTTTACCGGCAGTTTTTTCTTCTTACACAGTGTATCTGTTGTTCCGGGAATATAGGCAAAATCAGACTAATTTTACAGGCTAAAATTAAATTATCAGCTACATCTGGTAATACATTTCATTTTGAAAACAATGAACACCTTCCACATGAAATGAAAGAGTGTAAGAATGTAATAGAGGGTTGTTATTCTAGCACAAGAAGGCAGACTTTTTACGGGCCCGGGCTTGCACCTTCACATTATTCGGGCCCGATCATTACGGGCAACCCTGGTATGACGATCACCTGAAATCACACGCTTATTAATTAATGAAAAATATGTTTCATGATGTGATTGATGTTAACACAGGCACTGATGAAAATCGCCTTCTGATTGAAAAACAAGGGACCTATGGGTCATGGCGCTCAGCTGTTATATATGATAAAAATTTTGATTTAGAAATGAGGCATATGCTGGTTTATTGTGGTAATAAGTATAAGCTGTATTATGAGTTGTTGTTGTTTAGCTTATGTATGATTTTGATATTGATAGTACCTTTGGAGACTGGGAAGAGGATTGATTTCATTTATTTTATTAACAAATGGAGTACTATTGTCACAGAGATTTTGACTTGGCCATATAACTTGTAAGCAGAACATATAATAAAAGTTTTACTTTTTATTAAAAACAAGGGACCCATGGGTCACGGCGCTCAGCTGATTATGATTGGACTATAAATGTATCACCATTGTTATACTATATTGAGTAGAAAAAGCTTATGAATATCATGGTCATGTTGGGCTTTTATAAAGGAATATAATGTAATATGTGAGTAAATGATATATGAAATAATCTGACTGATGGATTAATATGGAGTAAAATATAGTGGTTTATTTTTTATTTATTTGGGAGGGGTCCAAAAAAAAACAATTTATTTGAGCAAATATGAATTCAATGACAGTATACTAAGCAGTGGTATAATGATGATAAGGCTATTTGTTGAAGGATCTATAGTGTATGGAAAACTGCAAGATTTCAATTTGACAGATACAATGTTATGAAAAACTATGCTGATGAGGGGATTTATGAATTTGTGACTGTATGACATGATATCTTGACAAGATCGGTCTTGACAAGGTACATTATTTTGATGACCCTCACGTCTACATATTACACAATATTGACATAATTTCTGGCATGTACATAGGTACCTATGGACAAATGGTCAACAGTACTGAACCACCTAGAAGGTTAAAATATTAAAAATATGATGAAATGTAGATAAAGTTTGAGAGGAATAGGTAATTTGGGCCATGGTTGGTTTATATGATTGAAGAAAATGTTGCAAATAATATTTGAGATCTGATAATGCCTTTCCATTGGTTACCTTTTTGATAAGCTGTTGACAGTTCAACAGTTTACACATTTGTCTGATGAGATCCAATTTATTTGGTAAACCTTTTTTATCAATTTTATGATGTGTATACATTTGCCATAACGTCCCCATTCCACAGGTGCAATGACTTGATAGGGGGGGAGGGGTGTTGTGTTATAATCAGAGTTACAATGCCTCTGTCTCTCTGTAGATATTTTCTTTAATTATTAAATTTTATGCTACAGCTACAGAACTATTGTTCACAGTGCCAAGGAGCAAAGCCTCAGTGGGATGAAAAAGGGGATGGTGAGAGTTACAACACCCTTGCATATACATACAGGATATGAAATTTAATTCAACAGTGCTTATAAAAAAAAAGTTTATTCATGAACATTAAATATTTAAAACAGGCAGAAAGATGGAGAAACAAAGCAAATCATTTTTTTCCCCATTCTACTGAGCCAATAAAAAATTAACAATATTTGCATTTATTCCTTTTTTTCATTACATAATTTTTATCCAGGTTTACGAATGTTATAATAAATTTAAAGTATAACATACATTTGATTGTGAATATTTCAGTTGATTCACATTTCTAAATTGCATCAACATTTATAGCTAATGTATCTAGTCTATAGTACCTGTCAACAGAATGGGATGGAGGGAGGAAGGGAGGCAATTAGGGAGAGAGAGAGAGAGAAAGAGAGAAAGAGAGAAAGAAAGATGGAGAAAGAAAGAGAAAAAGAGGAGAGAGAGAGAGAGAAAGAGAGACCTAGACTGCCAGAGAGAGAGAGAAAGAGAGGCTCTCTGGTAATTACTGCCTGACCCAGCCTGACCCAGACACTCACAGTGGCAGTAGGTCAGACCTGAAGGTGTTATGTAACTGCCCAGTACACTGCATTTATACTGATCTGATGCAAACAATGAAGACATGGTACCTGGAAACTTGAATAAAATCTACAGTTTTTGATCAATTGGTTTCAAATTTCAGATTTTACCAGATGAAATGTTAATGTGTACATGCTGTGAAAATTATATCCGCAGCACTAACAGGAAAAATTTGAATATTTATATTTTTTTAAATGGTATCAGGAAAAAAACAAGGGACCTATGGGTCACGACGCTCAGCTGTTATATATGATAAAAAAATAAAAAAATATTTTTTAGAAATGAGGCACATGCTGGTTTTGTGTGGTAATAAATATAAGCTGTATTATGAGTTGTGGGTGTTTAGCTTATGTATGATTTTGATAGTATCTTTGGAGACAGGGAAGAGGATTGATTTCATTTATTTTATTAACAAATGGAGTGCTATTGTCACACAGATTTTGACTTGGCCATATAACTTATAAGCAGAACATATAATATAAGAGTTTAACTATTTATTAAAAAAATTACAAATATTGTCCCAAATATAATTTTTATTAAAAATAATAAGAGAATCATATGATTTTTTAAAATGAAATATAACTGATATGATTATTAAAATAATATTAAAGAATATATTCATGAATGCATTCATGAATACATTTTGAAAGTATTTGCACGAGTATTCATATACTTTCATTTTTACCTGAATTCCCATTCTTTATGCAAGAAATTTTATAATGGAGTACATATTCATATTCGTATTTAAATACAATTACAAAGTATTTGCACTATGTCTGGTATTTATTCAGTTTTCACCAAACAATGATTTTGAGAATCCAGAATATACAAAATTTACACATTTAAATAATGATCATAAGTACCTGGTTTTATGGCTTTTATTTATATTAAAAAATAACTGTAAAAAATTCATTTTGGACTAATTTCACATCAATGTACACACTAGACACAGTAGGAATCTAGATTAATATTATCAACTGCATCTTTGTCTATCATTAATTTCCTTCATATAATCCCTAATGATTAGTAATGAATAATATGATTTACTTCTTTATCATAAAAATGAACTGAAAAATGCCATAGGTGACTGCATGGTGTTATTTGGAATATGTGACATTCTACCCATCGATACAAGATTCTTATATCATCAGTAACTGCAAGTTAATTTCCTGTTATTATAAACTAACAAATTCCTTTTCTATTTTTCTTTAATTTGTTATTAAAAACCAAGAAAAATTTATTAATTTATTGTTTATTGTTATGTTGTTGGTTAAAACTACTAGATGAGTTGGGTTGGACACCTGGATCAACTGTGGCTGGCCATAAGCTGCCTGGATTCTCGCCTCAAGCGTGCATAATTTGATGAAAGGTCAACAAGGTCAACATACAGGTGACTCAAGAGGGGCTGGAGAGAGCCAAAGTCTGACAGGGTCTCATAAAAACATTAATAAAAGCTACAATATTTGGCCAATTTCTTTCAGCTTTCTAAACTAAAAAGCTGAAATCCTTATGTGTGCATGATATGAAAATTATATCAACAGTGCTCTCAGGAAACAAACGTGCCATGGTCACAGTTGGGCAAAATTTAAGGTACTAATTTTATATTTATACTAATAACTTATAAAATTTGAAAAATTCAGAACTAATTTTGGGTATTCAATTGAATCTTGATTAAATAATGTTACATCCTTGACAATAAAATCTCTAGCTTCAGCAATGCCCTTGTCAAGGGAGTAAATATATTTCTTGATTTTTTACAAAGTGCATTATGTTTGGGCCCATAACTTAAAAAAAATACACAATACTGACATCATTTCTGGCATGTGCATAGCGAATGTATAGAAAAATATGTATATTATATATGATCAAATTCAGATCAGTGGTTTTGATATTAGGCAGTCTTAAAGTGTAACAATGGGTTTTTAATGGAAAAATGAAGTTTTTCATTGATATCTCGAAGGAATTAAGTCCTAGTGACCAAATTCTTGGCATGGTAGGGGATTTTGGAGAAATCTAACTGTATGCCAAATTTAAGGAACTTAGAGCTGAAGCTCGGGAGCTGAGCTCTAGCAAACTGCATAACACTAGCAATATGTGACATGGTGCTTGAAAACTTGAAAAAACCTACAGTTTTTGATCAACTGGTTTCAAATTTTTGGTGTTAACAGTTGAAATGCTAACAAAAACATGCTGTGAAAATTAAATCCACAGCAGTTACAGCAAAAAAAGTGCCATGGTCAAAGTTGGGCAAAATTTAAGGTACCAATTTTTTATTTTTGCTAATATTTTAAAAAATTTAAAAGATTTTGATCTAATTTTTAGGTATACAATTTAATTTTGATTAATAAAAGTAATATTACTGGAAAAAAAGTGCTTAGCTTTAACAAGTTTTATGTTAAGTGATAAAATTTCTTTCCTGATTATTTACAAAATGCATTATGTTTGGGCCCATAACTTTTTTAAATTATATAATACAGACCTAATTTCTGGCATGTACATAGGAACTATATAGAGGAATATTTATGGTAAATATGAGGAAAAACAGATGAGTGGTTTTGATATTAGGCAGTCCTGAAGTGTGAAAATAGGTTTTTAATAAAAAATTGAGGTTTTTCCTTAATTTCTCAAAGGAATGAAGTCGCAAAGACCCAGTTTTCGGCTTGGTAGGAGATCTTGGGGACATCTAACATTATGATGAATTTTGGATTCCTAGGTCTTACGGTTTCAAAACGTGCCACATCTACGGACAGACAGACGGACGGACGGACAGACGGACGGACGACGGACAATGGACCACGACTATAGCTCAGATGACTTATAGTCAGCTGAGCTAAAAGTATTCTCAGCTATAAAACTAATACATGTGTTAAAATTAATCCAAGGATCAAAACACCCAATATATCATACCAGGAGCAACTGGAGTTGGGAATGTTTAATTTTATGAACTGAAATAAAGGACCAGCCATATAAATTTTGATTATTTAGCCAGTCTCATGTAACAACTGATACAACCATGAGTTATAAGTCAAACAAATTAAAATCTTTAATGAACACTTGTCTGAGTAATATTTTAAATTTTTGACATATTTATTTATTATTTTAATTTTTTAATAAATATAAACCAACAAGTTAAAGACCTGGAAAAGACCTGGAAATTTAGATTAATTTAATATAATCAACTGCATCCTTGTCTATCATTATCTTGCTTCATATAATCCCTAATAGTAAACAACAATTTATTTTAATTATTTATTTTTCATTTTTATGGTTGAAATGAAAAATACCCAATGGTGACTGCATGGTGTCATTTGAAATACAATTTTGGCCATCCATGAAAAAACCATAAATGAACAGTAATTGCAAGGTAATCCCCTGTAACTCATTAACTATAAATTCCTTTTCCATTTATTTTTTTTAAGTTCTTATCATAAACCAAATATAAAAAAAAAAGAGTTTTTTGTTATGTTTATGGCCTAAACAAATACTAGTGGAGGGGGTTGGACAGTTAGATCCAGTTGAAGCCACCCAAGAGCTGGCTGGCTGCAGAGTGCCTCGCTTCAAGCATGCATAATTGGCCTGAAAGGTCAATGTGGGGACATAAAAGAGGGGCTTCAGTACAGCTAAGGTGTGATATGGTCTCATAAAAACTTTCATAAAAGCTAGTTTTTGACCAATTCCTTTTATAACTTCAGAATTTAGAAGCTAAAATCCTTACGTGTGCAAGATATGAAAATTAAATCAACAGTGCTTACAGGGAAAAAACATGCCATGGCCAAAGTTGGGCAAAATTTAAGGTACTGATTTTATATTTATGCTAATAACTTATAAAATTTGAAAAATTCAGAACTAATTTTGGGAATACAATTGAATCTTGATTAAATAATGTTATATCCCTGGCAAAAAATGTCTACCTTCAGCAATTTTCATGTCAAGAGAGTAAATATATTTCTTGATTTTTTACAAAGTGCATTATGTTTGGGCCTAGAACTTAAAACAATTACACAATACTGACATCATTTCTGGCATATGCATAGCGAATGTATAGAAAAATATGTATATTATATATTATCAAAGTCAGATCAGTGGTTTTTATATTAGCAAACTTAAAGTGTAACAATGGGGTTTTAATGGAAAAATGAAGTTTTTTCTTAATATCTCGAAGGAATGCAGTCCTAGTGACCAAACTTTTAGTATGGTAGAGGATTTGGGGGACATCTAACTGTATGCAAAATTTAAGGAACTTAGAGCTGAAGCTGGGGAGCTGAGCTCTAGTAAACTGCATAATACTAGCTCGATGTAAACAATATGTGACATGGTGCTTGAAAACTTGAATAAAATCTACAGTTTTTGATCAACCGGTTTCAAATTTTTTGTTTTAACAGTTGAAATGGTAACAAAAACATGCTTTGAAAATTAAATCCACAGCAGTTACAGGAAAAAAACGTGCCATGGTCAAACTTTAGCTAAATTTAAGGTACCAATTTTATATTTTTGCCAATATTTAAAAAAATTTAACAGATTTTGATCTAATTTTTGGTATACAATTAAATTTTGATTATTTAAAGTAGTATTACTGAAAAAAAAATTCCAACCTTTAACACTTTTGGTCTTAAGTGACCAAATATCTTTCCTCATTTTTTTACAAAGTCCATTATGTTTGGGCCCATAACTTTTTTAAATTAAATAATACTGACTTAATTTCTGGCATGTACATAGGAACCATATAGAGGAATATTTATGGTAAAAATGAAGAAAACCAGATGAGTGGTTTTGATATTAGGCAGTCCTGAAGTGTGAAAATAGATTTCTAATAAAAATTTGAGGTTTTTCCTTAATATCTCCAAGGAACGAAGTCATATTGACCCAATTTATGGCATGGTAGGAGATTTTGGGGACATCTAACTGTATGCCGAATTTCAGATTCGTAGGTCCAATGGTGTCAAAACGTGCCAGTCTTACGGACGGACATCCGGACGGACAGACGGACGGACGGACAGATGACGGACAATGGACCACGACTATAGCTCAGATGACTTATAGTCAGCTGAGCTAAAAATTAATCCCACAAAGTTTGACCAATATACCTGATTTTGAAAGTTTAATAGTGTTATTCACACCTTGGCCTCGACAACTTTAAGAGATATGAATGAAATGCTACAAAGTATTTATATCTTCTTAAATCTTGTCAGTTAGCACTTACATTAGGTCCTAATATTTTATCACATTTGAATATTAGGATAAAATCCTGAAATTTTTTTCTTTAAAAAAATCAAAATTGTCCAAGTCTCATCAAAAAGAATTTATTTAACATTAAAATCATAAGATTCATCTTGTTTATTAGCTGTGTATTCATGGGGTGGGTGGGGGGAGGGGTCTACATTGTTACTGCTCATTGCTGAAAAAATGTTAATTTTAAGATTCATCTAGTTCATAGTACAGGTCTGTCAACAGAATGGGTGAGAAAAAGGCTACCTGTGGTATGGTATAAACTGCAGACAGCCTGATCAAGCTCAACTCAGTGGAGAGAAGGCTTGCCCTAGTGATGGGATTGCATAACATTATGCCAACAGTCCCGGGAGCATAGAGAGCTGCACTGAATGACCTACAGTGACAGAAGTGGACTGCTTGACAATGTAAGGGAATACAACAAGAGGCTCCAAAATAATTTAATAACTAGCCTAATTTTGAAGCTTTTATTTTCAAATTTCAGATTTTAACAGACTTAATCCTTATGTGTACATGCTGTGAAAATTAAATCCACAGTACTTACAGAAAAAAAACGTGCCGTGACCAAAGTTTGGCAAAATTTAAGGTACCAATTTTTTATCTTGCTAATATTTTAAACAAGGGACCTATGGGTCACGGCGCTCAGCTGTAATATATATTAAAAAAAGTATGATTTAGAAATGAGGCACATGCTGGTTTTATTTGGTAATGAAAATAAGCTGTATTATGAGTTGTTGTTGTTTAGCTTATGTATGATTTTGATAGTGCTTTGGAGACAGGAAAGAGGATTAATTTATTTTATTAACAAATGGAGTGCAATTGTCACACAGATTTTGACTTGGCCATATAACTTATAAGCAGAACATATAATATAAGAGTTTAACTATTTATTAAAAAAATTACAAATATTGTCCCAAATATAAGAGAATAGTATGATTTTTTTCAAATAAAATATAACTGAAATGATTATTAAAATAATATTAAAGAATATATTCATGAATGCATTCATTAATACATTTTGAAAGTATTTGCACTGGTATTCATATACCTTCATTTTTACCTGAATTCCCATTCTTATGAAAGAAATTTTATAATGGAGTACATATTCATATTCGTGTTTAAATACAATTGCAAAGTATTCGCACCATGTCTGGTATTTATTCAGTTTTCACCAAACAATGATGCTGAGAATCCAGAATATACAAAATTCACACATTTAAATAATGATCATAAGTACCTGGTTTTATGGCTTTTATTTATATTAAAAAAAAATGTAATATATTCACTTTGGACTAATTTCCCATCAATGTACAAACTATAGACACAGTAGGAATCTAGATAATAATATTATCAACTGCATCATTGTCTATCATTAATTTCCTTCATATAATCCCTAATGATTAGTAATGAATAATATGATTTACTTTTTTATCATTAAAATTGAACTGAAAAATACCATAGGTGACTGCATGGTGTTATTTGGAATACGTGACATTCTATCCATCGATACAAGATTCTTATATCATCAGTAACTGCAAGTTAATTTCCTGTTATTATCAACTAACAAATTCCTTTTCTATTTTTCTTTAATTTGTTATTAAAAACCAATAAAAATTTATTAATTTATTGTTTATTGTTATGTTGTTAGTTAAAACTACTAGATGAGTTGGGTTGGACACCTGGATCAACTGTGGCTGGCCATTATATAATAAGCTGCCTGGAGCCCCAGTTTATGACTCGCCTCAAGCATGCATAATTTGCTGAAAGTTCAACAAGGTCAACATACAGGTGACTCAAGAGGTGCTACAGAGAGCCAAGGTCTGACATGGTCTCATAAAAACATTAATAAAAGCTACAATTTTTGGCCAATTTCTTTCAGCTTTTTAAACTAAAAAGTTGAAATCTTTATGTGTGCATGATATGAAAATTATCTCAACAGTGCTCACAGGAAACAAACATGCCACGGTCAAAGTTGGGCAAAATTTAAGGTACTAATTTTATATTTATACTAATAACTTATAAAATTTGAAAAAATCAGAACTAATTTTGGGTATTCAATTGAATCTTGATTAAATAATGTTACATCTCTGATAAAAATCTCTAGCTTCAGCAATCCTCTTGTTAATGGAGTAAATATTTTTCTTGATTTTTTACAAAGTGCATTATGTTTGGGCCCATAACTTAAAACAATTACGCAATACTGACATCATTTCTGGCATGTTCATAGAGAATGTATAGAAAAATATGTATATTATATATGATTAAAGTCAGATCAGTGGTTTTGATATTAGGCAGTCTTGAAGTGTAACAATGGGTTTTTAATGGAAAAATTAAGTTTTTCATTAATATCTCGAAGGTATTAAGTCCTAGTGACCAAATTCTTGGCATGGTAGGGGATTTTTGAGACATCTAATTGCATGCCAAATTTTAGGAACTGAGAGCTGAAGCTGGGGAGCTGAGCACTTGCAAACTGCATGACACTAGCTTCATGTAAACAATATGTTACATGGTGCTTGAAAACTTGAATAAAATCTACAGTTTTTGATCAACTGGTTTCAAATTTTCGGTTTTTACAGACAAAATGCTAAAAAAAACATGCTGTGAAAATTAAATCCACAGTACTTACAGGAAAAAAACGTGCCATGGTCAAAGTTGGGCAAAATTTAAGGTACCTATTTTTTATTTTTGTTAATATTTTAAAAAATTTAAAAGATTTTGATCTAATTTTGGGTATACAATTTAATTTTGATTAATTAAAGTTATATTACTGGAAAAAAAGTTTATAGCTTTAACATATTTTGTGTTAAGTGATCAAATATCTTTCCTGATTTTTTACAAAATGCATTATGTTTGGGCCCATAACTTTTTAAATTTACATAATACAGACATAATTTCTGGCATGTACATAGGAACTATATAGAGGAATAATTATGGTAAATATGATGAAAAACAGATGAGTGGTTTTGATATTAGGCAGTCCTGAAGTGTAAAAATAGGTTTTTAATAAAAAATTGAGGTTTTTCCTTAATTTCTAAAAGGAACGAAGTCGCAAAGACCCAGTTTTCGGCTTGGTAGGAGATCTTGGGGACATCTAACATTATGCTGAATTTTGGATTCCTAGGTCTTACGGTTTCAAAACGTGCCACATCTACGGACGGACGGACGGACGGACGGACGGACGGACAGACGGACGGACGACGGACAATGGACCACGACTATAGCTCAGATGACTTATAGTCAGCTGAGCTAAAAATTGAAAAGATTTTGATCTTATTTTGGGTATACAATTTAATTTTGATTAATTAAAGTTGTATTACTGGAAAAAAAGTCCTTAGTTTTAACATGTTTTGTGTTAAGTGATCAAATATCTTTCTTGATTTTTTACAAAATGCATTATGTTTGAGCCCATAACTTTTTTAAATTATATAATACAGACCTAATTTCTTTCATGTACATAGGAACTATATAGAGGAATATTTATGACAAATAAGAGGAAAAACAGATGAGTGGTTTTGATATGAGGCAGTCCTGAAGTGTGAAAATAGATTTTTAATAAACGAGGCCTACAGGCCTAATGCGAACCTGTGCAAAGATTGGGAGTAGGAATGGAGGTTTATTTTTTAAATTTAATATTGATCCTCTTAAGTCCTGCATATCTACCTTAGTCATTATGATTTCAGCAAAATGGATGTTTCGGACCTGCAAGTTTCAGACTAGGACATTTTAAAACAAGAATATGGGTAGTCCACAAGCGACTATGTGTATCCGCAGAAATCAGAGTGGGACAGGTGAAGTGAGGCATAGATTAAGTGGCAAGGGGAAAAGTGAGGTGTGTTGCATATTAGCATGGATGTCTGCAGCGTAAACCTGAATGTAGGTGGTGCCACCTGTCATAAAATCGAGAAAATTGTCCAGGATGTAAAAACCTGCAAAATTTCAGGTGGATAAGTCAAACCACTGCTGAGATATGAGTGATTTTATCCCAAGGCAGATGAACAGATGGACGCTGTGCATAAGTGGTTGCAGGTGACACCACCAGTTTTGCCTATGATGAAGAGCTATGTGAGATCAATACACATGCAAAATTTTGGCTTAATCGGTCAAACGGTTCAAGAAATATGAGCTTGGATATCTGCAATGTAAAGTTGAATGTAGGTGGTGCCACCTGTCATAAAATCGAGAAAATTGTCCAGGATGTATAAACCTGCAAAATTTCAGGTGGAAAAGTCAAACCACTTCTGAGATATGAGTGATTTTATCCCAAAGCAGATGAACAGATGGATGTTGTGCAAAAATGGTTGCAGGTGGCGCCACCATTTTTAGTGTATGTTATAAAGCTTTCCAAGGGCTACATTTTTGCAAAATTTTTAGCCTGATCTGTCAAACGGTTCCCAAGATATGTGGGTTTATGTGTGGAAACAGAAGCACAAATGGACGCTGGGCAGAGAGGAAAGGTCAGAGGTCAACCAAAAATGAGGGCCGGCAGTTCACATGTTTCCGATCATAATTCCGAATTTAAAAAAATTCTGCCCAGTGGTTATGGAGGAGTTCTCCGGAAACCTATGCAGCAATGGCTGCAGCATCTGCGTCCGACTGAAAACATAGTATCCGCAAAAACTCTGTCACCACCTGTCTTGTAAATAAGAATACCATCAAAGATGCATAGACAGGTCATAATATCAGTCCAATACATCAAACTTTCCCAGAGTTTGATGCACTTGGCTGACAAGGCTTAGGTGAGTAAAGCAGTTGCCCCCGAGTGACCTGTGACAAATTGCTGCCTCATGCTACTGCACTGAGTGAACTCTTGACCTGCACCTGGCTAGACTGAGTGAACTTTTGACCTATACCTGGCGGCACTGAGTGAACTCTTGACCTATTGCATAATCTGACACAGTTGGCAGTCTGCCAAAGCTATAAATAGATTCAGGCTGAACTTTGGTGCCAAATATGATGCAGTGAGCAGTCTTCAAAAGCTATAAATAGAATGCAGCTATTGCACTGAGTGAACTCTTGACCCCTACCTGGCTGCACTTCTTCCAATCCTGGCACTGTGCCATAACTATTTATAGAGCTGACATCATCTTGGCTAATGGCCAACATCAAGGCACTGGCAATCTGCAAATGGTAAATCCAGTGCTGCCATCTGTACACAAAAGTGGTCCCTACTTGAAATAACTTTGAAATTTATTTTCCCAATACAAAATGCTTTTCAACTGACTTTTTATAAAAAAGAAATCAGGAATATATGTAAAATTATTCAGGATGCATACTGAATGCAAAATTAAAATAAATATATATCTCATTGATGGCAAATTCTTGATTAAGTTGAGTAGGGATACCAATAATTTATAATCCACATACAGTTGTCTTTATATAGCCACAGAGAGCTGAATATCCATGATTGTAACATTGCCTGGTATGATGAATAACTTAAATCATAAATCTAAATTTTTTAAAAGCTTTAAAAAAAACTTTCTTGTCAATATTAACCAAAGATAACCTGAAATCTAAATGTCTAGTGGCATGATGTAATAGATGCTGATTAAATGGTGCCAGGCTAGATGTAACAGCATAACACAGCTAACATATATGGTAAAATGACTCAATTCAATTTCCATAATTCAGCCAAATATCATTCATGTGAAACCATTAATGACAATTATTATAAGAATTATTGAAGGGATTATTCTTGTAAAATATTTAACAAACTGGCTTCAGTGGCATCAGTCGAAAAACGTTTTGCAGGTTTATAACTCATATAGGAAGATACAGCAAACTGGCTAAGTTCAGCTTCCCGTAATTCAGCCAAAAAGCACTGAACCAAAACCATTTGAACAAACTTAAATTATCAACATCTGAGGATAATTAATGTGTGAGATTTAAGAATTTGGCCCAGTGGTTTGTGAGGAGAAGATCTTTGTAGCCACTGAGCTAAATTGGGCTGTTATGGCATATGACTAAATTCAGCTTCCCATAACTTGGCCAAAAGTCACTGAAAAGAGACCATTTGAACAAACTTCAGAAAGCACTACCCTAGGATCATTTCTGTGCGATATTAAACATTTTGGCCATATGGTTTCAGAGAAGAAGTTTTTTGTAGCCCTCAGTGTGTTACAGGCACTGATGACCCCGTACAAGAAAGGCCAATGCAGGTGGCGCCACCAATACCTCAATTTCAGATATGACCTATGTGACCAACATTGGCTTAAAATTTGGTGATGATAGCTCCAGCCACTCCTGAGATTTAAATTTTAATATGCTTTTTTGCACAGTTAACAAAGTTCAACCATCTGTAACTCTGCTAAAAATCATCGAACTGGAACCATTTGAACAAACTTGAGAAAAGTTGTTCCAGGAATCATTTCTGTGAAATATTGGACAATTTGGCTGGACAGTTTCGGAGAGGAAGATTTTTAAAGCTTTTTTCAGCTTTTTTCCTATAAAATCTAAGAAAATGCAGTTAGAAAAAAATAAATAAAATCCGATATAGTTTTTTGGATGCCTGATCATTTGCAAAAAATTTGGTGATGCTAGCTCCTGCCATTTTTGAGATAGCTATGGTAAACGTACAGACGACGCACGGCGCACGACGGACGACGCCGCACCATCACATAAGCTCACAGGTTCGCTAAAAATTGTGGTTTTTCCTTGATTTCTCAAAGGAAGTGACAGGACCCAGTTTTCGGCTTGGTAGGAGATCTTGGGGACATCTATCATTATGCCAAATTTTGGATTCCTAGGTCTTACGGTTTCAAAACGTGCCACATCTACAGACACACACACCGACGGACAGATGGACGAACGTTGACAATGGACCACGACTATAGCTCAGATGACTTATAGTCGGCTGAGCTAAAAATCATTTTAAAAAATCGAAAAATTACAGGTGGCGCCACAAGTCAGCAGGAATTGATGAAACACTCCATTATGAATATGCATGCAAAGAATCATGGCAATCAATGAACTATTTGCCTAGATACTTGAGCTTTTGTATCAAATTTTTAGTTGTTCTTTGGGGTATTCAAAGCCTTATAGCTCAGAGGTTATGGGTAACAGAGACCTAATTCCAGATTTCCAGGGAGACTTTTAATGGGCCGCCCTGCATGTCATGATAGAAGTTTCTAGGTCAGGTGGTTATGATTTGTGCCCTGTTAACAGATGACCACATCTTTTAAGGTCTCAAAAGAGTAAAAAAATTTGTAACAAGTGACCCATGGGTCATGACGCTCAGCTGCCAAGCATGACCTGTGACATCATGGGCTGAGATTCACAACTTCCAGTCAAATTTCGAAGAACCAATTTGCCAATTTGTTGAAATTTTCTACGACAACAGAAATATATATCACCTATGTCTGGTTAAAACACAGTGAACTGATGGTCTGAGGAAAATGTATGATTGTTAAGGTATCCAGAACTATTCCCATAGTTTACTTGATACCTGTCAGTCTCAAAAGGAACACCACAAAGGGCAAATATAAGATCAAAATATATAGCAAAAAATCAAGGAAATCCATGCAAGAATTATTGAGAAACAGGTGCTTCTGTATGAATTTTTATTCAATACAAGCCAACTGTACTGCACTTTCATATATGATGATAATATTTATTAAGAAATATTTGACCCAATCCTTTGCAAGATTACATTAATATACGTCCGACTGCCTTCACTTTAACAGTTCTTGAGATAATATGATCAAAAGGAATTTAAAGATGGTTGCCTGGTGGCCATTTTGGACTTCTGACAGGTCTGAAATCAGACAACAACCATTCTCTAAATCGGACCAAAAATTGAAGGAAAATTACTGAAACTGCACTGAAAAAAGGATTTCTAAGGTGGCTAACTGGCAGACATAATGGATTTCTGACAAGTCTGACATTTGATATCACACATCCTCCAATAATAGACCAAACTTGGGGCAAATTCTCCAAATGATGTTACAGTAATGAATTTCCAAAACAATTCAAAAGGCATGTTCAGGCGCTCATATCAGATTTACAGATATGCAAATGTAAAAGTGTAGGTCCAATATTTCTTATTATCACTCTGCTTTTCAATGGGGTCAGCAGGGTTGGTAAACTGCAAAACTTGAAAGAAAAGAAATGCAGAAAGCATGACTAAGAGTCTTGTAATGAAATAAAGCCATCCTAAATCAAGTACACATCCACATATTATGAGAACAAACACTTGCTTTTATATGTGGTGATTTATATAAAAATATTCAGATATCTAGGAAACTAAGTTTATTGCTATGATTCCATAAAATGAACTGCAAAATGTTCCCATCATCTTATAAATCAGTAGCAAAACCTTAATACTATACTCTCATAGTGTTAATTCCTGGCTGAAGTATTCCAACAACAGTGTTTTGTTATGCAGTAATGAGGTACTTATCACTCAGCCTTATCACTTAATAGCCTGATACAAAAGGGAGTCATATGTTACCAGTGTCACTCACAATTACAGCCACATGGTGAGATGTACCAGCTGGAGTGCAAGCTTATATATACAAGAAAAATAGAGATGGTCTACAAAATAAGTTGATCTGACCTAAGACCTTGGCCTTTTGCCCACATATCAACTGGATTCTTTCTAAAATGATGGGTAACTACTAACCAATTACATCTGGCCATGAGTAATTACTTGGCAACCAATGAGTGAATAACTTAGACCTGCAACCTTTAACCTCCTGACCAGCTGACCTCAAGATCAATTAGTTATTTCTTCATGCAAAAAAACCCATAAATATGAAGTTTGAATCACATTGAGTGATGCATAGATGTGGCATATGTGAAAGACTGAAGGTTTGGGTTGAACAGTTTCACTTGAAATATGTTCACAAGCATTTAGAACAATATTGTGCCCTTGACCTTTGACCTTTTGAACTCAACTTCAATATTTTCTTTTCTATCGGTAGGTAAATATCATGTCGACCGGGAATTCTAGTAAAAGAAATAGATCTTTGTGCTCCGAAATGAGTGCACCCAAAAGCAGAAAGATGGACGAAAGTAGTACTAAACTTGGTCAGTTACAGGTTGACATTTCAGAAGCTGTAAATGCAGCCTTGACAACAATAACAGATAATACCACACAGGCTGACACTGAAACCCATGGGAAGATACCTGAAACCTCTGCCCCGCCCGAAGTAAGTCCAGCTAGCATAGTCAATCAGATTATTATACAGCTGATCCCGATCCTTACTCAAACTATCGCTACAGCTGTAACACAGGCAATGAGCACAGTAGTTGATAAGATTTCAGATACTATGCATGAGAAGATGGGAAATCGCCTCCTTTCACTGAGGTATGAGAACGACCGGTTAGAGCAGTACTCGCGTTGCGAAAATGTGAGGATATCTGGCATCCCAGAAGATGAGAATGAGTCAAATGAAGCTTTGCGCAGTAAGGTTGTCACCTTGGCAAAAGGATTAGAAGTTGACCTTGACGATAGAGATATCGCAGTTTGCCATCGTACTGGAAGGCAGAGACGAACCCAAGATAGTGGTGGTAAAGCTCCAGGTCGGGTCGTGTTGTGCAGTTTTATTCGGCGATACCATAAACAAAAGATTATGATGAATAAAAAGAAATTGCAAAATCAGCCAGATATGAAATATGTTTACGTAAATGAAGATTTGACGCCACTACTAGCAAAATTTATGAAGTTTTTGAAAGATGGGAAATACGCGACTGGTATCCATACCAGAGATGGCAGGATTTGCTTCTTTGTCTGAGCTGATAAGAAGATGGTCACTCTGGAGACTCCTGATGACCTCTACAAGGTCGGCTGTGAAGCTGTTGATCTGACCTCGTTTGGACTTGGTTCATATACGTTCCTTGGTTATGATGAAAAATGGTGCCCAGGGAGACACCGGCACGCTCGGTGCCTGTCCGATATGGAAAGCAAAACATGACTGTAAATAATAAACTTCCAATTTTGACACTGAATGTTTGTGGTTTAAGGAGTAAACTCCGATCAGTGGACTTTGGGGAATATATAGAACATTTTGATGTCATATGCTGCAGTGAAACTCGACTGAATGAGTTAGATATGGTCAAAATTGAAGGTTTTGATATATTTACTTTAAATAGGAAATGTGCACATGCCCCCTCTGGTGGAATAGCTGTTTTGGTTGGGGAAAAGTTCTCCCCGTCGGTTAAAGTGTTGACAGGTAAGTCTGAAAATGTGTTATGGTGTCTAATTAATGATGATGTGCTGCAGGAACAAGTTTTACTTGGAGCAGTATATATACCACCAGAGTCTTCAGCGTATTCTGATATTAGTATATTTGATGACATTGAATGTGATTTGCTTAAGTTTCTTTCAGATTTAGGTGATACACACGTCTATTTAACAGGTGACTTTAATTCTAGGACAGGTTTATTGTCTGATGTAAGACCTGTAAGTGAGAGAATATCTTCTGAACCTGTAAACTTACCTGGGACTGAACGTTCCTCTTTGGATCAGGTGACAAACAATTATGGTCATAGACTAATTTCCCTATGTGTGAACCTTGAACTTTATATAGCGAATGGACGAGTGGGAGACGATAAAGGCATCGGAACGCTAACTTGTAAAGGGGCAAGCCTTATTGACTATGTTATTGTTTCAGTAAATTTACTCAATTATATGTCATCCTTTAGAGTGTCTGACATGAATTCGATGTTATCCGACGTCCATAGACCGCTGGAATGTACGTTAGAAAAATGTACGTCAGAACAGTCTCGCCTTGAAGACAGTGACTGTGTTGTAGCAGCTTTTAAAAGGCCCAGGTGGGTTGACGAGAATACACAGACTTTTGTCGAATGTTTGGATCGGGAGGAACTAGAGCGTATCGGCGGTTCCCTCGACGAAATTTTAATATCTGAAGAGCCCTCCAGAGAAGACATTGACGTGGTAATGGGATTAATCACGGGTCAGTTATTAAAAGCGGCAAGACAAACGAACATATGGAAACCTCCCTGTACTCAAAAGAAAATATCTAAAAAAAGAATTAAAAGGAATAAGCCATGGTTTAATGATCTTTGTAAATGTAAGCGTAATGAGTTTATGAGGGCAAAGAAAATATTTAACCAATCACCCAGTGACGTCAATCGGAATAGACAGGTTTGCAAGTCGTGCATATAAGAAATGTTTAACTATCCAGTATAATAAATATAAAACAACATTTTGTGAATCTTTACGCAAAATGAGGAAAAGTGATGCCAAGGCTTACTGGTCCACAGTTCGTAAAAATAATAATAACATCAATAGATGTACTGCGGGGAATTTCACCAAGTTATATAACCATTTTAAACTTTTAAATGAGAGGGATACATGCGATGAACGTGCCCAACCATTTTCAGATTTTAATTTATTTAGCAGTTCTGATAAGCTAGGTGAAGGATTCTCTGAAAATGAAGTCAGAGAGGCAATTAAAAACTTGCCAAATAAAAAGGCATGTGGTTTTGATTTAAATATAAATGAGTTCCTTAAAACATCAGCACCGCTTATGTTAACTTTGTTTACAAAATTATTTAATGCAGTATTGCATAGTGGGTATATCCCAGCTGATTGGAACTTGGCATGATCCATCCGATTTATAAAAATAAAGGGAGCAAAGAGTTACCTAGCAATTATAGAGGTATAACAATGTTAAGTTGTTTAGGTAAACTATTTACCTTTCTAATTAACAAGAGAATAACCGCATTTGTGGAGGAAAATAATTTGCTTGGCGAGGAGCAAGCTGGATTTCGTAAAGGGTATGGTACCAATGACCACATATATACATTGAAGACTATGGTGGATATATATCTACATAGGGAAAGGAAATTATATTGCGGTTTTATTGACTACAGGACAGCTTTCGACAAAATAAATCAAACGAAATTATGGTTAAAATTGTTACAGAAAGGTATTAAAGGCAAATTAATGAGATCTATAATTGATTTATATTTGAATACAAAATTGTGTATTTTGATCGATGGATACCAATCTGATTTTTTCGCCAGCGATGTTGGTGTACGACAAGGTGATAATCTATCACCGCTGCTCTTTGCGTTGTATGCAAGCGATTTAAACTGTAGGCTTGCCGCCAAATGTAAGGGTTTAAAACTGTTAAATCAATTTCAAACTTTATCTCTATCAGCCCGGGATATCCTTATAATGCAAAACATTCATGTTCTTCTATATGCAGATGATACAGTGATCTTAGCTGAAACTGAACAGGAACTGCAAAAGGCATTTTATATTTTGTATACCTTCTGTTATGAACTAGATATAACTGTTAATCCAGAAAAATCAAAGGTTATGGTGTTCTCTAGAGGAAAAATTAGAAAAGTGCCACAGTTTAAAATTGGGTCAGATAATACTGATGTGGTAGATGACTATATATATTTGGGTGTTGCATTTAATTATAATGGTAAGTTTAACAAAGCAAAGAAGCACAACTGTGACAAAGCTACTTCAGCTATGTATGGAATGATGAGAAATTCCAATATATTGGATCTGTCTATTGATGTTAAGCTGCATTTGTTTGATGTAACAGTTTTACCAGTGTTATTATATGGTTGTGAGGTGTGGGGTGCAGAAGACCTTACCATAGTGGAAAGGGTTCATTTGAGATTTTTAAAAATGATATTAGGAGTACCGAAGAATACACCTTCGCTGATCGTATATGGAGAACTTGGAAGATTTCCTCTCAGTGTTGAGGTTAAAGCTAGGCTAATTGGATTCTGGGCGGGGATTATAACAGGAAAACGTGAAAAATATGTCAATTTAAGTTATGGATTACTATTTGATTTATATTGTAGTGGAGAAGTAGATTGTCTGTGGATTAGTGAGGTAAGAAATGTATTGTGCTTCAGTGGGTTACCTAATATATGGCCTCACCAGCAAGTTATGAACTCTAGGTGGTTATACCAGTGTATTAGATTAAAGCTCAAATGAAACGATTTCACCTAACACATAATTGGATTAGCAATGTAATATTACCCCTAAACGTTTGAATACTTGTTAAATATATTCTTTTAATTATGAATATTTTGAGGTGTTGTACTGTCAAGAAGTGACCGTTGCATTCAAATGGCCATTCGGCTGGCCCCGTCGTCTTGATGACCTGTGACGTCAAAGCAGACAAACAGCTCAGTGCCTGGCTGCAGCAACCCAGGTCACTCACTGTGTAGACACGCGTGTCACGCCCGACTGTCTCTGTTCTTGTCCCGGAAAAACATGCGGTTCTTGATACCTTTAGACATACCTGTTCACTGAATACTATATTTTCATCGTATTTCTTTTATAAATGTTTGCATTTTCCGCCCAAAGAGTAAAAGTCTATATAGATGTCCTGTGAAGACAGTTAGGAAGATCATTTAACAACACGATGTGCAGCTGACATCAATAGTATGTACACCCTATAACAATGTGTCACTCAGTCTGCTTTATAGAAACATGACAAGTTCATTTTAGAGGTTTATTCAAATGGGCTGTTTTTATATTTTTATAATATAACAGATAACTTTCCAAATATAATCTAAAACATACACATTTTTTTCCTGATACGTGTGCGGGACTTTTTATGGCAATTCCACGTCTCGGTACCACGGGCGGGTATGCCTATATGTGAGCATGTCATGCCCATGTAACAGGACGAAATACCCGGAAAAGCGGACCAGATAATAGGAGTATAAGACAAAATAACACACTATTTGTTTTTATTTTTTCACCGCATTTTCCCGATGAAAATCGTTATCTGGAATTTGACAGCCATGTAATGTTGTATTGTCACTGACGATATAAAAGATTGACATCGACGGCACATTGTTTTGTTTATAGACCTGGTTTTGATTTGAATGAAACGGTAAAGACGGACACAATGAAAGTGACTACGGACCGTTTATTGAGTGTGGATAATTTACTTTGCTTTAATGATTACAAATATTACGCTTTCTGACTGACATTGGTGAAAGCTTTCATGTCCTGTGCAGTCCAACTAAGCCAGAACTTTTTTGTCAGTGCAAAAACACAACGACAAGCGGGGTCAGAGGTCAGATGACGTTTATTCAAATAAGGTTGAGGTCAACCAATGGACGCATGGGTCAAATGACGTCGATGCAATGTCAGCCAATAGGCTTGTGGGTCAGGTGTCATAGTGTCAATAATGATTAGCTTTTCCTGGAAACTTGTGCAGCAAGCACCTGTCAGTTTATACATTGTTCATTGAAGCCCGAATGCCGCGGTCTTATGCCTGCTTTAATAATGTGTAATATTGTTTTCGGTTGAATTCATCACGCATCAATTGGTGTTCCAAAAAATCGATCTCCGAAAAAGGCAAGACATGCATTTATTTGATTCACAGACACAACAACAGGTAAAGAAAATGATTCACAATGGGTCCATTTTGCGTCGTAAATTGCGATGCGATACCGCTTATTTCGAACCTTGCTTAATTTGTCCTGATCCACAAGAAAGCTAGCCATTTCAGGGACCGGACCAGAGCTTCTGCCGCTGACACTTGAACAGTGACCAGAGCCCGCACACCTGACTGAATGACCGTGTTTGTCTGCTATGACGTCACACATCGTGCCAGCCCAGCTGCTGCTTGCTGCAGCACTGAGCTCGGCAGATTCCGTGAACAGCGTGATCTCTCCAATATATTTATCATTAGTTTTCTAATAAATTATGTCAGAATTCATGCATCAAATGTTAATTTAAGATATATACTACTGGAATAGTGACTTTTTATGATTTTTGGCCAAATCGTTTCATTTGAGCTTTAAAACTCCAGGACCAGTATCAACAAAGAAGGCATGAACTTGTCTCAGAGGCACAAATATGTAGAGCATACTCATGTCATAAAGAAAGATTCATTTTTGAACCATACATAACCATTTTTCCCCACTAGATTCTGTCAATTAATATGCAAATTCAGAACTGGAAATCATCATTTACCAGTGCGGACAGGTCGTATCCTAGGGTTAACTTATGATGAAAGACAATGCAAGTTATGTAGTCTGGATGTTATTGGGGATGAATATCATTATTTGTTTGTGAGTATTTTCTTTTGGTGCGGTTGCATTATATACCTGAGACTGTTTTGCATCTCCCTGATGAGATAAAAATGAATCGTTTGTTTAACATAATAAGAAAATGGGATCTCATTAATATTTGCAGGTTTTTAAAGATTATTCTGAATCATAAATTTACATAGGGGTTGTCTCCCTTAAATTATTAAATATTTTGTGTTCAGATACATTGAACACCATGTTTGTCTTGATCACGATTATCAAATATTGTATATGATCATCTCTTTGTACCTGTTACAGGGTTTTGAGAATAAACTATGTCTATGTAGGTAAGCCATATATGACAGATGGAAAGTATAGATTGAAAAGTTTGCCTGAAAATGACTCCACGCAAGAAGAGGGTGCTGTGAACTTGACCTTTGACCTCAAAATCAACAGGTCTTTTCCCCTGTTGGCAGAGAAGCGATATCAGTGCTGAAAGGTTTGGAATGAAAGGTCTAGCTTGAAATGTGTCCACAACCTTTTCAAAGAAGTGGATCCTGTGACCCTGACCTTTGACCTTGTGACCTCAACATCTATAGGATTCTTCTCCCACTTAGTAGGTGAGCTATATGTGAAAGATCAAAGAATTGGGATGAAAGGTTTGGCTTAAATGCATCCACAGGCTTTTCAAAGAAGTTGGTTCTGTGACCTTGACCTTTGACCTTGTGACCTCAAAATAATTATGGTTCTTCCCTGTTGGTAGGTGAGCTGTATGTGAAAGATGGAAGGTTTGGGATGAAAATTTTGGCTAAAAGAATTATTTCTGGGGGGTGGAAACACACCCAATAACTTCGAGAATATAGGTCGCAGTGACCTAATTTCAGGTTTACAAGAAGATCTTTTTAGAACCTCTAAGACTGCATGGGGTTCATGGCCCTAGCCCCTACGGTTACAATTTGTGCCCTGCTAACGGACGGATGGCCAGCCGGACGGCCGGACGGACAGACGGAAGGACGCCGGACAAAGACCCATCGCTATAGCCCAGCATGACTGAAAGTCAGCTGAGCTAAAAATCGAAAAAAAATGCAGGTGGCACCACCAGTCTGCAGAAAGTGATGAAACATTCCATGACCAATATCCGTGCAAAAAATCATGGTTATCAATGCATTAGTTGTATCAAATTTTCAATTATTCTGGGGGTACTTCGGAGCCCCATAGCTCAAAGATTATGGGTAACAGGGACCTAGTTTTAGGTTTCCAAGGACACTTTTCATGGACCTCCCTGCATATTAAGAGAGGAGATTCTAAGTCCAGTTGTTATGATTTGTGCCCTGTTAACTGACAGACCGCCAGACGGCCTGACAGACGACAGACAAAGGGTGATTGCTATAGCTCAGATAACTTGCAGTCAGCTGATGCAGGTGGCACCACAAAAAGCTCAATCCCACAACATTTGATATGTGACAGATTGTTGCATAAAATTTAGGGATGCTAGCTCCTGCTATTCCTGAGATTGTTATTTCAGTATTTTTTTTTTTTTAACAAATAACTTGTGTTCAGCTTCCTGTAACTCAGCCAAAAATCACCGAACTGGAACCATTCAAACAAACTTGAGAGACTGATTCAGGGATTATCTCTGTGAAATATTGAACAATTTGGCTCAAAATTTTCGGTGGAGAAGATTTTTAAAGGTATTTTAGCTTTTTCCCATAAAAATCTAAGTAAATGCAGACAGCAAAAAAATAAGCCGAATGTGATATAGTATTTTAGATGACTGATTTTTTGCATACAATTTAGCAATTCTAGCTCCTGCCATTTTTGAGATAGTATGGGTTATTGTACAGATGATGGACACTGCCACACGATTGCATAAGCTCACAGGTTCGCTAAAGTCCCTGTGAATAATACCCACCCCGTTTCTTGCCTAAATCTTAGAGGAACTATATTGTATTTCTGATAGTTGTTGAGGAAGTAAACTGTATTTCCAAAAGTCTTTAAAGAAATTTACTGGCTCCCTGGTGGTGAACTTTTGAGAATGACAGTCAGATCACTATAATAAATTTTATTAGGTCTAGCACAGCTATCAGATCTTTACAATTGTAATCATAGTAAATAGTCCATTCTCCTTTAGTAGTAAAATGTAAAAGAAATGTGCTCCATTGTGTTATGTAAGATAAATGTTAAAGTGGCAGGGTACACAGAGAACACCAGACTGCTGTGCTGCCAGGGAGTGTCACCTGTTCTTTTGTTAAGGCAGGGCCTAACTGCATCTGTGTGGCTTGCATTATCCAGGATCCTATGGAGAGAATCCAAGGAAGCTATGGCAAATGCAGCTGTGATCACATAACTGATCAATCTGACCATGACGCTATTACCAGTTGGCTTATTAAAACTAAAGGAGCATCACATTCAGAGCAGTATTCCTTACTTGGGTCAAGTTGTTCTGAACGTAATTAGTGCATCATTGGTCATTTACCCACGAAAGAAATCCAATGGCCCTTAAGGCCCACAATGCAGGCGCATAGAGCGCCATCTAATACTGATAATGGTATCAAAGGATGTCAACAAGTGCCACAGTCATGCATATTCCAGTTGGCATATCATTAGTTCTCTGGGGCTGCAAGCCATCTTAAATGTATATATGAAGTATTTTGAAATGAAAGCAATAAATAATATCAAACTTTATGTAACTGATCGAAAATTAAACTAATACTGTTCTTTTACCCACAGATATTCCATGGCCCTTATGGTTCTCAATACAAGTGCATATAGTGCCATCAACCAACTGACATTGGTATCAAACAATGTCAACAAGCAGCGGGGTCATGCATATTCCAGTTAGCATATCATTGTTTTCTGTGGTTGCACACCATATTAAAGCTATATATGAAGTTCTCTGATATAAAAGTAATAAATAAGATAAAACTAAGTTATCTTATTGAAAATTTAACCATTACTGTTCATTTAAATATAATTCCTTTATTATTACTCAACATCAACTGATATTTTGACGGTCTTATGGCCTTCCAAACAATGTCCAGAGTAGCAGAAAATAATTGGGAAATTATGCCTCCATGTATAATACACAGCAAGGTTTTTACTTTCGATTTTATGACGAAAAAATGTTGATTATCTTTAGGGGAAGACATTCAACAGAAATACGCATATACACGCACATGGTAACACAGCTTAAGAAATCAAAGAGTTCATCTTTTTTTTACCTGTAATGCATGCTGTTGTTGTTGTTGGTGGTCTAATGTACCCGCGATAGAGTTGGCAGGCAGGGTTGCTGTGGGGACTGTCACTGTCTGCAGTGGGAATGATCCAGATACTGTGGTTACCACATTTGCTGATGCTATGGAGCCCAAAGAATGAGACAGGGATGCAGTCAGTCCAGTGAAACTGGCCATGGTAGTGTTCGCACTGGGCAAAATAGTGATATTAGTTTGGGCAGCAGTTCCCATGACAACTGGTGTGTTGGTTGATGTTGGGGTGGTGGCAACATTTAGCGCCACTACTTGCTGAGTCACAGGGTCAAGGACAGCATTGATGGGCAGGCTTTGCTGAGGGAATGCAAACTGCTGTTGCTGGCCTAGCTGTGCCTGGGGAAGTGCCACCTGATGGATTTGCTGTGTCGTTGTTTGTAGAATGGTAGGAGGTTGCTGGAACAGCTGTGTGGATGGTTGCTGGTTCTGTGCAAGCAGAGATGTGGGCTGCTGCAGTTGCTGGTTGGGTGTCATAGAACACACCTGCTGGCTGGACATCTGCTTCGAGCCTGTGTGCCGCTGGAGGTTTTTCTTGGTAGATTTTGCTAAAAAGGATACCAAATTGAATACAGCAAAGCACATACAATGTCATCGCAAATGTGCTTCAAACAAGGTCCTCTAACGTTCTAATATGAGGCTTCTGACTAACTTGTTAATACGGAATCATTATTTTCTGTTGCAACATTATTTTTTCAGAGTAGCCAATATCTGTGTACATTAGTCATCTATCTCAATTTATGATGAAAAAGAACATTCTACAAAACTCTGATCTGAAACATTCTCCTGGATGATGTTAATATTTTGTCAGTAAAATTCAGCAGTGAACAAGTATAATCTTAACTGACCTTTGACCTTTTTCCTGGCAGCTACAGGCACTGGAGTCTGTATGGAGGCTGTTTGTATCTGTGTGATAGGTGGTGGTGGGGGAGGAAGAAGCTTGTCTGACCGAGGCATCACGTTGGTCAAGTCAACTTCTTCACTGCTGGCCCTACTATCTGCAGGAGCATCTGTATACGAAGGCATTGCTTGACTGCTTCCCAAGCTAGGCATTTGAAGGGGATCAACCAATGTGTTGGCACTAACGGACTGGGCTGGCATAAAGAGACCATTCTGGTGTACTATGGTTTGACCAGAACTGGCAGTAGCTGGTGACTCAGCACCATCCACGACACGTTTCTTCAAGACATCTTGCATGCGCTGACACAACATATCGACACCTGTGTGGGAGCCAGACAACTGGTTCACTGTGCTGTCAACTAGTGGAGGCTGGCTGAATGAGGTGTTTAAAGGCTGCTCACAGCTGGTCTTGGTGAGATGGTTACCATTTTGAGATATTGCACTACTAGATGTGGGATTGTCAGATGCAGAGGAGGGTTTCAGTTCAAACTTGAGGCTATCATTTGCACTACTTTTTATCTTCATATCCTCAAGTTGTTGCTGGACTGCCATGTGTAGTGGGACTGGGTTTCTTAGGTCAGGGTTCAAATTGGTGGCTGCTTGCATTTGTTGCTGATCACTGGGTGCTTGCTTGGAGAAGGTGAAGGGACTGAGGGTTTGCTGGGCTGAAGGTGGGGGTGGAAACTGATTGTTGATCTGCTGCTGCTGTTGCTGCTCGAGGCGCTGAGCATTCAGCAGCAGTTGTTTCTGGGCCTTTTCTTGTAGTTCCTGTTCTACACGCTGCAGTTCTCTCAGGATCTGCTGTTTTTTCTGGATCTGTTCTTCTCGTGTGGTGTTCAATTGTTCCGCTTTCTGAACCATTTTTTTCATAAGCAGTTCCAACTTTTCATTAACTTTCAAGTCTGACCTTTCTTCCATATCCAGTGCAACTGGTGAGGCATTTTCTCCATAATCTTTCTCATAATCATAACTCAAGTCACTATCCACATCAGATATTTGCATGCTATTTTTTATCTGTTGGAGATCAGCATCATTGAAATTGGCACTACTACTTCGTAATTTTTTTGTAAGGGAATTCTGCATATTTTTTTTAATCTGCTCTGGGGTTCTTGTAGGTATATTCAAGTCTTTCAAATTCAGTTGCCCAGGCACTTGTACAGCTGTGATACAAAATTATGACAGGCACATTGTAAACAATTCTCATTCAGAGGATCTTTCTTTACAGTTCAGAAACATTTAAAATATAAAGGTATTTTAACTAGGCACCCATTGGTCTCGATGCTCAGCTGAATTTGTCTATAAGAATATTTTTAAAAGCTTTTTCAAAATATGGGTCCTTTGACCTCAACTAATGACCCTGTGACCAAAAGATATGAGAACTTATCCTTGAACTTACAGCAGTTAGATTATTGTAACAATCTTTTAAAAAAAGTGGGTCAGTGACTTATCCTCTAACCAGGTAACCTCAAAATCTACAGATTTCTTCCACTTAAGGCAGGTAAGCCATGGGTGAAAGATGAACAGTTTTGGATAAAAAGTTTGATTTACAGTGCATCCACAATCTTTTTAAGGATGTGGCTCAAGTGACCTTCACCTTTGACCTCAGGAACCCTAAAAACGTTTCTTACTTTAGTTGTGGCAGGGTTTTTGCACTTCTTTCAGAAAAAAATTCCATGGTTTTCAAAGAATATCATGGCTTATCATCTTACTTTTCAAAGACATTTCGGGAATGAAATGGTAGGTTTTCCCAGATTTTCCTAAGATTTAACACATCATATTGTTTTGTGTGCTAAAGAGATTTGAATATAAAAGAAGCTGATTTAACTGATTCCACAGTTCACTTATTTGTTAAATATGGCTGCCATGGCCAAGAAAACATATGCATGAAACAGTGAATCTGATTGGTAGACCTTCCTTGTGTGTACATTTGTGTAACCCGGTTCCATTTCATAAAACATGATAAAACATTTTATATAAATAAAATAAGGAAAAACCTGATGTTTACAATTGCTAGGAAAACTACTGCAGATCCCCATTTTATGGCCACATGTCAGCTAGCTTATAGTTGCACCCTGAGTTTCAAGGTCCATTTAAGCTCCCATCAAAGGCTAGATTCTGGGCAATCCATGCATTAACTAGATGATTACTGACAGGTCAGGAAGGGCCCCGCTAAAGGCCCATAGATTTCTAGTGTGGGCCAAGTTACCTTATTACATGCAGAGACAGAGGAAACTGACCCAAAACAGCATTTAAACACTGAAACAAGATCTTTAGACTGGCAAGAAAAGTTTGCCTTAAGGCATTCACATATGAGTCCTGAGACCTTGACCTCTGACCTCAAGACTCCAAAATCAATAGGGTTCTTGCTTATTCAATGGGCCATATAAATATTAAGTTTGAAATCCACATGTGAATCCAAACTGGGGTTTTGGACATCAATGCTTGGACAGATGATTCATGTGACCTAGACCTTTGACCTTGTGACCCATATAAGGAAAGGGATATTTGCCTATTGGCAGGTGAGCTGTATATGTAAGATGGAACTTCTGGTATAAAAGGTTTTGAAAATGCATCCACAATCTTTTAAAGATAAGGAGACTGTGACCTTGAACTTTGATGAGGCCCCCCCCCAAAAAAAAAATAAAAGATGTTTGTTTTATTATTTGGCCATATAAAAGTCAAGTTTGAAACCCATATGTGAATCCCAACTAGAGTTATCATATGGAAATGAATTTGTTGACAGACGGCTCCTGTGACCTTGACCTTTGAACTTGTGACCATAAGATTGATAGAGATGTTTCCCTGTTAGCAGGTGTTCTATATGTGTAATTTGGAAAGACTGGCATGGAAAGCTGGTCTTAAAATGGATCCACAAAGTTTTTATAACACGAGGCCTGAGACCTTGACCTTTGACCTCATGACCCAAAAATCAATTAGGTTCTTGCTTTAGTGGTTGGGCATTTATATATTTAGTTTGAATTCCATATGTGAATTGAAACTGGAGTAATAATTGGGAAATAAATTTGTGGATGGACAGACAGACGGAAAGGGGGATTACTATAGGGCACCTCCTCCTATTGAAGCCGGCCCTAATTATCAAGATACTTTTGTACTAAATTTTTAATTATTCTGGGGGGTACATACAAGCCCCATAGCTCGTAGGATATTGGTCACAAAGACCTAATTTCAGGTTTCCAAGGAGATTTTTTATTGACCTCCTTGGATATTCAGATACAGGTTTATAGATTCAACGGTGTCAAAACATTCCAGTCTAACACAAAAACGGAGGGACAGACAGATGGACAGACGCTGACCAATCACTATAACTCAGTTGTCTTACAGTCAGCTGAAATTAAAAGAATGATTTGGCAGGCATGTTTTGGTATTTTTCATAAACATTTGGATTTTTATCTTTTTTTTAATAACTTTTTTGTACTATTCAGCAACTGCTGGGTCCTTTTTGTATTGTTAATTATCAAGCTCCCTTGAGAAATACTGTCATAGGCACAACAAGAAAGATTTGCTGTTCCGTGTTATAGTGACTTACTTGCTTGGGCACTGGTTGAGCTGTAGGTAGTAGTACCAAGAGGGATCTGGTTTGGATCCTGACATGGCACAATATTGTTCAACCCTTCCACAGGTACCCTTGGCATCTGCTACAAGCACACCCAACAATTAATCATCAAGAGCCCCAGGCTCTCACATTCACATGGTGCCATACTGTGTAAGATAATGAGTGATCATAAATATAAGAGTGAAAATGAAAATACCATTCTGGCAGTAGTAGAACCCAACAAGGGACCCATGGGTCACTGTGCTCAGCTGAAGTTGACCTTGAAGGTAAAAATCTAAAATATTATCAAATGGGGATAAAGTCTAAGAGGAAAAGGTAATATAGGCCATGGCTTGTTGACATGATTGGTTTGTATTGATGAGAAAGAAATTGTTGCAAATAATATTTGTGACAAAACCATGCATTCTCTAATGTTAAAATTGAAGCATGTGAGCAGTTTGTAAACATAAGATGTATATTATTACCATGATCATTGGTTGGCTTTTTGATAAATTGTTGACAGTTGAGTAGTTTCCACATTTGCTCAATTGAATCTATTTTTTTATAATATATATTATTAAATATATGGTTTTTTTTTATTTGATAAAATCTATACAGCTGAAATATAACCAAGGACTTGGTGTTGGGGGGGGGGCATGGAATGATGGGAGTTACAACATCTCTGTATTGTTATATTGATTATGAATAGGATTTTCACTTCATTCAACAATGCTTACATGATAAAATAGTTCATTCACAATAACTTAATATTTAACTAGAATATCAGCAGAAGCTGACAAAAGCCCTCAGCCAAAAGAACAGTGTTTAGAGGTGGTTACAGTAACAAGTACTAAATATCTGTTCTCACATGGATGTATATCCGTACATGTCTCAGTTATAAATTTAAATGGAGAGGTATGTACCATGATTCATAACAATCCACCAAATGCTTCCTGAAAAATAAGCTTCTAAGTTTTATTCTATAACAAGCTCTGTGACCTTGAAAAGTAGGTCAAGGTCACACATCTTTGAACTTGACCGAGATTTTGTCGATATACATCTTCACCAAAGAAATAAAATTCCTATTGTGAATCCTTTTAGAGATATCCTGCTCACAAGGCCAAAGATGAAAAATTTAAGAAAAAATTCATAAAAAATCAGAAATTGTAGGTGGCGCCCCCAAACTTGTGCAGCAGTTACAGACCATCAGTCCCTATGATCATAGTAAGTATTGTGAAAATCTACCCAATGGTTCCTGAGAAAAAAGCTTCTAAATGTTTTTTCTATAATCAGCTCTAAAACATAGAAAAATAGGTCAAGGTCACCCATCTTCGAACTTGATCGAGATTTTGTCAAAATACATCTTCACCAAAAAAATAAAGTTCCTACATTCAATCCTTTTAGAGTTATCCCGCTCACAAGCCCAAATTTAAAAAATCCGATAAAAATTCTTTAAAAATCAGAAATTGTAGGTGGCGCCACCAAACTTGTGTAGCAGGTACAGACTATCAGTCCCAATAATCATAGTAAGTTTTGTGAAAATCCACCAAATGGTTCCTGAGTAATAAGCATCTAAGTGTTTTTTCTATAATCAGCTCTAAAATGTAGAAAATAGGTCAAGGTCACCCATCTTCGAACTTGATGGAGTTTTTGTCAATAAAGATCTTCACCAAAAAAAATAAAACTCCTACATTGAATAGTTTTACTTTAGAGTTATCCCGCTCACAAGCCCAAATTTGAAAAATCCGATAAAAATTAATTAAAAATCAGATATTGTAGGTGGCGTCACCAAACTTGTGTAGCAGGTACAGACTATCAGTCCCAATAATCATAGTAAGTTTTGTGAAAATCCACCAAATGGTTCCTGAGTAATAAGCATCTAAGTGTTTTTCTATAATCAGCTCTAAAATGTAGAAAAATAGGTCAAGGTCACCCATCTTCGAACTTGACCGAGATTTTGTCAATATACATCTTTACCGAGGAAATAAAATTCTGACGGTGAATCCTTTTCAAGATATCCCGCTCACAAGGTAAAAGTTAACTGACGCCGGACGGACGGACAGACAGCTTGGGTGACGACAATAGCCCATCAGCCTAAGTATATAATTTGCTTTCAAATTTCAGACTCAAATAGCTTAATTCCAAACACATACAGCATTTGAAAATTGAGTCAGCTGTAACCAACCAAGAGCTGGCTGCCTGCGCAGTAAGCCTCGCTTCAAGCATGCATAATTAGCCTGAAAGGTCAACAAGGTTGACATACAAGTGACTGAAGAAGCGCCTCAGTGTAGCCTAGGTGTTTCATGGTCTCATAGAAACCTAAATAAAAGCTACAGTTTTTATTCAATTTCCCATCAGGGAACCTAGTAAATGTAACCTTTGCTAGATGGCTCCATGGTTGAACTCTCTGGACCATAACAGATCTAGAAATCTCTCTTACACAGCAGGTGCTAGCCAATGGTCACTTGGTCAGCAACAACTGTGCTGCACGCACATGCCTTTTAATTGCTCTCTGTGTTTTTATTATGGTTTTGTTGTTTGATCTAGCATTGCAGTGCTCCATTAAGAAACTGAATTAGGTTGTAATGAATTTGTAATTCTGGCGCATTAAATAGATTGTCACCAAATTATATACCTATTACATTTGCCATATGTGTTTGTGTTTTTGTCTCAATTGGGATGGGAGGTGCAATTTAGGCCAATTCCTTTCATATTTCAGAATTTAGAAGCTGAAATGCTTTATGTGTGCATGATATGAATATTAAATCAACAGTGCTTTCAGGAAAAAAATGTGCCATGGTCAAAATTTGGCAAAATTTAAGGCCCTAATTTTATATTTATGCTAATAACTCATTAAATTTGCAAAATTCAGATATAATTTTGGTATATAATTGAATTTTGATGAAATTAAATTATATCCTTGAAAAAAAAAAACTCTACCTACAACATTTCTCATGTTAAATGAGTAAATATATTTCCTTATTTTTTACAAGGTGCATTATGTTGGAGCCCATAACTTTAAGAAATTACATAATATTGATCTAATTTCAGGTATGTTCATTGGAAATATATAGAGGAATATTTATAATAAATATCATCCAAAACCGATGTGGTTTTGAAATTATGCAGTCTATGTAACAATGGGTTTTTAATAGGAAATTGAGGTTTTTTCTTTATATCTCAAAGAAATGAAGCTGTATTGACCTAGCTTTAAGTATATAAGGAGATTTTGGGGACATCTTACTGTATGCCAAAGTATGGATTTGTAAGTCCAACAGTTTCAAAACATGCCAGTTTAACGGTCAGACAGAAGACGGACAAAGGACCATTGCTATAGCTCAGTTGACTTATTGTCAGCTGAGCTAAAATATCTGAAAACATAACTTGATTTGGAATTATCTGACAATTTCCTAAGTCACATTTCCCATAATACATATGACTTAAACAGCATGCCTTCTGCATGTGATTTGTTACTGTACCTGTGAGTCTTGTGAGGTCTGCTGGTAGAGATCAGTAGTGGACACAGGTAATGCTGTGGGATAGTCCAGCAATAAATTAACTACAGATGTGTGACCACCTTTAGCAGCTTCAATCAACATGGTGGAACCATCCTGTAAAAAAAAATCATCATTGCTATGCAAAACCGTAAGAATCTTAAATTAAAACACACTAATACCTACTTGCACCATATGCTATACAAGGCCTTCAGGCCAAGTGCAAACCTGTGCAATGGGATATACCTTAAAGTTGTTGCAGAAGTCGCGACTTGTACTAGGAAATCAAATTCTAAAAACAAGAATTTTCTTGCAAATGCAGGGTGTGACTTGTAATACGTACTTATCCCGTCACTGTCAGCTTTCCAGGTATATGGAACGACGTCAATTGAGCGATAATCGGTGATACCTTTAATCAGTGCTTTGTGAAATGTCTCCCCAATAATTTACACCTTTAACCATCTCTAATGAAGACCTGCCATATATTTTGTGAACTGATGGATTCTTCATTTTATTAACACGAGATGCAAATTATAAATTTGCCCAGTTCAAGGCCTACCCGTTCTGACAAGTCGCAATTCAAGTGACACTTCCCGATCTGCCTTACTGTTAAATCAGGAGTCAATTTGACGCATATGCCAGTCTGCCGCTCTTTGATGTACATTTTCTTTCCGTTTAATGGGTATGCGTGTCAGCATGAAAAACTTGCGGTTCCATATCCGCTTATACATGTAAAGTTGCGTTACATTCAAGCTTGATCCACTACAGACACTTTCGTGCATTCTATTGCCTGCCCAGTTGATCACTGGGTACCAGCTGACCTTTGAAGTCAGAAGCGGAAGTTCAAGTTCCGGGTCACCCGTGCAATGACTTTTACATCCCCAGGTCAACTAAGCTTTCCGTGACTAATATCCACAGTTATAAACTCCCATTTTACGAACCATCAGGTCACCGTCACCATCTCATAGTTTTCAAGCGTAATGAATAACAATGTTATAACGTTTCATGTTAGCGGCAAATATACAATTTGCTACGTGTTTTACCTGTGTCTCTATCATGACGATCGTATGCCTGGTTAACAATATGGCGGCATGCATGCATTACTGTTAATCATGTGTTGACGTATTTGTGAATTTTTTTTTAATGAAGACACATGAATAAATATAATGAAATAACAAAGACCATACAGGTATATATTTTATATACTGAAATTGCCACATACGTACCTAAATTCCACGGGAACCGGCATCATTTGGTGCCATGATGGATCTGGTTCAACATGGCTGTGTTTGCCATACATCCAAGCCATTTGAATATAATCACTGATAACGTTGGTAATTGGACTTTCGAGATATTACCACAGAATAAAATCATTAGTCCCAGTAAATATAGTACCCTTAAATTCAATTATTTTTATTTTTCCGGTCAATAAAGCGTTCATTATCCCCTTGTTGACTGATATATTTCAGTGATTTCAGTATTACCGTGCATGTGCCGCGCCTTGATAGTAAGTTGTAACAATTAATTCAAGGGTTACTTATTTCAGTTTTAGAGCCCATTTCAGAAATTAGGTGAATAAATTCAAACTAAATTATACTTTCCATCCTTCAGTTGTCTCTAGTTTAAAATATGCCCAATGCGACGGATTGGGAGTCGTCACACGTGCGCGAACTAATCATAGTCTATTGAATCCACCATACTTTTGATGATCTTTTAACAATTTAAAGAGTTGCTCGACTGTGATAATATTTTGCCTCAGACTCTTTTAGTTTATTAATACAGTTATATAACTTGATATTTGCATTCTAATGTTACTTAACCTAGTAAGAAACGGCAATAATGACATCTTTTCACAGCACAAAATGTTATCCAAAGCAGCTGACTCTGGCACTGAACAAATCTTGCCTGACAATTGAGCCCCGACTTTATATGTAATGATATTAAAGGTGTCCAATTAAATTATGTTTAAATGGTTTATCTCGTTTATAAACCACATTAGTACTACAGGGATGTTGGTAGTAGTCTTGCACCACAAGGAATGATACTTAAATTCAATAAGTATCAGATGGTTGGGACCCCTCTGAAGTCTAAGTGAGACCTATATTATGTACTTTTCCTGAAACAAAACTTGAATGGCTTTTCCCCAGGGGGATCCTAAAAGTCAGGGTGCGACTTGTAATAAGGATGTGACTACTGCAACAACTTTTAAGGTACATCAGGTATAATGCTTCCATGCTGGACCATTACTGTGAAAGTGGTTTTGTTAGCAGGATTTTAATTTTTGCGCTTTTAGCGAGAGCTAGATTCGCGCTAAATTAGGAACAAGCTTTATTTCATACAACCTAGACATATCCATGTAGTTTATTTTTTTACTGCCAGGTTCCAACACTATCGTATGTTACAAGTAAAGATTAATGGTTAATTGGAGCCATACCGATTGTTCATGTTTGATGGGGCGCTGAGAAATTGAACAACAGTGTTTTAATATACAAAAGACTGCAAATCTGATGTTGGCATAGCAGGCTTTGTGTTCACCATGGTGGTGCTTGGCAGGTTGTGATGTTGCTACCTGATCAATGTGATCCTTAGCCGCTTGGAAGACTGCAGCGTTCTTGTCTGACACACAGTCACATGGGTCTGGTAATCCCTCTGAGTTAAGGCTTCTTAAACCAGGGTGTTAGAGTAGTCATGTTGCTCATATAAGAGTTCATAGCAAGTGATATCTCAGGGGAAATCCTGTGATTTGTAGAAATGACTCTGAAACTAGTAGCCTTTGAAGACCTTTAGAACCCCCCTCCTAATGGCTTTGAAGTACCAAGGAGACCCAGCTGCAGTTTCAGACTTTAATAGCTTATATTCATACACATACATCATATGAAAATTATTTCAACAGTGCTTATAGGAAAAATTTCATAATTAATATATATTTAATGATAACGGAGAGATGACAGACAGAGCTGATCACTTTATGTTCCCAGTTTCCTAAGGCAAGAATATGTTTCAATTAGTTCTCATTTTTTTCTAATCCTATTATTTTTTAATTAAATAAATTTGCAATAAAAACTTATGTCCCAGTGCAGAAGAATCAATGTCAGCAGAGGGGGGGGGGGGGGGGGGGGAGAGAGATTGTGGGATACAATAAACAACACATCTGCATATACATACAGGGCAAACAAAGCCTATCTCCAATTCTGCTGAGGCAGGAAAATAATGAACAAATCTTTGTATTAGATCCTCATTTTTTTATCACATCAATTTTTTTATTTTAAGTTTATATTTCTAAACATTTAAAAAAAAACATATATATCTGCATATAAAAGTTGATGCATAATTCTAAATTGTAACAATAGGTTCTCCTGGAAAATGGAGGGTTTTCCTTAATTTCTCAAAAGAACAAAGTCGCAAAGACCCAGTTTTCAACTTTGTAGAAGATTGGAGACATCTAACATTATGCCGAATTATGGATTGCTAGGTCTTACAGTTTCAAAACATGCCACATCTACGGACGGACGTTTGGACAGACGACGGACAATGGACCTCGACTATAGCTCAGATGACTTGTAGTCAGCTGAGCTGAAAATCAAAATTTAAATATATACATGCTGTGAAAATTAAATCAATAGTGGTTAAAGGAAGAAAAATTGCCATAGTCAGAATAAGGCTAAAATTTAAGGTACATTTCAGGCATGTGCATAGGAAATATATGCAGGAATGGTTATACAAACCTGGATACATTAACACTAGTAGTTTTCATAGTGGGTAGTTTTTGGGAGTGTAACAATAGGTTTTTTATTGGAAAAACAGAGATTTTTCCTTTATTTCTAGAAGAATCAAAGTCGTAATGACCCCTGTTTCGGTTTGGTAGGAGAAGGTTGGGACATCTTACTGTATGGTTTCAAAACGTGCCTTGTTGACGGACAGCCGGTCAGACGGACAAACGAAGGACCATCACTATAGCTCAGGTGACTAAAAAGATTTTCTATTATCTGATGACACTTAATGGGCATGACTGTATATATATATATATATATATTGTGGTTGGCTTCATATTCGCGAGGCTGAAATTTCACGATTTTTCCATTTTTAATGTTTTGCGAGGGTTTCATTTTCACGATCTCACAAGAACCTATATCAAACTTTGGCAAAGCCATATACCTGTGTGTATTATAAAATGAGAATAAGTCATGAGTTTGTGACATTTTCTTATATAATGATTGGCCAGCACACACAGCATAGGTGGTTTAGTTCAAATTTAAGGCTCACATTTCCCTATACCTGCAAGGATGTAATTTATTAAAAAAATTCTCTCTGTTTTAACCTATTACCATACAAGTATTGATTACACTAAATAAGAAGGACATTCTCAATTGGCCGATTATTCCCGAGGGTTTCACTTTCGCGATTATTTCCCATTCGCGAATATCGCGAAATTAAAACCCTCGCGAACAAAAAGGCAACCACAGTATATATATATATATATATATATATATATATTAATTTCTGAAGATATATTCAGGCTTCTCACCTTCAGCTTGTGGGCAGGTTCTGCCCCACTCTTCAGAAGCAGCTCCACCACTGCTCTATGACCCCCTGCACATGCCAAGGATAACACACTGTGATCATTGGTGGTGGTATGACGATTCACATCAGCACCTGTAACAGCACACAATTTACATTTATATACACTGATCACAAGTAATCAATGTCATGTTGCTGAGCTGACTTGTTGGGCTAACAGGTGAGAGGGCAGTTTCTGGCACCTCAGGAGTATAAACAAGGCCTACAGGCCTAATGCGAACATGTGCAATGGGATATATATCAGTTATAATGCTTCCATGCTGGACCATTACTTTTTAAGTACATATATTAAAGTACAATACAAGTACCAAACATTTTGAACCCAAGTACAAGCACAAATTACACAAACATCACAAATGAAATACTGGGATGGATGTACACAACAGAACAAGGGACCTGTGGGTCACGGAGTTCAGCTGAAATTGATGAGAATATTTTTAAAATATCCAGACCAAATCCCAATTAGGAATTCGACCAGTCAAAACCCTGATCACAATGTTGTCCAGCAAAGTTTCCATTAAGACCGTAAATTTACATAATACTTAACAATGCTTCTGCCCTGTGACCTTGAACTTTGACCTCATAACTCCAAAATAAAAAGAGACCCTTGGGTCATACTGAAGTTTTAAATTTTATCAAAAGCAAAATATGCGAAATATTCTATTGTAATGTCTTTCATATTTATAAGCATATGAGAAGCTAAGAGGAAATGGGCCCTCCTACTTGGAGGTAAAGTTCTAAATATATGATTGCAAAACTAATACTCTGACAAGACTGTCATGAAGAAAAACAGTTAAAAGTTTTGAGATACTGTGATGCATATGAACAAGGGACCCATGGGTCACGGCGCTCAGCTGAAGTTTGAAATTTTTGCAAATGCAAAATATGAATAATATTCTATTGTAACGTTTTTCATTTATATAATATATGAGAAGCTAAGAGGAAAGGGGCCCTCCTACTTGGTTATAGTAAAGTTCTAAATATATGATTGCAAACTAATACTCTGACAAGACTGTCATGAAGAAAAACAGTAAAAGTTTTGAGATACTGTGATGCATATGAAAATTTACAGATGGACAGGCAAGTGGACAGAATGGACTAATACCTTTATTTCACTTTCAAGGGAATAATGCATTTAAGTTTATATATAATCCTATTTTTTTAAGCATATCCACTTTTTCCATTAAGAAGTTTTTATCTGAATCATTTTTTTACTTACAGGTTTTATAAATTTTTAATAAAAAAACCTGAAAACATAAGTTAAAATATTAGAATTGTTGCAAAAGTTGCAATCATTATATATACAGAGTAAAAAACTGAAACTATAAGTTAAAATATTAGAATTGTTGCAAAAGTTGCAATCATCATATATCCAGAGTGTAGCTCATATTGGGTCATATTATGCATACACATATATTTTATTATTTTTAAATCACAAATGTTTAAACTGAATTTAAAAGAAAAATAATGCCACAACATGGCATCTTCAAGATTTTTCCTTGAATCTATTAAAAAGTTTTGCACATTGGAGTTTTCAGTACATGCTTAATTTTATTCACCGAAATAAAATAAAAGATTCAGTAAATTTGATAAAATTAAAACATCTTTTACACACTGTTGGTTGAATGAGGGACAAACAATATCATTGTGCTAATTACTATCTCAGCTATAATTTATTACTGGAATTAATAGTCAATTTCACATCTGGTGAAGTTTTTACTCTTCTGAATTAAGGAATTACTTATCTGATGAACATCCACACTTTCATAGCAATACACCACTTTGTGGACACAATTAAATATGCACTTTAAGCATTGTAACCCTGGTGGTACAATACAAAATCTAAAATGTAGCATAGCCAAGAATAAGAATGAATCAAATACAGAAAATTATAACATTCATCTAGTTAATGCACCATCGGGGGGGGGGGGGGGGGGGGGGTGCACGGCAGAGAGGAAGCCTGCTTGTAGTGGCCAAGCTGAGCCAAGGCAAGCTGCCTGGATGGGTTACATAATGCAAGTGAAGGTTGTACTACTAGGTGGGCTAGATGTAAACAACACTTGACATGGTGTATGAAAACTTGAATAAAAGCTACTCTTTTCAACCAATTCCTGTGAAATTTCAGATTTTAAAAGATTAAATCCTTATGTATATATGCTGTGAAAATTAAATCAACAGTGCTTACAGGGAAAAAACGTGCCATTGCCAAAGTTGGACAAAATTAAAGGGTATTGATTTTTTTTATGCTATTAACTTGAAAAATTTGCAAAATTCAGATCTAATTTTGGGTAAACCAATGAATCTTGATTAAATAAAGTTATATTCTTGGAAAAAAGTCTCCAGCTTCAGCAATTCTCATGTTAGGTGAGTAAATATATTTCCTGTTTTTTTTTTTTTAAATTGCATTATATTTGGGCCCATAACTTCTAAATAATACCCAATACTGACCTAATTTTTTATATGTTCATAGAAAATGTATGGAAGAATAAGATTACTAAATATAATAAAAAACAGATCAGTGGTTTTGATATTAGGCAGCCTTGAAGTGTAACAAAGGCTTTTTTATGGAAAACGGAGGTTTTTCCTTAATATCTCGAAGGAACAAAGTCCTAAAGACCCAATTTTCGGTATGGTAGGAGATTTTCGGGAGACCTAATGGTATTAACGGACAGACGGCTGGACGGCCGGATGGACGACGGACAAAGGACCACGACTATAGCTCAGATGACTAATAGTCAGCTGAGCTAAAAAATTACAGATGGACAGGCAACTTATCTGCTTTAATAATCACCGACTTCTGTAAATCTGGGAAAAAAAATTCTAAGACTTAATTGCTCTGGATATTATGTATTGCAACATGAGGCTGACCTTTGCTGATGAGAAAGCGAACTGTGCACAAGTATCCTGCTCTGGCGGCCTTCATCAGTGGTGTTCTCCCTCCTTCAGATTCATGCTCCTAAGATAATAATAATAAATATATACTGTCGTTTAGATTTCTGCCAACTATACAAGGGACCCATGGGTCACTGTGCTCAGCTGAAGTTGACCTTGAAGGAAAAAATCTTAAATAATATCAAATGGAGCTAAAGTCTAACAGGAAAAATTAAAACAGGCCATGATTGGTTTGTATTTATGAGTGAACAAGGGACCCATGGGTCATGTTGCTCACCTTTTATATATGATAACAAAATATTATTCAGTAATGAGACACATGCTGGTTTTGTGTGGTAATATAAGCTGTACTATGAGCTGTTGGTGTTTAACTCAAGTTATGTAAGATTTTGATAGTATCCTTGGACAGAGAAGAGGACTGAGGTTATTGGGAGGGACTGATGTCATTTATATTATTTACAAATGTAGAACTATTGTCACACAGGTTTTGACTTGGCCATATAACTTTATCTACATTGCAGTAGAAGGATTAAAACAAGTGACCGATGGGTCATGAAGCTCAGCTGACTAAGAAGACATTCACAAAACCCCAAAATTCGTTGGAAGTATCCCCATTCAACTGAAGCTTAGCCCGAAGGATATGCGTAAATGAGACCTTAATGTCAAGTTAGAAGATTCTAGGTCCAGTGGTTACTATTTTTGTGCTTGGTTACTGAAAATTGCTGCTGTGAATGTCTCAAAAAATGGAGAAAAAAATTTGGAAAAATTTGGAAAATCAAGGTGGCACCACAAGTCTGTAGGAAATGATGGAACACTCCATGGTCAATATGCATGAAAAGAATTATGGTGATTAATGCATCAGTTATTCAGATACTGGAGCTTTTGTATTGATTGTTAATCATTGGGGGGGGGGGGATACTTTCAAGCACCATAGCATACAGGATATGTATGGGTAACAGAAACCTAATTTCAGGTTTCCAATGAGATTTTTTCATGGACCTCCCTGGATGCTGTGATAGAAGATTCTAGGTGCAAAGGTTAAAATTTGTGCCCTATTAATGTTCAGACAACCACACCTTTGAAGGTCTCGAAAATTGAGAGAAAAACGTGTAAAAATTTGAAGAAAAAAAACCAGTTGGCGCCACCAGTCTGCAGAAACTAATGAAACACTCCATGATCAATATGCATGCAAAGAATCATGGTGATCAATGCACTAGTTGTTCAGATACTGGATCTTTTGTATCAGACTTTTAATTATTCTGGGGGGTATTTCTGAGCCCCATAGCTCGGAGGATATGTGTAACAGAGACCTAATTTCAGGTATCAATGGAGAATTTTCATGGACCTCCCTGGATGTCAAGTTAGAAGATTCCAGGTCCAGCGGTTACGATTTGTGCTCCTATAACGAACAGATGGCAAGATGGCCGGCCGGATGAACGACGGACAAAGGGAAATCGCTATAGCTCAGATGAATTACAGTCAGCTGAGCTAAAAACTCGCAAATACTGACAAGTTTAAAAACTCAATTCTCAAAATTGTGTTTTCTTTAACACATGATTAACTGAATGAAGACTGCCCTGGCATATTTTTAGTAGACTGGCTAAGTCCATGAAATAGTTCTGACTTAATTGTTGCTTCTTAAATCAAGCGTTCCCGCATTGTATAGCACTTAGTATTGGTACCACAATCTTGCGGCAACTCATATAAATAATTTACCAATATCTGACCCTCTTATTTCATGGACTGGTAATCTTTGTCGGTTCCTGGACGGTCAGCGCCACACATCACAGCCTCACTGAACTAAGGTCTTTTCCAATGACGTCAGCAGTGGTCTTTCCTAGAATCTCTTTTAAAACGAACATCCTTCATTCAGTCATCGCCTATTCCGGGCTTCCAATTGGCTACTAATATTCCCATTTAATTTGTCTTAAGATTTTTAGGCCATTGCTAACGTTGAGTTCGGTGAGACTTTAAACAACTATAACCCTCAGCCTCAGTGTTAACGTTAATCGGACCACCACTCTTGACAGTAGGCCTAACAAACTCTGGCTCAGCCAATCAGTGCAAGATTTTCAGTTGCACAAGTGACAAGCGCAGTCAAATGTGCCGGCTGACTGAAATGATCACCAGTCGTAATTTGACAGTTAATACATGGGTTCAGGCAAATGCTGCCAGCTGCTCTTGTCATTTTGGCAGAGGGAATTTTACTGGACCTGTCGGTACTAACTGTTGCGATAGTGTCTACAATATGCCCTTACATTTGGCCCATTGACCGTAATATTCGTTCAGCAGAGATAAAATCATATAGGACACGAATGTCCATGTGTGGAATACCTGAATACATGATTTTAGTGCGAATGTTAATAAGCGGGTCGAGCTGTGAGACTGCTGTTTGCGTTCTCATAGCAACAATGCCATTCACATGAGGGGCAATGGCCTGATATGCAAATACAGGGGAATCCTCAGGTCCTCAAAGAGCCTTGTGACGCCTAAATTTGCAAATATCAGGGATTCACCATACAGACTTTACAGGGCTGGAACGGAGTTAAGTCTATCAGTACATGGAAGCATTTTATTAGTGAACACAAATACTAAAGCCCAGGCAGGGCTAATTTTTAGGAAAGTATTCATAAGAATGGCATTACAGCAATGGGGTGTTGACCGCCCAGATAGGGAAGAGTGGATGCCAAGTTTGAACAGCACTAACGGGAGAAATACCCACGTGTAGTCTGGTTTAGGTGGTTTTCACTGATCATGTACGTTCCATCTTTGATATATTAAATAAAGTTGATACAAAATATTTGTAGACAGTAAGAAAATGAAAAATCATGACTTCCTGAAGTACAGATTTCTAAAATCTCAAGAATCAAGACTTTTGTTTTTATTTTTCCAAAAATCATGACATTCAAGGACATACGAACCCTGTTGAAATAAGCTCTCTAGCTAAACAAATTACCATGTTGAGTGAATATATATATCTCCAGATTTGTGTTTGGGCCCATAACATCCTAAATTCTGGCATGTACATAGGAAATATATGCAAGAATGGTTATATCAAATATGAATTGATTAAGCCCAGTGGTTTTCATAGCGGGCTGTTTTTAAGTGTAACATTAGGTTTTTACTGGAAAACGAAGGTTTTTCCTTGATTTCTCAAAGGAACGAAGTCACAGTGACCCAGTTTCAGGTTTGCTAGGAAAACTCTACGTCAGATTTTGGATTAAAAACCATTCACAACATACCTTGTTTATGGACACCCAGCCTGTTGGACAAAAGACTACGACGTTAGCACAGATGGCTTACAGTAATTTGAGCTAATAAAACAATATCAAGACCTTTAAACTGAAAACATTTCCCCCACATCTCCTTTTTTCAACATTTAAGGTGATTTTAATGGGCTTAAAGACAAGGGCCATGTATACTCATTTGCATCACTGGGATACAAATATAGAGAATAATGTGACACCCTGCATATCTTCTGAATACTGCTGACTGTTGAAGTACATTATTGACCAGTAAATAAGTGTCACAGAATACTTGTGTGCAAATTATGCCCTTAAGTTTCAAAACATTACAAATCCTGCCTATTCTAGCCCATTAAGTCAACTTTAAATTGTAAAAAATCTCCAAATAATTGGTATGTTGTAAGCCAAACAAACCTCTTTTTGCATGACAGCCCTTCCACTATTTACGGACACTACAGTCAATACTAGGCTCACCCAGGGTGTGATCGAATGTGAAGACTCAAAGCCAATGAATGGCCTGGCCAGGCAATAGGTGTTTTATTTTTATGTGTTCTTGCCTTTATTGCACATATTTAGATATTAATAAACCACAAATTGATAACATTTTCAGTCTTTCACAAAGAATTCAAATACCCCATTGCATGCGTTTTGCACCCAAAATAAATATTATTTGAATCTACAGTATCTATTTATTCATTTTTATGAAAATGCAGCATTACACACATACTGACCAGCTCTGCACCTGAGTCCAGCAAAACTTCGGCAACATCAGTGTGACCATTTTCACATGCATAGGTCAAAGCTGTATCACCTGTACCCGTCTGGGCATGAACGTTTGCACCTGAAGAAGAAAACATGAACCATAAAAACACTGTATTACAAAAGATATGACTGTATAACATAAAGCACTGCTCTATGTACATAAATAAATACTGCAAATAACAGGAATATCTCTGGGTCAATGTCAATCCAGAATTCTACGCAAAATTTATTGCATCACTGTTGATATAAGATTACTAAAGCCATATATGTAAATAGATTTACAGACTCCCAAAATACTTCCAACATTTTTCATTACACGCAAGGCAGTCATAAAAGACTATTTTTTTTTTTCATACAGATTTGTAATTTGTTATTTAAATTTGCACACAAAGAATTAAAACTCTGGTATTGAGCTGAAGCTGTGGTGAACACCGGAAGATTCTATTTCCATTGTCATGGCCTCAAGTTGAAAGATGGCCGCAAGTTCAGTTTGATCTATAACACAAAGGTATAGTGCCTTTTGGTGTGAACTTTTACACTATAATGCATGACACATGAGTGTCACTTTATATATTAAGCATCATCTTTGAGACAAAGTAGATAATAATCTGTTTACATAAATGTTTCACATCACCTGAGAGCATCAGGCAGGCTCATATATATAAATGTTATATATATATATATATATATATATATATATATATATATATATAAATGTTATATATATATATATATATATATATATATATATATATATATATATATATATATATATATATATATATACACAAGATATACATATCAAGATTTCACATTTTAATTTTTATATTCATACCACAAGCCTTGATTAAGTTACTGCTGGTTTAAAATCTGACAGTTTCAGCAGTCTTTATCATCATGTCTCCCCCTGAATAGTACTGCGTGACAGTGCCTAAGAGTGGATAGTATTCAGGCTTTTTGCCTTAATAGATGTATATATAAACCTCAATTCAGTGTTCATACAATGGTCTTTGACAATTGCATGTACATGCAAAGAAGAGTTCTGACGCATACATGAAGCGTTTTGCGTAACCACAATACAAACAAAATGATCGTTCAGGGAATCTTTCCTTTCTGAATGCCTGCTCATCCATGTGCAAAAGTAATTTGTAACATAAAGATATTTTATCCCTATCGAGCATTAAATATATTTAATATACGTAATCTGGAAACATATTTAACCTCTGTTATTAATACTTTTTATTCTAGTCTTCATTAAAGCAGCTATATCGTGTTTTATTTTGCTACGTGCAGTTAATTATCGCTACATTCAAGCCAGGGACATAGTCAAGGTGCCACCTTTAAGGGGGGTTTTGGGTATCTGGACCTTAGTGGGAGCTCCTTTGAGAGACCTTTCAAACTGAGGGTACAGCTATAAACAGACGTGCTGTGATAAAAACAGGATTTATGGTATAGATCAGATGACTTATAGACAGCTGAGCTTAAAACTTGCATTGGCCAAAGTTGGGCAAAATTAAAGGTACTGATTATATTTTTATGCAAATAACTTTAAACAAAGGACCCATGGGTCATGGCGCTCAGCAGTTATACTGTGGTTGGCTTCATATTCGCAAGGCTGAAATTTCGCGATTTTTCCATTTTTAATGTTTTGCGAGGGTTTCATTTTTGCGATCTCACAAGAACCTATATCAAATCTTTGGCAAAGCCATATACCTGTGTGTATTATAAAATGAGAATATGTCATGAGTTTGTGACATTTTCTTATATAATGATAGGCCCCCACACACAGCATAGGTGGTTTAGTTCAAATTTAAGGCTTACATTTCCCTATACCTGCAAGGATGTAATTTATTTTAAAAATTCTCTCTGTTTTAACCTATTACCATACAAGTATTGATTACACTAAATAAGAAGGACATTCTCAATTGGCCGATTATTCCCGAGGGTTTCATTTTCGCGATTATTTCCCATTCGCGAATATCGCGAAATTAAAACCCTCGCGAACAAAAAGGCAACCACAGTATATGATGAAAAATATGATTTGAGAAAGAGGCACATGCTGGTTTTGTGAGGTAATAAATATAAGCTTTTTTATGAGTTGTTGGTGTATAGCTTATGTATGATTTGGATAGTATCTTTGGAGACAGGGAAGAGGATTTATTTTATTTATTTTAATAACAAATGGAGTGCTTTTGTCACACAGATTTTGACTTGGCCATATAACTTATAAGCAGCACATATAATAAAGTTTAACTTTTTATTAAAATTTAAAAACAAATATTGTGCCAATATAATTTTTATTTAAAAAAATATTAAGAAAATCATGTGATTTTTTAAAATAAAATATAACTGAAATGATTATTAAAAAAAATATTATAGAATATATTCATGAATGCATTCATTAATACACTATGAAAGTATCTGCACTGGTATTCAAATACTTTCATTTTTACCTGAATTTTTTTATCATTTAAACTGTACTAAAAAATACCATAGGTGACTGCATGGTGTTATTTGGAATAACATTGACACTGACATTCTATCCATCGATACAAGATTCTTACATCATCGGTTACTGCAAGTTAATTTCCTGTTACTCATCAACTAACAAATTCCTTTTCAATTAATTTTTCTTTAATTTGTTATTAAAAACCAATAAAAATTTATTGATTTATTGTTTATTGTTATGTTGTTTTCCAAAACAAGTACTAGATGAGTTAGGTTGGACACCTGGATCAACTGTGGCTTGGCATTAGCTGCCTGGCTGCCCCAGTGTATGCCTCAGCCTCAAGCGTGCATAATTTGCTGAAAGGCCAACAAGGTCAACATACAGGTGACTCAAGAGGGGCTGGGTAAACCCTGGGTCTGACATGGTCTCATAAAAACACTAATAAAAGCTACAATTTTAGGCCAATTTCTTTCAGCTTTCTAAACTACAAAGCTGAAATCCTTATGTGTGCATGATATGAAAATTATATCAACAGTGCTCCCAGGAAACAAAAGTCCCATGGTCAAAGTTGGGCAAAATTTAAGGTACTAATTTTATATTTATACTAATAACTTATTAAATTTGAAAAATTCAGAACTAATTTTGGGTATTCAATTGAATCTTGATTAAATAATGTTACTTCCCTGACAAAAAATCTCTAGCTTCAGCAATCCTCTTGTTAAGGGAGTAAATATATTTGTTTTTCTAAAAAGTGCATTATGTTTGGGCCCATAACTTAAAACAATTACGCAATACTGACATCATTTCTGGCATGTGCATAGCTAATGTATAGAAAAATATTTATATTATATATGATCAAAGTTAGATCAGTAGTTTTGATATTAGGCAGTCTTATAGTGTAATAATGGGGATTTAATGGAAAAATGAAGTTTTTCATTAATATCTCGAAGGAATTAAGTTCTAGTGACCAAATTCTTGGCATGGTAGGGGATTTTGGAGACATCTAACTGAATGCCAAATTTAAGGAACTTAGAGCTGAAGCTGGGGAGCTGAGCTCTTGCAAACTGCATAACACTAGCTTGATGTAAACAATGTGACATGGTGCTTGAAAACTTGAATTAAATCTACAGTTTTTGATCAACTGGTTTAAAATTTTTGGTGATAACCGTTGAAATGCTAACAAAAACATGTTTTGAAAATTAAATCCACAGCAGTTACACGAAAAAAACGTGCCATGGTGAAAGTTGGGCTAAATTTAATGTACCAATTTTTTATTTTTGCTAATATTTTAAAAATTTTTAAAGATTTTTATCTATTTTGGGTATACAATTTAATTTTGATTAATAAAAGTTACATTACTGGAAAAAAAAGTGCTTAGCTTTAACAAGTTTTGTGTTAAGTGATCAAATTTCTTTCCTGATTATTTACAAAATGCGTTATGTTTGGGCCCATAACTTTTTCAAATTATATAATACAGACCTCATTTATGGCATGTACATAGGAGCTATGTAGAGGATTATTTATGGTAAATATGAGGTAAAACAGATGAGTGGTTTTGATATTAGGCAGTCCTGAAGTGTGAAAATAGGTTTTTAATAAAAAAAAATAGAGGTTTTTCCTTAATTTCACAAGGGGGAAGTCACAAAGACCCAGTTTTCGGCTTGGTAGGAGATCTTGGGGACATCTAACATGCCAAATTTTGGATTCCTAGGTCTTAGTTTCAAAACGTGCCACATCTACAGACAGACAGACGGACGGACAAAGGACATTGGACCACGACTTTAGCTCAGATGACTTATAGTCAGCTGAGCTAAAAATTTGCAAAATTCAGATCTAATTTAAGATATACAATTGAATTTATACCCCCTGAAAAAAAGTCTCCAGCTTAAACATTTCCTATATTATGAGAGTAAATATCTATCTTGATTTTTTTACAAAGTGCATTATGTTTGGGCCAATAACTTCGAGAAATTACACAATACTGAGCTAATTTCTGGTCTGCTCATAGGAAATATACAGAGGAATATTTATATTAAATATGATCAAAAACAGATCAGTGGTTTTCATATAAGGCAGTCTAGAAATGTGGCAAATTGGTTTTAAATGGAAAATTTAGGTTTTTCCGTAATTTCTAGAAGGAACAAAGTCATAGTGACCCAGTTTTCAGTTTTGTAGGAGAACTTAGGGATATCCAACTGTATGCAGAATTTTCGATTAGTAGGTCCACCAGTTTCAAAATGTGCCTTCTAAACAGCTGGCTGGCCAGACGACGGACAAAGGACCATTACTATAGCTAGGTTGACTAATAGTCAGCTGAACTAAAAACCCTTACTGATGTAAGAATTTACCAGAAGATGCAAGCCTGAAATATAGTTAACTGCTTTACATGTTTTTTTTTTCAAGACTATAAGATAAAGTTGGCAGTCATTGTAAATGATCAAGGGATTATGTTAGATTATGTATAATCAAAGATGCCATAGTATCCCCAGACTTTGGGTACACCTGGTTTCAAACAGGTCCAACTCCTCTGACATGAACCCATTATAATACTATGCAGGTGGCCCAAGAGGTTTTGCCTTATCAGCCTGAACTCCCATGCTTCATTAACATATTTAAATGAGATTAAGTTTTCAAAATACACACACGCCATCTATTGGTAAGGCGAGTACTACGACCATTGGGACATTTTAGTACACGGCTTTATTTGGACAGGCGACCAGTGTGAAACCTTGATTTTTTTAAATAAATCAAATATATACCAATCCTGAATAAATAGCAAGTTTTAATAGACAAACCATACAAGAAACCGTGTCAGTGCATCGAAGTGGAGCAAGCGAGCGTGTCACAGGCACCGCTTCAAACCCAATCTTTGACACTGTACCCTATCGTTGCTAAAACAATACGCGCATTTTTAATTATAAACTATGATGCAAAGGGTACCTATGATCCATATTCCCAGCTGCCATCTCTGTGCTAATCATATAAATTATTCTTTAGGCGTTAATTTGACTCGGTGTTTTGGCCCGTGAACCACCGCTTTGGTGGCCATATTCACAGGGTAAACATGCACCCACTGACTCAGGTCACGGGTCGTAACCATGGAGACGACACACTCCGCTGACCCAAAAACTAACTTCAGAGCGGCCAAGCTGTGTGCATGTGCAGTATAGGCTATATAGCAATGCCTTTACATACAAAAGCTCATCGGAAGCCTGCTCTGCACGTGATTAGTAGCTGTTTTGCAGTTTACGTTCAGTTTTATATCATTAAGAAAGTTACAGACCTGTTTTCACCATTTTTTTTATAAAAAATATTAAAATACCGTCACGGTAAAAGGGCTTTCTGACAATATTTACAGGCTGAATAAGGCTCATCATGCAGCGCTCAAGGCTATCGTAGTTGGTCAAAATAATGTTCTTGGCCCTGTGATATGTTGTACCATCCCATATAATTTATTTTTAAATTGATCTGTTTTTCATATTGTAGCCATATTTTGGCTATTCCATCATCTGTTTGTGTTGTATTCTTGTGTACATCCATAGGGGTTGACCTCGTGACTGACGGCACTCCGGCCTCCGCGCTCAGGAACCAGCTGACGCTCACAACAAGGGACCTATGGGTCACGACGCTCAGCTGTTATATATGATAAAAAAATATTATTTAGAAATGAGGCACATGCTGGTTTGGTGTGGTAATAAATATAAGCTTTATTATGAGTTGTTGGTGTTTAGCTTATGTATGAATATGATATTATCTTTGGAGACAGGGAAGAGGATTGATTTCATTTATTTTATTAACAAATGGAGTACTATTGTCACACAGATTTTGACTTGGCCATATAACTTATAAGCAGAACATATGATATAAGAGTTTAACTATTTATTAAAAAAAAATTACAAATATTGTCCCAAATATAATTTTTATTAAAAATAATAAGAGAATCTTATGATTTTTTAAAATGAAATATAACTGAAATGATTATTAAAATAATATTAAGAATATATTCATGAATGCATTCATGAATACATTTTGAAAGTATTTGCACTGGTATTCATATACTTTCATTTTTACCTGAATTCCAATTCTTTATGCAAGACATTTTATAATGGAGTACATATTCATATTCGTATTTAAATACAATTGCAAAGTTTTCCCACCATTACTGGCATTTATTCAGTTTTCACCAAACAATTATGTTGAGAATCCAGAATATACAAAATTCACACATTTAAATTATGATCAAAAGTACCTGGTTTTATGGCTTTTATTTATATTTAAAAAAAAAAATGTAATATATTCATTTTGGACTAATTTCACATCAATGTATACACTAGACACAGTAGGAATCTAGATAAATAATATCAACTGCATCTTTGTCTATCATTAATTTCCTTCATATGATCCCTAATGATTAGTAATGAATAATATGATTTACTTTTTTATCATTAAAATTGAACTGAAAAATACCATAGGTGACTGCATGGTGTTATTTGGAGTACATGACATTCTATCCATCGATACAAGATTCTTTTATCATCAGTAACTGCAAGTTGATTTCCTGTTATTATAAACTAACAAATTCTTTTTTATTTTTCTTTAATTTGTTATTAAAAAACAATAAAAATTTATTAATATATTGTTAATTGTTATGTTGTTGGTTAAAACTACTAGATGAGTTGGGTTGGACACCTGGATCAACTGTGGCTGGCCATAAGCTGCCTACCTGCAACAGTGTATGGCTCGCCTCAAGCATGCATAATTTGCTGAAAGTTCAACAAGGTCAACATACAGGTGACTCAAGAGGGGCTGGAGAGAGTTAAGGTCTGACATGGTCTCATAAAAACATTAATAAAAGCTACAATTTTTGGCCAATTTCTTTCAGCTTTCTAAACTAAAACACTGAAATCCTTGTGTGCATGATATGAAAATTATATCAACCGTGCTCACAGGAAACAAACGTGCCATGGTCAAAGTTGGGCAAAATTTAAGGTACTAATTTTATATTTATACTAATAACATATAAAATTTGAAAAATTCAGGACTAATTTGGGGTATTCAATTGAATCTTGATTAAATAATGTTACATCCCTGGCAAAAAAACTCTAGCTTCAGCAATCCCCTTGTTAAGGGAGTAAATATATTTCTTTACATAGTGCATTATGTTTGGGCCCATAACTTAAAACAATTACGCAATACTGACATCATTTCTGGCATATGCATAGAGAATGTATAGAAAAATATGTATATTATATATGATTAAAGTCACATCAGTGGTTTTGATATTAGGCAGTCTTGAAGTGTAACTATGGGTTTTTAATGGAAAAATGAAGTTTTTCATTAATATCTCAAAGGTATTAAGTCCTAGTGACCAAATTCTTGGCATGGTAGGGAATTTTGGAGACATCTAATTGTATGCCAAATTTTAGGAACAGAGAGCTGAAGCTGGGGAGCTGAGCTCTTGCAAACTGCATAACACTAGCTTGATGTTAACAATTTGTTACATGGTGCTTGAAAACTTGAATAAAATCTACAGTTTTTGATCAACTGGTTTCAAATTTTTGGTGTTAACAGACAAAATGCTAACAAAAACATCCTGAGAAAATTAAATCCACAGTACTTACAGTAAAAAAACGTGCCATGGTCAAAGTTGGGCAAAATTTAAGGTACCAATTTTTTATTTTTGTTAATATTTTAAAAAATTTAAAAGATTTTGATCTAATTTTGGGTATACAATTTAATTTTGATAAATTAAAGTTATATTACTGGAAAAAAAGTCCATAGCTTTAACAAGTTTTGTGTTAAGTGATCAAATATCTTTCCTGATTTTTTACAAAATGCATTATGTTTGGGCCCATAACTTTTTTAAATTATATAATACAGACATAATTTCTGGCATGTACATAGGAACTATATAGAAGAATATTTATGGTAAATATGAGGGAAAAAAGATGAGTGGTTTTGATATTAGGCAGTCCTGAAGTGTGAAAATAGGTTTTTAATAAAAATTGAGGTTTTTCCTTAATTTCTCAAAGGAACGAAGTCGCAAAGACCCAGTTTTCGGCTTGGTAGGAGATCTTGGGGACATCTAACATTATGCTGAATTTTGGATTCCTAGGTCTTACGGTTTCAAAACGTGCCACATCTACGGACGGACGGACGGACAGACGGACGGACGACGGACAATGGACCACGACTATAGCTCAGATGACTTATAGTCAGCTGAGCTAAAAATGTATACCCTGGCTTTGCTAAACCACTTTGAAGTCTGATATTTTCCATAACCGTATTTTTTATTATGCCCTTTCCTTTGAGTATGGTCAGTTTACTGCTGTCGGTAAATTTACCCACTGTTTCATGGATTTTCTGAGCGGTCCCCCTCGACGTGTCAGTAGGTCATAGACATGTTGAAAGAGGCCATTTCACAAGTAACATGACAATGGTCATATGATTTAAAAATATCCATTGCCTGCTACAGATGGCAGGACACAACTATGAGTGGACAGACAATTTTATCATACTAACATTGAAAAAATAATGGTGTCTGAAAAATGACCCGAATCGGAGTACATCTGTGGGCATTCATGTTTATTTTTACCGCTACGGGTCGGGGCAATCGCCCCTCAAGTAAACAAAGACCACGTGCCGACGCATGGGAGATCAGGCTGTTATAGCAGTCACCAACTACAGTGTTCAGTTAAAGTAAATGTCACCGGTATCCACCATTTTCTATCTGACTGGAACACTATCAATGACATGAATGACTTTCAAAACTTACTTCCAATTTTTTTTTTTAATCAAATGGCTGTCTAAATTTTAAAAGTAAACAAGCTGACCAAACTGCTTCTTAGCAAAACTTTGCTATATCTGTAATGGCAACTGAATCTTACCCGCTTTGAGTAGGTACTTTACCAGCTCCAAGTGGCCTTCCTGGGCGGCCTCCATGAGAGGAGTAGAACAGCCCAGTTCTATATCAGCTGAAGCTTTGATGAGGAAGTCTGCAACCTCTAGGAAACCACCGCAACAACCCAATGTCAGAGCAGTTTCCTGTGTCTCCTCTGTTTGTGCGTTTATATCGGCCCCTGTAAACATTCACACAGTCACCATATTAGAATTTTACAGTTTTTTTTATGGCTGAAGCCAGCACTATGTGTAGGTCCATAAAATAAGAAACTATGTAGTCACTGAGATACACACTCAGACACACTACACAGTAAGACACACTATATATTCACTGACACATAGGTTAAGACACTATGTAATCACTGGGATACATTAAGCAAAATATATAATCAATGACACATAGATTAAGACACTATGTAGTCATCGGAATACAATAAGACGTACTTTGAAATCACTAACACATAGAATAAGACATGTTGTAGTCACTGGAATACATTAAGATGCACTTTGTTATCACTGACACATTTAATAAGACATGTTGTAGTCACCGGAATACAATAAGATGCACTTTGTAATCACTGACAAAGACTAAGACACTATTTGGTAACTGAGATACATTAAGACACTATATAATCACTGACACCTAGAATAAGACACCATTTAGTTACTGGGATACATTAAAGGGGTGAACCCACCAAGGCCGACACGCATCTCGACACAGCGCGACGCAGGCCGACACAGAAATCAGGCGACACATACCGACACTTGGTTATGTCGGTTTGCATCGTCTAGCGTGTCTTGAAGTGTATCGTGCAGCCAAAATAATAAACCAATTGACCGGCACACCCCCGACACACATTAGGGTTCATGACACGGAGATTATTGCGTGTTTGCCGAAAGTTGACCTTTTTAGATTATCTGTTGCAAGTGTTTAGCAATAAAGCTTTAGCCACTTTATATTTTATATTTTGAATTTTAAGACTTAAACAAGACAAAGGCTCCAACGACAATCGGGCGCGTTGAGCGATACTCACATGAGCCCTGTTTTTCAGGAAATATGAGGGGGGCATCTACCGAGTTCGGGCAAAAGCCCAGTTCATGATAATAAGGACAGTATAGCCACCAGCCAGAATATAAATTCTTTCTCAATATCATTTTCCAACACATAATACGGTCTGTATAATTGAAGAATAATAGTTATTTTTGCTTAGTTTTCATTATTTGTTTGAACATTCATGATATCCTAAATTTCTTGTTATGAGATGCACAATTGAGAGAGAATTGATATAAATGTTAAGAAACAAGAAACTGAAAATATGATCTCGATATCGTTAAGTACAAAAGTACGAGTTTTATTCCTCTAAAAAGAGGATGGGACACATGAAACTTTGTCCCCATTATTCTTTGTCCATTTCCCTAAAAAGGGAGGGGGACATGCTGCCGCATATATATTCAGAACTTTTATGCAGAAATGATATACAAAGAAAAATAGAGCGTATCGTCAATACATATTGGATGTCGAATTGAGTGTATCGCAATACGTATTGTACTTAAATAGGCAGACCGATACCCAGTCCTAGGCAAGACCGATGCAAGAAAACAGAAAATTGCCTTCTGATTGGCAGGAAGTGACCTTGACCCACTCACTCCACGTAGTGCTGCTTGTCGGTATGTGCCGTGAAAAGTGCATTGCACGTCCAGTTCCACTGCACGATCCGTGTCGAGTTGTGTCGAGAAGAAACCGACGCAACCCGACACGCGTTATTATCACACGACAAATCGAACATGTTCGATCGTGTCGCAAGGCCCGTGATGCAAAGCCGACACGCTTCTTGTGTCGTGTGCTTCTCTACGATGTGTCGTGTGAGCTGGTCCACTGCCACGACACAGGCGGATGCGCGACACACTGGACGTCATCTGTGTCGTAAAGCGTGTCGAGAGACGTGTCAGGACGCGTGTCGGCTTTTTCGGGTTCACCCCTTTAGACACACTATATAATCACTGACACATAGAATAAGACACCATGTAGACACTGGGATACATTAAGATGCACTTTGTAATCACTGGCACATAGATTAAGACAGTATGTAGTCACTGGGATACAGTAAGACACGCTATATAACCACTGACACATAGATTAAGACACCATGTAGTCACTGGGATACATTAAAACACACTATATAATCAATGACACATAGATTAAGACACCATGTAGTCACTGGGATACATTAAGGCACACTGTATAATCACTGACACATAGATTAAGACACTATGTAGTCACTTTGATACAGTAAGACACACTTTGAAATATATGACAATCGAATAAGACCCTAGGTAGTCACTGGGATACAATAAGATGGCGTAGTCAATGACACAGATTAACATTTTCAAAATATATACAAAGTCCTTCATCCTTCAGAAAATAGGGTGAATTATGAATTACAATAACATTTAATTTTACTTTAGGATCTATAATGGAGGGTATAATGTAAGTACCTATATGCAGTCATAATCTGTACATACCATGTGCCAGAAGCAGAGCAACCATCTCCTCGTGTCCCTCCCGAGCAGCTTCCATCAGAGGTGTGTATCCTTCATCATTTACCTCCTCTAAATTGGCACCTCGCTCAATCAAGAGGTTTGCCAACTCCACGTGGCCCCCACAGGCGGCCAAGGTTAAAGGGGACTCAAAACTATCAGCAGGCATGTTAACCTGAGCACCACTGTCCAGCAGCAGCCTAGCAACTTCAACATGACCATCCATAGAGGCCTCCATCAGTGCTGTGTGCATCTCATCAGTTTTGTGCTCCTGGTCTGCTCCAGCTTCCAGTAAAAACTTCACCATCTCCAGATGGCCTGTAAAAAGGATATATTTATTTATTTACACTCCTCTATATTCAAAATGTCTGTAAATAATACATATTCTTAGATGTCCAATATATAATGTTAACTGTCTTTTGTGGCATTTAATTAAATCATTTATATGTAGCCATAGCATATTTTCAGCTGGGAAAGTCTTTGTTAGTGTCCCAATGTATCAAACAATTAAGCATCACAAGTCTTGTCCAAAGAGATAAAACATATTTAAAATGTTATCAAGGAAACTTAATGTATTACAATTATTAAAGCTGAGTTCTGACATTTTCATACAATTTATACTGCAAAATATTCTCAGTCATTAAAAACATCACAATCAAATACATTTATCTTCCGGCCTGATTGCATAAATGCTGGGGTTCAGCATGGTCACATGGCTATTGAGCTCAAATATTCAAGGAGCCATTCGAATTCAAACTAGAAATTTCTGGCACTGGAGATGCCATTGTATCATCAGACAATTAAGGCATACTGACTTCTAAAATAGGCCTCCTTATTCAGAATTATATACTGACACTTGACAAGGCCAAAGCCACCAGGGTCAAGGTGACAAATGTTTGAACTTGTCCAACTTCTTAGTCGAGAGATTAGCGTAGAAAAGTTTAAGAATAAAAAAGCTGTTATTCAAAAGTTAGGGGGTTCACAAAAATCCTATGGTTCTCTAGGTTTGACCTTGAAAACAAAGGTCAAGGTGACCAGTCTTGAAAAAAATCTGAGATATTGATGGAGATATTTTTGTGTCAAATTTGAAGGAAACCTATGAAGTAAGGAAACCTATGAAGTACTTCAAAGTTAAAGAGGGTAAACAAAAATCCTATATATTTGCAGATTTGACCTTGAAGACCAAGCTCAAGGTCACCAGTCTTCGAACACTTCCAAAATATTGGTGGAAATATTGTTGTGTATCAAATTTTTAGGAAACAGATGTAGTACCTGCCATGTTATAGGGTAAACAAAATTCAAGAATTCGAGATTGGACCTTGAAGACAAAGCTTAAGGTCACAAGTCTTAAAACTAGTCTGAGATCTTTGTGGAAACAATTTGTGTATCAAAATTTGAAGAAAAGAAATGCTGTACTTCAAAGTTTATCTATATGGAGTTAACCAAATATCCTATATATTGGCAGGTTTGCCCCTGAAGGTCAAGGTCACATGTTTTCAGACTCTTTCAACAACTTATCATCTGAAAGATACATCTATCTTCTTAAGAAACAAGGTTTTAGTTTGTTTTCAGCTAGTATGGAAATATTAAAGGTCAAGGCCACTCATGGTAAAGGTCACAACCCTAATTTTAACAGACTTAATCCTATAACTTATATCTATGCATGTGCATAAGATGAAAGAAATCTGTTGATTAGATTTTGACTTATAATGCTGACAGTACTGACAAGTAGCAATGATGGGGGCATTAAAAGCCCAAAATACAAGAAAAGGATAAAAGGTTGTGCTACTTATCCCATGTACACGACAAAGCTATCCAAGATCTTTTCAGTCATTTTTGGACCAATCCATGCATCTTTTCTTGAGATATTTAAGATTTTGTCTGATTTACACTAAATATGAAAATATTCAAGGTCAAGGCCACTCATAGTTAAGGTCATGACCTGAGTTTAAATAGAGTTCATCCCACGACCCAATATGAAAGAAATCTGTCCATTATTTTTTTACTTATAAAGCTCACAGTACTATAAAGAGGCAAGGATGGGGGAATTTAAAGACACAAAAACATGAAAAGGACTAAGTGGCATCACCAATCGAAAAAATAGAGGAAAAATTGCATAAAAAGTAGAAACATGACGACCAGAGGTCGTGCACTTGCCAGAAAAACTCTGACCTGGCTTGGAAGACAGAAAACTAGAACATGTCAAATAGAAGACAAAGAGGAAGAAAATGAGCCTTAGTTTTTAAAGAATGGACCAATATTGACAAAGTTACGATGGAAATAATAATTTGACGTGTTTTCTTGACCTTTACCTTGAACTTTTACCTATTCAAAAATACACATACAGCTTCAAGTAAGCATTCCAATATACGATAGGTGAAAGTTGCAAAGTGATTCCTAGTAAACCATGACCTGTAGAATGCTATATAACAGAGGCAAGAACCAGCAAGAAGGCAATATTGAGAACAACTGACAAACAGACATATTGACAAAGTGACACAAAGTTGAGACCAGTTGACAAGACTAAGTTATGCATAAGACGAAGGTGAACAAGTGACCCGGGGGTCATGACGCTCAGCTGACTAGGAAGACATTCACAAAAGGAAGTTATGACCGTAATGCCAAATTTTGTAAGAGGTATCCCCATTCAACTGAAGCATAGCTCGAAGGATATGGGTAACAGAGGCCTAATTTCAGGTTTCTAAGGAGATTTTTCATGAACCTCCCTGGATGTCAAGTTGCAGAAATTCTAGGTGCAATCGTTATGATTGTGCCTTCATAACAGACAACTGCATCTTTGAAGGTCTCAAAAATAAAAATTTAAAGAAAATGCGTAAAAATTTGAAACAAGAGACCCATGGGTCACTGTGCTCAGTTGAAGTTGACCTTGAAGGTATAAATCTAAAATAATATCAAATGGAGATAAAGTCTTAGAGGAGGTAATTTAGGCTAAAGGGATTCTTGGGGGAATGGAACAGTAGTTTTCAGTTTGGCAGGGGATCTTGGGGATATTAACAGTATGCAAAATTTCAGTTTTGTAAGTCTTACAATGTCAAAACTTGCCAGTCTAAAGGACGGACAATGGCCTTGACTATAGCTCAGATGACTTATAGTCAGCTGAGCTAAAAATGTGACAAATGGTGTTAATGTTATACTTGTGTGATGTGTTAACCATGTGTATTGATCACCTTTGTAGCAGGCCAGAGTTAAGGCACTCTCCTTGAACTCATTGGAGTGAGTGTTGATGCCAGCACCAGCATTTAGCAGGATGCGAGCCACCTCCACATGCCCAGCACTGGCCGCCTCCATCAGAGGGGTATGCCCATTCTCATTGTGCTCTTCTACATTGGCTCCAGAGTCCAGCAGTTCCTTCACTACATCCTCATGACCACCACAAGATGCGTAATGCAGAGGTGTGTTCCCTACAAGGTAAACAAGGGACCCATGGGTCACGTCGCTCAGCTGAATTTTGGAAAATATAAGTCACTGCTATGAAAAAATGGCCCTGCTAAAATGAAACTCAGTGAATTATAGAATAATGGACATAAGCTAAAGCATATGCACTGTGTAATAAATGAAACATTTGGCCTGAAACCATTTAATGGTGCACCAATGGAAAAATGAGCCTACTGTAAGTGTCATATAAAAGTTCCATTTCATCACCAAAAAATGTGTGAAGGTAATTAAGTTTTCAAAAGTTAAATATATGGCCATATGAGTTAAAAATTAACCCCACAAAGATTGACCAATATTACTGATTTTAAAATTAAGTTTAACAGTGCTAGGCCTGGCCAACATTAAGAGATATGAATGAAATGCTACAAAGTATTTATGTCTTCTTAAATCTTGTCAGTTAGCATTTACATTAGATCCTAATATTTTATCACATTAGAATATCAGGATAAAATTCCTGAACATTTTTTTCTTTAAACAAGGCCTACAGGCCTAATGTGAACCTGTGCATTGGGAAACGCACCAGGTATAATGCTTCAATGCTGGACCATTACTTTTCATGTATATGAACAATGCAAGTACTAAACATTTTGAATAAGAAACAATTACACAAACATCACTGCTGAAATTCTGGCATGGGTGCACACAACACAAAAACGATTGTAGCTGGCACCACCAGTCTTGTATACTTCAAAGCTATCAGAGATATACACATATGCCAATTTTCAGACAGATATATATCAAACCCCTCCTGAGAAACAAGCAGGGACACACATTGTGCAAAAATTATTGTAGGTGGCACCACCAGTCTTGTACATGACAAAGCTATTTGATATGTATAAATATGCCCAATTTCAGGCTGATATATCAAATTCCTCTGTAGAAATAAGCAGGCACATACACTGTGCATAGTCAATGTACGTGGCACCACCTGTCTTGTAAATGAGAATACCATCAAAGACACATAGACAGGTCAAAATATCAGTCCAATACATCAAACTTCCCCAGAATTTGATGCACTGGGCTGACAAGGCTTAGGTGAGTAAGGCAGTTGCCCCCGAGTGACCTGTGACAAATTGCTGCTTCAAGCTACTGCACTGAGTGAACTCTTGACCTGCACCTGGCTAGACTGAGTGAACTTTTGACCTGTACCTGGCTGCACTGAGTGAACTCTTGACCTGTTGCATAATCTGACACAGTTGGCAGTCTGCCAAAGCTATAAATAGATTCAGGCTGAACTTTGGTGCCAAATATGATGCAGTGAGCAGTCTGCCAAAGCTATAAATAGAATGCAGCTACTGCACTGAGTTAACTCTTGACCTATACCTGGCTGCACTTCTTCCAATCCTGGCACTGTTCCAAAACTATTTATAGAGCTGACATCATCTTGGCTAAAGGCCAACATCAAGGCACTGGCAATCTGCCAATGGTAAACCAAGTGCTGCCATCTGAACACAAAAGTGGTCCCTACTTGAAATAACTTTGAAATTCATTTTCCCAATACAAAATGCTTTTCAGCTGACTTTTTATAAAAAAAGAAATCAGGAATATATGTAAAATTATTACGGATGCATACTGAATGCAAAATTAAAATACAGATATATCTCATTGATGGCAAATTCTTGAATTAAGTTGAGTAGTGATACCAATAATTTATAATCCATGCACAGTTGTCTTTATATAGCCACAGAGAGCTGAATATCCATGATTGTAACATTGCCTGGTATGATGAATAACTTAAATCATAAATCTAAATTTTTTAAAAGCTTTTAAAAAATCTTTCTTGTCAATATTAACCAAGGATAACCTGAAATCTAAATGTCTAGTGGCATGATGTAATAGATGCTGATAAACTGGTGCCAGGCTAGATGTAACAGCATAACACAGCTAACATATATGGTAAAATGACTCAATTCAATCTCCATAATTCAGCCAAAAATCATTCATGTGGAACCATCAATGACAATTATTATAAGAATTATTGCAGGAATTATCCTTGTAAAATATTTAACAAACTGGCTTTAGTGGCATCAGTCGAAAAATGTTTCACAGGTTTATAACTCATATAGGACGATACAGCAAACTGGCTAAGTTCAGCTTCCCGTAACTCAGCCAAAAAGCACTGAACCAAACCATTTGAACAAACTTGAATTATCAACATCTGAGGATAATTAATATGTGAGATTTAAGAATTTGGCCCAGTGGTTTTTGAGAAGAAGATCTATGTAGCCACTGAGCTAAAATGGGCTGTTATGGCATTTGACTAAATTCAGCTTCCCATAACTTAGCCAAAAGTCAATGAAAAGAGACCATTTGAACAAACTTCAGAAAGCACTACCCTAGAATCATTTCTGTGCGATATTAAACATTTTGGCCATATGGTTTCAGAGAAGAAGTTTTTTGTAGCCCTCAGAGAAGAAGTTTTTTGTAGCCCTCAGTGTGATACAGGCACTGATGACCCTGTACAAACAAGGGACCCATGGGTCACGGCGCTCAGCTGATCGTGATTGGATTATAAATGTTTCTCCACTGTGATACTATATCGAGTCGATAAAGCTAACAAAATATTCAAGTATGAATATACCTGATTCATCTTGTTCTTGCTTACTGAGGCTGACTTTGGGATGGGGTTCGGAGAAGGGAAAAGTGAGGGCAGCACGAAGGTGGATGTAGAAATATTCTATTGTAATGTTTTTCATTTATATAAGAATAAAGCTTAGAGGAGAGGGGCCCTCCTACTTGGTTATAGTAAAGTTCTAAATATGACTGCAAACTAATACTCTGACAAGACTGTCATGAAACAAGGGACCCATGGGTCATGGCACTCAGCTGATCGTGATTGGACTATAAATGTTTCTCCACTGTGATACTACCGTAAAAGTCATTGCAGAAGTCGCATCCTTATTACAAGTCGCACCCTGACTTTTAGGATCCCCCTGGGGAATAGCCGTTCAAGTTTAGTTTTAGGAAAAGTCCATAATATAGGTCGCACCCAGACTTCGGAGGCGTCCCAACCACCTGATACTTTTGTAATTTGAGTATCATTCCTTGCGATGCAAGACTACAACCAACGTCCCCGTAGTACTTCTGTGGTTTATAAACTAGATAAACCATTCAAACGTAAAATAATTGGACAGCTTTAATACAATGCTTATATTTAAGGAATAACAACAGAATCTTAACATATAAAGTCGGGGTTCAATTGTCAGGTAAGATTTGTACAGTGCCAAAGTCAGCTGCGTCGGATAACATTTTGTGCTGTGAAACGATGTCATTGTTGCCGTTTCTTACTAGGTTAAGTAACATTAGAATGCAAATATCAAGTTAAATGACTGTATTAATAAACTAAAAGAGTCTGAGGCAAATTACTATCACAATAGAGCAACTCTTTAAATTGTTAAAGATCGTCAAACGTAGGGTGGATTCATTAGACTATGATTAGTTTGCGTACGCGTGACGAGTCCCAATCCGTCGCATTGGGCATGATTTGAACTGACTTAAGACAACTGAAAGATGGAAAGAATAATTGAGTTTGAATTTATTCACCTAATTTCTTAAATAGGCTCTAAAACTGAATTTAGTAACCCTTCAATTAAGTGTTACAACTTACCATCTAGGCGCGGCACATGCACGGTATTACTGAAATCACTGAAATATATGTCAGTCAACAGGGGGATAATGAAAGCTTTATCGACCGGTCAGTTAACGTAAAATAAACATAATTGAATTTACAGATATTATATTTACTGGGACTAATGATTTATTTTTCTTTGATAATATCTGGAAAACCCAATTTCCATCGTTATCAGTGATTATATTCAAGTGGCTTGGATGTATGGCAAACTCAGCCGTGTTGAACCAGATACGTCATGACACCAAACGGTGCCGGTTCCCGTGGAATTTAGGTGCGTATGTGGCATTTTAAGTCAATAAAATATATACCTATATGGTGTTTGTTATTTCATTGTATTGACTAATGTGTCTTCATTTAAAAAATCACGAATACGTCAACGCACGATTGACCGTAATGCATGCGTGCCGCCATATTGTTGGGCATACGATCGTCCTGAAAGAAACACGAGTAACACTCGGAGCAAATCGTATATTTGTAGCTCACGTGAAACGTTATAACATTGTTATCTAAAACGCTTGAAAACCACGAGATGGTGACAGTGACCTAATGGTTCTTAATATGAGAGTTTATAATTGTGGATATCAGTCACGGAAGGCTTAGTTGACATGGGGATGTAAAGGTCATTGCACGGGTGACCCGGGGCTTGAACTTCCGCTACACGGCTTCAAAGGTCAGCTGGTATTCAGCGATCAACCGGGCAGGCAAAAGAATTCACGACGTATGTGTAGTGGATCAAGCTTGAATGTGACGCAACTTTACATCCATAAACGGATATGGAACCGCGAGTTTTTCATTATGGAAAGCACACCCATATAGTTAAACGGAAAGAAAATGTACATCAAAGAGCAGCAGACTGGCATATGCGTCAAATTGACTCATGATATAATAGTAACGCAGATTAGGAAGTGTCACTTGAATGGCGACTTGTCAGAACGGGTAGGTCTTGAACTGGGCAAATTTAAAATTTGCATTTAATGTTAAGAAAATGAAAATTTCGTCAGTTCACAAAATATAAAGCATAAGAGATGGTTAAAAGTGTAAATTATTGGGGAAAGACGTTTCACAAAGCACTGGTTAAAGGTATTGCCGATTATCGCTCAACTGACGTCGTTCCATGTACCGGGAAAGCTGACAGAAACGGGATAAGTACGTATTACAAGTCGCACCCCGACTTTGCTAGAAAATTATAGTTTTTAGAATTCGATTTCCCAGTACAAGTCGCGACTTCTGCAACGACTTTTACGGTATATCGAGTCGATAAAGCTTATGAATATCATGGACATGTTGGGCTATTATAAAGGAATGTAATTTAATATGTGAATAAATGATAAATGAAATTACCTGGCTGATGGATTTATAGAGTAAAATATAGTGGTTTATTTTTTATTTATTTAGGAGGGGTTGAAAATTGTGATATATTTGAGCAAATATAAATGCAATGACAGCAGTAATAAGCAGTAGTAGAATGATGATAAGGCTATTTGTTGAAGGATCTAAAGTGTATGGTAGTCTGCAAGCTTTCAATTTGACAGATATGATGTTATGATTACTATGCTGATGAAGTGATTTATGAATTTGTGACTGTATGACCCAATATCTCTTTAGTCTTGACAAGGTACATTATTGTGATGCCCACTATGTCTACATATTACACAATATTGGCATAATTTCTGGCATGTACATAGGTACCTATGGACGAATAGTTATACAAAATATTAAAGTATGAATATATCTGATTCATCTTGTTCTTGCTTACTGAGGCTGACTTTGGGATGGGGTTCTGAGAAGGGAAAAGTGATGGCAGCACAAAGGTGGATGTAGAAATATTCTATTGTAATGTTTTTTATTTATATAAGAATATGAAAAGCTAAGAGGAAAGGGGCCCTCCTACTTGGTTATAGTAAAGTTCTAAATATATGATTGCAAACTAATACTCTGACAAGACTGTCATGAAGAAAAACAGTAAAAGTTTTGAGATACTGTGATGCATATGAAAATTTACAGATGGACAGGCAAGTGGACATAATGGACTAATACCTTTATTTCACTTTCAAGGGAATAATGCATTTAAGTTTATATATAATCCTATTTTTTAAGCATATCCACTTTTTCCATTAAGAAGTTTTTATCTGAATCATTTTTTTACTTACAGGTTTTATAAATTTTTAATAAAAAAAACCTGAAAATATAAGTTAAAATATTAGAATTGTTGCAAAAGTTGCAATCATTATATATACAGAGTAAAAAACTGAAACTATAAGTTAAAATATTAGAATTGTTGCAAAAGTTGCAATCATCATATATCCAGAGTGTAGCTCATATTGGGTCATATTATGCGTACACATATATTTTATTATTTTTAAATCAAAAATGTTTAAACTGAATTTAAAAGAAAATAATGCCACAACATAGCATCTACAAGAATATTCCTTGAATCACTATTAAGAAGTTTTGCACATTGGAGTATTCAGTACATGCTTAATTTTATTCACCAAAATAAAATAAAAGATCCAGTAAATTTGATAAAATAGAACATCTTTTCAAATAAAGTATACACACTGTTGGTTGAATGAGGGACAAACAATATCATTGTGCTACCGGGAATTACTATCCCAGTTTTAATTTATTACTGGAATTAATAGTCAATTTCACACCTGGTGAAGTTTTTACTCTTCTGAAGTAAGGAATTACTTATCTCATGAACATCCACACTTTTATAGCAATACACCACTTTGTGGACACAATTAAATGTACACTTTAATCATTGTAACCCTGGTGGTACAACACAAAATCTAAAATGTAGCATAGCCTAGAATAAGAATGAATCAAATACAGAAAATAATAACATTCATCTAGTTCATGGACCATCTGGGGGAGGGGGGGGGGGGGGGAGGGAGTGCAGGGCAGCGGGGAAGCCTGCTGGTAGTGGCCAAGCTGAGCAAGCTGCCTGGGGTGGGTTACAAAATGCAAGTGAAGGCAGTACTACTAGATGGGCTAGATGTAAACAACAACTGACATGGTGTATGAAAACTTGAATAAAAGCTACTCTTTTCAATCAATTCCTTTGAAATTTCAGATTTTAAGAGATTAAATCCTTATGTATATATGCTGTGCAAACTTGCCATTGCCAAAGTTGGACAAAATTTAAGGTATTGATTTTTTATTTATGCTAATAACTTGAAAAATTTGCAAAATTTAGATCTAATTTTGGGTAAACAATTAAATCTTGATTAAATAAAGTTATATTCCAAAAAAAAAGTCTCTAGCTTCAGCAATTCTCATGTTAGGTGAGTAAATAAAATTCCTGATTTTTTTAAAATTGCATTATATTTTGGCCCATAACTTAAAAATAATACCCAACACTGACCTTATTTTTTTATGTTCATAGAAAATGTATGAAAGAATGTGAATACTAAATATGATCAAAAACAGATCAGTGGTTTTGATATTACGCAGCCTTGAAGTGTAACAATGGCTTTTTTTATGGAAAACGGAGGTTTTTCCTTAATATCTCGAAGGAACGATGTCCTAATGACCTATTGACTTGGCTGCTGAAACTCAGCACATTGTCAAATCTGTTTTCAAATACAGAAAGCCTTTTTCAATTGGCTACAATGTTTTTTTAAAACTGTATTTACCCAATGTGTTCTTATAAAACTGGCAGAACCCTACCATAGAATAATTCTTGTAAAGTTTAAACCAATCAGCTTAACAGTTTCATCATAAATCAGTGTATAAGCTAGAAGAGTTTAAAATTACATTTTTGCTTGTAAAAAACACATCAATGTAGGTGGCTCCACCAATACCTCAAAATCAATATAACATATTTGACAAACATTGGTATAAAATTTGGTGATTATAGCTCTAGCCGTTTCTGAGATTTTAATTTTAATGTGTCCTTTTTTGGACAGATGACTAAGTTCAACCTCCTGTAACTCGGCAAAAAATCTCTGAACTGGAACCATTCGAACAAACTTGAGAGAGATTGTTCCAGGGATCATTTCTTTAAATATTGGACAATTTGGCTGGACAGTTTCAGAGAAGAAGATTTTTAAAGGTTTTTAAGCTTTTTCTCTATAAAATCTATATTAATGCAGATACCCAATAATTAGCTCCAGGGCACCAAGTTTTACATGTGCCTAATTCTTACATGTAATTTGGAGCTGCTAGCTCCGACGGTTTCTGACTTACAGCCATGAACGGCAGAAAGCCAGCCCTGGACGGCGGACGGCTGACGATTGACGGATGACGCTGCGCCGTAGCATAAGCTCACAGGTTCCCTAAAAACTAAACTAGATGTGTCGGAACGACACGAATGCCCCCGCCTGGGGCAAATTAGAAACATTTGTTAAATTTTGTAAAATTTTTTAAGTTCAGGAAGTGTGGTATGGTCAAAAGTAGGTCAACAAGGGCAAAATGCAAACTCGATCTGTAAAGGGTCATTATCAAGCAACACACCAAAAATCAGGCCAGTATCTGCAGGCATTGTGAAAAAAAGTCATTATATGTGCATTTTTCATGAAAATTTCTGTCTTTCATGAAATTTTCTATGTTCAGGATCTGTCATATGGTGAAAAATAGGTTAACTGGGACGAAACGCGAACTCCATCTGTAAGTGGTCATTATGCACCCACAGACCTAACATTAGGCCAGTATCTGTAAGCATTGTATTGCGAAACTAGAATATTAGCAAAAGTTGATAATCATTTATAAATTTAAATTGGAGAGGTATATACCATGTTTCATAACAATCCACCAAATGCTTCCTGAGAAATAAGCTCCTAAGTTTTTTTTCTATACTAAGCTCTGTGACCTTGAAAAGTAGGTCAAGATCACCCATCTTTGAACTTGACCAAGATTTTGTAAATATAATGCAATAGCACTGAAGAATTGAAGTTCCTGTGTTGAATACCTTTGGAGTTATCCTGCACAAAAGGCCAAAATTGAAAAAATCCGATAAAATTTCATTAAAAAATCAGAAATTGCAGGTGGCACCACCAAAATTGTGCAGCACATACAGACCATCAGTCCCAATGCTCATAGTAAGTTTTGTGAAAATCCACACAATGGTTCCTGAGATATAAACTTCTGAGTGTTTTTCTATAATCAGCTCTAAATTGTAAAAAAATTTGTCAAGGTCACCCATCTTCGAACTTGACCTAGATTTTATCGATATACATCTTCACTGATGAAATAAAATTCCAACGGTGAATCCTTTTAGAGATATCCCGCTCACAAGGTAAAAGTTAACAGACGCGGAACGGACGGACGGACAGACACCGGACAGACAGATGGACAGACGGACAGCTTGGGTGACGACAATAGCCCATCAGCCTATGAGCTGAGGGCTAAAAACAGCTGTACATGTGTATTTGTCATGAAAATTTCTATTTTTCATGAAATTTTCTAAGTTTAGGAGCTGTAAAACGGTCAAAAGTAGGTCAACCGAGACGAAACGCGAACTCGATCTGTAACTGGTCATTATCTGCCCACACACCAAAAATCAGGCCAATATCTGCAGGCATTGCAAAAAAAAAGGCTGTACATGTGTATTTGTCATGAAAATTTCTATTTTTCATGAATTTTTCTAAGTTTAGGAGCCGTAAAACAGTCAAAAGTAGGTCAACCGGGACGAAACGCGAACTCGATCTGTAACTGGTCATTATCTGCCCATACACCAAAAATCAGGCAAATATCTGCAGGCATTGCGAAAAAAAGTCTGTACATGTGTATTTGTCATGAAAATTTCTATTTTTCATGAAATTTTCTAAGTTTAGGAGCCGTAAAACGGTCAAAAGTAGGTCAACCGGGACGAAACGCGAACTAGATCTGTAACTGGTCATTATCTGCCCACACACCAAAAATCAGGCCAATATCTGCAGGCATTGCGAAAAAAAGACCGTACATGTTTATTTGTCATGAAAATTTCTATTTTTCATGAAATTTTCTAAGTTTAGGAGCCGTAAAACGGTCAAAAGTCGGTCAACCAGGACGAAACGCAAACTCGATCTGTAACTGGTCTATATCTGCTCACACACCAAAAATCAGGCCAATATCTGCAGGCATTGTGAAAAAAAGTCCGTACATGTGTATCTGTCATGAATATTTCTATTTTTCATGAAATTTTCTAAGTTTAGGAGCCGTAAAACGGTCAAAAATAGGTCAACCAGGACGAAACGCGAACTCGATCTGTAACTGGTCTATATCTGCTCACACACCAAAAATCAGGCCAATACCTGCAGGCATTGCGAAAAAAAGTCCGTACATGTGTATCTGTCATGAATATTTCTATTTTTCATGAAATTTTCTAAGTTTAGGAGCCGTAAAACGGTCAAAAGTAGGTCAACCAGGACGAAACGCGAACTCGATCTGTAACTGGTCTATATCTGCCCACACAACAAAAATCAGGCCAATATCTGCAGGCATTGCGAAAAAAAGTCCGTACATGTGTATCTGTCATGAATATTTCTATTTTTCATGAAATTTTCTAAGTTTAGGAGCCGTAAAACGGTCAAAAGTAGGTCAACCAGGACGAAACGCGAACTCGATCTGTAACTGGTCTATATCTGCCCACACAACAAAAATCAGGCCAATATCTGCAGGCATTGCGAAAAAAAGTCCGTACAACTGTTTCATTTCGGAATGACGGAATGACGGAATGACAGAATGACGGACATGGGTAAAACTATATGCCCTGGCCACTTTGTGGCGGGGGCATAAAAAAAAATCCATTGTTCAAACTGCATATAAACACTGTTGGTTGGATGAGGGAGAAACAATATAATTATGCTAATTACTATCTCAGCTTTCATATAATACTGAAACTAAATATTTCTTGGCACCGCAGGTGCCATAGTATTCCCATACAATTAACCCCCCCCCCCTTTAAGAATAGGCCCCCCATCTTCAGCAGCAAATAATTTCAGACCAATACCAATACCTTGAACCACTCAGGATATATGAGCAATTTCTACCAAAAGCAAACACATGGATGGACGGCTTACAATAACTGCATGAAAACAAGTAAAAGAATAACAGGTGCCGCAAACAGTTTGCGGTAAATGACAACACCATCCAAATCTTTGGTCAAGTTGATTTTGGACCAATCCATGCATCCCTTATTGAGATATTAATGATTTTGTGTCATTTTCACCATATATGACATTATTCAAGGTCAAGGTCACTCTTATCGGAAAGGTCATGACCCCAATTTATACATACTTCATTCCCATAACCCATATCTATGTATATGCATAATATGAAAGAAATCAGTCCATTAGTTTTAGACTTACAATGCTCACAGTACTGTAAAGGGCCTATGATGAGGGTATTAAATGGCACAAAACTAAGAAAAGGATAACAGGTGGCGCCACCAGTTTCTGGTGCCTGATCTTCGGTCAAGTTGATTTTTGGATCAATCCAGGGAAGAATTTTTGAGATATGTATCAAACTTGTGGGTTTGGTGATTGTACCTTAAATTCTTACAAAGTTATTCCGTTTAAACATCATTTTTGCATGAAAACAACATAAGGTGGCGCCACCTGTCTTCTGAAGAAAACAATGCTATCAAAGATCTTATGTCAATTTGATTTTTAGACCAATCCATGCATCCCTGAGTAAGATATTAAAAGTAACGTCATTTCAGCGTTATTGCCTCTGTGACTTTGAAAAATGAATCAAGGTCATCCATATTTGAACTTGGCCTAGCCCTTGATAAGATGCATCTAAACTGTAGGTTTACTGTACCACATATTCTTTTTGAGTTATTGCCCTTATATCATTTTAGCATAATGGCTGCTGTGACCTTGAAAAAATGCATCAAGGTCATCCATGTTCGAACTTGACCCAGCCGTTGATAAGATGCATCAAGCCTTTGGGTTTGGCGACTGTACCTAAAAATCCTTACGAAGTTATTGCGTTAACATCATTTTAACAAGAAAATGACACAAGGTGGTGCCACCTGTCTTCTGCAAAAGACAAAGCTATCCAAGATCTTCGATCAATTTGATTTTTGGATCATTTCATGTATCCCTCAGTGAGATATTAAAGATTTTGTGTGAATTTTACCAAATATGGGAATATTCAAGGTCAGGGCTACTCTCACAGGAAAAGTCATGACCCCAAATTTAAATAAACATCATCCCATAACCCATATCTATGTATATGCATAATATAAAAGAAATCTGTCCATAACGTTTTGACTTATAAAGCTCACAGTACTGTCAAGTGGCAATTTTGGGGGTATTAAAGGCCACAAAAACAAGTAAAGAATAATAGGTGGCGCTACCAGTTTCTTAAACATGACAACCCTATCCATGATCTTCGATCAATTTGATTCTGGGATCAATCCATGCAAGATTTCCCGAGATATTTAAGAATTTGTGTGAATTTCCCCATAATTGGATCTATTCAAGGTCAAGGACACTCTCCTAGTAAAGGTCATGACCTCATTTAAATAGGTGTCGTCCTCTCACCCGTTATGAAAACATAGTATCCCCCAACTTTGTCATTGTATCTTTGGGGTAGATACAATTAATATTCAATTTCACATCTTGTGAAAAAGAATACAAACTTTTTTCTCTTCTGAGTAAGAAATTCCTAATCTTATAAACATCCACACTTTGACAGCAATAAAGCACTTTGTGGACAAAATAAAATGTGCACTTTAAACACTGTAACCCACTGTGATAAAATACAAAATCAAAAATGTAGCAAAAATCTAACAAGAATGAATCAAATATAGAAAATCATGACATTCATTTAGTTTATGCATCATTCTGGGGAAGGGGGGGGGGGGGCTGCAGGGCTGGGCTGATGCCAAGCCAAGCTGAGCCAAGGCAGCTGAATGGAGTCAGTTGCATAACTCACAAAGTGAGGTCTGCATAACTCACAGTACCTGCCAGTTGGCTTGATGTAAACAACACTTGACGTGGTGTCTAAAAATTTGAATAAAAGCTACCCTTTTCTATCAATTTGTTTGAAATTTCAGATTTTAAAAGATTAAATCCATATGTATACATACTGTGAAAAACTAGACATTTCTTGGCACCGCAGGTGCCAGAGTATCCATAGACATAGTATACCCCCCCCTTTAAGAATAGGCCCCCATTTTAAGCAGCATATACTGACACTTGGCAAGCAATTATTGTTTCTTCCATCTATCAATCCACAATCTTTTTGAAGATATTGGTCCTGTGACCTTGACCTTTAGGCACATCACAGATGGCTCCTGTGGCCTTGACCTTTGACCCCAAAATTGATATTGATCATCCACTTTTATATATAAATCAATAGAGGTCTAGATTTATTGATGGGCCATATATGTCAGGTTTGAAATCCATATATTAATTCAAGCTTGAATTATCATCTATGGAACTAATTTTTGGACAGATGGCTCCTGTGACCTTCACCTTTGACCTTGTGACCCCACAAATGACAGGCGTCTTCCTCTATTGGCAGGGGAACTGTATGTGCAAGATGAAATGTCTGCGATGAAATGTTTGGCTGAAAATGCATCCACAATCTTGTTAAAGATGTGTCCTGTGACCTTGACCTTAGACCTCATGACCCCAAAATCATTTCGGGTCTTGCTTTTTCAATGGGACATATACAAGTCAAGTTTGAAATCAATACATCAATTAAAGCAGGAATTATCATCCAGAAACTAATTTTTGGACAGATGGCTCCTGTGACCTTCACCTTTGACCTTGTGACCTCAAAATTGATAGGGTTCTTCCTCTCTTGGCAGGTGAACTATATGTGTAAGATGAAAGATCTGAGATGAAATGTTTGGCTGAAAATGCATCCACATCTTTTTAAAGCATGTGTCCTGTGGCCTTGACCTTTGACCTCATAACCCCAAAATCAATTCGGGTCTTGCTTTTCCAATGGGACATATACAAGTCAAGTTTGAAATCAATACATCAATAAAAGCAGGAATTATCATCCAGAAACTAATTTTTTGACAGATAGCTCCTGTGGCCTTGACCTTTGACCTTGTGACCCCAAAATTAATATGGATCATCTACTATTGGCAAGTGAGCTATATATTCAAGGTGGAAGACCTGGGATGAAAGTTTGGCTTAAAATGCATCCACAGTATCTTTTAAGATGCGAGTCCAGTGACCTTGACCTTTGACCTCATGACCCTAGAACCTATAGGGTTCTTACTTTAGTGGTGGGCCATACATAAGTCACGTTTGAAATCCATATGGCTATCAACACTGGAGATATCATAAGAGGTGTGTGATTTTCACCAAATATGGACACATTAAAGGTCAAGGCCGCTCTCATGGTAAAGGTCATGACCCAAATGTAACCAGACCTCATCCCATAACCCATCTCTCTACATGTGCAAAATATGAAAGAAATCTGTCCATTAGTTTTTGACTTATAATGCTTACAGTACTGTCAAGTGGCAATTATGGGGGTATTAAAAGGCGTAAAAACAAGAAAAGGATAATAGGTGGTGCCACCAGTTTCCGGTATATCACAAGGCTATCCAAGATCTTCGGTCACCTTGATTTTGGGACCAGTCCATGCAAGCTTACTTGAGATATTTAAGAATTTGTGTTATTTTCAGCAAAAATAGACCTATTCAAGGTCAAGGTCACTCTCCTAGCATAGGTAATGACCCCATTTTAAATAGGCTTTGTCCCCTTACCTATATCTATACAAATGTAAAATTTGAAAAAGATCAGTGAAATATTTTTTGAGTTTTCCCGCTCACAAGGTTTTTCTGTGGCAGCGGCGGCGGGACCATTGTGAAACCATAGTATCCTGACTTTGTCTTGGGATACAATTAAATCTACAGTACATACAGGGAAAAAATGTGCCATAGCCAAAGTTGGACAACCTTGAAGGTACTGATTTTATGTTAATGCAGATAACTTAAAAAATTTGTAATATTCAGATCTAACTTTGGGTATACAACTGAATCTTGATTATGTGTGATACATACCTGCTGAAGACTGTGCATTGACATCCGCCCCATGAGCAATCAGCAGTTTCACAATGTCCACATATCCCCCACTTGAAGCCTCCATCAATGGAGTACAGTCACCTTTGATCCCTCGATCTTCAACATTGGCACGCATTGCTAACAACACCTAAGTAAGATACAACAAGGGACCTGTTGGTCACGGCACTCAGATGAACCTGATTATGAGAATATTTTATAAAAACCTAATACAGTCAAACCTGTGTAATATGACCACCCAAGGGACTGGTTCAAGTGGTCATAATAGACAGGTGGTCTTATTAGACAGGTTCTGAAAATTCAGGTAATGTACAAACTCAGATGACATGTATAACAGAAGTATACATATTACACCACCTTTATGACTATCAGATAGATCCATATTTTGTAAAAGGGAAAGATCTTTGTGTTAAATGTATTTTGTAATTATGTACTTATATGTATAATTTTATGTGTTGATATATGAATGAAATAAATTTGCATATAGTTGATTAAAATATTATCTTAAGCTTGCGCTGATTCATCCCTTGACTCTCAGCCATCTGAATGAGATTTATATTTATGTTATAAGTTCAAATTCATGTCGCGTTGGGTGTGCTGGCATGATATTACAAGACATTGTACAAATATCCTCGTTGCGACAGCAACTAACGGCAATACAGTAAAATTTACAAAATACAAATGGAATATAAAACAGGGCTGTATGTGAATAGGTCAATTGCTAAATGCATTCTGCTAAGGTAAAATTTGAACTCTTATTATAGCAGTTCTTCCATCACGATGAATGTGAACGACTTAAAATTGTTTGATAATGCCACCGGTAACTAACATTACTTGCTTCTTAAGACCATCATAGGCCATTCACTATTTACAAGAAAGCCTTTCATGTAATGCACTAAATTATGGATTAAAGACAAACCACGGGGTCATTGATCAAAGATAAATTTTGGGGGCCTCAATTTATGTGTATTAGCAGGTCGTGTATGCCATTTGTGTGGCAGAGGTATTGCAATGGTCAAGATTCAACCCATGGCCCCTCCCCCCCCCCCCCCCCCCCCATCACCACACACAGTGTCAAACCAGTGAAACAAACAGAGAGCCCATACTACTGACCCCGACTTCATGCATGGCCAATCAACTGACAAGTCAGTGCTGGTCAAGGAGTAGCACAAAAAGTGCCTGCATTAGGCAGGTCAATTTATTAGTAATACACCAGAACCTGCTGAGAGAGGACACCAGGATGAGGGGACACTTTCGATGTGCGGACATTAAGCCAATGTCCCAACCCATTTCCCATCAAAATTGACACCTGCTAAACACGGACAGGGACAGTCCTGTTTGGCTGAAAATCCTGTCATGAACAGACACCTGAGTCCAATTTATCAGCGGCCACCAGTTACGCTGTGCAGGTGTACCAGCTTAGCAGCTCTGCGGAACGCTTTGTGCACGATGTGAACGGCTTGTATATAGATTCATTGATAGATATTATGTAAATCGCTGGAATTCCGTATCACATGACTGACACAACCAATGAGCATCAACATTAGTTGACCCTGAGTCTTTTTCCGTCATATAAGCATGGCGGACAAGTTGTTTTTTGCCAGCAAACTTTCGGCAATACTTCAAGGTTGCAAGAATAATACTTATTTGATAATTGTAACTCTTACTGTTGCAAAAGACGTTAAAATGTTGATTAACAAGAACAATTTGGCCTGCGCAATAATCCAAATATGATTGTGAGGGCACCTGCAGATGACAGCAGCGGAACGCCCCCGAACGCTCACAAATACTCCCATGTTTCCGCCATACTGAATGTCTGCCTCATTTGAGGGCCAGTCATGGCAATGTAAATCTGAGAAAATCATCACTGAATTTGAGGCATCTGGTCATAATCTCAATGTCAAGATAAAAGTTTCATGTTGAAAATTATTTCCGTCCCCATTTTGAGGTTGAAGTTGACGTATTTCAGCGGATATAATTACCGTACATAGTTCAAATTTGATTGCAGTAGCACCACTAGCAACAGCTACCAAAGGCCACCGAACGCTCCCTATCACTCCAGCGTTTCCACCATACTGAATGTCCGCCTGATGTGAAACCAAGTCACGGCAATGTTAATCTGACTAAATCATTGCTAAATTTGAGGCATCCGGTCACAATTCCAATGTTGGGATAAAATTCTGATGTGGAAAACTGATATTGATCCAATATTGAGTTTGAGGTGTCTTGATTTGACTGATTTCCCTTGGACTGTACATAAGGGACATGAGATATAACTCATTTTGACAGACATAAATTTACTCTTCAGCGCTGTGGATAGAATGTTGCTTTAATTTAATTGTTCATTGTTCATTTCATTCCAAATATTTTCCTGTCATGCAAGTTTGGCTAGACCAGAGGTTTGCGGGATGACTTTTATTTATTTATTCAGAAACAAATATTTATTTATTCAGAAACAATATGTGATTAAGAAATATTATAGATATATTTTTTATTGAATAAAAATTTGTTTTTAAAGTTATTTTTAGTAGAAAGTAAATATTCTATAAATTGTACTCATGATCCACCAGCTCTTGAAAGACTTTTAATCATGACAAAAAAATCTGCTTTCCTGTGTTAGATATCCATATAAATATTTTTTTCATATATTATTGATTAAAAAAAAACATTATTTTTATATACTTATAAGTATGTGATTCTTCTGTTTTAATTGTTGAATGAATCTCCATACAGTTATAATTATTCCCACCTGCATCTGTCCCTACCTACTGTCCCTAGGGACACTTTGCCGATATCCAACAAATGTCCCCTCATGACAGGTTCTGCTGTATATTACTTTGGTAAAAAAAAACTGCCCATATTCCGTAAAAGCTAGGTGGTCGTTTTTTACAAGGTTTATCTCTAGATAATATAACAAAATTTCAAAGGGACTGATATCAAGGGGTCGTAATAGCGAGTTTCCCATATTTTACAGGTGGTGATTCAGGTAAGTTGGACTGTATATTGAAATGCAACAACAGTTAATATTTTGGTTGATCATTATTTTAGCAATGTTCACAACATATACTGTATTCGACGTAATGGTGGCCCCCATGAGATAAATGTGAGATCTTTATACATGATAAATTTTGGCCCAATTGGTCAAACGGTTCATGAGATATGAGCTTGGATGTCTGCAGAGTAAACATGAATGTTGGTGGTGCCACCTGTCATAAAATCGAGAAAGCTATCCAGGATATATAAACCTGCAAAATTTCAGGTAGATGCGTCAAACCGCTGCTGAGATATGAGTGATTTTATCCCAAGGCAGATGAACAGATGGACGTTGTGCAAAAAAAGTTGCAGGTGGCGCCACCAGTTTTGCCTATGATGAAGAGCTATGTGAAATCTATACACATGCAAAATTTTGGCCCAATGGGTCAAACGGTTCTCGAGATATGAGCTTTGATGTCTGCAGAGTAAACGTGAATGTATGTGGCACATCTGTCATAAAATCAAGAAAGCTGTCCAGGATGTATAAACCTGCAAAATTTCAGATGGATAAGTCAAACCACTGCTGAGATATGAGTGATATTATCCCAAGGCAGATGAATAGATGGACACTGTGCAAAATTGGTTGCAGGTGGTGCCACCATTTTTAGTGTATGTTATAAAGCTATCAAAGGGCTACATTTGTGCACAATTTTTAGCCTGATCCGTCAAACGGTCCCCGAGATATGCGGGTTTATGTGTGGAAACAGACGCACAAATGGATGCTGGGCAGTGAGGAAAGGTCAGAGGTCAACCAAAAATGATGGCGTAGCAGTTCACATGTGACTTGATGATTAACCCGATTCTCTTAAAATGCAAACCCAAGTCTTTTCAAACAGTTGAAAGATATAGTTCAAATAATCTGGGAATTCTGCATCTAAACATTGTCTAGACACCCCCCCCCCCCAGCCAGGTCAGTTGCCATGGTGATGTCTGGACCCCACCTGTTTGTACTGAGTGACCTTTGGACTTGGCTTCTGAAACTCTGTCTGTTTTCAAATACAGAAAGCCTTTTTCAATTGGCTACGTTTTTTTTAAAACTGTATTTACCCAATCTATTCTTTTAAAACTGGCAGAACCCTACCATAGAATAATTCTTGTAAAGTTTAAACCAATCCGCTTAACAGTTTCATCATAAATCAGTGTATAAGCTAGAAGAGTTTAAAAATACATTTTCGCTTGTAAAAAACACATCTATGTAGGTGGCGCCACCAATACCTCATATCAGATATGACATCTGTGACATACATTGGTTTAAAATTTTATGATTATAGCTCTAGCCGTTACTGAGATTTTAATTTTAGTGTGCTTTTTTGGACAGATGACTAAGTTCAACCTGTAACTCAGCCAAAAATCTCCAAACTGGATCCATTCAAACAAACCTGAGAGAGAATGTTTCAGGGATCATTTCTGTGAAATACTGGACAATTTGGCTGGACAGTTTCAGAGAAGAAGATTTTTAAAGGTTTTTAAGCTTTTTCTCTATAAAATCTAAATTAATGCATATCCCAATAATAAGCTCCAGGGCACGAAGTTTCACATGTGACTAATTCTTACATGTAATTTGGAGCTGCTAGCTCTGAAGGTTTGACTTACAGCCATGGACGGCAGAAAGCCAGCCCTGGACAGCGGACGGCTGACGATGGACAGACGACGCTGCGCCCTCGCATAAGCTCACAGGTTCGCTAAAAAACTTGGGAGAGAGATTGTTTCAGACATTATTTCTGTTATTATTGAATAATTTGACTGGACAGTTTGGGGTTTGGTAGGAGAACTTTGGGATATCTAACTGTATGTAGAACTTTGTAGGTCCAACAGTTTCAGAACGTGCTTTGTTAACGGACAGACCACAAAGGACCATCACTAACGCTCAGATGACTGATCAAAGTTAAAAAGAGTGCAGCCTCAGCCGACCTGATTGATATTTACTGCATTTTTTTCCTAAGTTAATCCACAAACATGGTGGTACTGAGATAGATGCTGGTAATGCACATGCATGCTCTGATACCAAGTAAGGCCAGGGTAAAACTGCAGATACATTCAGTGCTGGTCCTGATCGGGATGATGTTGGCAGCGTTCCCAGCAGTACTACTACTGACAGAACAGACAGTCGCTCACATAACATTTTCCCTCAAAGACTGTCCCCACCTTATTTTGGTGTGTCCCCTAGAAATTACATTAAGGGACTTAATGTCCATTTGCTTTTCTTCCCTAGAAGCAACACTGTACATGTAATGTTGCTTGTGCTCCTACAAAGATTGTACATGCATTAGAAGATCATTTTTTGTCTCTTTACATAGAAGAGGGCTGCAAAGCCTGTTAAAAATATTTTTTTAACCCTTTCCAGTTTACATTAGGTTGTCACAAAACACCCCCTCTTCCTGTTCAGATTTATTTTAGGTTTTCACACTTTGAATTTTGACAATCTGTACATTAATGTTATAACTCATAATCTGATCATTTTTTTGTTGGATCTTTACGAAATTACAGAGATGCCAAGAGAGAGGTTAAGGACTTAATCAATCATAAATTTCACATATATCTATTAACAGAACCAGTGTCTTTGATGTTTAGCATATTGTACATGAAATGTCTGCAGTATATCCCAGTCAAGACACTGTAGAATTTAAAAACAAAAAGGGAATTACCATCCGCCCGTACCTGGTGTCATGTCATGGAATGTCTTCGTAAAACAGGTCAATGAAATATGATTCAGGTTATTTAAGTAATTATAGGTGGGAAGTTCTGAAATAAATTAGACAAAATCAAAGCCTATATGATTTGTACTTGTATATCTTACATGAAATACCATGCTGAATTTAAATAAGGATAAAATTGCAAAAGCCTTCCTGTTCAGGTATAAACTAACTAATTAAGACCAGGTGAACTTCAAAGAAAGGTGACAAAAAAAAGGCAAATTCACAGATTAGCTCATCAAATATGTATAAAACCTGATGCAAATTGCCAGAAGAAAATGGAGGTTTTTTCCTAAATGTCTCAAAGGAACAAAGTCCCAGTGATCTAAATTTCAGTATGGTAGAAGATTTTGGGGACATCTAACTGTATGCAAAATTTTGGATTCAAAGGTCCTACTGTTTTAAAAGGTGCCCTGTTAATGGATGGACAGCGGACATAGGACCATGACTATAGCTAAGATGACATTTAGTCAGCTGAGCTAAAAATTATCAACTTTACAGGAGCCGTATAGAAACGCATTAAACGATGTAGCAGAGATGTATAAAGCAAAAAATGGAATTGAAAATTGGATAAGGATGGTAATTTTAATGAGCGTTTTGGTGGCTTGTAAAGAGGCAGAATTAGTTATGTGAAGGGCTTCTAGGGGCCATCACAAACAGCATATGGTTAAGGTACCTGATATGACATGGTCAAAGTAATTACATCATACATATATTTACACAATATATTTCTCTACCTGAGCAAGCTCATAATAGCCTGCTGAGCACGCTAATGACAGCAGACTCTCTCCTTCAACTGTTGTCTCATGGACGCTGCGACCTTCATCCAACATCTGACGGACAGCCTTGATGTCCCCATCACTGCATGCCTCAGCCAGGGTCCTGCTGCTGTCAACAAGCACAACTTTGTTAGATAACTAGGGTGCCTCACACTTGTTTGTTAGAGTAATTCAATCAAACCTCAGGATATGGAAGAGAAGTTGTAGTCAGGATTTTTTTTGTTAGCTTGCTACATACCTTTCAAGGTTTGTGACTAAGTACATCATGTTTAAATTTCTGTCTAAGTTGGTTATACATTCTGACAACATATTAACTTTTGGCTCTCTCTTCTTTCTCAGCAGACAACTTAAGTGTCTGAAAACATGACTGATACAGAAGGTGTTGCTTCTGCTCCAAGATGCTAACTCCACAAAAAAACAAGGGACCTATGGGTCACTGTGCTCAGCTGACGTTAACCTTGAAGGTAAAAATCTAAAATAATATCTAATGGAGATAAAGTGTAAGAGGAAGAGGTAATAAAGGCGAAGGTTGGTTTATATGATTGGTTTGTATTGATGAGCAAGAAATTGTTGCAAAAAATATTTTGTGACCTGACCATGTGTGTTTCCTAATGTTGAAACTAAAGCATGTGAGCAGTTTGTGAACAAATGATCTGTACTATTACCATGATCATTAGTTGGTTTTTCGATTAACTGTTGCCATTTCAGTAGTTTACACATTTGTTCAATTGAATCTATTTTTTTGTATAATATATATTATTAAATATATATGTATTTTTTTATGAAATGTATACAGTTGAAATACAGCTAATTAACAACATAAAACAGGCCAAACAAAGCCTGATCTCAAATTCTACTGAGGCAGGAAAATAATGAACAAATGTTTGTATTAAATCCTGATTCTTTTATCACATCAATTTAAGTTTATTTCTATACATTTCCAATTTAACATATATATCTGAATATAAAAGTTGATTCATAATTCTCAATTGCATCATCATAAATCTCAATCTTGTCAGATAACACCACATCATGCATACAAATGTTTATTTATTTTTTACCACAAAAATATATCTTTTAAATCTGCAAAACAATAAATATCTAAAAATAATACTTGATTTAGATTTCACAATTTTTAATTGTGTCTTTATTTATCCATAATGTGCTTCATATTTTATAATAATTTATGCATACTGATGGGTTCATTTATATTTGTTAAAATCATTTAAAAGAAAATTGATTTCTTTAAAAATGCTACATTACACAACATTGCATCTTCTGGATTACACCTTGAATTATTTTTTCAAGGAAAGATTTTGCATATCGGAGTGGAAACAGCATTACAATTAAGGAGATACAGTGAAAACAATAACAATTACTGCATAACACTTGGTGGGTTGGGTTTGAGGGGGGGGGGGGGGAAGGGGTGATTGGGGTGGTGATATGAGAATAACTGTACACCTGTCACAGCAGGGGATCTCCCCCAGTGACTGTAACAAATCAGAAACCCTGGCATAGCTGACTTCCAGTGACCTGGAGTGGGACCCTGCATCTGTAATCAAAGCAAGTGACTAGAAAAAAAAATCAATAACCTACATTAATTTTCAAGCTTTTATTTTCAAATTTCAGATTTAGACAAACTAAATATTAATGTTTACATGCTGTGAAAATTAAATCAATGGTGCTTACAGGAAAAAAACGTGCCATGGTCAAAGTTGGGCAAAATTTAAGGTACTGATTTTTTTTTATGCTAATAACTTTAAAAATTTACAAAATTCAGATCTAATTTTGGGTAAACAATTGAATCTTAATTAAACATAATTATATACTTGAGAAAATAGACTCTAGTTTCAAAATTTTTCATGTTAAGTGAGTTATTATTTTTCCTGATTTTTTACAAAGTCCATTATGTTTGGGCCCATAACTTAAAGAATTTATACTTTACAGACTAAATTTCTGGCATGTACATAGGAACTATATAGAGGAATATTTATGGTAAATATGAGGAAAAACAGATGAGTGGTTTTGATATTAGGCAGTCCTGAAGTGTGAAAATAGGATTTTAATAAAAAACTGAGGTTTATCCTTAATTTCTCAAAGGAACGAAGTCGCAAAGACCCAGTTTTCAGCTTGGTAGGAGATCTTGGGGACATCTAACATTATGGATTCCTAGGTCTTACGGTTTCAAAACGTGCCACATCTACGGACGGACGGACAGCCAGACAGACGGACGGACGATGGACCACGACTATAGCTCAGATGACTTATAGTCAGCTGAGCTAAAAATCAAAATCACGGAATTACTAGAATTTCACCTGCCTAATATGGTGCCATAGTAGTAACATAAGACAAGTGACCAAAGGGTCATGACGCTCAGCTGACTAGGAAGACATTAACAAAAGGTATTTTATCATCTGAATGCTAAATTTTAAAGGTGTCACATAATTAAACTGAAGCACAGCTCAGACCATACGGGTAATTGAGACCTAATTTCAGGTTTCCAAGGAAATTTTCATGGACCTCCCTCGTGTAAAAATAGAACTAATAAGATTCTAGGCATAAAGGTTACAATTTGTGATCTGTTAACTGACCAGCCCATCTTTGAATGTCTCAAAAATTAAAATAAAAAAAAACAAGGGACCTATGGGTCACTGCGCTCAGCTGTTATATATGATAAAAAAATATGGTTTAGAAATGAGGCATATGCTTGTTTTGTGTGGAAATAAATATAAGCTGTATTATGAGTTGTGGGTGTTTAGCTTATGTATGACTTTGATAGTATCTTTGGAGACAGGGAAGAGGATTGATTTCATTTATTTTATTAACAAATGGAGTGCTACTGTCACACAGATTTTGACTTGGCCATATAACTTTTAAGCAGAACATATAATATAAGAGTTTAACTATTTATTAAAAATTATTACAAATTGTCCCAAATACAATTTTTATTAAAAATAATGAGAGAATCATATGATTTTTTTTTAAATAAAATACAACTGAAATGATTATTTAAATAATATCAAAGAATATATTCATGAATGCATTCATGAATACATTTTGAAAGTATTTGCACTGGTATTCATATACTTTCATTTTTACCTGAATTCCCATTCTTATGCAAGAAATTTTATAATGGAGTACATATTCATATTCGTATTCAAATACATTTGCAAAGTATTTGCACCATGTCTGGTATTTATTCAGTTTTCACCAAACAATGATGTTGTGAATCCAGAATATACAAAATTTACACATTTAAATAATGATCTTAAGTACCTGGTTTTATGGCTTTTATTCATTATAAAAAAAATAAATGTAATATATTCATTTTGGACTAATTTCTTATCCATGTACACACTAGACACAGCAGGAATCAAGATTAATATTATCAACTGCATCTTTGTCTATCATTAATTTCTTTCATATGATCCCTAATGCTTAGTAATGAATAATATGATTTATTTTTTATCATTAAAATTTCACTGAAAAATACCATAGGTGACTGCATGGTGTTATTTGGAATATGTGACATTTTATCAATCGATACAAGATTCTTATATCATCAGTAACTGCAAGTTAATTTCCTGTTATTATCAACTAACAAATTCCTTTTCTATTCTTCTTTAATTTGTTATTAAAAACCAATAACAAGGGACCTATGGGTCACGACGCTCAGCTGTTATATATGATAAAAAAATATTATTTAGAAATGAGGCACATGCTGGTTTTGTGTGGTAATAAATATAAGCTGTATTATGAGTTGTTGTTGTTTAGCTTATGTATGATTTTGATAGTACCTTTGGAGACAGGGAAGAGGATTGATTTCATTTATTTTATTAACAAATGGAGTACTACTGTCACACAGATTTTGACTTGGCCATATAACTTATAAGCAGAACATATAATATAATTTATTAAAAAAATTACAAATATTGTCCCAAATATAATTTTTATTAAAAATAATAAGAGAATCATATGATTTTTTAAAATGAAATATAACTGATATGATTATTAAAATAATATTAAAGAATATATTCATGAATGCATTCATGAATACATTTTGAAAGTATTTGCACGAGTATTCATATACTTTCATTTTTACCTGAATTCCCATTCTTTATGCAAGAAATTTTATAATGGAGTACATAATCATATTCGTATTTAAATACAATTACAAAGTATTCGCACCATGTCTGGTATTTATTCAGTTTTCACCAAACAATGATGTTGAGAATCCAGAATATACAAATTTCACACATTTAAATAATGATCATAAGTACCTGGTTTTATGGCTTTTATTTATATTAAAAAATAACTGTAAAAAATTCATTCTGGACTAATTTCACATCAATGTACACACTAGACACAGTAGGAATCTAGATTAATATTATCAACTGCATCTTTGTCTATCATTAATTTCCTTCATATAATCCTTAATGATTAGTAATGAATAATATGATTTACTTCTTTATCATTAAAAATGAACTGAAAAATGCCATAGGTGACTGCATGGTGTTATTTGGAATATGTGACATTCTACCCATCGATACAAGATTCTTATATCATCAGTAACTGCAAGTTAATTTCCTGTTATTATAAACTAACAAATTCCTTTTCTATTTTTCTTTAATTTGTTATTAAAAACCAATAAAAATTTATTAATTTATTGTTTATTGTTATGTTGTTGGTTAAAACTACTAGATGATTGGGTTGAACACCTGGATCAACTGTGGCTGGCCATAAGCTGCCTGGATTCTCCCCTCAAGCGTGCATAATTTGATGAAAGGTCAACAAGGTCAACATACAGGTGACTCAAGAGGGGCTGGAGAGAGCCAAAGTCTGACAGGGTCTCATAAAAAACATTAATAAAAGCTACAATATTTGGCAAATTTCTTTCAGCTTTCTAAACTAAAAAGCTGAAATCCTTATGTGTGCATGATATGAAAATTATGTCAACAGTGCTCACGGGAAACAAACGTGCCTTGGTCGCAGTTGGGCAAAATTTAAGGTACTAATTTTATATTTATACTAATAATTTATAAAATTTGAAAAATTCAGAACTAATTTTGGGTATTCAATTGAATCTTGATTAAATAATGTTACATCCCTGACAAAAAAAAATCTCTAGCTTCAGCAATGCCCTTGTTAAGGGAGTTAATATATTTCTTGATTTTTTTACAAAGTGCATTATGTTTGGGCCCATAACTTAAAAAAAATACACAATACTGACATCATTTCTGGCATGTGCATAGTGAATGTATAGAAAAATATGTATATTATATATGATCAAAGTCAGATCAGTGGTTTTGATATTAGGCAGTCTTAAAGTGTAACATTGGGTTTTCAATGGAAAAATGAAGTTTTTCATTGATATCTCGAAAGAATTAAGTCCTAGTGACCAAATTCTTGGCATGGTAGGGGATTTTGGAGAAATCTAACTGTATGCCAAATTTAAGGAACTTAGAGCTGAAGCTCGGGATCTGAGCTCTAGCAAACTGCATAACACTAGCAATATGTGACATGGTGCTTGAAAACTTGAATAAAATCTACAGTTTTTGATCAACTGGTTTCAAATTTTTGGTGTTAACAGTTGAAATGCTAACAAAAACATACTGTGAAAATTAAATCCACAGCAGTTACAGCAAAAAAACGTGCCATGGTCAAAGTTGGGCAAAATTTAAGGTACCAATTTTTTATTTTTGCTAATATTTTTAAAAATTTAAAAGATTTTGATCTAATTTTGGGTATACAATTTAATTTTGATTTATAAAAGTAATATTACTGGAAAAAAAGTGCTTAGCTTTAACAAGTTTTGTGTTAAGTGATAAAATTTCTTTCCTGATTATTTACAAAATGCATTATGTTTGGGCCCATAATTTTTTTAAATTAAATAATACAGACCTAATTTCTGGCATGTACATAGGAATTATATAGAGGATTATTTATAGGAAATATGAGGAAAAACAGATGAGTGGTTTTGATATTAGGCAGTCCTAAAGAGTGAAAATAGGTTTTTAATAAAAAATTGAGGTTTTTCCTTTATTTCTCAAAGGAATGAAGTCGCAAGGACCCAGTTTTCGGCTTGGTAGGAGATCTTGGGGACATCTAACATTATGCTGAATTTTGGATTCCTAGGTCTTGCGGTTTCAAAACGTGCCACATCTATGGACGGACGGACGGACGGACGGACAGACGGACGGACGACGGACAATGGACCACGACTTTAGCTCAGATGACTTATAGTCAGCTGAGCTAAAAATTTATTAATTTATTGTTTATTGTTATGTTGTTAGTTAAAACTACTAGATGAGTTGGGTTGGACACCTGGATCAACTGTGGCTGGCCATAAGCTGCCTGGCTGCCCCAGTGTATGCCTCGCGTCAAGCGTGCATAATTTGATGAAAGGTCAACAAGGTCAACATACAGGTGACTCAAAAGGGGCTGGGGAGAACTAAGGTCTGACATGGTCTCATAAAAACATTAATAAAAGCTACAGTTTTTGGTCAATTCCTTTCAAATTTCAGAATTTAGAAGCTGAAATCCTTACATGTGCATGATATGAAAATTAAATCAACAGTGCTTACAGGGAAAAAATGTGCCATGGCCAAAGTTGGGCAAAATTAGGTACTGATTTTATATTTATGCGAATAACTTAAAAATTTGTAATATCCAGATCTAATTTTTGGTATACAATTGAATCTTGATTAAATGAAGATATATCCCTGACAAAAAATCTCTAGCTTCAGCAATTTTTATGTTAATAAGTGAGTAAATACATTTCCTGATCTTTTACAACTTCAACAAATTAAGCAATACTGACCTAATTTTCGGAATGTACATAGGAAATGTATGGAAGAATATGCATAATTTTTATTTATTCTTGAAGGGTATTTCTTAGCCCCACAGCATGGAGGATATGGGTTACAGAGACCTAGTTTCCCATAGGGATTTTTGATGGACCTCCCTGATTCCAAGTCCAGGGGTTACCACTTGTGCCTGGTTAAGGGACAGACAGACTAATGGAAGACTGACAAAGAGTGATCGCTATAACTCTGATTACTCAGATGACTTTCAGTCAGCTGAGCTAAACAGTTGCATCCTTGACAAAAAAGTCTCAACAGTTATCATGTGAGTGGGAAAATATATTTTTTGCTGTTTTGATAAGGTGCGGAATATTCGAGTTTACAACTTCTACAAATAAGGTAATATTGACCTTATTTCTGGCAAGGAATTATATAGAGGAATCTACAAGCAAAATATGAACACAAACAGGCAAGTGGTTTTAATATGAGGCTGTGATGAAGTGTATATAGGTTGCCAATGGAAAATTGAGATTTTTCCTTAAATTTCTCATAGGACTGAAGTGCAGTGACCTAGTTTTGTGTTTGTGTTAGAACTTAGGTACATCTAATGATGTCTAATTTTTTATTCAAAGGTCTACCAGTTTCAAATGTGCAAGTCTTAACAGTCGGATGGACAGACAGACAAAGGATAATAACTCTAGCTGAGATGATTTATACACAGCTGATTTGAAAATGACCTCTACTTCAAAAGTTATATATTGATTTATAATTATACACTGCCACAATGATTGACTGCAATTTAGGAGGACATACCATGGCTGAAGCGTAATATTTTCCCCTTCTTTTAAGTCTAACAACACTTTACTTACATCATGTCTGAGGAAGTATATCAAACACTGCCTTTAGGAATTTCGATTGTACAATTTTTTTTTGAACATGCAATAAATATGTTTATTGGTCTGATTTGCACAGGGACAGGAAGCCTGCCTACCTCTCTGTCTGGCCCAGCTGGCCTTGCTGTTCAGCCCTCATTCTGGTCAGGGCAGCTGCTGCCTCGTCCAGAGCGTAACTCACACTAGACGTCAACCTCCGCAGCACCTCTGGGTCAGCAAATGCCTTCCCATCAGCTGTGGACAGCTTCCCAATACCTGTAAAGGAGACAGTCAAGCAAGTCTTATACAAATTTTTAACCACTGTCAGCTAAAATTACTAGTGAAGCATGGGTCATGATGCTATGCTGAATAGCATTACATTATAGCCTTACATTAACAACAGGATTTTATCATCTTAAAAAAAACTGAGATAAACTTCACATGTTGTAAAAAATTATTAAATATTCAACAAGGCCTAATGCGAACCTGTGCATTGGGAAATACACCAGGTATAATGCTTCAATACTGGACCATTACTTTTCATGTATATGAACAATGCAAGTACTAAACATTTTGAATAAGACACAATTACACAAACATCACTGCTGAAATTCCTGCATGGGTGCACACATCACAAAAATGATTGTAGCTGGCACCACCAGTCTTGTATACAACAAAGCTATCAGAGATATATACATATGCCCAATTTCAGACTGATATATCAAACCCCTTCTGAGAAATAAGCAGGGACACACACTGTGCAAAAATTATTGTAGGTGGCACCACCAGTCTTGTATACGACAAAGCTATTCAATATGTATAAATATGCCCAATTTCAGGCTGAATATATCAAATTCCTCTGTATATACAAGGAGGCACATACATTGTGCAAAAGTCATTGTAGGTGGCGATACCTGTCTTGTGAATGAGAAAGCCATCAAAGACACATAGACAGGCCAAAATATCAGGCCAATACATCAGACTTACCTTGAGTTTGATGCATGGGGCTGACCAGGCTTAGGTGAGAAAGGCAGTTGCCCCAAGTAAACTGTGACAAACTACTAGCTCAGGCTACTGCATTAAGTGAACTCGCGACCTGCACCTGGCTAGACTGAGTGAACTTTTGACCTGTACCTGACTGCACTGAGTGAACTCTTGACCTGTTGTATAATCTGACACAGTGGGCAGTCTGCCAACGCTATAAATAAAAAGCAGCTACTGCACTGAGTGAACTCCTGACCTATACCTGGCTGCACTGAGTGAACTCCTGACCTGTTACCTAATCTGATACAGTTGGCAGACTGCTGAAGCTATAAATAGACTCAGACTGACCTTTGGCCTGTTGCAAAATCTGAAATAGTAGCCACATCATTGCATAAGCTCACAGATTGGCTCCACATGCATCCCTGAAGGGCATGACACCCATGAGGTGATCACATGATACTCATGAGGTGATCACATGCTACCCATGAGGTGATCACATGCTGCCCATGAGGTGTTCACATGACACCCATGTGGTGATCACATGCCTTGTGCTTGGCTGCACTGATTAAACTCTTGACCTATATCTGGCTGCACTGAATGAACTCTAGATTCATAAACTTTTTACCAAAAATATCTATAATAAAAGATGCAGTCCTTTCATTGTTTAAGGTCCAATAATTCTGCCAAAAAATCATTCAAGAGGCAACCTAAGAATAATTTTTGTGCAATGTCACAGAAGTTATAATTGATACAACAATTTTGTGAAAGAACACTATTGCAGTCCTCAGTTTGAAATAGACATAATAATGGCCATAAACCAAATTAAGCTTTTCAAGACTCAACCAAAAATCAACAAACTCGACTATTCTTATATGATTGAAAGAACCATGTCCTAGGATAATTCTTTTGAAAAATTGAACGATTCAACTTAACAGTTTCATCATAAACATTATAAGCTGAAAGAGGTTAAAATTATGAGGTTTTTGCCCATAAAAAACAGGTCAATGTAGGTGGCACCACGAAATCTGCAACTTCAAATATGAGTAATGTGACCAACATTTGCACAATACTTGGTATGCTAGGTTCTGTCATTTCTGAGATTACTATGTCAGTATGCTTACTTGGCCAAATAATTAAGTTCAAATTTGTGTAACTCCGCTAAAATTCATCAAATGCAAACCATTTGAACAAACTTGAAAAGGCTTGCCTCTGGGATCATTGTAAAATAAAAGGTTTTTCAGCTTTTTCCCTATAAATTTAAGTAAATGCAGATAACAGAAAAATAAGCTGAATCCCACAACATTTGATATGTGACAGATTATTGCATAAAATCTGGAGATGGTAGCTCCTGCTTTCCTGAGAAATTATGGGTTAATATACAGATGACCAATGACCCCAGTACAAAAAAAGGTCAATCCAGGTGGTGCCACCAATACCTGAATTTCCTATATGACTTATGTGACCAACACTCAGACCTGGGAGCCAGCCGTTGACCTGTAAATCGGCTGGCTGGAAGAAAAAATGGCTGGTCTAAAAACAATGATGATGGCTGAGTGGACAACGTTGTGGCTGGCTAGCCGGCTGAGCCGTAAAGATGAGGCAAATATCTAATGGACAAAAGTTGTCTCAGTCTAATGCAATTATATTTATATGAACAATAATATGAAACAAACTTAACGAATATTTTGACAAGTTAATTACCCTTTGGATAAATTAATTTTAATCTATTTCACGCCGGGCGTGTATAAGGACAGTGAGTGGGAACGTGAAGGATGGGGGTTCCCCCGTTGTGTTTTCAGATCTGACAATATAGCATGTTTTGGTGAAGCTGACCGCTAATTTAATCAGATGAAAATTGTTATGATTTTCCTCATTTCCTTTGACAGACGTTGGTTTCACATGAATTATTTGATCTCAACTGATATAACGTTAAATTGCTAAAAGCATCTTGAAAAATCGAAGGTTTCAATTCAGCTATTGAGATACATGTATATAGATATCATAGTTTGCATCCTCTAAGCAACTGTTTTTGTGCGCTCACTTGCATGACAGTTCAACCAGATAATCGTTTTTCGTGTGCCGAACTTAAAGTGTCAGGGCTTGACGTACTGTGTGCTTCATTTTTTTAACTGTATCACATGAGGTTATGTGAAAGGGCAGGATATTTTGTCTATATATATATATATATATATATATATATATATATAGAGAGAGAGAGAGAGAGAGAGAGAGAGAGAGTGTGTACAGAAAGTCATGCTTCACCCGCAAGTGTCTCAATTAATCAAAACATTTGGTAATAATCTGTCATTTGAGGAGGGAGAGAGGTGACATAATCGTACAAAATCGAACCCCAGCCAAAGAGTTTTAATAATAATCATGAAAATTTGATTACTTAAAACATATTGTGAATTCTTCTTGATGTAATGTGAACAGACCAACTCACTGCCACAACCACGAAATCTCTAATTCCTTTTGGCCTAGCCTATGATCAACATGTTTTCTCCTGCACAGAACTTTCCAGGTCGCAATCGTATATGTAATTTGTCAAGTGTCATAATTGAAATAGGAATTTTTTCATGGATTTTCGCAGGTTTCAGCCTCAATCATCCCTGTGACCCTTAATATGTTCATGCAGTAATATGTTTGTCAGTGGTTGAAGCAACCGGTGCCTGCAGTTGTTTGACACGGATTTGGTCTCGTGTTTTAAATTCAAATTGCTAACCAATCAGACTAGCTTAAAAGTTTAGTTCTACTCAAGGATTTTATGACATTTATCCATATGTGTTAATGCGAATGACATTTGTAGCATGATTATAATATGAGGTAGTAATGAATGGTCGCTGGCTGCCGACATGTTCCATGGTTACACGTATACTAAAAAAACAAAGAAACAAAGATAACAAAAATGCATGCATATTTTCTCCATACAAATAATAGCTTTTCCCGATGGTTTTCGTTCATTTAATCCTGAATTTTAACCAAGCAGTATATAATTTATTTTTAATATTGCACATCGACCTCAATAACTTTAAATGATCAAGCATCAGTATCTAACTGAATAACCTTCGGAATTATCTGGATTCTGGCATTTTTTCTCTTTATTTTGAGTAACCAGGATTAGAGAAACGCCCTTGATCAAACAGGGAGTATGCCAGTTATCCCGTCTGAAAAAAAGGGGCTTGCGGGAACCTTGTTAACTGTCTAACATAATGAAATAAAATTAATCATGCATTACCATTGCGAAGCCATGCAGCTCGGTGATATCTGCTTGAGACGAGTTCGTGTTAACATGTTACTGTAGTAACTATTTACAAGCTGAAGTATGCAAGCGAAGATCCCTTTTTTTCATCAGCTTATCAGTATTTCATTGGCGGCTGAGCCGGTGTTTAATAATCGGCAGCGGCTGGCGCAATTCGGCGGCTCAAGAAAACTATCGGCGGCGGCTGGCGCAATTCGGCGGCGGCTCCCAGGTCTGCCAACACTGGCATAAAATTTGGTGATGATAGCTCTGGCCGTTTCTGAGACTGTCATTTTAGTATGCTTTTTTGGACAGATGACTAAGTTCAACATCCTGTAACTCGACCAAAATTCACCCAAATTTAACCATTTGAACAAACTTGAGAGAGCTGGTATAAGAGATTATTTCTGTGAAATATTGAACAATTTGGCTTGACTGTTTTGGAGGAGAAGATTTTAAACAGTTTTTTAGCTTTTTCTCTATAAAATCTAAGAAAATGCAGAGTTTATCAGATGGCTAATTTTTTGCATTAAATTTCATGATGCTAGCTCAAGTCATTGTAAAATATTAAACAAATTAGCCTCAGTTGTGTCCTTCAAAAATGTTTTGCAGGTTTATAACTCATATAGGAAAATACAGAAAAATGGCTTAGTTAAGCTTCCAATAATTGGCCAAAAATCACTGAACCAAAACCATTTGAACAAACTTGAATTATCAACAACTAAGGATAAATAATGTGTGAGATTTAAGAATCTGGCCCAGTGGTTTTTGAGAAGATCTTTGTAGCCATTGAGCTAAAATGGTCTGTCATGGCATATGACTAAATTCAGCTTCCCATAACTCAGCCAAAAGTCACTGAACAAAATTCAGAAAGCAGTACCCTAAGATCATTTCTGTGCGATATTAAACAATTTGGCCATAAGGTTTCAGAGAAGAAGTTTTTTGTAGCCCTCAGTATGATAAGGGCACTGATGAACCCCGTACAAAAAAGGCTGATGCAGGTGGCGCCACCAATACCTCAATTTCAGATATGACTCATGTGATAAACATTCGCATAAAATTTGGTGATGATAGCTACAGCTGTTTCTGAGATTGTAATTTTAGTATGCTTTTTTGGACAGATGAGTAAGTTTAACTTCTTGTAACTCGGCCAAAAATCACTGAACTTGAACAATTCGAACAAACTTGAGAGAGATTGTTCCAGGGATCATTTCTGTGAAATATTGGACAATTTGGCTGAACAGTTTCAGAGGAGAAGATTTTTAAAGGTTTTTAAGCTTTTTCCCTATAAAATCTAAGAAAATGCAGTTAGCCAAAAAATAAGCAAAATCAGATAGAGTTTTTAGACGACTAATTTTTTGCATAAAATTTTGTAATGCTAACTCTTGCCGTTTTCAAGATAGTATGGGTTAACGTACAGATGACGGACGACGGCTGACGGATGCCGGACTACGCCACACCAACGCATAAGCTCACAGGTTCGCTAAAAATAGACCAAGCAATGGACAAACAGAGCTGATTTTCAGGGCTTGACATTTACAGCTGACCTCTTGTCCCAGGCAAGTAAAGGTTCCAGAAAATGATGAAAGAGCAACCAAAAGTGGGTCCCTACTTGCCTGACTGGGCAAATTGGTGCAACATAAACCTTTACAAAAAGGCCTGAATCTCGACTAATCTTAAGTTAGCCCCTTCCTTTTTTTAAATGATCAGGAGAAGGGAAGTCATCTTGTTATACCTAAATGTTTAATTGTCTGTGCAAATGCTAAAGAAAAATAGTTTTAACAAACAAGGGACCCATGGGTCACTGTGCTCAGCTGAAGTTGACCTTGGAGGTAAAAATCCAAAATAATATTAAATGGTGATAAAGTGTAAGAGGAAAAGGTAATATAGGCCATGGTTGGTTTATATGATTGGTTTGTATTGATGAGCAAGAAATTGTTGCAAATAAAATTTTTTGACCTGACCATGTGTTTCCTAATGTTGAAACTGAAGCATGTGAGCAGTTTGTGAACAAATGATCTGTACTTTTACCATGATCATTAGTTGGCTTTTTGATTAACTGTTGACATTTCAGTAGTTTACACATTTGTTCAATTGAATCTATTTTTTTATAATATATTATTTAATATATATGTACAGTGAACTCCCATTAAATCCCATTAATTAACACGACCACCCCGCTTACACGACCACTTTTCTTGGTCCAAGAACTGTCTAATATAAATTATCATATAAAAAACTTCGGTAACACAACCACCCCGCTATCACGACCAACGACCACCTTTTTTGGTCCCGACTTTCAGATTAGCCCCCGTATCACGACCACTGGCCGGTGACAACCGCGGCCCGTTGACCAGATGACACGCTAACCGCCCAGCTTGGACTTAGATAATAGCCCATAATTAATTAGCCATATCACGACCACTGGCCCGTGACAACCGTGGCCCGTTGAGTAGGTGACACGCTCACCACCCAGCTTGGACTTAGATATTAGTTCGTGATTAATTACCTGGACAATCATCTGTCCAGCCATAGTTAGGCTTGTTTATAATGCCGCCCAAACTATTCACATCAATAGATATTGGTCTGCGTGGTCCATTACCTTGTATGTTGAGTAGGGCTGTTAGATTAGCATTTAACATACTAAAAAAAAGGGTTTGGCAAACATAACTGACACCGCACGCATATTTTCAGGTGAGTAAAGTAAAACTGTGAAAAATCACAATTCAATGATCAAGCATGAACCATATAAATAACACTTAAAATTCGATGTGATTATTCTGTTCTCACTACATGTTCGACATCAGATCATCTTCGTGTTAAGACCAATGCTGTAAGAATGACTTCAACGCCAACTATTTGTTTCATATGTGTGTTTTATTTCTATGTGAATAGAACTTTTGAATCATATTCATGTTTGTTATTTATTTTTCTTTATATTTTAAATTTTAAATTAAACAGGGACAACCACTTAACATTTACTCGAAATTCCCAAATTGTCGCCTGCGTTAATTTTGGCAGAGACTAATGTACAAGCATCCCACTAACACAACCATTTTGCCTGGTCCCGCAGGTGGTCGCGTTAGCGGGATTTTACTGTACTTTTTTTATTTTATGAAATGTATACAGTTGAAATATAACTAATATCCCCAGTCCGTAGATAAAAGGACTTAGTGGGTTTGGTTTTTTTTGGGGGGTGTGGGGGTGTGTGGAATGGTGGGAGTTACAACATATCTGTATTATTATATTGTATATACATAAGATTTTCACTTATTTCTACAAATTTACAGGATAAAAAAGTTATTTCATAATTACCTAATATTTAAAAAAGGACAGACAGACTGGTAGACAAACAAAGCTGATAATATATGAAGTTTCAATTATTTCTTAATTTATTTATTATATCAAATTTTTTTAAAGTTTAAAAGATCATTCTCAACTTGTAGTAAGAATTGAACATACCTATCAAAGGTGTCTTATTTTATTTAACTCCGCAAGAAAACAATGTATCCAGGGATGTGCCCACGCCGGGCGGCGCCTGGCGGGTGTGCCCGGCAGTCTTTTCTGCCGCCCGGCACTTGACTAGAAAGTGTCAATGCCCGCCCGGCAGTAATATTTTTAAATTGTTTAAGCCATGAACAAAAATACATGCGTTTAAGCTTATCTCGCGGTGTTTTACCGGTATTACAATTAGTGACCCCTGTCGAATATATCTAAGTGCATGTCTTCCACACTAGATGACATCATGTGGCGCCCAAAATGAATATTTAATAGAAGGTACTCTTCAAAATGTGCCGTATTAAGTGAATGTTGATGAATAAAATTTGGTACGAAATAAGTGAACGTAGCTGCTATGGTAGCCCCACCTTGTATCTGTATAAAAGACTAATGCTGATATCAGCTTCTATGAAATCATATGACGCGCCAAACGATGTTTGATTGAATATAATTGATGATCGACGTAAATATTCGAATACATTTGTGAGGTCACAGCTCCTAATGAGGCCAAACTGCCGTAGAAAAGTGGAATATAATGTTTGGTATCAGGTTTTAAGTGCGAAAAACTGAATACGGTCCTTTCTTATACCCATATTATATGGAAGTATTCAACAAATCCTGACCGACAGAATCTGAACTGACAGATGAGTTCACCACGGTGTTTTAACTTTTACAATCAAATTTGCTCTCAGTGGCGGCATTGCTGTCGGCATATTGGAAATTAATAATACTTTTAGTATTACTAATGATTTATTCATGCAGCTGAAATATCACGAATCACGTACGTCTATAAAATATGAAAGTTTAACTTAAAATATGCCCGCCCGCGCCCCATTTCACGTGCACGGCCCGCCCGCCTGGCACTCAAATTTTTCTGAGCACATCCCTGGTATCTGACATATTTGTTGTGACTTTTAAACTTGTATGCTAAAAAGGAACCCCTGTGTAAGACATGATTATAGGCATTTACCATAAACTTTGCCATTTTGAATGGCTATTTTGTCATTTTCAAACTGGGTTGGTATGTGATAGGAAAAAAAAACAACACGTGGTGTAGGAAAAAGCAGACATTTCAGACACGGCATTACCCGGCCAGTTTACAACTTTCATACAAAAAGGTCAGGTAGATATGATGTCCCCATGGACCTTTCATGTGTCGTGAGTGCAAAAAACTAGGTTATATTCATGTGGCGAGAGCAACACACTCGTGGGGGGCTCTTTAACATCTGCTATAATACACAACTGAATATATAATTTGCTTTCAAACTTCAAACTTAAATAGCTTAATTCCAAACATATACAATATATGAAAGTTATTTCAACAGTGCTTATAGGGGAAATTTCATAATTAATATATATTTAATGACAATGGAGAGATGACGGACAGAGCTAATCACTTCATGTTCCATTCTCCTAAGGCAAGAATGTTTCAATAAGATCTTAATTTTTTCTAACCCTATTATTTTTAATTAAATAAATTTTACACATTTGCAATAAAAGCATATAAATTTAAGCATACCGATTGGTTTAATTATATTTGTTAAATCATTTAAAAGAAATGTGATTTCTTTAAAAATGCTACATTAACACAACAAAGCATTTTCTGGATTAAACCTTGAATTACTTTTTCAAGGAAAGTTTTTGTATATTGGAGTGGAAACAGCATTTACAATTATGGATATACAGTGAAAATAATAACAATTACTGCATAACACTTGTTGGGTTGGTTTTTTTTAGGGGGGGGGGGGGTAATTTAACCAAAGGTATTGCAGAAAAAAAGTGCCATGGTCAAAGTTGGGCAACATCAAGGTATTGATTTTATTTTTATGCTAATAACTTAAAAATTTTACAAAATTCAGATCAAATTTTGGGTAAACAATTGAATCTTAACTAAAAATAGTTATATACTTTGATACAGACACTAGTTTCTAAATTTTTCATATTAAGTGAGTAAATATTTTTTCTTATTTTTTTACAAAGTCCATTATGTTCAGGCCAATAACTTCAAGAAATTACACTCAACAGACTTAATTTCTGGCATGTATATAGGAAATATATAGGAAATTACTTTTTGTAAATATTAAGAAAAGCAGATAAGTGGTTTTGCTATTAGGCAGTCCCGAAGTGTGATAATAGGTTTTTAATGGAATTTGAGGTTTTTCCTTAATTTCTCAAAGGAACAGAGTTACAGTGACCCATATTTTGGTTTGTTAAGAGATCTTGGGGACATCTAACAGTATGCTGAATTTTGGATTCATAGGTTTAACTGTTTCAAAACGTGCCAGTCTAACAAACGGACGACCGACAATGGACCACAACTAAAGCTCAGATGACTTACAGTCAGCTGAGCTAAAAAACAAAACTGAAAAATCTTATGAGAGAATTAAGAAATATTTCAGTGTTTTTCTTTAAAACATTTTTTAACAGTCTGGAACGCAACCCCAGCTTATATAAACTACTTGCCTATTATTAAACTACTTACCAGCTGCTTCAAGCAAGGCCTCAAGACGAGCCTGAGTTTCTGGGTCTACAGACTTAAGATCAGCCCCTTCAATGTTTTCTGATGCCAACAAGAACTTGGAGTTATCTAGCACACCCTCACCATCATCTCCCAAATCCTCCTGTCCAAGAATGAAAGACTCCACCTGTAAGCAACAGGAATGTCGTTACAGAAGAACAACTTCTAGAGATCAAGATGTCATGAACATAAAGAGACAAACATTAAATGACAAACATTTATAACATACAAACATATGCTCACTTAATTAAGAGTTTCTGTAATGGATAAAACCTGAAAATCTCATATGTTATTCTTCAACTCATGAGAATCTCGGCAAAATTTGTCACCAAAAGCATCAAAAGCTATACAGACTACCATTCATTCTAAATCTTAATATAGGTCTGTCAATCGAAACAACTCCATGGTGAGGACTAATGATGACATATCCCTGTCAAGAGGAGACTGACATGCCAGCTATTCATTGTCTCATGATATTCAACCATTAATTGTGCACAAACTGTCATTTCACCTTTTTCAATGAAGAAACAGTCCAAAACTGTCATAAATAATCTGGCTGTCCATAAGAATTTGTGTTTGGGAATGTTTTAGCAAGTGACCCAGGGGTCATGAGGCTCAGCTAAGTAGGAAGACATTCACAAAAGAACTTTATCATCTGAATTTTGTAAGTGGTATCCCAATTAAACTTAAGCACAGCTTGGAAGATATGGGTAACAGAGACTTAATTTCAGGTTTCAAAGGAAATATTTCATGGACCTCCCCAGATGTCAAATTAGAAGATTCTAGGTCCAGCAGGTACGATTTGTTCCTGGTTAGAGGACAGATAGATGGACAATGAGTGATTGCTATCGGTCAGATGACTTTCAGTCAGCTGAGCTAAAAAAGAGTTATCAGGTAATGGATCTGAAGGAATTTCTTTTCTACTAATTACAATAAATAAGCATTCAGTGTTTTCTCACATAACATACAAGCACCTAATTCATAGCTGTGCATGCTGACAAAGTACAACTTGAATTTTTAAAATATCAAAAAAGCTGTAAAACATGCTGAACCCATTTGTACCCGGATAGATTGAAGCTGCCTCTGCTGTGGCCTCAGAATTTGGAATAGGTTTTTTCAGGTGTGAAATAACTGAAAACTTGAGCTTTCTGTATTTCATCTATTTAAGTATAAGTATAGAGTTCATCTAAGCAACATTAATTTCAATTTTTTTCTATTATAATTCCTGTTCCATGAATTTTTGTGGTGGCCACTGGCTAAATTTAGGGGTAAAACTCTTAATTATATGACGTTACTTTAAAGTTTAATCTGTGTTATAAAAACATCAAGGTTTTATGAAATGTCTTGAAGCTAATTGTAGTTATGGCCTGCTATTAACATTTGGCTTGTTTGGGATTGAAATTTTATTAAAATAAATTTTAAAGCAGCTTATCAGTGTCAAAGCTGTCACACACTAATCATACTAGGCTTAAACATATTTTGGTAACTTCCAAAATTATAAAACACTATTCTAAACGTCTAAAATTATCAATCAAATATATTACAAACCTTCTGAACCTATTTATCCAGATTTATTTAATTAAATTTTAAAAGGTGATTCTTAGTTAAATCCAGTTTAATCCGGATAAAACTGGGCAAAAGTTTTATCCACTGTCCTGGGTGAAAAAAAGTTTTATCTGGAAAAAAAAACAATCCTGCTTAAGGCAAACCTTACTGCATACTCCTGGAGTTTGTATACTCTAGTTGAGATGACCTTTAATACTCAATTAAAAACTGTACTAACTACATTCCAACCCTTGCAAGTGCTGTGTGGATGGAGTTCATCTTAACTGGACACCTGAAGACTACCCCAGGGACACCACAGTCACATCCCAGTTGGTTATTCAGACACCCAGAGGGTTTGTTTACACCAATTAGGGCGATTTCGGCCTCTGTTAATATCGACCACTAGCCTCAAATTGACCAGATCAGCCACCAGCGCTCAGCTGGCAACCATTTCGGCCACAACCCTGATGGAGCCACTGCTGGGCTCTGACTCTGGCCAGACAACCATATCGGCCAAGGCTTGAGCAGCAGGACACCATTTCGGCTGGGCTACCTCATTACAACAAACACAGTTACATCATAATTATAACTAGCTTATTCAACCAGAAATATGATGGACTTAATAAATATTATAACCAGTAGTTTTAATCCTTTACTCTTTGTATTTGGTTGTCACAAAACACCCCCCTTAAGGCCAAAACACACTAATGCGCGCGTCACGCGTCAAGCATCAAAATCCGGAAAAAGTCGCTCAACTCTATTTATCAATGTCAAAACAGACTAATGCACGCATCATGCGCGCGTCAAGCGTCAGCTTTCGTTCCTGAGTTCCGTCATATTTAGAAAATGTTTGGTCACAAACAGATGTATATTTGTTTACAAGTAATCTAATGCTGATTATCAAAAATACTACTTTAAGATAAACAATAAATACAATAGGTGCTTGGTTATTACCATCCAATCTGACGTGTCATGCGCGTTGTAGCCACGTTAGTATGTTTTGAATTTGTCGCGTGGCGCACGCGTGACGCTTGACGCGCGCATTAGTCTGTTTTGGGCTTTACTGTTCAGATTAATTTTAGTTTTCTCACACTTTGAATTTTGACACACTAAACATCAATGTTATGATTGATAACGTGATCAATTTTGGTGGATCCTTATGAATTTTTTTACACACATCCCAGAGATAACAAGCACGAGGTTAATGGCTTTACCAATCATAAATTTCACATAAATTAATAGATCCAGGTAAATTCAGGTAAGTATGGTGTCTTTGTGGTTTTAGCATATTTGTAAATAAATGTTTATAGTATATCCCAGTGGAGACATTGTAGAATTTAGGAACAATAAGGGAAATATCATCCGCCAGTACCTGGTGTATTGTCATCCAAGATCTAGTTAAAACAGGTTAATGACATATGATTAAGGTTATTTAAGTAATTATAGGTGGGGAGTCCTGAAATAAATTAAAACCATATATGATTTGTTTGAAGAAATTTATAAAAAAAAAAAAATACTTGTATATTTGACAATATGTCATTTTGATTTCAATTAAGGATAAATTGCAATTGGCCACCAGTTCAGGTATGAAGGACTAACTAAGACCAGGTGAACTTCAAAGAAAGGTGATAAAAATGCAAATTCACAGATTTATACTTCAAATATGTATAAAATCCCATGGAAATAGCCAGAAGTCCACTAGAATGTTAAAATCTAACATTTATATATATGTATTTCAGCCTATGTAATGTTAAGTTAGATTGTTTTGGTACTGCCGGTAAAGCATGTATTTTCCTTTTTGTCGCCTGGTGACAGTTTTTTCCGGGGAATCCCCTTGGAACTGCATGATGGTTAACAGTGTCAAAATTATGTCAGTCGTCTTTTTTTTAACTTAAGACATAAAAAACATTCATGAATTTCAGTAAGTAAGCTTTATTGAACATCTTTTCATATTTATTTTGTTCAAAACATATTCTGAGATTTGTCAAAGCATGAAGTCTATCAAGTCTGACAGCCGCCATCTTGAAAATTGGTGACATCGCTCGACCTTCATAACACGCATCATAAACATAGAAAATGGCTTAAGGAATGTGAAATATTCAAATTTTAAGTACAAAATGATAATAATTAAGATAGATATCAATCTTTTGTGGAAGTTTTATATGAGTAATTGTCATGACAACATGGCACTGTCAGTTTAAACATTGCGCTTGTTGGCGAACTTTGTGTCACTTTGCCGACTCAGTTCCACCAATCGGCTTGCCAACACAGTCCTAATTAGAATTTCATTTATATTCACGAGAAATTCACATGTAAATAAATAAAAAATTATTAACTTTACGGTAGGAGTGTCCTTGATCCATATAGAAACATGTTAAATGGTGTAGCATAGATATTGAACGCAAATTATTGGCACTGAAAATTGGATTAGGACGGTACGTCTACCGTGAGTTATGAATTTAGGGCATTAATTTTGTGACAGCGGTCCAGGGGGCACAGCAAACAGAATCGGTTAAATGTAATATATTGATGATTATCTATATTATTTTGAGTACAACTTAAAAGTTTGAAATATAACAATATCCCTTTATTATAAAGTACTAGACTATAATTTACATACAGCAATTACACCTGAATTATATTATGGTTTACATCTTGCACAATTTTCCTTGGTTACCAGTCCTGGATTACCTTGTTTACTTTATAATACTGTGACAGTTTTAAATATTTTTGAGTTCATTTCAGAGTTGAAACCTTTCTTTTTGGGGAAACATGACCACAGCACATTTTTTAAGCCAAATCTAGATGACAAAATAATTTCCTATGGTATATTTCATTACTCACAGCCTAGACCCTTGGTAATATGTTCTGGAGCTGGTAGTATTCAATTTCTGGATGACCCTTTTTGTACAGACACCATACCATCACCTGAGAAGCTTTGCATGGACATTTTCTTTACAATATTATAATGAAATAATTATATTAATGATTTTTTATTGCCCAGTGAAATGCTTGTTTGTTGAAAGTTTAAACATAAGATATTTTGTAAGCTAATATTAATATATGTTACTTGGTTAATATAAAATAATCTATTAAAGAGAGCTTTTCTTGATTAAAAAAAATCATATTCAAAGCCTGTTTGGCTTGATTTGGGGAATAAAAAAAAAATAAAAATTAATACCAACAAGCTTATATATATTAAATGGAAAATTGATTTAAATAGGTACATCTCAATATTCTGAGGTCTGATTGGGTCCGAAGGGGTGTTAAGTCTGACCTGGTGTTTAGTGGTGTTTCGTCACACTTACCAAACACACCGGTGATTTGGGTGTTTAGGCAGACCCTTCAAGAAATATGCAGATGTTCTAGAAACGAATAACCTGTAAGTTGCGAGCAATTTTAAAATAGGTGCGACCTTATGGTTCAATAAACTACCTTAATAGGGCGAGGTTAGAGAAAAATAAGGCAATATATGTATCACACAAGAGAACCTATTAACATTATTAATCACCAGTTTTAGGCACCAGGCATTCCTACTCGATCTTAATACTGGTGTTGCATCTTTTGTTAATACAAAAATGACAAAGGTAGTTTCTAACACTAACAGGTCTTTCCATTTGGATCTATGTGACCAAGTATTTTCTTTATTCCGACGTTTTTGAATAGGTTGAAATAATTAACAGCGTGCTTCGTGCGACCCCCTATAACATCCGGTGTAACGGGTCCTACTAAATACCGAAATACCCCGGAATACCCAAAAATACCCCGGAATATCGCTTTATTTCCCTTCTTAATGTTAAAATATTCTGTAAAATATATGTTGCTTGTTTTTGTATTTAAAATGAATAAATTATTTTTCATAATTTATATATTTGTTATGTTAAAGTGAGGCCCAACTCAAGAGGTTTGCAAGGGTGCAAGTTTATGTGACATTTTATTTCCGTGACACCGCCGCTCCTTTCAGCCCCATGGAATATTCGGCCTACCTGATTACCGTCTGTTCTATTTGCCACACTAACTAGAATAAAGCTGGAAAACTTTCCTATGTCACAAAACCCTAAGAATATGGCCAGAATGTCATATCTTATCATGTTGTTTGTGAAATATTAGAAGAATTTACACATTTATTCTGTTATTCCGGGGTATTTTGGGGTATTCCGGTATTTAGTAGGACCGCGGTGTAACATATGCCATTTTCCCGGAATTTTCTTGTCTGAACTATTTGGCTTCATGCAACCCTGGCCGGAGCCTACGATGTCACGTGATTTCCCAATACTAAGTCCACCGTGTAATCACTTACGGGTTTGTTTAGTGTTAATTAATTATGAAACCTTTATTTGTTCTTACGTGTTTGTTTAGCGTGTGTTTTTGTTTTTGCAACCAGGCTACTGTTAATTAAGCACCGACACCACTGAGTCGTGTCAATCAACATCAGAATTTAATGGCTTCTTTGATGATACGTTGCAATGAAAGAATTTGTCCAAGAGAGCTGTAATGAAACAATAATTATCACAAAGGGATGATTTGTTTATAATTTAGAATGAAGTGCACAACTTATACCACTCAAGAGGCGAGTTTGGTTAACATTTTCTTTCCATCTATCACAGATTACATAAGTATAGGCTTCGTGCGACCATGTGCGACCATGCTTTGCTAACACCAGTCGCACGAAGCAAACCACTCAAGCATACCAGGTCACGTGAGGGGGTTCGCAGGAAGGTGACCTCTTCGTGCGACCCCCGGTCACAGGAAGGGGGGGCCAATAATTAAAGAATATAGTGGACAAGACACGGTGTCCTGTCTGTATGAATTGGGTCATAAACATGAAAGGCACAAAAATTTAGGAGGGAGTATAGAATCAGGCCTACATGGACGAGGTTATGTGTTTATACAGACAGACGTAATGATGTTTAAGAATCATGTAATGGAGAAGTAGGAGGCATGTCGATGTCATATCATCAGGCATGCCATAGCTTATGTTGATTACTACTAAAATGAGACGGTCCAGTCAGTTTAGAGAAACGGATCTGCTAAAAGGGACAAGAGTTGAATAGCAATGTTAGGTTATAATTATAAATGTAAAGGCTAAAGCAATCATGTTTAGCCGTCAGTTCAGACTCCAGTTAAGCACCATGTGACCTCCGAGGCTTCCATTGAACATGTTTCATGGCAAGGTCAGCCCAGTGTCTGCACAACCCGTAAAGGTCACGTAAATGAAAATAAAGCCTCCCCTTACCTCCGACACTTCGTCATCTTCACTTCCAGACAAACTCGGGATAAAATTGGGTGGAATCGTAGCCAAAACCCTACTTTTCTCCATCCCTTGTGGTGACGATCCTACGCTCGCCTGAGCACCCTCCACAGCTTTTGCATTTGTATCATTTTCCGTTGAATCATTTTGACTGACATTCTGCATTTTGGTGTACCTTATATTCTAGCAGACACATTGATTGCAATAAAGCATGAAAGAACGACGGGTATTTCCGAACTTTTCATGTCAAAATTACTTCATTCAGTTGCCATCTGAGCCGCCATTACAAAAGTTCTATGAGGAGAGCCCGGATGTTGGCCACCATAATCTCGCTCGACAGATGTTTCACGTGATTTTAACATGGATTCCTACCTACCAATTTTGTAAATGTGCTAAGTGAATAATAATTCATCAACCACAGGAAAACGTCAAGAAAAATCAAAAGAGCAGGCTGGATAGAAATTGACCAGACAAGTAAAGAATATATTACTGCGGAAGGCTGAAGTTACAATGAACATGAAAATGCTAGAATAGCCCCCAGGGAGGATCGAACTCCCGACCCCTGGTTTACAAGACCAGTGCTCTAACCACTGAGCTATGGAGGCTGCTTCGTTTTATCCGGCCTTTTCATGGGCTTACATGATAGCAGGCCTATAATCACAACGCGAAAAATATTACTATTTTAGAACATTTTAAAATTTGTTACATAATGTTTCAGTGGAATATAAAAGTATATTCAAACAAAAAAATCAAAGATATAGAAAAATTATAACATGTTTTCTAAGAATTTATCAGATTTATTGGTGTGATTTTAATGTGATATTGAAATTTAATGAAAAGGTATATTAATTATTATATAAATTATATAATTATAATTCGAATTTTAACAAAATTGGAATTAAATCAAGGCTCTATAGTAACGTTTGTCTGTATAGCAGAAATATTTAAATTACATCAAACAATGTAATGAGAAATGTTTTCATTTTTATAAAATCTAACACATAAATGATTTTGAAAAATATTCTAATAAAAATTCTAGAAAACGTACATCTTAAAAACCTTTAAAACTTGTTTAGAACCATACAATTTTGTGCTAACAGTATATGCATGGATTATTCGTTTAGAAAAAAATTACATTTTCAGAGCAAATATATAATGTACAACCTATATATTTAAACGTCCAAACGTGTCGAAAGGGCAGGTTTTATATATATTTTGTATATATATTTATATATATATATATGTATGTATGTATATGTATATATATATATATATATATATATATATATATATAAAAGGAGGAATAATAATTAAGCTGCTTTTGATTTATCTTTTAATTTATTGATTTGATATAAGAATAGCCTATTAGTAGGCCTATACAAAATAAATATAATATAGGCCTAGGCCTAGAAAGATTCTGCAAAATCAGTGTTTACACATACACTCTCTATAGTCACTACTGTCATTTTTTTGAATGTTCATATATCATAAGCTTTCTAAAATAATATATAAAAAATAACAGGAAATCCCAACAAAACAACGCATGAACAGCGGATGCATGTAAACTTATTAAGAAAAATGTGCATGCATGCAACGCATCAGGGGCGGATCCTGGATTTAGGAAAAGCCAGGAGGGGTCCAAACTCGAGGACAAGGCCTAATGACAAAACCTAGGAAAAATGTCCCCAGGTCCGGGAAGGGGGGATCCAGGCCGCAAAAAATCGATCTGAAACCCTCAAATAGATGGCGGCAGCTAAAAAAAGGTGGAGTCCGGACCCCATGTATGCATGGACCCAGTCTTCCTCCGGATCCGCTTCTGAGGCTCTCTGTGCATATTAATTAGCTGGCCAATACACGAGTATAGGGAAGAGTAGGAACCATGCATTCAACATTTGATCTTTTATTTTATTTCCCCCTACCGGGTTTCACGGGTTTTACCCACCATTCGGATGCAACCCGGGATTTACCCGGGTTAGTCTATTTTAATTACCCGGGTTTAACCTGGCTTGGGTAAAATAGGCTGTACCCTGGTTTTACCCATGAATGCTGCCTTTTATTCAGACCCATATTTTCCCTAGTTTTAAACATATAGTAAATGTAAAAAAAGACAACATTTTTATATATTTTAATCCACACAGTTCAATATATGGTATGAATTCAATGCATCCTGGTGTAGCTGCTTATTTATTCTGGGAGGATATTGGGCTGGGGCAACATGCAATCGAAAAATTTAAAGAGAAAAAAATAACACTTTTTTTACTGGAATAAAATTTAGAGCCTAAACCTAAAATTATCAGGACTGCATATTATTATCCGAACTTATAAATGAAACAGAAAGATACTTACCAGACTAGATAAAAGCTAGGACTGCTCTTTGGTAGTGAGTGGCTAAAATTATCAGGACTTTATATTATTATCTGAACTTATAAATGTAACAGAAAGATACTTACCAGACTAGATAAAAGGACTGCTCTTTGGTAGTGAGTGGCTCTTCACCTGGGTAGCCGACACTGTCGTAAAACCAGCCCAACGGTGAAAAAGAAGCCATACCTTGGCTGGCCGGGATGCCAGCCTCTTATATAGGGTCCACTTAATTGTCTGGTTCAAGAGAGAGTGAGTTTCTGAGTTTTTCACCCTTAAATACAGGCTACAGAAGGCAGGGTAGAAACCCTGCATTGTGATTGGTTATGGGGCATCTCTATATTGACTGTCAATAAGTGTTGATGCTCCACCCCTGCATGGCCAACTGAGGTCAAGGTCAAAGGGCAATAATGTAACACTGGTTATATATATGCATGGTATCTGAAGAGTGAGAACAGCTCTAATCACTCTTGACATGTAAGAGAGTGATACAAACCAAATTAAGGCAAAATGACGGACTGATATATATATATATATATATATATATATATATATATATATATATATATATATATAGGCGGTCAATTGTCAATTATGTCGATTGTCCGTAGAGTATTAATATTTCTAAGCTTATTTTCACTGTTGCGTTGAGAGTATGAGGTATTTTAGCACATTTTTACTCTTGCGTGGAGAGTTGTTGACGGGGAATATCGCTGGGTGCGATGTAATAGTGTATGATGGAATAGCAAGAAACTTTGTTGAGAGGAACGCCGTTTGAAGTTTCAACAGTTGGGATTTAATACAACGATTTTGGCGTTGGTTAAAAGCTGCCATGGTCAAATGTGGATGTCATTATGAGACCGCATGTAGTGACGGGGGCATGAGAGAGCCAAGAGGTCACTAGAGAACCTGCTTCTTGTGACATAGGTACCAGCCACTTTTCTTTTGGAGAGATTACTCCTTTACAGTCTTTACAGTCTTCTTGAAGTGCCAGTTTCTTTGTGAGAACCCTTGTGAGCACCTTGTGTCAGGGCACCTACTTGTCATCATGTACGCCACATTGTTCCATTTGCCACCCTGTACGGCCAATTGATGAACAATAAATTGGGTCATATGCAGATTGGAGTTCCTGTTGATTGAGGCTGGCCTACATCTTTCCTGGTGCCAGAAGTGGGATCCCTTTGTTGTTTTTGGATCGAGGCGACATAAGTAGATCAGCTCAATGGAAACAAAAGGTGGCTGGAGTAACATCAGACTTTGCCAGAATCAGGTTGAACATTGTAACAAATGGGACTTTGTGTCTGAACATTTTAATGCTGTCAGCTTGGCAGTAGCGTTGTTGCATAAGCCACCAGAGCAGTCGGTTTTGCATGATGTTTATTGATCTTTATATATAGCACACATTCTTGTGTAAGTGCAAGGTAAGAATATTCTCTGGTAAGTCATTTCATTTTGATTGGCAATAACATGGTTGTTCTATATGTTATGATGATCAATTCATAAATGAGAGATGCTGATACACATATTGACATATATCATGAGTGGTGTAATCTTTGATGCAAATTTGAGGTCATATATGGTGAGTTATGTGATAATGTGTTAATTTTTTTAAATGTATACTCATGATCTTGGAGTGTTTTGCAACTTTAATACTATGAAATGTGTTTAATGTGGTGATTTAGTTCACTGTTATGTGAATGGTCTGGATAATAAGTGACTTGAAATAAGGTACATCTGTGATTTAATATGTAAACTTTTGGGCCTACTATTTGGTAAGCAAATAATCTGAGCACTGTCATTGTATGAGCAACGGACCAGCTAAGGTTGTGTTAATTATTGTATGAGATGGTGACCTTTTCCGGGTACACTTGCCAAGGATTAAGTTTATTGTTGACTGCGTAGACGGCTGCTGAAGGCGGAGAGGGGGCAGCTGCGCTCGCCGAAAGAGAGATTGAGAGGCTGCGACAGAGAGTGCAGAAGCTAGGGGCTCGTGGTGGAGCTGCTGATGATCACGCAGGGTTTGGCGGCAACCCGATCAGGCTGTTATATGCACCGCGTAAACTTCAGTGGTGAGAGGAGTCAGTTAGATAATTGGATCCGGGAGGCTCGTGCAGCGGCAATGCACCAAAGATTAGGTGGCAGGGAGGCAGCTGATTTCCTTATTGCAGACCTTGATGGACCTGCCAAGTCGGAGATTCGTTTCTCAGGGAAAACGAAAGAAGGGATCCAGAGACGATTTATCGGATTCTTGAGCACATTTTCGGCGATGGACGATCAGAAACTGCACTTCTTCGAGCTTTTGGGAATCACATGCAAGGGAAAGGTGAGAGCTTGTGTGATTATTCACACTCATTAATAGAGTTATTGGATAGAGCGTGTCAGGCTAATCCCTACATAGTGCCTAACAGGGACAGAGCATTGCGAGATACATTTATAGACAATCTGAGTGATATCCGATTGCGGAGAGCATTGAATCTTACCATGATGTTACGTCCCGGAGACAACATTTCGTCAGACTAGAGATGAAGCCATTAAGTGGATGGCTGAAGGTACGCGTAGCAATTAAACGTACGAGGATTGCTAGGGAGGCTAGGTTGGATGTTCGTGCTGGGGAGGCAACAGCCCAAACACACAGATGTTCCGAGAGCTCATGGTTAAGCAGCGGAAATTGGTAGATCGGCTTGAACCACAACAAAACCGTCAGGATAGGATGGAGGCTGAGTACCATCGGATATTCGAGAAGCTACGTTGCAGTTCTAGTCAGCCGACTCAGGTACCTAAAGTAAAGAGATGTTATGAGTGTGGTAGCGTTGACTACACTATCCGTGATTGTCCCAAGAAGTGCGAAAGGAAAGGCCAAGGAAATCGTAAGGAGAAAGGATCTAGTGGAAACCAAATAGAGGCTATTAAATCTGCAAGTTCAGCTTTAACTGCAGAAATGAAGAAGTTCCTTGGAAATCGACCTGTCAGAAGTGTAAAAATTGGCGGCGTAGATGTTGACTGTCTGTTGGATATCGGGTCCATGGTTTCCACATACCAAGGATTTTATGATCAGTACCTGTCAGGACATGAACAACCTTTGCCAGAGTCAGAGATAATTATTTGGACACGAAACGGACTTGAAATACCCTACAGAGGATTGGCAGTCCTGAATGTAGAAGTCTATGGAAAGAAATTCGAGGGAGCTGGATTCATGGTAGTTAAAGACACCCCTGCGACCAGGGAGGATCGGACAGCCCTTCCAGGACTTATTGGAACTAATGTGCTGTGTAACATACCAAAATTCTCAGGGATGCTGAAGTTCTCACCCGAAAGGAAAGTGTCAGGTTTTGTCAGACTCACAGGTCAGGGAGTTTTACTACCCCCCAACAGCATTAGTTGCTGTCCCGTGTTTGGTAGGGTGAAAGAAGACTTAGCACTCGTGGAGCCTTTAAAGTCATGCCTTCCAAGTAGAGTTTTGATTTCCCGTACCCTAGTTACACCAAGAAATGGGGCACTTTATGTACAGATTGCTAACCCAGGTCAGAGGGACGTTACACTTAAGCCAGATAGCCGTATTGGTTCGTTTCAGAGAGCAGACGACATTGTGGACTCAAGCAGAGCACATCCGGTTGATGTTAGGGATAGTGCAGGAGAAATACTTGTGATACCTGCAGAAGGCTCAGAGACTAGTACAGATGGAGTCGTTCCAAATGTCGATCTGTCTGGGTTCCGTGGAGCTGAGCATGAGCTAACCCAGGTGCAACAGCTGCTACAGGAACATGTCAAAGTGTTCAAGTGTGGTGAAGAGCCTTTAAGTTGTACAGGAACAATCAAGCATGCCATCAGGACCGTAGATGACGATCCAGTGACGCAACCATACCGTCGGATCCCACCTCATTTGTTTGCAGAGGTTAGAGAACATCTGAATTATTTACTGAAGAAGGGAGTGATACGGGAAAGTACATCCGAGTTCGCGTCTCCTATTGTGATTCTTAGGAAGAAGTCGGGGGAACTTCGAGTGTGTATAGATTATAGGAAGCTGAACCAGAAGGTTAAGAGAGATGTTTTTCCGTTGCCTAGAGTGGAAGAGTCGTTAGAGATTATGTCGGGTGCTAAGTATTTCAGCACATTAGATTTGGTATCAGCTTACCACCAGATCGAAGTCGAACCTCAAGATCGGCACAAAACGGCATTCATCACGCCGATGGGACTATTTCAGGCAGTCCGGATGCCATTTGGCTTGGCCAATGCTCCGACAACAGGGTAAAGGCTAGTAAACAGGGTTTTCAAAAGCAGAGATTAACCAGGGTTTGTTGATTTTATTTGGATGACATCATTATTTACAGTAAAACATTTGAGGAGCACCTGCAGAGGATGGATATTGCTTTCTTCAGGCTGCAAGAGCACGGCTTGAAGCTCAAGGCAGAGAAATGTGTACTTTTCGGTGAGAGAGTCAGATTTCTGGGACATATCATCTCGTCCGAAGGCATAAAAACCGACCCGAAAAAGATTGCAGCAGTCAAGCAGTGGCCATGTTCTCAGAATTTTCAGGAGCTACGTCCTTTCATCGGATTTACGTCCTATTACAGGAGATTTATACAAGGTTTTGCAAAGATGGCCGACTCACTCCACAAGCTGATTGGAACTCTGTTAGCACAGAAACAGGAGAAAAAGGTCAAGATAGGAAACCTATGCAACATGAGCAAGCGTTTCAGGATCTGAAGCACACGTTCACGGAGGCACCCGTCCTAGCCTTCCCAGATTTCTCAAAACCATTTTGTGATTGAGACAGATGCGTCACACATTGGGTTAGGCGCTGTACTTGGCCAGTGGCAGGATGACAGACTGAGAGTTATTGCATCTGCAAGTCGGGGCCTACGGCGACCTGAACAAAATATGGACAATTATAGTTCCATGAAATTGGAATTTTTGGCACTTAAGTGGGCGGTTGTGGTCAAGTTTCGTGAATACCTTCAGGGCAGTTTCTTTGTGGTATACAAAGACAACGACCCACTCACGTACCTCATGAGTAAGAGCAAGATATTAGCAGTTGGACAGCGCTGGGCATCATCCCTTGCCGGTTTTCAATTTGAGATAAAGTATCTTCCGGGGAAGCATAACGCCAATGCAGATGCATTGTCAAGGGTGGAGAACCGACCCTGGGACAAAGAGGAAGTTGCAGATGTATGTTCCATGGCTGCAGAGACCACCGCGTTGGGTTTAGGAGTGTTGACTGAGGCGTTAGAGGAGACCTGGGATGGCAGGGAGAGGTCAGTTGCGGAGTTAGGTGTAGTGATTGCAGGACCTAGGGAGATGCAGGCAATCACGTTACCTACACTGACCATGTCTGAGTGGTCTCGAGCAAAAGTCAAGACCCGGTAGTGTCATCAGTAAGTTAGAAAGTAAAAGGAGGCGTACAGCCACCCTTGAAGTGGACAAGACAGCGGAGTCGGGAGGAGCGACTACTTCTCAAGCAGTGCAAGCGTCTCGAAGTAAATGAAGGAACATTATACCGACTTGTGTCTGATCCAAGACTGGGAGATTTTTAGAGATCGTTGTTCCCAAGTGTTTGAGATCAAGGATAATGTGTCGTTATCACGATGAACAAGGACACCAGAGGTTAGAGCGGACTTTTACCGTGGTGAGGACCAAGTGCTATTGGCCTCATATGGAGACTGAGTTGAGAGACTACATCAACCAATGTGAACGATGTGTAGTGTCTAAGGAAGTGAAAGTTCAGACTCCCATGGGAAATTTACAGCAACCCGTCCATTAAAGGTAGTCTCCATTGATTTCACCTTGTTAGAGAAAGCGAGTGATGGGTGAGAAAATGTTCTCGTGTTGACTGACGTGTTAACAAAGTGGGTGGTAGCAGTGCCTACTAGGGACCAGAAGGCCCTAGTGATAGTGAAGTAGTGGTTTAGTCGGCATAAAGCACCTGTCCGGATACACTCTGATAAAGGCAAGGATTTCGAGGCAAAGATAGTACAACAACTTTCTAAGCTGTACGTAGTGAAGAAATCCCGCACCACTAGACTCAGACCTGAAGCGAACGGTCAGACTGAGAGTTCAACCGAACCATGTACGATTTACTGCGTACAACTTCCATATGAAAAGAAGCGCCGTTGGACAGAGCATTTGGCCGAAGTGGAGTTTTCATACGACACGTCCCCCCCCCCCCCACCCCACAAAAGCACTGGCTTTTCCCCATTTTATCTACTATTTTGGCGAGAACCTAGGTTACCAATAGATCCTTTGCCAGATTTTGCTACAGAGGAGGAGTGTAGTCCAACCAATTGGGTTTCGTTACACCAAAGGAGAATTGAAGAAACATACGTACATGCTAGAAAAAAGGTGGACGAAGCAGCTGGACAGCGCAAGAGGTACAAGGACAAGAGAGCTCAAGATGCACAATTGTATGCTGGACAAAGAGTTTCAGTTAAACAGCATCCTAAGGGGAGAGCAAAGATTTAGGATGCCTATTTGAATAGTGTGTACAAAGTACTGTATCAGATATAAGGACAGAACGTGTACCAGATAATCGACGGAGACGGATTCGGTGAACCCCGATGGGTTAACAAGGCTGAACTAAAGCCATGCACGTTGATTGAACTTTCTGGAGCCAAACGAGAGGTTGGCCCAACCTGCGATTCCAGGACAGATGAATTGAAAGAGCCAGTTGTGCCTGAGGAATGTGAGGATGATGAGGATCTACTTATGCTGTAGTCACAAGCAGATGTACTCCTGGGACTTCGCTCAAATAGAGATGAGTCAGACGTGCACACGGAAGTAGAGCAAAATGATGACAATCCTTATTCCCCACCACTTCTTTGAAGTAAACGCACTACTGCGGGATACCATTCCAATCCTTATAGGGGGCCTAGATCTGTTTAATGTAAAAGAAACGTTAATATACAAGTACTGTATTTATAAGTGATTTATGCTATGCTGAATGTACTTGGTCATTCTGCTTTGTAGATTTCTGTCACAAATTGTGTTAACCTTGTTTTCATTAGGGCTATGTAAGGTTATGTAGATGTACGATATATCTAGTCTTGCACGGGACGTTGCAAAGGAGGGTGTGCATGTAGGAGGGTTAATCCCAGATATATCTTTTATTATAGGTCCAGGCGGTCAATTGTCAATTATGTCGATTTTCTGTGGAGTATTAATATTTCTGAGCTTATTTTCACTGTTGCGTGGAGAGTATGAGGTAAATTTAGCATGTTTTTACTCTTGCATGGAGAGTTGTTGAAAGGAAATATCGCTGGGTGCGATGAAGGGATAGCAAGAAACTTTGTAGAGAAGAACGCCGTTTAAAGTTTCAACAGCCCTTGTCGTGATTTAATACAGCGATTTTGGCGTTGGATGAAGGCTGCCATGGTCAATGGCATGGTGGATGTCATTATGAGACCGCATGTAGTGACGGGGGCGTGAGAGAGCCAAGAGGTCACTAGAGAACCTCTAGAAAGTTTCGGTACCAGCCACCTTTTTTGGAGAGATTACTCCTTTATTCTTCTTGAGGTGCCAGTTTATTTGTGAAAGCCCTTGTGACACCTTGTGTCAGGGCACCTGCTTGTCATTCTGTACGCCACATTGAGCCATTTGCCACCCTGTACGGCTAATTGATGAACAATAAACATTGTCATTTGCAGACTGGAGTTCTTGTTGAACGAGGCTGGCCTTCACCATGGAAAATGGCTGCTTCTTGATTAGGGTGATGTGGTCAGAGCCACTTTGCTTATACAACCAACATTCATAAAATGTATAAGCCTTTATGTATATAATCATTGCTTACCAACCAGGAAACTAAGATAGGATCGTCATGTTTACATCAAAGTAGATAACATGTGAAACACCTTGTAAATTAACTGGGCAAAACCCTAATTAAAACCCGAGTAAAATACTTTTTACCCAGGTTTTACCCACTGGGTTGGGTAAAATCGGTTTTACCCTGCATTGGTTAATGCGACCACTGACCCCTATATTGAGTAACTAGTTTAAAAGTATTGATGTGCAAATGGACTACCACGCGCTAGAAATAAATTGGTCAAGGTTTTCATACGCAATGACGTATTTTCGAAGATAAGGGCGTGTGATAATGTGAGCGACCTTTGTAGATTGAATCATGGATCGACCTGTCGGAAAATATTCGTCCGGTCGATATCTGGAAATGATATAACGGATATAGGCTCATGCTGTGAAAGTGTTGATGAAGTTCAATTTTGGTGTAAATCCTAGCGTAAATTACTCCAGAATGAGTGTTTTATCGGTTTTTTTATAGTATATTTTACCAATAGCACTTGGTGCGTGTGGCCAAACGGCCATCTGTCGAGTGTGATCCGTTACGTCACAGGCGAAAATGACATCACGCCACGTGGTGTTTCCCTGAAAGGAGTCCGTAAACGAATGTACATCATGGGGGGGGGGGGGGCGGTGTTGTTGTTCGTTATGTTTATAGTCCAGTACAGCAATGCCACGATGTCTAGGGCATTTGTCAAAATATTCAGTTAAAAAGTTCCCAGGAACATGGGGTAAATTAAAATTCCATATCACTATATCTTCCTGGCAGGGTTTGCGTCCCCATATCGGACGCTTTTTTAATTGGTATAAGAAAAATACTACGATGAGAAACCCAGTGATGTGGTTGATAAAAGAAGCTCTTAGGGAGAAAAACTGTAATTCGAAATTAAGGTCTCTGTGGAATTATTTTATACAAACATGAAAACTGCATGCATGGTGTGCATGGGCCTGGTGGTGCTTGAATGACATGCACGGTCATAGCGGAGGATAAACACAATGGTTGAACAAATTCTTTGCTAAATTCACTGAAGATCTAAGATTTTGAATCAAACATTAACTCTGAAGAGATTAAACACAATTTGACTGAATTTTGTGTCAATGAAAGTGTTGTATTAAGTAAACTGAAAGAGTTGACAAATTATAAGAGTGTGGGAGGCTGATGGTATTCATTCAAGGTTTATAAATGAATATGTTGTTGTAGTATAACAATCACACTAATTCTAGCAACCTTCGGTAAAAAGGCATAAAACTAAGACTATGGAAAGAAGCAATAGCACTGTTAATACCCAAGAAAGGGAGAACAAGTTTCAGTTCAGTTATGGTCCAATGATTCTAACTGGTTTTGTTGGAAAATTACTTGAAAAAAAAATAATTGCAGATCAATTAACTGAATGTCTGGAGACCGCAGGTTTAACAGCCGATGGGCGTTTCGGATTTATGAAAGGCGGGCCTTTTAAACATCAGCTGGTAAAAGTGGTAGATAACTGCAAGTATAGACAGATGTATTGGATTCTATTGATCCAATGGATGTGATGTAGTCAGAATTTAGAAAGGCCGACAAAGTATCACATGATGGAATTTTGAAGAAATTGAATTCTTTTTGGGCAAAGGATAATTCCTTAAAATGGACCAAGAACTTAATCATGCAACACCCATCCAAAAGAGTGAAGTTTTTATGAAGGGTTATCTATATGTCAGAAAAGTTTGAGTGGTGTACAAATACAGAAGGATATACATGTTTACATATTTACTCCAGATGTACCGTATATGACGTAATAAGCGCCTGGGCACTCTCAAATATTTTTATACCCTAATCCCCCCCCCCCCCCCCCAAATTATTTTTATACCCTATTAAGCGCCCCACCCTCAGCCCCATATCTGCCAACTTCCTAAGTGAAAAAACCTTTGACAGCTGAGCCGATGTGTGACATGGAATGGCATCGCCAGTAATTGTCCTTTTGGTCCTTCATTGTGCTTGATATTGCATGCAAAAATTAAAAAAAAACTGAAATTCTGGCTCTCAGACTCCAGCGTATTTTATTAACTTCTCCACCAGCATGGACTTTCATTTTATGACAATTGAAATTACTGCCAACATGCACACGCACGATGTCTGACGCTATTTTATCACGAGTACACGCAAATAATTTGACGAGAAACTACGTACGATACACACGTGTCAGAATTCCCATTTAGTGCTTTTTGCAGCGGTAGCAATCTGAGCAGGCGGGATAACTTGCATTTTTTATTTCATATATACCAACTTTCACATTAAACAGCAACGATAAAGTAAAAAGTTCATCTGATCGTGCAACACGTTGATTACTCATGATTTGCAAATAATCAAATGGGGGCATTTCAGCTGTATTTGTTTTATAACTATTATTTAAGAGAGAACATATTAATTTTTAGAAATTATAATCACCAAAAAAAGTATATTTTATTAAATGATACATCCACACACGTACCTGAATTCCACGAGGATTATCATCGTAAGGGGACAGACCTTGCACGATACAGCCGTGTCGGTCAGTCATTCAAAATGACTGGCATATTGACAAAATACGTCTCTATTGTTTTAATAATATTAACCCACAAAAAAATATATATAAATTATGAGAAATAACAAATACCAAGTAAATATATTTTATTGAATGATACATCCACATACGTACCTGAATTCCACGGGGATTATCATCGTTAGGGCTTCATTAGCGCCGGTGGTTTCAAGCCCGCGTGTGGACAAAATACGTCTTTATAGTTTTATTTACATATTTTCAAATAAAACATATAAATTATTAGAAATAACTAAAACCAAGTAAATATACTAGTATTTCATTGCATGAAACATCCACATATGTAACTGAATTCAGGTCATCCGATCAGCATGGCAACCTGCAGGGCCGGCCTTCACGGAAAACGTTATCTATGACACAACCACTTTTTCTGTTCTCCGAACTAATATTATTATTATATTAAAGGATAAATCGTGACGGAGATAGAATAAAAACTGGCGATAACTTTTAAGCTTGGCGAGGAGAAATGAAAGCATTACATTGCAGGAATTAGGTCATACTATTTCTTGATCATCACTTCCAGGGACATGTGAGAATTGTTTTTTAGTGAATAGCAGGAATTCATTTTCTTTAAATGATTCATTGTAAAGTGATATCCGTTTAAATAGGTAAGGTACGTTCACAGACCAAACAATTTCAACAAACGCCTACCAGCACATCATAATACTGATTTTTAAGGTGTATGCAACTATTCTCTGACTGTCACACCACTAGAGATGTGAACGACCAGGTTCTTTTAAATTTCAAACCAACTGGCTGAAACTCATGCTTATGTACACTCCAAATAAGAGTTTCTCTGGAGAGGCGCTCCATACATACAAGCACTGATGATCATAAAAGTTCGACAATAATCACAGAAACAACCATCAAGTCCGTTAATCACAGTTCACAGATTGGACCCTCGTTTACACTTCTCCTGATCACATGACACTAGTGACATTGGAGTGTTGCGCTGCCCGGCTCACCGTTTGTTCGCGCTGTGTTCACAGTACAATCAGTCCGCCTACACGGAGCTGCGACCACCAACAGTCCTTCGTTGGTGTACTGGTATAACTCTCAAGACACAGTTTACCCAGTACTCACTAGTTGGCGCATTGACTTAATTAGAGTCAATGTCTTTCACAGCCGATGTCTCCTGGAATCATGCAGCTCTAGGCAACCGAATATGCCTCCACACAGCATAAATAATGTCTCGGTCTGTTCTTGGAAGCGCTCACAACAGGTTTAATTTGCTAGATTTACCAGTCCGTCGGCAAAATGCGATACTCGGTCTGAAGTCCGTTACAGAGAAATCACCGTGGCCTTCCTCAGACACCGACAATCTACACTTTTTTTTTTATTTTAATTTCATCTATTTTTTTGGTGGAGGTAACCGCCTCCATTTTTAATGCTTACTCAATTACGGATTTGTATAACTGGAGAATTCCATTCCGGTTTCGTACTACGTGACAGGGCAGTATCACAATCTACACTTATAGACATCATCTCTAAGCTGCAGATATGGTCAGGCTACACGAACCGGCGCGCTGATCGGGCATTTGTAGCTTATTTCGTCTTAATCACATCTTATATATGCTTGCTGACGTCACAAGTGATGACCGTCTTCTGGCCAATCACCACTTCCTATTTTGCAGACTGCCAATTATTACAATAATCTTAATGTGGACATGCCTCTAGAGACAAAACTCTAAGAAAACCAAAATATACAGGTGGAGATCCTTTTAAGTATACAACAAACATTCATTACTATAAGGACTGCCAAACAGAGACGGCTCACACGGAATTAAACTGTACTGAAATTACTCAAAGGAGACACGTGTGTCTTCTAACGAAAGTTCTCACGTATATATCTAAACATGATACTCAATATAAATGTAAAGTAAATTTTCAAAACAATCATATGGTTATACTCCCTAATGGAAAATGCAATACAATAACTAAGTCACAGTCCTCTGGTGACACTGACAAAAAAGTTATCTATCTGTTATTAAAACCATGATACAAAACAATGAATAAAAAACAAGGAATTACATAATATAACACCTCTCACTTGTTCGCCTAATTGTGTATCTTTTTTGTCAATGAACAGTTCAGACTTAACACGAAAGAAAGATAATCTAAGTTCTTTTTTTATAAGAATAAAAATAAACAAAAGAAATGTTATCAGCTCTATTCCGTGAGATAAATATTACATTTAAAAGTTCCATACCAACTTGCTAGTATAAAATTTCGCTAGCTTCCAATAGATGAGATGCAAAACAGGGAGTAAATTCATAGACTGGTGAACCTGCCAAAAGTAACACCTCGATCAAGAACCTAAACTTGACCATATTTTATTTTTGGAAACAGTATCTTTGCAAAACGTAAAAAGGTTTGAGTTTGCGAGTTATAAAAAAAACCGTACGTGTTTACCAATTTTTGCCATATTTAACAATTCAGAATTCTAAATATGGACATAAATACGTTTTTGAAATGTAATTACTAGTTTATTCTTCATCTTTTCCCAAAATATGTTCACAGTTTAAGGTTTATGGTGGAGTTGTAATGGTATGGGTCTTATTTTTTTATATCAATCATATACTCATTCACATCGTTGTCAATTTTGCAATATACAAAGGGCCGCCATTAACAGAAAGGCTGCAGAACAAACCTCTAACAAATATTGAGTCTGTTGAACTAGAAGGAGACGGACTTGCTTGGACTCAGACTTTGATTCAGACTTCATTTTGCCTGTTCGGGAGCCGTGACCACGAGTCATCTTCATTTTTCTTCCGTTTATTTACATATCTCATATTTGGAAATATGGCAGTTAATTTACAGATTAGAAGAGGAATTATAACAGATGTGTCGAAATACAAGGTTCGTATAATAAATAATAAATTCATATAACGACATACAATGTAGTTTTAAACCGCCAAAACCCCAAAAAGATTTAGAATAAATGTTATCATTCAGCGGAAATATTTTATATTGCCGATCCTTGAGCTAAACGTGAAAATTAATAAAACTTACTAAATGACTTACCCTAAATGCCATAGGGCATAAGATGTAGGTTAGAACAAGTTGTTGAACAAACACTTAAGGCTCCATAGCAGCTTCTTCATCTATGCATACTAACCAAGTGACTTGTCTAATGTCATACAGTGAAAGCTTATAAGACTTAGACATGCAAAGGCTTCCGACCCTAGCCTACTAGTCGCCCCTCACACTCTACCCTGAGTTAGAATACCATGATTGGCTGACCTATAGGGCAGCCAGTTTTGCCACAGAATTGCTGGTTGGCTTGTCCAGTACAGAGAAGGACGGATGGCGTGGATGTTTTACAAGGGATTCAGTGTATCCCATGTATAAAGCAATAACCAAGTTTCAAGACAATAAACAGACGGACAGACAAGACGATCTGACTATTTACCCCAGTGGAAAGCCGGTGATTATAATAAAACAATACTTTTTGCATAGATGCTGGAATATATAACAAACTGCACTAACATGGACAAGATTGTATGATCAGGTGATTGAACCTTGTGTTACTCCAAATAATGAGCAAAGCATTCATCTCTTAAAGGGGTCTAGTCAGATATTGACGTCTGTTGACAGAAGGTAATCAATTGAACCTTTCATAAAAATTAAGAAAACACCAATTAATCCAACCAAACACAGGCTTTTCGTTTTTGTATATATCTACTTGTTTACAGTATGTGGGGGCGCGTCAGAATAATAAAAAAAAAAAATCCAGCTAGGACATCTGGTGGCAAGTCAGATGAACTAAAGTTTTCCAAATGGGCATTTTACATCTAATGAACTTGTAACGTCTGTATATATGTAGCCAACCACCTCAGGTTACATAGTTTTTCCACTTGTTACCATTGCTTTGTTTACTAACAAATTGTTTGTTAAAGACAAACAGGAAAAAACCCTCTCCAAAAATATCATAATTTTCTTCAGACAGACCACATATGAAAGTATAAATTTCAATCATTAGAAAATTATTTTTGGTCCGTTTACAGAACTTAAACATAAAAAAAACAAAAGCATTTATGGCAATTTTAATGAGGAAAATAACAATGTAATATCCTTTATTTCCTCATCATGAAATTTCCTCATCTGAAAGATTATTTAGAATATATGACGAAATTATATACTGATTGATGGAAGTATCTCCTTAAATAAAGCATTGTGTTTTATTCCCCTCACAAGTTAGGGTTTTTCAAATTTAACTTGCCGCCACCACTGCAAAAGGGACGGGGAACATGTTCCAGCCCCCACCATCCCCCCCCCCCCCATTCAATGGAACTGGAATTATAGTTCAAAGAGCTGTTAAATTTTAAATGTTATGAACACTTCTTCTAGAACAAAAAATAACATTTTTATTGCATTTTAGAGTTAAAAATTAAACATTAACTTTTATTTTCAAACAATATTTTTAAAATGTAAACTGGTTTTAAATCTACCACCCAGGATTTATTCAAGATTGTGACAGCTGTAAACGAAAAAAGTACACCTTAAATTGGGTAAATGTTTCTATACTATCCTAATTTTATCCTTTTAAATCTTTTTTTTCTAAACAAAAATAAATTTAGAAGTGAAAGAACTCGTGTCTTACAAAAAAATAAACAAGACGACCACTGGTCAAACGCTTGCCGGAAATTATTTGGAAACAGTCAAATGAATAAGAAATGACGAATAGGAAGAAATGAGCCATAGTTTGTGAAGATTGGACCAAGTTATGACCGAAAAAGATTTTTTACGTGTTTTGATGACCTTGACCTTGAATTTCGACCTATAAAATATTCACATACAGTTTCATGAAATCTACCCCGATATAGAATATGTATAAGTTGTAAAGTAATTCCTAAAAAATTTGGCCTGTAGAATTCTAAATGCAAGACACAAGAACAAGCAAGAAGGCGAAATTGAGGAAAACTGACAAACAGGCAGACATACTGACTAAGTGATACATCTTAGATAACAGGTGACTAAATAAGCTTACGGAGCAGGTAAAGAGAAACAAAATTATCTATAATTTATGTAGGCAAGTTTTATAATTTTTTAGATATGGCAAAAAATGATATGTTGAAGTGTTTCACGTGCAGCGCCCCCTAGCCGCTAGTTTCCAAAAAATAAAAATCCTGTTCGAGATGTTAGTATATGACCCAAAAGAATTCCTGCAAAACTTTGGCCTGTAGATTTTTAATTGTAAGATGCAAGAACCAGCAAACAGTCGAAATTGAGGACAACTGACAAGCAGACAGACATACTTACCAAGTGACACAAGATTGGGACCATTCGACTAGATCAGAGAGAGGAAGAAATTAAGACTAAGTTTGTGACGATAGGACTAATATTGACGAAGTTATGACGAAAATAAAATGTTGTCTTTTTTATGACTTTGACCTTGACCTTTTAGCTATATTGACCAAAAACATAAGGCTTCCAGGACTTTTGGTTTTCAATCAAACGTGCAAGTTTCAGATCGATTGTCTTAAAATTGTGGCCAGTAGAGTGGAGACATACACACAAACACACCAACAAACTAGACGACAAGAGATAGAGCGCTTACCGGAAATAACGTAAAAATAGTCAAATGAATGTACAAGAGGACGAAAATAAGCTATGGCTTGTGAAAACAGGACCAATATTGAATATATTAAAAGGAAAAAAAATTCTTATGTGTTTTAATGACCTTGACCTTTGACCTACTTAAATAATATGCATAGGACTTCCAGACATCAATCCTATATACAATATGTGTCAGTAACAAAGTGATTCGGGTAGACTTGTTGGCTGTAGAATGCTATATATATGAGACGCAAGAACCAGAAAAAGGGCGATATTGAGAACAACTTACAAACAGACAGACACACTGACAAAGTGACACAACGTTTAGGGCAGGTGACCAAACCAAGTGATTGAGAAGACAAAGAGACTGAAAATGAGCTTCAGTGTAAAAATAGGGCCAATATTGACAAATTATGAGAAAATAATATTTTGACACGTTTTCATGGCCTTGACCTTTGACCTATATAAATAATAAACATAAAACTTCCAGAAATCGTACCGATATACAATATGTGTTAGCTACAAAGTGATTCCTGCAAAACTGTGGCCTGTAGAATGAAATATGTAAGACACAAGAAGCAACAAGCAGTCGGAATTGACGACAACTGACAAAGAGACAGACATACAGACAAACTGACACAAGTCTGAGACAAGATGGCTAAACCAGGTGATGGAGAGGAACCAGAGGAAGAAAATGAGCCATAGTTTGTGAAGATAGGACTAATATAAACAAAGTTATTTCGAAAATAAAATGTTGATCAAACAAAAACATAAGGCTTCCAGGACTTTAAGTTTTCCATCATCTCTGTAAGTTTCAAAGCGGTTACTGCAAAATTGTGGCCTGTACAGTCGTGAAAAACACAATAGACGACAATAGGTCGAGCGCTTGCCGGAAATTGAAAGAGAAAGACAGATGGACAGTTAGGTGATCATGTATAACTGTTCAAATTAATAACCCATATTTTAAAGGGAGCAGAAAAATATGTTTATGGAACTATATTGAATTTGAAAAGTTGAGTACCAAAACAGACAGACGGACGGACGATCAGAAAAAGCAGGTCAAGGTCGGATTATTGTTTTCGATAATGAAGAATGGACAGGCGAGTAAAATGAGCTACATTCTATCTGGATACGGCCATTTGTGACAAATTATGAAGAAAAAACACATTGGGGCATGTTTATGACCCTGATCTATGACCTTTGACCAATCTTGACAAAATAATCTTGATCGGATAATAGATATCTATCAACAGTTTAAGTTTCAAAGCGTTTGCAGGAAACTGGGATCTGGGTCCTATACAAAAATATCTGAATAATTCCAACTTCAACAAATTTTATCCAAAATTAGGTGAACATGATAACGGCAGAATATGGCAAAGTCTTCACAGGAATAAGGACACTGATTCTATTTAAAGATGCAGCAATAAAAATTATGATATTATTTATAGCTTTGGAGATATATCACAATTATGATATATTGCAGTGTTTTATTTGCAGCGTCCCCTTATGGTCATATACCGAAAATGAAAAAAAAAATGATTTTGAGATATTAATGTAAAACATAAAATATATTAATTTAAAATAATAGCTGCAAAATTGAGGCCTGTAGGGCGTCATTAATTGATATCTTGGAAAAATCTCGTACAGCGCCCCCTGGTGGTCATTTTGTGAAACTTGAATATAATCTTGTAATACTGAACTCTACGTGATGCAGGATACTAGACCTCTCTGGCTTCAAAAATGACAAAGTTACAAAAGCTTAGGTAAAATACCAAGAATTTAGCTCTAAAATTAACAGGTCACCATGGTAACCGCAGAATGAGGTCAAGTGTAACCAGAAATAAGCCCATTGATAATAGTTTCAGATCCTGTAATAAAAATTGTAACATCGTTTATAGTTTTGAAACAATTGGATAAAAACCATATTTGAAGTGGTTGGCACACAGCACCTGCTGATGGCAATGTCCCAAAAATGAAAAGTCCATTTCGAGATTTTCTGAATAATATATAATATATACGTTTAAAGCGATTACTTTAGAATCGGGGCCTCTAGGGCTTCTTTAATAAAATATCGCAAAAATCTCATACAGCGCCCCCTAGTGGTCCTTTCCGGATGCTTGAAATTAAATCGTGTAATACTAATTAAACACTATATCATGCTTAAAACTAGACATCTCTATCTTTACAAATGAAAAACGTTACAAAATTTAAGGCAAAAATGCCAAGAATCATGTTTCTAAAACAGGTCACCATGGTACCGAATAGTGAGGTCAAGTATACCCAGGAATAAGCCCATTGATAATTGTTTCAGATCCTTTAAAAAAAGGTGTAACATGGTTTAATGTTTTGAAACTATGGGACAAAAACGATATTTTGAAGTGGTTGCCCGCAGCGCCCCCAGGGGGCTATATTAAAAAAAATGAACGATCCGAAATTTCTGTATAACTTATAATATATATGCCTCCATGGCTTCTTAATGGAATATCGCAAAAAAAATCTCATACAGTGCCCCCTGGTGACCATTTCCGGGGACTAAATATAAAATCGGGTAACATCAATAATTGTCAACATGATGCAAAACGTTAGAACTCTCTAGCTAAAAAAATAAACAAAATAGAAGGGTAAAATTTTTAAAATTTCATAATTTTTCCCCAAAAATGCTAAACCATATTAACCAAAGAATGAGACAATTTTGTCTTCTAAAGAAAGGCGCTTTAGGTGATTAAAATGAGATACGATTTATGTGGCTACGATCATTCTTGACAAAGATTTTAAGAAAAAACGCATAATCAGGGGTGTTAATGACCCTGACCTTGACTTTTGACCCATTATGACAAAAAATAGGCATCTTCACAGGACGATTTTATATTAACTACATAAGTTTGGAGCAATTCCTGCAAAATTACCGCCTGTAGAATGCAGACAAACAGACATGCGGAACTTACCAACATACTTGCATTTCGGGAAGCAACAAACAGACATACGCAACTGACCAACCTGTTTGCAGATATATCTTCGATTTCAGGCAAACAATGAATTCATAAAGATTAATTGGACCGTTATTGCGGATAACTTATACCTGGTTATACATGTTTAACTATGAAGAAATTTGTTGTATATATATGTTCTTTGTTTTTAAATTTTAAATTCAAATAAAACTTTGTCAAAGGAGGTACCAGCTGAATTTGATTTGATCAACGCAAAAGTATAACAATAATCAAGGATAGAAGTTTTGTAGATTTGATCTTTAGAGGTATTCCCACTGAGTGATGTAAGACTCAAGTCCGGACTTTGACTCGAGTCTGGACTCGAGTACACCTTTCAGGGACTCGGGCTTAGGCTCGAAGGTCCTGAAGTCGGACTTTTACTTCGGACTCGAATGTAAATGCTGGACGCAATAAGGCTGTGTCCATTCCGAGTCCAGCATAAATAAAGCTCTGCCACATACTGTACAGTATTTTATATGCACATGTGTGAACTGCTAACAGAATATTAAAAAAAAAAAAGGATTATAAATAACAAGCTTTCGCTCTACAACTGAATATAATTAAAATTCAAATAAAAAGCAGGTGTTAGCTATCAAATCTCAAAATTTCAATTTCCTTAAATAGGAGATAGGTATTTGGCTCGAAGGAGGTGGACTTGGACTCGAAACTCAAGCACACCGACTTGGACTCTGACTCGGACTCGAGTGGCCTGGACTCAGACTTGCCCTCGACTCGAATGGTGCATGTTGACTCGACTACATCACTGCTCCCACAAGTTCATTCTGTGAACTTAAGTCATGGCTCAGTGTCCGCCGTCCACCTGTTAACATGAAACTTTGCAGACTTAATGATAATTTATTTTAATGAATTTTCATAAATATGCGTTTGGTGGCGCCAACTTTGCTGACCCTCTTTCTAAATATACGGGCTGGAATTGTCTTTTCTGTTTTAAAAGGATAAGTCATAAAGTATTAATATTTTGGCTTTTATACCATAGTCAACAATTCCGTAGAGAACGGGGAATAAAATGAATATGAATTTAGTCAATTAACTTTCAAAATGGTGTCTTTAAGGAACTTCAAAATCTGCCGATTGCAAAATTTGACCTTATCTTTGCATGCATGTAATTATCTCATTATTATCTTATCTTATATAGACTTGATAAATATACCCAGTTTATATGCCTGACATTATCACGTCCCGTTGCAATAAAGCAACAATTTCACGATTAAGTAACATTCATCCTCTAGAGCTCCAGAAAAGTGGTTATGGGAGCGTCATATAAAATCCGTAACCTTATTCAGTCAAAGTGGTATGTCTCTAATATCAAATGATTACCTATATACTTGACCAGTTCTTCAGTTTCATATTATTTGATTGTAGACAGTATGATACATTTCCGTATATTTGTTTTATACTTTCTGGGACAAACGAAAAGCTCACAAATGTGTGGGGGCAACTATTTTGTCATCTGAGCAGTCACTTTTTCAGTGCAAAGCTATAGCTCTGATTTAACAAAACGGAGCACCTATATACATTCGGACACAATTGGTTCTACTTATTTAATCAACAACAGCTTAAAAAATACCTGCGCTTTAGCATTAAAATTCCCTTTTATTTTGTTCTTGTAGGTTAGGTAACGCAATAACTACTAAATTATCAGTCTCGAAATATTCCGAGTGCTTCCGACCTGCATGAACGTGTCTCAATGTTTAAAATTGTTTTGTTTAATAATATTCGGGATATGGGAATACCCGTATAATCAAGCGGTTAAGCTTCCATATTTGGAGGAATTGTTAAAAAAATGAAAGAAGCATGAAAGTTAGCTAAAGTATTCTTTGGAGCTTATTGATGAATTTCAGATATAGGGCCAAGCTATAAAAAAATTTCTTGGCCAAAATCTAAGATGGCGGCCACGATGGATGGCGTCAGATAAGAAAATGTCAATAACTTGAGTTATAATGTCCTCAGAAAACATTGCAAATACTCTAATATTATGTTTTTTTGGGCTGAGAAATTCAATTTTTGAGGTTTCAAACCTCTTCAGATACTCATTAGCTTCATTTTTATCAAGAATTTGCTAATATTCCCATTAGTCCAGCGGTAAAGCTGCATATTGAGAAGAATTGTGCAAAAGATGAAAGAAGAATGAAACTTGGCATAATAATTTTCCAGACCATAATCTATATTGTCAGATATGGAGCCGAGCGGAATTCACCATGTCTTGGTAAAAATCTAAGATGGCGGCCAAGACAGCCGTCGAAATATAAAATACCAATACAGCCGGTTGTTTTTTCCTAGAATACATTGCAAGTGCTCTGTTTTTATGTTATTGGGGTCGAGAAATTCATTTATAAGGGTTTGAGGTCTGTATCATGTATGTGTGAATGAAGTCTGATTTTGTTGGTATTGAAGTTGTACTAAAATTGCCCTTTTTACCAGCACATCTAACGGTAAAACGTATTTGTTGATTACCCTTCTGAAATTTAATATATTTGTTAATTTTAAGTAGTTAAACACTGTCTCTTTCATTGTGAGGAAAGGGACAGTCGATTGGTAAAACCCGAGTCGGCTCTCTTCACTTGCGACCAATTTTCTATCCATGATGTTGCTACGAGAGTGGGTTGTAGTGGTCCGTACAGAGTCGGTTGTTTTCTTCGTGCCCTCTGATTCCGTCCACTACTTTGCCATCCGACCCATAGAAAGCGCCTTGTAGTTGTACATATTATAACCAGTTGTACAAATCCATGTTAAAGCAAATTTTTGTTTATAAGTTAATGGTTCTTTTGCTAGCTTCCAGACTCTTTGCTTGCATGAAGAATCAGTACATATTTTATCTTCAAGTGCACAAGATGCAAAATTGTAGTTTGAACTGAACCTTGCACATAAGATAAAAAGAACCGATAGTAAGTTGGAATTGTGTGTGTTTTACCAGAAGAAAAACGCTCTTGTCCTGCCAAATCTAAAAGAAAATATTCAGGCATAGGTAATAAAAAATTGCTGGCAATATTACGAGAATGCTGTAATAAAGTGTAATGTTCAGTAATAATATTCAGAAGTATACATACATAGTGTGTTCTCAAAAATGTAGGTTCACTTAATGAAGCAGATGGTATGAAATACAAGTTTCCCAAGCATTCTGCAATAGGACATAAAACTGACAAAGGGCAAGTGTATAACAGTACTGAGGGGCCAGATCTCAGAAGCTGAAAGCACAGAAAAGTTACAATCACCAAACAAAAACTAAAACCAAACTTTGTACATGCATCCATCCATTAAAGGTCAGCTAGCTTCGACCTGGCAGCACCGACCCATACATGTGGTAAATATTTCTAACAATACATGCAGGTACTACATGAATCAAAAATGTGCATAATGTCAGCAAATGAAAGTATTTTGTTGACATGAACACATTATGCAAAGTGAATTTTAATGGCAACTTTTTACTATATCACAAAGAAAGCATCGACAAAGGGCATTGATGTTTTACTGACCCGTGTTGTTCTTTCATACGAGCATACAGTCTAAAGTCTGCATCATCACCATATCACATAAATAGTAATCTGCAAAAGGTATCGACATAAGTGTTGATTATTTCATGCATTTATCACCATATCACCATATTACAAAGGCAGCATATAGCAACATGTTGCGCACTTCAAAATGTGTGTTGGTTCTGTTTTCATGCCAACATACAGTCTGAAAGCCATCTTGGCAAAAGAAGCTTATATTCTATACAGCAAACAGGTGTGACCTTCTAAATAAGCGCGTATCTTGTCATGCACGCATGTAGTCTAAATAAATTATAAATAAAAGCCTTTCCTTTGAAACAGACATGATATTCAAAAACATGTAACTAGTACATGTAAATTCAATTTCAGCTGAATTTTTTATATTTCTTAATCGCACTAATAAAGATTTGAATGTTAAGTTGATGGTAAGATTTAAAATCATGTTTGTAGATTTTTAAAAATTCCTAACTCTTCTTCACGGATATATCAAGCTCCCACTTTGATACGAGACAGGATACCTAAGTTTCTTTCATCTCTAACCTCTGCAAAGATTAATACAATCGTAAGCGTGCAAATAATGGGATATCAAACAGAGGAAATCAGGTATGAAATATTAATATAATAAAACCTACCCCAGCGAAAGACACTTTCATCTAAAGGTGCAGTATTCAAAAAATTTTATCAAATTTAACCGTTGGGTGTGCTTTTGAAAAAGGGACTTTTAGCACGTACAATGTCGGTAGGACACAACACAGAATCTACACAGCTTACAGGTGTCAGCTTCTTACATAGGTCTGTATCCTGCCACGCACGCATTCAGTCTGATATAAAAGTGAGAAGCAAGATAAACTCTATATAATATGGATTGTCTAATTTATTTTATTATGCTATAGAGTTTATATGGACAGTCAGTTACAATTACTATTACAAGCCACTCTCCATGGCTCGGATGGTGGCGTTTGGTGGTATATATACAGGGGTGAAGGAAAGCGAAGGACAAGGAGGAATTCACCAACTTTGGACGGGCCATTACAACCCACTAATAGGAACGATGTTGATAAAAAACGGGGCGCCAGTGGAAATAGCCGAGCGTTTAACAACTCGATTGTCCATAACATTACATGGAAACAGACAAAGAGCTCAAATACTTAAAAATAATATAATAATAATAATAATAATAATAATATATACATATATATGTCGAGGCCTAGATTAGAATCTGGCCAAATTTAAAACTGGGCCAGCCCAGATCAAATTTTTGATTTGGACCGGCCCAGATCAAAATTCTAATCTGGGCTAGACCAGATTTTTCATCTTAAATCAGATAATTTTATACAGTAAACAATTATTCCAGATACACCATTTTGAAGGGCACAAAACACATAATGAACAAGCTCATTTAAATTATTTGAGTGAGGAAAAGCTTACGAACAAATGTGATGTGCTTCTTTGGTCATCTATATTCTTCAAGCATGCAAGTTCACATCAATTACACCTAAACCAACTACCATAATTAATCACAATTTAGAATATGTGTCAGTTCTTAGACATCTACTTGACTTAATATCAATTTTTTCAACCTAACTGAGATAATTATCTGTTCTGAATATCAAAATTAGGCCTAAATGTGTAATATTAAATATGAATTAATGCACATGTTCTGCAATCTAAATTTATAGTTTTTAGCTGTAAAATACCAATGTTTAACATGATTATTTTATTATTATATTTTAGAAATTTCACATAGGAGGTAAAATTACAAAATAAATATTACAATTGATATAATCTGGCGACCATCTTGGCCACCATCTTGGATTTTGACCAACATTGGGTGAATTCCGCTTGGCCCATATATCTGAAAATATTGAGTATGGTCTGGCCAAGTATTATGCCAAGTTTCATGCTTCTTTCAGTTTTTTGCACAATTCTTCTCTTAACAGCTGGACTAGTAATCTGGACAACTTGTACACAATTTTTGGCCGAGCTTGTCTACCCAATTATAGTTCAAGAATTAAAGGTTTCAACTTCATGATTGTATATTTCATGTTAAGATTTTTAAAAGACATTAACTGAAAATAACAAAATATAATTATGTTATGGACTAGGAATCCTTAATAAGTACAAAGAAGGAGTTTTAACACCCACTTAAACCTTCTTGGTACACTCAAGCCTAGTCCCCTGGTGGCAGAGGCGAATCCAGGATTTAGTGAAAGGAGGGGTCAAACCCAATATACCAATAATCCTGAAAAATGTACCCCGTCCAGAAAAGTGGCTTCCAGATCGTAAAAATGGTCCGGCTGAAATCCATATGAAAAAGGTTAAAAGGGTCATTCTACGAAAAACGACCCATTTCAGCAGGTACAACATCTGAAAAATAACATATCCTAATATTTATTTTATAGAGTCTCACATGGAAATAAAAAATGAGAACTATATGAAATTAATTTCAGCAGAGCACTTAATCTCATGAGAATTTAAAGTTTTGGTTTATTCGATGCCTTATGTGTGTAATACATTTCAACACCGTTACAAACTTTAAGCAGTGCTTGAAAATGATTATAAAAGATTTAGTTGGATATTTTCATGCAAATTTCAAGGTCCCACATAATTTATTAAGAAACAATAAGAAAGGTTAATCGGTATGATGTATTGTATTATAAAAATATATTTTAACCCTGGAAAATGCATATTTTTAATTTTATGAGTTACTTTTTTATCCTGAAACAAAATACAACCGCAACCCACAGAAGGTATAATGCAATAAATAGAAACAAAATATAGCAATCTACCTCAGTAAATAAAAAATACGGGAGATAAAAGCAATTTTTAATATGTTTTAAGTCATTTTCTTCTTGAAACTAGGTCTATTTTCAAAATATAACGGTGTTGAAGAAGGATAACGGTGCTGAATTACAATAAATGTTAACATTGGCAAAATTATTACTTAAAGCAAACAGACTTTTTTTTATAATATTTCAAGTTTTAATATATAAAAATACATAACACAGTGATCGTTATAAAAACTACGAAATTCCTGAATAACAATGCCAGTTTGTAGAATTTAGATCTTACATCCATCCTGTCACCTTTCTGTTTCAACACCGTCCATTGACACTCACCACCGTTTAAAGTGAAAGGTAACGGTGTTGATGAATAATGGTGTTGAAAACAAGATATGATATTTATTCAAAGAAATTTAATTACTCCTTTAACCTTTCTAGTATTCAGATTATGTATGTGTTGACAGTGTGAGCTATATTCCAAAACTAAGAAAAGCATAAATACTTCCATCATATTGGAGAAATATGGGTAATGGTGTTGAAAAGCAATAAATATACGGACATTTTTACACAGTTATGGAAATTTCCTGTTGTAAGATGACAAAATACATACCGATAATTAAGGTATTGTGGAGTCATTCTGTGACGTTACTTCAACTGAGGTGGGTTTTAAAAAAGGAGTAATCAATCAGCATCGTGTGATGGCGATCAAATCGTCTTTATAACGGTGTTGGAAAAAAATCTGGGGAGACATATTTAATCGCAATAAAAGTGGAAAAATTAGAGGGATGTAAAGAAGCTTGTGGAAGTTTTTAAGGAACGATTCTATCATACATGAAGAATGCAAAAAATCCTGGGCCTATACCATTTTTTTTAAATAAGAAGATAATCAGTGTTTTATCATGGCTTGGGGACAGGTAATTTTTAATGACCTTTGAACCATTAAGTATAGATTTGAAGCATTTTAGGTATTAGGCCCCTACTTTGCTGAAAAAATAAGCCCAATTTAAGCAGAAAATATAAGACACTAAAATTAAACCCCGAAAGCATAATAACAGATGATATAAATATGAACTATGGCACTGTGAATGCATGGGGCATAAATTTTCATGAATTGGGTCGTTTTCTTCAGGATGACCCTTAAGGAGCGTTCACACCTATCCGTTCTTTCCTTCCGCACCCGCACCCGCTTCCGTCATCCGTCGTCCGTCAAATTCGAGTCAGTTAAAATTACATAGAGCATTCACACCTATCCGCTTCCGCACCCGCACCCGTCACACCGTCCGCACAAATCGGTCTGGGACCGATTCACGACGGAAGCGGACGACGGGTGCGGACGGGAATCCATACTATGACGTAAAATAATAGGGGATATTCTGGAATGCCTTGTTCCCCTTGATAGAAAATGACATTCATTGCCTCACTCTCACGCTCGGGAAAGCTTTAATTATTAATTGATATAATTAAAGGAAATTTATAAGTAAAATATCATGCATATGAATCACCAAAGAAGCGGGGGCTGGGTAATTTGGAATAAAGACTGATAAGTCAATGGATATAAAATAAAGTTGATAGTAAGCCCACGAAAAATAAAATATTACCTATTATATAAAGTATATATATATATATATATATATATATATATATATATATATTATTCATATATATATTAAATAATAATAATAATAATATATAATTTAAACATAATGTATGGAGAATAATTTAAGCGCCCTTGTGGAAACGGGGGTTTCAGAATGAATCACTGTTCTAAACCTCAGTTACACGAGTTTGGTCAAATTCAAGTTTAAGAGGGTTCATGGTAATACATTATTTGTTATTAGAATCGAATAATATATATATATATATATATATATATATATATATATATATATATATAAACATACGTGAAAGATAATAGTGTATTTTATATAAAACAAAGGCGATGAGTGCGGGTGCGGACGGAAAAATCGCGGATAGGTGTGAACAGAGACAACGGATAGCGGACGACGGATGACGGAAGCGGGTGCGGAAGGAAAAAAACGGATAGGTGTGAACGCCCCTTTAGGGGCCTATATGGTGGCTAAAAAGGGGGGGGGTTCAGACACCCCTCCCCCCCCCCCCCGATCCACTTCTGGGTGGATTTTTATTCGACCTAAAAAATTAATGTGGCTGCAAGTTAAGGCTAAACCATCCCCAACGGCAAAATTAATTAAAAAAGATTTCTATGCCACGCGCCCACGCGATATGGGACAAAATATAAGTCCCCCCACCCATTCTTAAATCTTTCACCTGTGGTGTATTTATATTTTTTCTGGGAATTTGTTATGATTACAAGAACTGTGGCAAGATAGCTGCACAATGGTATGCAGCTGAACCATATAGACCTTTATAATGGTGTGCACATTATTTATGTCTCTTTCCGATTCCTGTCTTAAAGATCAGTGATCCGACGATTTATTGAAACAGCCCTGACATCGAACGATCACCCGAGATTTTCCGTATGTAAATAACTTTACCGAGTTGTACCGAAGAGCTGCCCTCGGTGTGATGGTGGACGGGTCGGAAGTTGTGATATAAACAAGACAGTTTTGATGTAAATATTGACGGAATCAAAGCTTAACACAACCCGAAGACCAGCCAGAAAGGTCAGGCAAGATGTCCGCTAAGCGAAGTAACTCAGGAAGTAAAGAAATTCCGATCAGGAGGGTGCTCATTAACGATCCCACGCAATTACCCCACGATTATAGCACAACCCCTGGCGGAACCATCTTCTCAACTACTCCAGGAGGTATGGCATAACAAATGATAATTTGTTGAAAGACTGCATGTCTTATCGCTTCTCATGTAACCCTCTGTCGCTGTTAAATGATATGTAGTTGCATATGTGGGTGCTGTCACGAGACATTACACGGGTTAAATAAGGATTTAGGGGGTATGTTAATTTGCATTCGTGAAGACCTCGTGGAGCTCTCCCTACAACATGGCGACTGAAATTTACAAGGCCATGTGACATTGTTTTCAGTGACGTCTGACGTAATGACTTGTGTTTCGTTGGATATATTCTTTTGTGGATGCTGTAAGGTTTGCCTAAATCCCGCAAGAAATTAACTCAAATTGTTGTTGTAAGATGCACATTCATGCTGATACAGTAATTGCACTGAAACATATGTGGCCTTGACCTTCTTTCAGGTCATATCAACCGGAGGGGCCACACAGTCTGCTTATCTCATTTGTTTACATTTATGTCGAATGAGAGTTTACCTCGTGCATCCAGGGTGACCACAACCTTGACTTCATTTTGGCCAATGTATATTGTTGGTTAGCCCATGGAAATGGACTCCTGAATTGCATTTTTAGTGTCTGGTGCAATGTGGACTTGTTGCGTCGCCGTCAGCGGCTAATTGTTGGTGTAACCGTAATCCAATTAAATTTGAGGGGAACATCTCAGATGGACGTTGTTCAGATAGTTGCCATTGTATCACCTGGACACTGTTCATTTAGACACTGATCAACCCTGATAGGCGCCATCCTATTATAGACGTCATTGTATATTGAGCAGGCCCATGCATCCTTCATTAAGATGCCTAAATACAAGCCATATAGCCATGTTTTGTTTTAGTATAGTATTTTCTTTACCTTTGTATATTGTGTGAATGGAGACGGACTTATATAGTTTTGCATAATGTTGAAATGACTACAAAAAGTGTCTGTGCACAGTCACCTTGTATTAAGATCTTCAACAATTCTGGAAACAATTGTATAGATCATGTATACTATACAAGGAAGCACATATATAATTTTCTGTTTATATATACAATACACAGATGTTACGCTGCAAAATAGCTCCACAGTAGATCAATATATAAAGTTTGTTTCTAGGACAAGTACCTTCTTTTGTTTATATTTGACATGAATGTTGTCAATGCATACCCTTTATTTGCTCCATTTACTTAATTTTTGTAATTTAAACTTCTCAGGCGAAACAGCTTGATTTCAGCGTAAACATGTGCTGTGTTAGTGAATGTGGGCAAGAGGTTTATCGTTGACATTCATAGATGGGCTGTATGTGTGGAGAAAATGACCCAATGTCAACAAGGACATATGTCCTTCCTCTGAGATGAAGTCCACTGAGATGAAGCTGAAAATTAACGACCCGTTGAGACAACTCTTGCTTGAGACGAATGGTTTTATATGGGGAAACCCCCAGCCCAGTGGTTTCCCTGTACTGGCGCTCACTAATACGAGTAGTCCAAACGGACCAACATTTATCCTAAGTTATACATTCAGATTATATTATGATTTTATTTTTTCAAATAAATAACAAAACATTGAAAAAAAATTGTTTGTCAGTTTGAATTTTAATCTTGTTGACACAATTAAGCATATAACTCAACATAGATATCACTAGAATGACGCATGTCAGGTATGTTAAAAAGATAACTCATTCAGCAATTATATTACTATTTAATTGGTCACTGAACCTAATTGGGCGAGTCAGATAAAAATCACATTTTATTGCATGAACCACTGATTCATGTTCAACCCTTTAAAAGGTGCAGTTTTTAGCTGTTTCAGGCATATCCAGGACAAGGGTGCTGTTTGCGCTATTCTGTATTCCTCATGTTTCCCTGTATGTATATGATGCGGAAGACTGTAGAGTTTAAATTGTAATTATATGAAACCATAAAATGAATATTATATTTTCTTATCATATCCCCAGACAAAGTCAGAATACTATGGTTTAAGCACAGTCGCTCCGCCGCCGCAGCAGAGATTTCTTTTGGACGCGCTAACTCAAAAAATATCAAACAGATCTTTACCAAACTTGACATGTGCATAAATATGGGTGAGAGGACAACACCTTTTTAACAGGGGTCATGACCTTTACTAGGAGAGTGACCTTGACCATAAATAGGTCCATTTTTGGGGGAAAATTGCACAAATTCTTAAATATCTCAAGAAATCTTGCATGGATTGATCCAAAAATCAACTTGACCAAAGATCTTGGATGGTGTTGTCATGTACTGGAAGCTGGTGGTGCCACCTATTATCCTTTTCTTGTTTTGGTGCCGTCTAATACCCCCATCATTGCCACTACAGCACTGTGAGCATTATAAGTAAAAAACTAATGGACAGATTTCTTTCATATTATGCATATACATAGAGATAGGTTATGGGATGATGTATATTCAAAGTCGGGTCATTACCTTTCCTATGAGAGTGGCCTTGACCTTGAATTTATAGTGGATTTATAGCCATTTACAGTGAAAATCACACAAAATCATAAATATTTCAATAAAGGATGCATACATTGGTCCAAAAATCGAATTGGCCGAAGATCTTGGATAGCTTTGTCTTCTATGGAAGACAGGTGGCGCCACCTTTTTTCCTTTTCATGGTTTTGCACCTTCTAATACCCAATCTTTGGCACTTGACAGTACTGTGAGCAATATAAGTCAAAAACTAAAGGACAGATTGGGCTAAAATTATGCATATCCAACATCCTCAGATGTTGATAATTCAATTTTGTTCAAATGGTTTTGACCGAGTTACCAGAAGCTGAACTTAGCCAGTTTGCTGTATCTTCCTATATGAGTTATAAACCTGCGAAACGTTTTTCGATTGAAGCCACTGAAGCCAGTTTGTAAAATATTTTACAAGAATTATCCCCACAATAATTCTTATAATAATTATCTTTAATGGTTCCACATGAATGATTTTTGGCTGAATTATGGAGATTGAATTGAGTCATTTAACCATATATGTAAGCTGTGTTATGCTGTTACATCTAGCCTTGCACCAGTTTATCAGCATCTGTTACATCATGCCACTAAACATGTAGATTTAAGGTTATCTTTGGTCAATATTGACAAGAATGTTTTTTAAAAGCTTTTAAAAAATGTAGATTTATGATTTTAGATATTCCTCAAGCCAGGCAGTGTTTATAATCACAGGTATACAGCTCTCTGTGGGTATATAAAGACCGCTGTAGATGGATTATAAATAATTGGTATCCATACTAAACTTAATTCAAGATTTTGCCATCAGTGAGATGTATCTGTATTATAATTTTGCATTCAATATGCATCTGTAGTAATTTTTAGCAAACTTGTGAGCTAATGCAATGGGGTGGTGGTGCCAGTCGTCTGTGTGTTAACACATACTATTTAGAAAATGACTGGAACTAGCATCATGAAATTTAATGCAAAAAATTAGCCACCTGAAAAAACTGCATTTTTCTTAGATTTTATGGAGAAAAAGCTAAAAAACCTTTAAAAACCTTCTCCTCCCAAACAGTCAAGCCAAATTGTTCAATATTTCACAGAAATAATCTTTTATACCATCTCTCTCAATGTTAGAATGGTTCAAGTTTCGTGAATTTTGGCTGAATTACAGAAAGTTGACATTAGTCATCTGTCTAAAAAAGCATACTAAAATGACAATCTCAGAAACGGCCGGAGCTATCATCACCAAATTTTATGCTAGTGTTGGTCACATGAGTCATATATGAAATTCGGGTATTGGTTGCTCCACCTGCATTGAACTTTTTTGTACGGGGGTCATTGGTCATCTGTACATTAACCCATAATTTCTCAGGAATAGCAGGAGCTACCATCCCCAGATTTTATGCAATAATGTGTCACATATCAAATGTTGAGGTATTCAGTTTATTTTTTTGCTAATTGCATTTACTTAGATTTATAGGGAAAAAGCTTGAAAACCTTTAAGTCTTCTTCTTGTAAACGGTCCAGTCAGATTGTTCAATATTTTACAGAAATGATCCCACAGGCAAGCCCTCTCAAGTTTGTTCAAATGGTTTGCATATGATGAATTTTAGTGGAGTTAAATGAATTTGAACAGTCATTGGCCAAGTAAGCATACTGACATAGTAATCTCAGAAATGACAGAAGCTAGCATTACCAAGTATGTGCAAATGTTGGTCACATGACTCATATTTGAAGTTGCAGATTTTGTGGTGCCACCTACATTGACCTGTCTTTTATCGGCAAAAACCTCATAATTTTAGCCTCTTTCAGCTTAAAATGTTTATGATGAAACTGTCAAGTTGAATTGTTCAATTTTTCAAAAGAATTATCCTAGGACATCGATCTTTCAAACATATCAGAAAAGCTTAAGTTGGTCTTATGGCCATTATAATGTCTGTTTCAAACTGAGGCCTGCAAAACTGTTCTTCTACAAAATTATTGTTTCAATTTTAACTTCTGTAACATTGCACATAAATTACTGGTGGCCTTTGTTCAAGTTTACTTGAATGATTTTTGGCAGAATTATTGGACCTTTAACAATGAAAGAACTGCATCTTTTATTATTCTAGAAATTTTGAAAAAAAAGTTTATGAAAATGTCAGCTTGAAAAAAAAGCATTTTAGCCAAAGTCTTTCAGTATGTGTAAACAGATTTACCAATAGGCCAAGATTGAGTCTGTATCTTTAAAAAGATTGAGAAGATGCCAACTGTTTCAGATTAGGCAACAGATCAAGAGTTCATTCAGTGCAGCCAGATATAGGTCAAGAGTTCAATCAGTGCAGCCAAGCACAAGGCATGTGATCACCTCATGGGTGACATGTGAACACCTCATGGGCACCATGTGATCACCTCATGGGTGTCATGCCCCTCAATGGTGCATGTGGAGCCAATTTGTGAGCTTATGCAATGGTGTGGCTACTTTTTCAGAATTGGCAACAGGCCAAAGGTCAGTCTGGATCTATTTATTGCTTTGGCAGAATGACAACTGTATCAGATTAGGCAACAGGTCAAGAGTTCACTCAGTGCAGCCAGGTATAGTTCAGGAGTTAAATCAGTGCAGCCAAGCACAAGGCATGTGATCACCTCATGGGTGTCATGCCCCTCAGGGCTGCATGTGGAGCCAATCTGTGAGCTAATGCAATGGTGTGGCTACTTTTTCAGAATTGGCAACAGGCCAAGGGTCAGTCTGGATCTATTTATAGCGTTGGCAGACTGCCCACTGCATCAGATTTGGCACCAAAGTTTAGCCTGGATCAATTTATAGCTTTGGCAGACTGCCAACTGTGTCAGATTATGCAACAGGTCAAGAGTTCACTCAGTGCAGTCGCCTGAGCCAGCAAATTTGTCACAGTTCACTCAGGGCAATTGCCTATCTCACCTAAGCCTGGTCAGCCTCATGCATCAGACTCAAGGTAAGTATGATTTATTGACCTGATATTTTGACCTGTCTATGTGTCTTTAATGGCTTTCTCGTTCACAAGACAGGTGTCGCCACCTACAATCACTTTTGCACAGTGTATGTGCCTGCTTATTTCTACAGAGGAATTTGATATACCAGCCTGAAATTAGGCATATTTATACATATCCAATAGCTTTGTCGTACACAAGACTGGTGGTGCCACCTACAATAATTTTGCACAGTGTGTGTCCCTGCTTATTTCTCAGGAGCGGTTTGATATATCAGTCTGAAATTGGTCATATGTATATATCTGTGATAGCTTCGTTTTATACAAGACTGGTGGTGCCAGCTACAATCATTTTTGTGTTGTGTGCACCCATGCCAGAATTTTAGCAGTGATGTTTGTGTAATTGTTTCTTATTATAAAATGTTTAGTACCTGCATTGTTCATATACATGAGAAGTAATGGTCCAGCAGTGAAGCATTATACCTGGCGTATTTCCCAATGCACAGGTTAGCATTAGGCCTGTAGGCCTTGTTTAAATTTTTTAGCTCAGCTGACTGTAAGACAACTGAGGTATAGGAATGGCGCTTTGTCCGTCTGGGCGTCCGGCTGTTTTGCCGTCCGTTAGCAGGGCACAAATCGTAACTGCTGGACCTAGAAACTTCTAAGTGTATATCCAGGGAGGTCAATTAAAAATCTCCTTGGAAACCTGAAATTAGGTCACTGGGACCTATATCCTCCGAGCTATTGGGCTTGAAAGTACCCCCCAGAATAATAAAAAATATAATACAAAACCTCCAATATCTTGATAATTATTGCATGGATTGTCATGAATCATTTTTGAATATTGACCTTGACTAGTTTTGTCAGTTCCCGAAAAGTGGTGGCGCCACCCGGATTTTTTGTTATTTTAAAGAATATTGTCAAATTTCTTTTACTATAAAATGACAACAATCATGTCAGTTTATCAGCTGTAATTACATCTAGTGTCCCAAAACCTGGTGTGTTTATTGATCACAAGTGGATGCCATATAGTTATCACCCGGTCTGTCTGTCTGTTTGTCTGTCTGTCCATCCATCAATCCACGCAAATTTGTTTTCTGATGATAACTCCAGGTTGTAATGACACATGGATTTCAACTAGACTTACATATGGCCCACCACTAAAGCAAGAACCTATATGATTTCTGGGTCATGAGGTCAAAGGTCAAGGTCACAGGACTCACTTTTTCAAAAAGATTAAGGCCGCATTTTATGCCACGCTTTTCATCCCAAACTTTCCATTTTGCACATTTAGCTGACTTGCCAGTATGGGGAGAGGATAAATGAATTTGGGGTCACATGGTCAAAGGTCAAGGTCACAGGGGCCATCTGTTCACACATTAGTTTCCAGATGATAACTCCAGTTTAGTTTGACATATTGGTTTCAAACTTAACTTATAAATGACTCACCACTAAAGTAAGAACCGTGTGGATTTTTGGGTCCAGCGGTCAAAGGTCATGGTAACAGGACTCATTTCTTTAAAAAGAATGCATATGCATTTTAAGCCAAACTTTTCATCCCAAAGTGTCCATCTTCAAGATGTTGCTAACCTGCCAAAAGGTCAAGGTTACAGTATCCATTTATTTAGAAAGATTGTGGATGCATTTTAAGCCAAACTTTTCATCCAAAACCTTCTGAAGAAACTGATTGATTTGGGGGTCACAAGGTCAAAGGTCATCGTCACAGGGGCCCATCTGTCCACAGATTTGTTTCTGGATGATAAATCCAGTTCCGATTGACATATTGGTTTCAATTTTGACTTATATATGACCCATTATTAATGTAAGAACCCTTTTGTTTTTGGGGTCATAAGGCCAAAGGTCAAGGTCACAGGACCAACTTCTTTAAAAAAATATTGTTGATGGATTTTTAGCAAAACTTTCTGTCTCAAACATTCTATCTTCCAGATGGTGCTCACCCGCCAATAGTGGAAGTAACTTATGGATTTTGGGGTCACAAGGTCAAGGTCATTGGGGCCATCAATGCACATATTAGTTTCCAGATGATAACACCAGTTTAGTTTGAAATATTGGTTTCAAACTTGACTTATATATGGCCCACTACTAATGAAAGAACTGTTGATTCTGGGGTCATGAGATCAAAGGTCAAGGTCACAGGACCCACTACTTTAGAAAGATTGGGGATGCATTTTAAGCCAAATTTTTCATCTCAATCCTTCCATCATCAACATGTGGTGCTCCTGCCAATAGGGGAAGTTTCCTTTTGTTTTTGGGGTCATCAGGTCAAAGGTTAAGGTCACAGGGCCCGTCCATTCACAAATTAGTTTATGGATGATAACTCCAGTTTGGGTAGACAGGTTGGCTTCAAACTGATCACAGGACCAATATTTGGAAAACCTCATACACATATAACCTTATAGACAAAAGCAGCTGAGCATCGAGACCCATGGGTCCCTAGTTACGATTTTTTTTTCTCTATTTTTGAGACCTTAAATGTGGTGATCTTTTAACAGGGTATAAATCGTAACCGCTGGACCTGGAATCTTCTGACTTTATATCCAGAGAGGTCCATGAAAAATCTCCTTGGAAACCTGGAATTAGGTCTCTGTTACCCATGTTTTTAAGCTATGGGGCTCGAAGTACCCCCCAAAATAATGAAAAATATGATACAGAAGCTCAAGTATCAGAACAACTATTGCATTGATCACCATGATTCTTAGCATGGATATTGATCATGTAGTGTTACATCAGTTTTTGCGACTGGTGGCACCACCTGTATTTTTCAATTTTTACGATTTTTAGCTTAGCTGACTATAAGTCATCTGAGCTATAGTCGTGGTCCATTGTCCGTCGTCCGTCCGTCTGTCTGTCCGTCCGTAGATGTGGCACGTTTTGAAGACCTAGGAATCCAAAATTCAGCATAATGTTAGATGTCTTCAAGATCTCCTACCAAGCAGAAAACTGGGTCATTGCGACTTCATTCCTTTGAGAAATTAAGGATTTTTTATTAAAACCTATTTTTACACTTCAAGACTGCCTAATATCAAAACCACTCATCTCTTTTTCCTCATGTTTACCATAAATATTCCTCTATATAGTTCATATGTACATGCCAGAAATTAAGTCTGTTAAGTTCTTAAATTCTTTAAGTTATGGGCCTGAACATAATGGACTTTGTAAAAAATCAGGAAAAATATTTACTCACTTAACATGAAAAATTTTGAAACTTGAGTCTTTTTTTCCCAAGTATATAACTATTTTTAATTAAGATTCAATTGCTTACCCAAAATTAGATCTGAATTTTGTAATTTTATTAAGTTATTAGCATAAAAATAAATTCAGTACCTTAAATTTTGCCCAACTTTGACCATGGCACATTTTTTTTCCTGTGAGTACAATTGATTTAATTTTCATAGCAGGTAAACATAAGTATTTTATTTGTTCAAATCTGAAATTTGAAAAAAAAGCTTGAAAATTATGCTAGTTATTTTTAGCTCAGCTGACTATAAGTCATCTGAGCTATAGTCGTGGTCCATTGTCCGTCGTCCGTCCGTCCGTCCGTCCGTCCGTCCGTAGATGTGGCACGTTTTGAAACCGTAAGACCTAGGAATCCAAAATTCGGCATAATGTTAGATGTCCCCAAGATCTCCTACCAAGCCGAAAACTGGGTCTTTTTGACTTCGTTCCTTTGAGAAATTAAGGAAAAACCTCAATTTTTTATTAAAAACCTATTTTCACACTTCAGGACTGCCTAATATCAAAACCACTCATCTGTTTTTCCTCATATTTACCATAAATATTTCTCTATATAGTTCCTATGTACATTCAAGAAAATATGTCTGTATTATATAATTTAAAAAAGTTATGGGCCCAAACATAATGCATTTTGTAAAAAATCAGGAAAGATATTTGATCACTTAACACAAAACATGTTGAAGCTATGGACCTTTTTTTCCAGTAATATAACTTTAATTAATCAAAATTAAATTGTATACCCATAATAAGATGAAAATCTTTTAAATTTTTTAAAATATTAATAAAAATAAAAAAATGGTACCTTAAATTTTGCCCAACTTTGACCATGGCACGTTTTTTTCCTGTGAGTACTGTGGATTTAATTTTCACAGCATGTTTTTGTTACCTTTTCAACTGTTAACACCAAAAATTTGAAACCAGTTGATCAAAAACTTTAGATTTTATTCAAGTTTTCAAGCACCATGTAACATATTGTTTACATCAAGCTAGTGTTATGCAGTTTGCAAGAGCTCAGCTCCCCAGCTTCAGCTCTTAGTTCCTTAAATTTGGCATACAGCTAGATGTCTCCAAAATCCCCTACCATGCCAAGAATTTGGTCAATAGGACTTAATACCTTCAAGATATTAATGAAAAACTTCATTTTTCCATTAAAAACCCATTGTTACACTTCAAGACTGCCTAATATCAAAACCACTGATCTGACTTTAATCATAAATAATATACATATTTTTCATTCTCTATGCACATGCTAGAATAATGTCAGTATTGCGTAATTGTTTTAAGTTATGAGCCCAAACATAATGCACTTTGTAAAAAATCAAGAAATATATTTACTCCCTTAACAAGGGGATTGCTGAAGCTAGAGATTTTTTGTCAGGGATGTAACATTATTTAATCAAGATTCAATTGAATACCCAAAATTAGTTATGAATTTTTCAAATTTTATAAGTTATTAGTATAAATGTAAAATTAATAACTTAAATTTTGCCCAACTTTGACCATGGCACGTTTGTTTCCTGTGAGCACTGTTGATATAATTTTCATATCATGCACACATAAGGATTTCAGCTTTTAAGTTGAGAAAGCTGAAAGAAATTGGCCAAAAATTGTAGCTTTTATAAATGTTTTTATGAGACCCTGTCAGACTTTGGCTCTCTCCAGCCCCTCTTGAGTCACCTGTATGTTGACCTTGTTGAACTTTCAGCAAATTATGCACGCTTGAGGCAAGGCATACAGGGGAATCCAGGCAGCTTATGGCCAGCCACAGTTGATCCAGGTGTCCAACCCAACTCATCTAGTAGTTTTAACCAACTACATAACAATAAACAATAAATTAATAAATTTTTATTGGTTTTTAATAAAAAATTAAAGAAAAATAGAAAAGGAATTTGTTAGTTTATAATAACAGGAAATTAACTTGCAGTTACTGATGATATAAGAATCTTGTATTGATGGATAGAATGTCACGTATTCCAAATAACACCATGCAGTCACCTATGGTATTTTTCAGTTCAATTTTAATGATAAAGAAGTAAATCATATCATTCATTACTAATCATTAGGGATCATATGATGGAAATTAATGATAGACAAAGATGCAGTTGATAATATTAATCTAGATTCCTACTGTGTCTAGTGTGTACATTGATGTGAAATTAGTCCAAAATGAATTTATTACAGTTATTTTTTAATATAAATAAAAGCCATAAAACCAGGTACTTATGATCATTATTTAAATGTGTGAATTTTGTATATTCTGGATTCTCAACATCATTGTTTGGTGAAAACTGAATAAATACCAGTCATGGTGCGAATACTTTGTAATTGTATTTAAATACGAATATGATTATGTACTCCATTATAAAATTTCTTGCATAAAGAATGGGAATTCAGGTAAAAATGAAAGTATATGAATACCAGTGCAAATACTTTCAAAATGTATTCATGAATGCATTCATGAATATATTCTTTAATATTATTTTAATAATCATTTCAGTTCTATTTCATTTAAAAAAATCATATGATTCTCTTATTATTTAAAAAAAAAATAATATTTGGGACAATATTTGTATTTTTTTTTAATTAATAGTTAAACCCTTATATTATATATTCTGCTTATAAGTTATATGGCCAAGTCAAAATCTGTGTGACAATAGCACTCCATTTGTTAATAAAATAAATGAAATCAATCCTCTTCCCTGTTTCCAAAGGTACTATCAAAATCATACATAAGCTAAACAACAACAACTCATAATACAGCTTATATTTATTACCACACAAAACCAGCATGTGCCTTATTTCTAAATAATATTTTTTTATCATATATAACAGCTGAGCATCGTGACCCATAGGTCCCTTGTTTTTTCTTGAGGCTCTATTATAGTCATTTGCTTTGATTACAGATGTAGGGTCCAACTCCAGGTCACTAGAAGTCAGCTATGCCAGGGTTTCTGATTTGTTACAGTCACCGGGGGAGATCCCCTGCTGTGACAGGTGTACAGTTATTCTCATATCACCACCCAAATCACCCCCCTCCCCCCCCCCCCCCCCCCCCCCCCGCCAAACCCATCCCACCAACTGTTATCCGGTAACTGATATTGTTTTCATTGTATCTCCTTGATTGTAATGCTGTTTCCACTCCGATAAACAAAAACTTTCCTTGAAAAAGTAACTGAAGGATTTAATCCTGAAGATGCATTGTTGTGTAATGTAGCATTTTTAAAGAAATCAGTTTTCTTTAAAATGAAATTAACAAAAAAAATTGAACCCATAAGTATGCTTAAATTTATAAGATATGAAGAACATTATGGATAAATAAAGACACAGTTTTGTGGTAAAAATAAATAACTATTTGTATGCATGATGTGGTGTTATCTGACAAGATTGAGATTTATGATGATGCAATTTAGAATTATGAATCAACTTTTATATTCAGATATATATGTTATATTGGAAATGTATAGAAATATAAACTTATAATTAAAAAAAATGATGTGATAAAAAAATGAGGATCTAATACAAACATTTTTAGCTCAGCTGACTGTAAGTCATCTGAGCTATAGGGATCACCTTTTGTCCGTCGTCTGTCCGGCCCTCCGGGCGTCTGGGCGTCTGTCCGTTAACAGGGCACAAATCGTAACCGCTAGAACTGGAATCTTCTTACTTGATATCCTGGGAGGTCTATGGAAATTCTCCTTGTAAACCTGAAATTAGGTCACTGTGACCTATATTCTTTGAGCTATGGGGTTCCGAAGTACCCCCCAGAATAATGGAAAATTTGATACAAAAGCTCGAGTATCTGAACAACTAATGCATTGATCATCATGATTTTTTGCATGGATATTGATCATGGAGTGTTTCATCAGTTTCTGCAGACTGGTGGCGCCACCTGTATTTTTTCGATTTTTACCAATATTTTTCTCTATTTTTGAGACCTCTTAAGATGCGGCCATCTGTTAACAGGGCACAAATCGTAACGACTACACCTAGAATCTTCTCTCTTGACATGCAGGGAGGCCCATAAAAAGTCTCTTTGGAAACCTGAAATTAGGTCTCTGTTACCCATTACCTTTGAGCTATGGGGCTTCGAAGTACCCCCCAGAATAATGGAAAATTTGATACAAAAGCTCAAGTATCTAAACAACTATTGCAGTGATCACCATGATTCTTTGCATGGATATTGATCATGGAATGTGTCATCAGTTTCTGCAGTATGGTTGCGCCACCTGTATTTTTTTTATTTTTATATTTTTTTCTCTATTTTTGAGACCTCATAAGATGCGGTCATCTGTTAACATGGCACAAATCGTAACAACTGGACCTAGAATCTTCTCTCTTGACATGCTGAGAGGCCCATGAAAAGTCTCCTTAAAAACTTGAAATTAGGTCTCTGTTACCCATAACCTCTGAGCTATGGGGCTCCGAAGTACCCCCCAGAATAATGGAAAATTTGATACAAAAGCTCAAGTATGTGAACAATTATTATATTGATCACCATGATTCTTTGCATGGATATTGATCATGAAATGTTTCATCAGTTTCTGCATTCTGGTGGCGCCACCTGTATTTTTTCAATTTTTTACGATTTTTAGCTCAGCTGACTATAAGTCATCTGAGCTATAGTCGTGGTCCATTGTCCGTCGTCCGTCCGTCTGTCCGTCCGTCCGTCCGTCTGTAGATGTGGCACGTTTTGAAACCGTAAGACCTAGGAATCCAAAATTCAGCATAATGTTAGATGTCCCCAAGATCTCCTACCAAGCCGAAAACTGGGTCTTTGCGCCTTCATTCCTTTGAGAAATTAAGGAAAAACCTCAATTTTTTATTAAAAACCTATTTTCACACTTTAGGACTGCCTAAATCAAAACCACTCATCTGTTTTTCCTCATATTTCCTATAAATAATCCTCTATATAATTCCTATGTACATGCCAGAAATTAGGTCTGTATTATTTAATTTAAAAAAGTTATGGGCCCAAACATAATGCATTTTGTAAATAATCAGGAAAGAAATTTTATCACTTTACACAAAACTTGTTAAAGCTAAGCACTTTTTTTCCAGTAATATTACTTTTATTAATCAAAATTAAATTGTATACCCAAAATTAGATCAAAATCTTTTAAATTTTTAAAAATATTAGCAAAAATAAAAAATTGATACCTTAAATTTTGCCCAACTTTGACCATGGCACGTTTTTTTGCTGTAACTGCTGTGGATTTAATTTTCACAGTATGTTTTTGTTAGCATTTCAACTGTTAACACCAAAAATTTGAAACCAGTTGATCAAAAACTGTAGATTTTATTCAAGTTTTCAAGCACCATGTCACATATTGCTAGTGTTATGCAGTTTGCTAGAGCTCAGCTCCCGAGCTTCAGCTCTAAGTTCCTTAAATTTGGCATACAGTTAGATTTCTCCAAAATCCCCTACCATGCCAAGAATTTGGTCACTAGGACTTAATTCCTTCGAGATATCAATGAAAAACTTCATTTTTCCATTAAAAACCCAATGTTACACTTTAAGACTGCCTAATATCAAAACCACTGATCTGACTTTGATCATATATAATATACATATTTTTCTATACATTCACTATGCACATGCCAGAAATGATGTCAGTATTGTGTATTTTTTTTAAGTTATGGGCCCAAACATAATGCACTTTGTTATAAATCAAGAAATATATTTACTCCCTTAACAAGGGCATTGCTGAAGCTAGAGATCTTTTTTGTCAGGGATGTAACATTATTTAATCAAGATTCAATTGAATACCCAAAATTAGTTCTGAATTTTTCAAATTTTATAAGTTATAAGTATAAATATAAAATTAGTACCTTAAATTTTGCCCAACTGTGACCATGGCACGTTTGTTTCCCGTGAGCACTGTTGATATAATTTTCATATCATGCACACATAAGGATTTCAACTTTTTAGTTTAGAAAGCTGAAAGAAATTTGCCAAATATTGTAGCTTTTATTAATGTTTTTTATGAGACCCTGTCAGACTTTGGCTCTCTCCAGCCCCTCTTGAGTCACCTGTATGTTGACCTTGTTGACCTTTCATCAAATTATGCACGCTTGAGGGGAGAATCCAGGCAGCTTATGGCCAGCCACAGTTGATCCAGGTGTTCAGCCCAACTCATCTAGTAGTTTTAACCAACTACATAACAATAAACAATAAATTAATAAATTTTTATTGGTTTTTAATAACAAATTAAAGAAAAATAGAAAAGGAATTTGTTAGTTTATAATAACAGGAAATTAACTTGCAGTTACTGATGATATAAGAATCTTGTATCGATGGGTAGAATGTCACATATTCCAAATAACACCATGCAGTCACCTATGGCATTTTTCAGTTCATTTTTAATGATAAAGAAGTAAATCATATTATTCATTACTAATCATTAAGGATTATATGAAGGAAATTAATGATAGACAAAGATGCAGTTGATAATATTAATCTAGATTCCTACTGTGTCTAGTGTGTACATTGATGTGAAATTAGTCCAAAATGAATTTTTTACAGTTATTTTTTAATATAAATAAAAGCCATAAAACCAGGTACTTATGATCATTATTTAAATGTGTGAATTTTGTATATTCTGGATTCTCAACATCATTGTTTGGTGAAAACTGAATAAATACCAGACATGGTGCGAATACTTTGTAATTGTATTTAAATACGAATATGATTATGTACTCCATTATAAAATTTCTTGCATTAAGAATGGGAATTCAGGTAAAAATGAAAGTATATGAATACTCGTGCAAATACTTTCAAAATGTATTCATGAATGCATTCATGAATATATTCTTTAATATTATTTTAATAATCATATCAGTTATATTTCATTTTAAAAAATCATATGATTCTCTTATTATTTTTAATAAAAATTATATTTGGGACAATATTTGTAATTTTTTTAATAAATAGTTAAACTCTTATATTATATGTTCTGCTTATAAGTTATATGGCCAAGTCAAAATCTGTGTGACAGTAGTACTCCATTTGTTAATAAAATAAATGAAATCAATCCTCTTCCCTGTCTCCAAAGGTACTATCAAAATCATACATAAGCTAAACAACAACAACTCATAATACAGCTTATATTTATTACCACACAAAACCAGCATGTGCCTCATTTCTAAATAATATTTTTTTATCATATATAACAGCTGAGCGTCGTGACCCATAGGTCCCTTGTTTTTCTCTACTTTTGTGATCTTTAAACATTCGGTCATCTGTAAACAGGGCACAAATCATAATGACTGGACCTAGAATCTTCTGTCCTCACCTCCAGGGAAGCCTGCAAAGGGTCTACATGGAAACCCGAAATAAGGTCCCTGTTACCCATATTCTGTGAGCTATGGGGCTCTGAAGTACCCCCCCCGAATAAAGATTTGGTCATATATTAACAGGGCACAAATCATAATGACTGGACCTAGAATCTTCTTTCTTGACATGCAGGGAGGCCTTTGGAAAGTCTCTTTGGAAATCTGAAATTAGGTCTCTGTTACCCATATCCTTTATGCTATGGGGCTCCGAAGTACTCCCCAGAATAAAGATTTGGTCATCTGTTAACAGAGCACAAATTATAATGACTTGACCTAGAATCTCCTTTCTTGATATGCTGGGAGGCCCCTGAAAAGTCTCCTTGTGCACCTGAAATTACATCTCTGTTACCCATATCCTTCATCCTATGCGGCTTTGAAATACCCCCCAGAATAAACATTTGGTCATTTGTTAACAGGGCACAAATCATAATAACTGGACCAAGAATTTTATTTTTTAACATGCTGGGAGACCCCTGAAAAGTCATCTTGTAAACCTTGAAAATAGGTGTCTGTTACCCATATCCTTCATGCTACAGAGCTCCATAGTATCCCAATGAATATTGGATGATTTTATACAAAAGATCAAGTTTGGAAAAAGTATTTCATTTAAATTTGACATTCAGATGAAATTACTTTTGTCACTGTCTTCCTGGTCAGCTGAGCGTCATGACCCCTGGGTCACTTGTTTCATTATTTTCCTGCCTCAGCAGAATTTGAGATCAGGCTTTGTTTGCCCTGTATTATGTTGTTAATTAGTTATATATTTTAACATTATACATTTCATAAAATAAAAAATACATGTATATTTGATAATATATATTATACAAAAAATAGATTCAGTTGAATAAATGTGTAAACTACTGAAATGTCAACAGTTAACCAACTAATTATCATGGTAATAGTACAGATCATTTGTTCACAAACTGCTCACATGCTTCAGTTTCAACATTAGGAAACACATGGTCAGGTCACAAAATATTATTTGCAACAATTTCTTGCTCATCAGTACAAACCAATCATATAAACCAACCATGGCCTTTATTACCTCTTCCTCTTACTCTTTATCTCCATTGTATATTATTTTAGATTTTTACCTTCAAGGTCAACATCAGGTGATCACAGTGACCCATGGGTCCCTTGTTTCTCTATTTTTGAGATGTTAAAAGATGCCGTCATCTGTTAACAGGGCACCGATCGTAAGGACTGGACTTAGAATCTTCTGTCTCGACATGCAGGGAGGCCCATGAAAAGTCTCCTTGGAAACCTGGAATTAGGTCTCAGTTACCCAAAACCTGTGAGCTATGGGGCTTCAACGTACCACTCCAGAATAAGAGAAAATTTGATACAAAAGCTCAAGTATCTGAACATTTAATGCATTGATCACCATGATTATTTGCATGGATATTGATCATGGGGTGTTACATCAGTTTTTGCAGAATGGTGGTGCCATCTGTATTTGTTGATTTTTAATGATTTTTTTTTTCCTTATTTTTGAGACCTTAAAAGATGTGGTCATCTGTTAACAGGGCACAAATTGTAACTGCTGGACTTAGAATCTTCTGTCTCAACATGCAGGGAGGCCCATGAAAAGTCTCCTTGGAAACCTGGAATTAGATCTCTGTTACCCATATTCTTCGAGCTATGGGGCTCAAAAATAACCCACAGAATAATGAAAAATTTGATACAAAAGCTCAAGTATCTGTACAACCAATGCATTGATCAACATGATTCTTTGCATGAATATTCATCATGGAGTGTTTCATCAGTTTCTGCTGACTGGTGGCGCCACCTGTATTTTTTTCCATTTTTAGCTCAGCTGACTTTCAGTCATGCTGGGCTATAGCAATGGGTCTTTGTCCGTTGTCCGTCCGGCCACCGGCGGCCGGCCGACCAGCCGTTAGCAGGACACAAATCATAACCGTAGGGGTTAGGGCCATGAACCCTATGCAGTCTTAGAGGTTCTCCTTGCAAACCTGAAATTAGGTCACTGCGACCTATATTCTTGAAGTTATGGGGTGTGTTTGCACCCCCCAGAAATAATTCTTTTAGCCAAAATTTTCATCCCAAACCTTACATCTTTCACATACAGCTCACCTACCAACAGGGGAAGAACCATAATTATTTTGAGGTCACAAGGTCAAAGGTCAGGGTCACAGGATCCACTTCTTTGAAAAGGTTATGGAAACATTTCAAGCTAGACCTTTCATTCCAAACCTTTCAGCACTGGTATCGCTTCTCTGCCAAAAGGGAAAGGACCTGTTGATTTTGAGGTCAAAGGTCAAGTTCACTGCACCCTCTTCTTGCGTGGAGTCATTTTCAGGCAAACTTTTCAATCTATACTTTCCATCTTTCATATATGGGTTACCTACCAATAGTGGAAGAAGCCTTTTGATGTTGAGTTCAAAAGGTCAAAGGTCAAGGTCACAATATTGTTCTAAATGCTTGTGAACATATTTCAAGTGAAACTGTTCAACCCAAACCTTCAGTCTTTCACATATGCCACATCTATGCATCACTCCATGTGATTCAAACTTCATATTTATGGGTCTTTTTGCATGAAGAAATAACAAATTGATTTTGAGGTCAGCTGGTAAGGAGGTTAAAGGTTGCAGGTCTAAGTTATTCACTCATTGGTTGCCAAGTAATTACACCCGGCCAGATGTAATTGGTTAGTAGTTACCCATCATTTAGAAAGAATCCAGTTGATATGTGGGCAAAAGGCCAAGGTCATAGGTCAGGTCGACATATTTTGTAGACCATCTCTATTTTTCTTGTATATATAAGCTTGCACTCCAGCTGGTACATCTCACCGTGTGGCTGTAATTGTGAGTGACACTGGTGACATATGACTCCCTTTTGTATCAGGCTATTAAGTGATAAGGCTTAGTGATAAGTACCTCGTTACTGCATAACAAAACACTGTTGTTGGATTACTTCAGCCAGGAATTGAGAGTATAGTATTAAGGTTTAGCTACTGATTTATGAGATGATCGGAACATTTTGCAGTTTATTTTATGGAATCATAGCAATAAACTTAGTTTCCTAGATATCTGAATATTTTTATATAAATCACCACATATAAAAGCAAGTGTATATGTGGATGTGTACTTGATTTAGGATGGCTTTATTTTATTACAAGACTGTTAGTCATGCTTTCTGCATTTCTTTTCTTTCAGGTTTTGCAGTTTACCAACCCTGCTGACCCCATTGAAAAGCAGAGTGATAATAAAAAATATTGGACCTACACTTTTACATTTGCATATCTATAAATCTGATATGAGTGCCTGAACATGCCTTTTGAATTGTTTTTGACATTCATTACTGTAACATCATTTGGAGAATTTGCCCCAAGTTTGGTCTCTTATTGGAGGATGTGTGATATTAAATGTCAGACTTGTCAGAAATCCATTATGTCTGCCAGTTAGCCACCTTAGAAATCCTTTTTTCAGTGCAGTTTCAGTAATTTTCCTTCAATTTTTGGGCCAATTTAGAGAATGGTTGTTGTCTGATTTCAGACCTGTCAGAAGTCCAAAATGGCCACCAGGCAACCATCTTTAAATTCCTTTTGATCATATTATCTCAAGAACTGTTAAAGTGAAGGCAGTTGGATGTATATTAATGTAATCTTGCAAAGGATTGGGTCAAATATTTCTTAATAAATATTATCATCATATATGAAAGTGCAGTACAGTTGGCTTGTATTAAATAAAAATTCATACAGAAGCACCTGTTTCTCAATAATTCTTGCATGGATTTCCTTTGATTTTTTGCTAAATATTTTGATCTTATTTTTCCCTTTGTGGTGTTCCTTTTGAGACTGACAGGTATCAAGTAAGCTATGGGAATAGTTCTGGATACCTTAACAATCATACATTTTCCTCAGACCATCAATTCACTGTGTTTTAACCAGACATAGGTGATATATATTTCTGTTGTCGTAGAAAATTTCAAAATATTGGCAAATTGGTTCTTCAAAATTTGACTGAAAGTTGTGAATCTCAGCCCATGATGTCGCCGGTCATGCTTGGCAGCTGAGCGTCATGACCCATGGGTCACTTGTTTACTATTTTTTTTATCTATTTTCGAGACCTTAAAAGATGTCATCTGTAAACAGGGCTCAAATCGTAACAACTAGACCTAGAATCTTCTCACTTTACCTCCAGAGAGGTACATGAAAAGTCTCCATGGAAACATGAAATTAGGTCTGTGTTACCCATATTATCTAAAACTATTGGGCTTATAAGCACCCCCATCATAATTAAAAATGGGATACCAAAGCAGGGCACAAATCATAAACATTGGACCTGGAATCTTCTAATCTAAAATCCATGGAGGTCTATGAAAAGTCTCCTTGGAAACGTGAATTTAGGTCTCTGTTACCTGTATTTTCTGAGCTATGGGGCTTATAAGCACCCCTCAGAATAATTGAAAATTTGATACCAAAGTAGGGCACAAACATAACCTTTGGGCCCAGAATCTTCTAACTTGACATCCTGAGAGTTCCTCAAAAGTTCTCCCCAGAAACCTGAAATCGGGTCACAGTGAACTATGTTCTCAGAGTTTTTGGGGTATGTTTGAGCACCCTAGAAATAATGCAAAATACACATAAATTGCCAGATTCATCATGAAAGGCCGTTTGGTTTGTCATCAGAGTTGTTGTGCTTATGGGTCTTGATGAACTTAAGCTAATATGCATGAACAATGATGCCATCTACATTACCTTAATTAGTTGTCTGTGCAGTGACATATTGTCACTAGTCAGTCGGCTGAGCGTCATGACCCACGGGTCACTTGTTTTTTCATGCAAGTCCGTTCGGATCCAGAACTTGAGTTTTCCATTATATCAAAGCCAATTTTATATTTTACTTGTTTGTTCCCTAGAGATTTGTCTGTAACTCGAGTCTTCTGTTGTAACAGACCCCATTATAACGAGACTTCATTGTACTTCTTGTTCTCCTGCAATGTAGATAAAGTTAATGGCCAAGTCAAAACCTGTATGACACCATTTCCAAATGTAAATAATAAAGAATGACATCAGTCCTCTTCCCTCACTCCAAGGATATTATCAAAATCTTATAACTTGAGTTAAACACCATCAGCTCATAAAACAGCTTATGTTTCCACACAAAACCAGCATTTGCCTACCTCCTCTTCCAAATCATATTTTGGGATCATATGTAACAGCTGAGCGCAGTGACCCATGGGTCCCTTGTTTTAGTACTTGCTTTATACATGTTTGTGTCATACATTGTAACATGTATTTTAAAAGTAATCAAGTGCTTTTCCAATAATTGTCAAGCCTGTTATCATGGAAGCATTATACCTGATGTTTATCCCATTGCACAGGTTTGCATTAGGCCTGCTGGCCTTTTTTAACATGCAAATGTTTAACATGTGTCAAATGCAGTATAAACTGTTTGACTAATTGGGCCAAAATTTTGCATGTGTATATATCTCACATGGCTCTTTATCATACCCAACACTGGTGGCGCCACCTGCAAAAATTTTTGCACAGCGTCCGTCTGTTTGTCTGGTGTGGGATAAAATCACTCGTATCTGGGCAGTGGTTTGACATATCTGCCTAAAATTTTGCAGGTTTATACTTCCTGGACAGCTTTCTTGATTTTATGACAGGTGGCGCCACCTACATTCATGTTAACACTGCAGACATCCAAACCCATATCTCAGGAACTATTTTGACCGATAAGGCTAAAATGGTGCATGTGTATAGATCTCACATGGCTCTTTATCATACACAACACTTTGGGCACCACCTGCAACCATTTTTGCACAGTGTCCTCCTGTTTGTCTGCTGTGGGATAAAATCACTCCTATCTCGGCAGTGGTTTGACATATCTGCCTAAAATTTTGCATGTTTATTCTTTTTGGATAGTTTTCTCAATTATGTGGCAGGTGGTGCCACCTACTTTTATTTTTACGCTGCAGACATTCAGGCTTATATCTCAGGACTGGTTTGACATATCCCCCTAAAATTGCGCATATGTATAGAAATCATATAGCTCTTAATCATATACAAAATTGGTGGCGCCACCTGCCACCATTTTTGCACAGCGTCCTTCTGTTTGTCTGCTGTGGGATAAAATCACTCATATACAAGTAGTGGTTAGACTTATCTGCCTAAAATTTTGCATATGTATATAACCTGGACAGCTTTCTGAATTTTGTGGTAGGTGGCGCAACCTTCATACACATTTCAGCTGCAGACATCCATGCTAATATGCAACACACCTCACGCTGTTTACCCTTGCCACTCAGTCCATGCCTCACTTCACCCATCCCACTCTGATTTCGATGGATACATGTAGTCACTTGTTGACTACCCATATTCCAGTTTTAAAATGTCCTGGGGTGAAATTTGCAGGTCCGATACATCCATTTTGCTGAAATCATAATACTAAGGTAGATCTGCAGTACATAAGAGGATCAATATTAAATTTTAAAAATAATCCTCTTTTCATACTCCCAAACTTTGCACAGGTTCGCATTAGGCCTGTAGAACTTGTTTATATTTGCAGATTTTCTTTAATATTGCAAATTAATAAAATTTGTAAAATAAAAGAATTCAATATGATTTAATTTATTAATTAAAAATCCTTATTTTCCTGCCTTAAAGAAAGTGAAATAAAGTTATCAGTTCCTTCTTCACACCTGTATGTCCATCTGTAAATATTTCATATGCAACACAGTTTCTAAAAACCTACACTGGTTTCTCCGTGGCAGTCCTGTCAGAGTATCAAGTCATGGCAGTCATATATATAATACTTGATTATCACCAAGTAGCAGGATCATTTCCTCTAATTGCAAATGCTAGTATATAAAAAACAATAACAATGGAAATACCGTAATGTCTACTTTAATTCGTACAGGAAAAAATAATTATTTTTCTCAGTGTGTTAAATTATTATATGTAAAATGTGAAATATTAGAATATTGCAGGAGAGATCGTTTGACACCTGAGAACCGGCGATGGGCGATAATAGAGGATGTACGGCAACTCTCATGTTAATTATTATTTAACACTTGTTCAGGAATATATGTGAACGCTACTGGTGACGAAAAAGATATCCAATATATCCCGTAACTGGCATTTTATAAACCGGTGTTTTATATATATATATAATATACAGGGTTTTAGCCGCACGGTCGGGGGTTACCGGGACGGCCTGTACTGCCGGCCAGAACAAACTAAACATTCGTAACTCACAGACCGGCACAAAAGATCATAAAAATCGTCAAAAATCCAGCTACCGGCAATAAAACTTCAGTAATTTATTACCCCAAACTGTGAAATTTGTACCTCATTAGTATGTTAACAAATTTATTTGATCACGGCTGTGGTGCAAACAAAATTGACAGGAGTCACTGATCATCTTAATATTACACATCAAATAAATTATTTGTAAACAAACAAGCAACGAAGTGTTCACAGTTTGGACATGAAAGGAAAACATCATTAGCCAGGGGTCTCTCACGGCGTACAGCAGTGCGTAGCATCATTAGCGGTATGAAACTGGGCTATTGTTTTGTAATACTTCACGGCAACATTTAATTAATTTACGAACATTATTTGTATCGATTGCAGAATACGCCCTAAAAAATGGAAATGGTGATTTTCTTAGGGCGTTAATGAAATTTATTCGGGGTGCCACCTGGCGGCAAGTGAACTTATTACAGCCGTGAATATGTAATCTTACCAGATTTATTTATATATTTCAATAAATTAAATGTTTATTTTAACCGTTTGGTAATTTCAGTGGAAAGAAATAAATAAAAAAAATATGTTTATCATATTTTTAAACCGGGACGGGGGAATAACATAAAAGGGGGGAAAACTGATAGGTTTGAACCTGTGGCACATAGTTCACGTTACAACTGTTCTTGCGCCTCTAACCAAATGGCCATATTGACTAACGATATACGCGGAAGTTTTTATTTGGGAGATTCTAATAAGATTTATACAGCAGGAAAAAAAATTATTTCACGGACATTACCGGGATTTATCAAATAAACACTCTTGAAGACAGCGGTATATCCTTTGTAGCTGCGGGTCAAAGCACTCTGACGATCTCCATTTTACCCTTTAATGTCTTGTAGCACCAGGTCATGCCTGTGATCAGTGGTCCGTGCGAGGTTTGTCCCAAGTGGATTACTAGTATATGATCATCAGCTAATGTGATTTTTGTCCCACTTACAAATCCTTCTTATCCTATTATTAAGTAAACAAAATATTATCGATTAAAACTCATTTTTACCTCGAGTTCTATTGTTCAAATCACGTTCATGCTGTCTGAAGCAAAGATGGCCCATATGGCCCGGTATCAGTTAAGCGACAGTTTTTCCTATTTACATACATGAAGTCGCAAATCTGATAAACTAATTCCGATAAATTATCATGTTACTGCTACGCACTAAGACATAAAGATGTGTTGTTATCAGGTGAACAGCGTAGACATTTTATTCATCTCCGCATGAAAAGCCGTTTTAATCATAGCTACAATTACTGTTCATACGGACTGCCGGTGGTCACCGGCAATAGCTAATCTCGGCACAGTATGTTGGTGTACGAATTCATATATGTTATATAGAAAAATATGATTCAGGAAATTTATAGTGTGCAAACTAATGAAGGATACGAACTGATGTAGACATTACGGTAAGTGTATTTTGCCTTTGCTGCAATTTTAACCAATTTCAGTTGGGTGTCATGATCCATGAGTCCCTTATTTATGTTCTTTGGACTCTGTTAAATTGTCAAATTCAGTTCATGGTCATTGCCCAAAGGCAACGGGTTAATGTTTATGATGCATTTCTTGTAGGAACAAGAATTGTTTATGACAGAGCTTTCCTGATGCAGTGCAAGAATTCACCACTTGCCAAAAGTCCACCACCGAACTTACCAAAGATACCGGGGGTCACAAGTCCAGGGTCAGATGTGAAAGAGAATGGCCATGACAAGGAACTTGAAAAGGTCCCAGGTAACTGCCTCTGTAACAAAATTCTGTGTAACTTAGAACATCTGACTTAAAGTAATCTGGCCATAGCAATGGTCATTTGTCTGTTTTATCGGAGCAGGTATCCACCCATTAACATGAGCAAATTGCAATAGATAGACCTAAGAAACTTTACTAAACTCCTGAGAAGTCAAGATAAACTCTCCATTTAAACCTGAAAATAGGTTACATAATTGTATTTGCTGAAACTGTGTCTAGAAGATCCCCTTGGAGACCCTTGGATGAATCTTTATAAAACCCAGCATAATTATTGGACACATGCCTGACAAAGATTGGTGGTGCCACCTACAATCCTTTTCATGTAGTGTCCATCTGTAGGTCTTTTTAGCAAACCTGTGAGCTTATGTGATGGTGTAGCATCGGCTGTCAACTGTCATCCTTACATCATCCCATGCTATATCAAAACCTGCTAGCAGCTCCGCAATTTATGGAAGAATCAGTCACATGTCAAACGTAATTGGATTGAGCTAATTTTGGCACCATCTGCATTTATCTGCATTTTACATGGAAAAACTAGAAAACCTTTCCAAAAAACCTAATTGTTAGCGAACCTGTGAGCTTATGCAATGGTGTAGCTTGTCTGTCGGCCTTCGTCCGTTGTCTGTACGTTAACCCATACTATTTTGAAACAGCAAGAGTTAGCATCACAAAATTTTATGCAAAAAATAGACATATAAAAAACTCTACAGGATTTTGCTTATTTTTTGACTTACTGCATTTTCTTAAATTTTATGGGGAAAAAGCTAAAAAAGCTTTAAAAATCTTCATCTCTGAAACTGTTCAGCCAAATTGTCCTATATTTCACAAAAAAAATGATTCTTGGAACATTCTCTCTCAAGTTTGTTCGTATGGTTTAAGTTCGATAATTTTTGGCCAAGTTACAGGAAGTTGAACTTAGTCATCTGTCAAAAAAAGCATACTAAAATTACCATCTCAGAAACGGCTGGAGCTATCATCACAAAATTTTATGCCAATGTTGGTCACATGAGTCATATCTGAAATTGAGGTATTTGTGGTGCCACCTGCAATGGCCTTTTTTCTACGGAGGTCATCAGTGCCCGTATCATACTGACGGCTACAAAAAACTTCTTCTGTGAAACCATGAGGCAAAATTATTTAATATCGCACAGAAATGATCCTAGGGTAGTGCTTCCTGAAGTTTGTTCCTGAAGTTAATTATCCTCAGATGTTGAAAATTCAAGTTTGTTCATAAGGTTTTGGTTCAGTGATTTTTGGCTGAGTTATGGGAAGCTTAACATAGCCATTTTGCTGTATTTTCCCATACGAGTTATAAACCTGCAAAACCTTTATTGACTGATGCCACTGAGGCCAATTTGTTTAATATTTTACAAGAATAATCCCCTGAATAATTCATATAATAATTGTATTTTATGGTTCCAACGAATGAATTTTGACTGAATTATAAAGATTGAATTGAGTCATTTTACCATATATGTAAGCTGTGTGAAGCAGATACATCTAGCCTCGCACCAGTTATCAGCATCTGTTACATCATGCCTCTAGACATTTAGATTTCATGTTATCTATGGTTAATATTGACGAGAATGTTTTTGAAAAGCTTTTAAAAAAAGTAGATTTATGATTTTAGATATTCCTCATGCCAGGCAATGTTTACAATCACAGGTATACAGCTCTCTGTGGTTATATAAAGACCGCTGTACATGGATTATACATAATTGGTATCCATACACAACTTAATTCAAGATTTTGCCATCAGTGAGATGTATCTGTATTATAATTTTGCATTCAATATGCATCAGTAGTAATTTTTAGCAAACCTGTGAGTTAATGCGATGGTGTGGTGGCGTCCATCAACTGTACATTAACCCATACTAACTCACAAAATATTATATGCAACAATTTCTTACTCATCAATACAAAACAATCATGTCAACCAGCCATGGCCTATATTACCTTGTTCTCTTGGACTTTATCTCCATTTGATATTATTTTAGATTTTTACCTTCAAGGTCAACTTCAGCTGAGCACAGTGACCCATGGGTCCCTTGTTTATAAATTAAAGCCATTAAACCAGAGACTTATGATTGTTATTCAAATTTGTGAAACTTGTATATCCTGGATTCTCAACAGTTTTGTTTTACTGAAACTGTATAAGTACAAGACATTGAGTGAAAACTTTGATAATTGATATAATTGTATTTGAATATGAATACAAATGTTAAATAGTTCCATCATGAAAATGAATATCAATACTAAAACAGGTAAAAAGAAATGATTTGAATGCAAATGCAAATACTTTCAAAAATTCATGAATACATAATATTATTTTAATAATCAATTATGTCAATTATATTATTTTAAAAAATCTTTTCACATGATACTATTAGTATTTTTAGCTCAGCTGACTATAAGTCATCTGAGCTATAGTCGTGGTCCATTGTCCGTCGTCCGTCCGTCTGTCCGTCCGTCTGTCCGTCCGTCCGTCCGTCCGTCCGTCCGTAGATGTGGCACGTTCTGAAACCGTAAGACCTAGGAATCCAAAATTCAGCATAATGTTAGATGTCCCCAAGATCTCCTACCAAGCCGAAAACTGGGTCTTTGCGACTTCGTTCCTTTGAGAAATTAAGGAAAAACCTCAATTTTTTATTAAAATCCTATTTTCACACTTCAGGACTGCCTAATATCAAAACCACTCATCTGTTTTTCCTCATATTTACCATAAATAATCCTCTATATGGTTCCTATGTACATGCCAGAAATTGGGTCCGTATTATATAATTTAAAAAAGTTATGGGCCCAAACATAATGCATTTTGTAAATAATCAGGAAAAAAATTTGATCACTTAACACAAAACTTGTTAAAGCTAAGCACTTTTTTTCCAGTAATATAACTTTTATTAATCAAAATTAAATTGTATACCCAAAATTTGATCAAAATCTTTTAAATTTTTTGAAATATTAGCAAAAATAAAAAATTGGTACCTTAAACTTTGCCCAACTTTGACCATGGCACGTTTTTTTTCTGTAACTGCTGTGGATTTAATTTTCAAAGCATGTTTTTGTTAGCATTTCAACTGTTAACATTTAAAATTTGAAACCAGTTGATCAAAAACTGTAGATTTTATTCAAGTTTTCAAGCACCATGTCACATATTGTTTACATCAACCTAGTGTTATGCAGTTTGCTAGAGCTCAGCTCCCCAGCTTCAGCTCTAAGTTCCTTAAATTAGGCATACAGTAAGATGTCTCCAAAATCCCCTACCATGCCAAGAATTTGGTCACCAGAACTTAATTCCTTCGAGATATTAATGAAAAACTTCATTTTTTTCATTAAAAACCCTTTGTTACACTTCAGGACTGCCTAGTATCAAAACCACTGATCTGACTTTGATCATATATAATATACATATTTTTCTATACATTTGCTATGCACATGCCAGAAATGATGTCAGTATTGCGTAATTGTTTTAAGTTATGTGCCCAAACAAAATTGACTTTGTAAAAAATCAGGAAAAATATTTACTCAGGTTTCATGAAAATTATTGAAGCTAGAGAATTTTTTTTAAGTATATAACTTTGTTTAATTAAGATTCAATTGTATACCCAAAATTAGATCTGTATTTTGTAAATTTTATAAGTTATTAGCATAAACATAAAATCAGTACCTGAAATTTTACCCAACTTTGACCATGGCACATTTTTTCCCTGTGAGTACTGTTGATTTAATTTTCTCAGAATGTAAACATAAGTATTTAATGTGTTTAAATCTGAAATTTGAAACTAAAAGGTTGAAAATTAGGCTAGCTATTGAATTTTATCTTGAGGGTCTATTGTAGTCACTTGCTTTGTTCCAGATGCAGGTAGGCCACTCCAGGTCACTGGAAGTCAGCTATGCCAGGGTTCCTGATTTGTTTCAGTCACTGGGGGAGATCCCCTGCTGTGACAGGTGTACAATTGTTCTCATATCACACCCCCTCCCCCCCCCCATGAATATATAAATATACATTTGTATGCATGATGTGGTGTTACATGACAAGATTGAGATTTATGATGATGCAATTTAGAATTATGAATCAAATTTATGTTATATTGGAAATGTATACAAATTAAACTTAAAATAAAAAAATGAGGATCTAATATAAACATGTGTTCATTATTTTCGAGCCTCAGCAGAATTGGAGATCAGGCTTTGTTTGCCCTGAATGTTTATGCAAAAGTGTTGTTAATCCCATCTCCTCCCCACCCCCCCCCCCCCCCCCCCCGGCTGTCATTGATCCTTAGCACCTCATCGTCACCTGTGCACTGGGACATTAGTTAATATTGCAAATGTGTACAATTTTTTCAATTTGAAAGATAATTGGATTAGAAAAAATTAAGATCTAATATTGAAACATATTCTTGCCCCAGGAGAATGGAACATAAAGTGATCAGCTCTTATCTGTCCATCATCTCTCAATTATCATTAAATATATATACTAATAATGAAATTTTTCCTTTAAGCACTGTTGAAATAACTTTCATATGCTGTATGTGTATGGATTTAAGCCATTAAAGTCTGAAATTTGAAAGCAACTTATGTATTCAGATGTGTAATATTGCAGATGAAAAACTTTAAAATATTAAAATATATTATCAGCTTTGTTTGTCTAACAGTCTGTCTGTCCTTTTTTAAATATAATGTAATTGTGAATGGACTATTTAATCCTGTAAGTATTGTTGAAATAAATGGAAATCCTATATGTATATACACTATGTTAATACAGAGATGTTGTAACTCCCATCATTCCAGCCCTCCCCCCCCCCCCAACCACCACCACCAGGTTCTTGCATCTGGGGACTGGAGACATCAGTTATATTTCAACTGTATACATTTTATAAAATAAAAATACATATATTTAATAATATATATTATGTAAAATAGATCCAATTGAGCAAATGTGTAAACTACTGAACTGTCAACAAACTATCAAAAAGCCAGCCAATGATCATGGTAATAATATACATCTTATGTTCAAAAACTGCTCACATGCTTCAATTTTGATATTAGAGAATGCATGGTTTGGTCACAAAATATTATTTGCAACAATTTCTCACTCATCAATAAAAACTAGTCATGTCAACCAGCCATGGCATATATTACCTTTTCATCTTAGACTTGATCTCCATTATTATTTTAGATTTATTCCTTCAAGGCCAACTTCAGCTGAGCACAGTGACCCATATTTATAGCACCATGTCTTGAATGTTTACATCAAGTCATTGGTTAACAGTGTTCCAGGCTGTTACATAACACCTTCACTCCTTGCCTACTGCTTCTGTGAGTGTCTGGGTCAGGCTGGGTCAGGCAGTAATTACCAGAGAGCCTTTCTCCTCTCTCTTTCCCTTTCTCTCTTTCTAGCTCTCTTTCTCTCTCTCTCTTTCTCTCTCTCTCACCCCTATGCCTCCCTTCCTCCCTCCACCCCATTATGTTGACAGGTACTATAAACCTAATTTATTAGATATATATGTTGATGCAATTAAGAAATGTGAATCAACTGAAATATTCACATATATGTTATACTCAAAATGTATAGTTACATTTTCAAACCTGGAAAAAAATGATGTTATAAAAAAGGGAATTTATGTAAAAATTGTTCATAATTTCCTGGCTCAGAAGAATGGGAATTAAAATTATTTGCTTTGTTTCTCTAGCTTTCTTGCCTGTTTTAAATATTTAATAATTATGAATAAACTTTTTTTTCCTGTAAGCTCTGATTAATTAAATTTCATATCCTGTACGTATATGCAAGGGTATTGTAACTCCCACCATCCCCTTCCCCCACCCCACTAAGTCCTTGCTCCTTCGCACTGTCAACAATAGTGTTATTGCTATAGCATAAAATTTAATAATTTGAAGAAAATATATACAGAGATTCTGTGAGTGTCTGGGTCAGGCTGGGTCAGGCAGTAATTACCAGAGAGCCTTTCTCCTCTCTCTTTCCCTTTCTCTCTTTCTAGCTCTCTTTCTCTCTCTCTCTTTCTCTCTCTCTCACCCCTATGCCTCCCTTCCTCCCTCCACCCCATTATGTTGACAGGTACTATAAACCTAATTTATTAGATATATATGTTGATGCAATTAAGAAATGTGAATCAACTGAAATATTCACATATATTTGTTATACTCTAAATGTATAGTTACATTTTCAAACCTGGAAAAAAATGATGTTATAAAAAAGGGAATTTATGTAAAAATTGTTCATAATTTCCTGGCTCAGAAGAATGGGAATTAAAATTATTTGCTTTGTTTCTCTAGCTTTCTTGCCTGTTTTAAATATTTAATAATTATGAATAAACTTTTTTTTCCTGTAAGCTCTGATTAATTAAATTTCATATCCTGTACGTATATGCAAGGGTATTGTAACTCCCACCATCCCCTTCCCCCACCCCACTAAGTCCTTGCTCCTTCGCACTGTCAACAATAGTGTTATTGCTATAGCATAAAATTTAATAATTTGAAGAAAATATATACAGAGATTCTGTGAGTGTCTGGGTCAGGCTGGGTCAGGCAGTAATTACCAGAGAGCCTTTCTCCTCTCTCTTTCCCTTTCTCTCTTTCTAGCTCTCTTTCTCTCTCTCTCTTTCTCTCTCTCTCACCCCTATGCCTCCCTTCCTCCCTCCACCCCATTATGTTGACAGGTACTATAAACCTAATTTATTAGATATATATGTTGATGCAATTAAGAAATGTGAATCAACTGAAATATTCACATATATTTGTTATACTCTAAATGTATAGTTACATTTTCAAACCTGGAAAAAAATGATGTTATAAAAAAGGGAATTTATGTAAAAATTGTTCATAATTTCCTGGCTCAGAAGAATGGGAATTAAAATTATTTGCTTTGTTTCTCTAGCTTTCTTGCCTGTTTTAAATATTTAATAATTATGAATAAACTTTTTTTTCCTGTAAGCTCTGATTAATTAAATTTCATATCCTGTACGTATATGCAAGGGTATTGTAACTCCCACCATCCCCTTCCCCCACCCCACTAAGTCCTTGCTCCTTCGCACTGTCAACAATAGTGCTATTGCTATAGCATAAAATTTAATAATTTGAAGAAAATATATACAGAGAGACAGAGGCGTTGTAACACCCATCGTAACACCCCCCCCCCCCCTCCATCAAGTCCTTCCGCCTGTGGAGTGGGGATTTTATAGCAACTGTATACATATCATAAAATAGAAAAAACAGTTTAATTAAAGTTTAAATTAAAAAAATTGGATCTCATTAGACAAATATGAAAAAAGTTGAACTGTCAACAGCCTGTCAAAAAGGTATCCAATGAAAGCGCAAGGTCAGATCTTAAAATATTATTTGCAACAATTTCTTCAATCATATCAACCAACCATAGCCTAGATTACCTCTTTCTCTCAGACTTTATCTACATTTCATAATATTTTAGATTTTAACCTTCCAGGTGTTTAAGTACTGTTGAATGCTCCCTCCCTCTCTCTCTATCTCCTTTTCTCTCTACATCCAACCCTCCTTGCTGCCCACACTGTTTCCTTCTCCGAACCCCATCCCAATGTCAGCCTCAGTAAACGAGAACAAGTTGAATCAGATTTTCATATTTTTATATATTGTATAACTGTTTGTTGCCTATGTACGTGCCAGAAATTATGTCAATATTGTGTAATATGTAGATGTGGTGGGCATCAATATAATTTACCTTGTCAAGACCTAAGAGATATCATGTCATACAGTCACAATTCATAAATCCACTCTTCAGCATAGTAAATAATAACATTATATATGTCAAATTGAAATCTTGCGGACTTCTATACAATATAGATCCTTCAACAAATAGCCTTATCATCATTCTACCACTGCTTAGTGTACTGTCATTGCATTCATATTTGCTCAAATATATTGCTATTTTCAACAGCTCCCAAATAAATAAAAAATAAACCACTATATAGCCAAATAGGTCCATGATATTCATAAGGTTTGTCGACTAAATATAGTATCACAATGGTGATACATTTATAGTTCAATCATGATCAGCTGAGCGTCGTGACCCATAGGTCCCTTGTTTAAATTAAAATTATGCTTGGCCCAATAATTGCAATTAATTTTTAAAAATAGTTACTCTCATATCATTTGTGCTAATGCTACTCTTTGGTCTAGGTAACCTGTAATTATTGAATAACAGTTAACTCCTTTGTAAAAAGAATGATAATTAACCTGAATTATAGTTTTATTTATTTTTTCAAATACTTCTGCTGCAATGTAGATAAAAGTTATAAGGCCAAGTCAAAACTTCTGTGACAATAGCACTCCTTTTTCAATTGTAAATAATTTAAATGACATCAGCCCTCTTCCCTCTCCAAGAATTTTATCAAAATCTTTACATAACATGAGTAAAACACCATCCTCATAAATCAGCTTATATTACCACACAAAACCAATATTTATCTACCCCTTCTTCCAAATCATATTTTATGATCATAAATAACAGCTGAGCACCATGACCCATGGTCCCTTGTTAACTTCAAGGGTAACTTGAAGTGGGCACAATGACCCATGGGTTCCTTGTTTTTTCATACAAAAAATATTATTAAATATTAAATACATAATTACGTGAACCAACCCTGTTAACTTTCTTAAATACTTATAAAATAATCAATGCTTGTCATTCATAACAAAAGCCTTCTAACAATTACACTAGTGATGACACAAATGATCTAAATTAGGAAGCTATCTATGCAGGGAATTGCCAAAAGGCCTGTATAGACTTGAGAGAATGGAATTCTTTGATTAATAGTGTAGTGGCATTTGTAGCGAATTCGTCCTGAGTAAATTTTGTTTGTAAAAATGTGACACCCCATGCATTTTTGTTCTTCAACTTTCTATGAAGCCTTAAAATCATGGTGCCAATTTTTTTATTCAGTTTTGACATGTCTTTCAGTGTGTATTAAAATACTATTAAAAAACGTTTAATTATAAACTTTGACCGAAACAAAAACAAAGTAAGCAGGGCAAGAGGATAAGAAAGGTTCTTTTTGGAAGGTATTTACATACTAAACACACAAACTTAGTTCTCTGAACAGTTTGGCATTGTCTTAAATCATTTTTTGTTTATATTAAATGTGCCTATTCACATATCAAGTATATTTAATAAACTCTTATAGTGTAACATGCTTTATACACATAGCTTGGTTTTTTCTCCTTAAAATATGATGGTATCTGCTAATATTTCATTGTAAACCGTTAGAGTAATCCTGTACACAAGTGATGTAAGGTTTGCGAGATCAGTGGGACAGATGTAAACATAGAGCGAACGCCACCTGGCGGCACTACCGCGTTACTTTACAAATAAAGATTTTTCCAAGCATCCAAACAGTGTTTCTTTTTTAGCTCAGCTGACTATAAGTCATCTGAGCTATAGTCGTGGTCCATTGTGGTAATGTAATGAGTCACTCGCCTAGCAGGCTGGAGACGGCTCGAGCTCTACATGTACGCATGGTTTTCTGTGGTTGGATGGACTGTTCGTCAGTAAATTTTTGGCAGAGTATATCATGATATCGAGTACTCACGCTCAGTGGACTTTTTATGCTTCTCTGGTCTACCGGTTCCTTATATTATGGATTGCCTTTTCCACAAGTCCAGCCGCTTCAAATGACCAGTGGTCGCCATTCGGTACACCAGAGTCGTTCATGCGTGACTCGACAGACAAACCGTTGCAGGCTACAGGTGAGCAGCATTGGCATGTGTTAATTCAATACAACCGCTCTCAACTTCTTGGTGCTACGCCGGCACGATTAAATAGGCAATTGATCTCCCGTCTCCGCTCTCTACAGATTGGTAGAGGTCTCCCAAGAAAGCGAAAACGACGTGGTGGCATTCGCAAACGAGCAAGTAAGAATAAAAACGTAAAAGTATTTTGCTTAAATACCCGATCTGTTCGCCAGAAAACAACTGAAATTCATGAACTTATTATTGATTATGGTGCGGACATTGTACTTCTGACCGAAACGTGGCTGTACCCCCAAGGGGATGAAGCATGTATTGCTGCCCTGACCCCGACGGGATACACCTTCCATTCGTTCCCACGTACTGGATCCAAGGGAGGAGGCATCGGTGTTGCTATAAAGTCTTCCTTATCTGCTAATACCTCGTTTACGCCCCTCGATTCGACAACCTTTGAGGCGGTTGAACTAAAGGTTTCTGTGGACCAAGTACCAATAACACTTGTATGTATGTATAGGCCTCCGCCAAGTAGGCGCAATAAACTTACAAATTCGGAGTTTTTCAAGGAGTTCCCTGAGCTGCTGTCTAGATATGCCAGTTCACCTTTAAATTTTGCTCTTCTAGGAGATTTCAATTTCCACTTCGACGTTTGTTCTGATCAGCAGGTAAATCATCTGAAAACCATGCTGAGCGATCACAGCCTCACTCAGTTGGTCGATTTGTCGACACATAAACACGGACATATCCTCGACTGGGTGGTTGTACCCAGTGGCTCAAGCATGTTGTCCCTGGAGGGAGTCTATGACTGCGCCGACTTGTCTGATCACAAAGTCATTATCTGCATGTTATCCTTCGCGAAACCACGTCCAAGGAAAATACCCGTGACTTCGAGGAATATCCGCGCGATTTCACTACCTGATTTCCGGTCTGATATACAGATGATGACTAGATCTGCCGGAATGGACAGGGTGTCTGTTGCCGACCTGGACATGTTTGTCGACAAGTTTAATATCGGCCTGAAGGATATCCTGGACCGGCACGCACCGGCTGTGACCAGACTGGTCAGAGACAGACCTTCGGCCCCCTGGTTGACTGACGACGTCAGAATGGCCCGTCGTAAAAGGAGGAGAGCTGAAAGACGATGGAGAAGGACCGGTCTGTCTGCCCATAGAGAAATTTTCGTCAGTGAAAGGGCTGCGGTGAAAGCTGTAATTCATTGTACGAAGAGCAAGTTCTACATGGACATGATTTCCACAAGTTCTTCATCCAGGAAGCTGTTCTCTGTTACCAGTGAACTTTTGGGGAAGTCTTGAACAACACGTCTTCCAACTCATCTGCCTCGCTGTGACCTCCCAAATAGCTTTTGTGATTATTTCTCGGGAAGATTGAACACATTCGTCTTGAACTTGACTCTGTTGCATGTTCGCCCCCTAAATTTAATGTTTACGATGGCCCCTCATTGTCCTGTTTTGCCCCAGTAACTGATCAGGATATCATTAGCATCATAATGGCGTCGCCAACCAAAAGCTCTACACTCGACCCAATGCCCACGGCTCTTTTGAAGCAGTGCATTAATGATATTGTTCCACTGATTACTTCAATTGTTAACATGTCTCTCTCTACAGGTTCAGTTCCGTCTCAATTTAAACACGCTGTAGTGACTCCACTGTTGAAAAAGCAAGGGTTAGATCCGAATGATTTAAAAAATTATAGGCCAGTCTCTAACCTTCCATTTGTTTCAAAAATCCTTGAAAAGATTGTTCTAAAGCAGTTACAATGTCATCTTCATAACAATAATTTAATTGAAATCCATCAATCGGCTTACAGAAGGCATCACAGCACAGAGACCGCTGTGTTAAGTGTTTTGGATGGTCTTCTTACGGCGACAGACAAGAAACACGTTTCTCTGATAGCTTTGTTAGACCTAAGCGCGGCGTTTGACACGCTAGATCATTCAATATTGCTTAAAAGACTTCAACTGACATTTGGTATACATGACACAGTACTTTCATGGTTTTCCTCATATCTGAGAAACCGCTCCCAAGCTGTTATTGTTGACGGTAGATTGTCTGACCCATGCTCTCTATTGTACGGTGTCCCCCAGGGTTCCGTGTTGGGGCCTGTACTCTTCACTTTATATTCACAACCTTTGTCTGATATTATAACTGCTCATAATTGTGCTTTTCATAAGTATGCGGATGACACCGAGCTATCTAAAAGTAACGAACCGGACCAATTTAGTTCTGTACAGTTGAGTATACAGAATTGTATTGAAGATGTCCTCTCTTGGATGACCAGCAACAAACTTAAACTGAATACTGATAAGACCGAAGTTATGCCAGTTGGCTCTCACTCCTGTCTTCAGATGATTAACAACGCCCCCCTTAGCGTTTGTGGTAGTAATGTCACTTTCCAGACTTCTGTGAAATACCTCGGTGTGAAAATTGATCGAACACTTTCCATGCATGATCATATTAATAGCGTGTGTCGTGCAGTTTTTCTCGAACTCCGACGTATTGCTTCCATCCGGCGTTTCCTAACCTCCAGCGTTTGTGCTAGGCTAGTCTGTGCTACTATTACATCACGCCTTGATTATTGTAATTCAATTTTGGTAGGTTTACCGTTAGAACAAATCTCACGGTTGCAAATGCTTCAAAATAATGCAGCCCGTGTTATTCTTAAAAAACGTAAAAAGGGACCATGTTACGCCGTTACTTAAGGAACTCCACTGGCTACCAGTTCAGCATCGGATACAATACAAACTCGCAGTCCTTGTTTATAGATATTTTGATGGATCACTGCCACCATATCTTTCGTCAAAACTATGTATTTATCGGCCGGTGCGCACCCTACGCTCTTCTAACGAAAGTCTTCTAATATTGCCTAAGTGCCGTATGAAAGTCGGTGAACGTTCTTTCAGTTATATTGCCCCTAAGATCTGGAATTCCCTTCCAGCTGAACTTAGAAAATCCCCCACTATCAATACTTTTAAGACAAATCTTAAAACATACCTATTTCTGCAGGCATTTTGTAATTAGCAACATTTACCATACATGTAATCTCGGGTGTGTGTGGGTGAGTAGGTGTGTGTGTGTGTGTGTGAGTGTGCTTATATATTTATATATTGTGTAACTGATGTGTAAAAATGCAAGCGCTGTGGGTCTGATCTTGGAGTTCAGCGCTATATAAGTACTATTCATTATTATTATTATTATTGTCCGTCGTCCGTCCGTCTGTCCGTCCGTCCGTCCGTCCGTCAGTAGATGTGGCACGTTTTGAAACCGTAAGACCTAGGAATCCAAAATTCAGCATTATGTTAGATGTCCCCAAGATCTCCTACCAAGCCGAAAACTGGGTCTTTGCGACTTCGTTCCTTTGAGAAATTAAGGAAAAACCTCAATTTTTTATTAAAATCCTATTTTCACACTTCAGGACTGCCTCATATCAAAACCACTCATCTTTTTTTCCTCATATTTACCATAAATATTCCTCTATATAGTTCCTATGTACATGCCAGAAATTAAGTCTGTAAAGTATAAATTCTTTAAGTTATGGGCCCAAACATAATGGACTTTGTAAAAAATCAGGAAAAATAATAACTCACTTAAAATGAAAAATTATGAAACTAGAGTCTATTTTCTCAAGTATATAACTATGTTTAATTAAGATTCAATTGTTTACCCAAAATAAGATCTGAATTTTGTAAATTTTTTAAGTTATTAGCATAAAAAAAAATCAGTACCTTAAATTTTGCCCAACTTTGACCATGGCACGTTTTTTTCCTGTAAGCACCATTGATTTAATTTTCACAGCATGTAAACATAAATATTTAGTTTTTCTAAATCTGAAATTTGAAAATTAAAGCTTGAAAATTAAGCTAGTTATTGATTTTTTTTTCTGTAGTCACTTGCTTTGATTACAGATGCAGGGTCCCACTCCAGGTCACTGGAAGTCAGCTATGCCAGGGTTTCTGATTTGTTACAGTCACTGGGGGAGATCCCCTGCTGTGACAGGTGTACAGTTATTCTCATATCACCCCCCCAATCACCCCCCCCCCCCCCCCCCCCCCCCCCCCCCCGCAAACCCAACCCACCAAGTGTTATGCAGTAATTGTTATTGTTTTCACTGTATCTTCTTAATTTTAATGCTGTTTCCACTCCGATATGCAAAAACTTTCCTTGAAAAAATAATTCAAGGTGTAATCCAGAAGATGCAATGTTGTGTAATGTAGCATTTTTAAAGAAATCAATTTTCTTTTAAATGATTTAAACAAATATAAATGAACCCATCAGTATGCTTAAATTATTATAAAATATGAAGCACATTATGGATAAATAAAGACACAATTAAAAATTGTGAAATCTAAATCAAGTATTATTAGCTCAGCTGACTATAAGTCATCTGAGCTATAGTCGTGGTCCATTGTCCGTCGTCCGTCCGTCCGTCCGTAGATGTGGCACGTTTTGAAACCGTAAGACCTAGGAATCCAAAATTCAGCATAATGTTAGATGTCCCCAAGATCTCCTACCAAGCCGAAAACTGGGTCTTTGCAACTTCGTTTCTTTGAGAAATTAAGGAAAAACCTCAATTTTTTATTAAAAACCTATTTTCACACTTCAGGACTGCCTAATATCAAAACCACTCATCTGTTTTGCGTCATATTTACCATTAATATTCCTCTATATAGTTCCTATGTACATGCCAGAAATTATGTCTGTATTATATAATTTAAAAAAGTTATCGGCCCAAACATAATGCATTTTGTAAAAAATCAGGAAAGATATTTGATCACTTAACACAAAAAAATGTTAAAGCTATGGACCTTTTTTCTGGTAATATAACTTTAATTAATCAAAATTAAATTGTATACCCAAAATTAGATGAAAATCTTTTAAATTTTTTAAAATATTAATAAAAATAAAAAATTGGTACCTTAAATTTTGCCCAACTTTGACCATGGCACGTTTTTTTCCTGTAGGTACTGTGGATTTAATTTTCACAGGATGTTTTTGTTAGCATTTAAACTGTTAACACCAAAAATTTGAATTCAGGTGATCAAAAACTGTAGATTTTAATCAAGCTTTCAAGCACCATGTAACATATTGTTTACATCAAGCTAGTGTTATGCAGTTTGCAAGAGCTCAGCTCCCCAGCTTTAGCTCTAAGTTCCTTAAATTCGGCATACAGTTAGATGTCTCCAAAATCCCCTACCATGCCAAGAATTTGGTCACTAGGACTTAATACCTTCGAGATATTAATGAAAAACTTCATTTTTCCATTAAAAACCCATTGTTACACTTCAAGACTGCCTAATATCAAAACCACTGATCTGACTTTAATCATAAATAATATACATATTTTTCATTCTCTATGCACATGCCAGAATGATGTCAGTATTGCGTAATTGTTTTAAGTTATGGGCCCAAATATAATGCACTTTGTAAAAAATCAAGAAATATATTTACTCCCTTAACAAGGGCATTGCTGAAGCTAGAGATTTTTTTGTCAGGGATGTAACATTATTTAATCAAGATTCAATTGAATACCCAAAATTAGTTCAGGACAGAATTTTTCAAATTTTATAAGTTATTAGTATAAATATAAAATTAGTACCTTAAATTTTGCCCAACTGTGACCATGGCACGTTTGTTTCCCGTGAGCACTGTTGATATAATTTTCATATCATGCACACATAAGGATTTCAGCTTTTCAGTTTAGAAAGCTGAAAGAAATTGGCCAAAAATTGTAGCTTTTATTAATGTTTTTTATGAGACCCTGTCAGACTTTGGCTCTCTCCAGCCCCTCTTGAGTCACCTGTATGTTGACCTTGTTGACCTTTCATCAAATTATGCACGCTTGAGGCGAGGCATACACGGAATCCAGGCAGCTTATGGCCAGCCACAGTTGATCTAGGTGTCCAACCCAACTCATCTAGTAGTTTTAACCAACAACATAACAATAAACAAATTAATAAATTTTTATTGGTTTTTAATAACAAATTAAAGAAAAATAGAAAAGGAATTTGTTAGTTTATTATAACAGGAAATTAACTTGCAGTTACTGATGATATAAGAATCTTGTATCGATGGGTAGAATGTCACATATTCCAAATAACACCATGCAGTCACCTATGGCATTTTTCAGTTCAATTTTAATGATAAAGAAGTAAATCATATTATTCATTACTAATCATTAGGGATCATATGAAGGAAATTAATGATAGACAAAGATGCAGTTGATAATATTAATCTAGATTCCAACTGTGTCTAGTGTGTACATTGATGTGAAATTAGTCCAAAATGAATTTTTTACAGTTATTTTTTAATATAAATAAAAGCCATAAAACCAGGTACTTATGATCATTATTTAAATGTGTGAATTTTGTATATTCTGGATTCTCAACATCATTGTTTGGTGAAAACTGAATAAATACCAGACATGGTGCGAATACTTTGTAATTGTATTTAAATACGAATATGATTATGTACTCCATTATAAAATTTCTTGCATAAAGAATGGGAATTCAGGTAAAAATGAAAGTATATGAATACTCGTGCCAATACTTTCAAAATGTATTCATGAATGCATTCATGAATATATTCTTTAATATTATTTTAATAATCATATCAGTTATATTTCATTTTAAAAAATCATATGATTCTCTTATTATTTTTAATAAAAATTATATTTGGGACAATATTTGTAATTTTTTTTAATAAATAGTTAAACTCTTATATTATATGTTCTGCTTATTAGTTATATGGCCAAGTCAAAATCTGTGTGACAATAGTACTCCATTTGTTAATAAAATAAATGAAATCAATCCTCTTCCCTGTCTCCAAAGGTACTATCAAAATCATACATAAGCTAAACAACAACAACTCATAATACAGCTTATAATACCACACAAAACCAGCATGTGCCTCATTTCTAAATAATATTTTTTTATCATATATAACAGCTGAGCGTCGTGACCCATAGGTCCCTTGTTTTTAGATATTTATTGTTTTGCAGATTTAAAAGATATATTTTTGTGGTAAAAAATAAATAAATATTTGTATGCATGATGTGGTGTTATCTGACAAGATTGAGATTTATGATGATGCAATTGAGAATTATGAATCAACTTTTATATTCAGATATATATGTTAAATTGGAAATGTATAGAAATATTAGATATTTATTGTTTTGCAGATTTAAAAGATATATTTTTGTGGTAAAAAATAAATAAATATTTGTATGCATGATGTGGTGTTATCTGACAAGATTGAGATTTATGATGATGCAATTGAGAATTATGAATCAACTTTTATATTCAGATATATATGTTAAATTGGAAATGTATAGAAATATAAACTTAAATTAGAAAATAATTGATGTGATATCAGGATTTAATACAAACATTTGTTCATTATTTTCCTGCCTCAGCAGAATTTGAGATCAGGCTTTGTTTGCCCTGTTTTATGTTGTTAATTAGCTATATTTCAGCTGTAAACATTTCATAAAAAAAATACAAATATAATTAAAAATATATATTATGCAAAAAAATAGATTCAATTGAACAAATTTGTAAACTACTGAAATGTCAACAGTTAATCGAAAAACCAACTAATGATCATGGTAATAGTACAAATCATTTGTTCACAAACTGCTCACATGCTTTAGTTTCAACATAAGGAAACACATGGTCAGGTCACAAAATATTTTTTTGCAACAATTTCTTGCTCATCAATACAAACCAATCATATAAACCAACCATGGCCTTTATTACCTCTTCCTCTTACACTTTATCTCCATTAGATATTATTTTAGATTTTTACCTTCAAGGTTAACGTCAGCTGAGCACAGTGACCCATAGGTCCCTTGTTTATCTTCCATATCATTTCTTCTTGTTTGGGAGTTGTGCACGCGCAAGATCAGACCTCTAGTTATGGCCTGTAGTCTTGTTATGGTTAACAGACACGCGTGGACTGTGTTTACCAACACGCAGAGCCATAACAAGGTGTTAAACAGCCGTATGCGAGGTACTATGACTGTGTGCTGGGATTGTTTTGCTTGGAAACTTTTGTATAAAGCAAAACTGAACTGATATTGTGAAAGAATAGGCCAAATATTGCTACTGATTATGTCCCTTTAAATATAACAATGGTGTTAATTCAACATGCTTTATAGGTGAATGGGTCCCTTTAAACTTTACCATTGGTCTTACCATAGTTTCTGTTAAGCTTTCTCCTTTTTTTTGTTATTGTACTGGTAAAACCTGAATGCCTCGGTTTCATATTCCCATAAATGTATAAAAATAATTGGCCCACCAAACAAAATCGTTTTAAAAAAATAGACCTTTGGGGGGGGGGGTATAAAGATGGGATAGAAGAACATCTGTAAACACGCAGATAACATTATGACTAATAATGACACTTTTTTATTATTTGATATTTAATTCCAAGTTTGTTTCCTTCAACAGGACTTTGCTAAAACTTCTAAGGTCCCTATGTTTTGTTTTTCAAAACACTCTCCCTAATGAATTCTTCAGTAAAACATGCATTTCATTCAATGTTAATTCTTCAGTAAAACATGCATTTCATTCAGTGTTAATTATCTGTCCTTTACATCTCTCATTCTACTGTAAATGTCTGTAAATATTTGTCTACTGTAAACTACCTGATGAGCATAGCTTACAAAAGATTATCAATGAACAGTGAAATAACTGATGAAAATAGCTACTCCACAGAAGATATAATTGCTCCCAAACGAATGCTATTTCCGCACAAAGCTTAGGTTATATGATCATTGTTATTATTATTATTATAATAAAAATAATAATTATTATCATTATTTTGTTTCTTAATATGTACTTCATTTTAATGTGAATGGTGGACTAGGTAGCATTTCCTAAAACTTTCGGTTGGGTTAGTGAGGATTTGGCACTAAATCCAGTCAAAGTTGTCCTTTTTGTCTGTTGTTTATTCCTCACAAAATATGTAAAAAAATTAGTCATCCGCCTAAAACTTTTATAAATTATTTCTTGGATCATGACCAAAACATAAAAATACTCTTTATCTATAGATCTTTAGATATAATTTGGATAAACTAACCGTAAGAGACAGGTTTCTATACCTTCACTATCAGCGTGCGGATAGTGATGTTGGTTGATGTAATAATCGAACAATAGGATGACACAATGACAAAATCATATTAAATGGAAGAATAACGGGGCCATTTTCATATATTATGTATAAATGAAACAAATATTTAGTCACTGGTTAAAACCAGGGAAAGCGGAGCCATACTATATACGATACAGGTTTCCTGAAATCAGCAAGTGGTCCCTCATATGTACATTGCACAAACTACCCCAGGATACCTCCTTGTCTCTATATGAATTTTATTCAATGAATTAATCAATGACATTTTGTAGAACAATATACCGGTGGACAAACAACAGCTGATTAATTTTCCATGGTTAGTCTGATGGATCTTGATGCGGTTCCATGTGTTGGCGGAGGTATGCGCTCTATGAGTGCTCTCTAATATTGGAATAAACGTCTTAACGCAGTCTTTGTGTGTCTAGTCTAAGTTATTGTGATGTAATATATCTTACTAACCATTTTGTGGTGTTTTGTAGCTAAATTTCCCTCTGTAGTAAATATTTATATATATTGGCCCTCATTTTTGGCGCTAAAATCAAATTTGACACGAAAAAATGACAAAAACACAATAGAAAAATTGGCACCATATTTTTTTGTAAAGGTTAAGGTCTAAGGATCACAAAAATGTAGGGTTCCAACTTTTTACAGGGAAAAATTACTCGGTGACATATGCCCCCACACTATAATGACAAGTGATATTTCTGTACATTAACATCATATGTTTGTATGTGTTTTTAATGCTTATGACCAGATTGAAGCATTATACCTGATGTATAAACATTGCACAGGTTCGCATAAGGTCTGTAGGCCTTTTTATAATTATAATATATACTCTGTAATATATGGTTTTGAGTAAAGTACTGCTATATGATAATGTTTTGGAGAGGGGACTTTGTCCTCTTTACAGCAGCTTTTCACCAAAGATTAACATTAACCACAAATTTGTGACTTTGGTTTTGATAATATTCTTTCCCAGGGAATCTCTACATTCATGTTACGGGTAATAAAGGGTTTCAGCTGATTAGACATTTCATGGATTCCATGAGCTAGGCAACTTCAGCAAAACCGTATCCGTGTAAGTGGGGAGGTCATTCTTATAAAGATCATGACATGGGGAGATCATTCTTATAAAGAGCATGGCATGGGGAGGTCATTCTTATAAAGATCATGGCATGGGGAGGTCATTCTTATAAAGATCATGGCATGGGGACATGGGTGTATGCAAGGGGGGGTCGTGAGGGTCGTAAGACCCCCCCCCAAATTTTCAAAAGGTCCACATTTTATCCAATAACATTTTTTCAAGGGCCTGTTCACAATGACATTAATGGAAAAGCATTGATAAGGTACCAGCAATGAGTCCAAAGACCTTGAATATTGCATGACGTAAATCTATCCCAAATCTAGCAATTCTGAAAGTGAGCCATCCGCTTCAGGCTGGTGGCACTCATGTGAAAACAGGCTCAACAGTCGCCCCCCCCCCCTAAAATCGGTTCAACAAATTTTTAGGGCCACCCAATTTCGTACATTGTCAGTGCGTGCCTAGACCTTTTGCAAAATAAGCTCATCAAATTGTATTTGTACGGCGCAGGCCCTAGTTAAAACTGTTACAATTAAGTAATAGTTTAGGATGACACTCTCTTAGTAGTAGCTATGTTGGACAAACAAAAAAGCCTCTATGGAAGTTGCTGCTCACGCATAGGTCATGTCGTGTGTTGCATGGGGCACGGCAGTCCTGATGGTTAGACATTATATACCGGTTCTGTGATTGGTCCAGGTAACGTTAGTGTGTGGTGTTGAATTTCGCCGTGGTTTATCTAACTTAAGTCACATTCAGAACGTCAACATATTATCCCCAGTAAGCTGAATAAAAGATATCCTTTCTTATACTTAAACATCACTTATTTTAAATTAATCTTAATAATTTGACCGAATAAATACATTACCTGACCCATCGTCAGTGATTCTCACCCCTGAAGCAAAGTAGTTCTAACTATATGCATAGGCAAAAACAAGGAGAAACTGAGGCTTTGTATTTTGAACAACAGCATTGGACCTGTGACCTAGGTTAGCTTGCTTTTGCCTTCTTGATCAAAAGTTTAAGCCACTTTTCATGCACAACTGTTGAACACAATACAGAACAGCATGAGAACAGCTTTTGCAAACTATTGGCCACAAGTTACTTACCTAGTTTTTGCGCCTGTGTACAGCCTGTATATATGTATTGATTGTGTTACGGAACCTAATAACAACAGATCACGTAGTCGTGACGAGCATAACTTTTGTTACGGAGATAAATAAAAATAAGATTCTGTAACACTAGGCAGCATGAAATGTCTAGGGGAATGAATAAAGAAGTCAGTGGTTTTTTGTTAACAAATAATTATAATTTATGCTTAAAACAATCCTGACGTTAAAATACACTAAATCAATACAATTACACAGTAAAACAATAAAAATGTACAGTACCAGAGTGTCCCGATCCTAGGCCTTTCCGGATACCACCACTGTCACAGCTCAACAAGTCCTTTAAAACATATAATCCAGATGAACAGTTCACATAAATCTTCTGAGAGAATAATTGTCCAATTCAATCCCGATATCAATCTGTTGTAATCCAAAAGTGAAGTTCTGGTAATAATCCCAAAGGCAAACTGAAGACTGAATAAAATCGGTTACAAAGTTCGAAGAATATCTATAGGAAAGGTCCACAAACTGACTCACACTATTCCGTGTCCGTTGGAATAGTTTTCTCCTCTTCTCTCCCGCCTCTAAACACAGCCCCTTATATATAACTTTTTATCCGAAAGTACTAGAAATGGAAAATCCCAAAGAACAAGAAACACGTTACAGGAACAGACTTGAACCATCTAGAACAAAGAACGCTGTGTTTCTACACTTCAGACCCCACACGCGGGCTGGCCCGGCTCGCGCGTCTCCCATGGCAACGGACTTCGCTTGCCTAATAGACACAAGCAACACTTCTGCGCACAATAAACCAGGGCCTACCTTACACGAATCAGAATGTCAACAGCGAGACACCTGTAACAATTGAGCAAAATAGAATATCCAAAAACAAAATTTTAGACTTTTCACACAATCTCTGAGAGGGTAATTTTTTTACCTGGTTTAATATTCTGCGACCTTTTGGACGAAAATATGATTTGAGCGCCCTGAATGTCATGTGAGCTGAAACCGTACCTGTTAGGTTTAGAATCTTCAAACGCTACACACTGAATTTTAGGCAAATCTCCTTGGAGACATGAAATTAGGTCATGGTGATCTATATTAAGCGACCTACACGCCGAAGACATGCATGATTTAGAACACCCAGACAGGACACTGATTGTATCCGTTGGGCTTAGAATCTTCTTATGTAATATTAACGGAGGTCCTGGGTAAATGTCCGTGGAAACATGAAATTAGCTATAAGGAAACGATCACCTATATTCTGTGAGATAGGTAAAAGACATGATTTGAGCATTTTGGTACAAATGTTAGCAGTTGGACGTAGAAATTTCTGTTTTAATTAAGATCCAGGGAGAGCCCTGTTAAATCTTCTTAGAAACCCTAATTAAGGTCACTGTGACCCATTTTCTGTGAGCATATAGCACCCTATAAGCTAGATGTGTGCAAATCGTAGCAATCTACCTAGAACTTAGCATATAGGGAGTTCTTGGTAAAATCTTCTTGTAAACCATAAGTAAAGTCACTGTTTCATATTTTCTAAGGCCTTTGGACAAAACGCCTGGTTCTGAGCACTCTGGAAGTCATTCTGTCTTTAACAAATATATATCATAACATTAATATAATAATAATTAATACTTGCATCACATATTTGTCAAATTCAGCTAAGCGTCATGGCCCATGGGCCAGTTGATTATTATTATTATTTGGATACAATGTGGAAATGTGCATACTTATTAGGACAAGTACAAAATGCGATTCAATTCAATGTATTGTGCATGTAATCTACACAAAAGTAGTCATTTTTCACTACCGTTAAGATTTCTTTTTAACAAATCAAAGCAAGAAAACAAATTAGAAACAAGCTTCATCTGCCACAAAAAAAAAACTAGAAAATGGAGCGGCGAATCAGTTGAACATCAGTTGAATTTGTTGGCGCACTTTCTGTTCGAGGCAAAGTCCACAGCCAAACCAGCTCAGGTACGAGCCGTAGCAAGTTTTTCCCACGTCAATGTAATATTCAATCGAGCGTGGTTATTGCAAGACATTGCATATTACTTATACGCAGTTATATACAAGTTGGTCATAGCTGATGTCGCCCCCGTTATGACATCGACTTGACATGGAGTAACATCAGCTTGGAAACATCGGGGCATATCGGGGTGACATCTGGATATTTTTTAACATTTTCAAAATGTTTAGTGTCGGGGTCACTCCGGAACATATCGGGGCTACATCGGCTTGGCATCAGGAATACATCGGAACAGCATACTGGGACACATCGCGGTAAGCCAGTAAGCCAGTCGATGTGTAAGCCAGAGTTAAAGCGGGAAAGTCAGTATTAATATGAGTTGGTAGGTTAACGAAAACATCAGAACTAAAAGTACCCAGAAACACAAGCCAAAGGCAATATATACATATAGAACAACCTGCAGACACTTAAACACAGAATATATACATAAACCAAAAAAAAAAATATATCTTAACAAGCGCACTCGGACAAGCAATATGACCTAAATATAAATTCCATTTTTCTCTCTCTCTATATATATATATAAAATCCTCTAAAATCAGTCTACCATCACACCAGTTAAGATAGCAGACTTGTTCAGTGAGCTGGACTTTTCATCTATCACTATTAATAGAGCTATTAATCTCCATTTTTAACTGAAACGTTTGACTTTATGATTTGGCTAATGATTTTTTATCTGTTTAATGCTAAATTATCATAAAATGAAATGTAAAAAAGATATTTTCCTTCTAAAGAATAACATGACAACACATTTGTATGTCATCAACAAAAACTGTGGGTCGTTGGCAAACCGTTGTATCTGCTAACTTATTTTACTAAAAGAAAATCAAAGTCCAATAAAATAATGTTGTGCATATACGATCGAAATGATATGTAAATTTAAAACCTCGCGTATACTGATATTACGTACATGTTTATAATGTTAATCTCTGAGCTACAAGCAACAAAATATGTTATTGTTTATTAATCTTTCGCCTTTCGACTTTTAAACCTACGGGGTGGCCGCATGGATAACATTTACATAAATGGCAATAGGGCTACATGAAAAATTTTCATGAGAAAATAAGTAATATATGAGACATGTATCATTTCCAGCAGGTAACTCGAGTTTTCCCTGACTATTCCCTGACCTTCAGTTGGTTTTCAAGTAAAATTCATCACAAAATTTTATTAATTTGGTTTCAAAACGTCATATTACAGCCAAAGCTTCAATGGCAAAATGTATGGAACAGCAGAATCATACATCAGATCCTGCACTCTTTCTATTACTGCTCATGAACAGAACGGGTCATTCATTTATTGTTGGTGTTATATGTTGTGTATCTATGCTCTGCATCATCAAACTTAGATTTTTATACAAATATTTAAAGAAAACAAGAGTAAATCTCTTCAAACTTACCGTATTTTTATCAGAGATACCAAACTCTTTCAACATGATAACACAATTCGAACACCCCAGCCATTAAAAATTTCCTGACCTTTCCCTGGCTTCCCAAAATAAGAGTAAATCTCTTCAAACTTACCATATTTTTATCAGAGATGCCAAACTCTTTCAACATGATAACAAAATTCGAACACCCCAGCCATTAAAAATTTCCTGACCTTTCCCTGGCTTCCCAAAATATCAAATAATTCCCTGGCCTTGAAAAAATAATTTTTACCCTGACCGCTGGCAACCCTGATTAACATTGAGCTTAAACTTGTCCAAAGATAATGCAAAATTTTTAAACCATTCACCTTGTGAGGGGCTTCCCACTTTCTGGTACTTCTCGCATTTACATGTGAGCTCCACCTCCCCACTTTGGCCAAAATCCTCCGCATGCCCTCGGAAAAGGTCCAAAATATAATGATCACGACCCACCCAGAAAAAATCCTGGATACACCCCTGGGGGAGGTCATTCTTATAAAGATCATGGCATGGGGAGGTCATTCTTATAAAGATCATGGCATGGGGAGGTCATTCTTATAAAGAGCATGGCATGGGGAGGTCATTCTTATAAAGATCATGGCATGGGGAGGTCATTCTTATAAAGATCATGGCATCGGGAGGTCATTCTTATAAAAAGCATGGCATGGGGAGGTCATTCTTATAAAGATCATGGCATGGGGAGGTCATTCTTATAAAGATCATGGCATGGGGAGGTCATTCTTATAAAGATCATGGCATGGGGAGGTCATTCTTATAAAGATCATGGCATGGGGAGGTCATTCTTATAAAGAGCATGGCATGGGGAGGTCATTCTTATAAAGATCATGGCATGGGGAGGTCATTCTTATAAAGATCATGGCATCGGGAGGTCATTCTTATAAAGAGCATGGCATGGGGAGGTCATTCTTATAAAGATCATGGCATGGGGAGGTCATTCTTATAAAGATCATGGCATGGGGAGGTCATTCTTATAAAGATCATGGCATGGGGAGGTCATTCTTATAAAGATCATGGCATGGGGAGGTCATTCTTATAAAGATCATGGCATGGGGAGATAATTCTTATCATTATTGGTGCATTTATTAAACAACTGAGGTCTTAAGTTGCCAGTTGACCCTGTATATAGTACCGTATACTACCCCTCAGAGAGGACTCTAGTGAACATTGTTGTCATTAGATTTGAGATGTTACAAAATAAGGCAGGGTTTTATATATTTCTTAAAAGTGTGATTTATTTCTTGTCTTTTCAGAAAATGCAGAAGAGCCACAGTTTGAGATGGACATTTAAAAGTGACAATCTGGGACACCTTTCATCCAGTTTCGATCAGGTGACACCTGTTGTCAGAGTGATGGAAATAGCACAGCAAGTTTTTAACCTTGGATTGACTCAGGTGCTGCTGGCTGAATGTATGAAATAAAAAAACAACTGTGTCCAAGCAGTGTATTCAGTTAATATTTGTGCATTTTACACAAAGAACCATCTCATACAGTGATCTGCATATGAACTGTATACATTTTTACTCATTTAAAAATGAACTTTTTTCATAACATTGTGGAAATATGGGAGTGAAATTGCAAGGCAGAAGGGCATCAAATTAAATATGATGTTGGTGTTGAAAATCCAGAAAGTGTTTTAAATATTTTTTTGGGGGCATATATGGTGTTACTTTTTATTTTTAACATCTTTTGTTGTTTAATTGAAATGAAATATTACCAGTTCATTTGACCTTTTAGCCAGTAGAATTTGTTTCTTGCCCTGACCATGATATAGGACAGCTGCGTTGAAACATTCAAACATTGCTCAAAGATGAGTGAGACAACTGTTTTATTATTTCTGTGAATATGTAAATGTTTTATATTTACATATACCCCTTTGTGTCTGATAAAATGTGTAAGCTGCAGCTAGAGAAGAGGTCCTCCAGACATATCAGTGTTCTGGCTCAACTCAGGGAAATGATGGTATTCATAAAGCAGTTCACTGGAAAATATGCAACTGCAATTCTTTACAGAAAGATGTAGCCTGTGGAGCATTGATTTGTTTTTGAAAAGTTTGGAGTGATACTTGATACAATGAACAGAGTTTGCCTTAATTGCCAGTGACTCCCTTTGTGTAGGCAGGTGAAGCCATAGTTTATTACAGAATGTACTGAGGTCATATATGGCAATCCTCATTTCAAAAGTCACATAAGTTTGAAGACTAGAACAACCGGCCTTTTAAAATAATTAGGCTATTCTGCAAAACCATTCATTTTTGCACAAGCAATATTATTCTGCACATGTTCACAAGTTACATAAACCAGTTTGTGATAACCATTTTCTGATTATAATTTGTTAGTTATTATATCTGAGGAGTTTTGTACAGTTTATATAGGTGACTGGAGATTGCAGTAAGCTGAACCTTCACACCATTCCTGTACTTCCACAATGGTGATGAGAATTAAATATTTACTTCAACATGACTCCATTTAGATTGGACTCTGATCCATTTAGACTGGCCTCTGATCAGATTTCTATTGAGCAATTGAGCAGATTTCAGTTCTCATTAATATTCAACAAGGCAACAGAAATTCCAACACCCCTGTTCAGGTGTGTACTGTTGATGGTTAATTTTATTACAAACTTTTGAAAAAAAAAATTTTATGTGAAACCATCTTTGACTTCAAAATAAAATGTTTCAAGTCTGGAATATCACTTTTCTTTTATAAGCCTAAAATAAATTCCAAGTCATGGATGGGTCTTAGCTAGTCCATGGTCCTTCCTAGCAGCCTTTAGCAGGGTAAATTCACAATCATTAGACTTAGACAAATTTCATTATATGATATGTCCTTTTTGAGTAAAATTTTCTTTTGATGCGCAGTACAAATTGTAACTACTGGACCTATAAACTTCTAACTGAAGATCCAGTGAGGTCCTTAAAAATCTGAGTGAACCTTGTGAGCTTGACCCTTGACCTTGTGACCTAAAAATGAGAACTTACTATCCTTGAACTGCATCATTTTGATTTTCATAACAATCTTTCAAAAAAAGTGGAACAAGTGTCCAGTCATCTCCTGTGACCTTGACCTCTGACCAGGAAACCTTGAAATATAAAGATTTCTCCCACTTTAGGCAGGTAAGCCATATTTGAACAATGGAAGATTTGTGATGAAAAGATTAATCATATCCGCCAATACGAAGTTTTGCAGATACTATTTTTTTTACCAGGTTCTTCCTCTGAGACTACTGGACAGATTTTTCCAAAACTTACACCAAATATCGGGTCACATGTGAACTGGTGCCTAACCAATTGGCCTTGACCTCTGACCTTTCCTCTCTGCGGAGTGTCCGTTTGTGCGTATGTTTCCACACAAACCCACATATCTCAGGAACCGTTTGGACGATCAGAAAAAAAGTTTTGTACAAATGTAGCCCTTGGATAGCTTTATAACATACCTAAGAAATGGTGGCGCCACCTGCAGCCATTTTTGCCCAGTGTCCATCTGTTCATCTGCCTTGGGTTAAAATCACTCATATCTCTGCAGTGGTTTGACTAATTCACCTGAAATTCGGCATGTGTATACATTCAGATAGCTTTCTTGATTTTATGACAGGTTGTGCCACCTACATTCAAATTCACGCTGCAGACATCCAAGCTCATATCTCAGGAACCGTTTGACCAATCAGGAAAAAATTTTTACACAAATGTAGCCCTTGGATAGCTTTATAACATAAACAAAAATGGTGGAGCCACCTGCAGCCATTTTTGCACAGAATCCATCTGTTTGTCTACCTTGGGTTTAAATCTCTTATATCTCTGCAGTGGTTTGAACAAATTACCTGTAATTTGGCATGCGTATACATCCTGGATAGCTTTCTTGATTTTATGACAGGTGGTGCCAGCTTCATTCATATTCACGCTGCAGACATTAATGCTTATTTCTCTGGACTTGTTTGACCAATCAGGAAAAAAATTTTACACAATTGTAGCCCTTGGGTAGCTTTATAACATACACATAAATGGTGGCTCAACCTGCAGCCATTTTTGCACAGCGTCCATCTGTTTGTCTGCTATGGGATAAAATCACTCCTATCTCTGCAATGGTTTGACTTTTCAACCTGAAATTTTGCATGTGTATACATCTTGGATAGTTTCTCGTTCAAATAACAGGTGGCGCCACCTACAATCATGTTAATGTGGCAGACATCCATTCTAATATGTAACACATGTAACTCTGTTTCCCCTTGCCACTCAATCCATGCCTCAATTAACCCGTCCTACTCTGATTTTGGCGGATACACGTAGTCGCTTGTCGACTACCCGTATTCTAGTTAACAATTGGGAGGTCATTATTATGCTCCTGTGTTCTTCACCTTTGACCTCCTGAACTAAAAACTAAAATAATTCTAGTGTTTGGCCATTAATAAATAAAGTTTGAAGCAAATCTACACCCCCCCCCCCCACCAACACACACAGACAGGATGCGTTAACTAGATGAATGTTAAAATTTACTATATTTAACACATTCTTATTCTAGACTAGGATTTTGATAGTATCACAAGGGGTCACAATGGTTCAAGTGCACATATAATAATTGTTTCCTCAAAGTGATGTATTGTTATAAAATTATGAATGTTAATTAAATGAGGAATTCCTTACTTCAGAAGAAAAAATACATTTTTCATCTTTTCCAACATGTGTGAAATTGAATATTATTCTCAGTATTTAAAATTTGGAATTATGATCGGGTCACGTGAACTGCTAGGCCCTCATTTTTGGTTAACCTCTGACCTTTCCTCTCTGCAAAGCGTGGATTTCTGCGTTTGTTTATACACATAAACCCAAATATCTCGGGGGAACCGTTTGACCGATCAGGAAAAAAAAATTGCACAAATGTGACCCTTGGATAGCTTTATAACATAAACAAAAATGGTTATGCCATCTGCAACCATTTTTGCACAGCGTCCATCTGTTCCTCTCTCTGGGGTTAAAATCACTCCTATCTCTGCAGTGGTTTGACTGATTCTCCTGAAATTCGGCGTGTATACATCCTGGATAGCTTTCTTGATTTTGTGACAGGTGGCGCCACCTCATTCACGTTCACGCTGCAGACATCCATGCTTATATCTCCCGACTGGTTTGACGTATCTTCCTTAAAATTTGCATGCATTTAGATCTCACATAGCTCTTTATCACACAAGAAACTGGTGGCCCCACCTGCAACCATTTTTTCACAGTGTCCATCTGTTTGTTTGATTTGGGAAAAAAAATCACTCATATCTTGGCAGTGGTTTGACTTATTCACCTGAAATTTTGCATGTGTGTATATTGGATAGTTTCTCATTCAAATAACAGGTGGCGTCACCTACAATCATATTTACGTGGCAGACATCCATCCTAATATGTATCACATCTAACTCTATTTTCCCTTGCCACTCAATCCATGCTTCACCCGTCCTACTCTGATTTTGGCAGATACACGAAGTCGCTTGTCGACTACCCGTATTGTAGTTTATAGTTGAGGTCATAATAAGGATATTTATATTGTTTCTCCCTCATCCATCCATGTGTACCTGATTTAAATAGGGAATTTTTATTTAATGTTCTGAATCTTTATTGTAGTTTATAATAGCATGCACTGAGATTTTTTAACTTAAATTTTATAAAATATGTGAAATAAAAAGATTTAATATGACAAAGCCTAATGCAAAAAAAGATGTGCTAAAAATAGGATGTCATTTAAATTTAAAATCTTTAGTTCCCTGAAAGTGATAAAGGGCTCAGTCCTTACTGTGCACCTGTCTGTCCATCTGTAAATATTTCATATGCAATACAGTATCTCAAAACTTACTACTTTTGCAATCATATATTTTGTACTTATTTGTTTTTTTTTTTGTACAATCACTGTAACCAAATAGGAGGGCCATTTCCTCTTAGCTTTTAAAATGCTTATTATTAAAACTATGGACCCAGGGGTCTCATTGCTGGTTTTGTCTAGATAAGGATATTTTATGAGATTTTTCAAAATGTCGGTCCTGTGATCAAGTTTGAAGCCAATCCGTCTACCCAAAATGTAGTTATTATCCACAAACTAATTTGTGAATGGATGGACCATGTGACCTCGACCTTTGATCTTGTGACCCTAAAATAAAAAAAAAAAAAAAAAACATTCCCTATTGGAAGGTTAGCCACATGAGGAAGATGGAAAGATTGGAAGAAAATTTTGCTTAAAATACATCCACAATCTTTTTTAAAGAAGTGGGCCCTTGACCTTTGACCTCATGACCCCAAAATCAAAAGGGTTCTGACTTTAATGGTGGGTCATATATGAGTCAAGTTTGAAACCAAAAATTCCAAACTGGAGTTATCATCCGGAAACAAATATGTGGACATATTGCCCTTTGACCATATGACCCCAATATTTATCAGGTTCTTCCCCTATTGGCAGGTTAGCGATATGTTAAGATGGAAGATATGGGATGAAAAGTTTGGCTTAAAATTCATCCCTAATCTTTTCAAAGAAGTGGGGCTCTTGTGACTTTTACCTTTGACCTCATGACCCAAAATCAATAGAGTTCATACTTTATTGGTGGGTCATATATAAGTCAGGTTTGGAACCAATATGTTAATCCAAACTGAGCTATCATCTGGAAACAAATTTGACGGACATACAGAAAAATAGGGTACAGCGATTTCATATACGGTTTGCAAGAACTGAGACTTACTAAGGAATTCACTAGATGCTAAATTATAAGTTTTTGTGTCAAAGTGCTACAACTTGACAACCTGTCCATCTGACTTATGGGGTACTCAAATCATGTTCTTTTACATAGCTCACAGAATATAGGTTACAGCGACCTAATTTTGTTTCCAAGAACATTTGCCCAGGACCCCCCCCCCCCCCCCTGAATAGGCCTAATGTACTATTTGTGAACCGTTTGACGGTCTCGGCGGTCTGCTGTTAAATATCATGTTTTCGGCCCTTAGCTGGAAAAATAGGTCACCCGTGACCTAATTTCAGGTTTCTATGGAGAATTGTCTAGGAGCTCCCTGGATAAACAGTAAGAAGGTTCTAGGTCTTAACAGTTGCAGTTTTAACCCTGTTAACAGTTGGACTGCTTCATTTGAATGGCTCAATATTATAGAAAAAAATAGGAAAAATAAAGGTAGTGCCACTAGCCTTGAGGAACTGATGAAGCTGTTGGTGATCCATATGCATTGTAAGAATCATGGCAATTGATGCATTAGTTTTTTTCAGATATTTTACCTTTTTTGTATCAATTTTTTAATTATTTTGGGATGCACCAAGGCCCCATAATAGAAAAAATGCATGTGACGTCACCAGTCGTCTGAAAATGATACACTAGCCATGATCAATAAACATAAAAGGTTTCAGGACACCAGATTAGACCACTGATGTGAAACTGACACCTTGCTGTAATTTGGAAGTTTTTTTTGCATAGCTTTTGTAGGGAAAAGGCAAAAAAAAACTTTTAAAACCTTCTACTCCGAAACTGTCCAGCCAAATTGTTCAATATTTCACAGAATAAATTCCTGAATCAATCTCTCAAGTTTGTTCTAATGGTACCAGTTCGGCGAGACATACAAATGTATATGAAATTGTTGTATTGCTGGCGCCACCTGCATCGCCTCAGCGGAGCAGGGGATATAGCGGTCACCTCCGTCCGTCTGTCCTTCCTTCCGTAAACAATTTTATGCGACGCAATAACTCAAAAGTTTTACTCAGATCTACATCAAATTGTTGTAGCACGTGCAACTTATAAGATTCCAGAGCAGATAAGGTTTTGGACACACCTGAATGATTTTGGATTTTTTAATTTATCTGTTAAGCAAAATGTTAACATTTCATATGCGACGCGATATCCCGAAAAGTTTTACTCGGATCTATTAGCATATGCATCTTGTGGGTCTCTATAGCTGATTAGGTTTTGGTCACACGAATGATTTTAGGATTTTTATACGACCGCCTAGAACGGGACGTATTATGATATACACTAAATCCCTACGTCCATCCACCTGTCCGTCAGTCCTTTGACTTTTAGTGTCAATACGATAACTTACACAAGGCTTTGATGGATTTTTACAAAACTCACCATAACTACTTCACAGTAGTTTTTCTCAGCCGAGTTCAACTAAAGGCAAAAACACTGCATATTTAATGAGGTCAGAGGTCACAAGGCTACCTTGTGTTGCCGCCGCAATAACTTATGAGGAATACGATGGATTTTGATCAAACTCAGCAGAAATATTAATCAATATATAATCTTGCCTAATTTTGATTTCCAGCAAAATCCACACACATTTAATAAAGTCAGAGGTCACCCAACTTTGGAGGTACCATGTTGACTTACCAAAAATTTTATGGACTTTCATGAAACTCATTAAACATATTTTCCAATAGACTTCGTGAAAAGGATGCTATGAGAACCGCCCTTGCTGAACTCTCGCGGAGTGTAAAGACAGCGTGTTCAGTGTAGTCTGGAGGGTTCCTGCTGAACTCTCGCGGAGTGTAAAGACAGCGTGTTCACTGTAGTCTAGAGGGTTCCAGAATGGAAGGTTCTGGTCTTCAGGTGAAAAAGCTATAAATTGGGCTGTGTTTAGAGCCGGCAGAGAGTATAATACCAGCGGACACGGAAGAGTGTTACTCTCTCGTCAGCTTTTGGACCTTTCCGATAATTGCAGAACTTACAGATATTCTAGGGATTTTACAGACTCAGTACGGATTGTCTTCAGTTTGCCATTGGGATTATTACCAGAACTTCACTTTTGGATTACAACAATTTGTTTTAGAGATAAAAATCGGCCTATTCTCGGAGAAGATTTACATGAACTGTCCATCTGGATTATTTGTGTTAAAGGACTCTTGTTCAGCTGTGACAGTGGTGGTATCCAGAAATCAAAGCCTAGGATCCTGATACTCTGGTAATGTACCTTTTTATTATTGTTATACTATGTTATTGTATTAATTAAGCGTATTGTAATGTTAGGATTGTTCTAAGAATAAACTATAATTATTTGTTAACAAAAAACCACTGACTTCTTTATTCATTCCCCAAGACATACCACGCTGCCTAGTGTTGCTGAATCTGATTTTTTTGTATCTCCGTAACAAAATTTGTGCTCGTCACGATTACGTGATCTGTTGTTATTAGGTTCCGTAACAATATATATAGAACAGGGGTCGTAATAACGCCTTTCCGCCCGTCTCGGACAGCCAAAACACATGCATGTGCCTTTTTGCCATTTTGTACCAGTCCGTGAACACCTTTAGATGTTTTCCACACTGGTAACTGACAAGGAGTAACAATCATGATCCAGAGCGTAATATTTTACAGGGGGCCTTCCTCCGACTCAATATATTTCCTATATTTTCATATAAAAATAGTCTATAATTTCTTATACTTTCCATTTTTTTGTATTTTTTACAGAACAATTATGTTTCTGATGTAATTGTGTTACTATTGTAAGCATTCAGTTCTTTTTGCATGTAAGTATGCATGTAGGATGGCATGTAATATGGCAGAATCAGGTTTACAGTAAGCGAGGTGTGACTTAAAGTTTGACGTTATTGTAAGATGCATCTTTAGCGAAAAGGCAAATCTTTCTGCGGACAGGCAAACCCTACGCTCGCGAGGCAGCGGAAATATTGCGCTTCTAAAGAAGCTACTTAGTTTCCCGCTGCCTGGTTTGACCGTTTATGATACATTTTAATAGACACAAGATGGTGGGTCATAGTCCGGCAGCCAACCAAATGCCAGTTCAAAAACACTCGACAGGCGTCATGGCTCCGCCCATAGCTGCGCTTCAAGTGCACTCAGGTGGTTACTCTTAGTAAAAAATAGTCGAATTTTAATTGCTCCCTCTACGTTCTAGCATCATCGACCGATTCGATTATGACATTACGACTATGTTAGCGTATCCATGTGTCCGTTTGCCAGAACCAGCCAGCGAGGTGTGCATGGAACCTATGTTGTTTCATTTCGGTTGAATTACAGTTCACCGGCCGGGCATCTTATGTACACAAGGACCTGTGAAAACCACGTGTAGGGCCATTCTCTCTGAGCCTTTGGCCTGTTCAAACGGTTGCCGGGGCGATGAGCTGTCACTCGAAACGAAATGAACAACATTGGCTCCGTGTATTCCTCGCTTGGCTGGCAAACCGTTTTGTCTTCCAGCACAGGGTCTCATCTGATTGGACCAAAACACAGTGCTCCCCTCTTGTGCAGCGATTCAGGATACGGGGTCAAAACAAACAGCGCTTACGATATAGGTAGTAGACCTTTAGGTAAAGCGATGTGTAAAGAGCGTAGGCAAATCTGTATAAATGCCTTTCCGTTGGAAAGGTAAAAAGTTTAAAGTATTAGTAGGGTACATAGGGGGAATATGAGCACCTTAAGAACTTTTGCTTCGCAGAAGTAATTAATCGCCATTTTCAGCATGTTCTCGGTTTGATTAGAAGGAGATGGTCTCATAGAAAGGCAATATGAAGAAAATACTGGTTTCTCTAACGTTTCCATCAAAATTAAGAACAAACCTTTTAATTTGAAATTGTGCCCATATTACCCCATTGTTTGGGTTATATGAGCATATGTGCTCATATTGCCCTGAAATGTTTAATATTCGGTTTACACCCTTGTTTTAGTTTTAAATGAATATATATGGAGGTATAGGGTCTACTTTATCTTTATAAAAAATTAATGCAAAAACTAAGGGTTAACTGCGTTTCCATGACAAAGTTCGACTATCATAAAGTAAACAGAAATGGAATTCGAATATATTCTGCCAGCCATCAGCGCCCTTATCCCTGTCTGTGCATTCAGAATATACAACCCTGGTACATTTATCTCCTGCGGAATATTACTTCATTACTGGCAATGAAAGTGTCATGTCTTTGTCCGCTACAGGATTCCATGGCCATAGATCAGAGTTTATGCTGTCAAATTATGCCTCTGTGACCATCGGCTACCATGATCATAACTCATAGATGAGAGTCTGCTGTCAGAGTATGCCTCTGTGACCACTGGGTACCATGACCATAGATCATAGTTTCTGCTGTCAGAGTATGCTTCTGTGACCATCGGGTACCATGACCATAACTCATAGATCATAGTTTCTGCTGTCAGAGTATGCCTCTGTGATCATCGGGTACAATGACCATAGATCAGTTTCTGCTGTCAGAGTAGGCCTATGTCTCTGTGACCATCGTGTCCCATGACCATAACTAGCAGATGAGAGTATCTGCTGTCAGAGTATGCCTCTGTTACCTCGGATAGCATGGCCATAGATTAGAATTTCTGCTGGCAGTGTATGCCTGTCAGAGTGTATATATATATATATATATATATATATATATATATATATATATATATATATATATATATTTATATATATATATATATATATATATATATATATATATAATGTTGCCGTTATGTGTAAGGGAGTCTGCCTTCACAGCAGTGCTGCCACCTGTAGCTAATTTATTTTCTTAATTATAGGCAATCAGTGCTGCCACCTACCAGTTATTTATAAATAAGTTTAACCCTTAAAAAGCCTGTGTCATTTGTCCATTTGTCAAATTTGGCCATGTGACATGGCAACTGTGTTGACCAGGTTACTTGGTAACTCTGTGTATTTTTCATTCTGTCATTGATTCTCTGACTGAGAAGGGTATGATAACAGCCCCATGCAGTTTTAAGACAGATTCCTGGCACAGGGTAAGTTGTTTCATTTAATTTATTTTACTTCATCTATCTCTCAAATATTCATTATTTTTTCTTTAAGTGTGTCTCTTTCCATTAATGATATTGTAACAATTGTCTGTTTAATAATTACTATAGCCTAAAAGGTTTATTGTTATAATGGGTAACGACCATGTGCCTTCATGTAAGACTTGAAGGAATATTTCTGTTATATTTAGTAAGGAGAGAACAGAATGCAAACCTTGACACGTAATGCGAAATGTATTAATGTACGCGCACCATTATACACATTTATTTATGTCATTATTTTTGCAGTATTGAAATGTAACCTACTCCAGAATAAACAGCTATTCCCCACCAAACCGACATCTTAACTGTATCAAGCCAACCCATCTACTGGACCGGCAACAAATGGCGCCCGATAAGGGACTCGGTTAAAAAGGGACGTTTTGCTGTCGAGAGAATTGATGGGTCCATGGATGCCCGACTCTACAGAAATACAGGCACGCATTCGGGTTCCCCATTACGTTAATTATTGTGGTGAATGGACCTTTTATTACTGTGGTGAATGGACCTCGCAAGTGATACGCTGGTACAAAGGATTCCGCCGCTAGGGGACTCCCGGTTCTGCTCGAACGATGCTGCATAAATGACCGTCCATTCGTGAATAACAGACCAGCGTCTTTTCTTTGTCTAAGAGAAAAATAACTGTTCTGATCGTCGAGAAAGGTGGTTTCGGTGGTGGAATTTTCCAAATCACTGGTGAAAAGTCGTGAACCGGCCAATCCAACCATACTTGGATCTCGTCTGCCTGCCCGCGCAGTTCCTCGCCGGATACCAGATTCTCGTTGATATCCTTCACCTAGGATCGTGGAATTATACTTCGTTCGCCTTGTGTTGTTTTATACCAGGAACATTCCTCTACGGACTTGAACATTTTACGTGGAACATTCCTCTGCGGACTTGAACATTTTACGTAGAACATTCCTCTATGGACATGAACATTTTGAAGGAACATTTCACATGGATTTTTACTTTTGTGGAACATTTATCTGACTTTCTTTGAACTTTTGTACATGAACATTTCACATTTTGGATTTACCTTTTGTGATGAGGCACGTTGGACCTTGGTGAGATATTTTTATTATTGTCGTATTTACAATTGATCGCATGTCTTTTATAGATGTTTGGATATAGATGAGGGGCATAATGTTTAGTTAACTGCAATTTCAAATAAAAATGTTTGCATAAACACGTTCTTACATAATAACTCAAGATTGGTACTGTTTCATTTATTTTTATATTGTTGCACTTTATTGCATTCCGCGGGAAAGGATTTTGCTACATGAAAGAGAAATAATTTATTGGAAATTAATATTACATTCACACTTGATTGTGATTTGCAATTTGATTAATTTGACAATTTATCACGTCATTCTGATACTGATAACTGAAGTTTATTTTTCCATACATTCTATACATTGTCTGTTAACTTACTTTTTGCATTATTTATTTGATTTTTGGACGTAAACAAATGTTTCTTGAATCATTTGATTGAAATTATTCATCAATAATAGTGACATATATTGATATTCAATCATTATTATTCTAGATTAATTAATATAATAAAATATTAATATTTTTCAGTATAATATCACAGTAATCACTTTTGATATTCTCATATTCTTATTTTTATACCTTTATCGAATCACATAAGTTAAAACTTTATAGGTTTAGTGATCATTCGGTTCACACAAACTTATTGGTTGACATATAACATATTTACATGATCTAACATTTGACATTGCTTGATTATCGCATATCGCCAAATGTGTGTTACCCTTACTGGTATTATTTTGACCATTACCCGATGAATATGATATTTTGAGTATTCATTGTTTCGAGAGGATCGATTGTCGTTGGTACTGCATTGGGAGATAATCTGTGAAGCATTGGTGTCATTTATACAGTTATATTAAATTTTTCGATAAAACTGTAATGTCCTGGTATCGTACTCGGAAGTACTATTATCAGTCAAAAGTAAGAAACCAGGATTTTACCATCTGAATTCTAGCTTTACATATTTCAATCCAGTACAGTACCAAGTCATACGTTATCGAAGTATCTTCTAATTGAATATTGATTCCTTGACAGTTGTGTGTGGTGTAAGCCATTCACATCCTGCTTTTCTGTGATCAACATTTAAGTAGTTTTCCGTAATATTGTGACATATCATATCACATACGGCTCTATTTATTTGTTTGGTAACAGATACTTCGATGACACTGTTGTTTACCACCACTTTGAATGTTATTAATAAGATTGAAAATCATTCGTGACAATTGTTTAGATAAGATACCACCATGTCATACAAAGATCGTACATTGTATATACAAGGAATATCTGAAAGCGCAACCAAGGCAGACATACATCAGTATTTCCTTCAGGTGGGTAATATTGATAATGTTGTCTTGAAATATGACTTAGCCACTGGTCAGGTATCTGGTGATGGTTATATTGTCTTTGTTGAAAGCACGGATGCAAAACGAGCATCACGTGATTTGTCTGATAGGCCCTTCAGGGGATCGTGCTTAAAACTCTCTGAAATTGAAAATGTGATAGTAAACCACAAACTCCTTCTGAGGTTGTCCACGCCACCAACACTTTGGTCCAGGATCCATTATCAGATTCCGAAGAGACCGTTTTAGATGAGGTGGTCCAGATGCTGCCCAGACTGAAGCCTGCGATGTGCAAACGGGCACTGCAAAGGTTGGACAAACTGTCATCTTCACATGAGAAGGTTCCAAGGATCAAGTCTGAATATTTGGAGACGCCAGACAAAGATGTAAACAGAAAACCACGAGAATTACCTAATACCGATGTTTACCAGATGTCTGCCCAGACCCCGACACGTCGACCCAGCACTGTTTTAGCAGGTGATACCCCAGCATGGCAGTCATAGATCCCTACGTTTCCTAGGATATCTACCTTCTCAGGAGATGAGACTTCAAAGGGAGAAGTAAGTTTCCATCGCTGGAAATACGAGGTTAGGGGTCTGTGCCATGATGGTTACTCCACACCAGTGATACTACAGAGTACACGACGATCGTGAGAGGCACCGCAGCAGATGTCTTGACCTGGATGCCGCCAGACTCTGAACCAGAAGCCATTATAGATAAACTTGATGGACTCTTCGGTGATGTCCTGTCAGGCGAGTCTCTTATCCAGAGGTTTTATGCCGAAAGCCAGAGACCAGGTGAATCCGTAGCTTCCTGGGGATGTCGCCTCGAACAATTGTTGACTTGCGCCGTTGAAAAAGGGAAAGTCCCGAGGTCTGCCAAGGATGACATGATTAGGTCTCAGTTCTGGTGAAACCTGCACAGTGAAAAGTTGAAAAATGCAACCAGGCACAAGTTCGATACTATTACCAACTTTTGGGAGCTCTGTGCATCAGTGAGAGCACATGAACAGGAGCTGACGATGGATGAAAAGAGACTGCAGAAACCTGGTGCATCTAAAGTTCAGTCACACATGATGGCCGAAGGCGCTGGTGTATCTATGAAATCCCGGAAAGCTCCTAACACTTCGGAGAACCAGCTGATCCTCCAGAAGCTGGAAGAGCTAACTAGGAAGGTGGAAAACCTGGAGAAAAGACAAGAGGCTGAGAGACAAAAACCAAAAACAACCTGCCGCCCTTCGAGATCCGTCATTTGTTACAAATGTGGTGAGGAAGGTCATTATGCAAACAAGTGCAGTTCATCGACCCGACTGACCGAAAATGAAGTGAGAGAGATCAAAAGGAAACAGAGAGCTTCTTTAAACTAAGGCCAGCCTTTGCCAAGGAGCGAGCAGAGGACTCGACTGACAGCTCCAATCCAGATTCAACTATTTTTGACGAATTAGTTGGCGAACCGAATGAGTCTTTTATCAACATTGAGGGTGTGAAAACAAAATGTCTTGTTGACACCGGATCCATGATCACCACCATATCAAAGAAGTTCTTTGAGGATTATCTCCATCCAAAGCTTCAAATGGAACCACTACACGAATTGCTTTCCGTTGAAGTAGGTGGTGGATATAAACTGAAATACTTAGGTTATATAGCAGTCAATGTCAATCAACCCCTTGAATTTATGGAGAATGGTGAACAGTCCTTCCTAATGCTTGTTGCGCCAGACACTCCATACAACAGTGATGTTCCGGTCTGTGTTGGCACCAACATCATCAGACGATGCAGGGACAGATACCGTCAGCGATTTGGCATGAAATTTCTACAGTCCGTGTCCTTGCCAGGAGCTTGGTATCTAGCGTCTCGCGCACTCAGTATGACTCACAGCAGCAAACCAAATGATGAACCAGTAATAGTAACCAACACCAAACCTATCACCATACAGCCGGAAGAACATCTCGTAATCCATGGACTTAGTCGAGCTACAAATGCATCCAGCTAACTTGTTGAAGCAAGTCAGAGACAAGCAATACCTGGCAGCCTGATGCTGATACCGGAAATAAAGGATGTTCAAACTACAGGGTCTACAACTAGAGTGGATGTCTCTGTGTACAATATAGGATCTAAGAAAGTCACGATACCAGCTAAAACAATAATTGCAGAACTCCATACTGTCACCAAGGTAGTACCCACTGTCGATCACACCCCAATTGATGACTTTAACATATATTTATCCGGATCCTGTTTAGATGACAACCAGATGAAAGATGTAACAGCGTTCCTTAGACGATGGCAAAAAGTGTTTCAGTCGGGAATGAGGATCTTGGGCACACCGATGCAGTAACACATAAGATTAATCTTACGGACAACACTCCATTCAAGGAGCGTACGAGAGGCATCCCTCCTGCAATGTATGACGAGGTGAAACAGCATTTGACTGAGATGTTGGATGCTGGAGTAATCCGCGAGTCTGAGTCCCCATGGTCATCCAATATTGTTTGTGCCAGGAAGAAGGATGGCGGTCTCAGGATTTGTATTGATTACCGAAAACTTAATGCCAGAACAAAGAGAGATGCCTATGCTTTACCGAGAGTTGAGGACACACTAGACACACTTGCTAATTCTAAAATCTTTTCAACCCTTGATCTCCGCAGTGGTTACTGGCAAGTTGAATTAGCAGAACAGGACAAGGAGAAAACAGCATTCACAGTGGATCGACTGGGTTTTTATGAGTGTAACAGGATGCCGTTCGGCTTAACGAACGCCCCAGCAACATTTCAAAGATTGATGGAACATTGTCTGCGCGACCTTAGCTCTAAGGAATGTTGTGTTTACCTAGACGATATTTTGATATTCTCATCTACTGTCGAAGAGCACATCCAACGACTTGACAGAGTGTTCCAGCGACTCCACCATTATGGACTGAAGTTAAAACCTTCAAAGTGTTCCTTTTTTAAGAGCAGTGTAAAATACCTAGGGCATGTTATCTCCGCGGATGGAATCCACACTGACCCGGAAAAAGTCGAAGCATTGTCCAAATGGCCAATCCCTACGTCTGTGAAAGAACTGCGGCAATATCTCGGTTTTACAGGCTATTACCGTCGTTTCATCAAAGGGTACTCCAAGATCGCCAAACCACTGACCGATTTGCTGAAGGGTCAAGGCCGTAACGACCAGGGATAATTCCAGTCCGTACCGATACAGTGGGATCCAGCTGCCCAGGATGCCTTTGATACACTTAATCGTTTGCTCTCGAACCCTCCTGTTTTAGGATACGCCGATTACAGCTTGCCATTTACACTCAACACGGATGCCTCAACTGATGGATTAGGAGCTGTATTGTATCAGAAACAGGATGGTATTGACAGAGTCATCGCTTATGCAAGTCGAAGCTTGAGTAAGTCTGAGAAGAACTACAATGCTCATAAATTAGAGTACCTCGCTTTGAAGTGGGCAGTTTGTGAGAAATTCCATGACTACCTTTATGGTCGAGAATTTGACGTGTTTACAGACAATAACCCACTAACCTACCTGTGACAACCGCAAAACTTGACGCAACTGGTCACCGATGGTTGGCCGATCTTGCCAACTACAATTTCACCATTCATTACCGTGCCGATAAGCAGAACATCGATGCTGACACACTTTCTCGGATTCCAAAGTCCATCACGATGAGTCCCCAGACGATTCAAGCAGTGTTACAGAACCATCAAGTCGATCAGGTAAATCTCGCCGAATCAACCTACATGCTTCAGTCTGCAGACAAACCACTTCAGGATAACTCCATTATATATGGTCCCCAGTTGCATACAGATGATACGTTGGCGTCCACCGTCTCTTATGACCAGTGGAAACAGTACCAAAGCATTGATGACGTCATTGGCCCCGTGCTTTGTTCCTTTAAGCGGGGGAAAAGGTCATTGGATGGCTCTGCAAACATGAACCCAGAGTGTAAACTACTCCTGCAAGAATGGAACTGTCTGTGTTTGCGTGAAGGAATTCTATTGATTTTTCAATACATTCTACCCAAATATATCAAAATTATATATTTTTCTTTAATAAAAAGCAAATATAGAGAAATACCTAATAAAACAAAATGTTAGTTTTAAAAAGGTATATCTTCCCAAAATATTTTGAGTATGGTGGTTTACATGTCCGTAAATAAAGAAAAACTAGATGTTTGTAATCAGTCTTAGAATCACTGGAATCACCCTTGACGCTCCAAACTGAGCGATAATTTTGAATCAGCTATGGAGTTGCTAAATTACTGGCAATTTGCGGAATTGCTGGATGGCAGCCCCTCACTGCATGATCCCCAGGGCTCACCTTACCGGAGCATTCAGGGACCTACAAAGTTGCTAAATTGCCGGCAATTTGCAAAATTTCTGGATGGGAGCCCTTCAGTGTATGACCGTTGGGGGCTCACCCGACCGGGGGATTCAGGGAACCACAAAGTTGCTAAATTGCCGGCAATTTGCGGAATTGTTTGATGGGGACCCCTCTGTGTATGTCTGTCGGGGGCTCACACTCCCGGAGGATTCTAAGAACTACAAAGTTGCTAAATTGCCGGCAGTTTGCGGAATTGCTAGATAGGGACCCCTCTGTTTTTGACCGGCGGGGGCTCACCTATCGAAGATTCACAGAACTACAAAGTTGCTAAATTGCCGGAAATTTGCAAAATTTCTGGATGGGAGCCTTTCAATGTATGACCGTTGGGGGCTCACCCTACCGGAGCATTCAGGGAACTACAAAGTTGCTAAATTGCCGGCAATTTGTGGAATTTCTAGATGGGGACCCCTCTGTGTATGACAGCCAGGGGGTTCACCCTACCGGAGCATTCAGAGAACTTATTGCTACACGAAGGCCCTTCCTTTCGTTCTCGCCTGGGGCTCCCTCTGCTGGAGGATTTATATAACCGTTGTTCTATTAAAGAGAAAATGCATTGCGGAAAATCTAAAATCCCCATAAGCTTAAGTACAGGCCCTTCCTTAAAACCGACAGCTCCCCACCTCCCTCCTCCTGCCGTTTCTTGAGATAGCTATGGTTAACGTACAGACGACGCACGACAGACGACGCACGACGGACGAACCCGCACCATTGCATAAGCTCACAGGTTCGCTAAAAATGCTTCAGTTTATTTAACTATATATCTTTAGCAAACTGCAGATCTGACAGGCACACTCTAAGATAGCTATGGTTAACGTACAGACGACGCACGACAGACGACGCACGACGGACGAACCCGCACCATTGCATAAGCTCACAAGTTCGCTAAAAATGCTTCAGTTTATTTAACTATATATCTTTAGCAAACTGCAGATCTGACAGGCACACTCTAAGATGCCTGCTAATGGTATGCGTTGGTAAGGATACAAAAGTTGCATTACGTAAATGGAGGTGGTTCCCTCAACCATAACTTCCTTTAAAAAGGTTTAATCAGTAAATGTATAATACATGTTAAACAGGGAGGTTAGGTTGCCCTGTACGCTACACTAAATTTATAGGACAACCTTTATCATTCCCAAAGTGTCCATCAAGGGTCTTCTGCAGAAGCGGATATAGAGGAGGGGTCCAGGGGGTTCGGAACCATCCCCCACCGTTCAGCTGCCGCAACATTTTTTAAGGGGTTCAGACCAATTATAGCGGCCTGGATCCCCCTTTTCCGGACATAGGGGCCTTTTTTCAGGTTTTATCATTATTCCTCCTGAATTGGACCCCTCCTTTTCCTAAATGCTGAACTGCCCCTGTTCTGATACCCACAACTTGCTCCCAAAACAACATTATCATATACAAATATCCGTAATTCATGGACATTTGATCCTGCATTTTACATAATGCAACCATGTTTAATTCTGTTATCATTTGTGTTAAGACACTTTGAGGAACACATATAAGGTATCCCCTTTACTCCCCTTCCATATGTCTTGATTATAGTAGTAAAAACGTAACTGTGTAAACAAAAACACACTTTCAAGTTGTACTTTTCATACTTTATAGTGTAGGAAATTATGAACATCATTATTACATGGCTTGGGTACGTTACACTTTACACAAGAATATCTCTAAAGCTTAAATTGCCGAATATACCTTGGTTTTATTGATAGAGAAACACTATAGCCGTTCAGGTTCAATTTTCTTCGATTTGACCTTGAAAATGACCTTGAAAAGACCTAAAGGTTAAATATAGGATGGCATCCACCTACACCTTTTCCATCAGTGTTTGATAGGTTGATCTGGCATGGATGACGGATATTATTAACAAGCAATGATCCCAAAAGTGAAAACTTATAATAAGCTCAGGAATTATGTTTTATCAATCATGTTCAGCTATGGAACTTGCAGCATTTTCTTATATTTTGTGAAAAACGAAAATGTGAAATGGTCAAGGAAACATACAAAACAAAATGACTGTGTCAAGATTTCTTAAATATTACAGTGTTGACATTAAGTTTGTTATTTCAAGATTTCTTATTTCATTAATTAAATATATACACTGATATGACAAGGTTATTATTAGTATGCACACATCATTTGAAACGTAATATCGAAAGATTCCTAAAATTAAAAGTATACTAAAAAAACGGAACTTTGAAAGAGATATGAGCATTATATAGCTCTGTTTTACATGTAAACCGATCTCCTGATACCAATATAAAAAAATTCTCGATTGTATCTACTGAACTTTTCCTCGTAAAATCCAATAAGCCCATATGTGATGTATCTGGCAAACAATATTTTTCTTTATTTTTATAGAAGTTATAATGTTCCAAGGAAAACTATTATTTAACAATAATATTGATGAACTTTTCCCAGAATGGGACTCGAGAGTCAATGACTGGGACTTTAACTCGACTTGACATCAGGCCGAGTATATAAATCAAGTCCATTGAAAAATGAAAATTAAGATGACGACTGATATGTTAAAAAAAAATATCAGAATATGAAAAAGATAGAAGTGTGTCATAGACCAACAGATTAACAATATACTGGATTGTTAGATACCTATATATGTGATAGCTATTGTAATGTCAAAACGAAGAAGATATTAGTAAGGGACACCATAACAACACTTTACTTAACTTCTCCAGTTATTTTAATTTGACAAAAGGGATCCAGTTTAAACACTGATAATATATTTCTTATTTGATTTGAGTAATTAGACAATTACGACTTATTTTTATGGTGGCAAATACCACGTCCGCTTTTTTGAGTCCAGACAGAAGACCGCCTTAATCGGATGTTTAATACAGTCGAACCTGTCTGATGCGACCTACCAAGGGACTGAGCAAAGTGGTCGTACTAGACAGGTGGTCGTATTTGACAGTTTCTTAACATTTAGGATAACAACCCTGTAATAGATCTAATTGGACCGTCTAGAATAAAAACTCATACAAAACCATTTCCATACAATAGTTTCATGGATTCACTTTAAATATCCTGCTTCAGTTTGAGAAAAAAATTCATTGCTTGAAATCGCAAAATAACTGCATGCTGAAGCTTGTACGTCGCATAATACTGGTGATGCAACCCACTTCCATTTGTTTTTGCTTTTTCCTGTTTTACATGCAGTCATATATATTCACATGTATATGAAAAAAGCAAAAAAAAATGTTTTTATTGAAATAGAAATATAAAATAATTGTGTAATATACAATTCCTGTATCATGATGTAGAAATGTAAACCTAACACCTTCTTCATGCGGTGATGTCTTAAACGCTCCTGTGAATCGTATACAGATACATTAGGGACACAAAACGATTTTGATTTTAAGGTAATTTAATTTAAACTGTCTGACACTTTCATGGATCTAATGTAACAATGTAATAGGCACTATTGTATGTGCAGTATGTGTGTGTTTGTGTGTGTTAAACGTATATATGTTTGATCAAACTATGTCAGTGTTACTATGTTCATATGTCATCACCATGTATTTGTATTTTTGTATTAAACTTTTGTTTGTATATATGTTTCCCAGGAAAACATATTAAATAAATATGTTTAAACCAATCATGGAATTAAAGTTTAAATATCAATCAGAAATCACGTCTGTGCTGCACACCAAATTCTCTCTCTTTGTTTACAGATCTCACTATTGTCTGAAGTTAGGTTTATGTTGCAAGGTATCCCCATCAGAGCAGCGCAATGTCCATGTATATTCTTTTTTTTTTACTAACACCTTTATATAAAAACATGCATTACCGAACATACACTACCGAACGCTACCATACGTAGTTGTACAATCCATATAAATAAATGAAATTTATATTTATCATTACTGCATTGTAGCTTACAGTTAAATTCTATCCATGATTTAGAGAGTAGGGTATATATCAAATAAACCCTGAGTTACGATACCAGATTTCAGATCAATATATACCCGGTTTAAAAGGGTGAATACATTACCAGAACATTAGCAGGTTCTGGCAGAGAAAATGATGCGGGTTGTTTGCACATGAATTTTAAATTTTAGCAGACAGAGCTTTATAGAAACAATATAAACGTTTTAATAAATACTAAAATTTAATATGGAGTAGAAATATCCATGAACCGTTCACATTGAAATATAAGTACTCTTAGTTTATTCCATAAATGGGATATTCAATTATGTTATGACATATAAATTTAACCAAATAAATAGTCATAATTAGTGACCTAGAGTAATAATAATAATAATAATAATAATAATAATAAAAATAATAATAATAGATGAAAAATTCATCTGTAAAGCCAAATATTCGATAACCATGTTAAAAGCTGTGCAACACCATACACAATGGGACCATATATATTCGTTAATCCTTGACTCTCTCTCTCTCTCATATTTCAATAGTATAAAGGTTACAATGTTTAACTCGGTGATTCATGTTGTTTATTCCTCGGTAAAACCAGACGGAGCAGGACTTGTACCTTGAGACGTGATACATCAATACGCACTATGCGCCTTCACCAGTTTTGTTGGTTCTAATGGGGGTGGGGTGAGGGGGTTAAGTGGATAAATTGTCAATTTTAACACTTATTTTACATTATTATATAAGTTTTGTATAATGAGCTACAGAGGGGATATCATGAGCTTCAGTTAATTATATCTTTTGAGTTTACAACGCTCTTTTTTCCACAAATCCACAAATTTAAATTTACATGTTACATTTCCCAAAAAGTGGAAAACACTCAATTCAACATTGGGAGATTTAGACATTTCTGTACAAAAACGCCCGCATATTTCAGTTTGGCGTCATCTGATTTCTTTGATGGTAGGTTCTCAGGAACAACGTGAGGTATGATGCCAAATGCAAATATATTTAGTTGCAGGTGTATGGTTCCATAGGTGGGCCTTCCTACAACACTATTAATAATAATAAAACTGCTGCCTTAAGACCAGTTTGTATATATATATATATATGGCGCGGCCAGCAATTGTATATTTGTAGAATATATACAAGCATTTATATCATGAATGGATTGAAGTTTCTTACTGAAAATTTGAATGCACATAGAAGCGTTTATCTTGTAAACAAATCTAGTGGCGCCACCTACAATCAATCTTATCTGGCGTCTATCTACAGGTGTTTTTATTTTTTTTTTGGTGAAAATCAAACATATCTCAGGGGCGCTCAATATAACGGCCTTAAAATTTGCATGTTCATCCATCTTGGATAGCTTTCTCATACACATACCAGGTGGCGACACCTACAATATTGTATTCGAAAAATATATTTATGCATTTATCTAAGCCGGCCATACACGAGGCGACATGTCGCACGACAAGTCGCAGAACACGCTTGTTCCGCGATAAGTCGCACCGTTTATGGGGGTTAGCCGCACGTTTTCATGAGTTGCGGGACGTGTCGCAGAAGAAGGAACATGTTTCTTTTTCCTGCGACTTGTCGCGCGACATCAGGCCTAGTGTCGGGGAAAGCCAACGAATATATAACGATTGATCATGTTATCCTGTGAAAATGTGACCGTCCGTGGTTTATCCGTGTCTGATGAGTGTGCCATGTGTTTTTCGCGGTCAACAGGAAACTCAGAAGAAGTTGTTTAGCTATCTCAAAATACCTCTGCCCATTTTTCTTATATATCTATATTAATAAAGAGAAACAAGACAGAATATGTCCTAGGCAGAATGCATTTTTCGTCACACGTACATATATTGATAAATACAATGTTAACATACAAAAATAATGGTTGAATCCTGCAAGTTATGTTTGATGTATGTAGTTTTTATCATACTTTTGCAGGACATGTTGCTGAACATGTCGCTGTGTGTATGGACTGTTCATGTGGAGCGACATGTCGCCTCTTGTATGGCCGGCTTAAGGAGCGGTGTGATATTTGATGTTCTCAGCCTGAGAGTTTGCATGTCCATAGATCTAGGATGGCATTATCACGTACATATGAATGTTAGTGCCACACACAATATTTTTTTTAGTTTTGTCCATTGGTGCGTCCCGGGATAATTGAGCATAATATTTAAAGGGTTTTTTTGACATTAGGAGAGATCCTATTCTTAATACTTTTCTACACATGCCTCTATGTTTCGGCGGATACATGTGGTTTCTTGTGGACGGTATAAACACTCTAGTTTATACAGATGCTGAACATGTATAATTACAGGACTGAATAAATTAAAGTACGGTATTCTGTCAAACGGTTGAGAACATTTAATACACCTAGATAAGCGCCGATCTATCTCATAGCTCATAAATACCGTCACAATGACAAGTGGCCTATGGGTCATGACGCTCAGCCGACTGACATGTTGACAATATATCCTTAAATAGGCAACTAATTAAATTAATGTAGGTGGTATCGTGTCACAGTAACCTAATTTCAAGTTTCTAAGGAGAACTTTTACGGAACTCTCAGGATACAGAGGTTCATGTTTCGAACGTTTACAATTTGTGCCTTATTAACGGGTAAAAATTTGTAAAAATTAAGATAATGCAGGAGGCACCATTCATGCCCAGTAGCTAAGGTTAATTTGGACCCATCAGCACACCAGATTTGATGAGCCGTTCCTGAAAAATCTGGCAATAATTGTGTATTTTTTTAAATTATTCTAGGGGGGGGGGGGGGGTTAAAGGATTCGTTACTCTAGAATATAGGTAAGGAGAACTTTTGAGGACCTCTCAGGATGCAGATGCTCATGATATTAGGCTTTATGGTTACGATTTGAACCCTATTAAAGGACTGCCGGACGCAAACGAGTTGCATTAGTTATTCAGATTAAAAGGACGACCCCATCTCTTAATGTCTCCAATACAGAGAAAAAATGCGGAAAATTCAAAGACATGAATATACATGCGAAAAATCATGGTGATCAATGCATTTTATTTAGATACTGGAGTTTTATATCAAATTTTTAATTATTCTTAGAGGTACTTCTGAGCCCCATAACTCGAAGAATATGCATGGAAACAGGGACCTTATTTCAGGATTCCAAAGAAATTTTTCATGGAACTTCCTGGATGACAAGTTACAAGATTCCAGGTCCAGCGGTTACGATTTGTGCCTGGTTAACGGACGGACAGACAGACAGCTAGACGGACGGACGACGGACAAAGAGTGATCGCTATAGCTCAGATGACAGGTGATGTCAGATTAAATAAAAACTATGAGGCATCTGGCCATTGCACTGGAATATCAGTATCAAAATTGTAAAATCTGAGCTCCAGTACCAAAACATACACTAGGCACCTCAAACCCATTTCGTATGACATTAAGGCTTGCTGTACCGGGTTTCACTTTCTTATTTACAATTCCTTATCAGCAGATAAAAATTCAGTAGTGTAGACAGGCATATAACATATTAATGTTATTCACAGTGACAGTAGTGCAGACAGGCATATAACATACTAATGTTATTCACAGTAGTGTAGACTGACATAACACACTAATGTAATTCACGGTCTCTGATATTATATTTAATCGTATAAGGCTGGTCGAGGGTCTTCTTTCTGTAAATAATTCGGTTAAATACTTTTATTAAATAATAAGTCGAATTTTGCTCCCTTTGCACAGGGAGACCAAATTCGATCGACATATAATTTTATAAGAGTAGACTTAAACATACTATCATATGGGTCATACCTGACCACCCCTTGACCTTGAAGTATCATTGTCACAGAGTAATTCTAAATAAGAGACTATTACATGATATTGCATGTTGCGTGGAGGGTATGTTTTGGTTGGCCCTGCTGGACAGTTGCCGACCCGCTTTCCGGAATAAATGAGATTGTTACAGTTCACGAGTCTGGCGGGTTGTATGTGACATGGTGTCAGAAGTCGAAAATGAAAGATTTCCGACCCCCAGGACCACTTTCGTTCGATGGAGACGTTGCAGGCAGTTGGGAACAGTTTCGACAAATGTTTGAACTGTATATGACGGCAAAAGAAGCCCACGAAAAACCTGACAACGTAAAAATTGGTATGTTACTCACTGCGTTAGGGCCAGAAGTCTTGACAAGATTCAACCAGTTCGAATGGTCGGCGGATGAGAATAAAACAAATTACGCTCACATTCTGGCAAAATTTTTGTTGCGGATCCACAACTGTGATACGATCACAGTTGTGGGGATGGCCTGTACAGTTAGGCCTTGTAATGGTGAAATGGTAGACACTGGTAGAAGGCACCAAAAAAACTCTTAAAACTACAAATTATACACACCAAAATGCATCCGTTAGTGTCTTTGGTAGTAAATGGGTCTTTCTGGCAACTTTACCACGTTCTTACTTTAATATATTAATAAAAATATTATCCCTAACGATCCTTATAAGCCCGCCGTGATTTAAACATAACAATATGTATACAGGAATTTGTAATGAGCGGACGTCGATCGTCTGGTACCCGCCACCGAGATCTATTATCGCCCGCTTTTTCCAGTTCAAACAGAGCGATAAGATCAGAGCGGGTTCCCAGTCTAAATCCCGTTGCAAAGGACTGTGGGTCATTTAATGTAATCGTGGCGGCATGTTCTCTATGTAAACACATCAGCTCTTGGCAAAATTATGGATAAGTAGGGCTATTGAGCATTATTTTGGTGCCAATACTTTACAGATGTTTAATAAAAACATCCAAAGACAACAAAAAGGTAATTATTTTATGTTGACACCGCTTGAAATATCAATTATACGATTCCAAAGGGGTCTCCTATTTGGAACCTTACGAGGCGTTTTCCTAAGAGTCGTTCCCAAGACGTTGTTGACGGAGAGGAGCAGAGCGGATCGGAATCACACGTCTTCGGCCGAGACAAGCAAAATTTGAAACAGTACTGACCGGAGAGAAAAGGATAGTGTTTAACAGATACAAATTCTTGCACTACAAACGAGGAGAACAGATGCCTTTTGATGATTATCTGACACAATTGAAAACATTGAGCAGTAAGTGCGAGTTTCTTGAATGTGATAACATGATTAGAGATAAAATTGTTTTCAGCATAACTGAGAGAACACTTAAAGAGAGACTTTTACGTGAGAAGTACCTTACGCTTATAGACCCAGTTGTGGCTCTGTTGTAAACACAGAGCCACAGGTCCCTGCCTTCATTCATCTAGCGGACAGGAGCGCATGCAGGTGATTACGATGTACCCATTTTAAGGACATTTGGCCTGTTTAAACCCCGGGTGATGGGCTGGTGATTGTTTCTGGCCAGCCTTGTGCACTGCACGTGTTACATCATCACTGCAAACTTACTGGCGCACCCAGCTGAAATGTAATACACGCACCTGGCCAGCTGAAACAATCAAGATGTTCCCTTGGTAACAATGCTGCCTGTAGCCAGTGGTGGTGTGTATCAAGTGGTTGTGTTACAGGACATTCACACCATGCACCAGAGATGATGTAACACATGCATGCACACTGCTGCTTGAAACAATGGCACAGGGGCATTGGGATAGGCACCCAACATCAGGTGTAGCCTACTCCCGTCCGCTAGATAAATAAAGGCTGGGACCTGTGGCTCTGTGTTTACAACAGAGCCACAACTGGGTCTACTTACGCTTGTAAAAGCTGTTGACATATGTAAAGCTTCAGAAATTACACATAGAGAAATGCAGACCATTGCTCGTTGTGGCCGTAATCACGAGACTAACACACCGAGAGACTGTCATGCATACGGCAAGACGTGTTGAAAATGATCAAGGCCAAATCACTTCGCCAGGTGTTGTAGAACGCGTAATCCCAGACCCAGGCAGGTACATAATGTCTCCGCCGAATCGAATGATAACAGCTCAGAGGATGAATTCTTTTTGTGTCCACTCACTATCAAATCAATAGAGACAGTAGCTGCAGATCAAAAAGCATGGTTTGAAACTGTGAAAATTTGTGATAGTAAGATTCGCTAAGTTGATAGCGGAGCGGAAGTTAACACAATACCATTGAAAACATGGAAACGCATACGAAACCGCCCAGAGCTGCAGCCCTCAAACTTCCTTCTGAGAGCATTTGGTGACACAGTGGTAGAGCATGCAGGATGTGCCCAGATAACGATAAAAATCGGGAATACCAGTCAGACAACCAAAGTTTTCGTGACAAAGAAAAAATCTCCACCGATCTTAGGTCTTGACACTTCAATAAAATTAGGATTACTTCAGTCTGGAGCAAATGCTACCACAGAACTACACACTATAGATTGCCAGAGTTTGTCAACTGACGATATTCTCAGTAAATTCTCTGATGTGTTTGAAGGACTTGGCAAGTATCCCGGGCAATATCACATTCAACTTAGTGCTGATGCTCAGCCGACAATTAAACCTCCAAGACGGGTACCTCACAAACTGTACGAACCGCTTCGTGTTAAACTCAATGAAATGTGTGAGTTAGGGATCATTGAGCCTATTAACAAACCCACTGACTGGGTAAATAATCTCGTCATCATAGAGAAGCGAGACGGCTCTCTGAGATTATGCTTAGATCCTAAGCAACTGAACAAATCAATTCGCCGTGAACATTTCCAGACACCAGCACTTGATGATATAGTTAGCAAGCTAAGCGGATGCAAGCTTTTCTCAATCTTGGACCAGAAAGACGCCTACTGGCAGGTAGAACTTGACTCTGATAGCGCTGCACTGTGCACATTTCACACACCATTTGGCAGATTCCGTTTTAAACGGATGCCGTTTGGTATCTCGAGTGCCGGTGAGATACAACAAAAGAAAACATTCCAGATATTTGGAGATATAGAGGGAGTGTACGTCGTAGCTGATGACATGCTCATAGCAGTTAAAGATGAGGCGCATCATGACCAGGTTTTTTATAACGTTCTTGAACGTGCAAGAAGGCACAACATTAAATTCAATCACCACAAGATGCAACTCAAAAAGTCGGATGTGTTGTATATGGGAGTGCGACTCGGTGCAGATGGACTTAGGCCTGATAGCGCGAAAATCCAGGCTATACTAGACATGCCAAATCCTACTGACAAGCAGTCAGTTCAACGCCTAGTGGGAATATTGAATTTCTTGTCTCCCTTTATTCCAAACAAATCATCAATTGAATCATTTGCAAAATCGACAGACGAAGCAACTAAAACCAACACGCGAGACTTGCTAAAACTCCGCACTTGGGTGATAGTGTAACAGTACAGTACAGCTGTAATTACTGAAGTACATGATACACCCAGATCATACTTTAAGAGTATGACACTTTATTTCAGACAACAGGTCCAAAAGATATCTTAACAAAGGGGAAGATGTCACAGAGTAATTCTAAATAAGAGAATATTATATGATATTGCATGTTGCGTGGAGGGTATGTTTTGGTTGGCCCTGCTGGACAGTTGCCGACCCCCTTTCCGGAATAAATTAGATTGTTACAGTTCACGAATCTGGCGGGTTGTATGTGACAGTCATGGTCTCCATGTATAATATCATTTTAAAGCTGATCAAATAAGTTTTCTAATGATAGGTTATCATAGTATCTTAAACATATCCTGTTTTACATACATGTGTTACCACCTTATGGAAGGAACGGCAATGCAGAGTTACGTGCCAATTATACATCGTCAGAATGGTGAATGCACAACAATTGTCGTCTTGTTGTGTTTTAGGCGATATAAAAATAAAAAGTTATGAGTATAAGGGGGTGGGGTTATTCATTTTTAATTTTGTTTTAGATAGGCCTATCTATTCTATTCACTGGTCATTAAATAATTAAGTTATCCACAGTTTATTGCTTTCTAATTCATAAGATGAGGATATCAATGAACAGCTGTGTTCTATTAGGCCTAATTAAGATAACCCCCAAATATTACTATGCTGAGAGAGTTTACTGATACATTCATTTCGGTCTGTTATTCAACAATATACCAAATAAATCCTAGAATTTTTGGTACTAATGTATTCCTGAGTATCTGGTCGTTTCATCGTATCATTTAATTGGCTGTTTCATATATTTTATAAAATGATCAATGATTTGGTATATCTGAGTGAAAACTACAAGTTTCTATAATTAATTTTAAGAGATAAATAAGCATAAGTTAAGCTTACCATAACTCAGCCAAAAATCACTGAACCAAAACCATTTGAACAAACTTGAATTATCAACATCTAAGGATAATTAATGTGTGAGATCTAAGAATTTGGCCCAGTGGTTTTTGAGAAGATCTTTGTAGCCACTGAGCTAAAATGGGCTGTTATGGCATATGACTAAATTCAGCTTCCCATAACTCAGCCAAAAGTTACTGACTTGAGACCATTTGAACAAACTTCAGAAAGCACTACACTAGGATCATTTCTGTACGATATTAAACAATTTGGCCACATGGTTTCAGAAAAGAAGTTTTTTGTAGCTGTCAGTATGATATGGGCACTGATGACCCCCGTACAAAAAAGGCCGATGCAGGTGGCGCCACCAATACCTCAATTTTAGATATGACTCATGTGACCAACATTAGCATAAAATTTGATGATGATAGCTCCAGCTGTTTCTAAGATTGTAATTTTAGTATGCTTTTTTGGACAGATGATTAAGTTCAACTAGCTGTAATTCGGCCAAAAATCACCGAACTTAAACCATTCGAACAAACTTGAGAGAGATTGTTCCGGGATCATTTCTGTGAAACATTGGACAATTGGCTGAACAGTTTCGGAGAAGAAGGTTTTTCAAGCTTTTTTTAGCTTTTTCCCTATAAAATCGAAAGAAATGCAGTTGGCCCAAAAAAAAAGCAAAATCTGATAGAGTTTTTTAGATGACAAACTTTTTGCATAAAATTTCGTGATGCTAACTCTTGCCGTTTTCAAGATAGTATAGGTTAACGTACAGACGACGGACGCCGGACGACGCCACACCATCGCATAAGCTCACTAAAAAATTTAATAGTTCGATCATGAAAATGAATACAAATAATTATACAGGTAGAAAGTATTTGAATGCGAGTGCAAATACTTTAAAAATGTGTTCATGGATGCATTCATTAATACATTTATAATATTATTTTAATAATCATTTATTTCAATTATATTATTAAAAAATCTTTTCAGACTTAGTATTTTTTAATAAAAAAATTATTTGGCCCAATAACTGCAATTTATTTTTAATAAATAGTTGACTCGTATCATTTGTGTTAGTGCTACTCTTGGGTATGGGAAACCTGTAATTATTGAATAACAGTTGACTCCTTTGTAAAAAGTATGCATGATAATTAACAGTTAACATAAGAGACTTACAGTGGACATTTTTTTTTTCAAATACTTCTGCTGCAATTAGGCCAAAGTCAAAACCTGTATGACAATAGCACTCCTTTTCAAAATGTAAATAATATAAATTGCACCAGTCCTCCTCCCTCTCCAAGAATTTTATTAAATCCTTTACATAACTTGAGTTAAATGCCATTATCCTCATAAATCAGCTGATATTACCACACAAATCCAATATTTATCTAACCCATCTTCCAAATCATATTTTATGATCATAAATAACAGCTCAGCGCCGTGACCCATGGGTCGATTGCTTTTAGTTAATAGCATAAATTTAAAATCAGTACCTTAAATTTTGCTCAAATTTGGTCATTTCGACCATTGCATGGTGTTTTTTCCTATTAGTGCTGTGGATTGAATTTTCACAGCATATACACATAAGCATTTCATCGGTTAAAATCTGAAATTTGAAACCAATTTATCAGAATCTATAGATTTCATTCAAGTTTCAAAGCACCATATCTTGATTGTTTAAATCAAGTCAGTGGTATGCAGTGTGCTAGGCTCTTACATAATCCCTTCACTCCTGGCCCACTGCCTCTGTGAGTGTCTGGGTCTGGCAGTTATTACCAGAGAGCCACCCTCTCTCCCATTCTCTTTCTGGCAGTTTAGCTCTCTCTCTCTCTCTCTCTCTCTCTCTCTCTCTCTCTCTCTCTCTCTCACCCCTATGCCTCACTTCCTCCCATCACCCCATTCTGTTGACAGTTACTATAAACCAGATTAATAAGCAATAAATGTTGATGCAATTTAGAAATGTGAATCAGCTGAAATATTCATATCTATCTATATATATATATATATATATATATATATATATATATATATATATATATATATATATATATATATATGCTATAATGTAAATATAAAGTAACATTTTTAAGCCTGGAAAAAAAATTGTAGTTATGAAAAAAAAAAAATTAATGCAAATATTGTTATTTTTTTCCTGGCTCAGTAGAATGGGAATTAAATGATTTGCTTTGTATCTCCATCTTGCGCCTGTTTTAAGTATTTACTTATTATGAATAAACCTTTTTTCCTGTAAGCAGTTACATTAAATTCCTTATCATGTATGTATATGCAAGGGTGTTGTAACTCCCAACGATCCTCTTTCCCCCCACCCCGCTGAGTCTTTGCTCCTTGGCACTGTGAAAAGTATTTTTATGCTAAAGCATAACAATAATAATAATTAAAGAAAATATATACAAAGCGATAGCGGTGTTGCAACTCCAACAATCCCCTCCCCCCCACCCCACTGAGTCTTTGCTCCTTGGCACTGTGAAAAGTAGTTTTATTGCTATAGCATAACAATAATAATAATTAAAGAAAATATATATAGAGTGATAGCGGCGTTGTAACTCATATCATAACCCTGCCCCCCCCCCCCCCCCCGGCCCCCCCCCCCCCCATCAAGTCCTTCCACCTGCGGAGTCGGGACGTTTTGGCAACTGTATACATATGATAAATAGAAAAAAAGGTTTATTAAAAAATTGGATCTCATTAGACAAATGTGTAAACTGATTAAACTGTCAAAAGCTTATCAAAAAGGTAACCAATGGAAACGTAAAGTCAGATTTCAAAATATTATTAGAAACAATTTCTTCAATCATAACAACCAACCATGGCCGAGATTACCTCCTCCTCTCAGGCTTTATCCACATTTCATAATATTTTAGATTTTAACCTTCCAGGTGTTTAAGTAATGCTCTGTCCCTCCCTTCCCCCCCCCCCCCCCCCCTTACTCTCTCTCTCCTTTTCTCTCTTCATCTACCCCTCCATGCTGCCCTCACTGTTCCCTTCTCCAAACCCAATCCCAATGTCAGCCTCAGTAAACAAGATCAAGATAAATCAGATATATTTATATTTTTATATTTTTTATAACTATTTGTTCATAGGTAACTGTGCACATGCCAGAAATTATGTCAATATTGTGTAATATGTAGACGTGGAGGGCATCAAAATAATGTACCTTTTCAAGACTGAAGAGATATCATGTCAGAAAGTCACAAATTCATAATTCCTTTATCAGAATAGTTCATCAAAACATTATATCTGTCAAATTGAAATCTTGCAGACTTCCATACACTATAGATCCTTCAACAATTGCCTTATCATCATTCTACCACTGCTAAGTATACTGTCATTGCATTCATATTTGCTAAAATACATCGCTATTTTCAACCCCTCCCAAATAAATAAAAAATAAACCTATATATTTTACTCCATATAAATCCATCCACAGGTTATTTCATATATCATTTATTCACATATTACATTATATTTAAATCTTTATAATAGCCAAACATGTCCATGATATTCATAAGCTTTATCGACTCGATATGGTATCAAAAAGGTGATACATTTATAGTCCAATCACGATCAGCTGAGCACCGTGTCCCATGGGTCCCTTGTTTATATATTTGCAAAACTACAGAAAATATAATTGCATATATAGCCAATTTTGAAATATATAAACAAGGAATTAACATTATCAATATGCAGATATTAAATTTTAATAATATTTTTCTGTTTTCCACATCTGTAAATGAAATGCTACATTTTGGTGAAAACTGAAACTTCCTATCGTTAATATTTATCAAGAAATTATCCAAAAAAGTGAAAATTATTACTTCTACTTAAATTTGATAGGTTGCAATGGAAAGGGAACAATAAATATGCCAAAGAACAATTTTCTGAAACTACGACCTATTTTTTCAGGAGGAGGAGATGATTACCTCTACTAAGATGTAGGTTGGGGTTACACCTATTTTTTAGCCTTTTTCAGGAGATTGACCGCTAGTCTATATGGGCCATCATAGTGTTATGAGGTGGTAAATTTAAATACTGGCAATCAAACTAAAACTTAAAATTCACAGAGTGACAAACACTAAGATCAGTGTTAGAGATTGATGAGGACTAGCTGATATTCAGACAGAGCCAAAGAATTATTAATGGTTCATCAGACAGGTATTGTATTATTTATTTGCCTGTTCCTGTTAAACTCCTTGTACGACTTCCAAACGGGTGTGTAGTCAGTCAATCGTGACGCCTCTGTGTCCTAATTTTCTGTGCACGGCTCTACAAATAACGAACCAAGAACCGAGCATAGCATTTTAAAATTCTACCCTACCAGCCGGTTATTCCACGTTTTGTATAAATTATAATTATATTCAAATGTATGTGCTCGTGTGAAGAATCTAGAAACAAGCAACAATACAACAATACTGGAGATTAACACAAGTGACAATGAAGTCAAAATTAACTCGTATTATTAATGTTAAATAAACGGATGTATTGGATATATTTAAATCACTTGATGTAAATAAAGCGGTTGGTTCTGATAACATTAGCCTACGTCTTTTTAAGGAAACCGCTGATGTTTAGCTGCACCTCTGTGCAAACTGATCAAACATTCACTCGAACTCTGCCGGTACCAGATGCATGGAAACAAGCTTACGTAACTCCCGTATATAAAAGGATGATCCTCAATGTGTTGTAAGTTATCGGCCTATATCTGTCCTTAGCTGAGTCTTAAAAATTGCCAAAAAAAGCAATGTATAAGTATACGTTTAATATTCTCCGAGAACATAAAAACAATTTCAAAATTTTGATGTGGATTTTTATGAGGAGATTCCACAGTAAATCAGCTTGTAGAAATTTACCATCAGTTCTGTGAGGCCTTAGATGAAAGGATGGACGTCAATGTTGTGTTTTGTGACATATCCAAAGCTAGCAAAAGAGTATTACATGAAGGCCTCTTATCTAATACCTATGAAAGGAATTCCGTCCACTTTTGTTCGCAATGTTCTCTGAAATGGCGTTGAGTATGACACTGTGTCATACCTCATTTTAAAGGTTATTGTTCCCGCTTTGACTTCGCCGATATGAGAATAATTATTTTTAATGTACACATCATTTTGAGTGACTTTTGAATGTTTTCTAAATTGCGTGGAGTTTGCCACTTAACACAGCAGAACTGCCTCCGACAAAGACCAGAATGCCTGCGTCGTCGCCTCAAGTGCATGATTAAGGACTTTTTTGCAAATGAATAACCCCTGCTGACAGTGACGGATTTATGCATGTTTGCGTGGCCTTGAAGGATGTCATGGCTGAGAAGTTTGGTCCATCATGTAAAGAGAGCGCATTCCTGGCGATATTCCGCCCAAAGAATAGGGGCATTAAGGAAACCCAATTAGATTATGGAAGTGAGGTCTCTCGTCTTGTCCAGAGGGCATACCCAGGTTTTGGCAGCGAAGTCTTAGATTTGATTGCAAGGAAGCAGTTTATTAGAGGTTTGGGCAATATTGAGATGAAGAGACACGTGGACCTTAGCTGCACATCGAGGCTGGAGGAAGCTGTTAGCCTAACGACTAAATATGAATCATTTGACTGCGGTGAGAGTGTTCGGGCGGATCAGAAGTTTTGACCAAGGTCAGCTCCGGTAGATGTTCTGACGAACAGATCCCACAGCTTCAAGAAGACCAGTTCAGATGGTGGACTGACACAATTGTGGTTTGGTTGTGGCCAGCCTGGCCGCTTAAGGAGAAATTGTCCCGCAGGACGGAGGAAACCCCCAGATGTGACCAAGCCAGTTAGAGAACCCAGAAAGCAACCATCATAACGGGCGGATGGCTGATAGTCCTAGTTGATAGTGGCTTGGGTATGTCCTTAATGGACTATTCGATCTTCCCAAAGCTTCTGACTTACATCAGGCGCAGTCTGATGGGATTATAGAAAGATTCAGTGAAACAGTTGCACAGATGCTTGGAGCTTTTATGAGAGAGGACAACTGGAGTACGATGCACGAGAACACCGGTGTCACGCTGAACCTGGTGATGTTTCGGAGAGAGAGAGGTTTTACCTCCCTATTGACATCATGGCTGTAAGTTCCCCCTGTGAAGGAGATGTATCCATGTGTCAAGTAGCATACACCGAGTGGTTGTGTTATGCCCTGACTTCTGCACTCGCATATGCTAGGAGACACCAGGCAGTAAAATCATCAGGCTACTTAAGAGGCTTCAGCGAAGGAGACTGGGTCGATTAGATTTACTCACCTGCAGCACACGACAAGTTCGGTTCTGAATTGGTAGGCCCTTACTTGATAGTCCAGCGAGTGACTGATTTGCCGTACAAGATCCAGCTGTCGGCTCGATCAAAGCGGAAGGTGGTCCATGTGGATCAATTAAGACAGTATCAACAAGGGAATGACAGAGACGACTCTATGGCATGGCGCAAACCAACAAACGACCAAGAGGTGCAAGAACCAGAGATGAGTGAGGATTTATTCGATCTAAGCTTGGACTCGGGTGACAATACAGTAATAGGAAGACTCCCTCTATCCCTGTATAAATGGAAGTAGTAGAAAAGTTTGGGCGAGGTAAACGTTCTCGGAAGCCTCCGGAACGCTTAGACCTATAGAGGTCAGGAGAATCCTGGATTCATTGCTGTTTCTTCTTCTATGTTTTAGACTGGTGATGGCAGACTGCCAACCCAGGAAAGTGATTGGCTCAAGAGACTCTGGGCTACTGAGAGGCCCCGGAAGACTTCCGGTAGCATCCATCACACCCATCAGCTGCGGTGCAGTCTGCATCCTCAGCGAAAAGTCAGAGATTGGAGAAGAAAAATGCTGTCGTGGGGCAGCTGCCCCGACGCTTCATGAGAACGATTGAGACAACAGGAGGCTCCTGTTTGTCAGCTGCAGTGGAAAAGAACGTGAATTACGGTGGAGTAGCTGCTTCTACTCGAGGGATTACAGCAAGTGATATCCGATACCACAAGGCTCCTGGTCTCCAGCTGTCTTGGAGGCGCAGCCTGCAGCCTCCACTCCGTCGAGAGGCGAGAGACAACACCTGGTGGACCGGCCCCGCCAGATCCATATCAGACGAGGAGATGTAGGAGTTGAGTGCCATGCCAAGGAGGAGAGACGGACACGAGCGGAAGATGGTTACGCACCGCACGTAGATTAGTTTTCTTTTTAGTGTTATTCCTGTTGGATAGGATTAGATGGGTGTTTAGATACTAAAGTGATATTGCTGCGAACGGACTTTGTAAACTTGTTCTTTTAGAAGGATAGTTAATAATTCATATGGGGTCGGACTGTAATTCTTTTAATTTAGTTTTTTTAATGTTGTTTGAGGGCGAACTTTTCTTTAGTAGGGAGAGTTGTAGCGAGTTTGGGGTAGGTAGGAGTTTGTTTGTGAGTAGCTACCAGTTTACTTTGCTGGGAGCAGGTGTCCGTCCAGTGGAAGGCGTCGGCACGACATTGTGTCGGAAGCGAGGCTGTGGTCCGTGTTACGGAACCTAATATCAACAGATCACATATGCATGATGAACATAAATTCTGTAATGAAAAAAAAAATCCGATTCTGTAACTATAGGCAGCGTGAAATGTCTAGGGGAATGAATAAAGAAGTCAGTTTTCTTTGATAACAAATAACTATAATTTATTCTTAAAACAACCCTAACATAACAATACACTAAATCAATACAATTACACAGTATAACAGCAAATCAATAAAATCACACCGTAAAATAAACAAAGTGCACAGTATCTGGATACCACCACTGTCACAGCTATAAGTTTTTTAAAATGTATAATTAATAAAAATCAGATTCTGTAACTATAGGCAGCGTGAAATGTCTAGGGGAATGAATAAAGAAGTCAGTTTTCTTTGTTAACAAATAACTATAATTTATTCTTAAAACAACCCTAACATTACAATACACTAAATCAATACAATTACACAGTATAACAGCAGCATAACAGCAAATCAATACAATCACACCGTAAAATAAACAAAGTGCACAGTACCTGGATACCACCACTGTCACAGCTATAAGTTTTTTTAAAATGTATAAGTCGGACAAACAGTTCACACAAATTCTCTCAGAGAAGAACAGTCCAGAGTAACCACTAAATCAATCTACTGTTATCCAAAACTGAAATCCTGGCATTGATCCGAATGGCAAACTGAAGACTACACAAAATCCGTCATAAATCTGAAGAAAATCTCTAACTGCTGCATGTATCGAAAAAGGTCCCATTCTTCTGTGTCCGCTGGAATATTCTCTCACTTCTTTCTCGGCTCTAAAACACAGCCCCCCTATTTATAACTTCTCACCTTTAGCCGAGAACCTTCCATTTCTCGAACAATCAAAAGAGTCTAACATGATACACAGTAAACACGTGTTACAGGAAGCATCTAGAAAAAGAACGCTGTGTCTATACATGTCAGGGTTCACACATGAGGTGGCCCGGCTCGGCCATGTGAGAAAGCCCCAGACTAGCATGATAGCGAGAGTTCAACACCCTGCCAGGCGAGGCCACTACAACAGGAGTTACTCCTGTGTCACACAATAAAAAAGACATCTGTAACAACCGAAAGGCGAATTTGACGAGTATTGGACATTGTGCCGAGTTTGGAAGGAAATACGATAGGTATAGCCTTTATTGACTGCCAGAAAGTGGTCAGCAACATATTGTAAGTTTTAGAATAAATTCTTTGTTATTGTTTATCGTCTTTGGCTGTTTTTCTCCCATTAGTTAGTCATCACATAATTCCCCCTTCCTCATTTTGTGATGGCTCATTATAATATTCCAGCCAGGGTTCCTATTCGGATTTGTACCTTGGGGAAATTGTAATACTGGCTTGGGAACCAGTATAGAGCAAAGAAACGGCACAGGGCCACTTAAAGAAAACAGTAATTGGAAAATCTATAATGAACTTAGCTGGGAGATCTTGCAGGATCGTAGAGAAAAGTCTCAATTGACAATGTTAAATACAGTGTTATATTAAATGATCAATGCCATTGCTCCAACATTTCTTGGCACAGCATGTCCCTAAATGTATTCCTGAACGTGTGCAGTGTCCCCTACGAAACATTCGTGATTTAGTCCGGATAATTCATTTTAAACAGTAAAATGGTCTATTGAATATAGAAAAGAAAAGTAGGAAATTATATGCAAGATTAAGAATGAAATACTGTACACTTAATTTTATTTGTTTATAGCGTATTTGGGGCAGGGACCAGTCTGCCCCAGAAGGGAGAGACAGGCCAATCTATAAGGACATGGCACTCGGTAAAACCCGGAATATCCTCGGAAATTCCGAGATATCTCGGAATAAAAGTTAAAGCGATTTCCCTCGTCGGACGACTCAAGAAAGTCGGAAAAAAGAACCAATACCAAAGGAATGAATAATAATCTTCCCATTTCTTTGGGTTCAGTTCTAATCTTCAATTATTAAGGTACAGCGGACGATTTTATAAACATCTTTTCAAAAGGCCCCGGACGACCGCCATGTTTACCCATATTTCGGAAGCATAAGGAGAATTCTCGGAGATTCCAGCCCACGGCAACTTGGCCGGCCCACTTAAAACCACATAAGTGAAAAACTGTTTCTCCATTTCTGTTGACAAATCAATTTGTACCTGTTGCATAACATCGTTTAATTCTTTCACAGCACATTAGTTTCATTATTATTTCATATATTATGTCTATAGATTATGATGTATAATTGTTTTATAAAATGTTCAAGTATATATAATTGAATAATATATATATATATATATATATATATATATATATGTATATACACATACATATATTTATTAAATACTAGCGTCATATCGACCCTCTGGCATTACGACCAGATTACTAGCGCCCGCGTGTCATTACATTTTTGTCTGAGAAACGCATTAATGAAGATGCAAATATTTTCTTCATTTCTGACAAAGCTTCATGGCCAACAGGTAAACTGTCAATCAACATAAACCAGACCAATCGTTAGCATTTTTTGTGTTCTTTCTAATAATACCAAACATGAGCGAGAAAATTTCCGTTTTAAACCAGCCCATTGGTAAACCCGTTGGCGTGTTTGTTGAATTTATGTCCGCATGAACACGTGCATGGCTGGCACGGGTTACAGGACGCAGGCAGCTTGCAAGCGATACAGGAAATGACCCGTGTCCATGGAGACGGTGTTTCAGTTTGGGTTGTGAGCTCACATGTATACTATTGTGTAAATTCATTATTTTTAGCATAATATTGAGATTATGGGCCGATCAAGACCACTGATGCAAGGGCACTGCGATACATTCCTAGATATAACTTATATCACGACTCGAATAAGCTTACCAGCCCAATTATCTGATTGCCTACTGAGTCGGATTGTCACGGCTAATTACATATGTAATCATATGTTGATATATGTCAGGGTGTGTGTTAATTTATATCCATATTTTCTGTATTTGTGTTATTTTTACTATTTCTCTGTTAGAACCAAAATTATAAATGTACTATAGTATTCATTAACTGTTACTCAATGTTACATTGCACATGTAAATTGTTCATACATAGACACCAGGCAAAACGTGTATTTTATGATCATTTCGCTTTTAATTTGTAAATATTTCAATAATTGTCACTTGGTAAAACATGTATTTGACATGATGACCATTTCACTTTTCATTATGTAAATATTTCATGTCTTAATTTACACCTTGTGTAACATGTACTTCATTATCGATTTGCTTTTCATATGCAAATATTTCATGCATTCAATGGTTTATTGAATCTCAAATTCATCAACGAGGATTGGAAAACAGGGCACAGCCCTATATTAATTCCTCTCCTCTCATTCATATACATTGTCACCCGGTAACGTACATAATGTATTTCAAGATGATGATTTCACTTTTCATTTGTAAATATAATACATACATTAACACCTGGTATAGGGAGTATATTACAAGATCATTTTACTTTTCTTTTGTACATAATGCATAAATTGAAACCTGGTATCACTTGTGTTTCATCTTTTTACTTGTCATTTGTAAATATTTCATACATTGATAACTGGTATCTGGTGTATTTCATGAGGCTGAATTTACTTTCAATTATTGAATATTTCATTTGATTATTATGGTTCAGTTGTTAATAAATTATTTTTTTTCTGAGGAAGTTGTCTTCTTTGTTCATTAAACTAATATAATAACAAAATGGAATTTTAATAATGCCAGTGGTAAATGTAGACACAGATACTGTTGAAGCCTCCATGTCACGTCCCTTTCTTTAGTTGTGGCCTTCCACAATAATCCATAATCTTATTATCAGTAAGAAGAGTATATCTGATAAATCTCAAATTCACTCGCTTTACCGGCGATTTGGTCATATCCTTTTTATCCAGGCCTGTCAGCTGTTTATACTCTCCCAGAATTGTCCTAAAGTCGCCGGATTTAGGTATGATGCCCCAACAACATTGCCTTCGTCCCGGGCCGGTCAGATCTGGCTCGGAAAAACGTTGAATACACATTAATAAGTAGAAGATTAGAACTGAACCCTGATAAAAATATAAAGATTATTATTCAATCTTCAGGTTTAGATATTTTTTTTCCCACTGTCATTGTTCCTCAGCCGAGGGAAATTGCTCTAACTTTTATTCTGAGGAATCTCGGAATATCCTCGGAAATTCCGCGGATATTCCGGGTTTTACCGAGTGCCTAAGGACATGGGCTTTCCCTTTCCGTGTTTACCATCGCTAAATGCACAAAAGACTGCAACAATGATGACATTTGATCATTTTTAACACGGATTTATCGTTATTCTTATCAAAACTTTCAGCACCGTCTTTCCAATATTATCAATTCTCCAATAAACTGTTAAGATGGCCTACAATAAACTGTAAAGATGGCATACATCTCACCCACTAGGCCACTATTGAAAAAGGTAAAGACACTCAGTTTTCTTTGTCATATTCAGTGCTCCAAAATGCATACATGGCTAGGATATAGTGGTAATAAATATATTTGGTGTATTTATCTTTATTCTTACCAAACAGTTCAGATCTGTGTTCAGAGGTTTAAAGTACAACTGTTAAGACAGGACAGATCTCCGGCACTTTAAAAGATAATGACACAGGCTTTAAATATGTTCTTTATACCTTGTTTGAGGAAACACAAAGGTTTCACTTGGCTTTATGTGTAATAAAAATATCATACACAACAAAAGATGTATTCTATAAAAGTTTATTTTTATGAAGATTTCATATTTGTATTACAAGATTAAAGGTGCCACATGTATATAAAAGGATAAGGAAAGTGCATGGACTATGGCAATGTACCTGCCCAAAAAATAACATCACAGATGTCTGGCAGAACTAACAAATATAATCACAGCATGGTTCTCATTTATTACATAAATACTGAAAGCAAACTTGGTCTTAATAAAATACATGTAAATTTGCTATTTTCCTATTTATATATCAGTACAAAATATCAAATTTATCATTTCATCCCACTTGATGGAGACAGAGATACCTGAGGACATCATGTTCTGGTCTCTTGGTCACTCTGATGTCACAGACAAAAGTAGTTCCAATGCAGCTTTATAGCAGAATGTGTATTGGTCCTTCAAAAAAAAAGAATAAGGATTTTTAGTAATCGTGCAATATAACACTCTTTTTTTTCTCTCACAAAAAAGTGTGCCCACATTTCAATAACAAGGGACCCATGGGTCACGGCTCTCAGCTGTTATATATGATAAAAAATATGATTTGGGAAAGAGGCACATGCTTGTTTTGTGTGGTAATAAATATAGCTTTATTATGAGTTGTTGGTGTTTAGCTTATGTATGATTTTGATAGTACCTTTGGAGACAGGGAAGAGGATTGATTTCATTTATTCTATTAACAAATGGAGTGCTATTGTCACACAGATTTTGACTTGGCCATATAACTTATAAGCAGCACATATTATAAAAGAGTTTAAATATTTATTAAAATTTAATAACAAATATTGTGCCAATATAATTTTTATTAAAAAAAATAATAAGAAAATCATATGATTTTTTAACATAAAATATAACTGAAATGATTATTGAAATAATATTATAGAATATATTCATGAATGCATTCATGAATACATTTTGAAAGTATCTGCACTGGTATTCAAATACTTTCAATTTTTACCTGAATAACCATTCTTATGCAATAAAATTTTTTAACGCAGTACATATTCATATTCGTATTCAAATACATTTGCAAAGCATTCGCACCATGTCTAGTGTTTATTCAGTTTTAGCCAAACAAAGATGTCGAGAATCCAGAATATACAAAACTCACAAATTTAAATAATGATAATAAGTACCTGGTTTTATGGCTTTTATTTATATTAAAAAAAAATAAATGTAATATATTCACTTTGGACTACTTTCACATCAATCTACACACTAGACACAGTAGGAATCTGGATCAATATTATCAACTGCATCTTTGTCTATCATTAATTTCCTTCATATGATCCCTAATGATTAGTAATGAATAATATGATTTATTTTTTTATCATTAAAATTGAACTGAAAAATACCATAGGTGTCTGCATGGTATTATTTGGAATAACATTGACATTGACATTCTATCCATCCATACAAGATTCTTACATCATCAGTAACTGCAAGTTAATTTTCTGTTACTCATAAACTAACAAATTCCTTTTCTATTAATTTTTCTTTAATTTGTTATAAAAAACCAATACAAAATTATTAATTTATTGTTTATTGTTATGTTGTTTTTCAAAACAACTACTAGATGAGTTGTGTTGGACACCTGGATCAACTGTGGCTGGGCATTAGCTGCCTGGCTGCCCCAGTGTATGCTTCGCTCAAGCATGCATAATCTGATGAAAGGTCAACAAGGTCAACATACAGGTGACTGAAGAGGGGCTGGATTAAGCCTGGGTCTGACATGGTCTCATATAAACATTGATAAAAGCTACAATATTTGGCCAATTTCTTTCAGCTTTCTAAACTACAAAGATGAAATCATTATGTGTGCATGATATGAAAATTATATCAACAGTGCTCTCAGGAAACAAACGTGCCATGGTCAAAGTTGGGCAAAATTTAAGGTACTAATTTTATATTTATACTAATAACTTATAGAATTTGAAAAATTCAAAGTTATTTTTGGTATTCAATTGAATCTTGATTAAATAATGTTACATCCCTGACAAAAAATCTCTAGCTTCAGGAATCCTCTTGTTAAGGGAATAAATATATTTCTTGATTTTTTAAAAAGTGCATTATGTTTGGGCCCATAAATTAAAACAATTACGCAATACTGACATCATTTCTGGCATGTGCATAGCGAATGTATAGAAAAATATGTATATTATATATGATCAAAGTCAGATCAGTGGTTTTGATATTAGGCAGTCTTACAGTGTAACAATGGGTTTTTAATGGAAAAATGAAGTTTTTCATTAATATTTCAAAGGAATTAAGTCCTAGTGAAAAATTCTTGACATGGTAGGGGATTTTGGAGACATCTAACTGTATGCTAAATTTAAGGAACTTAGAGCTGAAGCTGTGGGGCGGAGCTCTAGCAAACTGCATAACACTAGCTTGATGTAAACTTGATGTGACATGGTGCTTGAAAACTTGAATAAAATCTACAGTTTTTGATTTCAAAATTTTTGGTGTTAGAAGACAAAATACTAACAAAAACATGCTGTGAAAATTAAATCCACAGTACTTACAGGAAAAAAACGTGCCATGGTCAAACTTGGGCAAAATTTAAGGTACCAATTTTATATTTTTGCCAATATTTAAAAAAATTTAACAGATTTTGACCTAATTTTTGGTATACAATTAAATTTTGATCAATTAAAGTTGTATTACTGAAAAAAAGTCCCTTCCTTTAACACTTTTGGTCTTAAGTGACCAAATATCTTTTCTGATTTTTTACAAAGTCCATTATGTTTGGGTCCATAACTTTTTAAAATTAAATAATACTGACTTAATTTCTGACATGTACATAGGAACTATATAGAGGAATATTTATGGTAAATATGAAGAAAACCAGATGAGTGGTTTTGATATTAGGCAGTCCTGAAGTGTGAAAATAGATTTCTAACAAGGGACCTATGGGTCACTGTGCTCAGCTGACGTTAACCTTGAAGGTAAAAATTTAAAATAATATCTAATGGAGATTAAGTGTAAGAGGAAGAGGTAATAAAGGCGATTGGTTGGTTTATATGATTGGTTTGTATTGATGAGCAAGAAATTGTTGCAAAAAATATTTTGTGACCTGACCATGTGTTTCCTAATGTTGAAACTAAAGCATGTGAGCAGTTTGTGGACAAATGATCTGTACTATTACCATGATCATTAGTTGGTTTTTCGATTAACTGTTGACATTTCAGTAGTTTACACATTTGTTCAATTGCATCTATTTTTTATTATAATATATATTATTAAATATATATGTATTTTTTTATGAAATGTATACAGTTGAAATATAGCTAATTAACAACATAAAACAGGGCAAACAAAGCCTGATCTCAAATTCTGCTGAGGCAGGAAAATAATGAACAAATGTTTGTATTAAATTGTGATTTTTTTATCACATCAATTATTTTCTAATTTAAGTTTATATTTCTATACATTTCCAATTTAACATATATATCTGAAAATAAAAGTTGATTCATAATTCTCAACTGCATCATCATAAATCTCAATCTTGTCAGATAACACCACATCATGCATACAAATGTTTATTTATTTTTTACTACAAAAATATATCTTTTAAATCTGCAAAACAATAAATATCTAAAAATAATACTTGATTTAGATTTCACAATTTTTAATTGTGTCTTTATTTATCCATAATGTGCTTCATATTTTATAATAATTTAAGCATACTGATGGGTTCATTTATATTTGTTAAAATCATTTAAAAGAAAATTGATTTCTTTAAAAATGCTACATTACACAACATTGCATCTTCTGGATTACACCTTGAATTATTTTTTTCAAGGAAAGTTTTTGCATATCGGAGTGGAAACAGCATTACAATTAAGGAGATACAGTGAAAACAATAACAATTATAACACTTGGTGGGTTGGGTTTGCGGGGGGGGGGGGGGGGGGTGACTGGGCTGGTGATATGAGAATAACTGTAGTACACCTGTCACAGCAGGGGATCTCCCCCAGTGACTGTAACAAATCAGAAACCCTGGCATAGCTGACTTCCAGTGACCTGGAGTGGGACCCTGCATCTGTAATCAAAGCAAGTGACTACAGAAAAAAATCAATCACTAGCTTAATTTTCAAGCTTTTATTTTCAAAGTTCAGATTTAGACAAACTAAATATTTATGTTTACATGCTATGAAAATTAAATCAATGTTGCTTACAGGAAAAAAACGTGCCATGGTCAAAGTTGGGCAAAATTTAAGGTACTGATTTTTTTTTATGCTAATAACTTAAAAAATTTACAACTTCAGATCTAATTTTGGGTAAACAATTGAATCTTAATTAAACATAGTTATATACTTGAGAAAATAGACTCTAGTTTCAAAATTTTTCATGTTAAGTGAGTTATTATTTTTCCTAATTTTTTACAAAGTCCATTATGTTTGGGCCCATAACTTAAAGAATTTATACTTTACAGACTTAATTTCTGGCATGTACATAGGAACTATATAGAGGAATATTTATGGGAAATATGAGGAAAAACAGATGAGTAGTTTTGATATTAGGCAGTCCAGAAGTGTGAAAATAGGATTTTAATAAAAAATTGAGGTTTTTCCTTAATTTCTCAAAGGAACGAAGTCGCAAAGACCCAGTTTTCGGCTTGGTAGGAGATCTTGGGGACATCTAACATTATGCTGAATTTTGGATTCCTAGGTCTCACGGTTTCAAAACGTGCCACATCTACGGACAGACGGACGGACGGACAGACGGACGGACGACGGACAATGGACCACGACTATAGCTCAGATGACTTATAGTCAGCTGAGCTAATAAAAAATTGAGGTTTTTCCTTAATATCTCAAAGGAACGAAGTCCTATTGACCCAATTTTCGGCATGGTAGGAGATTTTTGGGACATCTAAATGTATGACAAATTTCAGATTCGTAGGTCCAATGGTGTCGAAACATGCCAGTCTCACGGACAGACATCCGGACAGACGGAGGGATGGACAGACAGACGGACGACAGACAATGGACCACGACTATAGCTCAGATGACTTATAGTCAGCTGAGCTAAAAAAATTGTTGCATGTTAAAGTTGTCGATGATATCATATTTTGTAAGTTTAATATAAATTTATTTTGCTAAAAACTGTCAAAAAACGGTAGTTTTAAAGTAGTATTAAAGACATTCTGAGCCGACATCATGAATCCACAGTAATGTAATTTTATACCATATTAAACAAAAAGATAATGTCTAAAATATTTAATTTGATATTTCTTTTCATGCATAGATAGAGAAATTTTACCTAAAAGTATCCACAAGTTTTAATACACGTTGACAATGTTGTGCCACAAAAAGGTAAACATCTGTCAACTATGAATGTATTCGACTGATCAATAAATAACAAGTAACCCATGGGTCACTGCGCTGAGCTGAATGTGACAAATTCACCATCTGGCATGATCTCCAGCATCAGTTGAAGGATAATTGTTTGGCTTGTACACTTTTTAAGTGTACTCATGTTTCCCCCTTTTCCATTATGCCATTTTCTTTTTTACACCCACATCATTATTTTTACCCAATTTTGACCATATCTGCCTTATTTGTCATATGTACTTATTACTGAAACATGTGTTATCATCTGTTACAGTTTCAATTTGTTATTTGCTTATTTTTTAAATAATTTGTATAATGTATGATGTTCAAAACAAACAAAGGGAATTAAATCCAGAATGTGTTGGCAGAAGAATATTATAGACATGATATATGAATAAAAAATAACATGATAAACTACCTTCTTGTAAATATTAAAATATTAAATTCAGAAGTCCTAAAAAGAACAGTACAACAAAAATTCATAGTACAGTTTTCACCTTTAAAGGGAGTTAAAAGAAATATATAAAATTAATATGAGTTGTTAAATATAATTTTTATGAAGCAGGCAATATTCTTTACCTTGTTACAGGTGGGACATGTTACGGGTGGGAAAAAAAGATGTATTTTTCATCTGCTGTATAATAAATGCAGGGGGCAGGCATACAAATTAGGTAAAAACAATTCAGGTTAGTGCTTTTCTGCAAAAGATTAAATTTTTATCTTTTCCCTAATTTCACAGTGTTATTCCACTGTTAAGGGTGGGACAGTTATGATTACCAATATCCATCTTTTCAGATGAATCACTTTATTATTATTTATTCAAGTTATATGTACCCCAGACTCATGAGAACAAGTGACCCATGGGTCATGATGCTCAGCCGACTGACTTGTCCTTGCACAGGCAACTAATTAAGATAATGTAGGTGGCATCATAGTTCATGCAAATTAGCTCAAGTTCCTCAAGACCCATAAGCACACCAAATTTGATGACAATCATGAACCCCATAGCTTCGAAGATATGGGTAACAGAGACCTAGTTTCTGGTTTCTTTGGAGACTTTCCATGGACCTCCCTTGATGTCAAGTTGGAAGATCCGAGGTCCAGTGATTACGATTTGTGCCCTGTTAACAGAAGTCCACATCATTAAAGGTCTCAAAAATAGAGGAAAAAATCTGTAAAAAATAAAAAAAACCAGGTGGCGCCACCAGTTTGCAGGAACTGATGAAACTCTCCTTTATCAATACGCATGCAAAGAATCATGGTGATCAATGCATTAGTTGTTCAGATATGTGAGCTTTTGTGTTAAATTTTGCATTATTCTGGGGGCTAATTGGGAGCACCACGGTTGGAAGAATATGGGTAGCATGGACCTAGTTTCAGGTTTCCTTGGAGACTTTTCATGGACCTTCCAGGATATAAAGTTGAAAGATTCAAGGTCCAGTGATTATGATTTGTGCCCTGTTAACAGAGGACCGCATCTTTTAAAGGTCTCAAATATAGAGGAAAATAATTGTAAAAAATACAGGTGGCGACACAAATCTGATGAAACAATCATGGTGATCAATGCATTAGTTGTTCAGATACTTGAGCTTTTGTAAGAAATTTTCCATTATTCTTGGGGGGGGGGGGTACTTCAGAGCCCCATATCTGGAAGAAAATGGGTAACAGAGACCTAATTTCAGGTTTCAACAGGGATTTTTCATGGAACTCTCTCGATGTAAAGTAAGAAGATTCTAGTCAGAAAATTCTAGGCCTAGGGGTTACGATTTGTGCCCAATTAAAGAGATGACCACATCTTTAAAGGTTGCAAAAATAGAGAAAACAAGTGACCCATGGGTCATGACGCTCAGCTGCCATGCATGACCTGTGACATCATGGACTGAGATTCACAACTTCCAGTCAAATTTTGAAGTACCAATTTGCCAATTTGTTGAAAATTTTCTATGACAACAGAAATATATATCACCTATGTCTGGTTAAAACACAGTGAATTGATGGTCTGAGGAAAATGCATGATTGTTAAGCTATCAGGAACTATTCCAACAGCTTGCTTGAAACCTGTCAGTCTCATAAGGAACTTCACAAAGGGCAAATATAAGACCAAAATATATAGCAAAAATCAAGGAAATACATGCCAGAACTAGAATACGGGTAGTCGACAAGCGACTACGTGTATCTGCCTAAATCAGAGTGGAACTGGTGAAGTGAGGCATGGATTGAGTGGCAAGGGGAAATAAAGTGAAGTGTTGCATATTAGCATGGATGTCTGCAGCCCCATTGTGTATGTAGGTTGCGCCACCTACCACAAAATCCAGAAAGGTGTCCAAGTTGTATACATATGCAAAATTTAAGGCAGATAAGTCAAACCACTACATGTATATGAGTGATTTTTGCCCTTGGCAGACAAACATATGGACGCTGTGCAAAAATGGCTGCAGGTGGTGCCACCAGTTTTGCGTATGATAAAGAGCTATGTGAGAACTATACACATGCAAAACTTTGGCCCAATCGGTCAAACGGTTCCCAAGATATGAGCTTGGATATCTGCTGCATAAATGTAGAATGTAGGTGGCGCCACCTGTCATAAAATCAAGAGAGCTGTCGGGGATGTATAAACCTGCAAAATTTTAGGCAGATATGTCAAACCACTGCAGAGATATGAGTGATTTCATCCCATGGCAGACAAATAGACGGGAGCTGTGCAAAAATGGCTGCAGGTGGCGCCACCAGTTTTGCGTATGATACAGAGCTATGTGAGATCTATACACATGCAAAATTTTGGCTCAATAGGTCAAATGGTTCCCGAGATATGAGCTTGGATGTCTGCAGCGTAAACGTTAATGTAGGTGGCGCCACCTGTCATAAAATCAGAAAAGCTGTTTAGGATGTATAGGCATGCCGAATTTTAGGTGAATTAGTCAAACCACTGCAGAGATATGAGTGATTTTAACCCCAGGCAGATGAACAAATGGACACTGTGCAAACATGGTTGCAGGTGGCGCCACCTTTTGTTGTATATGTTATAAAGCTATCCCAGGGCTATATTTGTATACGCATGCTAAATTTCAGGTGAATTAGTCAAACCACTGCGGAGATATGAGTGATTTTAACCCAAGGCATACAAACAGATGGACACTGTGCAAACATGGTTGCAGGTGGCGCCACCATTTTTTGTATGTTAAACAGCTCTCCAAGGGCTACATTTGTGCAAAAAAATTTCCTGATCGGTCAAACGGTTCCCGAGATATGTTGGTTTATGTGTGGAAACAGACACACAAACTGACGCAGAGTGCAGAAGAAAGGTCAGAGGTCAAAACAAAATTGGGGTGCAGCAGTTCACATGTGAACTGAACATAATCCCGGGTTTCCTAAAATTCTGCCCTGCGGTTATGGAGGAGTTCTCCGGACACCTACGCGGCAGCAGCGGCGTGCAGCTGAAACCTAGTATCCTCAAAACTCTGTTTTGGCGGATGCAATTATTGAGAAACAGGTGCTTCTGTATGAATTTTTATTCAATAGGAGCCAACTGTATTGCACTTTTATAAATGATGGTAATATTTATTCAGAAATATTTGACCCAATCCTTTACAAGATTACATAAATATACATCCAACTGCATTCACTTTAACTGTTCTTGAGATAATATGATCAAAAGGAATTAAAAGATGGCTGCCTGGTGGCCATATTGGACTTTTGACAAGTCTGAAATCAGACAACAAACATTCTCTAAATCGGACCAAACATTAAAGAAAAATTACTGAAACTGCACTGAAGAAATAATTTCTAAGGTGGCTAACTGGCAGACATAATGGATTTCTGACAAGTATGACATTTGATATCCCACATTCTCCAATAAGAGACCAAACTTGGGGCAAATTATCCAGTAATGAATGCCCAAAATAATTCAAAAGGCATGTCCAGGCGCTCATATCAGATTTATAGATATGCAATTGTAAAAAGTGTAAGTCCAATATTTTTATTATCACTCTGCTTATCAATGGGGTCAGCAGGGTAGGTAAACTGCCAAACCTGAAAGAAAAGAAATGCAGAAAGCATGACTAAGGGTCTTGAAATAAAACAAAAAGCCATCCTAAATCAAGGTACACATCCACATATTATGAGAACAAACACTTGCTTTTATATGTGGTGATATATATTAAAATATTCAGATATCTAGGAAACTATGTTTATTGCTAGGATTCCAAAAAACAAACTGCAAAATGTTCCCATCATCTTATAAATCAGTAGCTAAACCTTAATACTATACTCTCATAGTCTTAATGCCTGGCTGAAGCATTCAGACAACAGTGTTTTTGTTATGAAGTAACGAGGTACTTATCACTGATCCTTATCACTTAACAGGCTGAAACAAAAGGGAGTCATATGTCACCAATGTCACTCACAATTACAGCTACACAGGGAGATTACCAGCTGGGGTGGGATGGTTATATATACAAGAAAAATAGAGATGGTCTATAAAATAAGTAATTGTGAACATCACTGACCTATAAAATAAGTAATTGTGAACATCACTGACCTATGACCTTGGCCTTTTGCCCACATATCAACTGGATTTTTTCTAAATGATGGGTAACTACTAACTACTTAAATCTGGTGTAATTACTTGGCAACCAATGGGTGAATAACTTTGACCTGCAACCTTTAACCCGCTGACCAGCTGACCCCAAAATCAATAAGTTATTTATTCAAGCAAAAAGACCCATAAATATGAAGTTTGAGTCAAACTGAGTGATGCATAGATGTGGCATATGTGAAAGACTGAAGGTTTGGGTTGAACAGTTACACTTGAAATATGCTAACAAGCATTTAGAACAATTAAATATTGTGACCTTGACCTTTGACTTTTTTACCTCAACATCAATAGGCTTCTTCCCTTATTGGTAGGTAAGCCATATATGACAGATGGAAGGTACAGATTGAAAAGTTTGCCTGAAAATTACTCCATGCAAGAAGTGGGTGCTGTGAACTTGACCTTTGACCTCAAAATCAACAGGTCTTTTCCCCTGTTGGCAGAGAAGCCATATCAGTGCTGAAAGGTTTGGAATGAAAAGTCTAGCTTGAAATGTGTCCACAACCTTTTCAAAGAAGTGGATCCTGTGACCCTGACCTTTGACCTTGTGACCTCATAATCTATAGGATTCTTCTCCAACTTAGTAGGTGAGCTATATGTGAAAGATCAAAGAATTGGGATGAAAGGGTTGGCTTAAAATGAATCCACAGGCTTTTCAAAGAAGAGGCTCCTGTGACCTTGACCTTTGACCTTTTGACCTAAAAAAAATTATGGTTCTTCCCCTGTTGGTAGGTGAGCTGTATGTGAAAGATGGAAGGTTTGGGATGAATATTTTGTCTCAAAGAGTTATTTCTGGGGGGTGCAAACACACCCCATAACTTCGAGAATATAGGTCACAGTGACCTAATTTCAGGTTTGCTAGGAGATCTTTTTATAACCTCTAAAACTGCATAGGGTTCATGGCCCTAGCCCTGCTAACGGACGGCCGGCCGGCCGGACGGACAGACGGAAGGACGACGGACAAAGACCCATCGCTATAGCCCAGCATGACTGAAAGTCAGCTGAGCTAAAAATTGTAAATAAATCGAAAAAATACAGGTGGCACCACCAGTCTGCAGAAACTGATGAAACACTCTATGATCAATATCCATGCAAAGAATCATGGTGATCAATGCATTTAGTTGTTCAGATACTTGAGCTTTTGTATGAAATTTTCCATTATTCTGGGGGGGGGGGGGGGTACTTGAAAGCCTCATAGCTGGGTTAATATAGGTAACAGAGACCTCATTTCAGGTTTTGAAATGGACCTCTCTGGATGTCAAGTTAGAAGATTCTAGGTCCAGCGGTTATGATTTGTGCCCTGTTAATGGCCAGACGGCCGGACGGATGACGCACAAAGAGTGATTGCTAAAGCTCAGATGACTTAGAGTTAGCTGAGCTAAAAATTAATCTTTCATCTATTCTAGGCACAAATCTAGAATAGAAGATTATTCTATTCTAACACAAACTGCAGTTTTAGGAAAATAATCCTGATATTGCAGCACAGCCTGTTATGGGTGGGATTAAAAACATTATTTTATTTTAGACAAAGACACCATAATGGGTACCAAAATTTAACTTACAGATTTCTGTAACCAAATGTATTCTAAATTTAATCTTTCAACCCTACTACACATTTTAAATTCATACAGCAGTATATATGCAGCTAATTATTAAGGTCTACATGGTCATAAAAATCATAGGTTAAACTGTGGATACATTAGGGGTGGGACGAAATGCTGTACAGAATTCTCCTTTCTTACACCCTAAAAAGTGATGGATGTTACTGTCCTCATCATCTGTGTTATTTTTAAGTACTAACTGCATGATAAACACACTTATTTTTCCTTCTTTCACCAAAGACACAGCCATGTACAGATTTAGCACAATTGGCCCATATATATAATAGTTTTTGAAAAGATAAAAGCAAAAGGCCCTGCTAACTCATGACAATTAAATATTAAATACATATTGCTGAACTAAAACTGTGCACTTTTATGGAGTGTTTCAACTTTAGCTTCAGGAGTCTCTCATGATCAGATATTTCTAGAAGTATCATTATTTCAGCTATGTGACAGTAGTATGTGCATAAAATAACCATGTGAATGACTGAACACCTGTCAATCATAGCATAAGAAAGAATGTATGGATTAACATCTAAAATACAATTTTAATTTATTGATTCACATAAAGGGCTGTGAACAAATCCATTTTCAAATGAGCATACACTATATCTGATAAGTATATACTGTAATGTGTAATGCATGAAAATTTTGGTATTAAACTATTGAATAATACACCTGAACATTTCCCTATTTGGCCCATCTGGAACATGAATATTATAAGTATTATAAGTATTTTAAAATATATAATTTAAGCACAATACCTGAGAAAGGGGAGGGGTGATTAATTAACATTCCAGCGCACCAACTTTTGAACATTCTTAAATAAGATTTTGTGACCAACTAAAACATATCAGGCTATAGGAGTTTGTGAATATGAGATCTATACTATTACCATCGTCATTAGTTGGCTTTTTGATAAGCTGTTGACAGTTCAGCAGTTTACACTATAAAATTAAATCCATTGTTTTTAGCTCAGCTGACTGAAAGTCATCTGAGCTATAGCGATCACTCTTTGTCCGTCGTCCGTCTGTCCGTCTGTCCGTCCGTTAACCAGGCACAAATCGTAACCGCTGGACCTAGAACCTTGTAACTTGGGATTCTGAGAGGTCCATAAAAAATCTCCTTGGAAACCAGAAATTAGGTCTCTGTTACCCATATCCTTCGAGCTATTGGGCCCCAAAGTACCCCCCAGAAAAGTCAAAAATTTCATACAAAAACTTCAATATCTCATTAACTACTTGACTGATGGTCATGATTTTTGGCATACATATTGATCATGAGATGTTACATCACTTCCTGCAGACTGGTGGCGCCACCTGTATTTTTCAATTTTTTACGAATTTTTTTCTCTAATTTTGAGACCTTTAAAAATGTGAACATCTGTTAACAAGGCACAAATCATAAAGACTGGACTTAGAATCTTAATTCTTGACACACTGAGAGGTCCATGAAAAATCTCCTTGGAAACCAGAAATTAGGTCTCTGTTACCCATATCCTTTGAGCTATCGGGCCCCAAAGTACCGCCCAGAATAGTAAAAAATTTCATACAAAAACTTCAATATCTCAATAACTACATCACTGATGGTCTTCATTTTTGGCATACATATTGATCATGAGATGTTCGATCAGTTCCTGCAGACTGGTGGCGCCACCTGTACCGTTTGATTTTTTAGGATTTTTTCCTCTATTTTTGAGACCTTTGAGGATGCTGTCATCTGTTAGCGTGGCACAAATCGTAACGACTGGACCTAGAATCTTCATTTTCGACACACTGAGAGACCTATGAAAAGTCTCCATGGAAACCAGAAATTAGGTCTCTATTACCCATATCCTTCGAGCTATGGGGCCCAAAATTACCCCCCAGAATAGTCAAAAATTTCATACAAAAACTTCAATATCTCATTAACTACATCACTGATGGTCATGATTTTCGACATACATATTGATCATGAGATGTTTCATCAGTTTTTGCAGACTGGTGGCGCCACCTGTATTTTTCAATGTTCACGAATTTTCTCCATTTTTGAGACCTTTAAGGATGTAGTTATCTGTCAACAGGGTACAAATCGTAACGACTGGACCTAGAATCTTCGTTCATGACACACAGGGAGACCCATGATAAGTCTCCATGGAAACCTGAAATTTGGTCTCTGTTACCCATATCCTTCGAGCTATGTGGCCCCAAAGTACCTCCCAGAAAAGTAAAAAATTTCATACAAAAACTTCAATATCTCATTAACTACTTGACTGATGGTCATGATTTTTGGCGTACATATTGATCATGAGATGTTACATCACTTCCTGCAGACTGGTGGCGCCACCTGTATTTTTCGATTTTTTACGAATTTTTTTCTCTATTTTTGAGACCTTTAAAAATGTGAACATCTGTTAACAAGTCACAAATCATAAAGACTGGACTTAGAATCTTAATTCTTGACACACTGAGAGGTCCATGAAAAATCTCCTTGGAAACCAGAAATTAGGTCTCTGTTACCCATATCCTTTGAGCTATCGGGCCCCAAAGTACCGCCCAGAATAGTAAAAAATTTCATACAAAAACTTCAATATCTCAATAACTACATCACTGATGGTCTTCATTTTTGGCATACATATTGATCATGAGATGTTCGATCAGTTCCTGCAGACTGGTGGCGCCACCTGTACTGTTTGATTTTTTACGATTTTTTCCTCTATTTTTGAGACCTTTGAGGATGCTGTCATCTGTTAGCGTGGCACAAATCGTAACGACTGGACCTAGAATCTTCATTTTCGACAGACTGAGAGACCTATGAAAAGTCTCCATGGAAACCAGAAATTAGGCCTCTGTTACCCATATCCTTTGAGCTATGGGGCCCAAAATTACCCCCCAGAATAGTCAAAAATTTCATACAAAAACTTCAATATCTCATTAACTACATCACTGATGGTCATGATTTTCGACATACATATTGATCATGAGATGTTTCATCAGTTTGTGCAGACTGGTGGCGCCACCTGTATTTTTCAATGTTCACGAATCGTTTTCTCCATTTTTGAGACCTTTAAGGATGTAGTTATCTGTCAACAGGGTACAAATCGTAACGACTGGACCTAGAATCTTCGTTCTTGACACACAGGGAGACCCATGATAAGTCTCCATGGAAACCTGAAATTTGGTCTCTGTTACCCATATCCTTTGAGCTATGGCACTCCAAAGTACAGCTCAGAATAATGGAAAATTTGATACAAAAGCTAAAGTATCTGAACAACTAATGCAGAGATAACCATAATTGTTTGCATGGATATTGATCATGGAGTGTTTCATAAGTTTCTGCAGATTGGTGGCACCACCTGTATTTGTTCGGTTTTTTTTTACGAAATTTTTCTGTATTTTTGAGACCTTTAAAGATATGAACATCTGTTAACAGGGCACAAATCATAAAAACTGGACCAAGAATCTTCATTCTTGACACACAGGGAGACCCATGAAAAGTCTCCATGGAAACTTGAAATTAGGTCTCTGTTACCCATATTCTTTAAGCTGTACGGGTCCAAAATACCCCCCCCCCATGAATAATGGAAAATTTGATACAAAAACTGCAGTATTTCAATAACTACAACACTGATGGTCATGATTTTCGGCATACATATTGATCATGAGCTGTTCCATCAGTTTCTGCAGACTGGGTGTGCCACCTCTATTTTTTTTTCAAATTTTTACGAATTTTTTTCTTTTTTTTGAGACCTTTAAAGATGTGGTTATCTGTCAACAGGATACAAATCGCAACAACTGGACCTAGAATCTTCATTCTTGTCATGCAAGGAGGCCCATGAAAGGTGCCTGTGGAAACCTGAAATTAGGTCTCTGTTACCCATATCCTTCAAGCTATAGGACTCCGAAGTATCCCTCAGAATAATGGACAATTTGATACAAAAACTGAAGTATCTGAACAACTAATGCAGAGATCACCATGATTTTTTGCATGGATATTGACCATTAAGTGTTTTTATTAGTTTCTGCAGACTGGTGGAGCCACCTGTATTTTTGTATCCGCCAAAACGAAGTTTTGCGGATACTATGTTTTTGACCGAGTTCCTCCGCCGTGGCGGCGTTCGTTTCCAGAGAGCTCCTCAGAGACTAATGGACCGATTTTTCCCAAACTTACACCTATTATCGGGTCACATGTGAACTGGTGCCTAACCAATTTGCATTGACCTCTGACCTTTCCTCTCTATCCAGTGTCCATTTGTGGGTCTGTTTCCACTCATAAACCCTCATATCTTGGGAACCGTTTGACCGATCAGGAAATAAAATTGATACAAATGTAGCCCTTGGATTGCTTTATAACATACACAAAAAATGGTGGCGCCACCTGTAACCATGTTTGCACAGTGTCCATCTGTTCATCTGCCTTGGGTTAAAATCACTCATATCTCTGCAGTGAATTGACTAATTCACCTGAAATTCGTCATGTGTATACATCCAGGATAGCTTTCTTGATTTTATGACAGGTGGCGCCACCTATGTTCACTTCATGCTGATGACATCCAAGCTTATATCTCGGGAACCGTTTGACCGATCAGGAAATAAAATTTATACAAATGTAGCCCTTTGATAGCTCTGTAACATACACAAAAAATGGTGGCGCCACCTGTAACAATGTTTGCACAGCGTCTGTCTGTTAATCTGCCGTGGCCTAAAATTACTCATTTCTCTGTAGTGGTTCGACATAACTGCCTAAAATTTTGCAGGTTTATACATCGTGGACAGCTTTCTTGATTTTATGACAGGTGGCGCCACCTACATTCTAGTTAACGCTGGACACATCCAACCTCATATCTCAGGAACCATTTGACCGATTGGGCCAAAATTGTGCATGTGTTTAGATCTCACATAGGTCTTTATCATACACAAAACTGGAGGGGTTACCTGCAAAGATTTTTGCACGGTGTTTGTCTGTTTGTCTGCCATGGGCAAAAATCGCTCATATACATGTAGTGGTTTGACTTTTCTGCCTAAAATTTTGCAGGTGTATACAACTTGGACAGATTTCTGGATTTGTGGTAGGTGGCACAACCTACATACACATTTAGGCTGCAGACATCCATGCTAATATGCAACATACCTCACTCTATTTCCCCTTGCCACTCAATCCATGCCTCACTATCCGATTTTGGCAGATACATGTAGTCACTTGTCGGTTACCCGTATTCTAGTTTTAAAAGTTTACACATTTTTCTCTATTTTTGAGATATATAAAAACAGACTAAATCTTGGCCTGTTGGTTAATCTGTTTGATGCTTCAGTTGAATGGGTATATACTACCATTCTGGTGATAAAATTTCCTTTTGTGAATCTCTTCCCAGTCAGCTGAGCGTCATGACCCATGGGTCACTTGTTAAATATATGCAAACATAATGTTCCCATCCCACAGGTGGAAGGACCTGATTGGGGGGGGGGGGATTGGGGGAGGGGGGGAATGAGAGTTTTAAAACACATTTGTACACCTGTATATTTTTTTCTTTATTTACCAGTAATAAATTTTATGCTGTTGCCAGAAGAATTTTGTCCCAAACAAATACTCAGTGGCAGGGAGTGAGGAAAGATACAAAACCTTTGCATAAACATACAGGATACAAAATTTAATCCAAAAGTGCTTCTCAGTTGATTGTGAAAGTTATAACTGCATCACCATAGATTTTTTGAAGTTGCAATAAAAATACTATCCTCAGTGCTCAGGAACTAGGGCTCAATGACTGGGGGAGGGGGGAGTTACAACACCTTTGGATATAAATACAGAATACGGAATTAAATTCAATGGTGCTTACAGGGACTGGTGGTTACAGCACCTCTGCATATAGGTAAAGGATAAAATTTAATTTAATATAATCCAATGTCTGACATGATTCATATGTATTAACTTTTATTTCTTTTTAATTTGGACATGCTGTGTGGCACATTTCATGTTTATTAATACACCATAACGTGCCTTATTTTTGTTATTATTACTTATATATTTAATCACTTCATGTGACCACATTTTAAAATATACTTACATCATAATATCCCTGATTTTTTTTTCAATATTTATTCCTAAAACTTTTTACAAACCAAGTGACAACATTTTTACCAATAAATATTGACAAAAAAAGGTGTGACAACATTTTATTTGACCAGCCAAATAAGTTTGTATTATACGTGTAATATTATAAAATGTGGTAAGATATTGTGTGACCACATGATTTACCAATAACAAGGCACCCATGGGTCACTGTGCTCAGCTGAAGTTGACCTTGAAGGTAAAAATAAAAAATAATATCAAATGGAGATAAAGTCTAAGAGGAAAAGGTAAAATAGGCCATGGCTGGTTGACATGATTGGTTTGTATTGATTAGTATGAAATTGTTGCAAATAATATTTTGTGACCAAACCATGCACACTCTAATGTTAAAATTGAAGCATGAGAGCATTTGTGAACATAAGATGTATATTATTACCATGATCATTGGCTGGCTTTTTGATAAATTGTTGACAGTTCAGTAGTTTACACATTTGCACAATTGGATCTATTTTTTATAATATATATTATAAACTACAAATACGGGCAGTTGACAAGCGACTATGTGTATCCGCCAAAATCAGAGTGGGATGGGTGAGGTGAGGCATGGATTGAGTGGCAAGGGGAAATAAGAGAGGTGTGTTGCATATAAGCATGAATGTCTGCAGCCGAAATGTGTATGTAAATGTTGCCACCTGCCACAAAAGTTGTATACAATTGTAAAATTTTAGGCAGAAAAGTCAAACCATTCCTGAGATATAAGCCTGGATGACTGCAGCCTGAACGTGAAAGTAGGTGGTGCCACCTGCCACAAAATCGAGAAAGCTATCCAAGATGTATATATATGCAAAATTTTAGGCAGATAAGTCAAACCACTGCCTAGATATGAGTGATTTTATCCCACGGCAGACAAACAGAGGGATGCTGGCAAAACTGGTTGCAGGTGGCGCCACCAGTTTTGCTTATGATAAAGAGCTATGTGAGATCTATACACATGCAAAATTTTGGGAGGATACGTCAAACCAGTCCTGATATATTAGCCTAGATGTCTGCTGCCTGAGCGTGAATGTAGGTGGTGCCACCTATCATAAAATCTAGAAAGCTATCCAGGATGAATACACATGCAAAATTTGCAAAATTGGTTGCAGGTGGTGCCACCATTTTCTATGTATGTTATAAAGCTATACAAGGGCTTCATTTGAGCAAAATGTTTTTCCTGATTGGTCAAAAGAGTCTGAAGATATGTGGGTTATTGTGTCAAAACAGATGAACAGATAGACGCACTAGAGAGAGGAAAGGTCAGAGGACATCACAAAATATTTTGGAACCAGTTCACATGTGACCCGATAAAGGTGGTTTTCCATAAGTGCGTAGTCCGTATCCGTAGTCCGCATGCGTAGTCCGTATGCGTAGTCCGTATCAGCAAATTTCATTTTCCATAAGTACGTATATGCATAGTCCATTCTCCGTACTGATAGGTGCTCGACAGCTGAAGTTTTTCCTTTTTGCAAGCCATTTCACCATATATGTTTTGTACATTGTATATATTGGCATCAAAAGTTAAAACAAAATTAAAATAATAAAATGTTTATAAGATCATAGTTAGTAATATTTTATAAGTGACAGTGATGTTTACGCTTCAATCATCTAAAAACCATGTTGTCTGTGATAAAGAAAGGAAAACAAAATTCAGCCAAATGCCTATTAATATGTTTGGTTTCCGGTAAACTGATGTCAGAAATGACATTCATACCAATTGGATATAGAGACTGTGCATACAGCATGGCCTGAATGGGAAAACTATGCTAAACCTGAAATCGACACGATGATTGGTATGCGAAGTGCGCAAAAAATCACTCCCGGGAGCGTGCGGATACGGACTAAGCATATGGACTATGCATACGTACTACGCATGCGGATGAATGGAAACGGCCCAGTTAAAAAGTCTACAAAGCCATTTTTGGGACTACACATGCGGACTACGCATACGGACTATGGATACACACTATGCACTTATGGAAAAGCACCTTAATTGTGCAAAGTTTCAGAAAAATCTATCCAGTGGTCTCAGAGTTCTATTCCGGAAACAAACCCAGCAGCGGCAGTGGCAGAACCCAGTCAAAAACTTTGTTTTGGCGGATACAAATATATGTATTTTTTATTTTATAAAATGTATACAGTTATAATATAACTAATGTCCCCAGTCTGCAGATGTAAGGACTTGCTTGGTGTTTGTGGTGGTGGTGGGGGGGGGGGGGGCATGGAATGATGGGAGTTACAACATCCCTGTTTTATTATAGTGTATATAGAAAGGATTTTCATTTCATTCAACAATGCCTACAGGATAAAATAGTTCATTCACAATTACTTAATATTTAAAAAAGGACAGACAGACTGGTAGACAAACAAAGCTGATAATATAAAAAGTTTCAATTATTTCTTAATTTCTTTTATCATATCAAATTTTTTAAAAGTTTTACAATTTTAATAATTTAATTTTTGCTAATCAAATTGTTTTTTAAATTATATATAATGTAGACATCTGCAATAAAACTAATGTTCCAGTGCACAGGTGCAAAGGAATCAATGGCAGCGTTGGGGGGGGGGGGGGGAGGGATTAACAACACTTCTGCATAACCCTTCAAGGCAAACAAAGCCTGATCTCCAATTCTGCTGAGGCTGGAAAATAATGAACACATATTTGTATTAGATCCTCTTTTTCTTATTTTAAGTTTATATTTCTATACATATATACAATATAACATATATATCTGAATATAAAAGTTGATTCATAATTCTAAACTGCATCATCATTAATCTCAATCTTGATGGGTGATATGAGAACTGTACACCTGTCACAGCAGGGGATCTACCCAGTGACTGTAACAAATCAGGAACCCTGGCATAGCTGACTTCCAGTGACCAGGAGTTGCCAACCTGCATCTGGACAAAGCCCGTGACTACAATAGAGCCCCCAGAAAAAATTCAATAACTAGCCTAATTTTCAACCTTTTATTTTCAAATTTAAGATTTAAACAAATTAAAAACTTATTTTTACATGCTGTGAAAATTAAATTAACAGTACTCACAGGAAAAAATGTGCCATGGTAAAAGTTGGGCATGCTGTGAAAATTAATGCAACAGTACCCACAGAAAAAAAACATGCCATGGTCAAAGATGGGCAAAATTTAAGGTACTAATTTTATTTTTATGCTGATAACTTTAAAAATTTACAAAATTTGGATCTAATTTTGGGTATACAATTGAATCATTTGACCAGCCAATTAAGTCTGTATTATATTTGTAATATTATAAAATGTGGTAAGATATTATGTTACCACATTATTTACCAATAAAAATTGTCAAAAATAAGTTGTGACCACATTTTTCTTGACCAGCCATATAAGTGTGTATTATATATATATATAATATTACAATATGTGGTAACATATGGTAACCACATTTTTTCCCATCAATATTGACAAAAATTAGATGTGACCATATTTTATATTACCAGCCAAATAAGTTATAATTTTATATCAAATGTTATAAAATTATACCTATCTACCTACACACAAACAAAAAACAACTTGCATGCAGTATTTATAAAATTGTTAACCCCTAAAGTTCTAGACCTTTTTTTCTGAATCACCCTATATATATTTAAATATTTATTTATTTATCTATCTATGTATGAGAGAGAGGGAGACAGACAAATAGCCATTAGACAACTGAATGAGATAATATACAATAATACCTTTGTTTGAATCATACCCTGGCGCTGCCGTCGCAGGTCTTGAACTATCCTAGGAATGTCAAACTACAAGTACAAAGTTATATTTAGTAAACAGACCTGTACAAACTCATATTTCAGTAAAAAGGCCTGTACAAACTCATATTTCAGTAAACAGGCCTATGCAAAGTCATATTTTAGTAAACAGGCCTTAAAAGACTCATATTTAAAACACTTACCTGTACAAACTCACATTTCAGTAAACAGGCCTGTACAAAGTTATATTTTAGTAAACAGACCTGAACAGACTCGTACTTTAGTAAACAGGCCTGTACAAAGTTATATTTTAGTAAACAGACCTGAACAGACTCGTACTTTAGTAAACAGGCCTGTACAAAGTTATATTTTAGTAAACAAGACCTGTACAAAGTTATATTTTAGTAAACAGACCTGAACAGACTCGTACTTTAGTAAACAGGCCTGTACAAAGTTATATTTCAGTAAACAGGCCTGTACAAACTTATATTTTAGTAAACAGACCTGAACAGACTCGTACTTTAGTAAACAGGCCTGTACAAAGTTATATTTTAGTAAACAGACCTGAACAGACTCGTACTTTAGTAAACAGGCCTGTACAAAGTCATATTTTAGTAAACAGGCCTGTACAAAGTTATATTTTAGTAAACAGACCTGAACAGACTCGTACTTTAGTAAACAGGCCTGTACAAAGTTATATTTTAGTAAACAGACCTGAACAGACTCGTACTTTAGTAAACAGGCCTGTACAAGGTCATATTTTAGTAAACAGCCCTGTACAAAGTTATATTTTAGTAAACAGACCTGAACAGACTCGTACTTTAGTAAACAGGCCTGTACAAAGTTATATTTTAGTAAACAGACCTGAACAGACTCGTACTTTAGTAAACAGGCCTGTACAAAGTTATATTTTAGTAAACAGACCTGAACAGACTCGTACTTTAGTAAACAGACCTGTACAAAGTTATATTTTAGTAAACAGACCTGAACAGACTCGTACTTTAGTAAACAGGCCTGTACAAAGTAATATTTTAGTAAACAGACCTGAACAGACTCGTACTTTAGTAAACAGGCCTGTACAAAGTTATATTTTAGTAAAACAGACCTGAACAGACTCATACTTTAGTAAACAGGCCTGTACAAAGTTATATTTTAGTAAACAGACCTGAACAGACTCGTACTTTAGTAAACAGGCCTGTACAAAGTCATATTTTAGTGAAATGGCCTGTACAAAGTCATATTTTAGTAAACAGACCTGAACAGACTCCTTTTTTAGAAAACAGCCCTGAACAAGGTTATGTTTTAGAAAACAGGCCTGAACAAAGTTGTAATTTAGAAAACAGGTTTGAACAAAGTCGTATTTTGGATAGCCATGGGCCATGACGCTCAACTGAATTCATGGAACATTAAACAATGAGCAAAATTATTTACAGAGTAGTGCAAAAAAACATGAATTTTGTGAAAAGTCCTAATAAATGGGTTAAAGTGGGCTTTTTGACAGATGACCACTTCATTTGAAGATCTCATAAATACCAAAAAAATGCATAAAAATTTGAAAAGTAGTGCCATCAGTCTGCAGGAACTGATGAAACACTCCTTGATCAATATGTATTCAAAGAATAATGGCAATCAAGGCATTAGTTAATCAGATACTGGAGCTTTAGTATCAAATTTTTAATAATTCTCGGGGGTACTTACAAGCCATACAGCTCATATAATATAGGTGACAGAGACCTTATTTCAGGTTTCAAAGGAGATTTCTTATTAGTCTCCCTGGATGTTAAGTAAGAAGTGTCTAAGTTCAGTGGTAACGGTTTGTCTGTGTTAACAGATGACCACTTCATTTGAAGGTCTCATAAATAGAGAAAAAATGCCTAAAAAATTGAAAACAAGGCCTACAGGCCTAATGCGAACCTGTGCATTGGGATATACACCAGGTATAATGCTTCAATGCTGTACCATTACTTTTCATGTATATGAACAATGCAAGTACTAAACATTTTGAATAAGAAACAATAACACAAACATCACTGCTGGAATTCTGGCATGCGTACACACAACACAAAAATGATTGTAGCTGGCACCACCAGTCTTGTAAACAACAAAGTTATCAGAGATATACATATGCCCAATTTCAGACTGATATATCAAACCTCTCCTGAGAAATATGCAGGGACACACACTGTGCAAAAGTGATTGTAGGTGGCATCACCAGTCTTTTTTACGACATAGCTATTCGATATGTATAAATATGCCGAATTGTAGGCTGATATATCAAATTCCTCTGTAGAAATAAGCAGGCACATACACTGTGCAAAAGTCATTGTAGGTGGCTACACCTGTCTTGTGAACGAGAAAGCCATCAAAGACAAATAGACAGGTCAAAATATGAGGCCAATACATCAAACTTACCCTGAGTTTGATGTACGGGGCTGACCAGGCTTAGGTGAGGTAGGCAGTTGCCCCGAGTGAACTGTGACAAATTTGCTGGCTAAGGCTACTGCACTAAGTGAACTCATGACCTGAACCTGGCTAGACTGAATGAACTTTTGACCTGTACCTGGCTGCGCTGAGTGAACTCTTGACCTGTTGCATAATCTGACACAGTTGGCAGTCTGCCAAAGCTATAAATAGATCCAGGCTGAACTTTGGTGCCAAATCTGATGCAGTGGGCAGTCTGCCAACGCTATAAATAGAATGCAGCTACTGCACTGAGTGAACTCCTGACTTATACCTGGCTGCACTGAGTGAACTCTTGACCTGTTGCCAATCTGATACAGTTGGCATTCTGCCAAAGCTATAAATGGATCCAGACTGACCTTTGGCCTGTTGCCAAATCTGAAATAGTAGCCACACCATTGCATAAGCTCACAGATTGGCTCGACATGCAGCCTTGAGGAGCATGACACCCATGAGGTGATCACATGAAACTCATGAGGTGATCACATGCTACCCATGAGGTGTTCACATGGTGTCAATAAGGTGTTCACATGTCACCCATGTGGTGATCACATGCCTTGTGCTGGGCTGCACTGATTGAACTCTTGAGCTGCACTGTATGGACTCTTGATCTGTTTCCAAATCTGAAACCTATTTAAAGATACAGAAACAATCTTAGCCTGTTGGTAAATCTGTTTACACATACTGAAAGACTTTGGCTAAAATTCTTTTTTTTTCAAGCTGACATATTCATAAACTTTTTATCAAAATATCTAGAATAATAAAAGATGCAGTCCTTTCATTGTTAAAGGTCCAATAATTCTGCCAAAAATCATTCAAGTAAACTTGAACAAAGGCCACCTAAGAATAATTTTTGTGCAATGTTACAGAAGTTATAATTGAAACAACAAGTTTTAAGAAGAACACCTCAGTTTTAAATAGAGATAATAATGGCCATAAGAACAACTTAAGCTTTTCATGACTCAACCAAAAATCAACAAACTCAATCTATTCTTATATGATTTAAAAGAACAATGTCCTAGGATAAGTCTTTTGAAAAAATGAACGATTCAACTTGACAGTTTCATCATAAACATTTTAAGCTGAAAGAGGCTAAAATTATGAGGTTTTTGCCCATAAAAACAGGTCAATGTAGGTTGCACCACAAAATCTGCAACTTCAAATATGAGTCATGTGACCAACATTTGCACAATACTTGGTAATGCTAGCTTCTGTCATTTCTGAGATTACTATGTCAGTATGCTTACTTGCCCAAATAACTAAGTTCAAATTAGTGTAACTCCACTTAAATTTATCAAATGTCAACCATTGAACAAACTTGAGAGAGATGGTATAAAAGATTATTTCTGTGAAATATTGAACAATTTGGCTTAGCTGTAGTGGAGGAGAAGATTTTAAAATTTTATTTAGCTTTTTCTCTATAAAATCTAAGACAATGCGGAGTTTTTCAGATGGCTAATTTTTTTGCATTAAATTTCATGATGCTAGCTCCAGTTGTTTTCGAGATAGTATGGGTTAACGTATAGGTCACGGACCCCGGATGCCGCCACATAATTGCATTAGCTCACAGGTTCACTAAAAATTACTACAGATGCATAATGAATGTAAAATTATAATACAGATACATCTCACTGATTGCAAAAAGTTGAATTAGGTTGAGTATGGATACCAATTATTTATAATCCATGTACAGCCGTCTTTATACACCTACCGAGAGCTGTATACCTGTGATTGTAAATAATGCCTGGCATGAGGAATATCTAAAACCATAAATTTACAATTCTTAAAAGTTTTTAAAAATCATTCTTGTCAATATTAACCATAGATAACCTGAAATCCAAATGTCTAGAGGCATGATGTAACTGGCTCTGATAAACTGGTGCCAGGCTAAATGTATCTGCTTCGCACAGCTAACATATATGGTAAAATGACTCAATTATCCAGGGGATTATTCTTGTAAAATATTAAACAAATTGGCCTCAGTGGCGTCAGTCAAAAAACGTTTTGCAGGTTTATAACTCATATGGGAAAATAAAGCAAAATGGCTAAGTTAAGCTTCCCCTAACTCAGCCAAAAATCACTGAACCAAAACCATTTGAACAAACTTGAATTATCAATATCTAAGGATAATTAATGTGTGAGATTTAAGAATTTGGCCCAGTGGTTTTTGAGAAGAAGATCTTTGTAGCCACTGAGCTAAAATGGGCTGTTATGGCATATGACTATATTCAGCTTCCCATAACTCAGCCAAAAGTCACTGAACTGAGACCATTTGAACAAACTTCAGAAAGCACTACCCTAGGATCATTTCTGTGGGACATTAAACAATTTGGCCATATGGTTTCAGAGAAGAAGTTTTTTGTAGCTGTCAGTATGATATGGGCACTGATGACCCCCGTACAAAAAAAGGCCAATGCAGGTGGCGCCACCAATACCTCAATTTCAGATATGTCTCATGTGACCAACCTTAGCATAAAATATGTTAATGATAGCTCCAGCCGTTTCTAAGACTGTAATTTTAGTATGCTTTTTTGGACAGATGACTAAGTTCAACTATCTGTAACTCGGCCAAAAATCACCGAACTTAGACTATTCGAACAAACTTGAGAGAGATTGTTCCAGGGATCATTTCTGTGAAATATTGGACAATTTGGCTGAACAGTTTCGGATAAGACGATTTTTAAAGCTTTAGTTAGCTTTTTCCCTATAAAATCTAAGAAAATGCAGTTAGCCAAAAAATAAGCAAAATCCGATAGAGTTTTTTAGATGACAAATTTTTTGCATAAAATTTCGTGATGCTAACTCTTGCTGTTTTTAAAATAGTATAGGTTAACGTACAGACGACGGAAGACGCCACACCATCGCATAAGCTCACAGGTTCGCTAAAAAATCGAAGAAAAAAAACCAGTTGGCTCCACCTGTCTACAGAAATTGATGAAACACTCCATGATGAACATGCATGCACAGAATTATGGTGATCCATGCATTAGTTGTTGAGATTTTGTATCAAACTTTTAAATATTCTTGGGGTACATCTGAGCCCCATAGCTTGGAGGATATAGGTAACAGAGACTTAATTTCAGGTTTTGAAGGAGATTTTTCATGGACCTCCCTGGTTGTCAAGTAAGAAGATTCTAGGTCCAGTGGTTACGATTTGTGCCCTATAAATGGCTGGCCGGCCGGCCGGCTGGACAGATGGATGACAGACAAAGGGTGACTGCTATAACTCAAGATGACTTTCAGTCAGCTGAGCTAAAAACTAGAAACAATACAGGTGGCGCCACCAGTCTCCAGAAAATGATAAAACACTCCATGATCAATATGCATGGAAAAAATCTTTGCAATCAATAGATTAGTTATTCCGATATTGGAGCTTTTGTATCAAATTTTTAATTATTCTGGGGGGTACTTTTGAGCCCCATAGCTTATAGGTCAAATTGACCTAATTTCTGGTTTCCAATGAGATTGTTTATGGACCTCTATTGGTTTTCAGTTAGAAGTTTCTAGGTCCAGTGGTTATGATTTGTGCCCTGTTAAAGAACAGACGGATGACAGACACAGAGTGATCACTATAGCTCAGATGACTTTCAGCCAGCTGAGCTAATAAAAAACATCGAAATCAGCAGAACTGATGTAATCACTCTGTTTTCAAATTTTCATTTGGTAATGTTATTGATTTTATTCCATATCAGCTTATTGGGTTGATATTGTTTGTTTGAAACAATTATCACAGTTGCAGCAAACTGTACAGGTAACTTACCATTCTTGATTTAGTACACAGATAAAAGAAATTGTCACAGTTGTATGTCTGTTGAGGAAAGATGCTAAAATAAGACATAATGGTACTGTACCTTCATGTCCCTCTGTACTGAGGACAGGACAGTATCTATAGTAATGAGGGCTCCACTTCGACCAATACCTGCACTGCAGTGCACCACCACTGGTCCATTGTCATGCAGCATATGCAAGACATTAATAAACTACAAGTAAACAATACATAAAACTATAATCAAAGGCACACTGAGATCATAACATCATAGCAGTAAGATGTGAAAATAAGGGACCAAAAAGTTGTATACAAGTATGTCAGGAAACGTCCCATGTGTCATCATGATCAGCTGGCAAACTATAAGTGAGAAGTAAATATGTAGTATCTCATATTTAAAATCAAGACTGGTTTTGCTTGATATAATTGTTATCCAAATAATTTCATTTATTACTTACTATATACAAGTTGACTATTTGGAAATGGGAAGTAAAATGCATTGTAAACTGAACTTAATTGAAATTGCATACATGTAACTTTATTGAAAGATAACAGCTTCTACCCACAGACTGCTAATCAGGAAAAAGCGTTTTTAAAATGATGTGATTGTCACTGCAGATAATGAACAATGATACACAGCTTCAACCACTCAGGTTTCTAGGTTCACAGCCTGACCAGTAAGTATACCGAGCTTTGGAGATAAAGAAGTAATGACTCCTGGGAAATAATTATTTTTGACACATGACACTCTGGCAGCACTGTCATGGAGTGCCTAAATTATGAGGTGACAAGACAAGGGAAGATGGTACAGATAAGGTCAGGAGCTGCTGTAGTCCTCTTAATTAATACCTGAAATTCTCATTTAATAAGTGAACTGTGAGGTGATGCACAGTAGAACAGACCTTGAGGAGTGGTATGGCAGAGTCAGGAGTGCCGTGATCCGGCCAGGTGGAGAAGTTGAGGTGGAGTATTTTTCGGGTGAGTCCGGTCTCTAGCTCCTCCAGATGAAGCCATCGCACAGTGAAGTGTGACACGTCTGTCTGCTGCTGGAGGCTCAGCCTGTACCTGAAGCCAAACAGGAAGGTCACGTATAAATAGTTTGTTTGCTTAACAAGCTTGAACACTGCCATACATATGACAACTAGAAATTTCTGGTGCAGTATGGTTAGTAAACCTTGTTAGGACCCACTTTACAATACGGTTTATCCTCTAATCTATGTCTTGTCAGGACCCATTCTACAATATGGTCTATCCTCTAACTTATGTCTTGTCAGGACCCACTTTACAATAAAATATTAACTTATTTATTTTACATGGATTATACAAATCGCAATTTTAACTAATCAAGGCAATCTCCATGGCTCTGATAGTGGCGTTCGGTAGTCTGTATGGGTGGAGGAAACTGGAGAATCTGGAGGAACCACTGGCCTTGGACGGGCAACTACAACCCACACTCATAGCCATACGGGGGATAGAACCCAGGTCGCCAGCAGAGAGAGCTAAGCATTTTACCCCTCAATTGTCCAGGCCCCAATACGGTCTATTCTCTAACCTATGTCTTGTCAGGACCTTTCAATACGGTCTATCCTCTAATCTACATCTTGTCTGGACCTTCTTTTCAATACAGTCTATCCTCTAACCTATGTCTTGTCAGGACCTTCTTTTCAATATGGTCTATCTTCTAATCTATGTCTTGTCAGGGCCTTCTTTACAATATGGTCTATCCTCTCACCTATGTCTTGTCAGGACCTTTCAATACGGTCTATCTTCTAATTTATGTCTTGTCAGGACCTTTCAATACGGTCTATCCTCTAACCTATGTCTTGTCAGGACCTTTCAATAAGGTCTATCCACTAATCTATGTCTTGTCTGGACCTTCTTTTCAATACGGTCTATCCTCTAACCTATGTCTTGTCGCTAGCCACTTAACAATAGGGTCTATCCTCTAACCTATGTCTTGTCAGGGCCTTCTTTACAATATGGTCTATCCTCTCACCTATGTCTTGTCAGGACCTTTCAATACGGTCTATCTTCTAATCTATGTCTTGTCAGGACCTTCTTTTAAATACGGTCTATCCTCTAACCTATGTTTTGTCAGGACCTTCTTTTCAATATGGTCTATCTTCTAATCTATGTATTGTCGCGAGCCACTTTACAATACGGTCTATCCTCTAACCTATGTCTTGTCAGGGCCTTCTTTACAATATGGTCTATCCTCTAACCTATGTCTTGTCAGGACCTTTTCAATACGGTCTATCCTCTAACCTATGTCTCTAACCTACCTGTTATCTACCTTACTTAAATTTACCTGTTATCTACCACAAGAGGCTCTGAATGTTATTCTGGACATTTTAATATACCTGTTATCTACCACAAGAGGCTCTGCAGGGTCCATGGATCAGTATTCTTGACACTTAGATTTTCTTGTTATCCAAAGAATCTACCACAAGAGGCTCTGCAGGGTCCATGGATCAGTATTCTTGACACTTAAATTTGCTTGTGATCTACCACACTTAATGCACCTGTTATCTACCACACTTTAATGTATCTGTTATCTACCACAAGAGGCTCTGTAGGGTCCATTGGGCAGTATCGTGTAAACTTAAATATACCTGTTATCTACAACAAGAGGCTTTGTAGGGTCCATGGGCCAGTACACTGAACACTTGATCTTTCTGGCCTCTGTGTCAAGGGTAACCATGGCAATAACCTCCACTTCCATTTCCCACACCATCTTCCAGAAGTCAGTGATGGTGTTGGGCAGTGGACCTTGTGTGGCTATGTACTGTAGTGTGGTCTCCCCAACTGGCACAGAGATATGACTGGCATTGATGTAATCTTCCTCTCCACTTAGAATAACTCTTGTGGAATCATCTGAAAAATACAAACAATTTTTTCTGCATTGCGGGTTGGTAGTCATTCAAGCTGTAGTGGGCAGTTGAATTATACTAATGTCAAGTTAGAAGATTCAAGGTCCAGCGGTTGATTTGTGCCCTGTTAACGGACAGACGGCCGGATAGTTAGATGGCCGGACAGACGTTGGACAAAGGTTGATCACTATCCCTCAGATGACTTACAGTCAGCTGAGCTAAAAATAAAAGACCTAATCTATTCTTATACAATTGATAGAACCCTACCCTGAATAATTTCTGTGAAAAGTTAAACCATTCAACTTTTTTAAGCTGAACTGAAGAGGCTGAAATTATCAGGTTTTTGTTTGTAAACAAGGCCTACAGGCCTTATGCGAACCTGTGCAATGGGATATACACAAGGTATAATGCTTCAATGCTGGACCATTACTTTTCAAGTACATGTGTAACATGTATATGAACAATGCATGTACTAAACATTTTGAACAAGTTTCAATTACATAAATATCACTGCTAAAATTGTGGAAAGGGTGCATACAACACAAAAATGATTGTAGCTTGCACCACTACTCTTTACACAACGAAGCTATCAGAGATACATAGATATGCCCGATTTCAGACTGCTTTATCAAACCACTCCTGAGAAATAAGCAAACATTAATGTTGTGGTGCTTCCATTCTTGTATAAGACATGGCTATCTGATCTGTTTAAATATGCCCAATATCAGGCTGATATATCAAATTCCTCCGTAGAAATAAGCAGGCAATAGACTTTTTCCACGAGCATACCCACTGCGTGCGTTTGCACTGTCGTATAAAGGGTTCGGGTCAGCTGACCCCCAGGCATTGGTTCAAGCCATTGTTATAACCATGTTTTTAACATTTTAAGAACATTTACTGTGCAAACTGTTGTTTTGTGCTAACTGGGTATATATTGGACATTCATATTTCATGAATAAAAAGTTGTTCAAAAGTTCTCTACTTTTGAGCAGCCTAGTTAACTTTATTATTTGTTAATGCACTCAGCATTGATTGTCAGAGGTAAACACAGCTTTTCTTCATGAACAAGTTGTTTCGTTCAGGTTCTCACGGTTGCCAAGGACGCTACCAATTTTTAGTAAGCAACCTGCGTCCGTGTTGATACATGTCAGTTTAACCAGTAGTCTGTTTATATGTACACTGTTTTCACTTCATAATATGTATAGCCTAAGATGAGCTTTTTCACATTAATTTTAAACATCCCCTGGTCGACCCCGCATCAAAGCCTATAATATAAGTTCAATATAAGATAAAATATTTTTAAAATATCTTGTTTTATCTGATATTGCAACATACTTTTGTCGTTTCATGGTGGGTTTAGGTCAATAATGGGTGGTACTGGGGTTAAGTAAATTTAATTCAACAGGGCCCAAATAACACAACTGCCTCCGCCTTTGACTCCCGTACATGTGTACAACCCCGAACAATAGATGTAAAATATCGCAGACAGGTGTCGGGAGTGAAAAGGAAATGGTCTATTACACTGTGCAAAAGTCTTTGTAGGTGGCGACACCTGTCTTGTGAAGGAGAAAGCCATCAAAGATGCACAGACAGGACAAATTATATGGCCAATGCTTCAAACTTCCCTTGATTTTGATGCACTGGGCTGACCAGGCTTAGGTGAGAAAGGCAGTTGCCCAGAGTGATCTGTGACAAATTGCTGGCACAAGCTACTGCACTGAGACAACTCTTGACCTGCAACTGGCTAGAATGAGTGAACTTTTGACCTGAACCTGGCTGCACTGAGTGAACTCCTGACCTGTTGCATAATCTGACACAGTTGGGAGTCTGCCAAATCTTTTTTTTTTTTTTTTTATTTTTATTATTCTGACAAACAAAAGCATAATAAGCTACATTACACACTATCGTTGCTGATTACAGTGTAAACACAATACCAAATGGCAAAATATACCACGACTGGTACAGACTGGGCTGATTTTCAGAGACAATATTAGATAAATGTTCTTTGGTGTGTGCTTTGGAACACAAGTTTTGTTATGTGAAATCCTAATCAGCACTCTAAAGTAAATACATATATACATATATGTTTACATATACACAAACAATACATACATATTGTAAACTGTTACTGAACATAAACTGGACTGTATGTGGTAACATTTATCTCATTATACAAACTTTCTGTAACTTTTAAGACTTAGTAGAAATATTCCTTTTTTAATCAAACATTTTAAAGGGGTCCATTTATGGTCAAATTGTTTCATGTTATCATTCTTAAAAGCTATATTTTTTTCTATGCGGAAAATATCTGTTGTAAACTTTTTAAAACCAGGCACTGAAGGTTTTTGCTTATTACATTTACTTATGTACAAATATCTCTTCAGAAGCAGAGCCAAGAAGTTAATCCATTTACTTTCGTTACAACCAAGGAAAACCTCATCTTCTTTCCAAGTAAAACTTTGCTTCAGGGAGCAAATTCCTTTTAACATAAGTAATATTTCACCCCATAATAGTTTAGAAAATTTACAATTCCAGAATAAATGTAAAATAGTTTCTTCCTCTGACATGCAAAAAGTGCAATATTTAGATTCTGTCACTTTACGTTTACATAAAATTGGATTAAGTGTTACTCTATGGTGAAGAATACAGAACTGGAAATATCGTAATTTTGTCGATATTGTTGTAGAAACGTGTTTTTGAAGCCTATATATATGTTATCCTCAGATTCAAGCGCAAGGTTTGACTTCCATTTTACAATACTGGCTTCAGGTTTTTCTTTTTTTATCCTTTAATAATTCTGAATAGATCTTTTGTAATTTTCTTTATCTTAATTAATCAATCTAGGTTATATTCATGTGACAATGTAATATCAATATGATTATTCTGTCTTATTATTTCTTGCCAAGTGAGGGGGATGGATCTAAGTAGGCTGTTGTAGGTCAGAAAATCTATATCTACACTGTATTTATTTCAAAATCCTTCATGATCCAGCCAAATACTCTCTGAATTTGAAATACACATTAAATTTGCGATATTCTTTATACCTGCTCTATACATATTTTTGTAGAATATGACTTGGCCATCTACTTTAATGTGCGAGTTAAACCACAGTAACTGGGATAATATATCTGTGTATGAGCTTGGGGTATAATAATTATATGTGCACCATGAATGCATTATATCATTCAAAATGGTCAAGGGTCTGTTTATTATTTTTTTGCTATCCTCTGCGGATAAATTACAACAAGGCCTACAGGCCTAATGCAAACCTGTGCATTGGGAAATACACCAGGTATAATGCTTCAATGCTGGACCATGTATAAGAACAATGCAAGTACTAAACATTTTGAATAAGAAACAATTACACAAACATCACTGCTGAAATTCTGGCATGGGTGCACACAACACAAAAATGATTGTAGCTGGCACCACCAGTCTTGAATACAACAAAGCTATCAGAGATATATACATATGCCCAATTTCAGACTGATATATCAAACCCCTCCTGACAATAAGCCAGGAAACACTGTACAAAAATTATTGTAAGTGGCACCACCAGTCTTGTATAAGACAAAGCTATTCGATATGTCTATATATGCCCAATTTCATGCTGATATATCAAATTCCTCTGTAGAAATAAGCAGGCACATACACTGTGCAAAAGTCATAGTAGGTGGCGACACATGTCTTGTGAACAAGAAAGCCATCAAAGACACATAGACAGGTCAAAATATCAGGCCAATACATCAAAATTACCTTGCGTCTGATGCATGGGGCTGACCAGGCTTAGGTGAGAAAGGCAGTTGCCCCGAGTGAACTGTGACAAATTTGCTGGCTCAGGCTACTGCATTGAGTGAACTCATGACCTGCACCTGGCTAAATTGAGTGAACTCTTGACCTGTTGCATAATCTGACACAGTTGGCAGTCTGCCAAAGCTATAAATAGATCAAGGCTGAACTTTGGTGCCAAATCTGATGCAGTGGGCAGTCTGCTAACACTATAAATAGTATGCAGCTACTGCACTGAGTGAACTCCTGACCCATACCTGGCTGCACTGAGTGAACTCTTTACCTGTTGCCTAATCTGATACAGTTGGCAGTCTGCCAAAGCTATAAATAGATCGAGACTGACCTCTAGCCTGTTGCCAAGTCTGAAATAGTAGCCACACCTTTGCATAAGCTCATGCAGGGGCCCTGCCCTGAGGGGCATGACACCCATTAGGTGATCACATGGTGCCCATGAGGTGTTCACATGTCGCCCATGAGATGATCACATGTCACCCATGAGGTGATCACATGCCTTGTGCTTGGCTGCACTGAATGAACTCTTGATCTGTTACCAAATCTGAAACAATTGGCAGTTTCTCAACCTATTTAAAGATACAGACAAAATCTTGGAGTGTTGGTGAATCTGTTTACACATACTGAAAGACTTTGGCTAAAATGCTTTTTTTCAAGCTGATATATTCATAAACTTTTTATCAAAATATCTAGAATAATAAAAGATGCAGTTCTTTCATTGTTAAAGGTCCAATAATTCTGCCAAAAATCATTCAAGTAAACCTGAACAAAGGCCACCTAAGAATAATTTTTGTGCAATGTTACAGAAGTTAAAATTGAAACAATAATTTTGTAGAAGAACAGTTTTGCAGTCCTCAGTTTGAAATATACATAATAATGGCCATAAGACCAACAAAAGCTTTTCTGATATGATTGAAAGAACCATGTCCTAGGATAATTCTTTTGAAAAATTGAACGATTCAACTTGACAGTTTCATCATAAACATTTTAAGCTGAAAGAGGCTAAAATTATGAGGATTTTGCCCATAAAAAACTGGTCAATGTAGGTGGCACCACAAGATCTGCGACTTTAAATATGAGTCATGTGACCAACATTTGCACAATACTTGGTAATGCTAGATTCTGTCATTTCTGAGATTACTATGTCATTATGCTTACTTAGCCAAATGACTGTTCACATCATGTAACTCCACTAAAATTCATCAAATGCAAACCATTTGAACAAGTTTGAGAGGGCTTGCCTCTGGGATCATTTCTGCAAAATATTGAACAATTTGGCTGGACCGTTAACAAGAAGAAGACTTTTAAAGGTTTTTCAGCTTTTTCCCTATAAAATCTCAGTAAACACAGATAGCAAAAAAAATAAGCTGAATCCCACAACATTTGATATATGACAGATTATTGCATAAAATCTGGGGATGGTAGCTCCTGCCATTCCTGAGAAATTATAGGTTAAAGTACAGATAACCAATGACCCCCGTACAAAAACAGGTCAATGCAGGTGGCGCCACCAATACCTGAATTTCATATATGACTCATGTGACCAACACTGGCATGAAATTTGGTGATGATAGCTCCGGTTGTTTCTGAAACTGTCATTTTTTTTATGCTTTTTTAAGATGACTAAGTTCAACTTCCTGTAACTCAGCCAAAATTCACCCAACTTGAACCATTCAAACAAAATTGAGAGAGATGGTATAAAAGATGATTTCTGTGAAATATAGAACAATTTGGCTTTACCGTTTTGGAGGAGAAGATTTTTAAAGGTTTTTTTACCTTTTTTTTCCATAAAATCTAAGAAAATGCAGAGTTTTTTTTTAGATGGCTAATTTTTTGCATTAAATTTCACGATGCTAGCTCCAGTCATTTTCGAGATAGTATGGGTTAACATACAGAAGACGGACTAAGGACGCTGCCACACCATCGCATAAGCTCACAGGTTCGCTAAAAATTATTTCAGATGCATATTGAATGCAAAATTATAATACAGATACATCTCACTGTTGGCAAAATCTTAAATTAAGTTGAGTATGGATACCTGATATGGATTATTTATAATCCATGTACAGCCGTCTTTATATACCCACAGAGAGCTGTATACCTGTGATTGTAAACATTGCCTGGCTTGAGGAATATCAAAATCATAAATCTACATTTTTTAAAAGCTTTTAAAAAACATTCTTGTCAATATTAACCATAGATAACCTGTAATCTAAATGTCTTGAAGCATGATGTAATGGATGCTGTTAAACAGGTGCCAGGTGTATATGGTAAAATGACTCAATTCAATCTTTATAATTTAGCCATAATTCATTCTTTGGACCATAAAAGACAATTATTCAAGGGATTATTCTTGTAAAATATTAAACAAATTTGCCTCAGTGTCCTCAGGCAAAAAACGTTTTACAGGTTTATAACTCATATGGAAAATACAGCAAAATGGCTAAGTTAAGCTTCTTTAACTCAGCTAAAAATCACTGAACCAAAACCATTTGAACAAACTTGAGTTATCAACATCTAAGGATAATTAATGTGTGGGATTTAAGAATTTGGCCCAGTGGTTTTTGAGAAGAAGATCTTTGTAGCCACTGAGCTAAAATGGGATGTTATGGCATATGACTAAATTCAGCTTCCCATAACTCAGCCAATAGTCACTGAACCGAAACCATTTGAACAAACTTCAGAAAGCACTACCCTAGGATCATTTATGTGCGATATTAAACAATTTGGCCATATTGTTTCAGAGAAGAAGTTTTTTGTAGCCGTCAGTATGATACAGGCACTGATGACCCCTGTACAGAAAAGGCCAATGCAGGTGGCGCCACCAATACCTCAATTTCAGATATGACTCATGTGACCAACATTGACATAAATTTTGGTGATGATAGCTCGAGCCGTTTCTGAGATTGTAATTTTACTATGCTTTTTTGGACAGATGATTAAGTTCAACTTCCTGTAACTTGGCCAAAAATCATCGAACTTAAACCATTCGAACAAACTTGAGAAAGATTGTTCAAGGAATCATTTCTGTGAAATATTGGACAATTTGGCTGAACAGTTTTGGAGAAGAAGATTTTTAAAGCTTTTTTAGCTTTTTCCCAATAAAATCTAAGAAAATGCAGTTAGCCAAAAGATAAGCAAAATCCGATAGAGATTTTAAGATGACTAATTTTTTGCATAAAATTTCGTGATGCTTACTCTTGCCGTTTTCAAGATAGTATGGGTTAACTTACAGATGCCGGACGACGGACCACAGACAACGGACGCCGGACGACGCCACACCATCACATAAGCTCACAGGTTCGCTAATAAAATGAATCCTCTCCCAGTTTCAGGTATTTATAGACTAATATTTTAAAAGCGTCGGATTTATGCATAGTAATCAACATTTTAATCCAAACTATTTTCAGCAGTATTTTCTGTGTATTCAAATGTATCATATTGAGGCCCCCTTCATTGATAGGAGCAATAAGCACGTTTCTTTTAATCAATTCCCTTCCTTAGTTCCATATAAATTTATATAGTTTTTTTTCCAACTTGTTTTATGACATTTTGTTGAGGGCTTGGGAGTACGGACATTAAATGCATGTTCTATTAATGTTAGTGTTTTATTTATATTTTCGCCTATATATCTGTCATTTATGAAACCAGTCTGATCATCTTTATGTATAATACCAGGAAGTGCTTGTTTTATTCTATTCACTATACTCTTTGAAATAATTTTATAATCACAGTTTAATAAAGTTAATGGCCTCCAGTTTTTCAAATATTGATGGTCTTTTCCTTTTTTTGGTAGCAGACTGATTATTCCTTGTTTTTGAGTTAATGATAAGTTTCCGGTTTTAAAACTGTGTCTTACACAATCTATAAAGTACTTATTTATATCTTGCCAAAAGTATTAATAAAATTCAGCTGGTAACCCGTCTGTGCCTGGTGATTTCCCGTTTTTAAACGAATTTAGACTACTTAACAGTTCTTGCTCTGATAATTCTGCAGGCCATGAAATCTGCTCATTATTTTCTGTTTGGCTCTGGTATTTTTGCAAGAACAAATCAATTTTATTAAAATCATGTGTTGGTTCGCTTGTATATAATTTTTGAAAATATGATTTTTCAGCATTTAATATTTCATCTGAGTCCAAAATCAATCTGTCATCAATATTCAATTTATTTATAATTTTTTTATTATAATTTCTTTTTTCGAGATTCAAAAAGTATTTTGTATTTTTTTCTCCTTCTTTGTACCATCTAGTTTTACTTCTAAGAATTGCACCTTTTGACTTTTCTTCTACAAATTTATATAATTTTTACTCAATTTCTTTGATTTTTTGTCTATTAATATTCTTGTTTAATTTATCTTTTTTAAGTTCTATCAGGCTTTTTTCCAATTTGGAGATAGTTATTTTTGTTTGCTTGTTTTTTGAAATGCTGTGACTGATGCAAGTTCTTCTTATTACCATTTTAATAGTATCCCATAAAAGTGAAGGGTTTGCATCTTTGTTTTCTTCAACTGTATTTGGGATACAATTTTTATTTTCCTTATGAGAACCCTGGACCTCGTATATTTTGTTGCAATTTAAGACCAAGATCTACAGCGGAATGATCAGTTTTGTAACCAGGCAAAATGCAACAGTGATTAACATATTTCAGCAAACCTCTGGAGATGAGAAAATAATCCAGCCTGGTGGCTGTATATCGCGGTCTTTGACGTGACCAAGTGTATTCCAATTTTCTGGGATTTGTATGTCGCCATATATCTATAAGATCGAGTTCATCTATCCATTCAGTTATAAGTGACGTGATCTGATTTATTCCCACAGGTTTATGTGTTTTATCTTTCGTTGGATCAATCACAATATTCCAGTCACCCCCCATAATATTGTTTTCAATATTACTTAATTCGGTTCTGTTAAATAAATTATTGAAAAATTGTATATTTGGTATATTTGGGGCATATACATTAGCTAAGTTTAGTCTTACATTTGATAAAGTAACATCAAGAACAATTACTCTCCCCTCATCATCTTTGAAAACATTATGTATTTCATGAGGTATATTGTTTTTTCATTTATATTGCCACACCCCTAGCGTTGTTGCTTCCATGATTAAAAATAACAGAATGGCCCCATTCTGATCTCCATTGTGAGGCACTAGTCGGTGAACTATGAGTTTCTTGTAACATTATAACATTATTTTTTTTATTTTGTAGCCAGTAAAAAAGTTGTCTTCTTTTTATTGAATTTCCCAATCCTCTCACATTAAGCGTGAGTATTTTGATATCACTAGAATTATTCATGAACTACATATATTTGAAAAAGCCATTTTCCATAAACATTTCTGCAATAACAGCTTAGTTGATTTAACCAAATTATTGGCAGTATATAAAAGAATGCATATTAAATGTTTTCAGTGTATAAAACATGCATAAAAAGTATGCAACTCCCATCCAAATTATAAACATTCTATCTGGATCTCTATTATAAACATACAATAAATTCCGTATAAGTTTGATTCCTTTTAAAAAGGTAAAATGGAAAAAAAGTAACCCCAAGTACCATATTGACCGACAGGTCATCCTTGTATCATGACTGAGAAATCCACATAAAAGAACATATATAACTTATACATACAGACTTACATATATATCCATTTGTTACAAAAACATTTTTAAACATATGTATACAAATATCAGTGGGTACAATCGACCAGAAAAACTGGCACAAAAAGTCATAATATGTTCCGGTATTGACAGACAGGACATAGTACAAAAAGCTCGTAAAACTTAAATCATACTGAACGATATTGGCTGTAAACAGTAGATCGCTTACCCATTTAAACATCATTATTGACCAGATCGAGTTAGGCCCTTGTCTCGAGGCAGTTCCCGCGAAAAGTTAACACAATACCACATCATGGCAAAGCACGTGTCATAATCTTTCACTTGGGCTACACAATTTTTAATTGTGTATTTTCTTCTGATAATGTTTGCAAAGTTGTCTTGAGTTCTGAATGAAATTTACTTATCTGACCAGACGGTTGATCATGTAGTCCTTGCACCCATGTTTTCATATTACCCACTGCAATGTCCACTATGGCTTTAATGTCCATGGGGGCCATGCTCCCGTCGCCCCATGCCTCACTGCTTCCAGAGTTTTTATCTTCTCTAGATTCTAGATAATAGTCCATGCTAAACTGCTGGGTCTGTCAGTTGTGCGAGTATTTGGTCACTTAGGCATGATTATCACATCAAATTTTCTCACTATATAAGCTTTCAGTATTACACAATGGTGTTGACTGATGAGCCCTCGTGAAACATGTCCGCTCTATTCGGCCATGACACCTAAAGTCTGCCAAATCTTTGAATGGATCCAGTCTGAACTTTGGTGTCAAATCTGATGCAGTGGGCAGTCTGCCAAAGCTATAAATTGAATGCAGCTACTGCACTGAATGAACTCTTGACCTGTTGCCTAATCTGATACAGTTGGCAGTCTGCCAAAGCTATAAATAAATCCAGGCTGACCTTTGGCCTGTTGCCAAATCTGAAATAATTTGCAGTCTGCCAAGCTATTTATAGATACAGACACAATCTTGGCCTGTTGGTAAATCTGTTTACACATACTGAAAGTCTAAAATGCTTTTTTTAGCATTGATGCATTCATAAGAATTTTATAAAAATGTTTAGAATAATCAAAGATGCAGACCTTTCATTTTTAAAGGTCTTATAATTGCGCTAAAATCATTTAAGAAAACTTGAACGAAAGCCACCTATGAATTATTTTTGTGCAATGTAACATAAATTGAAACAACAGATTTGCAGAATGACACAATTGCAGCCCTCAATTTGAAATAGGTTTACTAATGGCCTCAAGATCAACTTAAGCTTTCTATGACTCTACCAAAAATCAATGAACCCAACCTATTCTTATACAATTAAAGAAATCTTATCCTAGAATATTCTTGTGTAAAATTAAACCATTCAGCTTGAGAGTTTCATCATAAAACATTTGTAAGCTGAAAATGGCAAAAATTTCAAGGTTTCTGCCCATAAAAAAACAGGTTGATGTAGGTGGTGCCACAAAAACTGCAATTTCAAATATGAGTCACATGATCAACATTTGCTCAAATTAAGTGATCCTAGCTCCTATTGTTTCTAAGATTGTTATGTTAGTAGGCTAACTTGCCAAATGACTAATTTCATATTCCTGTAACTTGGCCAAAATTCATCAAACCAAAACCATTTAAACAAACTTGAGAGAGCTGGTCTCTGGGATCATTTCTATGAAATATTGAACAATCTGGCTGAATGATTTTAAGAAGAAGATTTTTCAAAGGTTGTTTAAGCTTTTTCCCAATAAAATGTAATTTAATGCAGGTGGCTCCACAAAAAGCTCAATCCCAATACATTTTATATGTGACAGGTTTTTGGTAAAAAACTTGGGGAAGCTAGCTCCTGCTATTCTTGAAAAATTATGGATTAATGTACTGATGGCCTGTACAGAAAAGATAGGTGCAGTTGGTGCCACCAATACCACAACTGCAAATATGACTCATGTGACAAACAATTGCATGAAATTTGGTGAAGATAGCTCCAGCCGTTTCTGATATTTTAATTTTAGTATGCTTTTTTGGACAGATGTTTTAGCTTTTTCCCTATAAAATCTAAGGAAATGCAGTTAGTCAAAAAATCAGCAAAATCTGATAGATTTTTTTAGATGACTTACTTTTGCATAAAATTTGGTGATTCTAGCACCCTGCCGTTTTCAAGATAGTATGGGTTAATGTACAGAAGACAGATGATGCCACACCACACCATAAGCTCACAAGTTCGCTGAAAGGTTTTGATATCATACTGAAGATGTAGCACAATTTTTTAGAATGTCCTATGTACACTGATTTGTGTAATAAATAATTGCCAATTCTATATACCATGAACCTAATGAATATAACTTTTTTTTAAATTACTTAATATGGATAAAGTGTTTCAGGTTGTCAATTTAGCCACTTTGTAAGAAGAGATCAATGTTTTCTGGTGTTTGATGTCACATCATGATAATCATGTTATGTGAAACAGAAATCCATATATATGCACACAATTAAATAATATATTTAAGAAGTTCATTAATTGTTTATAAGTCCATTCTTTATTATTTCTTTATTTACTTATTTTTATTTGACATTTTTTTTCATATCACTGAGTAATATTGATGTATTATTCTTGTAGGAACTTTGGGCCCCGCGGCCTTTTTCTTGAATAAAACACTTGTTCTGTTAAGGTTTTGTACAGTTATTTGTTATTTGGCTGTGAAGGTTCTGCTAAGCTGCCATAAATTTTATTGGGCATCTATTTTTCCTTGATGAAACAGCCTCACTGTACCATAATATTCTAGGTTTTGAGACCAGTACCACACCAATCAAGGTCAGGAGATAACAGCTTACCAAGATCCAGTGAAGTCTTTCATTATAATGAGGCAACAGTTCTGACCAAACCTGAAACCAGCTTTACAAGAGATGAATCAGCTGACCCACCATGAACCATGGCTGTTTACTCACATGGCAGAACATTCCTGAAACGGTTCTTGGCCTTGTTCTCTGGTTTCCTGGCTGTTGTACACAAGTCAGTAAGTTTAGCATGCCGGAGGCCCTGTAACCAGTGAAACATAAAATCAAAACTACCTACATGGTTTCTATCACTGAAATCAAGCTTAAATTTTACTTTTAAAATTCTAACAACTGATGGAACACGCTAATGGTTCAATTATAAAAGCTGGATACTCTTTCTTTCACATAAAAAAATCATATCTTATGAACCACATTGGCTTGTCTACATATTTTGGCAAAACAAGGGACTCGCATGTCTTGACACTAAGCTGAAGTTGTATGAGGGAAATTGTATAAAACCCTAGCATGAAAAAGATGTTACAACTTGACTTGTTTTGTATACTAAAAAATTTAGCCTTTGGCAGAATAGTCTAAATATAATTGTTTCCTTACCCTCGGTTCTCATTTGATCACAGTTTCACACAACTCATGGTGTACAAACAGGGACCAAATATGTTTATTTGCCTTTTAAAAGCAGCCAAACATGCAGACATCTGCATCATAGCATGGCAGGGTCACTTCATTAAGCATTAGTATATGATCAGGTGTTGATACCCAGGTCTTCCTTTACCAGGGATTTGTAAGGTGCCCTCTCAATCAAGCTCTTGACACTAATTCTGTAACTCTGCCAAAAATCACCAAACTGGAACCATTCAAACAAACTTGAGAGAGCTTCATTCTGGGATTATTTTTGTAAAATATTAAACAATGTGGCTTTAAAGTTTTGAAGAAAAAGATTTATATTTTTTTTCAGCTTTCCCCCTGTAACCATGCAGATATCCCCAAAATAAGCTGTGGACCAGCTGAACTAAAAGGCCGCCCGTCATGAGTGCACGTGCCAGATTCTGCCACCCTCTCAGGTTGTAGTGTTTGAGGCATAAAGAAGAGGGCCATAATTGATGACTTCATGAATGACAACTTCATGAAATCTATACTTGGCTCAGTTTAGATTTCAGTTGCATGGTATTGTTCCCCTCATGACATGACATTGGAGTTCCTGTTAACCATTACCTCGGCACATTGCATGCTGCCACATCATTAGTCACCATGAGTGCTTCTATACACAAAACAACTACACCACATCCAAGAGGTCAGACTGGTACCCCACACAATTAGGTAGAGGGTACTAGTCTACCCAGAATCTGCCATTTTGGATCGATCTGAAATGGTGTGTTTGAAGCAGTTAAGAACTAAAAATATTCACTAATTCAGACAAGAATTACCTTGAATTCTGCAGCTGGCTCATCCAGATCAAGCATGGTCTGTATATTTTGTAATGTACTCATCAGCTGGTGACCACTGTAATGCCAGGAACCTTCAGGGATTTTCACTATTTGCAGATTATCCAACCAATCATCAGACAATAAAACTGCTAACTCTGTTGTAGAAGTCTTCTTCCTTGGAGGTTTAATGGGTCCAACCTTTTTAGTGATACCAGTAGTTCTGGTGGGGCTGTCAGGCTGAGACTGGTCACAGTGACCAGCTTCAACTTGTAAATGACTGTCTGGACCACAGGTATGTGTTACAAGATCATCATCTAGCAGCTCAGAGCATACATCACTTGTGGTGTTGTAGCCTTGTTCTGTAGCATCATCCACGTGTGTACCATCAATGTCAGAGGGCCTATATGGCGAGCTGGGATGGCTGCTTTGATGAGACACCAACCTAAATAAATAACAAATGGAAGAAAAATGGTGAATGTTCATCATGACAAAAACATTCTGTGAAGTGGCTCTATATCAGTGTCTTTAAGTGTGTTATTTGAAAACAAGATACCAGTAACCAAGCAAGAAAGAAAGTTTGAATGATGTCAGAGTGAGGAATATGATGATTTTTGTTCAGGGCATACATGAACTAGAATACGGGTAGTCAACAAGTGACTGTGTATCCGCCGAAATCAGAGTGGGACAGGTGAAGTGAGGCATGGATTGAGTGGCAAGGGGAAATAGAGTGAGGTGTGTTGCATATTAGCATGGATGTCTGCAGCCGAAATGTGTATGTAGGTTGTGCCAGAATCCAGAAAGCTATCCAAGTTGTATTATTATGCAAAATTTTAAGCAGATTAGTCAAACCACGACTTGTATATGAGTGATTTTATCCTACAGCAGACAAACAGAAGTACGCTGTGCAAAAATGGTGGCAGATGGTGCCTCCATTTTTGCGTATGATAAAGAGCTATGTGAGATCTATACACATGCAAAATTTCAGGACTGAGGATACAGCAAACCAGTCCTGAGATATAAGCTTGAATGTCTGCAACGTAAACATAAATGTAGGTGGCGCCACCTGCCACAAAATCCAGAAAGCTATCCAAGATGTATAAACCTGCAAAACTTTAGGCAGATAAGTCAAACCACTGCCGAGATATAAGTGATTTTATCCCACAGTAAACAAACAAGATGGACGCTTGCAGGTGGCGAAAAAACGTTGCAGGTGGTGCTTCTAGTTTTGCGTATGATAAAGAGGTATGTGAGATCTATACACATGCAAAAATTCAATAGGACATGTCAAACCAGTCTTGAGATATAAGCCTGTATGTCTGCAGCCTGAACATGAATGTAGGTGGTGCCACCTGTCATAAAATCAAAAAAGCTATCCAGGATGTATACACATGCAAAATTTCAGGTGGATAAGTCCAACCAATGCAGAGATATGAGTGATTTTATCCCAAGGCAGATAAACAGATGGATGCTGTGCAAAAATGGTTACAGGTGGTGCCACCATTTTTAGTGGATGTTATAAAGCTATCCAAGGGCTACATTTGTGCAAAGTTCTTGAGATATGTGGGTTTATGTGTGGAAACAGATGCACAAATGGACACTGGGTAGAGAGAAAAGGTCAGAGGTCAACCAAAAATGAAGGCGCAGCAGTTCTCATGTGACCTTATCATAATTCAGAATTTTAAAAACATTCTGCGAAGTGGTTACAGAGGAGCTCTACGGAAACCTATGTGGCGGCGGCGGTGTGCAACTGAAAACATATAGTATCTGCAAAACTGTTTTGGCAGATACAATTAACAGAGTCAATGAAAAAGCATGTCCACAAAGTAGGGAACAAATGCTTCATTTCAAGGACATCTTTTTGTAAAACCATGAGAATAAATTCGGTAAATCACAGGCTCATTTTAATATTTTAAACAGGGTCATATAAATATTTAAGAAAGGTCACACTGCTGTAACAACCAGGTGTGAATCCATAATTCGCCTGGCTTTGGTTTGTGGCTGGTTACATTTATATTCATGTGTACAAGTCTGTCAGGGACTAGTGTGCTACTGCTTGTTTAAGAGGGCATTTTGGCTTCACTTCATTTTCGATCTAAATTATGAAAAGAGGATGGGCACAAGCTAGCATTTTCTTGAACTGAATTTTCTCCTTTTAAAAATGACAAAAAAAGCTTTATTAGAATTTATTTGTACAGCTGTCAAAATAGACACAAAGATATACATATCATTCATCATTCACATTAATACATCTATTACATGGCCACACTTTCCCTTTCAGTACTGTCAAAAGCCACAAATCAAACCAGTCTGCATGCACACATCAGTCAACCATTATATGTATGAGTATGTGTAAAACACTATATTTCTTTTAAATTGCCATATTTTCTGAATTTCTCATGTTTTCACCAAGGGAGTCTATATATGATACACAAAGTCTTTAAAATTGTAATGACTGAGGTCACATGAATGTATTGGTTAATGTAATGTAAAATTGTAATTGCTGATGCAATACATAATTTAATGGTTGTCAGGCAAAAAAACAAGTGACCCATGGGTCATGACAATCAGCTGCCAAGCATGACCTGCAACATCATGGGCTGAGATTCACAACTTCCAGTAAAATTTCTGAAGAACCTATTTGCCAATTTTATTGAAACATTTTACGATGACAGAAATGTATATCATATGTCTGGTTAAAACACAGTGACTTGATGGTCTGAAGTAAAATGTATGGTTGTTGAGCTATCAGGAACTAATCCCATAGCTTGCTTGATACCTGTCAGTCTCAAAAGAAACACAAAACAGGCCAAATATTAGATCAACAAATATAGCAAAAAATCAAGGAATTATTGAGAAACGGGTGCTTCTGTATGAATTTTTATTCAATACAAACCAACTGTACTGAATTTTCATAAATTATGGTCATATTTTTAAGAAATCTTTGACCCAATCCTTTGTGAGATTACATTAATATACGTCCCACTGCATTTACTTAAACAGTTCTTGAGTTAAAGTTCAAAAGGAATTCAAAGATGGCTACCATAGGTCAAATGCTTGCCGGAAGTTGAAATGACAAACAGACAGACAGACAGAACAAACTGTCGGTTTTCTATCAATTGAGTGACTTTCAGAGTGACTGGTGAAAAGTTAGGCCTGTTGAACGACATACCGTATTTATTCCAATTTGGCGATCCCTCTTATTTCTTGACCCCCAAAAATATTTTGAAAGCATAATTTATAAAATGACTCTAATTTTGCGACTGCTGACGATGTTTTGGTGAAATGCCTCCGTCTCTCCCGGGCACCGCAGTTTGTATCTGACTAGATTCCTTTTACACTGAGCATCCACATCAAACTTGTTTGCAATAAAATTTTTGAAGATACAAATATATGTGTTTTTCATAATATATAAACATGATAAAACGTTCAAGTTCAAAATGGGTGTCCGTGACTATGCAACCTCGTGTACCATTGATGCTACAACATGCCTCGTGTGCAATTCACATGGGGTATTTTGCAACAATATTTACAAGATACGAGCAAGTACGCGTTGTGGAACAACTATGACACAGTCGGAACGGTCATCTTAGTTAAGCTAAAACAAGCCCGGTTAGTTTTTGGATGGGTGACCTCGTGTACAAAACAGGGCCCGATCGAGTCCACGGGAGCTAGGACCATTTCTGATTGTATATACTTTAACGCGCCTTTACTTTCTTATTTATTACATATTATGCAAATAAAAGTTATCTGATAATAGGCAGTTATTTTTTATAAAGTCTTCTTCCAACTTACGTGCAGCTGCTTGTCCCTTTTCTGCCCGCTGGTATCGCCGCCTGGTGGGTTAACTTGAAACAACTGGTATCTACACAAGTTGCCGTCTACGTCAAGTGATCGTACCCATACACGAACTAGTGATAATTTTGTAAAGTGACTGAGCTCAGTTTGATAAATCATTTGCGGACTCTGTATAATTTATGTGACGGTTGGAAGCCTGTTTGTAGGAAATACTGTTAAGCTAATAAAACAAACTTATTAACACCCATATTATCACTCAATCCATATGACCGCTCCAGTGTCAGAGCGGCTCGGCGTCACTAGGGAATGTTATCCAACCGCATGCCTCTAAAATCTCGACCACCGCAAATTCTGCACAAAGATAATTTTCAAATATCCTCCATTATCTCGACCTCTGAGAAAATCAATTATTTTTAAATAGTTGCCAAATTAAAATAAATATGGTATATCACACAAAAGAACATGAAAGCAGACGTAGCTGCCAACAACTGACAAACAGACAGACATACTGACAAAGTGACACAAGCTTTAGACCAGATGACTTAACCAGGTTATGAATAAGACTCAGAGGAAGAAAATAAAATTTAATATTTGGGAAGGTCATGTGCAGCACCCCCTAGCGGCAATATCTGGAAAATGAAGAATCTGTTTTGAGATATTAGGGTAAGACATAATATGTAACAGTTTCAAAAGGATTCCTTCAAAACTGTGGCCTGAAGAATGGTATATGTAAGACACAAGAACCAGCAAGCAGGCAAATATGAGATCAACTGATAAAAAGACAGACATACCAACAAAGTATTACAAGAATGAGGCCACATGACTTACTCAGGTTATGGGGAAGATCAAGAGGAACAAAATAAGTCATATTTTCTGTAATTAAGAATTATAGTTATGGAGATATGACTAAAAAAATGATATATTGGGGAGCGCCCCCTAGCGGCAATATTCAAAAAATGAAAAATTCTTTTGAGATATTTGTGTAAGACATAACCAGTTGTACCAGTTTCAAAAGAATTCCTTCAAAACTATGGCCTGTAGAATGATATATAGGCGAAAACCAGCAAGCAGGTGAATTTGAGGATAACTGACAAACAGGCAGACATACTGACAAAGTGACACAAGATTTGGACGAGATGACTTTCCCAGGTTATGAAGAAGACCCAGAGGAAGAAACCAAGCTATAGTTTCTGTAACTGAGGTTTATAGTTTTGGAGATATGTCTAAAAAATTTTATGTTCGGGAGGTTCAAGTGCAGCACCCCTTGTGACCATAACCAGAAAATGAAAAATCCGTTTCTAGATATTAATGTCAGACATACAATATATCAGTTTAAAAAAAATGATTCCTGCATAATTGTGGACTCTAGTCTATCACTAAATGATATCTTGAAATATCTCGTTTAAAAATAAGTCCATTTATTTTCAAATATCATGACTTTTCCCCGAAAATATGTAACCATGGTTACAGCCGATTTGAGTCAGCTACACACGAGAAGAGAGGCCTTGAAATGACTATTAAAATGAGCTACAGTTGAAGTAGATACGACTAATGGTGACAAAGATAGGAAGAAAAAACCATTTGCAAACTTCTGATGACCTATACCTTGACCTTGATGCATATGCATGCAAAGAATAATGCTAATCAATGCACTGGTTGTTCAGATACCAGAGCTTTCATACCAAATTTTTAGTTATTCTCAGGGGGGGGGGGGGGGGTAATTCTGAGCCCCATAGCTCGGACAATATGGGTGACAGAGACCTAATTTCAGGTTTTAATGGAGACTTTTCATGGGCCTCCCAGTATGTCAAGAAAGAAGATTCTAGGTCTAGTTGTTACAGACCTGTTAACAGATGACTGTATCTTTTAAGGGGTCAAAAATAGATAAAAAATAGTAAAAAATCGAAAAAATAAAGGTGGTGCCACCAGTCTGCAGAAACTGATGAAACACTCCATGATCAATATCCATGCAAAGAATCATGGTGATCAATGCATTAGTTGTTCAGATATTTCAGCTTTTGTATCAAATTTTCTATTTTTCAAGGGGGGGGGGGGGTGTTCTTGGAAGCCCCATGGCTCACAGGTTTTGGGTAACAGAGACCTAATTCATGGACTTTTCAAGGGCCTCCCTGTATGTCGAGACAGAAGATTCTAAGTCTGGTCATCAGGATTTGTGCCCTGTTAACCGTGAACGCCATCTTTTAAAGTCTCAAAAATAGAGAAAAAAATCGTAAAAAAATAAAAAAAAATACAGGTGGTACCATCATTCTGCAAAAACTGATGTAACATCCTATGATCAATATCCATGCTAAGAATCATGGTGATCAATGCATTAGTTGTTCAGATACTTGAGCTTTTGTAACAAATTTTTCATTATTCTGGGGGGGGGGGGGGTACTTCAGAGCCCCATACCTTAAAGAAAATAGGTAACAGAGACCAAGGAGACATATCATGGACCTCCCTGGATGTAAAGTTAGAAGGTTCCAGGTCCAGTGGTTACGAGTTGTGCCTTGTTAATGGCCGGACGGAAGACGGACAAAGAGTGATCGCTATAGCTCAGATGACTTAATCAAGGGACAGACCCACATATTATCAGAACAAACACTTGCTGGTATATCTGATGATTTGTATAAAAATATTTAGATATCTAGGAAACTAAGATTATTGCTATGATTCCATAAAATAAACTGTAAAATGTTCCCATCATCTTATAAATTCAGTAGCTAAACCTTAATACAATACTCATAGTCTTAATGCCTGGCTGAAGTATTTAGTAATACCTCCTCTGGGAACAGTGTTTTTGTTATGCACTAACAATGCTCTTATCATTCAAAGGGCTGATACAAAAGGAAGTCATATATCACAAGTGTCGCTCATAATTATGGCCACTCAGTGAGGTGTACCAGTTGGACTGCAATGGGTATTTATACAAGAAAAATAGTGATGGTCTACAAAGTAAGTTTTTATTGTGAACATCCCTGACCTATAACCTTGGCCTTTTGCCCACATATCAGTTGGATTCTTTCTAGAGTGATGGGTAACTACTAACCACTTAAAACTGAAGTAATCACTTGGCAACTAATATGTGAATAACTTTTACCTGCAACCTTAAACCTCATGACCAGCTGACCCAAAAATCAATAAGTTATTTCTATGAGCAAAAAGACCCATAAATATGAAGTTTGATTCAAACTGAGTGATGTACAGATGAGGCATATGTGAAAGACTGAAGGTTAGGAATGAACAGCTTTGCTTGATATATGTTCACAAGCATTTGGAACAATTTAGTATTCTGACCTAGTCCTCTGACCTTTTGAACTCAACAACAATAGGGTTCTTCCCCTACTGGTAGGTAAGCTATATAGGACAGATGGAAGGTATAGGTTGAAAAGTTTGCCTTAACATTACTCCATGCAAGAAGTGGGTGCTGTGAACTTTACCTTTGACCTCAGAATAAACAGGTCTTTTCTGCTGTTGGCAGAAAAGTGATATGTCAATGTTAGAAGGTTTAGATTGAAAAGTCTAGCTTGAAATGTGTCCACAACCTTTTTAAAGAAGTGGATCCTGTGACCTTGACCTATGACCTTGTGACCTCAAAATCTATAGGATTTTTCTCCCACTTGGTATGTGAGCCATATGTGAAAGATCAAAGGTTTGGGATGAAAGGTTTGGCCTAAAATGCATCCACAAGCTTTTCAAAGAAGTGGGTCCTGTGACCTTGACCTTTGCCCTTGTGACCTCAAAAATAATTATGGTTCTTCTCCTGTTGGTATTTGAGCCGTACGTGAAAGATGGAAGGTTTGGGATGAAATTTTTTCCTATAAGAATTATTTCTGGGGGGTGCAAACACACCCCATAACTCGTAGAATATAGGTTGCAGTGACCTAATTTCAGGTTTGCAAGGAGATCTTTTAGGAACCTCTAAGACTGCATAGGGTTCATGATCCTAGCCCTTACGGTTACGATTTGTGCCCTGCTAACATAGGAAGGCTTGACAGACAGACGGAAGGATGACGGACAAAGACCCATCGCTATAGCACAGCATGACTAAAAGTCACCTGAGCTAAAAATTAATAAAATGTTTTTTGGCCACTTTTTTGGGGGGAATGATGCAGTTTCTTTTTCAATCCATGAAAATAGCATGAAATATCATAAATTATTTCTCAGGTACTGGCATAGAATGACAAGTAATGATTGAATTATGAGCTAATAAGGGCACCACAAAGCAGAGCATCCCCCCACACAGGGCATAATTAGAATGGGTGTATGAAACAGTGTGAAAATGAGGAGGGCAGCTCTCTGGCCTAGACCTTTGCTCCTGTGACCTCAAACTAAATACGGTTCTTCATCCATGTGTGGGTGAGCCATATATTTGCAAGATGAAAGGTTTTGGTCAAAAGGTTTGGCTTAAAATTGGTCCACAAGCTTTTTTCAAGAAGTGGGTCCTGTCGCAGTGACCTTTGACTCTGTGATCTCATAATCCATAGGGGTCTTCATCCATGGGTGGGTGAGTCATATGTGCAAGGTGAAAGGTTTTGGACAAAACTTTTGACTTGAAATCGATCCACAAGCCAATTCCGGAAGGACAGACGAACAGCTAGACAGACGGATGGACAGAGGCGTTACTATATCCCTTTCGCAACTCCGTTGCAAGGGGAAGATAAGCAATGTATAGGTCAACTTTGTCAAAATTTTTAAAGGGATCTTCGAAATATGTGACATTTTTATTTATTTTTCCAGTAATAATAACATATAGAGCAGTTTACATAATACTACAAGTGTCAAAATCTGGCAGTAAACCCCAGATAGTTACACACAGCCCCACTGATGGCCTGACATGGGGGATTCCCAATCAGATGCATTATGGTCATCCTTGTTAAAACAAGATCCTAGATCTTTAAATAAAAATAAATAAAGAAATTTCTCTAAGTCTTGTATAACCTTTGTTGTTATTTCTTATTTAAATTTTAATTGCAAAAGAAGTATAATGAAATTTGATTTAAAAACCAATTTTTGCCAATGAGCCTCAAAGGCAGCCATGTTTATACTCATTGAACATTCACAAAGCATGAAAGTAAGGAAAATACGCAAATAATTTCTCTTTGAGGGACAAAATTTTACATTTTAATTCTTTCACACAAAAATAAGTGTTTACTTAAAGATAAGTATACATTTTTACAGATACTGAGCATATCAACACATGGTTAGCTATGAACACTGGTGCCACACAAAGACAGATATAGTAGATAATCATAAATGATGTACAGGTATAATTGGTCAAAAGTTTTAGAGGAATTATGTTTTGAAGTATATTTGTTGGTAAAATGGCCCAAGTATCATTCAGAGGAGAACTGACCCATACTGGGGCCATAGATTTTTTTAAAGTAGCGATAAAGCAAGCCACTAGATTACCATGTGACACTTGGGCAATTAAAATGTTTGAAGTGGGTTGGGGGGGGGGGGTTGAAAGTGATGTGGGCGGTGCCTGAGAAACATAATTAATTTTTTGTTGGCCTTACAGTAACATAAATGTAATGGCTTATGTCACATACATGTAATGGGTTATGTCATATACATGTGATGGTTGGTGTAATGTAAAATGTAATTGTTGGTGTCATATAAAAAGTAATGGTTTGTGTAATATAAAATAAAACAACTGTTTTCATATCATATGTAATGCCTGTTGTAATACAAGGGACCCATGGGTCACTGTGCTCAGCTGATGTTGACCTTGAAGGAAAAAATCTAAAATAATATCAAATGGAGATAAAGTGTAAGAGGTAATAAAGGCCATGGTTGGTTTATATGATTGGTTTGTATTGATGAGCAAGAAATTGTTGCAAATAATATTTTGTGACCTGACCATGTGTTTCCCAATGTTGAAACTGAAGCATGTGAGCAGTTGAACAAATGATCTGTACTATTACCATGATCATTAGTTGGCTTTTTGATTACCTGTTGACAATTCAGTAGTTTACACATTTGTTAAATTGAATCTATTTTTTTGTATAATATATATTATTAAATATATATGTATTTTTTTATGAAATGTATACAGTTGAAATATAACTAAATAACAACATAAAACAGGGCAAACGAAGCTTGATCTCAAATTCTGCTGAGGCAGGAAAATAATGAACAAATGTTTGTATTAAATCCTCATTTTTTTATCACATCATTTTTTTTAAATTTAAGTTTATATTTTTATAATTTTCAATATAACATATATATCTGAATATAAAAGTTCATTCATAATTCTCAATTGCATCATCATAAATCTCAATCTTGTCATATAACACCACATCATGCATACAAATGTTTATTTATTTTTTACCACAAAATTATATCTTTTAAATCTGCAAAACAATAAATATCTAAAAATAATACTTGATTCAGATTTCACAATTTCTAATTGTGTCTTTATTTATCCATAATGTGCTTCATATTTTATAATAATTTAAGCATACTGATGGGTTCAATTATATTTGTTAAAATCATTTAAAAGAAAATTGATTTCTTTAAAAATGCTACATTACACAACATTGCATCTTCTGGATTACACCTTGAATTACTTTTTCAAGGAAAGTTTTTGCATATCAGAGTAGAAACAGCATTACAATTAAGGAGATACAGTGAAAACAATAACAATTACTGCATAACACTTGGTGGGTCAGGTTCGCGGGGGGGGGGGGGGGGGGGGGGGGGGAGGGGATGATTGGGGTGGTGATATGAGAATAACTGTACACCTGTCACAGCAGGGGATCTCCCCCAGTGACTGTAACAAATCAGAAAACCCTAGCATAGCTGACTTCCAGTGACCTGGAGTGGGACCCTGAATCTGTAATCTGTAATCAAAGAAAATGACTACAACAGAGCCTCAAGAAAAAAATCAATAACTAGCTTAATTTTCAAGCTTTTATTTTCAAATTTCAGATTTAAACAAATTAAATATTTATGTTTACATGCTATGAAAATTAAATCAATGGTACTTACAGGAAAAAAATATGCCATGGTCAAAGTTGGGAAAAATTTAAGGTACTGATTTTATTTTTATGCTAATAACTTGAAAAATTTACAAAATTCAGATCTAATTTTGGGTAAACAATTGAACCTTTATTAAACATAGTTATATACTTGGGAAAATAGACTCTAGTTTCAAAATTTTTTATGTTAAGTGAGTAAATATTTTTCCTGATTTTTTACAAAGTCCATTATGTTTGGGCCCATAACTTTTTAAAATTATATAATACAGACCTAATTTCTGGCATGTACATAGGAACTATATAGAGGAATATTTATGGTAAATATGAGGAAAAACAGATGAGTGGTTTTGATATTAGGCAGTCCTGAAGTGTGAAAATAGGATTTTAATAAAAAATTGAGGTTTTTCCTTAATTTCTCAAAGGAACGAAGTCGCAAAGACCCAGTTTTCGGCTTGGAAGGATATCTTGGGGACATCTAACATTATGCTGAATTTTGGATTCCTAGGTCGTACGGTTTCAAAACGTGCCACATCTACGGACGGACGACGGACAATGGACCACGACTATAGCTCAGATGACTTATAGTCAGCTGAGCTAATAAAATGAAATAGCCGTTGCAGTTTAAAATTTATGTAATGCCTACCTAAGCTGTTTCACATGAAAGTCCATAAAAAAGGGTAGTGCTTTTTGTTAACCTTTCTTTCTGTGGCAGGTGAGAGATTTGCAAATAAGAAACAAACTGACCTGAGAGTCAGAGTCATGATGTTTTGTATACAGTACCTGGAGAGAGAGAGGCTGACTTGACCCTCAGCAGCTCGCAGCATACCAACCACCATGTGATGAGCAAGTCCTGTCACCTGCTCTCCATCAACCTGAATCATAATGATTACAGTTGACATTGCTGTCTCTATATGTGATAAGCGAATTACTGGATGGTTCTCTTTGTGAGGCAGATGATAAGATGATAATAGGGATATAACAGTTATTGGGTGGTTCTCATGGTATAATTACAGTCAAGCAACATCTCAGGGTATGATTCTTACTGTAAGGCAGACCAAAGATGGTTTTGAGAATTACTGAGTGTGGTCTATGGCTGGACAGCATCATTTAGTGATATGGCTTACCTCCAGGAGACGATCTGTTACTCTGAGTCTGCCATCTTGATCAGCGACACTGCCAGGTGTGATAGACTTAATGAACACTCCTCTTTGTCCCGCCTGCTCCCCCTGTATAATACTGAACCCTAGTCCACCAGTCTCTGGCTTCTGGAGCTTGATCTGTATTAACTGGTTCTGAAATGATGTTATATATACCATTCACCCACAAATCACCAAAGAGTTGTTATGCTCATTTGATATTTTGACCAAATATCAAATAACAAATGACCCATGGGTCATGAGCCTCAGCCAACTGACATGTTGACAAAATGGTATTGCACATGCAACTAAATAAGATAATGTAGGTGGCATCATTGTTCATGCATGTTGGCTTAAGTTCGTCAAGACCCATAAGCACACCATATTTGATGACGATCCAACCAGCCTTTCTTGATGAATCTGGCAATAAGTGTGTATTTTGCATTATTTCTGGGGTGCTCAAACATACCCCAAAACTCTGAGAATAAAGGTCACAGAGTCCCAATATCAGGTTTCTGGGGATAACTTTTGAGGAACGCTCAGGATGTCAAGTTAGAAGATTCTGGGTCTGATGATTATGATTTGTTCCCTACTTTGGTATCAAATTTTCAACTAGAATACGGGTAGTCGACAAGTGACTACGTGTATCCGCCAAAATCAGAGTGGAACGGGTGAAGTGAGGCATGGATTGAGTGACGGGAAATAGAGTGAGGTGTGTTGCATATTAGCATGGATGTCTGCAGCTGAAATGTGTATGAAATTAATGCAACCTATCACAAATCCAGAAACCTGTCCAAATTGTATACATATGCAAAATTTGAGGCAGAAAAGTCAAACTGCTACATGTATATAAGTGATTTTATCCAACAGCAGACAAACAGAAGGACTTATGCAAAAATAGTTGCAGGTGGCCCCTCCAGTTTTGTATATGATAAAGAGCTATGTCTGATCTATACACATGCAAAATTTTGGCCAAATCGGTCAAACAGTTCCCGAGATATGAGCTTGGATGTCTGCAGCGTAAACTAGAATGTAGGTGGCGCCACCTGTCATAAAATCAAGAAAGCTGTCCAGGATGTATAAAACTGCAAAATTTAAGGCAGATATGTCAAACCACTGCAGAGATAATATTGATATTATCCCCTGGCAGACAAACAGAAGGACACTGTGCAAAAATGGTTGCAGGTGGTGCCACCAGTTTTGCATATGATAAAGAGCTATGTGAGATCTACACACATGCAAAATTTTGGCCCAATCGGTCAAACGGTTCCCCAGATATGAGCTTGGATGTCTGCAGCATGAACATGAATGTAGGTGGCGCCACCTGTCATAAAATCAAGAAAGCTATCAAGGATGTATATGCATGCTGAATTTCAGGTGAATTAGTCAAACCACTGCAGAGATACGAGTGATTTTAACCCAAGGCAGATGAACAGATGGACACTGTGCAAACATGGTTGCAGGTGGCGCCACCATTTTTTGTGTATGTTATAAAGCTATCCAAGGGCTACATTTGTACAAAAATTTTTTCTTGATCGGTCAAACAGTTCCCAAGATATGTGGGTTTATGTGTGGAAATAGACGCACAAATGGACGCTGGGCAGAGAGGAAAGGTCAGAGGTAAGTTTCAGGAAAACTCGTCCAGTAGTCTCAGAGGAGTTCTACAGAAACGAATGTGGCGGCGGTGGAACCTGGTCAAAAGCATAGTATCCGCAAAACTTTGTTTTGGGGGATATAATTATTCTGGGGGTACTTTGAAGCCCCATAGCTCAGAGAATATGGGTAAGAGAGACCTAGTTAAAGGTTTCCAGGGAGATTTTTTCATTGACCTCCCTGAATATCAAGTAAGAAGATTCTAGGTCCAATGGTAATCATTTGTGCTCTGCTTTGGTATCAAATTTTCAATTATGCTGTGGGGTGCTTATAAGCCTTATAGCTCAGAGAAAGCAGGAAACAGAGACCTAATTTCAGGTGTATGTAGAGAACTTTTAAGGAACTCTCAGGATGTCAAGTATGAAGATTCTAGGTCCAATGATTATGATTTGTGCCCTGCTTTGCTATCAAATTTTCAATAATTCGGGGGGGGGGGGGGGGGAGGGGTATTTTATAAGCCCCATAGCTCGAAGAAAATGGTAAACAGAGACCTTATTTCAGGTTTTCAAGGAATAGACCTCCCTGGATGTCAAGTTAAAAGATTCCAGGTCCAATGGTTATGATTTGTGCCCTGATAATATCCGACAACATCTTTGAAGATCTCAAAAATAAAGATTAAAATGTGTAAAAATTTGAAAAAGTCCAGGTGGTGCCACCAGTCTACATGAACTGATAAAACACTCCATGATGAATTTGCATGCAAAAAATCATGCCAATCAATCCATCAGTTGTTCAGATACTTGAGCTTTTGTATCAAATTTTTCATTATTCTGGGGGGGGGGGGGGGGGGTACTTTGAAGCCCCATTGCTCAGAGGTTTTGGGTAACAGAGACCTAATATTAGTTTTAAGGAGCCATTTCATGGGCCTCCCTGCAAGTCAAGAAAGAACATTCTAGGTCCAGTTGTTACCATTTGTGCCCTGTTAACAGATGACCGCATCTTTTAAGGTCTCAAAAATAGATTTAAAAAATCCTAAAAAATTGAAACAAAGGACCCATGGGTCACTGTCCTAAGCTGAAGTTGACCTTGAAGGTGAAAATCTAATAATATTGAATGGAGATAAAGTGTAAGAGGAAGAGGTAATATAGGCCATGGTTGGTTTATATGATTATTTGTATTGATGAGCATGAAATTGTTGCAAAAAATATTTTGTGACCTGACCATGTGTTTCCGAATGTTAAAACTGAAGCATGTGAGCAATTTGTGATAAAATGATCTGTACTATTACCATGAAAATTAGTTGGCTTTTAAATTAACTGTTGACATTTCAGTAGTTTACACATTTGTTCAATTTAACCTATTTATTTAATAATATATATTATTAAATATATGTATTTTTTAATGAAATGTAAACAGTTGAAATATGACTAATGTCTTCAGTCCACAGATGATAGGACTTGGTGGTGGAAAGGGGGGGGGGTGTGTGTGGAATGGTGGGAGTTACATCATATCTGTATAATTATAGTGTATATACATAGGATTTTCACTTAATTCAACAATGCTTACAGGATAAAAAAGTTCATTCATAATTACTTAATATTTAAAAAAAACTACAGACAGACTGGTAGACAAACAAAGCTGATAATATAAGAAGTTTCAATTATTTATTAATTTATTTATTTTATCAAATTTTAAGTTTAACATCTGCAATAACACAGAACTGAATATATAATTTGCTTTCAAATTTCTGACTTAAATAGCTTAATTCCAAACACATACAGTGTATGAAAGTTATTTCAACAGTGATTATAGAAAAGATTTCATAATTAATATATATGTAATGATATTGGAGAGGTGATGGACAGAGCTGATCACTTTATGTTCCATTCTCCTGAGGCAGGAATATGTTTCAATAAGATCTTAAGATTTTCTAATCCCAATATTTTTTAATTAAATAAATTTTACACATTTGCAATAAAAACTAATGTCCCCATGCACAGGAAACAATAATGAACAAATGTTTGTATTAGATCCTCATTTTTTTATCACATCAATATTTGTTTATTATAAGTTTATATTTCTATACATTACAAATATAACATATATATGTAATATCAAAGTTGATTCATAATTCTAAATTGCATCATCATAAATCTCAATCCTGTCACATAACACCACATCATGCATACAAATGTATATTTATTTTTTACCAAAAAAAATATATCTTTTAAATTTGGAAAACAATAAATATCTAAAAAATACTTGACTCAGATTTCACAATTCTAGGGGGGGGGGATTGGGGTGGTGATATGAGAATAACTGTACACCTGTCACAGCAGGGCATCTCCCCCAGTGACTGTAACTAATCAGGAACCCTGGCATAGCTGACTTCTAGTGACCTGGAGAGGAACCCTGCATCTGGACAAAGCAAATGTCTACAATAGAGCCTCAAGAAAAAATCCATAACCAGCCTAATTTCAAGCTTTTATTTTCAAATTTCAGATTTAAACAAATCAAATACTTATGTTTACATGCTGTGAAAATTAAATCAATAATACTTACAGGAAAAAAATGTTCCTTGGTCAAAGTAGGGAAAAATTTAAGGTACTGATTTTATTTTTATGCTAGTAACTTAAAAAATTTAAAAAATTCAGATCTAATTTTGGGTAAACAATTGAATCTTAATTAAACAATGTTATATACTTGGGAAAAAAGTCTCTAGTTTCAAATGTTTCATGTTAAATGAGTAAATATTTTTCCTGATTTTTTACAAAGTCCATTATTTTAAGCCCATAACTTAAAGAAATTATACTTAATGCACTTAATTTCTGGCATGTATAAAGGAAATATATAGGAGATTACTTCTGGTAAATATTCAGAAAACCGGTTGAGTGGTTTTGATATTAGGTAGACCTCAAGTGTGATGGTAGGTTTTTAATGGAAATTTGAGTTTTTTCCTAAATATAGTGAAGGAACAAAGTCATATTTACCCAATTTTTGGTATGGTAGGTGATTTTAGGGACATCTAACATTATGCCGAATTTTGGATTCGTAGGTCTATTGGTTTCAAAAAGTGCCAGTCTAATGGACAGACAGATGGAAAGACAGACGGATGGACGGACAGATGGACAGACGATGGACAATGGACCACGACTATAGCTCAGATGACTTATAGTCAGCCGAGCTAAAAAAAGCAGATGGCGCCACCAATCTGCAGAAACTGATGAAACACTCCTTGATCAATATCCATGCAAAGAATCATGGTTATCAATGCATTGTGCTTTTATATCAAATTTTCCATTATTCTGGGGGTACTTTGAAGCCCCATTGCTCAGAGGTTTTAGGTAACAGAGACCTAATTTCAGGTTTCCAAGGAGACATTTCATGGGCCTCCCTGCATGTCATGATAAAAGATTCTAGGTCCAGTCATTATGATTTGTGCCCTGTTAACAGATGATCCAACCTTTAAAGATCTAAAAAAAGAGAGAAGAAAAATCGTAAAAAATTAAACAAGGCCTACAGGCCTAATGTGAACCTGTGCATTGGGAAATACACCAGGTATAATGCTTCAATGCTGGACCATTACTTTTCCTTTATATGAACAATGTAAGTACTAAAGATTTTGAATAAGAAACAATTACACAAACATCACTGCTGAAATTCTGGCATGGGTGCACACAACTAAAAAATGACTGTAGCTGGCACCATCAGTCTTGTATACAACAAAGCTATCAGAGATATATACATATGCCCAATATCAGAATCATATATCAAACCCCTCCTGAGAAATAAGCAGGGACACACACTGTACAAATATTATTGTAGGTGGCACCACCAGTCTTGTATACCACAAAGCTATTCCATATGTATAAATAAGCCCAATTTCAGGCTGATTTATCAAAGTCCTGTGTAGAAATCAGCTGGCACATACACTTTGCAAAAGGCATTGTAGGTGGTGACACCTGTATTGTGAACGAGAAAGCCATCAAAGACACATAGACAGGTCAAAATATCAGGCCAATACATCAAACTTACCATGAGTCTGATGCATGGGGCTGACCAGGCTTAGGTGAGAAAGGCAGTTACCCCGAGTGAACTGTGACAAAATGCTAGCACTGAATGAACTCATGACCTGCACCTGGCTAGATTGAGTGAACTTTTGACCTGTACATGGCTGCACTGAGTGAACTTTTGACCTGTTGCATAATCTGATGCAGTGGGCAGTCTGCCAATGCTATAAACAGAATGCAGCTACGGCACTGAGTGAACTCCTGACCTATACCTGGCTGCACTGGGTGAATTCTTGACCTGTTGCCTAATCTGATACAGTTGGCAGTCTGCCAAAGCTATAAATAGATCCAAACTGACCACATGCAGCCCTGAGGGGCATGACACACATGAGGTGATCACATGATACTCATGAGGTGATCACATGCTACCCATGAGGTGATCACATGGTGTCCATGAGGTGTTCACATGTCACCCATGAGGTGATTACATGCCTTGTGCTTGGCTGCACTGATTGAACTCTTGACCTATATCTGGCTGCACTGAATGAAATCTTGATCTGTTGCCAAATCTAAAATAGTTGGCAGTTTCTCAACCTATTTAAAGATACAGACACAATGTTGGAGTGTTGGTGAATCTGTTTACACATACTGAAAGACTTTGGCTAAAATGCTTTTTTTTCAAGCTGACATATACATAAACTTTTTATTAAAATATCTAGAATAATAAAATATGCAGTCCTTTCATTGTTTAAGGTCCAATAATTCTACCAAAAATCATTCAAGTAATATTGAACAAAGGACACCTTAGAATAATTTTTGTGCAATATTATAGAAGTTATAATTGAAACAATAATTTTGTAGGAGAACACTATTGCAGTCCTCAGTTTGTAATAGACATAATAATGGCCATAAGACTCAACCAAAAATCAACAAACTCAGTCTATTCTGATATGATTGAAAGAACAATGTCCTAGGATAATTCTTTTGAAAAATTGAACGATTCAACTTGACAATTTCATCATAAACATTTTAAGCTGAAAGAGGCTTAAATTATGAGGTTTTTGCCCATAAAAAAACAGGTCAATGCAGGTGGCACCACAAAACCTGCAACTTCAAATATGAGCAATGTGACCTACATTTGCACAATACTTGGTAATGCTAGCTTCTGTCATTTCTGAGATTACTATGTCAGTATGCTTACTTGGCCAAAGGACTAAGTTCAAATTTGTGTAACTCTGCTAAAATTAATCAAATGCAAACCATTTGAACAAACTTGAGAGGGCTTGCCTCTGGGATAATTTCTGTTAAATACTGAACAATTTGGCTGGACCTTTTACAAGAAGACTTTTAAAGGTTTTTCAGCTTTTCCCTATAAAATCTAAGTAAATACAGATAGCATAAAAATAATCTGAATCCCACAACATTTGATATGTGACAGATTATTGCATCTTGGGATGGTAGCTCCTACTATTCCTGAGAAATTATGGGTTAATGTACAGATGACCAATGACCCCCGTACAAAAAAATGGGCCAATGCAGGGGGCGCCACCAATACCTGAATTTCATATATGACTCGTGACCAACACTGGCATAAAATTTGTTGATGATAGCTCCGACCGTATCTGAGATTGTCATTTTAGTATACTTTTTTGGACAGATGACCAAGTTCAACTTCCTGTAACTTGGCCAAAATTCACCAAACTTGAACCATTTGAACAAACTTGAGTGAGATGGTATAAAAGATTATTTCTGTGAAAAATTGAACAATTTGGCTTGACTATTTCGTCGGAGAAGATTTTTAAAGGGGCCCATTCACCTATAAAACAAGTTGAGTTAACACGAAAAATAGCTTCTTCCCTTTAAAATAAATCTGTACATGCCAAAAAATGCCTTGGAACTGTTTGCTTACTCCTGTACACAAGTGTTAAAAACACTGAACTGGGCACGAATGCAGGTGTAAACATAAACATAGTGGGTCGGGCAGCTTGCTGTGCAGAGCCACAACACATGCCAATCAGGAGGTTCTCTGACTGACGTGGCAAAAAAAATGTTATACATGTTCCCGCTGGCTGAATCACCGCGTGCTGCCCCTTTTAAAGGGACCTCCAGTTACGTGACCTTGTTATTGTAAACAGACTATGTTTACTAACACGCAGGGTTATAACATGGTGTTAAACCGTCGTATGCGAGGAAATGAGACTGTGTGCTGGAATGTTTTGCTGGGAAACATTTGATTAAAGCAAAACTGAACTGATAGTGTGAAAGAACAGGAATAATATTGCTCCTGATTATTTCCCTTTAAAGGTTTTTTAGCTTTTTCTCTATAAAATCTAAGAAAATGCAGAGTTTTTAGATGGCTAATTTTTTGCATTAAATTTCATGATGTTAGCTCCAGTTGTTTTCCAGATAGTATGAGTTAACGTACAGATGACAGACGCCACCACACCATCGCATTAGCTCACAGGTTCGCTAAAAATTACTACAGATGCATACTGAATGCAAAATTATAATACAGATACATCTCACTGATGCCAAAATCTTAAATTAGTTGAGTATGGATACCAATTATTTATAATCCATGTACAGCCATCTTTATGTACCCACAGAGAGCTGTATACCTGTGATTGTAAACGTTGCCTGGCATGAGGAATATCTAAAATCATAAAACAACATTTTTTAAAAGCTTTTAAAAAACATTCTTATCAATATTAACCAAAGATAACCTGAATCTTAATGTCTAAAGGCACGATCTAACAGATGTTGATAAACTGGTGCCAGGCTGGATGTATCTGCTTCACACAGCTTAAATATATGGTAAAACAAGGGACCCATGGGTCACGGCGCTCAGCTGATTGGGATAAATGTTTCTCCATTGTGATACTATATCGAGTCGATAAAGCTTATGAATATCATGGACATGTTGGGCTATTATAAAGGAATGTAATGTAATATGTGAGTAAATAATAAATGAAATAGCCTGACTGATGGATTAATGGAGTAAAATATAGTGGTTTATTTTTTATTTATTTAGGAGGGGTTGAAAATTGCGATATATCTGAGCAAATATGAATGCAATGACAGCAGTAATAAGCAGTCGTAGAATGATGAATAGGCTATTTGTTGAAGGGTCTATAGTGTATGGAAGTCTGCAAGATTCAATTTGACAGATATGATGTTATGATTTACTATGCTGATGAGGGGATTTATGAATTTGTGACTGTATGACACAATATCTCTTCAGTCTTGACAATGTACATTATTTTGATGCCTACTATGTCTACATATTACACAATATTGACATAATTTCTGGCAGGTACCTATGGACGAATAGTTATACAAAATATTAAAGTATGAATATATCTGATTCATCTTGTTCTTGTTTACTGAGGCTGACATTTGGATGGGGTTCAGAGAAGGGAACAGTGAGGGCAGCTATGAGGTGGATGTAGAGAGAAAAGGAGAGAGAGAGAGAAGGAGAGAGAGAGAGAGAGAGAGAGAGAGAGACAGAGAGAGGGGTGGAGCATTCAACAGTACTTAAACACCTGGAAGGTAAAAATCTAAAATATTATGTAAAGATCGGAAAAGGTAATCTTGGCCATGGTTGGTTGATATGGTTAAAGAAATTGTGGCAAATAATATTTTGAGATCTGACCATGTGTTTCCATTGGTTACCTTTTTGATAAGCTGTTGACAGTTCAACAGTTTACAGATTTGTTTAATGAGATCCAATTATTTTAATAAACCTATTTTCTATTTTATCATATGTATACAGTAGCCATTAAGTCCCCACTTAACAGGTGGAAGGATTGACGGGGGAGGGGGTTATGATGGGAGTTACAATGCCTCAGTCTTTCTGTATATATTATCTTTAATTATTAAATTTTATGGAATAGCAATAGAACTATTGTTCACAGTGCCAAAGAGCAAGGACTCTATGGGGTGGGGGAAGAGGATGGTGGGAATTACAGCACCCTTGCATATTCATACAGGATATTAAATTCAATTCAAGTGCTTACAGAGAAAAATTTTTATTCATAATTATTAAATATTTAAGCAGGCAGAAAGGTGGAGAAACAAAGCAAAGCATTTTAATTCCCATTCTACTGAGCCAGGAAAAAATTAACAATATTTGCCTTTATAACTTTTTTTCAATACATCAGGTTTAAAAATGTAACTACACATTTACAGTATAACATATATATATGAATATTTCAGTTGATTCACATTTCTAATGGGAATGGGAGGCTTAGGGATGAGAGAGAATGGGACAGAAAGAGAGAGAGAAAGAGAGAGAGCAAGAGAGAGTAAGCTAGAGAGAGAGTGAGAGAGAGAAAAGAGAGAAAAGAGAGCTAGACTGCCAGAGAGTGAGAGAGAGAGGGAGGGTATAATTCGCTGATCAGCGCGCTGATCAGCGGTCTGCAGTATAAAACGCTGATCAGCGCGCTGATCAGCCACCTTTCAATTAAAGCATTAATTTGAGGCAAATTATCTCCCATATAGCAACCTCCGCCTATTTTGTGATAAAATATGATTAAAAGACACCTTTCCTATCGGTATTACATATTTACAAACATGTGCATATATTTTTATTGTGTTCATAATTATACATGAAACGCAAGTTACCAGCCAGTGACTATTTCGCTGATCAGCGGCGCTGATCATGAACCTTTCAATCCAAGCATTTATTTTAGACAAATAAGCCCCATATAACAACCTCCGACTATTATGTGATTAAATGTGATTAAAAGATACATATTCTATAAGGGTTTTCATATTCACAAACAACGAAAACACTTTTAATGTGTTACTTATTATGCATGAAACCTTTCTACCACCTATTTTGCTGATCAGCAAACTGGGCAATCGCTCATCGGCAATGCTTTACCTACTTCTTGACTATGATTCCTGTCATCTGTGATTCTCTATAATGGTTATATTGAAGGTTCTCAGTTGTTTTACTTATACCCTGTGAAACCGAGTGATTGCCAATGCATCGCCCATACCAGGCTACTTCATACAACTTTAAAATATCAGTGCCCCACTGACCACTCGGAGATATTAGCTAACAGTAGGGGGCGCTGCAGTAATTTGTTGTCAGGTGTTCACTGGCCAGGTGACTGAAGTGAGATAAATAGGTGAGATATACACTTAGTATGAATGTATATAAAATTTGAATTTATCAAAAATAAAATATGTTAAATGTATATAGCCATAATAAAAGACTGATTATCCTCTTATTTTTATTAAGAACTGTACGTATAGCCTAAGGATTCTTTCACTCTTCATGTACAATATAATCGTTCCTTAAAAACTTTCACAAGTTTCTTTACATCCCTCTTATATTTCCTTTTTTTTGCATTTAACAAGTTGGTCGCCAGAATCTTTTTCAAAACCGTTATATAGATGATCTGATCGATTATAACTCGATGTTGATAGATTACTCCTGTTATAATCCCACATATATATATATTATATTTTATATATATATATATATATATATATATATATATATATATATATATATATATATATATATATATTTGTTGAAGTAGTCGAAGAATAACCACACAAAAAATATTATCGGTATTTATTTTTATTTCATTTTATAACAGGACATTTCCATTATTTTGTAAAAATGTCCGCATATCTATTGCTTTAACATCGTTACTTATATATTTCTAAAAAATGATTGGAATAGGAATGCTTTTCATAGTTTTGGAAAACAGCATACACTATCAACATAAATATACTGAGTACTAGAAAGGTTGAAGGAGTAATTACTTTTAATTACAACACTATAATAAATCATCACCGTTTCTTTTTTAACTTTTAAGGGTAGTGAATGCCGATAAACGGTGTTAAAACAATAAGGTAACAGGATGGATGTAACATCTAAATTTTACAATGGCATTGTTATTCAAAACTTCATCGTTTTTATAGGGTGTTAGCCTGTTAGGTATTATAAAATATTAAACTTTTAAAATAGCGGAGATGTGGAAACGAACCCAGGCCCGCCTCCAGTTAAACCAAAGACCCCGAGTGAACCACGGTCACTCCGACAAACACAGGCTAGGCTGGATAGGTCTGAGAGTGGAGACCTAAGTGTGGTATCGGGTAAAGACAGCCAGGAGACTAGCGGTGCCGAGGCTCTCCATGATACAGGTATCTCGAGCAGCATATCTAATACCAGTAACAGTATAAGTAATACAGCCCAGTCTCCGAATACCAGACTTGATGACATTTGTAGAAAGTTAAATGATATGGAGAAGAAAATAATAAATCTAGAATCCCAGGTAGAGCAGTTGAAAAATGAAAATAAAAGATTAAAGTGGAAAGTAAACAAACAAGAGGAGCAGTCAAAAAGAAACAATTTGATATTTTATGGTGTTGAAGAAGATGGCAGTAAAGAAACCTGGGAACAATGTGAAACAAAGGTGAGAAATGTGATTAAAGAGCAACTCAAACTACCTGATAAAGAAAATGTTGACATTTCGCGCGCACATCGACTACCATGGCAGGAGAATGACAAACCTAGACCAATCATTGTCCGTTTTGAACGCTTCAAAGATAAAGATGAGGTTCTTCAGACAGCACGCAAAATCCAACGACAATCCGAATCACCTGTTTATGTACAAGAGGACTTTGCGGAACATGTGAGGTATGTGCGACGAAACCTAAAGGTCAAGCTGACTGAGGCACAGGCAGAGGACAGAAGAGCATCATTACGATATGACAAGCTGGTTATTGATGGTGTAGTGTTTGTATGGAATGATGAACAGAAATGTGTTCAGAGACTCAGTGACTACAAAAATGCACAAAGAATGTCAAGACATACTGGTCACAGTCAAAATCAAGAATAGGGGATTGGCCAAGGCCCAGGTTGTATTGATGGTAGTATGTCATATGCTGAGTTTTCTGCTGCTGATGAGCATATGAGTATTTACAAATCTCACTATCAAAATACCAATGTCAATAATTCTTTTTATTCATGTAAAAATTATGAGGTCAGAGACACAAATGTTCATGTTGCTTCTGACACTGAAACTGTCAATGTTAACCATGATCATTTCATTTGTATTTCAGATTACCAAAAATCAGAGTATCAGATGACACAACCCTGCACACTATCAAACTGTAACTCTGTGCAGATCATTGATGACCATACGCACACTAATAGAGCTAACCCAGAGACTGGTAAGTTGCACACTAACAATTTAGGTAAGGATGAATATAAAATGAAGAAAAATGTGGAAATGCTTAAATTAGCATCTTGGAATGCAAATGGTTTAAAAAAACATATTGGGCACTGTGAATTTATTGAACTGATTGAAAGTCATGATATTGTCAATATTGTTGAAACATGGGCTGAGAATGATTGTGAATTTAAAAATGCCTTTCCTGGATATACAGCTTACACATCAGTTAGAAAAACAAATACTAATGTTATGAGAGGCGGCATAATAGTTTCTATAAGAAATCATTACAAAAACTTGATAAAAAAGGTGATACAAAAGTACACTGACATGTTGCTATTTATCCTGGATGGAGGTAAAATGGGATTTTGTTTAGACATTCTTTTGGTTTCTGTGTATGTTGCACCTGAATATTCAGTAATATATTCATGCTTTGACGAAGACGATGGTATATGCAGCCTGGAAAATATTATTTGTGAAGTGATCGCTGTATATGGCGAAATGAAAATTATATTATTAGGTGACCTTAATGCAAGAATGGGATATCTACAGGATGTTCTGACTGGTGATAATGACTCTCTCCCATGGTTTGAATCTAATGATATTTCTTTAATAAGAGAAAGAAAAAGTAAAGACCAAATAGTTAATAAGTTTGGTAAATCCCTGCAAGAACTTTGTTTTGTTTTAAATATATGCATATTAAATGGTAGATTCGATTCTGACCAGCAAGGGGAATATACATTCTGCTCAAGAATTGGAAAGAGCATCATTGACTATATTATTGTTAGTACTGATATGTTTACCTCTTTTACTAAGTTTGAGGTCTTAAATATGGATCTGTCTGATCATTTCCCTATATCATCTTATCTGTGTACTAGGAGGGAAAGGGGGCTGTCCACAGGGGATGAAGCCATTATAGAAAACCCATGGATACAATACAGAGAACGGAAAACAAATCAGTTTGCATGGGAAAATGATGATAATGTGTCAAATTTTGTGGATCAATTTTATTTAAATGTCAATCAAAACCCTACCATTGCAGCTGACATAATTATGTTACTTTTGCAACATGTTGCAAAATGTACATACAAGAAAAAAAACAGTTGGGCAGTGAAATTAGGAACACAGCCAAAATGGTGGGATCATGAGTGCAAAATGTCCAAACATGAAAAGTACAAATCATTAAACAAATACAGACTTTCAAACAAACAAGCCGACTTAAATGTATATAGAGAAAAGTAAAAGGTATTCAAAAATCTGTGTGCTAAAAAGAAAGAAATACACGAGAGGAAAATAAAAGAGAATTTGTTGAGATGTCAATCAACTAAGGAAATGTGGCAAACAATGAAACGCATCAGAGGGTACATTAATCACAGAAACAACATATCAAAACTGGAATGGTATCAGCATTTTAAACAGTTGTATACTGATAAAAACTACTCAAATAATACTTCTGAACATGTCACAGAATTATTTATACCAAACATGGATGCACATGAAAGTTCTCAAGAATCAGAACTGAATAAAAGAATAACCTCTTTTGAAATAACAAAGGTGATACGGGAAATGAAAAATAACAAAGCACCTGGACCAGATGGGCTGGCTGCAGAGTTGTACAAAGATAATGTTGATAACCTTCAGGACATGTTGGTAGTATTATTTAATGAAATCCTTAGTTGTGGAATATATCCTAAAAACTGGGCACAGGCAATCATTATTCCTCTTTACAAAAATGGTGACAGGTGTGATATTAATAACTATAGAGGAATTTCATTATTAAACTGTTTAGGGAAAATTTTCTGTAAAATATTAAATAACAGGTTGGTAAAATGGGCTGAAAGTGAGAACATACTTGTGGAGGAACAAGCAGGATTCAGGCGGAACCGTAGTACTACTGATAACATGTTTATTCTTATGACCACAATACAAAAATACAATACAAAACCACGAGGCAGAGTTTATGCATTATTTGTTGATTTTTCCAGGGCTTTCGACAGCACTAGACATAATTTATTGATGTGTGTTTTACAAAAAAGTGGTGTAACAGGAAACTTTCTGAAAATTATCAATTCAATGTATACTCAACTACAATCATGTGTTTTATCAGAAACAGGCCTGTCTGATTACTTTCAATGTGAGATTGGGACCAGACAAGGGTGTATGATCAGTCCCACTCTCTTTATTATTTTTATGAATGAACTATACAATCTGATTCATGAATCTGGGCAGCAAGGTATATCTTTAACAGAAGATGCATCAAATCTCCATATGCTTATGTATGCGGATGATATTGTTCTGTTGGCAGACACAGTGGGGAATCTCCAAAAGCACATAAATACTTTAGAATGTTTCTGTCAAACATTTAAAATGAACTTGAATCTAGGAAAAACAAAGGTGGTTGTATTTAGGAATGGTGGGAAGTTGAGAAAATGTGAGAAATGGAAATTTATGAATTGTAATATCGAAACTATTAGTTCTTATAAATATCTTGGTACAATTTTCTCTAGTTTTGCTAAATGGTCTAAATGTCACAAATACCAGGCAAATCAAGCACAGAAAGCAATAGGTTTAATAAAGAAATATTCTAATAATTATAAATCTACATCAATCTCTCAACTATTTCATATCTTTGATACAATGGTAATGCCTGTACTGACATATGGAAGTGAAATATGGGGAGGAGGTAAATGTAATGATATAGAAAGAGTACAAACTAAATTTTGCAAGTTTCTGCTTAAGCTGAATTCATCAGCACCAAACGCTGCTGTCTTGGGTGAATGTGGAAGACTTCCAGTTAAATTATATTGTATTATAAAATTGATAAAATATTGGATAAAAATATTACACATGCCAGACAGTAGGCTTGTGAAGCAAGCTTACTACTGTTTGTATCAGTTGGATGCAGTTGGCCGAAGAAATTGGGCAACACAGGTGAAAAATTTAATTTATTCATATGGATTTGGTTATATTTGGATTGTCCAAGATGTTGGTGATGTTGATGTATTCCTCAAAGTATTTGAACAGCGAGCTCATGATATTTGTTTACAAGAATGGCAGCAACAAATGACAAAAAATAAAAGGTTACAAACTTATATACAATATAAATCCTTACTAGAAACTGAAAAATATCTGTCTTGTGTGCCAAATGTGAAACACAGGCAGAGTTTAACTAGATTAAGATGCTCACTCCATGATCTTGAAATAGAGACTGGTAGAAGGCATAAAATCTCTGAATCAGAACGTATATGTATCTTTTGTTTTAACCAAGGAATAAGTGTTATTGAAGATGAATTTCATTTTATAATGGAATGTAATTTATATGCATGTTTAAGGAGAAAGTTTTTAATTGAATATATTGTTGGAAGAAACAAAGAAAATTTTATTCATCTTATGTCATGCAAAAATGTCTATGCTTTGAATAACTTGGCAATGTATATACACTACTCTTTCAGAAAAAGAGACCTGTATATTAACCAAGGATTAGGGTAACACTGTGCTAATATGAAAAACACTTGCTCAAATTTTAAAACTGAAATAATCTAGCCTTGAATGGTTACATGCACAAATCACTATCCAATAATAAGAACTCAAACTGAAAAATTATTATTTAAAAACATACTTCTGGTGATATATATTCACATCTATTTATTGTATGTTTCCTACATTTATAATGTAGTAGATTTGCTTTACAAATCTGCTACCTATTTGGGCTGTTATATAATAATCCTTGAGTCTCATGTTTCTTATTTACTTCATAAGTGGTTAGAGATGAATGGAGTTGATACACTTATCTCATTATAGATGGCAGCACTTACATTACCAAGCAGTTTCAGCATGTGTTGATAAAATGTCATATGTCATTGTAAAGAGTTCATAAATTGTTTTCAGTACGCGTAACAATGTTATTTCCATTTACTGGTGTATTGTAAGTCTTACACACGGATATACGAACTGTTGGAATTTCTTCTTCTTATTTTTTTTGTTTTATTTGTTTTGTGACAAGCTGTTATATAAAATTGTAATATTAGTTGATTTATAATGCATGTGTATCTCCAAAATTAAGATAAAGTCTAATTGATACACTTATCTGATGGTAGATGGCAGCACTTACACTGCCTTGCGATTTCAGCGTCTTTGTTTGTATTCCGCCCTGTACATGTGTGTTAGCTAAGAGTTCATTGTTATCCAGGACACGTTATATTGTTTTTCATTTATTCATATATGTAAGCCTTACACACACATTTGCAAACTGTTGGAATATTTTTAAAACTATTTTTATTTATTACCTTCTTGTACCAATTTATTTCAGTTGACTTTTAACGCATGTGCATCGCCAAGGTTAAGCACCACAAATTATCATGTTAAGTGATGTTATGTTGATTTTATGGTTCTATGGGCCGGAGGCCTTTATACTTGAATAAACTATTTATTATTATTATTATTATTATATTCTATAAGGGTTTTCATATTCACAAACAACGAAAACACTTTTAATGTGTTACTTATTATGCATGAAACCTTTCTACCACCTATTTCGCTGATCAGCAAACTGGGCAATCGCTCATCGGCAATGCTTTACGTACTTCTTGACTATGATTCCTGTCATCTGTGATTCTCTATAATGGTTATATTGAAGGTTCTCAGTTGTTTTACTTATACCCTGTGAAACCGAGTGATTGCCAATGCATCGCCCATACCAGGCTACTTCATACAACTTTAAAATATCAGTGCCCCACTGACCACTCGGAGATATTAGCTAACAGTAGGGGGCGCTGCAGTAATTTGTTGTCAGGTGTTCACTGGCCAGGTGACTGAGGTGAGATAAATAGGTGAGATATACACTTAGTATGAATGTATATAAAATTTGAATTTATCAAAAATAAAAAATGTTAAATGTATATAGCCATATTAAAAGACTGATTATCCTCTTATTTTTATTAAGAACTGTACGTATAGCCTAAGGATTCTTTCACTCATCATGTACAATATAATCGTTCCTTAAAAACTTTCACAAGTTTCTTTTCATCCCTCTTATATTTCCTTTTTTTTGCATTTAACAAGTTGGTCACCAGAATCTTTTTCAATACCGTTATATAGATGATCTGATCGATTATAACTCGATGTTGATAGATTACTCCTGTTATAATCCCACATATATATATATTATATTTTTTATATATATATATATATATATATATATATATATATATATATATATATATATATATATATATATATATATATATTTGTTGAAGTAGTCAAAGAATAACCACACAAAAAATATTATCGGTATTTATTTTTATTTCATTTTATAACAGGACATTTCCATTATTTTGTAAAAATGTCCGCATATCTATTGCTTTAACATCGTTACTTATATATTTCTAAAAAATGATTGGAATAGGAATGCTTTTCATAGTTTTGGAAAACAGCATACACTATCAACATAAATATACTGAGTACTAGAAAGGTTGAAGGAGTAATTACTTTTAATTACAACACTATAATAAATCATCACCGTTTCTTTTTTAACTTTTAAGGGTAGTGAATGCCGATAAACGGTGTTAAAACAATAAGGTAACAGGATGGATGTAACATCTAAACTTTACAATGGCATTGTTATTCAAAACTTCATCGTTTTTATAGGGTGTTAGCCTGTTAGGTATTATAAAATATTAAACTTTTAAAATATTTATTATAAAAGTAGTCTGCATGCTTTAAGTAATAAACTTGCCAATGATTTCATTTATTTTACTTCAACACAGTTCTTCTTCTTTAACACCGTTATATGTTGAAATAGGCATAATTTCAAGAAATAAATAAAATGACTTAAAAACATTTTAGAAAATGATTTTATCGCCAACATTTTTATTGACCAAGGAAGATTGCTATAAATTTCCCATCTATTTATTGCATTATACCTTCTGTGGGTTGCAGTTTTATTTTGTTTCAGGATATAATCGGAACACATTAAAATTAAAAATACGCAGTTTACAAGGTTAAAATATATTTTTATTATACAATACATCGTACAAGTGAACCTTCCATATTTTTTCTAAATAAATTATGCGGGACCGCGCAAGTCACAGTGTTGAAATTGATGATACACTTATAGGGCATTAAATTAGCCGAAACTATAATTCAACATGAAGTACCTGCTCTGCTGAAAGAAATTTTATATACTAGTAGTTTACATTTTTATTGCCACAATAGACTCCATAAAATAAATATTTAGATGTTATTTTTCAGATGCTGTATACCTGCTGAAATGGGAAGTTTTTCGTAGAAAGACCCTTCCATTAAATTGTATATCCTTTGATGGTTACTTTAGGAAAACGACTCAATGTGTCTTCTTCTAAATAATTTATGATTGCCCTCTCACTTTTGTCTGATAAAAAAACACGTTGTCTTACCAGTTCCTATAAAGGCCTCCTTTTAAATCAATTTTTTTTTTAAAATCAACAATATTACCGATTCCAAAAAAGTCCACAGTCCACAATATTTTGCTGTTGGTTCATTAGTGGCATTTTCACTTAAATATATGTGCAAGATATTGTTAATAAATTAAATTTTTTAAATTCATTCAAACTTAATTTTAATCTCAGCTATTTTTATCACCTGGCCGGTGAAAATCTACCAGCAAATTACTGCAGCGCCCCCTACTGTTAGCTAATGTCTCCTGTGGGGAACGGATTTTTGTAAATTGTATGTCATTGTGGTACGATGTTTAGTCAGTCATTCGGTTTTCACAGGAAATAATTAAGTAAAACAACTGAGAGGCTTATATGTTACCATTATAGAGAATCACAGATGACAGGTATCATAGTCATAAATACGTAAGTCATTGCCGATGAGCACTAAATCAGCGTCAAGGCTCAAGCGATTGCGCAGTTTGCTGATCAGCGAAATAGGTGGTAGAAAGGTTTCATGCATAATAAGTAACACATTAAAAGTGTTTTCGTTGTTTGTGAATGAAACACTTATAGAATATGTATCTTTAAATCATATTTAATCACACAATAGTCGGAGGTTGTTATATGGGCGCTAATTTGTCTAAAATAAATGCCTGGATTGAAAGGTTCCTAATCAGCGCCGCTGATCAGCGAAATAGTAACTGGCAGGTAACTTGCGTTTCATGTATAATTATGAACACACAAAAAATGCATAAATTTGTTAATACGTATACTGAAAAGAAAGGTGTCTATTAATCATATTTAAACACAAAATAGGCGGAGGTTGCTATATTGGAGATAATTTGCCTCAAATAAATGCTTTAATTGAAAGGTGGCTGATCAGCGCGCTGATCAGCGTTTTATACTGCAGACCGCTGATCAGCGCGCTGATCAGCGCATTATACCCTCCCAGAGAGAGAGGCTCTCTGGTAATTACTGCCTGACCCAGCCTGACCCAGACAATAATAGAGGCAGTGGCTAGGTCAGAAGTTGAACCTGTTATATAATACTGCCCAAGCACACATTTCACTGACTTGATATAACAGTCAAGACATGGTGCTTGAAAACTTGAATGACATCTACAGTTTTGATCAACTGGTTTCTAATTTCAGATTTTAACAGATGAAATGCTTATGTGTACATGCTGTGAAAATTAAATCCATAACACTAACACTAGTAACAGGAAATAAATGTCCACTGTAAGTCATGTTAACTATCATGCATGCTTTTTACAAAGGAGTTAACTGTTATTCAATAATTTCAGGTTGCCCATAGCCAAAAGTACCACTAGCAAAAATGATATGAGAGTTAAACTATTCATTAGTTGGAATTATTGGGCAAAATATAATTTAAATTAAAAAATATTAACAGTAACATTTGAAAAGATTTCTTTTAATAATTGAAATAAATGATTAAAATAAAATTATAAAATATATTCATGAATGAATAAATGAATACATTTTGAAAGTATATTTTCTCAAATTCTTTCTTTTTACCTGTATTAGTATTTGTATTAATTTTCATTATTGAACTATTGAATTTTTTAAAATCATATTTGAATACAATTATTAAGTATTCACTCAAGGTCTCATATTTATTCAGTTTCAGTCGAACGACACTGTAGAGAATCCAGAATATACAAAGTTCACAAATTTTAATAATGATTGTAACTACCTGGTTTTATGGCTTAAATTTATAAAAAAAATATTATATTCATTTTGAATACTTTCACATCACTGTCAAGACACTTATGACTATTATTAACATTATAGACATCATAATGAGAACTAGCTTTAAGACCTGATATTTTTATCACATTTTTTTTTAAATTTTATTTTTTTAAATTTGTATCAGAAAAAAATGAAAATAATCTCTGCTACGAAACTAATACATGTGTTCAAAATAACCCAAGGATCAAAACAAACCAATATTTTATACAAGGAGCAAACTGGAGTTGGGAATGTTTAACTTTATTAACTGAAATAAAGTTATCAGAAATATAAATTATGATTATTTACCCAGTATCATGTAACAGCTGATACAGCCATGAGTCTGAATGTTATTATTCAAACATATTGACATCTTTAATGAGCACTTGTCTGAGCATTTTTTTTTTAATTTTTGACATATTTCATTTTTTTTAATTTTGTAATAAGAAAAACCCCAACAAATTAAACACCTGGAAAAGACCAAGAAATTTAGAATATTTAATATGATCAAATGCATTCTTGTCTATCATTAACTTGCTTCACATAGTCCCTTATAGTAAACAACAATTTTACTTAATTATTCAATTTTCATTTTTATGATTGAAATTAAAAAATACCCAATGGTGATTGCACGGTGTCATTTGAAATATATTTTCAGCAATCCATGAAAGATCCATAAAACATCAGTAATTGCAAGGTCCCTGTTACTCATTAACCATAAAATTCCTTTTCCATTTATTTTTCTTAAAGTTGTTATTGTAAACCAATAATTTTTTTAAAATTATTGTTTACTGTTATGTTTTTGGCCAAACAATTACAAGAGGAGGGGGGTTGAATAGCTATATCCAGCTGAGGCCACCCAAGAGCTGGTTGGCTGCAGTATATGCCTTGCTTCAAGCATGAAAGGTCAATATGGGGACATATAGAGAGGCAGCCTAGGTGTGACATGGTCTCTTAAAAAAATGTAATAAAAGCTACAGTTTTTGTCAATTCCTTTCAAATTTCAGAATTTAGAAGTTGAAATCCTTACGTGTGCATGATATGAAAATTAAACCAACAGTACTTACAGGGAAAAAACCTGCCATGCCCAAAGTTGGGCAAAATTTTAGGTACTGATTTCATATTTATGCGAATAACTTATAAAATTTGAAAAATGCAGATCTAATTATTGGTATACAATTGAATCTTGGTTAAATGGAGTTTTATCTCTGAAAAGAAGTCTCTAGCTTCAGCCATTCTTATGTTAAGTGTGTAAATATATTTCTTGATTTTTTTATGAGGTGCATTATGTTCTGGCCCATAACCTCAACAAATTACGCAATACTGACCTAACTTTTGGTATGTACATAAAACATGTATGGAAGAATATGCATATTCACTATGATCAAAATCAGATCAGTGGTTTTGATATTAAGCAGTCTTATATTGTAACAATGGTTTTTTTATGGAAAATGGAGGTTTTTCCTTAATATCTTGAAGGAACAAAGTCCTAATGACCCAATTTTCTGTATGGTAGGAGATTTTGGCGACATCTAACTGTATGCCAAATTTTGGATGCACAGGCGGACAGCCGACGGACAAAGGACCACGACTATAGCTCAGATGACTTATAGTCAGCTGAGCTAATGACTCAATTTAGTCTCCATAATTCAGCCAAAAATCATTCATGTGGAACCATTAATGACAATTATTAAAGGAATTATTGTAGGGATTATTCTTGTAAAATATTTAACAAACTGGCTTCAGTGGCATCAGTCGAAAAATGTTTTGCAGGTTTATAACTCATATAGGAAGATACAGCAAACTGGCTAAGTTCGGCTTCCTGTAACTCAGCCAAAAAGCACTGAACCAAAACCATTTGAACAAACTTGAATTATCAACATCTAAGAATAATTAATGTGTGAGATTTAAGAATTTGGCCCAGTGGTTTTTGAGAAGAAGATCTTTGTAGCCACTGAGCTTGAATTGGCTGTCATGGCATATGACTTAATTCAGCTTCCCATAACTTAGCCAAAAATCACTGAACAGAGACCATTTGAACAAACTTCAGAGAGCACTACCCTAGGATCATTTCTGTGCGATATTAAACATTTTGGCCATATGGTTTCAGAGAAGAAGTTTTTTTGTAGCCCTCAGTGTGATACAGGCACTGATGACCCCATAAAAAAAAAGGATGATGCAGGTGGCGCAATGAATACCTCAATTTCAGATAAGACCTATGTGACCAACATTGGCATAAAATTTGGTGATGCTAGCTCCTGCCATTTTTGAGATAGCTATGGTAAACATACAGACGACTCAGGAAGCCGCAATACCGCATAAGCTCACAGGTTCACTAAAAATTACATGGTTCATAAATGGTATACAACCCTCAGGGAAAGAACATCAGATGAAGGACATGATTCATTAAAGATGTGGTGTCCCATATGAGGATAAGTACTGAATGTAAAGGACCTGGTCGACTAAGGGTGTACCATCCAAGATAAGTACTGTACATAGAGGACCTGGTCTATCAATGGTGTACCATCCAAAATAAGTACTTTACATAAAGGACCTGGTCTATTAATGATGTACCATCCAAAATAAGTACTGTACATAAAGGACCTGGTCTATTAATGGTGTACTATCCAAGATAAGTACTGTACTTAAAGGACCTGGTTTACTAATGGTGTACTATCCATGATAAGTACTGTACATAAAGGACCTGGTCTACTAATGGTGTACTATCCATGATAAGTACTGTACATAAAGGACCTGGTCTACTAATGGTGTACTATCCATGATAAGTACTGTACATAAAGGACCTGGTCTACTAATGGTGTACTATCCATGATAAGTACTGTACTTAAAGGACCTGGTCTACTAATGGTGTACTATCCATGATAAGTACTGTACATAAAGGACCTGGTCTACTAATGGTGTACTATCCATGATAAGTACTGTACTTAAAGGACCTGGTCTACTAATGGTGTACTATCCATGATAAGTACTGTACATAAAGGACCTGGTCTACTAATTGTGTACTATCCATGATAAGTACTGTACTTAAAGGACCTGGTCTATACTAATGGTGTACTATCCAAGATAAGTACTGTACTTAAAGGACCTGGTCTACTAATGGTGTACTATCCATGATAAGTACTGTACATAAAGGACCTGGTCTACTAATGGTGTACTATCCATGATAAGTACTGTACATAAAGGACCTGGTCTACTAATGGTATACTATCCATGATAAGTACTGTACATAAAGGACCTGGTCTACTAATGGTGTACTATCCATGATAAGTACTGTACATAAAGGACCTGGTCTACTAATGGTGTACTATCCATGATAAGTACTGTACATAAAGGACCTGGTCTACTAATGGTATACTATCCATGATAAGTACTGTACATAAAGGACCTGGTCTACTAATTGTGTACTATCCATGATAAGTACTGTACTTAAAGGACCTGGTCTATACTAATGGTGTACTATCCAAGATAAGTACTGTACTTAAAGGACCTGGTCTACTAATGGTGTACTATCCATGATAAGTACTGTACATAAAGGACCTGGTCTACTAATGGTGTACTATCCATGATAAGTACTGTACTTAAAGGACCTGGTCTACTAATGGTGTACTATCCATGATAAGTACTGTACATAAAGGACCTGGTCTACTAATGGTGTACTATCCATGATAAGTACTGTACTTAAAGGACCTGGTCTACTAATGGTGTACTATCCATGATAAGTACTGTACATAAAGGACCTGGTCTACTAATTGTGTACTATCCATGATAAGTACTGTACTTAAAGGACCTGGTCTATACTAATGGTGTACTATCCAAGATAAGTACTGTACTTAAAGGACCTGGTCTACTAATGGTGTACTATCCATGATAAGTACTGTACATAAAGGACCTGGTCTACTAATGGTGTACTATCCATGATAAGTACTGTACATAAAGGACCTGGTCTACTAATGGTATACTATCCATGATAAGTACTGTACATAAAGGACCTGGTCTACTAATGGTGTACTATCCATGATAAGTACTGTACATAAAGGACCTGGTCTACTAATGGTGTACTATCCATGATAAGTACTGTACATAAAGGACCTGGTCTACTAATGGTGTACAATCCAAAATAAGTACTGTACATAAAGGACCTGGTCTATTAATGATGTACCATCCAAAATAAGTACTGTACATAAAGGACCTGGTCTATTAATGATGTACTATCCAAGATAATTACTGTACTTAAAGGACCTGGTCTACTAATGGTGTACTATCCATGATAAGTACTGTACATAAAGGACCTGGTCTATTTATGGTGTACTATCAATGATAAGTAACGTACATAAAGGACCTGTTTTATTAATGGTGTATCATACCAGGATAAGTTCTGTGCATAAAGGGACAAAGTCCATTAATGGTGTATCATACCAGGATAATTTCTGTGCATAAAGGGACAAAGTCCATTAATGGTGTATCATACCAGGATCAGTTCTGCACATAAAGCGAGAAAGTCCATTTATGGTGTATCATACCATGATAAGTTCTGTGCATAAAGGGACAAAGTCCATTAATGGTGTATCATACCAGGATAAGTTCTGTGCATAAAGGGACGAAGTCCATTAATGGTGTATCATACCAGGATAAGTTCTGCGCATAAAGGGACAAAGTCCATTAATGGTGTATCATACCAGGATAAGTTCACCGCATAAAGGGACAAAGTCCATTAATGGTGTATCATACCAGGATAAGTTCTGTGCATAAAGGGACAAAGTCCATTAATGGTGTATCATACCAGGATAAGTTCTGCGCATCAAGGGACAAAGTCCATTAATGGTGTATCATACCAGGATAAGTTCTGTGCATAAAGGGACAAAGTCCATTAATGGTGTATCATACCAGGATAAGTTCTGTGCATAAAGGGACAAAGTCCATTTATGGTGATTCATACCAGGATAAGTTCTGTGCATAAAGGGACAAAGTCCATTAATGGTGTGCCACTTGGATGGTTAAGGTAAGTGCTGACATGCTGTGTTTATTCTATTCACCTCTAGTGTTAGTGATGAAGCCTCAGAGTTCTGTGGTGTTGTCCTGCTACTGTCACAGTCAGTGCTGACCTCCTGTTGCTGGTCAGTCCCCTCTGTCTGTGTGCTGTACTCCTGTTGCTGGTCAGTCCCCTCTGTCTGTGTGCTGTACTCCTGGTCAATGTTGTTTGAGACATCTACTAACGTTGCACTGTTTTCAGTGCTGCTGGGCGCAAATGCACACAGATTTGAGTCTGACTGGGACTCCTTGACACACATGGTGTCATTCTGCAAAAACAGTTAACAACAATAATAAGTGAAAACAAATATATATATAGGAGATCCTGAACCAGACTCCTGCTGCTGGTATGTTATATAGTAATGTCACCTCAGTGACAAGCATCCATGCTGGTACTGTGTATTTGACCATGCAGTTGATCTCTTTCTGATAGTTAAAAATCACTGTGGAAGAAATGTTTAAAATAAAATGCAAGATACTCCTGAATATTGAGATTTTGTAAGAAATCTGAAATCTTTAATTGAATTTTAATCATGGTCAGCTTCCATGTGTTTAAACATATTATTATATAAATACTTTATATAATGTATGGAGATATGTAGTTTACAGGTAGTGAATGACAGTGAATTTTAATATTACTGCTTTGTGGTACAGCAGAACATGGACAACTAGATGTGATAGGACAATGGTCCTCAGAGGGCTCAGCATTTCTGATAGTGCAGGACTAGTTTACATGTGGGTGAAAAATTAAGTTTAATTTGGAAAATTTGACAAACAAAAACAGGTTTTTATCCATATGCATGAGGGAAAAAATCCTACCGGATCAAACAATATTAAAGAAGATATGTCTGAAATAATGTGTGCAACATAAAACTAGAATACGGGTAGTCGACAAGCGACTACTTGTATCCGCCTAAATCAGAGTGGAACGGGTGAAGTGTTGCATATTAGCATGGATGTCTGCAGCCAAATTGTGTATGTAGGTTGCGCTACCTACCAAAAAATCCAGAAAGCTCTATACACATGCAAAACTTTGGCCCAATCGGTCAAACGGTTCCCAAGATATGAGCTTGGATATCTGCTGCATAAACTAGAATGCAGGTGGCGCCACCTGTCATAAAATCAAGAGAGCTGTCGGGGATGTATAAACTTGCAAAATTTTAGGCAGATATGTCAAACCACTGCCGAGATATGAGTGATTTTATCCCATGGCAGACAAACAGATGGGAGCTGTGCAAACATGGCTGCAGGTGGCGCCACCAGTTTTGCGTATGATAAAGAGCTATGTGAGATTTATACACATGCAAAATTTTGGCCCAATCGGTCAAACGGTTCCCTAGAAATGAGCTTGGATGTCTGCAGCGTAAACTTGATTGTAGGTGGCGCCACCTGTCATAAAATCAGAAAAGCATACCGAATTTCAGGTGAATCAGTCAAACCACTGCAGAAATAGGAGTGATTTTAACCCAAGGCAGACGAACAGATGGACACTGTGCAAACATGGTTGCAGGTGGTGCCACCATTTTCGGTGTATGTTATAAAGCTCTCCAAGGGCTACATTTGTGCAAAAAAATTTTTCTGATCGGTCAAACGGTTCCTGAGATATGAGCTTGGATGTCTGCAGCGTATACGTGAATGTAGGTGGCGCCACCTGTCATAAAATCAGAAAAGCTATCCAGGATGTATACGCATGCCAAATTTCAGGTGAATTAGTCAAGTCACTGCAGAGATATGAGTGATTTTACCCCAAGGCAGACAAACAGATGGACACTGTGCAAACATGGTTGCAGGTAGCGCCACCATTTTTGGTGTATGTTATAAAGCTCTCCAAGGGCTACATTTGTGCAAAAGAATTTTCCTGATCGGTCAAACGGTTCCCGAGATATGAGCTTTGATGTCTGCAGCGTAAACGTGAATGTAGGTGGCGCCACCTGTCATAAAATCAGAAAAGCTATCCAGGATGTATACGCATGCCCAATTTAAGGTGAATTAGTCTAGTCACTGCAGAGATATGAGTGATTTTAACCCAAGGCAGACGAACAGATGGACACTGTGCAAACATGGTTGCAGGTGGCACCACCATTTTTGGTGTATGTTATAATGCTCTCCAAGGGCTACATTTGTGCAAAAGAATTTTCCTGATCGGTCAAACGGTTCCCGAGATATGAGCTTGGATGTCTGCAGCGTAAACATGAATGTAGGTGGCGCCACCTGTCATAAAATCAGAAAAGCTATCCAGGATGTTTCTATGCATGCCCAATTTCAGGTGAATTAGTCAAGTCACTGCAGAGATATGAGTGATTTTAACCCAAGGCAGACGAACAGATGGACACTGTGCAAACATGGTTGCAGGTGGCGCCACCATTTTTGGTGTATGTTATAAAGCTCTCCGAGGGCTACATTTGTGCAAAAAAATTTTCCTGATCGGTCAAACGGTTCCCGAGATATGTGGGTTTATGTGTGGAAACAGACGCACAAACGGACGCAGAGCGCAAAGGAAAGGTCAGAGGTCAAAACAAAATCGGGGCGCAGCAGTTCACATGTGACCCGAACATAATCCCAGGTTTCGGAAAATTCCGCCCAGCGGTTACGCAGGAGTTCTCCGGACACCTACGCGGCGGCGGCCAGCTGAAAACATAGCATCCGCAAAACTCTGTTTTGGCGGATACAATCACTGAATGTAATCTGTTGGCCATATTAATTTTGAGCAAGTCTGTAATTCAATTGGTCTGGAGCTCCCATAGTCACCTATGATCCCGGTGAAATTGGGAAAGCTGCAGTAGGTTGTTGTTGAGTTATCGCGTGTGAAAGAAAATCAGTGTTGGGGCTGTGGCAGCCATATTTCAACTCCAACAGGTCTGTAATTCAACAGGTCTGTAGCCCTCATAGGTACTAATCATCCCTGTGAATTTGGGAAAGCTGCTGTAGGTTGTTGTTGAGTTATCATGCACGAAAGAAAAACAGCAATCTGGCGGTGGCAGCCACATTGGAATTCTGACAGGTCTGTTATTCAATAGGTCTGGAGCCCTCATAAGTACCAATCATCCCTGTGTATTTGGGAAAGCTGCAGTAGGTTGTTGTTGAGCTATCGCGCGCAAAAGAAAAACAGCGATCTGGCTCTGGCTGCCATATTGGAATTCCAACGGGTCTGAAATTTAACAGGGCTGGAGCCCTCATAGGTACCAATCATCCTTGTGAATTTGGGAAAGCGGCAGAAGGTTGTCGTTGAGTTATGGCGGGCGAAAGAAATTCAGAGATCTGGCTGTGGTGGCCATATTGGAATTCTGACAGGTCTGTAATTCAATAGGTCTGTTGTCCTCATAGGTACCAATAATTCCTGTGAAATTGGGAAAGCTGCAGGAGGTTGTTGTTGAGTTATAGCGCGCAAAAGAAAAACAGCGGTCTGGCTGTGGCAGCCATAATGGAATTCCAACAGGTCTGTAATTATATCGGTCTGGAGCCCTCATAGGTACCAATTATCCCTGTTAAATTGGGAAAGCTGCATAAGTTATTGTTGAGTTATCGTGTGCAAAAGTAAGTGTCAATGACGGAAGAACGGATGGACGGAAGGACGGACTGACACAGTGATCACTATAGGGCACCGCTTGTCAAGCAGGGCCCTAATTATTCAAAGTCGACAATAAAATAGCCAAAAAATGTTTTGCCTCACTAGCTAGAAAATTTTCCCATTATACAGTTTTATAGTAAGAAATTATAGGGAGTGAAAAGAAAATTACTTTTGGTAAAGCAGGATATAACAATTTTGTGTGATATTTCATAAACTATAAATAATGTCACAACTTTTTAGGCCGTTGTGCCTAAAACTAGACTCCACGAGGAAAAGAGGCATTCTTTCATTTTAATTTACCATTATTCTGCAGTAACCATGTTTATGTAATTTTGGGCTAGATTTGTAAAATGTAAAATACAGAGACGCATTTTGCTATCTCAGTCATTTTTCACAATAGACAAGTCTAGTTTTGAGTTTCTGGTAATATTTGACAAGTTTTCATAGACACATTTGTATATCCAGTCAAACCTTGTCACATTTGGCATCAAACGAAAATAAGCGTGATTTCATGAACATGCTAATAACTCAGTTACTTTTCATACTAGAGAGCCCTAGTTTTCAGGTCAGGTAGGATTCGATAAACTCTCAGTGACTCTTAACATTTGGCATCAAATGAGAATAAAAAAGATTTCATGAAAATGTTTTTAACTTGGTCACTTTTTAGAAAGGTTAATTTTTTGGTTTGGGTAACATTCAATGATCTTTCAGTGTTCCAAACTGTAAGTCTCATCAAATCTCAACTTTTATTTTCAGTGGAAAAAAGTCCCAGTGACCCAGTTTCAGGTTTGGTAAGAGAACTGTATGTTGAATTTTAGATTTGTAGATCAAACGGTTTCTGAACTTGCTGGCTGATGGATGATGGACGTTGGACCATTGCTATAGCTCAGATGACTTATAGTCGGCTGAGCTAAAAATAACAATTAATTTCACTGAAAATACTTAACCAATTCATATTTTTTTCAGGTATCTACCTAATTTAAACAATAGTTTTCCCCAATTTTGTCTGGGGTCTGACGGCCAGAATTTCAGCTATTTCTGTATCTTTTGCATGTAATATCAATGGTGGCATATTGATTAGCAATGCGATTTCAAATCAGATACTGTAATTTGCGTAAGGTGATCAAAATGGGTGGGGAACCAATGTCCAAGGTTTCATCTTTCAAATATATACTACTTTATATATTTATTTAAATATTTTATTTACTGTATTTTCTTATTTGCCATTGATTTTTATTTTACAATTTGTTTATTACCATAATTTTCATTTCCTCTTCCCCTGCAAAGAAAAATCTAATATGGAAGTTATTCATACAATTATTGCACTCACATACAAAGACAAAAATAATGACCGTCGTCTAAAAATCTGCACGAGCACCATAACTGGGTCACTTGGAATGGCTCCAGTCGACATGGAAATAACCATGCTTCTGATGGGAGATTTCCAGATATACTTTTTCAGAGGTAAGTATGGCCAGGGTAGGGTGTGGCTTCAAATAGACATGCAGGCGCCAATCGCAGATAATATGGTGGTCATTAAATAATCATAAGAACTGTCAGTAACTAGAACATCAGCAGAAGCTGACAAAAGCCCTCAGCCAAAAGAAAAGTGTTTATAGGTGGAAACTGTTACAAGTATGAAATATTTGTTCTCACATGGATGTATATCTGTACATGTCTAAGTTATATAAATTTAAACTGGAGAAGTATGTAGTGCTTTTGCAAGTATGACCGATCACATGCAGGACTTAGAGATCATCAAGACATATCATTATACCATGTTTCATAACAATCCACTCACTGGTTCCTGAAAAATAAGCTCCTAAGTTTTTATCTATTCTAAGCTACGTGACCTTGAAAAGTAGGTCAAGGTCACCCATCTTTGCACTTGACCAAGATTTTGTAAATATGCATCTGCACTGAAGAAATGAAGTTCCTGTGTTGAATATCTTTAGAGATATCCCACTCATAAGGCCAAAGTTGAAAAATCCAATAAAAATTCATTAAAAATCAGAAATTGTAGGTGGCGCCCCCAAATGTGTGCAGCAGGTACAGAGTACTGAACATCAGTCCCAATAATCATAGTAAGTTTTGTGAAAATACACCCAATGGTTCCTGAGAAATGAGCTCCTAAATTTTTTTCTAAGCTCTGTGACCTTGAAAATAGTTCAAGGTCATCCATCTTCGGACTTGACCAAGATATTGTTAATATGCATTAGCACTGAAGAAATAAAGTGCCTTTGTTGAATATCTTTGGAGATATCTCACTCACAAGACCAAAGCTGTAAAATCCTGTAAAAATTCATTAAAAATCAGAAATTGTAGGTGGCGCCCCCAAACTTATGCAGCAGGTACAGACCATCAGTCAAAATAATCACAGTAAGTTTTGTGAAAATCCAACCAATGGTTACTGAGAAATGAGCTTCTAAGTTTTTTTCTATTCTAAGCTCTGTTACCTTTGAAAGTAGGTCAAGGTCATCCATCTTGAACTTGACTGAGATTTTGTTAATATGCATCAGCACTGAAGAAATGAAGTTCCTGTGTTGAATATCTTTGGAGATATCTCACTCACAAGACCAAAGCTGAAAAATCCTGTAAAAATTCATTAAAAATCAGAAATTGTAGGTGGCACCCCCAAACTTGTGCAGCAGGTTCAGACCATCAGTCAAAATAATCATAGTAAGTTTGTGTGAAAATCCATTCAATGGTTTCTGAGAAATGAGCTCCTGTTTTTTTCTATTCTAAGCTCTGTGACCTTGAAAAATAGGTCAAGGTCACCCATCTTGGAACTTGACCGAGATTTTGTGGATATACAGCTTCACCGAAGAAATACAATTCCTACTGTGAATCCTTTTAGAGATATCCTGCTCACAAGGTAAATGTTAACGGACGCCGGACAGATGGACGAACAGCTTGGGTGACGACAATAGCCCATCAACCTAAGGGCTGAGGGCTAAAAAGCCAAGGAAAGCAGAATGATGAGGAGTAAACTAGTTAGAAAGATAGCAGACTGTAAAGGAAAGTGGAAGCCTGTAGCTCTAACAGCCTGTTAACAGAAACCTGGCAGGACCACTCTGCTGTGCTGTATAACTCAGCTTACATACAGAGCCGAGTTAACAAAAGAATATGTGGAATAAAGGCACAGAAAGTCAAATGTTCTCTTCTTCTAATCAACAAAGTCTATCTGACGTACCTGGAACTGGTCTTGAGTTTCTCTTCTCAGTGATGCTGTTGTGACAGGTCGTATAAACTTGAGGGTGACTGTGTTTGGTGCTTGTCTTAACAAGTTGACAGCCTCTTTATGGGTTAATCCCTGTAGGCTCATATCATTCACCTGGCATAAAAGTAAAACATAAATAATATAAAGATATCCACTGTTCAAATACAAGAATGTTGTCTCTAAAACAGGGTTTCCTAAAAATATCCCCTGATTATTCCCTGAGTTTTGGTATCATTTCAAGGGTATATCAACAGACAGGCCTTAATTTACCATTAAAACAACACAGATATGGTAGGGACATATTTTTAAAATGTATTTGCCAAGTTTTGTTCAAATTCTGCACGATTATAATGAAAGAGGTAACACAAATTCAGTTTAATGAAGCATTGTCTGATATAAAGTGCTCAGCAATAACTTTGCCATGACTGTAAATATGTCAGTCTCAAAATAACCATTAAATATTGGAAAAATTAACAATCAATATGTGTTTATATCTTTGATAAACTATTGTAAGTATGTTGACTTCACATAATCTTTGCAATATAATACATAATAATATACATATTAGTCTCTTAAATATTATTAACACTAACACTGTTGACAGCATTTGAAACTGAAAGTTCAGAAAGCACCAACATTCATATAAAATACAAATTGAATAGCAATTTAACATTTATGTACTAACAAAATGTCAAACCCATTAATTGAAAGACAAAACTTACTTACATGTTTACAAATGTAGACACTACCAGCATACAAGAATTTCTGAGATTAATGGAGAATAAACTAGAATACAGGTAGTTGACAAGCAACTATGTGTATCCACCGAAATCAGAGTAGGACAGGTGAAGTCAGGCATGGATTGAGTGGCAAGGGGAAATAGAGTGAAATGTGTTGCATATTAGCATGGATATCTGCCATGTAAAAATGATTGAAGGTGGTGCCAACTTTTATTTGAATGAGAAACTATCAAAGATGTATACATTATGTCATACGCAAAATTTCAGGTGGATAAGTCAAAGCAGTGCAGCGATATGAGTGATTTTAACCCTAGGCAGATGAACAGATGGACACCTTATAAAAATAGTTGTTAGTTGGGCAACTAACTTTGTATAAGCTGTAGAGATATGTAAGACCTATAGTCATGCAAAATTTCAGGCCTTTACTTCAAACCAGTTCTGAGATATTAGCATGCATGTCTGCAGCTTATATGTGAATGTAGGTGGCGCCACCCACTACAAAATTGACCAAGCTATCCAAGATGTATACATATGCAAAATTTTAGGAAGATAAGTCAACCCACTGTCGAGATAGGAGTGTTTTGATTCCACAGCAGACAAACAGATGGACGCTGTGCATAAATGGTTGCAGGTGACACCACTAGTTTTGTGTATGATGAAGAGCTATGTGAGATCTAAACACATGCTTAATTTCAGGATAAGCATTTCTGGTGATTTCATTTTCATTGACTGGTTTAAAACTAGAATATGGGCAGTCAACAAGCGACTTTGTGAAACAGCCAAATCAAAAAGGCATATACTGAAGTATGGAATGTCTCCGGACATGAGAGCCCTAAAATCTCTGACACCAGAGTTGTTAAATGTAATCCCTGACTTGATAATGGGACATTGGTAACTGAGATGAATGAGAATTATTTAGGATTTCATTTAACAAAAGAAGTACAGCCTGATGACAAGCAAAAAGGTTGTAGGTGGTGCCACTAGTCTTGCATATAAGATAAAGCAATGCATGATCTATGGTCATGCCAAATTTCAGGTCAATACTGAGATATGTGCATGGATGGAGGCTGCGTAAAAAACAATCATAGGTGATGCCACCAGTCTTGTGTTTGAGAAGGCTGTCCAAGAGATGTGCAAACTTTCAGACCTATCCGTCAAAAATCTCGTAACTGTAGGTGTTGTCACCATGCAGTCTTTGTGTATGGACATGCAAAATATCAGGCTTATACATCAAAACACTCCTCAGAATTGTGCAAGGATGTACATTACACAAAAACTAGGGACCAATGGGTAAGGGCTCTCAGCTGTTATATATGATCACAAAATATTTTGAAGAGGGGGTAGATAGATGCTGGTTTTGTGTGGTAATATAAGCTGTATTATGAGTTGATTGTGTTTAACTCAAGTTATGTAAGATTTTGACAGAATTCTTGGAGATAGGGAAGATACGGTGGCTCGTATAGGACATGCACAAAATTATTTTTATCTCGTTCCCACGAGATAGTATCTTGTTCCCACGCGTTAGTATCTCGTGGCCACGCGATAATTATCTTGTTCCCACGCGTTAGTATCTCGTGGCCACGCGATAATTATCTCGTTCCCACGCGTTAGTATCTCGTTCCCACGCGTTAGTATCTCGTGGCCACGCGATAATTATCTCGTTCCCACGCGTTAGTATCTCGTGGCCACGCGATAATTATCGCGTAGGAATGAGATAAATGTAGATAGATAATACAGTAAGACCTACATCTTAAATCCTTGAGGCATGCTTCTATACACTGGATGAAGACTATGGTCAATTATTTGCATGAACTTAGAGCGGACTTAATATGCTGAGACCTGAAATGATACAACGGGCACTCGTACAACACTCGTGGGCCATGTTTGTCTGGAGAATGTGTGAGCGGGGAAGGGGGGGGGGGGGGGGCTGGTTTTAGTAAAATATTTTTCATAATAAATATTCACAATATAAATTACCATTGGCGGCGAAACCAAATTTTCATTGGGGGCCCAATAGTATAACCAAATAGTATATATATATATATATATATATATATATATATATATATATATATATGTGTGTGTGTGTGTATGTATATATATATATGTGTATATATTATATATATATACTGGTATATATTATATATATATATTATATATACATATATATTATATATATATATTATTATTTATATATATATATGTATATATATATATATATTTATAAATAAGGGCCGTAGCCTGACACAAATGGCAGGGGGGGATTTGATGGGGTAATCCCCAACGGGGGTGGGGGGGGTGGTTGGGAGGGGGTCTCACCCTCCCAAGGTTTTGGAAAATTTGAAAAACTGTATGGGAACTACTGCATTCTGGTGCATTTTATTGGTCAATGCTTATTAAGTAAAACAGTACCTCCTTGTAGGGAGATCATTTGTTATTTGTCTGGCAATGGATTCATTTTCACACAAAATATCAACTTTTTTCACCACAAATCCCGGAGTCTGCGGCCCTGTATATATGGGACTCCGAGTACTGAGCAGAAGAGGATATATATATATATATATATATATATATATATATATATATATACATATATATGTGAGGGTGCAAATACCCAATAATAATAGAGTGGATGTTTTTATACCCATCATTATGTTGGGTAAAGAAAAAATTATGGGGGGGTTCGGCCCCCGCCCCCCAACGGTTTCGCTGCCTATGAATACATAACTGAAGTTTTATTGTTGAAAGAAAAATGTGAAGGGGAAGAATGAGCAAATTTCTCGTAAAAAGGTCTCCTTAACCCCTCCCCCGGTCATAATGAAGTGGCATGGCTGACTGAGACCTTTTGTTGTTAGCACAAACCGACATGTTGTTTACCCTGTTCAGTATACCCGAAATTAAATAACCCCAACCTTGGTCCTAAAAATAAGATTTTCTGGGAAGGTAAAATACAAACAAGTGTTTCAGTTTAATTCATGTTTGGTACACAAGGGTTTATATCACCCTTACCCTAAAACAAACTCAATACAGTTTTCCATGAACAAATAACAAGGGACCTATGGATCACGACGCTCAGCTGTTATATATGATAAAAAAATATTATTTAGAAATGAGGCACATGCTGGTTTTGTGTGGTAATAAATATAAGCTGTATTATGAGTTGTTGTTGTTTAGCTTATGTATGATTTTGATAGTACCTTTTGAGACAGGGAAGAGGATTGATTTCATTTATTTTATTAACAAATGGAGTACTATTGTCACACAGATTTTGACTTGGCCATATAACTTATAAGCAGAACATATAATATAAGTGTTTAACTATTTATTAAAAAAAATTACAAATATTGTCCCAAATATAATTTTTATAAAAAGTAATAAGAGAATCATATGATTTTTTTAAATGAAATATAACTGATATGATTATTAAAATAATATTAAAGAATATATTCATGAATGCATTCATGAATACATTTTGAAAGTATTTGCACGAGTATTCATATACTTTCATTTTTACCTGAATTCCTATTCTTTATGCAAGAAATTTTATAATGGAGTACATAATCATATTCGTATTTAAATACAATTACAAAGTATTCGCACCATGTCTGGTATTTATTCAGTTTCACCAACCAATGATGTTGAGAATCCAGAATATACAAAATTCACACATTTAAATAATGATCATAAGTACCTGGTTTTATGGCTTTTATTTATATTAAAAAATAACTGTAAAAAATTCATTTTGGACTAATTTCACATCAATGTACACACTAGACACAGTAGGAAGATTAATAGATTAATAGATTAATATTATCAACTGCATCTTTGTCTATCATTAATTTCCTTCATATGATCCCTAATGATTAGTAATGAATAATATGATTTACTTCTTTATCATTAAAATTGAACTGAAAAATGCCATAGGTGACTGCATGGTGTTATTTGGAATATGTGACATTCTACCCATCGATACAAAATTCTTATATCATCAGTAACTGCAAGTTAATTTCCTGTTATTATAAACTAACAAATTCCTTTTCTATTTTTCTTTAATTTGTTATTAAAAACCAATAAAAATTTATTAATTTATTGTTTATTGTTATGTTGTTGGTTAAAACTACTAGATGAGTTGGGTTGGACACCTGGATCAACTGTGGCTGGCCATAAGCTGCCTGGATTCCTGTATGCCTCGCCTCAAGCGTGCATAATTTGATGAAAGGTCAACAAGGTCAACATACAGGTGACTCAAGAGGGGCTTGAGAGAGCCAAAGTCTGACAGGGTCTCATAAAAAACATTAATAAAATTTCTTTCAGCTTTCTAAACTAAAAAGCTGAAATCCTAATGTGTGCATGATATGAAAATTATATCAACAGTGCTCACAGGACACAAACGTGCCATGGTCACAGTTGGGCAAAATTTAAGGTACTAATTTTATATTTATACTAATAACTTATAAAATTTGAAAAATTCAGAACTAATTTTGGGTATTCAATTGAATCTTGATTAAATAATGTTACATCCCTGACAAAAAAATCTCTGGCTTCAGCAATGCCCTTGTTAAGGGAGTAAATAAATTTCTTGATTTTTTACAAAGTGCATTATGTTTGGGCCCATAACTTAAAACAATTACGCAATACTGACATCATTCTGGCATGTGCATAGAGAATGAAAAATATGTATATTATTTATGATTAAAGTCAGATCAGTGGTTTTGATATTAGGCAGTCTTGAAGTGTGACAATGGGTTTTTAATGGAAAAATGAAGTTTTTCATTTATATCTTGAAGGTATTAAGTCCTAGTGACCAAATTCTTGGCATGGTAGGGGATTTTGGAGACATCTAACTGTATGCCGAATTTAAGGAACTAAGAGCTGAAGCTGGGGAGCTGAGCTCTTGCAAACTGCATAACACTAGCTTGATGTAAACAATATGTTACATGGTGCTTGAAAACTTATTAAAATCTACAGTTTTTGATCAACTGGTTTCAAATTTTTGGTGTTAACAGTTGAAATGCTAACAAAAACATGCTGTGAAAATTAAATCCACAGTACTTAGAGGAAAAAAACGTGCCATGGTCAAAGTTGGGCAAAATTTGAGGTACCAATTTTTTATTTTTATTAATATTTTAGAAAATTTAAAAGATTTTCATCTAATTTTGGGAATACAATTTAATTTTGATTAATTAAAGTTATATTACTGGAAAAAAGGTCGATAGCTTTAACATTTTTTGTGTTAAGTGATCAAATATCTTTCCTGATTTTTTACAAAATGCATTATGTTTGGGCCCATAACTTTTTTAAATTAATTAATACAGACATAATTTCTGGCATGTACATAGGAACTATATAGAGGAATATTTATGGTAAATATGAGGAAAAACAGATGAGTGGTTTTGATATTAGGCGGTCCTGAAGTGTGAAAATAGGTTTTTAATAAAAAATTGAGGTTTTTCCTTAATTTCTCAAAGGAACGAAGCTGCAAAGACCCAGTTTTCGGCTTGGTAGGAGATCTTGGGGACATCTAACATTATGCCGAATTTTGGATTCCTAGGTCTTACGGTTTCAAAACGTGCCACATCTACGGACGGACGGACGGACGGACGGACGGACGGACGGACAGACGGACGGACGGACGACGGACAATGGACCACGACTATAGCTCAGATGACTTAAAGTCAGCTGAGCTAAAAATGGGCTAGTTGAACCAACGCAATAAAATGGTGAACCAACGCAATGAAATCAGCTGAAATTTACCTCAAAGCATTCGGCGCAAACACACATACAACGAAATACATACAAACAATTTAAGCTGCATCGACGCTCGATATAAAACAGTCCACAAACATTCTTGTCCAAATGAGGGCTTAAGCTATAGCATGGCATACTAACGCGTGGCCACGCGATACTAACGGGTGGGAACGAGATAATTATCGCGTGGGAACGAGATACTATCGCGTGGGAACGAGATAATTATCGCGTGGGAACGAGATACTATCTCGTGGGAACGAGATAATTATTGCGTGGGAACGAGATAATTATCGCGTGGCCACGAGATACTATCTCGTGGGAACGAGATAATTATCGCGTGGCCATGAGATACTATCGCGTGGGAACGAGATAAAAATAATTTTGTGCATGTCCTATACGAGCCACCGTAGGAAGAGGATTTATGTCATTAATATTATTTACATTTGGAAATGGTGTGCTTTTGTCACACAGGTTTTGACTTGGCCTTATAACTTTATCTACATTGCAGTAGAAGTATGTGAAAAAACATTGTCCATTATCAGTCATGTTAATTATTCTTTTTTCAAATGAGTTAACTGTTATTAAATAATTACAGGTTATCCCTACCCATGAGTAGCACTAGCACCATGATATAAGAGTGTAACTATTTATAAAAATTAATATCAATTATTTGCGAAATATAATTTTAACTAAAAACAAGGCCTACAGGCCTAATGCGAACCTGTGAAAATGGATATACACCTGGTATAACGCTTCAATGCTGAACCACTACTTTTCATATATAAGAACAATGCAAGTACTAAACATTTTGAACAAGAAACAATACACAAACATCACTGCTGAAATTCTGGCATGGGTGCACACAACACAAAAATTATTGTAGGTGGCACCACCAGTCTTGTATACGACAAAGCTATTTGACATGTTTAAATATGCCCAATTTCAGGCTGATATATCAAATTCTCCATAGAATTAAGCAGGCACACACACTTTGCAAAAGTCATTGTAGATGGCGACACCTGTATTGTGAACGAGAAAGCCATTAAAGACACATAGACAGGTCAGAATATCAGGCCTTGAGTCTGATGCACGGGCTGACCAGGCTTTGGTGAGAAAGGCTGTTGCCCCGAGTGTACTGTGACAAATTACTGGCTCAGGCTACTGCACTGAGTGAACTCTTGACCTGCACCTGGCTAGACTGAGTGAACTTTTGACCTGTACTTGGCTGCACTGTATGAACATGAGGTGATCACATGATACTCATGAGGTGATCACATGCTACCCATGAAATGATCACATGCTGTCCATGAGGTGATCACATGCCTTGTGCTTGGCTGCACTGATTGAACTCTTGGCCTAAATCTGGCTGCACTGAATGAACTCTTGATCTATTGCCAAATCTGAAACAGTTGGCAGTTTCTCAACCTATTCAAGAAACATACACAATCTTGGCCTGTTATGTAACTCTGCTAAAATTTATCCAACACAAACCATTTGAACAAACTTGAGAAGGCTCGCCTCTGGGATCATTTCTGTAAAATATTGAACAATTTGGCTGGACTCTTTACAAGAAGAAGATGTTTTTATCAGCTTTTTCCCTGTAAAATCTAAGTAAATGCAGATAGCAAAAATAAGCTGAATCCATCAACATTTGATATGTGACTGATAATTGCATAAAATTTGGGGATGGTAGCTCCTGCTATTCCTGAGAAATTATGAATAATGTACAGATGATATGTAATATCATAAATCTACATTTTTTAAAAGCTTTTAAAAAACATTCTTGTCAATATTTGTTCATAGATATTCTAAAATCTAAATGTCTAGAGACATGATGTAATGGATGCTGATAAACTGGTGCTAGGCTAGATGTATCTGCTTCACACAGCTAACATATATGGTAAAATGACTCAATTCAATCTTGATAATTCAGCCAAAATTCATTTTTTTGAACCATAAAAGACAATTATTATTAGAATGATTCAGGGAATTATTCTTGCAAAATATTAAACAAACTGGCCTCAGTATCATCAGTAGAAAAACGTTTTGTAGGTTTATAACTCATATGGGAAAATACAGCAAAATGGCAAAGTTCAGCTTCCCATAACTCAGCCAAAAATCATTGAACCAAAACCATTTGAACAAACTTCTAAGGATAATTAACGTGTGAGATTTAAGAATTTGGCCCAGTGGTTTTTGAGAAGAAGATTTTTGTAGCCACTTAGCTAACATGGGCTGTCATGGCATATGACTAAATTAAGCTTCCCATAACTCAGCCAAAAGTCACTGAACTGAGACCATTTGAACAAACTTGAATTATCAACATCTAAGGATAATTAATGTGTGAGATTTAAGAATTTGGCCCAGTGGTTTTTGAGAAGAAGATTTTTGTAGCCACTTAGCTTACACGGGCTGTTATGGCAAATGACTAAATTCAGCTTCCCATAACTCAGCCAAAAGTCACTGAACTGAGACCATTTGAACAAACTTGAATTATCAACATCTAAGGATAATATGTGAGATTTAAGAATTTGGCCCAGTGGTTTTTGAGAAGAAGATTTTTGTAGCCACTTAGCTAAAATGGGCTGTTATGGCATATGACTTAATTCAGCTTCCCATAACTTAGCCAAAAGTCACTGAACTGAGACCATTTGAACAATCTTCAGAAAGCACTACCCTAGGATCATTTCTGTGCGATATTAAACAATTAGGCCATTTCGTTTCAGAGAAGAAGTTATTTGTAGCTGTCAGTATGATACGGGCACTGATGACCCCCGTACAAAAAAGGCCGATGCAGGTGGCGCCACCAATACCTCAATTTCAGATATGACTCATGTGACCAATATTGGCATAAAATTTGGTGATGATAGCTCAAGCCATTTCTGAGATTGTAATTTTAGTATGCTTTTTTGGACAGATGACTAAGTTCAACTTCCTGTAACTCAGCCAAAAATTACTGAACTGGAACAATTTGAACGAACTTGAGAGGGATAGTTTCTGGGATTATATCTGGGATAAGTTAATGCAGATATCTAACAAATAAGCTCAATCCAATAAAGTTTGACATGTGACTGATTCTTGCATGCAATTTGGAGCAGCTAGCTCTGATAGTTTCTGTGATAGCATGAGTTTACATACTGACAAGGGTGAATGGTGGTAGGCAGACGGACATCGCTGTGCCATTGAATAAGCTCACAGGTTCACTAAAAAGGTATGGTTCTTAGGCACTACTCGGGTCAATCTTAACTCCCCTGCCTAAAAAATTACTATTTGATTTCATCTTTCAATAACATAAAATACTTACCTTATTTCTGCTATGTACATAAGAAATGTTTAGAAGAATATGCATACTAAATATGATCCAAAATAGATCAGTGGTTTTGATTTTAGGCAATCCTGAAGTGTGACAATGGGTTTTTTAATGCTTTTCTTATGGACCGATAGAAGGACGGAGAGACAGACAACAGACAATGGACCACGACTATAGCTCAGATGACTTATAGTCAGCAGCGCTAATAATTGTAGGTGGTGTCACCAGGTCTCTGTATGAGAAATCTTCACAAGATGTATGGACATGCAAAATTTCTGGCCAATATGTAATGCACAGATGACAGACAATGGAAGGATGGATGCCACCACCCTATCACATAAGCTCACAGGTTCACGTGAAGTGGCAATGAAAAGCAGTGGCAAACACAATATAATGGTAATCACCAATGACAAAGTATAGCAACAAATATTACGTTCTGGTCTCTGTGACTTCTTTTACTGTGAGATGGTGACTCAGACATTTACCGACTCATTTCCAGGGAGCAGTGACTGGGGAATAACAAAATCTTCACATTACAAACATTTCTTTGTGGGACACTATTAACCAGTGTCTGTATTCCTGGTTCTGCTGTGTGACAGGGGAAAGAGGTCTTTCATTACTTATGTAAATAGAGGTTTCATGTACACCAAGGACACTCCTAATGCAGCAGTCTCATTGCATTCCTTACAATAATACATATCATTCAAGTACTGCTTGCAAAGAGAGTATTTGCTGTAGACTGCAGCTAGGGGAGCTGTGTAAACTGGCACCATGCCAAGTATGATTGTCTGGCAATGCCTCACTCTCACTGGTAAAAATATTTTTTGCACTGCACTTGGCATGACACTAATAGACAGGGCTCCCTGATAACAGTCTATGGCAGAAGCTCCCTGTTCAAGCAGTGGTTAAATGAAATGGATAAGTAGAAATAATGTAATGAGATCACTGTATGGCATGTATGTGGAAACAGGACATGTAGTATAATGGACCTGACTGAGAGCTCTTTACTATTAATGATATCATAAGTCAAGGCCCACCAATGTTTCCTGTCTCATTATGGTTATAGGTTGACCCTGCCTGAGTTACAAAGCCTTCTCTATAAATCGCTGGTGTATATTAAACCCGGAGATCGCGATATCTTAATTAATAAGGCAGCAATTAGTATTAAACGTTCCCCTTGACACTTCTAAATAACATCCGCATCGAATATGATACTTAATTTGCAAGTGCACAAGGTATTTATTCAGTTATCCACGGAAACCTCACCCAGAGACGACCTGGAGATCGTCCGGAATCCGCCATCTTGCCCGGAGATCCGTCAATGAGTGCTTCCCACTGATTCCCACTCGCCACAACAGATGCCGCCACATACATGTCTGACTTCCCCGCTCTGATATGTTATATCGTTTATGAGTCTAATTGATTGGAACTGTCACTAAAATACGTATATTGTTTAAAAAACTGTTTAATAAACTAATCATATATTCTCTTTACCAATTTCTATTTCTGAAAACTCTTGAATGTTTATAATATGTTTATAACTAATTATATTTTCTTGCATATTATACAGAATATTTTCTTTTAGTATGAATTTTATAGTCAAATATATGATAACATATTAAATAGTTTAATTTAATATTTACATACAGAAATTATCGTAACCTCAACTATCCTTAATTTTTTAATGGTATAAAGGGTATGCATTAAATATGGAAATATATAGGAATTATAAAACATATAAAATAGTATGTCAAATATGTGGTTTACTTAATATTTAAATATCAAAATTAAAAAACATATAAAAACTATGTCAAAAGTGTTGTTAACTTATTCGGCACTAAGACCAGAATTTAACGGGTTTAAAATGTAATTATAAAAAAGGGCAGCGCGAGGATACCCCCATCAAAGTTAATTGATTACTAAATTATGGATTAACTTCCTGGCGCGCCTGGGCTTTCAGGCAGGTGCTGGTGTGTACAGAGTTATTACGGGCAAACCTCATTAACGGTGTGGCTCATCCAGAGACATGGCCAATTTGGCTATTTAATAATAAACTAATTAAACTCATTAATTTCTGTTGCACACAGTTGAAGGCAAACGAATTCATTTATGGAGTAATATTGTTTATGTACGGACAGTGATGACCAATAGACCTCGGCAGGGTAATTTATCCTTTGTAGCTATTTGAAATACTGTAATCCTAATATCCTTTGATCGTATGGCCCACTTTTATTATCTTCAAAATCATTATCTGAAAGAAATTTTGCGGGGTTAACGTAATTTAGGTTCCTATCATTTAAAGTCAGAATATAAGCATTTATTAGAAAACCCTGAGGATCAACCATTCCCCAAGGATACTTGCGCCCCGGGACTAATAGTTGAAAAGGTAAAAAACAATATAAACCAGTTCAATCAGATTCGTTGCATGCTGATGCGGAGATAAAAAAGAGGAATACATAAATTCGGAATTCATTAGAAAGAACCTGACACAAATTGATAGGGCACAAGATATAATCAATAAGGGAAAATAGAATTAATTGCGAAATTTGGTACTTTCATTGTGGAGGGCAACAATGACAATAAATATGCGGTAACTCCATTCCCAAAATAAAAATGTCAGTGCGCAGCAACAAATATTTTCTACCATATTCTTGCAGCCAGGAAATCTATAGGTATGGATGTAATCGATCAAAACGCAAACTAAATGACAAATGTCTCCGGGTAGTACGAAAAAAGGGTGGCTAGAAAAACGGGTAGAAAACAGCCGAGAAAATCAGATTTCATGTACGATTTTAAGCCGCTCCCGATACCGATGTTTTCATGAAAACCTCGACTAGAGATAGATCTCTGCATGCAATCTCCCGAGATAGATGACCCGGTTCCCGTTTCGAAACAAAAGAAGACTAAACAGGGTACTGTTGATAAAATTAAGACACAAGCTACCCCGGCCAAAACCCTATTAAATAATGTTACAGTTAAAAATCACCGAAATCAATTTTGAAAAATTCAGAACGGAAACGAGTGAGAATTAGACTTGATTTTGGCGAGAGTAATAGTAACAGTAAAGAAAAAAGTAAAGACGACAGTTCATCCTTGCTTCCAGCTCCTAATTGTAGTCCAGTAGGGATGCCGGAAAGCATTATCGATACACAATCTTTTGAAATAAGTGCGTCCTCTACACCAAAACAGACCACAAATAAAATAACCCAGGAACATTGTGAGACCTCTGACGAATGTAATCACCTGCTAAGCAAATTTTGTAAAGTAATCCCCGAAGATATAACACCAACAAAAACAAAAAAGAAATCGACTCTCGCTAAAACGAAATAAATCGCCGACATTAGAAAACAACGTTTCAGTTAAAAAGAGAAAGGCAAATCCGATATCGCTAATTTTAGTACATTATTCGCCAGAAAATGAGACGTGCCAAGCAAGGTACTGGCTGCATGAATTCGGACTAACAGTTCAAAACAAAAGAGAAATAGAAAACAATTCTTGGCTTTCTGATAAGCATATCCGTGCTGCGCAAATAATTTTACAAAAACAATATCCAGAAACAATTGGAATCCAAGATACTACTCTAACACCTTGCTTCAATGATGAATGAAACAAATGGATCGTGCCAGAAACAGGTTTTAAAAATATAGGTTCTTGAAAAGGCCCGTGTGTACAAATACATTTCACTGGACATTCACATTTGCTTATATCGGTCCGACATGATGAGAGGGGTCTGTTTATAATAGACAGTTTGCGTGGGGCTGCTTACTTCCTCAACAGAAATACAGCTTTGCCAAATCTACATTTTGGAGCAATCTAAATTACATGTTTCGGTAGTGAATGCCGTGTTGCAGAATAATAACTCAGATTGTGGGGTATATGCGATCGCCATTGCGGTTGAATTTTCCAACAACAGGCTGAACAGTTGGTTAAATGATAAAATTAGTGATTTGGTATATGATGAAAATAGATTGAGAACCCATTTAAAAAACTGTTTAGAGAAAAAAATTTCACACCGTTTCCAAAAATTCAGCGAAAACGTCCTGTCAAGGTTAAACATGTGCACTATGAGATAGTATTACACTGTCCATGCAAATATCCTGACAATTTTTATGGAAATATGATAACATGTTCAATGTGTGATAAATGGTGGCATAATATTTGTGCAAATGTACCTGAAGATATATCGGAAGATTACGTCTTTACATGTACCCTCTGCAAACAAGGAATATGCATTCCCAGAGCAGAAAAACAGAGAATATAATGCAATCATTATAAAGTTAAAACAAATTACACGGCTATGAGGCAGGTACCCTTTAGGTGCTCATGTGCCAATTAGCGAAAAACCATTTTCTAACTGGATACGTTGTTTTCCCAGAGCTGGAATGCAGCGGTCCACTAAATAAACTGTAATGCAATTATTTTAAAGTAAAAACAAATAACGCGGCTATGAGGCAGGTACCCTTTAAGTGCTCATGTGCCAGTTAGCCATAACACCCATAATATAACTGGATACGTTGTTTTCCCAGAGCTGGAATGCAGTAAACCACATATTTGACATACTATTTTATATGTTTTATAATTTCTATATTTCCATATTTAATGCATACCCTTTATACCATTAAAAAATTAAGGATAGTTGAGGTTACGATAACTTCTATATGTAAATATCAAATTAAACTACCGTAAAAGTCGTTGCAGAAGTCGCATCCTTATTACAAGTCACACCCTGACTTTTAGGAACCCCCTGGGGAATAGCCGTTCAAGTTTAGTTTCAGGAAAAGTCCATTATTTAGGTCGCACCCAGACTTCAGAGGCATCCCAACCACCTGATACATATGGAATTTGAGTATCATTCCTTGCGATGCAAGACTACAACCAACATCCCCGTAGTACTTATGTGGTTTATAAACTAGATAAACCATTTAAACATAAAAATAATTGGACAGCTTTAATACAATACTTATATTTAAGGAATAACAACAGAATCTTAACATAAAAAGTCGAGGTTCAATTGTCAGGCAAGATTTGTACAGTGCCAAAGTCAGCTGCGTCGGATAACATTATGTCCTGTGAAACGATGTCATTGTTGCCGTTTCTTACTAGGTTAAGTAACATTAGAATGCAAATATAAAGTTAAATGACTGTATTAATAATCTAAAAGAGTCTGAGGCAAAATACTATCACAATCGAGCAACTCTTTGAATCGTTAAAGATCGTCAAACGTAGGATGGAATCATTACACTGATTAGTTTGCGTACGCGTGATGAGTCCCAATCCGTCGCATTGGGCATGATTTTAACTGACTTAAGACAACTGAAAGATGGAAAGAATAATTGAGTTTGATTTTTTTCACCTAATTTCTGAAATGGGCTCTAAAACTGAATTTAGTAACCCTTGAACTAATTGTTACAACTTACCATCTAGACGCAGCACATACTGGTTTTACTGAAATCACTGATCATATGTCAGTCAACAAGGGGATAATGAACGCTTTATTGACCGGTCAGTTAATTTTAAATACACATTATTGAATTTACAGGTACTATGTTTACTGAGACTAATGATTTTTTTTATCTCGAAAACCCTATTTCAATTGTTATCAGTGATTATATTCAAATTGCTTGGATGTATGGCAAACTCAGCCGTGTTGAACTAGATCCGTCATGACACCAAACGATGCCGGTTCCCGTGGAATTTAGGTACGTATGTGGCATTTTAAGTAAATAACATATATACCTGTATGGTGTTTGTTATTTCATTGTATTGATTAATGTGTCTTCATTTAAAAAAAAAATCACGAATACGTCAACGCACGATTGACCGTAATGCATGCGTGCCGCCATATTGTTGACCGGGCATACGATCGTCCTGAAAGAGACATGGGTAACACGAAGCAAATCGTATATTTGCAGCTCACGTGAAACGTTATAACATTGATATCCAAAACGCTTCAAAACCACAAGATGGTGACAGTGAAGTAATGGTTCTTAATATGAGTTTTTAACTGTGGATATCAGTCACGGAAGGCTTAGTTGACATGGGGATGTAAAGGTCATTGCACGGGTGAGCCGGGGCTTGAACTTCCGCTACACGGCTTCAAAGGACAGCTGGTATTCAGCGATCAACCGGGCAGGCAAAAGAATTCACGACGTGTCTGTAGTGGATCAAGCTTGAATGACACGCAACTTTACAAGCATAAGCGTATATGGAACCGCGAGTTTTTCATAACAAGCATACCCATATAGTTAAACGGATAGAAAATGCACATCAAAGAGCGGCAGACTGGCATATGCGCCAAATTGACTCATGATATAACTGTAACGCAGATTAGGAAGTGTCACTTGAATTGCGACTTGTCACAACGGGTAGGCCTTGAACTGGCAAATTTAAAATTTGCATTTAATGTTAATAAAATGAAAATTCCGTCAGTTCACAAAATATAAGCCATAAGAGATGGTTAAAAGTGTAAATTATTGGGGAAAGATGTTTCACAAAGCACTGGTTGAAGGTATCGCATATTATCGCTCAACTGACGTCGTTCCATGTACCGGGAAAGCTGACTGAAACGGGATACATATGTATTACAAGTCGCACCCCGACTTTGCTAGAAAATTCTAGTTTTAGAATTCGATTTCCTAGTACAAGTCGCCATTTCTGCAACAACTTTTACGGTATTTTGTATATTATCACATATTTGACTATAAAATTTATACTAAAAGAAAATATTCTGTATAATAAGCAAGAAAATATAACTAGTTATAAACATATTACAAACATTCAAGATATTTCAGAAATAGAAAATTGGTAAAGAGAATATATGATTAGTGTATTAAACAGTTTTTAAAACAATATACATATTTTAGTGACAGTTCCAATCAATTAGACTCGTAAACGATTTAACATATCAGAGCGGGGAAGTCAGACATGTAATGTGGCGGCATCTGTTGTGGCGAGTGGGAATCAGTGGGAAGCACTCATTGGCAGATCTCCGGGCAAGATGGCGGTCTCCGGACGATCTCCGGGTCGTCTCCGGGTGAGGTTTCTGTGGATAACTGAATAAATACCTTGTGCACTTGCAAATTAAGTATCATATTCGATGCGGATGTCATTTAGAAGTGTCAAGGGGAACGTTTCATACCAATTGCTGCCTTATTAATTAAAATATCGCGATCTCCGAGATTTATTTTGATCTCCGGCTGGAGATCTCCAGGTTTTAGATACACCCATAAATCGCCAGAACCTGCATCAATTACAGCAATGACCAAGTGAAAACATACAGTTTAATACTTGCATTTCTTTCTTGAATATCAGATGTAGTCTACTGTGGTGATTTATAGGGTATGTCTTTTATTGATACATCTTTTTGACTGACAAATGACTTAGCTGAGATTTTCAGAATCAAACATTGAGAAATATGGAAGATGAACTCAGGTATATTCAAAAGTATTTGTATGTTTCTATTTGAACTGAAAACTGGTAATCCACATATGGTATTCAATAACAATAACAGAACTATATGTGTGTGTGATGTGAGAATATGCTTAGCACGTACCAGCACCAGGTGATCCCCACGTTGAATCTTGCTCTCAGACAGGGCAGGCTCAAACAGAACATCCTTAACATAGCAATATCCAGTGGTTGTCTTCCCTCCAGCTACGGTAAAGCCCAAGCCATGTTCTCCTTTGGTCAAGGCAACCATATACTCCTTAATGATAATATAAACAAACTTGATCAGTGTCAGCTCATTAAACACTTTCCCTGCCTGATGACTGGATTGAACCCTAAAATGATCAGTGTCAGCTCATTATGTACTTCCCCTGCCTGATGACTGGACTTAACCCTAACATGATCAGAGTCAGCTCATTAAATATTTCCCCTGCCTGATGACTGGACTGAACCCCTCACATGGTCAGTGTCAGCTCATTAAATACTTCCCCTGCCTTATGACCGGACTGAACTCTAACAAAAGAGATGAAAAACACTTCTTGTAATTGGTTACCAGGACACCTTTAGGAGACCTTATAAACCCAATATTTCAAATCAATAATACAGCACAGACATTATGGCCTCACAATGTTCATTGTTCTTTGTTCACAGCAGAAAGGAGACAAAATAGGAGGAGGAGGCATAAGCTTACCTTAAGATTGTTTGTTCAACAGATTTATACATTATTTATATCAAAAGTGAATAATTTCTTTTCCATTGATCCATCCATTAATGTACTCACATGCTGCTGAGGCTTTTCCTCAGTTAGTGTGCTGTGTCTATCAGACACCTCTTCTGTGGTATTTAACTGGTTGGACTCTGGTTGACCAGCTAATTGTCCCCCTGACACTTTCCTCTGAGATGCTAGTTCATGCTGACTGAGTATGGTGTCCATATCAGATGTTAACTTGACTGTCTGGTCCGTTACTGGTAAACATATGGTAACTGGCATATGGGCACTATGGTCACTGTCATCAGAGAATGTATGACTGGTAGGACTGACCAGGGTGGTCTGACATGTTCTCTCTCCTTCTTCCTTCCCAGAATTAGGTGAGACATAAGGCTGACCGTCAGATCTGATGCAAGCACTTTGTGAGGAATGTTCTAGTAGACTTTGTTGTTGACTGTCATAATCTGTAGAGGGACTCACCTGGCCTGCTGTCAGGCTATCCCTGATCCCTGGCCTGTAGGTCAACAAGATGACCTCAAATGTTATCCTCCTCAGCAAACTGTTTATCTCCTGTAGAAACAAGGGGAAAGGTTGTTATGATCCTCACTCTTGTCCATAAAAGACTGACCAAGAAAACAGCTATCATTATATTTAAACTGTAATGTGTTATAAATGACCTTTAAAGGTAGAAGGAACATTAAAGTATTTAAACAGTGCCACACATGCATTTGAAATAAGTAACAGACCTTCTTTTCTATATCTGTTTAATCGAATGCATGGGTGTGTGGTTATACAAATAATCATTGTAACAAAACTGTAATGTGTTATAAACAATCATTATGTGTTTATATATATATATATATATATATATATATACTGTAGATTCAGAAATATTAGTTGGGATTTTATTTTTGTGGTTTTCGTGGATCAAGATAATCCACGAATTCATGATTCCAACGATAAAAAAATCACACGGTCAGAGGATATTCGGTATCCTAACGGTAGCTGGTGGTCGACTTATATATATATATATATATATATATATATATAATTGTAACCGCTGGCTGATTTTCAATAAAGATACAAAAAATTGTTTACTACTGTTTTATGATTGTCTTTGATACATTTATTAAATGCACCGAATTGCTTTTTCCTAAATTACTATAAAAATACGGGATTTATAAATATTCTTTTGTCAATCAAATCATTTCCCCTATCATCGAACAAACATGGCCCCCTGATATGTTTACAATAAAACAATATCAAAGTATAATTTAAACTGAAAACGTATCCCCAAATTTCCTCAACATTTCGGGTGAAAAATTCAAGAACAGAACCACATTTCTGTCGCGCAAAGCGGTAGTTCTAACACCCCAAGAACGGTACACAAGTTCCAATGTTCATAACCACAGCTACCGAGGCACGGCTTTTTCGGAACCGGCCTTTTCAACCTTCTTTCAATAGAGAATAAACGAGACTTACGCTACCTGTTGGCCTTAAAAACAAGGGCCGTGTAAACTCTGCATTACCGCGATTACCGCGGGACGCGAAAGAGCACCTATTCCGAATATTGCAGCAACAGTTGCGTGCATAGCAGTGAGCCATTGATAATACATGCAGGCGGTAGTTCTTCCAAATATTGCCGATAGTTGTACATATATTTTAGCGTAAGTAAGCGTCACAGAATACTTTTATGCAAATTATTTCTTTGTAATCTCCAAATATAGTCAACATGATGAATGATGAACGAACCGTGTCTTCGTCTCACCGCCCCGTCCGGGATTTACAGGCGTCACATGTGAATACCGCCTAGATTATAAAAGTTAAAAACCTTCATGTGGACGGTCCCGTTTCATTTTTCCTCCGGTTAAGTGATGGTTTACGTTTTCTGTCAACGTGGTGTGATCGGGTGTTATAACTAATAGCTGATGTATCGGGTGTTACAACTGACAGCCGATGAATCGGCCGGCACGTGTCGGTCACGGCTGATTAATTCTTTGTTAGGCTCGGGTCGGGCTTGTTTGTTCAACACTAACCCGCGGTACAGGCGCACCGTATGATCAGCATCAAAGCCGAACCACCTGTGTACGTCGGGCTTGTCTTCCTTGCGCCAATGGAGGTATTAATAAACATTATTTCCTAAAGTTTTCTTTGTCTTTCCACGAATTCAAATACCCCACGATATGCGTTTCTTACAAAAACCAAGAAATTTTAAGCCCACGATATAATCTGAATCTACAGTATATATATAAATACAGTTCAACCTGGTCTTGCAGACACCTCTCTAAGGCGAACAACTGGCTATTTCAGACACAATATATAAGTCCCTTGAATTTTCCCTCTATGTTATGTATAGGTTAAACCTCTCTAGGGCAGACACCTGTCTAATGCAGACTACGGACAGCTGTTGCTGGTGTAAGCTAGTGTTTTCATGTTAAATCAACCTGGTAAATACAGACACATTCAAGTTGGTCCCCCCCCCCCAACACTTTGATCTCTTGTCCGTGACACAAACAAAGAATGCAAGTGTTTTCCTGTCAAAACATTCTTGGCTGTCTCCTCTTTGCACACTTTGCACTCCTCATGTCACACTCTGATGTGCTCACAATTCCTACCAAGCGCAGACCGGGATAGGCTGGTGACCGATTAACACAGTGATTTTTCATTGTTGACAATGTCAAGGAAAGGGCTTTCTGCATTAGTGATCATCACGCAATTAATTAATGCAAACAAGGCCTTTTAAATGTTTGTGCCAAGTCTGATCTTAAAGTAGGGACCATAGTCATGATAAGTCAAACTGATTATCCATGTCAAATAAATCTGTCACGCTGCACAGATTGTTTGTTGTTTACGCCAATTATGGTTCGCAGTTTGATCACAAGGGCCGACTAACACCCTTTTAATCTCAAACCAATTCTTCATGAAAGTAAACAAGCTCAAACAAAATCATTAATGTCAGAAAGTTTATTTAAAACTGAAAGTTAGGTTCACCTATATAAATGCTTTGACCAAGATTGGCTTTCATTACAGCCTTTGCCTTTTGTGCATTGACATCGACATTCCGATTTACGCAAACAAATGATGAAAGAATAGTACCAGAAAATGCCACTGGGCACCAGCATCTGTACCCCCAGGCAGGAGCTCACATTGTCGGAGAAAGTGAAGCTCCACCGTGTCAGAGAAACTTCAAAGAAAGATGTGCAAGCACTGGCAGACCAGTTTCAGTACCGATGTTGTGAAACGCAAAGCCCAATATCTAGCTGCTTTCGAGGAAAATTCTGCCAGTGACAGAAAGCAGTTCTGCTCCAAGAGTAAAAACAAGGGACCCATGAGTCACTGTGCTCAGCAGAAGTTGACCTTGAAGGTAAAAATCTAAAATAATATCAAATGGAGATAAAGTGTAAGAGGAAGAGGTAATATAGGCCATGGTTGGTTTATATGATTGGTTTGTATTGATGAACAAGAAATTGTTGCATATAATATCTTCTGACCTAACCATGTGTTTCCTTATGTTGAAACTGAAGCATGTGAGCAGTTCGTGAGTTTATATTTCTATACATTTCCAATATAACATATATATCTGAATTTAAAAGTTGATTCATAATTCTCAACTGCATCATCATAATACTCAATCTTGTCAGATAACACAACATCATGCATACAAATGTTTTTTTTTATTTTTTACCACAAAAATCTGCAAAATAATAAATATCTAAAAATAATACTTGATTTCAATTTCACAATTTTAAATTGTGTCTTTAATTATCCATTATGTGCTTCATATTTTATAAATTTAAGCATACTGATGGGTTTAATTATATTTGTTAAAATCATTTAAAAGAAAATTGATTTCTTTAAAAATGCTACATTTACACATGAATTACTTTTTCAAGGAAAGTTTTTGTCTATTGGAGTGGAAACAGCATTACAATTATGGTGATACAGTGAAAACAATAACAAGGGACCCATGGGTCACGGCACTCAGCTGTTATATATGATAAAAAAATATGATTTAGAAATGAGGCAAATGCTTGTTTTGTGTGGAAATAAATATAAGCTGTATTATGAGTTGTGGGTGTTTAGCTTATGTATGATTTTGATAGTATCTTTGGAGATGGGGAAGAGGATTGATTTCATTTATTTTATTAACAAATGGAGTGCTACTGTCACACAGATTTTGACTTGGCCATATAACTTATAAGCAGAACATATAATATATGAGTTTAACTATTTATTAAAAATAATTACAAACTGTCCCAAATATAATTTTTATCAAAAATAATAAGAGAATCGTATGATTTTTTAAAATAAAATACAACTGAAATGATTATTAAAATAATATCAATGAATATATTCATGAATGCATTCATGAATACATTTTGAAAGTATTTGCACTGGTATTCATATACTTTCATTTTTACCTGAATTCCCATTCTTATATTCGTATTCAAATATATTTGCAAAGTATTCGCACCATGTCTGGTATTTATTCAGTTTTCACCAAACAAAGATGTTGAGAATCCAGAATATACAAAATTCACACATTTAAATAATGATCATAAGTACCTGGTTTTATGGCTTTTATTCATATTAAAAAAAAATAAATGAAATATATTCATTTTGGACTAATTTCACATCAATGTACACATTCGACACAGCAGGAATCTAGATTAATATTATCAACTGCATCTTTGTCTATCATTAATTTCCTTCATATGATCCCTAATGATTAGTAATGAATAATATGATTTATTTTTTTATCATTAAAATTGAACTGAAAAATACCATAGGTGACTGCATGGTGTTATTTGGAATACGTGACATTCTATCAATCGATACAAGATTCTTATAATATCAGTAACTGCAAGTTAATTTCCTGTTATTATCAACTAACAAATTCCTTTTCCCTTTTTTTTAAATTTGTTATTAAAAACCAATAAAAATTTATTAATTTATTGTTTATTATTATGTTGTTAGTTAAAAACTACTAGATGAGTTGGGTTGGACACCTGGATCAACTGTGGCTGGCCATAAGCTGCCTGGCTGCCCCAGTGTATGCCTCGCATCAAGCGTGCATAATTTGATGAAAGGTAACAAGGTCAACATACAGGTGACTCAAGAGGGGCTGGGGAGAGCTAAGGTCTGACATGGTATCATAAAAACATTAATAAAAGCAAAAATTTTTGGCCAATTTCTTTCAGCTTTCTAAACTAAAAAGCTGAAATCCTTATGTGTGCATGATATGAAAATTATATCAACAGTGCTCACAGGAAACAAATGTGCCATGGTCAAAGTTTGGCAAAATTAAAGGTACTAATTTTATATTTATACTAATAACTTATAAAATTTGAAAAATTCAGAACTAATTTTGGGTATTCAATTGAATCTTGATTAAATAATGTTACATCCCTGACAAAAAATCTCTAGCTTCAGCAATCCTCTTGTTAAGGGAGTAAATATATTTCTTGAATTTTTACAAAGTGCATTATGTTTGGGCCCATAACTTAAAACAATTACGCAATACTGACATCATTTCTGGCATGTGCATAGAGAATGTATAGAAAAATATGTATATTATATATGATTAAAGACAGATAAGTGGTTTTGATATTAGGCAGTCTTGAAGTGTAACAATGGGTTTTTAATGGAAAAATGAAGTTTTTTATTATTATCTCGAAGGTATTAAGTCCTAGTGACCAAATTCTTTGCATGGTAGGGGATTTTGGAGACATCTAATTGTAAGCCAAATTTTAGGAACTGAGAGCTGAAGATGGGGAGCTGAGCTCTTGCAAACTGCATAACACTAGCTTGATGTAAAGAATATGTTACATGGTGCTTGAAAACTTGAATAAAATCTACAGGTTTTGATCAACTGGTTTCAAATTTTTGGTGTTAACAGACAAAAAGTTAACAAAAACACGCTGTGGAAATTAAATCCACAGTACTTACAGGAAAAAAACATGCCATGGTCAAAGTTGGGCAAAATTTAGGATACCAATTTTTTTTTGGTTAATATTTAAAAAAATTTAAAAGATTTTGATCTAATTTTGGGTATACAATTTAATTTTGATTAATTAAAGTTATATTACTGGAAAAAAGTCCATAGCTTTAACATGTTTTGTGTTAAGTGATCAAATATCTTTCCTGATTTTTTACAAAATGCATTATGTTTGGGCCCATTACTTTTTTAAATTATATAATACATACATAATTTCTGGCATGTACATAGGAACTATATAGGGGAATATTTATGGTATATATGAGGAAAAAAACAGATGAGTAGTTTTGATATTAGGCAGTCCTGAAGTGTGAAAATAGGTTTTTAATAAAAAAATTGAGGTTTTTCCTTAATTTCTCAAAGGAACAAAGTCGCAATGACCCAGTTTTCGGCTTGGTAGGAGATCTTGGGGACATCTAACATTATGCCGAATTTTGGATTACTAGGTCTTACGGTTTCAAAACGTGCCACATCTACGGACGGACAATGGACCACGACTATAGCTCAGATGACTTATAGTCAGCTGAGCTAAAAATAATGAGCTGAACCTCGAGGTATATAAATGAGCTGAACCCCGAGCTATATAAATACATTGGGCAATACATAGTAACAAAAACATATATCTACTATTAAATTTGACTTGAATCCTTGCTTACAGCCTCTGTCATGTTAGTGACATCTTGATGGTTGACTTGTAGCAGCAGGTCACCTTCCTGTAGTATCCCCTGTTGTGCTGTGATGCTGTCAGGCAGTATCCTGCTGATCAGCGGTAAACTGTTGATCACATCTGCCTCATTAGGATTCCTGCCCCTGACAGTGAAGTCCAGTTCTCCTGTAGCCTTTTTTAAATGAATGACAGAGAGCTTTTCTGCAAAAAAATAAAGATTCACCTTAAAACTATCTGATGTAACCCAAGATAAAAATCCTTCAAATGCACACATTTGCACAACAACAAAAAATCAAACAAGGGACCCATGGGTCACTTCGCTCAGCTGAATTTTGGAAAATATTAGTAACTGCAAAATAGTTTTATTTCTTTTGGTTTTTCATGTATATTACCATTTGAAAAGCTAAGAGAAAATGGCCCTGCTGAAATGGACCTCTGTAAATTATAGAATAATGGACATGAGTTAAAGCATATGCCCTGTGTAATAAATGAAATTTTTGGCCTGAAATCATTTAGTGATGCACCTAGGGAAACAAGGGACCCATGGGTCACGGATTTCAGCTGATTTTGATTGGACCATAAATGTTTCTCCATTGTGATACTATATCGAGTCGATAAAGCTTATGAATATTATGGACATGTTGGGCTATTATAAAGAAATGTAATGTAAAATGTGAGTAAATAATAAATGAAATAACCTGAATGATGGATTAATAGAGTAAAATATAGTGGTTTATTTTTTATTTATTTAGTAGGGGTTGAAAATTGCGATATATCTGAGCAAATATGAATGCAATGACAGCAGTAATACGCAGTAGTAGAATGATGAATAGGCTATTGGTTGAAGGATCTATAGTGTATGGAAGTCTTCAATTTGACAGATATGATGTTATGATTTACTATGCTGATGAGGGGATTTATGAATTTGTTACTGTATGACACAATATCTCTTCAGTCTTGAAAATGTACATTATTTTGATGCCCACTATGTCTACATATTACACAATATTGACATAATATCTGCCATGTACAAAGGTACCTATGGACGAACAGTTATACAAAATATTAAAGTATGAATATAATGTTAATTATCATGCATGCTTTTTACAAAGGAGTTAACTGTTATTAAATAATTTAAGGTTGCCCATAGCAAAAAGTACCACTAGCACAAATGATATGAGAGTTAAACTATTCATTAAAAATTAATTGGAATTATTGGGCAAAATATAATTTTAATTAAAAAATATTAACAGTAACATTTGAAAAGATTTCTTTTAATAATATAATTGAAATAAATGATTAAAATAAAATTATAAAATATATTCATGAATGCATTAATGAATACATTTTGAAAGTATTTGCACTCAAATTCTTTCTTTTTACCGGTATTAGTATTTGTATAAATTTACATTATTGAACTATTTAATTTTTTAAAATCATATTTGAATACAATTATTAAGTATTCACTCAAGGTCTCATATTTATTAAGTTTCAGTCGAACGAAACTGTTGAGAATCCAGAATATACAAATTTCACAAATTTAAATAATTACTGTTACTAGTTATACAAAATATTAAAGTATGAATATATCTGATTCATCTTTTCTTGTTTACTGAGGCTGACATTGGGATGGGGCTAAGAGAAGGGAACAGTGAGGGCAGCTATGGGTGGATGTAGAGAGAAAAGGAGAGAGAGAGAGGGAGAGAAAGAGAGAAAGAAAGAGAGACAGAGAGAGGGGATGGGGCATTAAACAGTACTTAAACACCTGGAAGGTTAAAATTATGAAAAGCAGATAAAGTCTGATCGGAAAAGGTAATCTTGGCCATGGTTGGTTGATATGATTGAAGAAAGTGTTGCAAATAATATTTTGAGATCTGACCATTTGTTTCCATTGGTTACCTTTTTGATAAGCTGTTGACAGTTCAACAGTTTACAGATTTGTTTAATGAGATCCAATTATTTTAATAAACCTATTTTCTATTTTATCATATGTATACAGAAGCCATAACGTCCCCACTTAAAAGGTGGAAGGATAGACGGGGGAGGGGGTTATGATGGGAATTAAAAAGCCTCAGTCTTTCTGTATAAATTATCTTTAATTATTAAATTTTATGGAAAAGCAATAGAACTATTGTTCACAGTGCCAAAGAGCAAGGACTCTATGGGGTGGGAGAAGGGGATGTTGGGAGTTACAGCACCCTTGCATATTCATACAGGATATTAAATTGAATTCAAGTGCTTACAGAGATAAATGTTTATTCATAATTATTAAATATTTAAGCAGGCAGAAAGGTTGAGAAACAAAGCAAATCATTTTTATTCACATTCTACTGAGCAAGGAAAAATTAACAATATTTGCCCTTATTCCTTTTTTTCAATACATCATTTTTTTCCAGGTTTAAAAATGTAACTACACATTTACAGTATAAAATATATATATATATGAATATTTCAGTTGATTCACATTTCTAAATTGCTTCAACATTCATAGCTAATTAATCTGGTTTATAGTACCTGTCAACAGAATGGGGTGCAGGGAGAATGGGAGGCTTAGGGGTGAGAGAGAATGGGAGAGAAAGAGAGAAAGAGAGAGAGAAAGAGAGAGAGCAAGAGAGAGTGAGCTAGACTGTCATGGAGAGAGAGAGGGAGAGAGAGAGAGCATGAGAGACAGAGACAGACTGCCAGAGAGAGAGAGAGAGAGAGAGAGGCTCTCTGGTAATTACTGCCTGACCCAGACAATCACAGAGGCAGTGGCTAGGTCAGAAGTTGAACCAGTTATATAATGCTGCCCAAGCACACATTTCACTGACTAGATAAAAACAATCAAGGCATGGTGCTTGAAAACTTGAATGACATCTACAGTTTTTCATCAATTGGTTTCAAATTTCAGATTTTAACAGATGAAATGCTTATGTAAACATGCTGTGAAAATAAAATCCACAACACTAACACTAGTAACAGGAAATAAATGTCCACTGTAAGTCATGTTAATTATCATGCATGCTTTTTACAAAGGAGTTAACTGTTATTCAATAATTTAAGGTTGCCCATAGCAAAAAGTACCACTAGCACAAATGATATGAGAGTTAAACTATTCATTAAAAATTAATTTGAATTATTGGGCAAAATATAATTTTAATTAAAAATATTAACAGTAACATTTGAAAAGATTTCTTTTAATAATATAATTGAAATAAATGATTAAAATAAAATTATAAAATATATTCATGAATGCATTAATGAATACATTTTGAAAGTATTTGCACTCAAATTCTTTCTTTTTACCTGTATTAGTATTTGTATTAATTTACATTATTGAACAATTGAATTTTTTTAAATCATATTTGAATACAATTATTAAATATTCACTCAAGGTCTCATATTTATTCAGTTTCAGTCGAACGTAACTGTTGAGAATCCAGAATATGCAAATTTCACAAATTTAAATAATGATTGTAACTACCTGCTTTTATGGCTTTAATTTATAAAAAAATATTATATTCACTTTTGAATACTTTCTTATCACTGTCAAGACACATGACAATTATTAACATTACAGACATCATAATGAGAACATGTCTTTAAGACCTGATTTTTTTATCACATTTTAAAAATTTTATTTTTTTTTTAATTTGTATCAGAAAAAAAAATAAAATAATCATTAGTACAAAACTAATACATGTGTTAAAAATAACCCAAGGATCAAAACAAACCAATATATTATACACGGAGCAAACTGGAGTTGGGAATGTTATATTTTATTAACTGAAATAAAGTTATCAGAAAAATATAATTTTTGATTATTTACCCAGTATCATGTAACAGCTGATACAGCCATGAGTCTGAATGTTATTATTCAAACATATTGACATCTTTAATGAGCACTTGTCTGAGTAATTTTTTTTAAATTTTTGACATATTTCATTTTTTTTAATTTTGTAATAAAAAAAACAACAAATTAAACACCTGGAAAAGACCTGGAAATTTAGAATATTTAATATGATCAAATGCATCCTTGTCTATCATTAAATTGCTTCACATAATCCCTTATAGTAAACAACAATTTTATTTAATTATTTATTTTTCATTTTTATGATTGAAATTAAAAAATACCCAATGGTGACTGCATGGTGTCATTTGAAATATATTTTCAGCAATCAAATGAAAGATCCATAAAACATCAGTAATTGCAAGGTCCCTGTTACTCATTAACCATAAAATTCCTTTTCCATTTATTTTTCTTAAAGTTGTTATAGTAAACCAATATTTCTTTTAAATTAATGTTTATTGTTATGTTTTTGGCCAAACAATTACAAGAGGAGGGGGGTTGAATAGCTATATCCAGCTGAGGCCACCCAAGAGCCGGCTTGCTGCAGTATATGCCTCGCTTCAAGCATGAAAAGTCAATATTGGGACATATAGAGGGGCTTCCGTACAGCCTAGGTGTGACATGGTCTCATAAACAAGGCCTACAGGCCTAATGCGAACCTGTGCATTGGGAAATACACCAGGTTTAACGCTTCAAGGCTGGACCATTACTTTTCATGTATATTAACAATGCAAGTACTAAACATTTTGAATAAGAAACAATTACACAAACATCACTGCTGAAATTCTGGCATGGGTGCACACAACACTAAAAAGATTGTAGCTGGCACCACCAGTCTTGTATACAACGAAGCTATCAGAGATATATACATATGCCCAATTTCAGACTGATATATCAAACCCATCCTGAGAAAAACGCAGGGATTCACACTGTGCAAAGTCATGGTAGGTGGCGACACCTGTCTTGTGAGCAAGAAAGCCATCAAAGACGCATAGACAGATCAAAGTATTAGGCCAATACATCAAACAGTCTGATGCATGGGGCTGACCATGCTTAGGTGAGAAAGGCTATTGCCCTGAGTCTGTGACAAATTGCTTGCTCAGGCTACTGCACAGAGTTAACTCATGACCTGCACCTGGCTAGACTGAGTGAACTTTTGACCTTTACCTGGCTGCACTGAGTAAACTCTTGACCTGTTGCCTAATCTGATACAGTTGGCAGTCTGCCAAAGCTATAAATAGATCCAGACTGACCTCTAGCCTGTTGCCAAATCTGAAAGAGTAGCCACACCATTGCATAAGCTCATGCAGGGGCCCTGCCCTGAGGGGCTTGACACCCATGAAGTGATCACATGGTGCCCATGAGGTGTTCACATGTCACCCATGAGGTGATCACATGCCTTGTGCTTGGCTGCACTGATTGAACTCTTGACCTATATCTGGCTGCAGTGAATGAACTCTTGATCTGTTTCCAAATCTGAAACAGTTGGCAGTTTCTCAACCTATTTAAAGATACAGATTCAATCTTGGCCTGTTGGTATATCTGTTTACACATACTGAAAGACTTTTTTTAATTTTTTTTTCAAGCCGACATATTCATAAACTTTTTATCAAAATATCTAGAATAATAAAAGATGCAGTACTTTCATAGTTAAAGGTCCAATAGTTCTGCCAAAAATGTTGCAGAAGATACAATTGAAATAATAATTTTGTAGAAGAACACTATTGCAGTCCTCAGATTGGAAAAGACATAATAATGGCCATAAGACCAACTTAAGCTTTTCACAACTCAACAAAAAATCAACAAACTCAGTATATTCTGATATGATTGAAAGAACCATGTCCTAGGATAATTCTTTTGAAAAATTGAACAATTCAACTTGACAGTTTCATCAATAAGCTAAAAGAGGCTAAAATTATGAGGTTTTTTGCCCCAAAAAACAGGTCAATGTAGGTGGCACCACAAAATCTGCAACTTCAAATATGAGTCATGTGACCAACATTTGCACAATACTTGGTAATGCCAGCTTCTGTCATTTCTGAGATAACTATGTCAGTATGCTTACTTGGCCAAATGACCGTTCAAATTCATGTAACTCCACTAAAATTCATCAAATGCAAACCATTTGAACAAACTTGAGAGTGCTTGCCTCTGGGATCATTTCTGAAAAATACTGAACAATTTGGCTGGACCGTATACAAGAAGAAGACTTTTAAAATTTTTTCAGCTTTTTCTCTATAAAATCTAAGTAAATGCAGATAGCAAAAAAATAAGCTGAATCCCACAAAATTTGATATGTGACTGATTATTGCATAAAATCTGGGAATGGTAGCTCCTGCTATTCCTGAGAAATTATGGATTAATGTACAGATGACCAATGACCCCTGTACAAAAAAAGGTCAATGCAGCTGGCGCCACAAATACCTGAATTTCATATATGACTCATGTGACCAACAATGGCAAAACATTTGGTGATGATAGCTCTGGCAGTTTCTGAGACTGTCATTTTAGTATGCTTTTTTGGACAGATGACTTAGTTCAACTTCCTGAACGGCCAAAATTCACAGAGCTTGAACCCTTTGAACAAACTTGAGAGAGATGGTATAAAAGATTATTTCTGTGAAATATTGAACAAATTTGCTTGACTGTTTCAGAGGAGAAAATTTTTAAAGGTGTTTTAACTTTTTCTCAATAAAACATTGCCTGGCATGAGGAATATCTAAAATCATCAATCTTCATTTTTTAAAAGTTTTTAAAAAACATTCTTGTCAATATTAACCAAAGATAACCTGAAATCTAAATGTCTGGAGGCATGATGTAATGGATGCTGATAAACTGGTTCCAGGCTAGATGTATCTGCTTCACACAGCTAACATATATGGTAAAATGACTCAATTCAATCTTTATTATTCAGCCAAAATTCATTCTTTGGAACCATAAATGACAATTATTATAAGAATTATTCAGGGGATTATTCTTGTAAAATATTAAACAAATTGGCCTCAGTCAAAAAAAATTTTGCAGGTTTATAACTCAATTAGTGAACAAACTTGAATTATCAACATCTAAGGATAATTAATGTGTGAGATTTAAGAATTTGGCCCAGTGGTTTTTGAGAAGATCTTTGTAGCCACTGAGCTAAAATGGGCTGTTATGGCATATGACTAAATTCAGCTTCCCTTAACCCAGCCAAAAGTTCTTTTAAGGAAAATGGAGGTGTTTCCTTAATATCTCGAAGGAACGAAGTCCTAATGACCCAATTTTCGGTATGGTAGGAGATTTGGGGAATATCTAACTGTATGCCGAATTTCGGATTCGTAGGTCTAACGGTTTCAAAACGTGCCATTTTAAAGGACGGACGGGCAGCCGACGGACAAAGGACCACGACTATAGCTCAGATGACTTATAGTCAGCTGAGCTAACTAGATATGTCTTGGCACCACAGGTGCCATAGTATTCCCAGACAATTACCCCCCACCCCAGCCTCGAAGAATAGGATTATGGTAAACAGACTGTGTTTACCAACACGCAGGCTATAACAAGGTGTTAAACAGTTGTATCTGAGGAAATGAGACTGTGTGCTGGAATGGTTTTGCTGGGAAACTTTTGTATAAAGCAAAACTGAACTACCGTAAATCCTGTTTTTATCGCCGCGGCCTTAAAAACAAACTCAAAATCGAAAATCTCGACTTTTTTTCTTAACTCGGGATGCGGCCATAAATAGATGGTTAATCAGAAATGAACTGTGAGAAGAACTCTCTCCCGGACATGGCGCTTCTTTGGGCGATAATAGGGGATCAAGCACACCACAGAGGAAATACTCTTTGTAGTCACAGATTTATTGTATAAAATTGTATAGTCTAAATGTTCATATAAAATATAATAATTATTTGCAATCAATTGAACAATAACAATAAACATTGAACAATAACAACACTTATTACGAGATTAAAATGAATGAGACTATTCATGGTGAGGACTAGTGGTGACGTCTGTTAGAAAAAATCGGTATTACCGGTCATACCTTTGACGGAGCCGGACTGCCTTGGAATTTATGTTGTTTATAAAAAGAATTCAGAAAATCAAACTATGTAATTTAGAACACTATAAAACCTCTATAAAAATTCAAATTTAGCAGGTTACTTACTGACACTTTTAATAATGTCTGATACATGTACCTCAATATTGAATAGCCCATCTTCTCGCCCCCATGTCATGTTTCTGGAAAACCTTCATCCTTGAATGCGCATAGCCCGGTCATTTACTTCTGTTTAATCTTTGTTTTTTTTATACAATCACGAATATATTGTATGAATGGAAATAGTGTTAGAGGGGAAACCCGCTTGAAGATATAAATGGTAGAACATGTCACTACAGCCGATGGAATTTGGTGAATATACAGATTTTACATGCCGTGCCGTATTCTTGTTTGCTACTGATTTTCCAATATATTTGGATAGAAATATTCAGCTGATCCATTTAAAGTCACTGTATATTTAAATTCTAAAAGTAATATTTTGAAATCTTAATCTATGATGAAAATTCCATTTCTTGAATTACTAAGAAGATTCAAATCATTTTCATACCGGTAACTTCGGTATTATCATCGTCACATCGTTCGTTGACATCGCTGCATGTCACAATTTGCCGATGCCTTTGAAAACATCGCTGGCCAACTTAACTAAATATCAAAATAACTAAAGTTACCTTGTCGAGATACGCACGTATAGCAAACATGACGCGTGAAAACGAGTGATTTTAAAGTGAAATTAAAATGGCCGGTCGAGGTAAGCAAGTTTTTTCCTCAAGAAAGTTTCCGTGTGGGGAGCCATCTTGTCAAGGTAGCGTTTGCGCAAGGCACATTGGGACGGAATAGGTGGCTGTTCTGTTTACTAACCATACCCACCGCGTACAGCCATTCAAAATATTCTTAGCAGAACACCAGGGCGTTTCAGCACATGGCGGCACTCAAACTTGATTTTAAAACGATCGTCAGCCATTGTGCGACTCTTTACGATGTCAGCTTTTTATTCATTATACTTTCTAAACAAATAATCGTTGCTTAATAATGCTGCAAATGAGTTTAAAGTAGGCATTTATTTCAATGTTGCTTGACCATGCCCAACGAAGTGGGCCGCTGTGTTACAGCAGGGGTGTTTTAAACGTATTATTTGGTGACAATTACCAAGATTTTTTATAACAAGTTATATATCGCACGAAAGATATACATGTCAAGGTTCTACATTAAAATTTTTATATGTATACCACAAGCCGTGATTAAGTTCCTGCAGGTTGAAAATCTGACAGTTTCAGCAGTCTTAGCCATCATGTCGCCCCCTGAACGCTACTGCGTGATGGTATATAATATCGGATAGTATTCAGGCTTTTTGCTTCAATAAATGTACATGTAAACTTCAATTCAGTGTTCATACTATGGTCTTTGACAATCGACGTACATGCAAAGAAGCGTTTTGATGCATACAAGAATCGTTTCGCGTAACCACCATTCAAACGAAACGATCGTTCGGGGAATCTTTCTTTTTCTGATAAATGCCTGCCAATCCATGTGCAAAAGTCGTTAGTAACATACAGATATTTTGTCCCTATCTCGAGCGTTAAATATATTTAATATACGTAATCTGGCAACATATTTAACCTCTGTAATTAATACTTTTTATTCTAGTCTTCATTAAAGCAGCTATGTCGTGATTTATTTTGCTACGTGCAGCTAATAATCTTACCCTCAGGCCAGAGACGGAGTCTAGGTGCGGCCTTTAAGGGGGGTTTTGGGTATTTGGCCCTCCGTGGGAGCTCCTTTAAGAGACCTTGCAAACTCAGGGTGCGGCTATAAATACACGTGCGGCCATAAAAACAAGATTTACGGTAATAGTGTGAAAGAATAGGAATAATATTGCTCCTGATTATGTCCCTTTAAGGAGTACAACTAATAATTCTGGCGGGGGTACTTACAACCCTCCAAGCTATATGGGTAACAGAGACCTTATTTCAGGTTTTAAAGGAGATTTTTTATGGACCTCCATGGGTTTTCAGTAAGAAGTTTTTAGATCCAGCGGTTATAATTTGTGCCCTGTAAACAGACGGACAAACTGACGGCATGTTAGACAGATGGAAAAACAGACAGACGATGGACAAAGAGTGGTTGCTATAGCTTGGATGACTTTCAGTCATCTGAGCTACAAATAAACTTCAACACATTAAGCATATTGATCTATTTTCTGCTGACTAAGTACATGTCCTAGCTTGTATCATCTATAACTAACACAATATTAACGTAATTCCCTTCATCTGCACTGGAAATATGTTAAAGAAACTGTATGTAAGATATGAACAAAATAACTTCGAGTGGTTTTGATAAAACTAGGCAATCTTGAAGTGTGAAGTGGAGGGTTTGCCTGATGTAATCTCAGTTTTCTTACAGCCATGTCAGCTAAGAAATACTGCCAGACAAAGGATACCAAAACCATATACAGCTGAGTTAAATGATAGGAAAAACCAAACTCTTCACCTGGTTCTATGAAAGGAAAGAGTGTCAGAATGTGATGCAGCTGGTCCTCCGTGCTGGATGGTGTGCTGACCCAAGCAGAGGAGATCGGCTGTGTTGGCTGGACTCGTTCCATCGACAACTTGCAATGACCTGGAGCTTTACTTAAAATTTCTACAGCCTGGCGATGAGTCACCCCCACCAAGCTCTCACCATTAATCATCAGTATACGGTCACCTGTAATTATATCACCAGAATACAGTCACCTGTAATCATTTCACCAGCATACAGTAACCTGCAATCATATCACCAGAATACAGTCACCTGTAATCATATCACCAGTATACAGTCACCTGTAATTATATCACCAGCATACAGTCACCTGTAATCATATCACCAGCATACAGTAACCTGCAATCATATCACCAGCAGACAGTCACCTGTAATTTAATAACCAGTATACAGTCACCTGTAATCATATCACCAGCACATAGTAACCTGTAATCATATCACCAGCATACAGTCACCTGTTATCATATCACCAGCATACAGTCACCTGTAATCATATCACCAGCACACAGTCACCTGTAATTATATCACCAGAATACAGTCACCTGTAATCATATCACCAGCATAGTAACCTGTAATCATATCACCAGCATACAGTCACCTGTAATCATATCACCAGCATAGTAACCTGTTATCATATCACCAGCATACAGTCACCTGTAATCATATCACCAGCATAGTCACCTGTAATCATATCACCAGCATACTGTCACCTGTAATTATATCACCAGCTTACAGTCACCTGTAATCATATCACCAGCATACAGTCACCTGAAATCATATCACCAGCATACAGTCACCTGAAATCATATCACCAGCACACAGTCACCTGTAATTATATCACCAGCATACAGTCACCTGCAATCATTTCACCAGCATACAGTCACCTGTAATTATATCACCAGAATACAGTCACCTGTAATCATATCACCAGTATACAGTCACCTGTAATTATATCACCAGCATACAGTCACCTGTAATCATATCACCAGCATACAGTAACCTGCAATCATATCACCAGCAGACAGTCACCTGTAATTATATAACCAGTATACAGTCACCTGCAATCATATCACCAGCATACAGTCACCTGTAATCATATCACCAGTATACAGTCACCTGTAATTATATCACCAGCTTACAGTCACCTGTAATCATATCACCAGCATACAGTCACCTGCAATCATATCACCAGCAGACAGTCACCTGTAATTATATAACCAGTATACAGTCACCTGTAATCATATCACCAGTATACAGTCACCTGTAATTATATCACCAGCATACAGTCACCTGTAATCATATCACCAGCATACAGTAACCTGCAATCATATCACCAGCAGACAGTCACCTGTAATTATATAACCAGTATACAGTCACCTGTAATCATATCACCAGCATACAGTAACCTGCAATCATATCACCAGCAGACAGTCACCTGTAATCATATCACCAGCATACAGTAACCTGCAATCATATCACCAGCAGACAGTCACCTGTAATTATATAACCAGTATACAGTCACCTGTAATCATATCACCAGCATACAGTAACCTGCAATCATATCACCAGCAGACAGTCACCTGTAATCATATCACCAGCATACAGTCACCTGAAATCATATCACCAGCATACAGTCACCTGAAATCATATCACCAGCACACAGTCACCTGTAATTATATCACCAGCATACAGTCACTTGCAATCATTTCACCAGCATACAGTCACCTGTAATTATATCACCAGAATACAGTCACCTGTAATCATATCACCAGTATACAGTCACCTGTAATTATATCACCAGCATACAGTCACCTGTAATCATATCACCAGCATACAGTAACCTGCAATCATATCACCAGCAGACAGTCACCTGTAATTATATAACCAGTATACAGTCACCTGTAATCATATCACCAGCATACAGTCACCTGTAATTATATCACCAGCTTACAGTCACCTGTAATCATATCACCAGCATACAGTCACCTGCAATCATATCACCAGCAGACAGTCACCTGTAATTATATAACCAGTATACAGTCACCTGTAATCATATCACCAGTATACAGTCACCTGTAATTATATCACCAGCATACAGTCACCTGTAATCATATCACCAGCATACAGTAACCTGCAATCATATCACCAGCAGACAGTCACCTGTAATTATATAACCAGTATACAGTCACCTGTAATCATATCACCAGCACATAGTAATCTGTAATCATATCACCAGCATACAGTCACCTGAAATCATATCACCAGCATACAGTCACCTGTAATTATATAACCAGTATACAGTAACCTGTAATCATATCACCAGCAGACAGTCACCTGAAATCATATCACCAGCATACAGTCACCTGTAATTATATAACCAGTATACAGTCACCTGTAATCATATCACCAGCATACAGTCACCTGTAATTATATCACCAGCATACAGTCACCTGCAATCATATCACCAGCAGACAGTCACCTGTAATTATATAACCAGTATACAGTCACCTGTAATCATATCACCAGCACATAGTAATCTGTAATCATATCACCAGCAGACAGTCACCTGAAGTCATATCACCAGCATACAGTCACCTGTAATTATATAACCAGTATACAGTCACCTGTAATCATATCACCAGCACATAGTAATCTGTAATCATATCACCAGCATACAGTCACCTGAAATTATATCACCAGCATACAGTCACCTGTAATCATATCACCAGCATACAGTAACCTGCAATCATATCACCAGCAGACAGTCACCTGTAATTATATAACCAGTATACAGTCACCTGTAATCATATCACCAGCATAGTCACCTGTAATTATATCACCAGAATACAGTCACCTGTAATCATATCACCAGCATAGTAACCTGTAATCATATCACCAGCATACAGTCACCTGTAATCATATCACCAGCATAGTAACCTGTAATCATATCACCAGCATACAGTCACCTGTAATCATATCACCAGCATAGTAACCTGTTATCATATCACCAGCATACAGTAACCTGTAATCATATCACCAGCATAGTAACCTGTTATCATATCACCAGCATACAGTCACCTGTAATCATATCACCAGCATAGTCACCTGTAATCATATCACCAGCATACTGTCACCTGTAATTATATCACCAGCTTACAGTCACCTGTAATCATATCACCAGCATAAAGTCACCTGAAATCATATCACCAGCATACAGTCACCTGAAATCATATCACCAGCATACAGTCACCTGAAATCATATCACCAGCACACAGTCACCTGTAATTATATCACCAGCTTATATTCTCCTGTAATCATATCACCAGCATACAGTCACCTGCAATCATTTCACCAGCATACAGTCACCTGTAATTATATCACCAGAATACAGTCACCTGCAATCATTTCACCAGCATAAAGTCACCTGTAATTATATCACCAGAATACAGTCACCTGTAATTATATCACCAGTATACAGTCACCTGTAATTATATCACCAGCATACAGTCACCTGTGATCATATCACCAGCATACAGTAACCTGCAATCATATCACCAGCATAGTAACCTGCAATCATATCACCAGCAGACAGTCACCTGTAATTATATCACCAGTATACAGTCACCTGTAATCATATCACGAGCATACAGTCACCTGTAATTATATCACCAGCTTACAGTCACCTGTAATCATATCACCAGCATACAGTAACCTGCAATCATATCACCAGCATAGTAACCTGCAATCATATCACCAGCAGACAGTCACCTGTAATTATATCACCAGTATACAGTCACCTGTAATCATATCACGAGCATACAGTCACCTGTAATTATATCACCAGCTTACAGTCACCTGTAATCATATCACCAGCACATAGTAACCTGTAATTATATCACCAGCTTACAGTCACCTGTAATCATATCACCAGCATACAGTCACCTGCAATCATATCACCAGCAAACAGTCACCTGTAATTATATCACCAGTATACAGTCACCTGTAATCATATCACCAGCACATAGTAACCTGTTATCATATCACCAGCATACAGTCACCTGTAATCATATCACCAGCATACAGTCACCTGTAATCATATCACCAGCATAGTAACCTGCAATCATATCACCAGCAGACAGTCACCTGTAATTATATCACCAGTATACAGTCACCTGTAATCATATCACCAGCATACAGTCACCTGTAATTATATCACCAGCTTACAGTCACCTGTAATCATATCACCAGCATACAGTCACCTGCAATCATATCACCAGCAGACAGTCACCTGTAATTATATCACCAGTATACAGTCACCTGTAATCATATCACCAGCACATAGTAACCTGTTATCATATCACCAGCATACAGTCACCTGTAATCATATCACCAGCATACAGTCACCTGTAATCATATCACCAGCATACTGTCACCTGTAATTATATCACCAGCTTACAGTCACCTGTAATCATATCACCAGCATACAGTCACCTGTAATTATATCACCAGCACAGAGTCGCCTGTAATCACTCATTACCTGTAATCATATCAGTAATAGCAGAAGAAACTAGAAATGTGAATCCCAATGGATACATACACCTCTGCCATGGGAACACAAGTTTCAAAATATCAACTTTAGAAAAAATATTTTTCACCATATGTAAGGGCCAATATGGTGAATTACTCTTTAGAAAATGGGATTAATTTATACTATTAAAATGGTAAGGTAGGTCGGGCCACTTGTCTCGTTGATGAGAAAACTTTCAAAATTAGATGTACATGTGCAAAATAATTGCAGAACAACACACAGAATGATTCCTCAGATATGAGCAATTTTCACCAACACCAAATGTACTGATGGAAGCCACACGAAAACTATTGCTGATGGCCCCCTCAGTCTTGAATATGAGATGGAAGTATCCAAGATGTATGGACAAACACAATTTCAGACCAATATGACAAATCATTCCTGAGAAAAGGGCATTTATTTATACTATGAAAAATGGTAATGAATGTGGCACCACCTGTCAGCTTTATGGGAAAACTCTCTAAGATGGATGTACATGCCAAATTTCAGACCAATACATTGAAACACTCCTGAGATATAAGCAGTTTCACCTAAAGTAAATGAACGGATGGACGCCACACAAAAATGATTGTAGATTGCACTACCAGTCTTGAATACAACATGAAGGTATCCAAGATCAATGGACGTGCATAATTTTAGCCCAATCTGTTCATTAGACTTATAATGCTCACAGTACTGTCAACTGGCCATGATTGGTATTAAAAGGCGCAAAAACAAGAAAAGGACAGAAGGTGGAGCCACCTGTCTTTAGCAGAAGACAAAGCTATCCAAGATCTTTGGTCAATTCAATTTTTGGACCAATCCATGCATCCCTTATTGAGAGATTTATGATTTTGTGTGATTTTCACCATATATGGCAATATTCAAGGTCAAGGTCACTCTCATAGGAAACTAGAATACGGGTAGTCAACAAGCGACTAAGTGTATCCGCCTAAATCAGAGTGGAACGGGTGAAGTGAGGCATGGATTGAGTGGCAAGGGGAAATAGAGTGAAGTGTTGAATATTAGCATGGATGTCTGCAGCCAAATGATGTATGTCGGTTGCGCCACCTACCACAAAATCCAGAAAGCCATCCAAGTTGTATACATATGCAAAATTTAAGGCAGATAAGTCAAACCACCACATGTATATGAGTGATTTTAGCCCGTGGCAGACAAACAGAAGGACGCTGTGCAAAAATGGTTGCAGGTGGCGCCACCAGTTTTGCGTATGATAAAGAGCTATGTGAGAACTATACACATGCAAAACTTTGGCCCAATCGGTCAAAGGGTTCCCGAGATATGAGCTTGGATGTCTGCTGCATAAACTGGAATGTAGGTGGCGCCACCTGTCATAAAATCAAGAGAGCTGTCGAGGATGTATAAACCTGCAAAATTTAAGCAAGTTATGTCAAACCACTGCCGAGATATGAGTGATTTTATCCCATAGCAGACAATCACACGGGAGCTGTGCGAAAATGGCTACAGGTGGCGCCACAAGTTTTGCATATGATAAAGAGCTATGTTCATGAGATCTATACACATGCAAAATTTTGGCCCAATCTGTCAAACGGTTCCCGAGATATGAGCTTGGATGTCTGCAGCGTAAACGTGAATGTAGGTGGCGCCACCTGTCATAAAATCAGATAAGCTATCCAGGATGTATACGCATGCCGAATTTCAGGTGAATTAGTCAAACCACTGCAGAGATATGAGTGATTTTAACCCAAGGCAGATGAACAGATGGACTCTGTTCAAACATGGTTGCAGGTGGCGCCACCATTTTTTGTGTTTGTTATAAAGCTCTCCAAGGGCTTCATTTGTGCAAAAACATTTTCCTGATCGGTCAAACGGTTCCTGAGATAGGTGGGTTTATGTGTGGAAACAGACGCACAAACGGACGCAGAGCCCAGAGGAAAGATCAGAGGTCAAAACAAAATTGGGGCGCAGCAGTTCACATGTGACCCCAACATAATCCCGGGTTTCATAAAATTCTGCCCAGCTGTTATGGAGGAGTTCTCTGGACACCTACCGGGTGGCGGCGGCGGCGGTGGGCTGAAAACATAGTATCCGCAAAACTCTGTTTTGGTGGATACAATTAAATAAACATTATCCAATAACACATTTCTATGTATATGCATAATATTGTTATAGAGTAGGAAAGGGCAAATTTGTGATTTGACATATTTTTAAAGGAATATTTCATTATTTAAAATCTAAAATTACCTCAGGAACAAATGAAGATCAATTTTGGTTTCAGTCTGTCCTAATATTCAGACAGAGCCAAAATATATTTATAGTGATCAGATGACCAAGTATCTAATTGTAATTCATTATGTTTGAAGAGCTTAATGTACTCTCACAAATTAGCTCTAATTAGGTTTCTTTGATGAAGCCAGCATATTGTGTTCATGAGAGTCTGGTAATAGGACTTGCGGGTCAGTCTATAACTGGATGTGTGTCAGATCAGACTTGGGATTTTCCAGAGAACTTTCAACCAATAGAATCAGGTGAAACTTTTAAAGTACACTTACAACTCTGACGTAATTTTGACCTACTTTAGGTCGTCCAATAAGGAATAGCTTTTATGATGAAATGCAGAAATATGGATATGTATGTCTCATATGTCACGTGACAGCTCTATAACAAAACTATCTGTAGTGCCTGCTAGTGAGAGAGTCAAAGTCAGAGAGACTAACCATCTCTTCCGCAGGCCACCAAAGGTCTTTGCAGAGTGGCAAAAACTCTTGTATTGTGCATGCCCCCACAGCCAGACTGTGTGGCTCTGTCAGAGAGAGGTGCACACTGCACAGAGACCACCCTTTTGCTGTAACAACATGTCAACTGATCTGGAAAAAAGTCAAGTGTCTACAGTACCAACCTAGTCTTGTGTCTCTCTCTCAACCTGTGTTAACATTGTAACAATATGAAAGAAATCTGTCCATCAGTTTTTGACTTATAATGCTCTCAGTACTGTCAAGTGGCAATGATTGGGGTATAATACGGCATGAAAACAAGAAAAGGATAATTGGTGGTGCTACCAGTTTTCAGTAAATGACAACACTATCCAAGATCTTTGGTCAGATTGATTTTTGGATCAATCCATGCAATATTTCTTGAGATATTTAAGAATGTGTGTGATTTTCCCTGAAATGGATCTGCTCAAGGTCAAGGTCACTGTCCTAGTACACGTCATGACCTCATTTTTAATAGGCTTCGTCCGCTGACCCATATCTATGCACATGTCAAGTTTGGTAAAGATCTGTGAAATATTTTTTTAGTTATCTTGCCTGAAAGAAATCTCCGCTGTTGCAGTTGCATGACTGTATCTAAATCATATTATCCCCCGACTTTGTCCGGGGATACAAATATTGACAACCAAGTGACACAAGACATAGGATGCTCAGGGGAATATAAAATGCTCCTCCAAGAACAACATAGACAACAGCATGTTTCATGTTGTTTGGCTGGTTACTTGACTGGTCTGTCAGTAACTTTACTCAGAGAGTTAGGAACAATTTTAATCAATTATTGTGGAGGGTTATGTTAACACCAATTAAATTTTGAAGGTAATCTGTATCTTCATAACGTTTTTTGAGGAATGCTTTACTGCTTTGAGATAGGGTAATATGTTTACCCTGAGAGCCACAGTTTAATTGACAGTACAGTTCATTTACATGAGAACATTGCTTTGATATTCACCAGTATCATGTGGTATCAATTAATACACTGTTATGACTTACCAACATTTATTTGGCCATCTTTTTCAGCTGCGCCCCCTGGTGTGAGTGATTTGACATAAATTCCACCGTGCTGGACAGTTGTGTTCACCCCTCCCTGTATAACACATCGTAATGAGGTCACATTATATATTTTGCTTGATTTTTTTGGTAAAAGTTTGGAATGCTTATTTACACCAAGTACTGTAGTGACGGTAATATATTCAAACTTCTCCATCACTGGAATAAGTAAGAGAATCTATAAAACTCCTCTATATTTCCCTTTGTTTCTCTACTAGCTTCCAATATGATCAGTCTCTCAAATTTGATAAATATCACTCTTGTTATCTGATGAACAGAAAAACTTATTACAGTAGAGCGTCTTTTATCTAAAGAAGTATGTTTGTGTTTATAAAAAAATTGTTCCACCAAAATAAAAACCAAAAACAAGGGACCAATGGGTCAATGTGCTCAGCTGAAATTGACCTTGAAGTAAAAAATATAAAATAACTAGAATACGGGTAGTCGACAAGCAACTACGTGTATCCGCCAAAATCAGAGAAGGCCGGGTGAAGTGAGGCATGGATTGAGTGGCAAGGGGAAATAGGGTTACATGTGTTACATATTAGAATGTAGGTGGCGCCGCCTGTTATTTGAACGAGAAACTATCCAAGATGTATACACATGCAAAATTTCATGTGGAAAAGTCAAACCACTGCAGAGATATGAGTTATTTTATCCCACAGCAGACAAACAGATGGACGCTGTGCAAAAATGGCTGCAGGTGGCGCCACCATTTTTGTGTATGTTATAAAGATATCCAAGGGCTACATTTGTGTAAATTGTTTTTCCTGATTGGCCAAACGAGTCTGGAGATATAAGCATTAATGTCTGCAGCGTGAACATGAATGTAGGTGGTGCAACATGTCATAAAATCAAGAAAGCTATGCGGGATGTATACGCATGCCGAATTTCAGGTAGTTTGGTCAAACCACTGCAGAGATAGGAGTGATTTTAACCTAAGGCAGACAAACAGATGGACGCTGTGCAAAAATGGCTGCAGGTGGCGCCACCATTTTTGTGTATGTTGTAAAGCTATCCAAGGGCTACATTTGTGTAAAAATTTTTTTCCTGATCGGTCAAACGGTTCCCGAGATATGAGCTTGGATGTCTGCAGCGTTAACGTGAATGTAGGTGGCGCCACCTGTCATAAAATCAAGAAAGCTATCTAGGATGTATACGCATGCTGAATTTTAGGTGAATAAGTCAAACCACTGCAGAGATACGAGTGATTTTAACCCAAGGCAGATGAACAGATGGACACTGTGCAAACATGGTTGCAGGTGGCGCCACCTTTTTTGTGTATGTTATAAAGCTCTCCCAGGGCTACATTTGTGTAAAAAAAATTTCCTGATCAGTCAAACGGTTCCCGAGATATATGGGTTTATGTGTGGAAACAGACACACAAACGGACGCTGGGCAGAGAGGAAAGGTCAGAGGTCAAGGTCACTTTGTTAGGCACCAGTTCACATGTGACCCGATAATTTGTGTAAGTTTTGGAAAAATCCGTCCAGTAGTCTCAGAGGAGTTCTCCGTAAACAAATGCAGCGGCGGCGAAACCCGGTCAAAACCTTAATATCCGCAAAACTTCGTTTTGGTCGGATACAATAACAAATGGAGATAAAGACTGAGAGGAACAGGTAATATAGGCCATGGATGGTTGATATGACTTAAGATATTGTTGCAAATAATATTTTGTGATCTGACCATGTGTTTCCTAATGTTGAGTGTTTTGAAACTGAAGCCTGTAGGCAGTTTGTGAATATATAAGATCTGTACTATAACCTTGCTCATTGGTTGGCTTTTTGATGAACTGTTGAAAGTTCAGCAGTTCACACATTTGTTCAATTAGACCTATTTTTTATGATATATTATTAAATATACAATTTTTTACTTTATAAAATGTATACAGTTGCTATATAACTAATGTCCCCAGTGCATTGGTGCAAGGACTCGGGGGTGTGTGTTTTTGAAGCATGTCACCAGTTTGTGACCTTAAGATGTGTATTATTTCCATGATCTTTGGTTGGCTTTTTGATAAATTGTTGACAGTTCAGTAGTTTTCACATTTGTTCAATTGGATCTATTTATTTCATAATATATATATTATTAAATATATGTATTTTTTAATTTTATAAAATGATTACAGTTGAAAAATAACTAATGACCCAATCCACAGGTGCAAGGACTTGATGGTGGGGGTTGGGTGGAATGTTGGGAGTTACAACATCTTTGGATACAGGATATTCACTTATCTAATTTTTGTAGGAGCTTAAATTATCAAAGTTGTTCAACCCATCACACAGCCAAGGCCTGACTTGATAATAGGGTAGCTTGATACCTCTACAGAATTGATAGGGGGTAGTACTGTAAAATTGTGGTACCAGCTTTGTCCTACTGACAGTTTGGTTGGTGACGCTTGACCATTCAAGCTGGAAAATTATAAGGGCTAGGGGTAACTTTAATGTGAATATCTTGGCTTCTAATCAACCAATCTTTATAATGAAGATATCTCTGGAAAAGTCTTTCATGGGTCTATCAATATATGTAACAACCATGTATATATAATTTAAAACACATTTCTGGAAAATTAAAATGTCAAGTCCAATAAAAAAAATCTGAGTTTTATTAAGTTTTTTTAATTAAAGTTTTAAATGGTTGCTAAAACTTTCACCTTTACAGAAAAATTACACATGCTGATAAACAAAAGTATATTTTAGACATATTAATACTGTATATAATCACTGATTAGGCCTAATATTACCATGATGATTTAAAATGGGCTGCGCAGTATTTTGGCATGTAGGTAGTTATCTTGTGTTTATTGGTGGATTTGCTAGAGAATACCTGAATATACCATATACTTTGTGTAAAAAGAATGTTCTAGTGACAGCATGCCTAAACCTGGGATACCTAGATCACTATAAAAAAATAATTAAAACAGTTTTAGGAAATAAAAATATCAAGTGCAATAAAAAAATTTCATTTTTATTATGATTTTGCATTAAACTTTTAAATGGTCGCTCAAACTTTCAAACTTTATCGTAAAATTGTACATGCTGATAGAAAAAAAAAATAAAATCTGGACCTTATTTTACCATATATAATCACTGTTTTGACCAAGTTTTACCTAACCCGCATAGTCGTTTAAAATGAGAAACGGGGTATTTTGGACAGGTGGACAGGTTATTCACTGCATTTGTTGTCATTGCAGGTGATGGTAAGACTGAATCTCTCTGGTCTTCATCCTCATCTTATCCCTTAGCATGATGATTGGATTTGTGCATTCTTCAGCTGCCATATTAGTTGGCCAACTGGTGGGCTAATCCTGAACCAGGGTATATAACAATGATTGTTTTTATTACCTGATATAACATAATTGTAACAACATATGTTTACTTTTTGTTACAACAATTATATTTTCAAATCAGTTAGTGTAAAGATGAGAAAATTACTACATTACTAAGTCCCAGTACAATGAAAAATGCTTGACAAGGAAGAAACTATTTTCAAAGGACCTTTTAATAATACAATTAATGTTCACTTAAGACACCTGACTGCATACTTATGTTTATAAATGTGCCGCATAAAAAGTGCTTCTAAATTTTTATGAATAATGCAACTTTTGCAAAAGAGACTTGGTTCTGGAATCAGAATATATGTACAAAAACTAACAAATGTAAATATTATTAAAGATACAAATATTTATAATTATCAATTTTTATCAAGACAGATTATAAAATCATTAGCAATTACCCCTGCAACAGATGGTTTGGGACAATGTTAAAACACTTAAGAGGTGATCTGGGGAAATTGCATTCCAATTATCACAACACAAAAACTGAGCACTCACGTGGTTGGGCAATCATGCTGGGCAAAAGTTCATGGTAGCATTATAGTATCTGGTACATTTAAAGGCTGTAATTTTTTTCAAAGATCACTCACTCCCAAAGACCATTCCTGTTTGAAAGCTAAGCCAATGTGTGTGTTTGATAGAATACTGTGTGGTGACAGTGTGTATGATAACATACTGTGTGGTGACACTGTGTATGATAGTATACTGTGTGGTGACAGTGTGTATGATAATAGTGTGGTGACAGTGTGTATGATAACATACTGTGAGGTGACTGTGTGTATGATAATATACTGTGTGGTGACACTGTGTATGATAGTATACTGGTTGATTACAATGTGTATGATAATATTCTGTATATTCACTGTGTATGTATAATATACTGTGTGGTGACAGTGTGTATGATAATATACTGTGTGGTGACAGTGTGTATTATAGCATACTGTGTGGTGACAATGTGTATGAAAATATACCGTATGGTCACTGTGTATGTATAATATACTGTGTGGTGACAGTGTGTATGATAATATACTGTGTGTTGACAGTGTGTATTATAGCATACTGTGTGGTGACTGTGTGTATGATAATATACTGTGTGTTGACAGTGTGTATGATAATATACTGTGTGGTGACAGTGTGTATGACAGCATACTGTTTGGTGACAGTGTGTATTATAGCATACTGTGTGGTGACAATGTGTATGAAAATATACCTTATGGTCACTGTGTATGTATAATATACTGTGTGGTGACAGTGTGTATGATAATATACTGTGTGTTGACAGTGTGTATTATAGCATACTGTGTGGTGACTGTGTGTATGATAATATACTGTGTGGTGACAGTGTGTATGATAATATACTGTGTTGACAGTTTGTATTATAGCATACTGTGTGGTGACTGTGTGTATGATAATATACTGTGTGGTGACAGTGTGTATGATAGTATACTGTGTGGTGACAGTGTGTATGATAATATACTGTGTGTTGACAGTGTGTATGATAATATACTGTGTGTTGACAGTGTGTATGATAATATACTGTGTGTTGACAGTGTGTATGATAATATACTGTGTGGTGACAGTGTGTATTATAGCATACTGTGTGGTGACTGTGTGTATGATAATATAGGGTGTGGTGACAGTGTGTATTATAATATACTGTGTGGTGACTGTGTGTATGATAATATACTGTGTGGTGACAGTGCGTATGATAATATACTGTGTGTTGACAGTGTGTATTATAGCATACTGTGTGCTGACTGTGTGTATGATAATATACTGTGTGGTGACAGTGTGTATGATAATATACTGTGTGGTGACAGTGTGTATGATAGTTTACTGGTTGGTGACAGTGTATGATAATATACTGTGTGGTGACAGTGTGTATGATAGTTTACTGGTTGGTGACATTGCATGATAACATACTGTGTGGTGAAAGTGTGTATGATAATATACTGTGATGTGACAGTATGTTTGATAATATACTGTGTGGTGACAGTGTGTATGATAGTTTACTGGTTGGTGACAGTGTATGATAATATACTGTGTGGTGACAGTGTGTATGATAGTTTACTGGTTGGTGACATTGCATGATAACATGCTATGTGGTGACAGTGTGTATGTATAATATACTGTGTGGTGACAGTGTGTATGATAATATACTGTGTGGTGACAGTGTGTATGATAGTTTACTGGTTGGTGACATTGCATGATAACATACTGTGTGGTGAAAGTGTGTATGATAATATACTGTGTGGTGACAGTGTGTATGATAATATACTGTGTGGTGACAGTGTGTATGATAGTTTACTGGTTGGTGATATTGCATGATAACATACTATGTGGTGAAAGTGTGTATGATAATATACTGTGTGGTGACAGTGTGTATGATAATATACTGTGTGGTGACAGTGTGTATGATAGTTTACTGGTTGGTGACAGTGTATGATAATATACTGTGTGGTGACAGTGTGTATGATAGCATACTGTGTAATGACAATGTGTATGATAATATACTGTGTGGTCACAGTGTATGTATTATATACTGTGTGGTCACAGTGTGTATGATAGCATACTGTGTTATGACAATGTGTATGATAATATACTGTGTGGTGACAGTGTATGTATAATATACTGTGTGGTGACAGTGTATGATAATATACTGTGTGGTGACAGTGTGTATGATAATATACCATATGGTCACTGTGTATGTGTAATATACTGTATGGTGACAGTGTGTATGATAGTATACTGTGTGGTGACAGTGTGTATGATAGCATACTGTGTGGTGACAATGTGTATGATAGCATACTGTGTGATGACAATGTGTATGATAATATACTGTGTGGTGACAGTGTGTATGATAATATACTGTGTGGTGACAGTGTGTATAATAGCATACTGTGTGGTGACAATGTGTATGATAATATACTGTGTGGTGACAGTGTGTATGATAGTATACTGTGTGGTGACAGTGTGTATGATAGCATACTGTGTGGTGACAATGTGTATGATAATATACTGTGTGGTGACAATGTGTATGATAGCATACTGTGTGATGACAATGTGTATGATAATATACTGTGTGGTGACAGTGTGTATGATAGCATACTGATAGCATACTGTGTGGTGACACAAACAACAAAGAATAATGTATCATCACAAAGAACAACTGAGTAATACTGACAGCAACATTCAGCCCAAGGCTGCTGTTTTCTTTGTCCAGAGAGACTTGATACTGCAGTGTAAGATGGGAGGCTGGAGGTTCATCGGTGATCAGCTGGTGGTCATCATCCAGACCAGTCACCTTCACATCAAGTAGCTCCTTATCATGACTGGCAGAGCTTGTAGTTCCTGACAAATAAAATAAACACTTCACAATCCATCATGCAGAAATAATTGCAGATATCAGATTCCAACTTGGAACAGTAACTGTCATTGGATGGGGGAGTTCTATGTAAATTTTAAAGGTTTTTTTTATAGTCTGATATCACCAAGTGAGAGTCTCATCTGACTTTACACTTTGCTTTCCTGGTCTTAGGGTTTGTTCAATCTTGTAGCTTCTCTCAGTTCCCTTGGGAGCATTCACCCTAACATGTCTTTGTACACACAACAGGGTTATCCGTTCTACATTCTGCCTGCCTCCCATGCATGACCAGTACATATTCACTCCTGGGTGGAGAGAGCACACCCTTGTGGTTAAGACTTTGGCTAGAAGTCTTAGCACAGACAGCAAACAAGGGTCCAGCACCCTGACCATTACTCCACCAGGCTCGTTTGTTTGTCCCTGTGTAGAGTTGATTGTTCCAAGTAATTGTGTTGCCAAAAAGTAATCACACTGAGCCAAAAGGATTATCAAATGTTCACTTAGGAAAAGTTCCTCTATAACCAAATAGTTTGTGATATTATGCAAAATTGAAGGGTTGTAAGTTACTGATTGTTAAATATGACCTGCAGATGACATAGTGCAAAACAAATGACAGCATAAATGAGGGAATATAAATGCCTTACAGAATATCTGAATTTGAATGCAGGTTTCAAATGATTTATCAGTTTCAAGGAGAACTTTTCAATGTGTAAAGTATAGTAGCTTAGAGCAACTGATATTAAAGACAAGTACTGGTGTATAACCCTAACAGCCAATTATGTGGAGCTTATAGCAAACTGCATCAAGCAGAGAACCTCTGGTCAGATGCAGACTGCTCGTGCCAGAGGAAACAAATTTTGTTTCAACATATGATCTCAACCAGTTGTTCATATTATGTAAGATCTTCCTGGGGTTTTAGTCACATGAACAAGACCATGAGTTTTATACATCATAGGAATAGTCACATGTCTTGTCACCTTTTTGTAAATATCACCACTAGCTACTAAGCCACTGTGATGAAGATTACTACTACAGTAGCACTGTGCCACAGTGTTATAGATTACCACTACAGTAGCACTGTGCCACTGTGTTATAGATTACTACTACAGTAGCACTATGCCACTGTGATATAAATTACTACTACAGTAGCACTGTGCCACTGTGTTATAGATTACTACTACAGTAGCACTATGCCACTGTGATATAAATTACTACTACAGTAGCACTGTGCCACTGTGATATAGATTACTACTACAGTAGCACTGTGCCACAGTGTTATAGATTACCACTACAGTAGCACTGTGCCACTGTGTTATAGATTACTACTACAGTAGCACTATGCCACTGTGATATAAATTACTACTACAGAAGAACTGTGCCACTGTGATATAGATTACTACTACAGTAGCACTATGCCACTGTGATATAGATTACTACTACAGTAGCACTATGCCACTATGTTATAGATTACCACCACAGTAGCACTGTGCGATTGTGATGTAGATTACTACTGCAGTAGCACTGTGCCACTGTGATATAGATTACTACTACAGTAGCACTGTGCCACTGTAATATAGATTACCACCACAGTAGCACTGTGCCACTGTGTTATAGATTACCACCACAGTAGCACTGTGCCACTGATTTATAGATTACCTCTACAGTAGCACTGTGACACTGTGATATAGATTACTACTGCAGTAGCACTGTGCCACTGTGATATAGATTACTACTACAGTAGCACTGTGCCACTGTGTTATAGATTACCACCACAGTAGCACTGTGCCACTGATTTATAGATTACCTCTACAGTAGCACTGTGCAATTGTGATGTAGATTACCACTACAGTAGCACTGTGCCACTGTGTTATAGATTACCACCACAGTAGCACTGTGCTACTGTGATATAGATTACTACTACAGTAGCACTGTGCCACTGTGTTATAGATTACCACCACAGTAGCACTATGCCACTGTGATAAAAATTACTACTACAGTAGCACTGTGCAATTGTGATGTAGATTACCACTACAGTAGCACTGTGCCACTGTGTTACAGATTACTACTGCAGTTGCACTGTGCAATTGTGATGTAGATTACCACTACAGCAGCACTGTGCCACTGTGTTATAGATTACCACCACAGTAGCACTGTGCCACTGTGATGTAGATTACTACTACAGTAGCACTGTGCCACTGATTTATAGATTACCTTTACAGTAGCACTGTGCAATTGTGATGTAGATTACCACTACAGTAGCACTGTGCCACTGTGTTATAGATTACTACTACAGTAGCACTGTGCCACTGTGATATAGATTACTACTACAGTAGCACTGTGCCACTGTGTTATAGATTACCACCACAGCAGCACTGTGCCACTGTGATATAGATTACTACTACAGTAGCACTGTGCCACTGTGATATAGATTACTACTACAGTAGCACTGTGCCACTGTGATATAGATTACTACTACAGTAGCACTCTGCCACTGTGATATAGATTACCACCACAGTAGCACTGTGCCACTGTGTTATAGATTACCACCACAGCAGCACTGTGCCACTGATTTATAGATTACCTCTACAGTAGCACTGTGCAATTGTGATGTAGATTACCACTACAGTAGCACTGTGCCACTGTGTTATAGATTACCAACACAGTAGCACTGTGCCACTGTGTTATAGATTACCACCACAGTAGCACTGTGCCACTGTGATATAGATTACCACCACAGTAGCACTGTGCCACTGTGTTATAGATTACCACCACAGTAGCACTGTGCCACTGATTTATAGATTACCTCTACAGTAGCACTGTGCAATTGTGATATAGATTACCACTACAGTAGCACTGTGCCACTGTGTTATAGATTACCACCACAGTAGCACTGTGCCACTGTGATATAGATTACTACTACAGTAGCACTGTGCCATTGTGATATAGATTACTACTACAGTAGCACTGTGCCACTGTGATGTAGATTACTCCTGCAGTATCACTGTGCCACTGTGATGTAGATTACTACTACAGTAGCACTGTGCCACTGTGATGTAGATTACTACTACAGTAGCACTGTGCCACTGTGATGTAGATTACTACTACAGTAGCACTGTGCCACTGTGATGTAGATTACTACTACAGTAGCACTGTGCCACTGTGATGTAGATGACTACTACAGTAGCACTGTGCTACTGTGATATAGATTACTACTACAGTAACACTGTGCCATTGTGATATAGATTACTACTACAGTAGCACTCTGCCACTGTGATGTAGATTACTACTACAGTAGCACTGTGCCACTGTGATATAGATTACTACTACAGTAGCACTGTGCCACTGTGATGTAGATTACTACTACAGTAGCACTTTGGCACTATGTTAAAGATTACCACCACAGTAGCACTGTGCCACTGTGATGTAGATTACTACTACAGTAGCACTGTGCTACTGTGATATAGATTTCTACTACAGTAACACTGTGCCATTGTGATATAGATTACTACTACAGTAGCACTGTGCCACTGTGATGTAGATTACTACTACAGCAGCACTGTGCCACTGTGATGTAGATTACTACTACAGTAGCACTGTGCCACTGTGATGTAGATTACTACTACAGTAGCACTGGCACATACCTTGTTTCTTTTCTGATGAAGAGGAGACATCATCTATCAATGCTTCTGGCCACTCTGATTTAGGCATTTCTGTTCCTGCTGTTTCTTCATCCTGTGTATCTGTTGCTGGGGTTACTGTTTCTACATTGTCCTGTTCCAGTGCCTCTGCTGTTGATAACCCTTGTGAGGCTTTGAGGGAGCTTGGTTGTTCATTAGCATGAAGAATGTCTTCAAGCTCCACATCAGATCCATTAACTGATGATGAACAGCTGACTGCTGCTGGTGCAGGATTGTGTCCAGACACTGACAAAGAGGCACTGTCTGTAGGATGATGCATGACACTTGAAACAATCACATCTCGGGGTGTTGAAACCAATGTATTGGCAGCAATAATCTCTTCTACTGCAGCAGCATCTAAACTTGGGGTGCTTTGCTGACTGATGGGAGATTCACTGGTGGACTGGGACAACATGAGTTGTACAATATTTGGTGATCTGTGGATAAGATCAACTGCTTGGTGGTGAGGCAGCCCCTCAAGACTCTGTCCATTGATTGCAATGATGCGATCTCCAGGTCGCACCTGACCTTGTTTGTCAGCTGGGCCGCCAGGAGTCACTGACTGCACAAATATCCCAAAGTCCCACTTTCTTGTATGTTCTCCTCCCACAATGGTTATGCCAATTCCATGGTCAGCATCCTTCTCAAGCTCAACCACAAACACCCGATGATCACTGGTGCTCTCTACTGGTAAATGAATGCAATCATCCTCTGAAGTGTCTGAAATTAAAATTAACTTTTAACTTAAATGACTGCTTGTACTGGCACTCCATGGAAACAGGCACCAACCTCACTGATACAGACACTTTGCAGATTAACAGACTTACAACATATGTAAATTTGCCTATATTTATGCACACATATTCAGTATATATATATATACTGTGTATATATACACACATTTTTATACAAGTAAGCAAGTTATGTCAGAATACATATTACACATGGTAGTTTAATCTATGTTACTGCAGTTAGACGGGACTGTTTACATGAAGCTATACAAAGTAAGCAAGTACACACTTCATGACCCTGCATTAAATTTCATACACCCATATCATACATGGAATCAAAGCAAGCATATGTAATAACAAGTGGCACATGGGCAATGACACTCAACTGAATTCAAGAAACCTTGAACAATGGGAAACATGACTCCCATAGTGCTTAAAATCATTAGGAGGGATGGTTGGAGTAACAACACCTTTGCATATACAAACAAGATATGAAATTTAATTCAAGTGCTAACAAGAAAAAAGTATTCATCATTATTAACTATTTTAAAACAGGCACAGAGATGGAAAAACAAAGCAAATTCCAATGCCACTGAAGCAGGAGAAAATGCCCGAATGTATGCATTAGATCATTTTTTATTAAATCAATCTTTTTTTTCAAGTTTATAAATTTTACAATACATTTACCATAAAACATATATTACAAAATATTTAAGTTGATTTACAATTCTAAATTGCATCAGAATCTATAGCTAATTAGGTCAGGTGACATCACATTATGCACACTGATGTATTAATTTTTTTATTAAATATGTTTTTTGAATTTGCAAAACCATATATATCTAAAAATAACACTTGATTCTGAATTGACAATTCTAAATTGGACCTTTATTTATTCATGATTTGGCTCATATATTATCAAATTATGCCTACTGAGGCGTTTAATTATATTTAAATTACATGATTTAAATGGATTTTGATTTCTTTAAAAATGCTACATTACCACATCATGGCATCCTCTGGATTACTCAAGCAAATGTTTTGTACATTGGTGTGGAAACAACTTTACAATTTAAGAAACAAAGTTTGAACAATAACAATACCAGATGGAGGGATCCAAGATCTATGGACAAGCAAACTTTCAGCTAAATACATTGAACCCCACCTGAGATATGGGCTGTTATCTAAAAGACATCCAGATTCGTACTGCACTGAAAGAATGGCAGGAGGCACCACCTGTCTTTAATATGCACAACTACATAGGTGAGGGAACAACTCTGCGGTTTCTGAAATATCTGTCCAAGGGTCTCAGAAGAGTTTTCCAGAAACGTAAAGCAGCGGTGGCTGTGGCAGCAGCGGAACCCATGCAAAAACATAGTATCTACAAAACTCAGTTTTCGCAGATACAATTATTCCGGGGGGGGGGGGGGGGGGGGGGAGGTTACTTACGAGCCCTAAGCTGCAGTCTGCAGGAACTGATGAAACACTCCATGATCAATAGGCATTCAAAGAATCATGGTAATCAATGCATCAGTTATTCAGATACTGGAGCTTCTTTATAATATTTTATATTATCCTAGGGGGTATTTACAAGCTCCATAGCATTTAGGATATGGGTAACCTAGAATTAATTTAAGGTTTACATGAAGACCTTTCACAGCCTCCTTGGATGATATGTAAGCAGATTCTAGGTCAAGCAGTGACAATTTGTGCACTGTTAACAGATGACAAATCATTTTTAGGTCTCAAAAATTGAGAAAAAAAATGCGTAAAAATTTGAAAAAAAATACAGGTGGCGCCACCAGTATACAGGAACTGATGAAACACTCCATAATCAATATGCCTGCAAATAATCATGCTGATGAATGCATTAGTTGTTCAGATACTGGAGCTTTTGTATCATATTATCAATTTTTATGAGCCCCATACCTCGGAGGATTTAGGTAACAGAGACCTAATTTCAGGTTTGCAAGGAGATTTTTTTGGACCTCCCTGCATGTTAAGTTAGAAGATTCCAGGTCCAGCGGTTATGATTTGTGCCTGGTTAAAGGACAGACAGTCAGATAACGGACAGACGGACAACAAAGACTGATCACTATAGCTTAAAATGAATTTTAGCCAGCTGAGCTAAAAATTAACAACTTTACAGTGGGGTGTCCTGGAGCCATGTTCAACGGTGTATATTTGACTGGAATAATTAGCATGGAAAATTGGATAAGGATGGTAAGTCTTTTGTGTGTTTCCATGGCTTCTAAACAGACCAAATTAGCTATGTGACAGACATCTAGATGGCGTTGCAAACAGAAAAGAGTTAAATATGATGATGTCAGATCAGTGGTTTTGATATCATGCAGGCAAGTGTAACAATAGGTTTTTAATAGAAAATTGATGTTTTCCATAATATCTAGTAGGAACGAAGTCATAGTGACCCAATTTTTGGTATGGTAGGAGATCTAGGGGACATCTAACACCATGTCAAATTTTGGACTCGTAGGTCTGTTTCAAAATGTGCCCTGTTAACGGATGTCTGGCCAGACAGACGACGGACAAAGGACCATGATTATAGTTCAGATGACTTATATTCAGCTGAGCTAAAAATCGACAGAAAGACTGGTAGACAAACAATGCTGATCACTTTATCTCCCATTCTGCTGAGGCAGGAAAATTATGGACAAATGTTTGTATTAGATCCAAATATTTTTATTATATAAACTTTTTTTAAATTTATAATTTTTATACATTTCCAAAATAACATATATATCTGAATAAAAATAAAATTCTTCATTCATAATTCTAAATTGCATCATCATATATCTCTATCTTGTAAGCTAACACCACATTTTGCATACAAATGTATTTATTTTTTACCACAAAAATATATCTTTTAAATTTGCAAAACAATAAATATCTGGAAATAATACTTAATTCAAAATTCACAATTCTAAATAGTGCCTTTATCTATCCATAATTTGGCTCATACATTATCAATCTATGCATACTAATGGGTTTAATTATACTTCAATTTGTTAAAATTATTTTAGAGAAAAAAACTTTTTAAATTATGCTACATTACCACAACATGGCATCTTCTGAATTATTCTTGAATTACTTTTTCAAGGAATGTTTTGTATATTGGAGTGGAAACAGCATTACAATTAAGGAAATATAGTGCAAACAATAACAATTACTGCTGAACACTTGGTTGGAAGGGGGGGGGGGGTTGATATGAGAATAACTGTACACCTGTCACAGCAGGAGATCTCCCCCAGTAACCCATTACAAATCATGTACCCTGGCATAGCTGATATCCAGTGACAAGCAGTGGCCTGCCTGCAGCTGGACAAATCAAGTGAACACAATAGAGCCTTAAAAAAGTTCAATAACTAGCCTAATTTTTTAGCTTTTATTCTCAAATTTTAGATTTAAAAAAATTTAATTCTTACGTTAACATGCTGTGAAAATTAAATCAACAGTGCTTACAGGAACAAGGGACCCATGGGTCACTGTTCTCAGCTGAAGTTGACCTTGAAGGTAAAAAAATCTAAAATAATATCATTTGGAGATAAAGTCTTGGAGGAAAAGGTAATACAGGCCATGGCTGGTTGACATGATTGGTTTATATTGATAAGTAAGAAATTGTTTCAAATAATATTCTGTGACCAAACCATGCATTTCCTAATGTTAAAATTGAAGCATGTGAGCAGTTTGTGACCATAAGATGAATATATTAATACCATGATCATTTGTTGGCTTTTTGATAAACTGTTGACAGTTCAGTAGTTTACACATTTGTTAAATTGGACCTATTATATATATATATATATATATATATATATATATATATATATATATATATATATATATATATATATCATTAAATATTTTTTTTTTATTTTATAAAATGTATATAGTTGAAATATAACTAATATCCCCAGTCAACAGATGGAAGGACTTGGTTGTGGTGGTCCGTGGGGGGAGGGGGGTTGGTGGAATGATGGGATTCAAGTTTAACATATGCAATATTCCTCAACTATATATAAAAGTTGCTTTCAAATTTCAGACCTTAATAGCTTAAATCCATACACATACAGCATATGAAAGTTATTTCAACAGTGCTTATAGGAAAAATTTCATAAATAATATATTTAAAGATAACGGAGAGATGATGGACAGACAGAGCTGATCACTTTATGCTTGATTCTCCTGAGGAAAGAATGTTTCAATCAGATCTTAATTTTTTCTGATCCAATTATTTTTTTTTTCCAATAAATTTTACACATTTTTAATTAAAAACTAATGTCCCAGTGCACAGGTACAAAGGAATCAATGGCAGCTGTGTGTGTGTGGAGGGGGGGGGGGGATGGTTGGATTAACAACACTTCTGCATACAGGGCAAACAAAGCCTGATCTCCAATTCTGCTGAGGCAGGAAAATAATGAACAAATGTTTGTTTTAGATCCTCATTTTATTATCAAATCATTTATTTTTTATAAGTTTATATTTATATACATTCCCAATACAATCTATATATATCTATATATATATATATATAGATATATAACACCATATCATGCATACAAAAGTATATTAATTTTTACAATAAAAATATCTTTTAAATTTGCAAAACAATAAATATATAAAAAAATTATACTTGATTCAGATTTTACAATTTTAAATAGGGGAGGGGTTGACAGTACAGGTTGGGGATTTGAGAATAACTGTACACCTGTAACAGCAGGGGATTTCTCCCAGTGAATGTAACAAATTAGGAACCCTGGCATAGCTGACTTCCAGTGACCAGGAGTTGCCAACCTGCATGTTGACAAAGCAAGTGACTACAATAGAGCCTCAAGAAAAAATTCAATAACTAGCCTAATTTTCAAGCTTTTATTTTCAAATTTCAGGTTTAAACAGATTAAATACTTATGTTCACATGCTGTGAAAATTAAATCAACACTATTCACAGGAAAAAAATGCTAAGGTCAAAGTTGGACAAAATTTAAGGTACTGATTTTATTTTTATGCTAAAAACTTAAAAAATTCACAAAATTCAGATCTAATTTTGGGTATACAATTGAATCTTAATTAAAGAAAGTTATATACATGGGAAAAAAGTCTCTAGTTTCAAAATTTTTCATGTTAAGTGAGTAAATATTTTTCCTGATTTTTTATTAAGTCCATTATGTTCTGGCCCATAACTTAAAGAAATTACACTAAATAAACTTAAATAAAGTATATAGGATTTATATAGGAGAATACTTCTGGTAAATATTAAGAAAACAGATTAGTGGTTTTGATATTAGGCAGTCCTGAAGTGTAATAATCGATTTAATAGTTTTTTAATCGAAATTTGAGGTTTTTCCTTAATATCTCGAAGGAACAAAGTCATATTGACCCAATTTTTGGTATAATAAGAGATTTTGGGACATCTAACAGTATGCCAAATTTTGGATTCATAGGTCTAACAGTTTCAAAACGTGCCAGTCTAACGGACAGACAGACGGAGGGACGGACGGACAGCTGGACAGACGGACGACAGACAGTGGACCACGACTATAGCTCAGATGACTTACAGTCAGCTGAGCTAAAAATTGAGCCATGTTCAAAGTTGGGCAAAAGTTTAGGTACTGATATTATTTTTATGCTAATAACTTTTAAACAAGGCCTACAGGCCTAATGCGAACCTGTGCAATGAGATTACACCAGGTATAATGCTTCAATGCTGGACCATTACTTTTCAAGAACATGTGTAACATGTATATGAACAATGCAAGTACTAAACACTTAGAACAAGAAACAATTAAACAAACATCTTTGCTGCAATTCTGGCATGGGTGCACACAACACAAAAACTAGAATATGGGTAGTCAACAAGCAACTATGTGTATCCTCCAAAATCCTGCATGGGAAAGGTTGAAGTGAGGCATGGATTGAGTGGCAAGGGGAAATAGAGTGAGGTGTGTTGCATAATAGCCTGGATGTCTGCAGCCGAAATGTGAATGTAGGTTGCGCCACCTACCACAAAATCCAGAAAGCTGTCCAAGATGTATGAACATGCAAAATTTTAGGCAGATAAGTCAAACCACTACTGAGATATGAGTGATTTCATCCCACGGCAAACAAACAGACAGAAGCTGTGCAAAAATGATTGCAGGTGGCGCCACCGCTTTTGCGTATAATAAAGAGCTATGTGAAATCTATAAACATGCAGTGTTTTTGCCCTATCGGTCAAATGGTTCCCAAGATATGAGCTTGGATGTCTGCAGCATACATTTGAATGTAGGTGGCACCACCTGTTAAAAAATCAAGAAAGCTGCCAAGGATGTATAAACCTGCAAAATATCAGGTGGATGAGTCAAACCACTGCCGAGATATGAGTGATTTTATCTTTAGGCAGATGAACACATGGACGCTGTGCAAAAATGGTTGCAGGTGGCACCACCAGTTTGTGTATGATAAAGAGCTATAGGAGATCTATACACATGCAAAATTTTTGCCCAACTGGTCAAACGGTTCCCGAGATATGAGCTTGGATGTCTGTAGCTTAAATGTGAATGTAGGTGGGGCCACCTGTCATAAAATCAAGAAAGCTGTCCAGGATGTATATACATGCAAAATTTCAGAAGGATTAGTCCAACCAATGCAGAGATATGAGTGATTTTATCCCAAGGCAGATGAACAGATGGACGCTGTGCAAAAATGGTTGCAGGTGGCTCCACCATTTTTAGTGTATGTTATAAAGCTTTCCAAGGGCTACATTTGTGCAAAATCTTTAGCCTTATCGGTCAAACAGTTGCCGAGATATGTGGGTTTATGTGTGTAAACAGACGCACAAATGGACGCTGGGAAGAGAGGAAAGGTCAGAGGTCAACCAAAAATGAGGGCGCAGCAGTTCACATGTGACCGATCATAATTCTGAATTTTAAAAAATTCTGCCCAGTGGTTATGGAGGAGTTCTCCAGAAACCTATGTGGCGATGGTGGCAGTGTTGGAGTCCCACTGAAAACAAAGTATCCGCAAAACTCTGTTTTGGCGGATACAATGAGTGTAGCTGGCACCACCAGTCTTATATACAACGAAGAGATATATAAATATGCCCAATGTCAGACTGATATGTCAAACCCCTCCTGTGAAATAAGCAGGGACAATCACTGTACAAAAATTATTGTAGGTGGCATCACCGGTCTTGTACACTATAAAGCTACCCGATATGTATAAACATGCCCAATTTTACGCTGATGTATTAAATTACTCTGTAGAAATAAGCAGGCGAATACACTGCAAAAGTCAATGTAGGTGGCACCACCTGTCTTGTAAATGAGAATACCATCAAAGACGCATAGACAGGTCAAAATATCAGTCCAATACATCAAACTTCCCCAGAGTTTGATGCACTGGGCTGACAAGGCTTAGGTGAGTAAGGCAGTTGCCCCTGAGTGACCTGTGACAAATTGCTGCCTCAAGCTACCGCACTGAGTGAACTCTTGACCTGCACCTGGCTAGACTGATTGAACTTTTGACCTGTTGCATAATCTGACACAGTTGGCAGTCTGCCAAAGCTATAAATAGATTCAGGCTGAACTTTGGTGCCAAATAAGATGCAGTGAGCAGTCTGCCAAAGCTATTAATAGAATGCAGCTACTGCACTGAGTGAACTCTTGACCTATACCTGGCTGCACTTCTTCCAATCCTGGCACTGTGCCAAAACTATTTATAAAACTGACATCATCTTGGCTAATGGCCAACATCAAGGCACTGGCAATCTGCCAATGGTATACCATGTGCTGCCATCTGTACACAAAAGTGGTCCCTACTCGAAATAACTTTTAAATTTATTTTCCCAATACAAAATGCTTTTCAGCTGACTTTTTACAAAAAAGAAATCAGGAATATATGTAAAATTATTACAGATGCATACTGAATGCAAAATTAAAATACAGATATATCTCATTGATGGCAAATTCTTGAATTAATTTGAGTAGGGATACCAATAATTTATAATCCACGTACAGTTGTTGTTATACAGCCACAGAGAGCTGAATATCCATGATTCAAACATTGCATGGTATGATGAATAACTTAAATCATCAATCTAAATTTTTTTAAAAGCCTTTAAAAAAACATTCTTGTCAATATTAACCAAAGATCTAAATGTCTAGTGGCATGATGTAATAGATGCTGATAAACTGGTGCTGGGCTAGATGTAACAGCATAACACAGCTAACATATATGGTAAAATGACTCAATTCAATCTCCACAATTCAGCCAAAAATCATTCATGTGGAACCATTTATGACAATCATTATAAGAATTATTGTTGGGATTATTCTTGTAAAATATTTAACAAACTGGGTTCAGTGGCATCAGTTGAAAAACGTTTCACAGTTTTATAACTCATATAGGAAGATACACCAAACTGGCTAAGTTCCGCTTGCCGTAACTCAGCCAAAATGCACTGAACCAAAACCATTTGAACAAACTTGAATTATCAACATCTGATGATAATTTATGTGTGAGATTTAAGAATTTGGCCCAGTGGTTTTTGAGAAGAAGATCTTTGTAGCCACTGAGCTAAAATGGGCTGTTATGGCATAAGACTAAATTCAGCTTCCCATAACTTAGCCAAAAGTCACTGAAAAGAGACCATTTGAACAAACTTCAGAAAGCACTACCCTAGGATCATTTCTGTGCAATATTAAACATTTTGGCCATATGGTTTCAGATAGGAAATTTTTTGTAGCCCTCAGTGTGATACAGACACTGAAGACCCCGTACAAAAACGGCCGATGCAGGTGGCGCCACCAATACCTCAATTTCAGATATGACCTATGTGACCAACATTGGCATAAAACTTGGTGATGATAGCTCCAGCTGTTTCTGAGATTAAAATTTTTAATATGCTTTTTTGCACAGTTAACAAAGTTCAACCTCCTGTAACTCGGCCAAAAATCTCCGAACTGGAACCAGTCGAACAAACTTGAGAAAGATTGTTCCAGGAATCATTTCTGTAAAATATTGGACAATTTGGCTGGACAGTTTCGGAGAAGAATATTTTTAAAGCATTTTTAGCTTTTTCCCTATAAAATCTAAGAAAATGCAGTTAGAAAACAAGTGACCCATGGGTCATGACACTCAGCTGCCAAGCATGACCTGTGACATCATGGGCTGAGATTCACAACTTCCAGTCAAATTTTGAAGAACCAATTTGCCAATTTGTTGAAATTTTCTACGATAACAGAAATATATATCACCCATGTCTGGTTAAAACACAGTGAATTGATGGTCTGAGGAAAATTTATGATTGTTAAGGTATCCAGAACTATTCCCATAGCTTACTTGATACCTGTCAGTCTCAAAAGGAACACCACAAAGGGCAAATATAAGATCAAAATATATAGCATAAAATCAAGGAAATCCATGCAAGAATTACTGAGAAACAGGTGCTTCTGTATGAATTTTTATTCAATACAAGCCAACTGTACTGCACTTTCATATATGATGATAATATTTATTTAGAAATATTTGACCCAATCCTTTGCAAGATTACATTAATATACATCCGACTGCCTTCACTTTAACAGTTCTTGAGATAATATGATCAAAAGGAATTTAAAGATGGTTGCCTGGTGGCCATTTTGGACTTCTGACAGGTCTGAAATCAGACAACAACCATTCTCTAAATCAGACCAAAAACTGAAGGTAAATTACTGAAACTGCACTGAAAAAAGGATTTTTAAGGTGGCTAACTGGCAGACATAATGGATTTCTGACAAGTCTGACATTTGATATCACACATCCTCCAACAAGAGACCAAACTTGGGGCAAATTCTCCAAATGATGTTACAGGAATGAATGTCCAAAACAATTCAAAAGGCATGTTCAGGCGCTCATATCAGATTTTTAGATATGCAAATGTAAAAGTGTAGGTCCAATATTTTTTATTATCACTCTGCTTTTCAATGGGGTCAGCAGGGTTGGTAAACTGCAAAACCTGAAAGAATAGAAATGCAGAAAGCATGACTAAGAGTCTTGTAATAAAATAAAGCCATCCTAAATCAAGTACACATCCACATATTATTAGGCCATGGGCTAGTGGGGGCCATAGTGCACCCCCCTTGTGATTTACTTTAATGGGTATTTTCATGTAGCCCTAGGTCTTACAAGTCAGAAAACTGATGTTGCCAGCAAAATAACTGGGATGGAAGATACCCCCGTGGACTTTTTAACCACGGCTACTTTTACAGCTGGAGGCAGATAATTAGGGGTATGGAAAATTCAAACAGGCCTAACTTTGCAACTCTTCACCAAAATATTCCAAATGACCATTTAAAATGTTTGCCTTGTCAAGATCTACAAGTCCATGCAAATGATATGCAAATTTATTCTGTAAAAAGGTCATCAGAGGTCAAAAGGTCACAAACTTTGACCTTTACCCATAATTTCTCACATTATCAGTGTTTATTTATCGCCAAGACTATGTAACATATTTTTTATTGAAAATTAAATAAAATGAAAGTTTACATGTGCTTTTTAATACCTGGAGTAAAAGAAATTTAAAAGAAGTAGTGATTACCCCGCAGTATGTGAGATATTTCTGCACTTTTACACACTCTTTGTACGTATTGCTGAATGTGTCGAATAGGAGTAAGGCAAAATCTAACAAGTGGTACTTTGGAATCTTTCATTGAATCTTTGCAAATGGCCACAAAAGATTATATTTGAGTTCATCTATAAAATGAAACATTGAATTATACAAATGATCCCTCCGAAAACAGTTTGTTGAAGTCAAAAACAAACAAAGGTTGACCTTACCAACACCATAGCTGTTTGTTACACATGGCCGTTGTAAGGCGTAAAGTGAAATTTTAATTTGAAACAAATGTATATTACTTTCGATCTCTCAACACATTTCCAGTAAACATTCATCCTATTTCTTACTGGTTTTTATCTTATTTCATGACAGTTACATGTTCTTATATATTTTCACTGGTTCATTGATCTCTGTTAACAGCAAAACCCTAATTTTAATTTGACTATAGTAACAGCCAATGTATTATTTTTTTTTTTGGACAAATACGCTTATATCACATATATCCATTTCTATCACTAGGATACAATACTTTAGTATGCTAGTTATTTTAATTCATATAATAATTGATAATTAATTCTCTAATTAACTAGAGGACCTGTTTTTTGTGACACAAAAAGAACTATATGTCTCCCCTTACTCACTTTCCCAAATTTGAGGGGGAAAAATGGACCCCTTCAAAGGTTTGGTGTTAACTTAAATCCTGAATTTCTAAAGACCTGACCTTGTATGATGATGATCAAGGTATCCAAGTTATGAACTGATCTGAGATTTTATTCTGGCTGATTTGACCTTGAAGATCCAGATGAAGGTCACCAGTTATCGAGCACCCCAAGGAACTTGATTAAAACAAAGGTTTCAAATTTGAGGAAAAATATGTGATACTTCAAAAGTTATGGGGTTCACAAATATTTCTGTTTCGTCTTATTTGACCATGATGTTGAAGGTCAAGGTCACCAAATTTTTAACTTGTCCGAGATATTGGTAGAGACATTTCACGAGTTGAATTCTATGAAAATTTATTGGGTGGTTCAAAAGTTATACACTTCACAAATACTTTCTATTCTGACCGATTTGACCTTGAAGATCAAGGTCAAGGTCACCAGCTTTCGAGCTCCTTAAAAAAACTTGATTTAAACAATTAGTGTTTCAAATTTGAGGAAAAAGTATGGGATTCTTCAAAAGTTATGGGGTTCACCAAAAAATTCTATTTCGGCCTATTTGACCTTGATGATGGTCAAAGTCACGGGTTTTCGAACTCATCCGAGATTTTGGTAGAAACAATTTAAAATTTCATGAAATATTGTTGATTCGTTCAAAAGTTATTGCGTTCACAAGATATGACACAGACAACGACGACGCGGACGCCGACAACAAATCAAACACTATATGTCTCCACCATGGGACGGAAGACATAATTACATATGATTAATATTATTTCTCTCCCGGATATATTACTAATGTCGTCACATTATGATAATTGTGATAACTGATTAAAATTGGAATTTTATTAATGGAGCAATCTTTATATGTTTTACACTTTATTCTTTATTGGCCTGCCTCTGTGCATTTTGACGGACTTTGGCAGTCTAGTCTTTTTTATTTATGGACCTCTGTCAGTCTTTTTTTTACTTATGACTGTCTGTAAGTCTATTCGTTCGCCTGTCTTTTCTGACTATCTGTCTACCTGACTATCATCTTGACTGAAAAACTCTCTGACAGGCTGGCTCACTATTTAACCGGTACACCTGTTTCCCCTTGTTGACTCTCTGATCAAATGACTCTCTCTCTCTCTTGCAGTACATATTATTTTCTGTTGAGTAAATGTCTCTTTGTCTGACTTACTGTCTGAATGACAGGCAGTTTATCTAATTAGTATCTGAGCAACTGCATAGTCCATTCAAACATACAGAAACACTGCCAGAGGGGTTGCCAGTCAGTCAGACTACCACAGATAGTCAGTAGATAGTCAGATAGACCTTCACAGAGTCTGTCAGACAGTCACTGATATCTGACTTGGTTCTGACTAGCTCTGGTGGCAAACCATTCCCACTACCTGGCTATTACTCTAGCTGTTCATCTGTCATGGTCTTTCTGAGATGAAGAGCTCTCTAAGGGCCAGCCTGTTTGACATATATATTGTTTATCTGGTGTGTTGGCTACTAGACAGGGTTTCTGACTGAGTTCCCTGGAGGCCCATTTGCCTGATTAGTTAGCTAGTTCTCTGGGACGATAGAAACCTGATAGTCAGATTAATGACTCTAGCTCTAGCATTTATACATGTATATTGTTGAACAAAGGAGGCGCCGTCTTGTGGATTTCCTGTCAGAAAGAAACTGACCACCTGTCGACTGGAAACGTTGGTAGGAAGACAGTCAGGCTTCTGGACTACCAGTGTTAGCAGAGTGTTTAATCAAACAGACTGAACGCCGCTAGAGCTATAGTCATCAATCTGACAATCAGGTATATATCCTTCCCGAGAACTAGCTAAATAACCAGGCAAATGGGCTTCCATTGTGTCAAACAGGCTGGCTGTTAGAGAGCTGGTCAGTCAGAAAGACTGACAGATGACCAGCTAGAGTTATAGCCAGGTAGTGGGAATGGTTTGCCAACAGAGCTAGTCAGAATAAAGTCAGATATCAGTGACTGTCTGACAATTTCTGTAAAGGTCTGACTCTCTTATCTGAATATCTAATGACTATCTGCTTGAGATAGACATTTACTCAAACAGAAAGTAAGATGTACCGCAAGAGACACAGTAATTTGACCAGAGAGTCAACATGAGAAACAGGTGTACCAGTTAGATAGCTAGCCAGCCTGTCAGAGAGTTTTTTTTCAGTCAAGATGACAGTCAGGTAGACAGATAGTCAGACATGACACTTACAGACCGTCATCAGTAAACAAAAAGACTGATAGAGGTCCATAAATAAAATAGACTAGACTGCCAAAGTCCTCCAAAATGCACAGAGGCAGGCCATTAAAGGATAAGTATAAAAAATATAAAGATCGCTTCATTAATAAAATTGCAATATTGAATAAATTATCACAAATATAATACTGTGACGACATTAGTAATATATCCGGGAGATATATAATATTAATCATATGTAATTAATTAGAGAATTAACTATTAATTTTTATATGAATTAGAATAACTAATATATTGTGTACTAGTGATAGAAATGGATATATATGATATAAGCGTATTTATGCCAAAAACATAATACATTGGCTGTTACTAGTCAATTTAAAAGTAGGGTTTTGCTGTTAACAGAGATCAATGAACCAGTGACAACTATCTAAGAACATATATAACTGTCATGAAAAAGATACAAACCAGAAAGATTTAGGATGAATGTTTATTGGAAATGTGTTGAGAGATAGAAATTAACAAACATTTGTTTCAATATTAAAAATTCATGGCACGCTTTGCATGGTGTTGGTAAGGTCAACCTTTGTTTACTTTTGACTTCAACAAACTGTTTGATGAAAATATTTGCATAATTTAATGTTTCATTTTAAAGATGAACTCAATTATAATCTTTTGTGGCCATTTGCAAAGATTCAATGAAAGATTCCAAAGTACCACTTGTTAGATTTTGCCTTACTCCTGTTCGACACATTCAGCAATACGTACAAAGAGTGTGTAAAAGTGCAGAAATATCACACATACTGCGGGGTAATCACTACTTTTTATCAAATTTGATGAATCCAGATATTAAAAGCACATGCAAATTTTCATTTTGATTAATTTTCAATAAACAAGCCGTTATACGGTCTTGGCGATAAATAAACCCTGATAATGCAAGAAATTATAGGTAAAGGTCAAAGTTAGTGACCTTTTAACCTCTGGTGACCTTTTTACATAATAAATTTGCATATCATTTGCATGGACTTGTAGATCTTGACAAGGCAAACATTTTAAGTGGTCATTTGAAATATTTTGGTGAAGAGTTGCAAGGTTAGGGCAGTTTTAATTTTCCATACCCCTAATTATCTGCCTCCAGCTGTAAAAGTATAGCCGTGGTTAAAAAGTCCATGGGGGTATCTTCCATCCCAGTTTTTTTGCTGGCAACATCAGTTTTCTGACTTGTAAGACCTAGGGCTACATGAAAATACCCATTAAAGTAAATCACAAGGGGGGTGCACTATGACCCCCACTAGCCCATGGCCTATATGAGAACAAACACTTGCTTTTATATGTGGTGATTTATATAAAAATATTCAGATATCTAGGAAACGAAGTTTATTGCTATGATTCCATAAAATAAACTGCAAAGTGTTCCCATCATCTTATAAATCAGTAGCTAAACCTTAATACTATACTCTCACAGTCTTAATGCCTGGCTGAAGTATTCCAACAACAGTGTTTTGTTATGCAGTAACAAGGTACTTATCACTCAGCCTTATCACTTAATAGCCTGATACAAAAGGGAGTCATATGTCACCAGTGTCACTCACAATTACAGCCACACGGTGAGATGTACCAGCTGGAGTGCAAGCTTATATATACAAGAAAAATAGAGATGGTCTACAAAATAAGTTGGCCTGACCTATGACCTTGGCCTTTTGCCCACATATCAACTGGATTCTTTCTAAATGATGGGTAACTACTAACCAATTACATCTGGCCGGGTGTAATTACTTGGCAACCAATGCGTGAATAACTTAGACCTGCAACCTTTAACCTCCTGACTAGCTGACCTCAAAATCAATTAGTTTTTTCTTCATGCAAAAAGACCCATAAATATGAAGTTTGAATCACATTCAGTGATGCATAGATGTGGCATATGTGAAAGACTGAAGGTTTGGGTTGAACAGTTTCACCTGAAATATGTTCACAAGCATTTAGAACAATATTGTGACCTTGACCTTTGACCTTTTGAACTCAACATCAATAGGCTTCTTCCCCTATTGGTAGGTAAGCCATATATGACAGATGGAAAGTATAGATTGAAAAGTTTGCCTGAAAATGACTCCACGCAAGAAGAGGATGCTGTGAACTTGACCTTTGACCTCAAAATCAATAGGTCTTTTCCCCTGTTGGCAGAGAAGCAATATCAGTGCTGAAAGGTTTGGAATGAAAGGTCTAGCTTGAAATGTGTCCACAACCTTTTCAAAGAAGTGGATCCTGTGACCCTGACCTATGACCTTGTGACCTCAACATCTATAGGATTCTTCTCCCACTTAGTAGGTGAGCTATATGTGAAAGATCAAAGAATTGGGATGAAAGGTTTGGCTTAAAATGCATCCACAGGCTTTTCAAAGAAGTTGGTACTGTGACCTTGACCTTTGACCTTGTGACCTCAAAATAATTATGGTTCTTCTCATGTTGGTAGATGAGCTGTATGTGAAAGATGGAAGGTTTGGGATGAAAATTTTGGCTAAAAGAATTATTTCTGGGGGGTGCAAACACACCCCATAACTTTGAGAATATAGGTCACAGTGACCTAATTTCAGGTTTGCAAGGGGATCTTTTTAGAACCTCTAAGACTGCATACGGTTCATGGCCCTAGTCCCTACGGTTACGATTTGTGCCCTGCTAACAGATGGACAGCCGGCCAGATGGCCGGACGGACAGACGGAAGGACGACGGACAAAGACCCATCGCTAGAGCCCAGCATGACTGAAAGTCAGCTGAGCTAAAAATCCGATATAGTTTTTTGGATGACTGATTATTTGCAAAAAATTTGGTGATGCAAGCTCCTGCTGTTTTTGAGATAGCTATGGTTAATGTACAGACGATGCACTACACACGACACATGACGAACTACGCTGCACCATCGCATAAGCTCACAGGTTCGCTAAAAAATTACAAAATTCAGATCTACAATTCAATCTTGATTAAACAAAGTTATATACCTGGAATAAAAGTCTTTAGCCTTAAAAATTATCATTTTAAGTAAATATCTTTCCTGATTTTTTAAAAAGTGCATTATGTTCATGCCCATAACTTCAAAAAATTACAAAATACAGATTTTATTTCTGGCAAATATATAGGAAATATATAGGAGAATATTTATGGTAAATATTAAGAACAAGGGACCCATGGGTCACGGCACCCAGCTGAAGTTTGAAATTTTTGCAAATGCAAAATATTCTATTTTAATATTTTTCATTTATATAAGCATATGAGAAGCTAAGAGGAAAGAGGCCCTCCTACTTGGTTATAGTAAAGTTCTAAATATATGATTGCAAACTAATACTCTGACAAGACAGTCATGAAGAAAAAGAGTAAAAGTTTTGAGATACTGTGATGCATATGAAAAATTTTCAGATGGACAGGCCAGTGGACAGAATGGACTAATACCTTTATTTCAAACAATATCATCATGCTAATTACTATCTCAGCTATAATTTATTACTGGAATTAATAGTCAATTTCACACCTGGTGAAGTTTTTACTCTTCTGAAGTAAGGAATTACTTATCTGATGAACATCCACACTTTCATACCAATACACCACTCTGTGGACTCAATTCAATATGCACTTTAATCATTGTAACCCTGGTTGTACAATACAAAATCTAAAATGTAGCATAGCCAAGAATAAACTAAAATACAGAAAATTATAACATTCATCTAGTTAATGCATCATCTAGGGGGGGGGGGGGAGTGCAGGGCAGAGGGGAAGCCTGCTAGTAGTGGCCAAGCTGAGCAAAGGCAAGCTGCCTGGGGTCAGTTACATAATGCAAGTGAAGGCTGTACTACCAGGTGGGCTAGATGTAAACAACACTTGACATGGTGTATGGAAACATGAATTAAAGCTACTCCTTTCAATCAATTCCTTTGAAATTTCAGATTTTAAAAGATAATATTCTTATGTATATATGTTGTGAAAATAAAATCAAGAGTGCTTACAGGGAAAAAACATGCCATTGCCAAAGTTGGACAAAATTTAAGGTATTGATTTTTTATTTATGCTAATAACTTGACAAATTTGCAAAATTCAGATCTAATTTTTGGTAAACAATTGAATCTTAATTAAATAAAGTTATATTCCTGAAAAAAAGTCTCCAGCTTCAGCAGTTCTCACGTTAGGTGAGTAACTATATTTCCTGATTTAAAAAAAAATGCATTATATTTGGGCCCATAACTTCAAAATAATAACCAGTACTGACCTAATTTTTGGTTTGTTCATAGAAAATGTATGGAAGAATATGAATACTAAATGTGATCAAAACAGATCAGTGGTTTTGATATAAGGCAGCCTTGAAGTGTAACAATGGTTTTTTTATTGAAAACGGAGGTATTTCCTTAATATCTCGAAGGAACAAAGTCCTAATGACCCAATTTTCGGTATGGTAGGAGATTTTGGGAACATCTAATGGGCTGCAAAGTTTTGGATTCGTAGGTCCAACGGTTTTAAAACATGCCCTGTTAACAGACGGCCGGCCGACGGCCGTACGGCCAGAGGGACAACGGACAAAGGACCACGACTATAGCTCAGATGACTTATAGTCAGCTGAGCTAAAAACAGATGAGTGGTTTTGATATGAGGCAGTTCTGAAGTGTGATAATAGGTTTTTAATGGAAAATTAAGGTTTTTCACTTAATTTCTCAAATGTACGAAGTTGCAGTGACCCAGTTTTTTGGTTTGGTAGGAGATTCTAAGTCCAATTGTTATGAATTTTGCCCAGTTAACAGAGGGACAGATAGACTGACAGACAAACAGACAGACGGACGGATGATGGACAAAGAGTGATAGCTATAGCTCAGATGATTTTCAGGCAGCTGAGCCAAAAAGAATCATCCTCTGGACCACACGCTGCCTCATTAAATAAACTGATCATTTACTGTGAGTATTTTGGTTCTATAGACAGTTATACTGGCCCAGTCCATGAAATAGTTATAACTTAATTGTTGCTTCTGACAGAGAAATCAAACGTATTGCACTTAGTATCGGTACTGTCATCTCGCAGCAACTCATGTAACTAATTTGCCACTATCTGACCCTCTGATTTCATGGACTGGTAATCTTGGCCGGTTCAAGGACGGTCAGCGCCACACATCACCGCCTCGCTGAACTAAGGTCCTTTCCAGTGACGTCAGCAGTGGTCTTTCCCAGAATCTTTTTTTCAAAACCAACCTGGTTCATTCAGTCATCGCCTATTCTGGGCTTCCAATTGGCTACTAGTATTCACACTTAATTTGTCTTAATAGTTTCAGGCCGTCACTTATGTTGCGTTCGGCGAGACTTTAAAACAAGCTTCAGTGTTAACGTTTATTGAACCACCACTCTTGAAAGTGTGCCTGTTTAAACATGATGTAGGCCTAAAAAACTCTGGCTCAGCCAATCAGCACGAGATATTCAGGTGCCACGCGACGAGTGCAGTCAAAATGTACTGGCTGACTGAAACTATCACGCTTCGCGAGTAGCAATTTGACAGTTAATACACGGGTTCAGAAAAATGCTTGCAGCCACTCTTGTCACCTCGGCAGAAGGAATTTTACTGGACCTGTCAGTACAAAATTGTTGCAATAGTGTCTACAATATGCACTTACATTTGGCCCATGGACCGTAATATTCGTTCAGCAGAGATACATCATAGGACACAAGGTCTATGTGTGGAGTACCTGAATACATGATTTCAGTGCGAATGTTACCAAGCGGGTCGAGCTGTGGGACTGCTGTTGGCATTCTCATATCAACGATGCCACTCACATGAGGCGTGAAGGCCTGATATGCAAATACAGAGGAATCGTGGGGTCCTCAAAGAGCCTTGTGATGCCTTGATATGCAAATATCAGGGATTCACCATACAGACTTTACAGGGCTTTAGTGATAAGAGCTGGGACTGAGTCAAGTCTATCGGTACATTGAATCACGTTTTATTTTAAGCATTTTATAAGTAAACGCAAATACTAAAGCCCATGCAGGCAGGGCTTTAGACAGTCTGTAAGCTGAAGCTCCTCACCCAGTACATAGGCTCCATCATCAGGCTCCCCCTGGTCAACAAAGTCTTCTATCAGCATCGACTGTCTGTCCTGTCTGTAATATAACACATACTCAGCACATCATATACTTGATACATTAAGATTTACATAATAAGTTTAATTATGTACTGGTAAATAGTATTGATAATCAGGATCTGTCACAAAAGGAGAGAAGCGCTAATAAATTGTCGACTGTGGAGTGTAGGAGACAAGAATCAATACAGAAGAGGTAGAAAGCAGAGTATAGGTAATCAACGTGCCAGTACAGCAAGAGACTATATATTTACACTTTATTCTTCTTATGGACTAATAAATCAGTGGAATTTATGGTGTTGAAAATTAAATTATTATAAAACATCAAATGGAGTCTTGCTCAGATACCAAAAACCAAAACTATAAGACGAAAAACATACAGCAATAATAGTCACAACATACAGCAATGATAGTCACATACCGTACAAACTCGCATATTACTCGATCTCATATAAAAGTTGAGTATAAATTTTCAGGGTAAATATCAAGTAAAAATTTTTTCAAGCCATTCTGAAGGTCAAAACAGGTCTAAAGCAGCATACATGACCATCGAGAGTAGTGTGACAGGCCAGTAGGGAAACGTAAATTGTATGTCTGGCCACTCGTTTTTGACATTCATACCACTCAAATTTTTTTTAACTGTAAAAATGTCATTTGTTTTGTTGTGCAATCTATTTAAAAGTTATTGGGCATCATAAAGACTCTAAGATTAATAAATATAACAGGTCGATACTTCAAGTATTTTGCAGAAATGAAGATCGTCTGACACCCAGAATCGGCAGGTGTGCAATAATAGAACAGCCAAGGATTTCTCACACACTCATTTATTTTAAACTTTTAATGATTGTTTGTGTCAGATATCAATAAAAACATGACTATTTAAGGGTGTTATTAAAACAGGACTGTCGCGGACTTCTCTACATTTTATATAATCTAAATTGAAAAGAACACGCGAAGTTAAGACCAAGCGAGTCACCTGAAAAGGCCACGTGACAGTGAAAGCTGTCCTCAGCTTGGTCATATCCGTTGATTCAAGGGCAGGAATTTTATTATCAGAGATTTTTATTATACATTCTGAGAAAACACAAGGCCGTAAATGACAGTTTTATTCAAGTTTTAATTAACTCCGGTCTTTCTTGCCTCCACAGACGGACGCACTAATGAACAATTACATGCGATATAACTGCATATATGCAGTGTAGGTATCCAGCATAGCGAACCGCAGAGTGAGAGCACGGAAGCCAGGGCAACACGTGGACAACACGTCAGACGTTCTTTGATCAAACTCCGTTTTCCTATCTTTTAGATGAAAGTTTTCGTGAATGAATCATATAGTCCACATTCTGTGGAGTACTAATTTTGACTAAACCTTGCAGGTTTTGTGTTCGTTTGTTCATAGCGATATCAATGTCAGGTTGAACTTCAGTCTTTTTTTTTTCCCGAACTTTGCTCAGGGCCGCAGTCATTCACTACGATTTGGGGTGATTTTTAAGTACGAACTTCCGAACGGAGTGATAATTTCCCCCACATGTAAGTACACAGGTGAACAGCATGACCTAGTTTTGGGCTTCTTGGGACAGGCAGCCATCCCCGTACCGAGTGAGCGCTTATCGGTGCTGTAATCAGCCATTTGTCACCTGTCTGTAGTTCAGATACCACGGCCCACAGGCTTTTACCGTTTACAAGTTTGCAAACTTACACAAGCACCAAATGTTTTAGTGGGGAAATACTGTAACATAATTGGATGTCAAATACACAGGGGCCGATGCCCTTGATAAAATCCCAACTGATTATGCAATACCCGTGCATCTTGCACTCGTATTAATCGCCCGTGAATGAAGCTCATTATAGCTAGATGCGGGTCATTTCCTGGTTGTCATCAACCATGTAAATTGCAAACATTTTAATATACTGCATTATCCAAATGAAAGAACAGCGTAAATGTTCAAAATTTGAAAAAAAAATATTTGGAAACCTTATTAGACTGTATTTTTGGACCGAAAGGGGGACTTGTGTACCTGACTTCGCCGGAAACGGATATCCAGTTGTCGATCAGTTAAGACATTCAGGCCGGCAGTTTGACTAAGTTCGTGCAAAATTTAGCCTCTCAGGCTTAGACCTGCACATAAGTCGACTCCCCTTTCTTGGATTAAGTTTTTGGGAACAAATTTCTCGACGTATATGCGGTTTTTTACAGTATACAATAAATGAAGATATAAGGAGGTTCTTGGGGTCTAGAAGAATGAAGCTGTCCTTTAAGAACTAAAGAATATGCAGGGAGGCAATACTGTAACAAGCTTTGAGTGCATGATATCTTGGATATACTGTATCATGATACAGTGATTCTTTATATTGTTTTCATATAATAATATCCTTTTTTATTTTGTCAAACGTGACTGTTTAATCATTGACTGTGATAAGAATATGGTTTCTGTTACAAAATAAGACATCATCAAAAGCTGAAAATAAAAAAGCCCAACCTAACCAATACCATGTCCATCAACCTGCCTCCAGTCTTTCAGCAGGAACTTATCAGAAATGTTTAAGTTGGCTGGATGACCATGTGATTATTGGTCTGATAACATCCGTTCTGGCATATGGCAGAGAATCAGACCATGGTGAGCTTGTGTTCAAACTGAAAGTGGATGTCACATGTTTAAAATTTGGGCTGGATGTAACAATGCGACACCACCCAGGGGCGGATCCAGGATTTAGGGAAAGGGGGGGTCCAACCCAGGAGGACTTATGAAAATCCTAAAAAAAAGGTCATCATGTCTGGAAACGGGGGGGGTCCAGGCCGCAAAATTACGTCTAAAACCCCTTAAAAAAGGTTGCATATGGTGAAAAAGGGGGGGGTCCAGACCCCCTGGACCCCCCTGGACCCCCCTGGATCCACTTCTGCCACCCTCTCATTGGTCTGATTACAACTCTTTGCTCTGTGCCCACCCTGGTGTTTGAACCCAGAAAACCTTTGTTATACAAAGCAGCAGTTACACGACAGGATGTCTTGAATGACTACAGTGTATAACCGCTCCATATTCTCTGTGTGTTCTTTTATTTGACAAACAGCATTCTAGAGGATAAAATATTTTAGCAATCACTCTGAATGTTATACAGCTGAAAGAAAACCGGCAAGTATGTTCAGTGTGTCCAGTCATCCATGAGTTTTCAATATCAGCATAAGTACATATAATTGCTATTTGTTTCTACCCCTCCAAAACATTGGTCGTTCATATGACTGTTTTCACATGTTCTCCTGTCTTTTTGTATCTCCATCTGTCTGTCTTATTTCAACTTCTGACAAGCACTTAACCTATGGTCATCTATTTGTTATTTCCTAGACTGAGATTAGGTTTGTTAGAGAACCAACTGGTTGTACAAGTTGTACTCTCACACATCTGTTCTCTTACCTTTTCTGTTGAATTCCTGGTAAACGGTGAGTATCTTCAACACCAATATCCTTTAAATATCATAAAACAAAGCTGATATGGTTCTTGAAACAAGTGATCCACAGGTCATGACACTCAGCTGACCAGCTTGACATTAGCTGACCACCTTATAATTTGTAGAGTATTCATTTTGAAATAACCTTCTCATTTCGACTTTCAGAAAATTTAATTATTCTTTAGGGGTCAATATGGTAGAATAAATATGGTAGGTATCAATCACATTTGTACTGTGAAATAAATTTAACTTAATGCAGTACAGAAAAAATGGACCTAAGTGTTATATGAAAGGATATATTTCATAAACTAACTAGAAAAGCAATCAGAGAGTGCAGACCTCCACCAAGTCAGCTCATTACTCCTATGTGGAACTGTCAGAAAAGCAGTATATTCCCTTAAAATATTCCTGGATCAAGAAAGTTATCCGTATCAAAATTTAATTAATTTTTCCTTCCATCATCGCCGACCTATTGTCACACAGGCTTTGACTTGGCACAAGAAGTATTTGAAAAAAATTGTCCATTATCAATCATGTAAATAATGCTTTTTACAAATGAGATAACTGTTATTCAATAATTACATTTTATCCCTACCCAAGAGTAGCACTAGCACAAATAATATATGAGTTTAACTATTTTTATTTAACTATAATTTTAACAAAAAATAATAACAGTGTCATCTCAAAAATTTATTTAATAATATAATTGAAATAATTAATATTAAAATAATATTATAAAATGTATTCATGAATACATTCATATTCAAATACTTTCATTTTTACCTGTATTCATATTCATGTGCATGAAATTATGGAGTATTCATATTTGTATTCAAATACATGTGCAAAGTATTCATACCATGTCTGGTATTTATTCAGTTTCAGTCAAACAAAGTTGTTGAGAATCCAGAATATACTGGGGGGGGGGGGGGGAGGGGGGGGGGGTTACAACACCCTTCCATATACATACAGGATATAAAATTTAATTCAACAGTTCTTATAGGGAAAAAAAACCACAGTCAAAGATGGGCAAAATTTAAGGTACTGATTTTATATTCATGCTAATTACCTAAAATTGGCAAAAATCAGATCTAATTTTGGGTATACAACTGAATCTTGATTAAATAAAATTATATCCTTGAAAATAAAGTCTCTAGCTTCAACAATTATCATGTGAGTAAATATATGTTTCCTGATTTTTTTACAAAGTGCATTATGTTTGGGCCCATAACTTTTACAAATTATGTAATACTGACCTAATTTCTGGCATGTATATAGGAATTTTATAAGGGTATATTTATGGTAAATATGAAGAAAAACAGATGAGGGATTTTGATATTAGGCAGTCCGGAAGTGTAATAACAGGTTTTTAATGGAAAATTCAGGTTTTTCCTTTATTTCTGGAAGGAAATAAGTCGCAGTAACCCAGTTTTCAATTTGGTAGGAGATTTTGGAGATATCTTACAGTATGTCATATTTTTTATTCGTAGATCTAACGGTTTCAAAACATGATAGTCTAACACAGGGACAGATGGACAGATGCACGCTTAGACAAACGGCTGACAGACAATGGACCATAACTTTAAATCAGATGACTTATAGTCACCTGAGCTTAAACATGGATGCAGTTACCTCTACCCTAAAAAATCTATAAAAAAAAGTATCTCAACTGACAATAATATGCATGTGTAAATACCTCCTTGGAATGTATGAAACTGTGTAAACGGGAGGTAAGTGGAGATGATTTGATCAAAATGTGTTACAAATGTTATTTATTAACTGACAGACAGATGGACAGACAGATGGGTGCTGACTTCCCATCAGCTGAGCTATAAACTGTTATATTATATTCTTATATAGATCTTCAGCCTTGTTAGAAGTTGGCAGGATTAAATGCTTATATGTCTACACATTGGACACTCTTATAGTCAAAGGGAAATGTTTGACTTTTTACCTCATTAATTATATGAGAAAATGGCATGACTTTTTAAGTTTTAAGTGTAAAAATACATGTTACAATGCTGATTAAATGATATATTTGGCATTTACAGCCTTGCTCGACTCAATTATATATTCATGACCAATGAGTATTAAACATTTTTTCAAGACAACACATGGACCCACATCTGATTTTAATAACATGATTCCAATTACTTTACAATCTGAAAAATACAGATAAAAATGCATAAAAATGAAAAAAAATATATGTGGCAACATAAGTCTTCTTCAACCGATAAAACTCTCTGTAATCAATCAGAACTCAAAGTTTTAGGGTAATACATGAATCTACTGCTGAGAAACCGAAACAAACCCTGTGATTTTGCTGTCCAAAAAATTAAATTTAAATACCCTGAAAAATTAACAGTTTTAAGCCAGGGATAAAGATAGGCTGACCTAGTTTCACAGCAATAGTCACGCTAACAGCACCCAGAAAAGAACGGACATCAGCAGTGTAGAACTATGATATAATGTTGACAGGAGCCAGAATGTCTGAGATATCAGCATTTTACATGTGTAGCAGGGACATGGACATGGATGTAGACACAGAATACCCCCAAGAAAACAGAAAGCCCTCAGTTAACAAAAAGTAAAGAGCCATTCAAACCTCAGTGTCATGACCCAAGTCTAGCTCTTGCAGTGCTGCTTGCTGGTGAGTATCACAAACACTATCATGTGAGACAGTTTCATACGGGTCTTCATCCACTTCAAAATGGTCCTTTTCATATTCAGCTGAGGTCCCCATTTCCACAGGATACTCTGACAAAAAAAGCAAATCTAACCTGCTTGATGTTGTATTTTGGGACCTGAGGCATGAAAGGTAACTACCTATGAACAGGGGCCCCAATGACCCAAAGCTCGCCTGCTACCATGTTACACTGATGGTGCAATGCTGCAAATGCTGATGATGACAGTAATTATTACAGGGAATAATTGAATTTTAATAATTTAATTAATGTCAAAATAAGCTGAGAATTCTATTTAATTGTCCATTTGGCTGTAATCCCCGCTATCTTAAGGCTGGAAAAATGTGTCGCTGCCATGTGAGTTTCTTTAAACTTTCTAAGGCCTGAAGAAAAGAATGTACATAATCAGCATTTCTTTACTTCTCTGACGGTATACAAGATCCCTGAATATCAGGGTTGAACATGTTTTCATGACTGCTACAACTAGATGTGGTCGGACAATGGTCCTCAAAGGGCCCCGCATTTCTGCAAGTGCTAGACTAGTTTACATATGGGTGAAAAATTAAGTAAAATTTTAAAAATATCACAAGAGAAACAGGTTTTTATCCATGTGCATGAGGGAAAAAATTGTACTGGATCAAATGGTATTAAAGTAGACATGTCTGAAATAACGTGTGCAACTGAAAATCACCAAATGTAGTCTGTAATTCAATAGGTCTAGAGCCCTCATAGGCACCAATGATCCCTGTGAAATTGGGAAAGCTGCAGTAGGCTGTTGCTGAGTTATCTCGTGTGAAAGAAAATCAGCGATCGGGCTGTGGAGACCATATTCAAATTCCAACAGGTCTGTAATTCAATTGGTCTGGAGCCCTCATTGGTACCAATCATCCCTGTGAATTGGGGATAGCTGCAGAAGGTTGTTGTTGAGTTAAAGAGCGCTATAGAAAATCAGCGATCGGGCTGCAGCTGCCATATTGGAATTTCAACAAGTCTGTTATTCAATAGGTCTGTAGCCCTCACAGATACCAATCATCCCTGTGAATTTGGGAAAGCTGCAGTAGGTTGTTGCTGAGTTCTCATGCACAAAAGAAAATCAGCGATTGGGCTGTGGCAGCCATATTGGAATTCTGATAGGTCTGTGATTCAATAGGTCTTGAGCCCTCATAGGTACCAATCATCCCTGTGAATTTGGGAAAGGTGCAGTATGATGTTGCTGAGTTATTGCTTGCAAAAGAAAATCTGTGATTGGGCTATGGCTGCCATATTGGAATTCCGACATGTCTGTAATTTGATAGGTCTGGAGCCCTCATAGGTACCAATCGTCCCTGTGAATTTGGGAAAGCTGCAGTATGTTGTTGTTGAGTTATCGCGCGCAAAAGAAAGTGTCACTGCCGGAAGGACAGAAGTACTGATGGAAGGACTGACACAGTGATCACTATAGGGCACTGCTTGTCCAGCGGGGCCCTAATAAATACTTGTAATTTTGTATTCATTTTACAAATTATTAAGCTTACTGATATTGATACCATGGCCAGATATTGCTCTCACACAATGAGATGTCTTAAGCAACACTAGAGTATGCTGTTAAACACTCTGTAGGTGATCACCTATTAAATGAGATGTCTTTAACAACACTAGAGTATGATCATAAACAGTCTGTAGGTAATCACCTGAAAAATGAGTTGTCTTTAGTAACACTAGAGTATGATGATAAACACTCTGTAGGTGATCACCTGTAAAATGAGATGTCTTAAGCAACACTAGAGTATGATGATAAACACTCTGTAGGTGATCACCTGTTAAATGAGATGTCTTTAACAACACTAGAGTATGATAATAAACACTCTGTAGGTGATCACCTGTAAAATGAGAGGTCTTAAGTAACACTAGAGTATGATGATAAACACTGTAGGTGATTGCCTGTACAATGAGATGTCTAAAGCGAGACTAGAGTATGATGATAAACACTGTAGGTGATCACCTGTAAAATGAGATGTCTTAAGCAACACTAGAGTATGATGATAAACACTCTGTAGGTGATCACCTGTTAAATGAGATGTCTTTAACAACACTAGAGCATGATAATAAACACTCTGTAGGTGATCATCTGTAAAATGAGTTGTCTTTAGTAACACTAGAGTATGATGATAAACACTGTAGGTGATTACTTGTACAATGAGATGTCTAAAGCAAGACTAGAGTATGATAATAAACCTTCTGTAGGTGATCACCTTTTAATTGAGATGTTTTAAGCAACAGTATGATGATAAACACTCTGTTGGTGATCACCTGTAAAATGAGTTGTCTTTAGTAACACTAGAGTATGATGATAAACACTCTGTAGGTGATCACCTGTAAAATGAGATGTCTTAAGCAACACTAGAGTATGATGATAAACACTCTGTTGGTGATCACCTGTAAAATGAGATATCTTATGCAACACTAGAGTATGATGATAAACACTCTGTAGGTGATCACCTGTAAAATGAGTTGTCTTTAGTAACACTAGAGTAGGATGATAAACACTGTAGGTGATTACCTGTAAAATGAGATGTCTTTAGCAACACTACAGGACACAACCATTCTTTAAACATAACAAACATCCCCTAAGAAACAAAGTACACCTGTTTAATTCTTTATTTTAGAAATGGTGCCCACAAGGCAAAAATACCAGAATATTAAATTCATTAAACCAGAATGTTCAAAAAGTCTCACCTTGTTCAAACATTTCATCAACGCTATCCATGGATCGGAGTCGCATCTGGAACCGGTGACAGGCTGTACAAAGCTGAAGTAGGTAGCGCCCCCTGTGAAAGAAATGACACACATTTATATATCAGCTTATGTTTATTCTAGACAAGGAAAAATCAAAACCAAGGTTATAATCTGCCCATTTATACCCTAGATAGGCCTACAGATTGGGCTAAGTCAGCTTATACCTGGGTATAAAATTAAGGGGGCTATTGTGGCCTGCTATACTGGCTGTAAACATGGTATCCACAAAATTTCATTTGGGTGTTTCAAATGGATCTGCAAATATCAGACACCCAGGTAATATTAGACATTTGTATTAAATTCCACAAACACTGCTCAAATTTTATCATCCGGACTTGTAAGATGCAACAAAATCAAGTTTGTGATTTGTTTTTCTTTATAACTTCCATTAAATATTGCAAATAATTAATATCAAGCTCTTTGTTATTAGTTTAACATGGCTACTACCGAACTTATGAATGGAATTGCAATGAATTGCAACTCAGTTGCAATGTCTCCAACTGTTGACCAGCTTATGTTTTTGTAATAATGTTTATTTTTCATATGTAGCAAATCTGCTTGAGTAATAACAATGATACATTCTTATTTTTTGTCATTTGTGACATATCCAGTATCATCTAGTGGCCATTTCTGTGTCTGGGGGTTTGGTTAAATTGATTGGTCAATGAAACAGGCTTAACCACAACACACCTGGCACATGACCAGCTATCATTGATAAGCTAAGTCGATGATGATTACAAACAAGGCTGATCATGTGTTACCAGGGTCAAGAAACACTGGCTGAATGGAAGATCTCACAATGTTTTCCAATAAGAGCATATGTTCTGCCCTTTGCATAGAATCATAACCAGCCACCAATGTTAATTTCAGTGACAGGGCTCTCAACCCTGGTGCCTGCCTGGGTTGTCTGATATTACCCAGGTGAACCACAACTGTCTCTCTTGCATTTGTTTTTTTATTTGTACGGGAGGGTGCATGAAATATGCTTTGATAAATAATGGAGTGGTGAGCCAACAAAGCCTGCTAGGGATGGTCCCCATAATATTAAAAGGAATGTATATTTTGATCTGCTTTAACAGCACAGTGGAGTTTAAATGTTAGTCACAGAAATACAAATCAGGTCATGGATGTATGGCATCAGTTTTTTTTAAAGTTTTACACATCATATTTAGTGACTCTTGTTTAGCTTGGACTAAGTAGAAAATGATATATTTAATCTTAAACAACAACACTTTTTCTGTCATTTCCATAAATTATATTCACTAATAAATAGTCAGTCACTGATAGAGCAATAGTCATTCAGCTTTGTGTCTTTTTGTGAACACACAATTTGTTGGACAGGTATGTTGGTCTTCACTGGCATATCATGGCCAAATTCTTACACAATATCATAAATCAGCTGAAATGGATAGTACACTGTGATATTTAGAAACAAATTCAGAAGCACAGGATATTACAGTGGTCTTCCTTACTAATCCCACTGGGCACCTTGTTTTTATGTCTGTGATTTACATAAATTACTCTGGACACAGACCCTGGAATATCAGAATGATAAACTGGATGGAAGCAGTCTCATTTATTGTGTGGCATGCTTCTAGAAATACAAACAAAGATGTATGCGTAAATATGATAAACATTACAATGGCCAAGTCTCATAATTAAACTAGAGCAAGATGAACCAGAGTCTGTAAGACACAAGAGATAAGTGACTTATGCTTATTATTGCTCAATGTTTGATGTGAATTTCTGTATTTTGTGTAATGCTTTCAAAGTATATCACTTTTATAACAAGATATACCTTTGGTATTGAAATTAATCTGACATCATACATGACCTAGATGCAAGAGTCAGGTGAAGGTCAAAGCATGTTCTGGTATGATCACACTTCAGCCAGGCAATAAAATTATGAAATGTATTTAGTTAGAAAGCAGTGTTAACATGCCATGAAAGTAAAATTGGATATAAAAAGAATGCAAAACTGGAGTCCGGAGTTAGACATTTCTAAGAGAAGACAGATGTTGGCCTGTTGGCCTACTCAGATAGAACACACTGTGGGCTGGCATTATCCCGGTATAAAGTTATGGCTCTGCCATCTCAATTTTAAACAAGCAAAAAGTTATGACCATAATTGTGAATCATAAGCAGCCTCACACACCTGTTCTGCTATGATAAATACATGTTCTATTTGTCATGTTCAATCAGATGTTGTAACTTTGATGTTAGCCTGGATATGTAACAGTGTTGTGCTGCAGGATTTCTCCCACAAATGAATTACAACAACACATAAATTGTATCCGCCAAAATGGAGTTTTGTTGATACTATGTTTTCAGCCCACCGCCGCCGCCGCCACCACTGTGCAGTTGTCCTGAGAACTCCTCTGTAACCGCTGGGTGGAATTTTACGAAACCAGGGATTATGTTCGGGTCACATGTGAATTGCTGCGCCCCGATTTTGTTTTGACCTCTGACCTTTCCTCTGTGCTCTGCGTCCATTTGTGTGTCTGTTTCCACACATGAACCCACATATCTCAGGAACCCTTTGACAGATCAGGAAAAAAATTTTGCACAAATGTAGCCCTTGGAGAGCTTAATAACATACACAAAAAAATGGTTGCACCAACTGCAACCATGTTTACACAGTGTCCATCTGTTTGTCTGCCTTGGGTTAAAATCACTCATATCTCAGCAGTGGTTTGACTAATTCACCTGAAATTCGGCATGCCTATACATCCTGGATAGCTTTCCTGATTTTATGACAGGTGGCTCCAGCTACATTCACGTTTATGCTGCAGACATCCAAGCTCATATCTCAGGAACCATTTCACCGATTGTGCCAAAATTTTGCATGTGTATGGATCTCACATAGCTCTTTATCAAACACAAAACTGGTGGCGCCACCTGCAGCCATTCTTGCACAGCTCCCGTCTGTTTGTCTGCAGTGGGATAAAATCACTCATATCTTTGCAGTGGTTTGACATATCTGCCTAAAATTTTGCAGGTTTATACATCCTGGACAGCTCTCTTGATTTTATGACAGGTGGCGCCACCTACATTCTAGTTTATGCTGCAGACATCCAAGCTCATATCTCAGGAACCATTCAACCGATTGGGCCAAAATTTTGCATGTGTATAGATTTCACATAGCTCTTTATCATACGCAAAACTGGTGGTGCCACCTGCAACCTTTTTTGCACAGCATCCATCTGTTTTTCTGCCTTGGGATAAAATCACTCATATCTCGGCAGTGGTTTGACATATCTGCCTAAAATTTTGCATGTTTATATATCCTGGACAGCTCTCTTGATTTTATTACAGGTGGCGCCACCATCATTCTAGTTTATGCTGCAGACATCCAAGCTCATATCTCGGGAACAGTTTGACCGACTGGGCCAAAGTTTTGCATGTGTATAGATCTCACATAGCTCTTTATCATATGCAAAACTGATGGCGCCATCTGCCACCATTTTTGCACAGCATCCGTCTGTTTGTCTGCCATGGGCTAAAATCACTCATATACAAGTAGTGGTTTGACTTATCTGCCTTAAATTTTGCATATATGTATACAACTTGGACAGCTTTCTGGATTTTGTGGTAAGTGGCGCAACCTACATACACATTTCAGCTGCAGACATCAATGCAACACTTCACTCTATTTCCCCTTGCCACTCAATCCATGCCTCACTTCAACCGTTCCACTCTGATTTAGGCTGATACACGTAGTCACTTGTCGACTACCTGTATTCTAGTTTAGGTTTAAATCACCAAATTTGCTGAAAAAGCTGTCCAAATTTAGAATAATTGTTACATTTTGAACCAAAACACACTATACTGCCAGTCCTTAGATAGTCAAACATCTAAACAGCCACAGCAGATACTTCAAAATGTTTACTCTTATATGCAAATAATGTTTAGCTCCTAGGCACATCTTAAACTAACTAAGTGACTTGCTTAAATGCCATCTAATGAGGCACAAGCTTGTCTACAAGATTATAACAGGTATGGTTTGACAGAGGTCACCCTACTCAGGCCTGCTTCAGATCAAGCAATCTCATGAACCTCTGGTCCGGGGGGGGGGGGGGGGGGGGAGGCAGAAAAGGCTTTGATTGGCTGCCCCTGTGAGGGATGCCTAATTGCCTTATAGGGATGATATTGGGTTAGTCCACAAGTGATGGAGTGGTGGCTGGGATATCTGATATTGCAACATTCATCTGGAATATGTAACTTAGAAGTACACCTGAAATGTTTACTGTGATGTCCCACAGGAACTGGTATCTGTCTTGTTGATCTGTGAAACTGTAAGTGTGAAGTTCAACTGTACTTGGTATATGTTAAAAGTACAAGGACTCCTCCCTCAGTCTCAAAGACAACAGTACAAACTATGCCATGTGATAGAGGGATAAAGGCTGTCTTGATGATGATTTCCAGTCAGACAAATACAGTGGAACCTCTCCTGACGGGCACCTCTGTACTAAGGGCACCTCCTAATTATGGCTACTTCAGGCATACCCTTGAAAATTTAATATTTATGATCATATACAGTAAAACCTGTCTAAAGCGGACAGTCAAGGGACTTAATCATTTTGTCCTTTATAGTGAGGTGTCCTTATTAGGCAGGTTAACCTTGGTTGATAACTGAGGGATTATAAATAAAGACAATGGACGGCTGCAAGAACGTGTTTATTGTATTATATCAGATTTCATGTATATGTACAACATATTCAAGCACACATCATGCATTCAATATCCATATACAAACTGTGATTATTTTTACTTATCTCCAGTTATCAATGTATGGAGAAAAGTCTATGAAGACATCTGTAAAAACAATGTTCATATACTTGCGTGCGCTCTTTTTCGCTGATTCACTCAGTCAAATAAGCTTGATTTACTCAGATAGCATTAGTTCCCGCCCAGGAGTTTTGTGGTGCCATGTGGCAGCATTGCCTAAAACTCTCCTTGTTCAGCTGACCCAATGCAATAATCTCAAAGGTAATGACGATGTTGATAATGCAAAGATTGTAATGGTTACAAACCTGGCAACACTCTTTTTTATAGGTGAATGTAGCTTTAGCCTAAAATACACTTTCTTTGGTGATGGTTGTTTGGTTTGATTTGCTTTAATGTTGAACAAACCTCAAGGAGCTTGTGCACGGTGGCACGGTACAAATAGCTATGGAGCGAGCAGATGTTTGACACTGAGCAGATCAGTTTGAGATATACTGAGCAAAACCGATAAATTAATATCAAACAACCTGTATTAAACAAAGTGGCTAATTTCACAGTTAGATACTGCATGGTGAGATCAGGGACGCATGGGAAATTGGTAGCTGTTTAATCAATTTACACCCCGCAGTCGAGCGAAAAATATGCAGCTTCACAACGTGTGAATGATCAACCGTGAAATAAAGTGACACAATGTTTACCGCTTCAGATTCGCTATGTTTAACTTAGGAGCACATCACACCGTGACATGAGCACGGACACGCATTCAGGTAACAACTGGGGATTGCATAATCCTTTGTCCTGGGAACAGCAACAGTACCAGTGGTCTTTGATGTTGCCCGGGGCAAGTGATCAGTGTCAGTCGGAGATGGCGTATTGTGTCCGTATTTGTCAGGTTCATTTACTCTTAGAATGTTAGTTTGAGTTGAAATCTGCTGTCCGTTGTCCGCAGTAATGAGGTGTATGCCTTACAGAGGTTCCGCTAATACATAACATATAGGGAATTTTGAAGGGACCTAACTATCTTGTCCCTTTTAGCCAGTTGTCCGCCTAAGTGAGGTGTCCCTTAGACCAGTTTTCACTGTATTTATTTTTCCCAATTCTCTACTCTGAATTACGGGCAGTTATTGAGGAATGGAGCTGTAAAAACACTTCTGTATTGCTGGCATAGGGACAGGCTAGCCTAGCACAATGATTATAACTCTGCGGTTCTTTGATCTTTAGTGGCCAGCTAATCAATTGTTTGAAGCCTGTGCAGTGTGTGGCCATCAAACATCCATAGTGGCTTCCCTGATATGCCTAATGGGGTGCTGGGGTATGCAACTGGACCTTAGTTTATTTCTAACAGTTTATTTTTAATAAATTTTTAAAACTTGTGTTATTTTCTTGGGTTGATGGCATTCAGTGGTAGCCCTTAGACTGCAAGTAAGTAAGTCCCAAAATTCATAGCCTCCCTATACTAAGGGCACCTCTCTATTGCAGGCAAAATGTCCGGTCCAGTCACTGTCTGTGATTCGGAGGGTCTACTGTAAATAACTCATTTAATAATTTCATGAGGCTGTTAAATAATTGGATGGAAGCTCTATTGAATTTTGTGATACTTACTTTTTGTGGCTGTCTGTGTAACAGTTGAGTTTGGCTGTTTTTATGTTTGGTTCTTGAACTCTGGGCAGGATGCTGAAGCGTTTGCGGTTGAATGAAATCTTCTGTGTTTCCTGCCACTGGTAAGAACAGATGAGCTCTCCCTGGATTCCCTGCTGTTCCACCAACATAATACCCTCAACACTGATCCCAACCAAAACTGGATCCACAACAGTCTTCTTACCCTGACAGATGCAGCAATAACACATAAATTAACAAAAGTCATTATATACCTACCAATCAGTCATACACTGATGTACCAGATCAATTTTATTTTATTTTTTTCTAAATGAATTTTTATTTCTACAAAAGTTACTGATAGATCAATCTCAATCAAACCAATTTTACTGAGGTCTGATGTAACTGATTAGTGCCTGATGTAATTTATAAACAACTCACATGAGACCAGTGTCTTTTCATGCCATGCATGACAGCTGATAACATTATTAAAATGGAACACCTGGGTCATTTTAATCAGTTGTTTATCCATGAAATGTTATACTGACATTGAATATAGAGATAACTAGATGTGGTCTGACAATGGTCCTCAGAGGGCCCCACATTTCTGGTAGTGCTGGACTAGTTTACATGTGGGTGAAAAGTTTAGGTTAAATTTGAAAAATATGACAACAGAAACAGGTTTTTTATCCATATGCACAAGGGAAAATATCATACCGGTTCAAATAATATTAAAGAAGATATATGTCTGAAATAATGTGTGCAATAGAAAATCACTGATTTTACTCTGTTGGCCATATTTGATTTTGAGCAAGTCAGTCTTTCAATAGGTCAGAAGCACTCATAGGCACTAACGACCCTTGTGAATTTGAGAAAGATCAAGCATGTTCTTGTTGAGATATCAGGTGCAAAAGAAAATCAATGATTGTGCTCTGGTGGCCATATTGGAAATCTGAAAGGTCTGCAAATCGATAGATATGGATCGAGCCCTTATAGGTACCAATCATTTCTGTGTAAATGAGACAGATCACACGTTCTTGTTGAGATATGGCACTTAAAAGAAAATCCCCAATTGTGCTCTGTGCTCTATTGGAATTCCGATTAGGATTGAGTCCACATAGGCACCCATGATCCCTGAGAAAATGATAAAGATCAAGCATGTGAATGTAAATCAGTGATTGGGCTGTGGCGACCATATTGGAATTCCAACAGGTCTGTAATTCAAAAGATCTGGAGCCCTCATATATACCAATCATCCCTGTGAATCTGTGAAAGCTGGAGTATGTTGTTGTTGAGTTATGCATGTGAATGAAAAACAGCCCATGGGCTGTGGCAACCATATTTGAATTCCAACAGGTCTGTAATTCAATGGATCTGAAGCCTCATATGTATCAATCATCCCTGTGAATTTGGGAAAGCTGAAGTTTGTTGTTGAGTTATCGCGCACAAAAGAAAATCAGGGATTGGGCTGTGGCAGCCATTCTGGTATTCCAACAGGTCTGTAATACGGGATATCGCTAATACCAATACTCTCGTGTGTGGAAGAAGTAAATGACTGCCTGCTTAAAAAATTGCAGGCAAACAACTAGTGTCCTCTAGCGTCCAGCCTGACCAGCCCATTCATTCTACACAGCAGTGTGGGCACTGGACATTGTGTTTTTAATTGCCGATCATCCTGAAACTTATTATTCATTATATTTATTTTGCCGTGTTAAACCATAATACAGAATCTTAAGGACATAAGAAAATTCTGCATTCGGCACGGTTTGCATTAGAAGTTGATCTTGAATCAACTGCCTTGTAGCGGATGATATAAGGGAAACGTACAGAGGGTCTTTAGTCATTGATAAACATCATATTTTGCAAGTTTCCTTGAATTTTGATACATTATGGTACGAAACAATTTAACCTCGTATTTTTTCAATGATCATATCGATTTTAGAGATTCCATAGCGCGTATAGGCTAACAAAGTGAGGACTGTCAGTTTCGTCCGTGTTAATGAGTGTCCGGCTGAATCACGCTTGCCTGCACAAACAAGCTTCCGGCTGCGCCAGCCAGTCGTTTTTCTCCTCCATCTACACAAGAAGCTGCATAAGCGATATCCCGTATTCAATAGGTCTTGAGCCCTCATATGTACAAATGATCCCTGTGAATTTGGGAAAGCTGAAGTATGCTGTTGTTGAGTTATCGCGCGCAAAAGAAAATCAGCGATTTGGCTGTGGCGGCCATATTAGAATTCCGACAGGTCTGTTATTCAATAGGTCTGGAGCCCTCATATGTACTAACTGACCCTGTGGATTTGGGAAGGCTGAAGTATGTTATTGTTCAGTTATTGTGAGCGAAAGAAATGTCACTGACGGAAGTACGAAAGGATGGAAGGACGGAAAGATGGTCTGACACGGTGATCACTATAGGGCACCGCTTGTCAAGCGGGGCCCAAACTTGGAACCCAAGGGTTTTGACGCTCACCTGAATTTGTCTGTAAGGATACTTTTATGAGCTCGTTCAAAATGTGAGTCCTGTGACCTTGACCCTTGACCATGTGACCTAAAATCTGAGAACTTACTATCCTTTAATATACACCATTCTGATTTTGATAACGATCCATCCACCCGTACTCAACACTAGAACACTGACAGGTCAGGAAAGGCTGCACGAAACGCCCATAGATTGAAACCAATATGTCAATAAAAACTGGAGATTTACAGAACCAAATCTGTGGACAGATGGCCCCTATGACCTTGACCTTTGGCCATGTGGCCCAAAATTCGATTGGGTTCTTCCAATATTCGCAGATCATGGAATGCTTTGGGTGAAACTTTGCTTTAAAATGCATCCATAATTTTTTAAAATCAGTGGGTCATGTGACCATAACCTTTGCCTAATGACCCCAAAATCAATAGGGTTCTTTCTTTAGTGGTGGGCCATATATTAGTCATGTTTGAAAGCAGTCTGTCAAACCAAACTAGAGTTATCATCCAGAAACAAATTTTTGGGGGGACAGATGGACAAACTGATGAACAGACAAACAGACAGATGAACACAGTGCTTAATATAAGGCAGACAGGGTGCTTAATAAAAGGCATCCACTTATGATCAATAAACTCACTAGGTTTTGGAACACTAGATGAAACAACAGCTTAGATACTGATATTTTTGCTGTCATTTCATTTGAATTAATAAAAATTAGAAAATGGCACCACCAGTTTTCAGGAACAGACAAAACTAGCCAATGTCAATATTCAAGGCAAGCTTCATGGCAATGCATGGATTAAATATCAAGTTACTGTATGTTTTGTATCAAAGTTTAAACTAGGATATGGGTAGTCGACAAGCGACTATGTGTATCCGCCTAAATCAGAGTGGAACGGGTGAAGTGAGGCATGGATTGAGTGGCAAGGGGAAATAGAGTGAGGTGTGTGTTGCATATTAGCATTGATGTCTGCAGTCGAAATGTGTATGTAGGTTGCGCCATCTACCACAAATCCAGGGAGCTGTCCCAGTTGTATACATATGCAAAATTTTAGGCAGAAAAGTCAAACCACTACATGAATATGAGTGATTTTATCCCACAGCAGAAAAACAGAAGGACTTGTGCAAAAATGGTGGCAGGTGGCGCCACCAATTTTTTGTATGATTACAAGCTATGTGAGATCTATACACATGCAAAATTTCAGGGGGATATGTCCAACCAGTCCTGAGATATAAGCCTGAATGCTGCAGCGTTAACATGAATGTAGGTGGCGCCACCTGCCAAAAAAATTAAGAAAGCTATCCAAGATGTATAAACACACAAAATTTTTAGGCAGATAAGTCAAACCACTACAGAAATATGAGTGATTTTTGCCCAAACCAGACAAACAGACAGACATTGTGCAAAAATGGTTGCAGGTGGCCCCTCCAGTTTTGTGTATGATAAAGAGCTATGTGAGATCTATACATGTGCAAAATTTTGGCCCAATCAATCAAACGGTTCCCGAGATATGAGCTTGGATATCTGCAGCATAAACTAGAATGTAGGTGGCGCCACCTGTCATAAAATCAAGAAAGCTGTCCAGGATGTATAAACCTGCAAAATTTTTGGCAGTTATGTCAAACCACTACAGAGATATGAGTGATTTTAGCCCATGACAGACAAACAGATGGACGCTGTGCAAAAATGGTTGCAGGTGGCTCCTCCAGTTTTGTGTATGATAAAGAGCTATGTGAGATCTATACACATGCAAAATTTTAGCCCATTTGCTCAACGGTTCCCGAGATATAAGCTTTGATGTCTTCAGCGTAAACTAAAATGTAGGTGGCGCCACCTGTCATAAAATCAAGAAAGCTGTCCAGGATGTATAAAATTGCAAAATTTTAGGCAGATATGTCATTCCACTGCCGAGATATGAGTGATATTATCCCACGGCAGACAAACAGATGGACGCTGTGCAAAAATGGTTGCAGGTGGCACCACCAGTTTTGCTTATGATAAAGAGCTATGCGAGATCTAAACACATGCAAAATTTTGGCCCAATCGGTCAAACGGTTCTAGAGATATGAGCTTGGATGTCTACAGCGTGAACATGAATGTAGGTGGCCCCAACTGTCATAAAATCAAGAAAGCTATCCAGGATGTTTACGCATGCCCAATTTCAGGTGAATTGGTCAAACCACTGCAGAGATATGAGTGATTTTAACCCAAGGCAGATGAACAGATGGACAATGTGCAAACATGGTTGCAGGTGGTGCCACCATTTTTTGTATATGTTATAAAGCTATCCAAGGGCTACATTTGTACAAATTTATTTTCCTGATTGGTCAAACGATTCCCGAGATATGTGGGTTTATGTATGGAAACAGACGCACAAATGGAGGCTGGGCAGAGAGGAAAGGTCAGAGGTTAAAACAAAACTGGGGAGCAGCAGTTCACATGTGACCCGAACATAATCCGGGGTTTCGTAAAATTCTGCCCGGCGGTTATGGAGGAGTTCTCAGGACACCTATACCGCGGTGGCATTCAGCTGAAAACATAGTATCCGCAGAACTCTGTTTTGGTCGATACAATTATTCTGGGGGGTTCTTACAAGCCCCAGAGCTTGAAGGATATAGGTCAGTGACCTAAATTCAAGTTTCCAAAGAGTTTTAATATTGATCTTCACTTAGAAGTGTTTAGGGCCAGCAGTTATGATTTGTGCCCTGCTGAAGGACAGACAGAAGACGGAAGAAGCGCCATCCCTATACTCAAATTGACTTTCAGTCAGCTGAGCTAAAAATATAATGTGAATAAAAGAACTAGATCTCCTGCCAAGCTGTTATGTAATAAATGTTTACTTTGGCCTATAAAGGCATCTCCTATAACCTTATGTAGAATTCTCAGAAAATCACAAAATAAACCAAACACTGTGGTTGCCTTTAAATCAGCAGGTCTGAATTTTCACGTTTTTTTATATTTTTAAAAGTTTCATAGGGTTCCTTTTTCACACTCTATCATTAGTGTAGTAGTATATTTTATTTTTCAAAAATGAAATTAACAAAAACCTATGCCAGGGTCACAGCACTCTGACTGTCAGGGTGCTTTAAATCATACCAGTAACTTGCAGAATATAGGTCACCATGACATAATTTCAGGTTTCCATGGGGATTTGCCCAAGACTTCCCTGGATGTTATGTTAGAAGACTCTGGGGCTAGCCAATACAATTTGTGCCTGCTTGACTGTCTAAGTGCTCATAATCCTATTTTTGGCCAGTTGCCAGAATACAGATCACTATGACCTAATTTCAGGTCTTCAAATATGCTGTGGTTGCCTTTATTGGTGGGGCTGAATTTTTGCAGTTTTTGTATTTTTTAAATTATTTTTTTCACGGGGTTCCTTTTCGTGCTCTATCATTAGTCTAGTAGTGTATTTTATTTATCGAATATGAAACTTAAAACTTTAGTGACCAAATTATTTTATAAACCGCTGATTTCACTATTATCAAGACCTACTATTTCTCTGTCTGGATATTGCATGTTCGAACAGTCATGGACGGCTGGCTCAATCAAAACAACTCATGTCATTAATGTGTGAGAAACCAACCTGTGACAACATGACCATGTAATAAGTTTGTTTAGGGAAACTGTCTTGATAAGGGTATCTTACTCATTTTAATTAAAAGACAATTTATAATCACCTGCAGGATCAAAGGCAGGGGTGTGCTCAGAATAATTTGAGAGCCGTTTATGTTGCAAATTACTTCCATATTGGTGGAAGAAAGGAACTGTATTCAGTTTTTTCACAGTTTAAATCAGTTGCCAAACATCATATTCCACTGTTCTATGGCAATTTGGCCCCATCATGACCTGTGACCTTTCAAATATATATAAATATTCACATCATCACCAACCAATCAAACATCGTTTGCAGGTCATAGTGACAGCATTGGTACTTTATACAGTTACATGGTGGTGCTACCCAAGCTGCTACGTTCACTACCTTAGGAAGCAAATTTTATTCATTAACAATAACTTACTACCGCACATTGTGAAAGAGTACCTTCCACTAAATATTCATTTTAAGGGTCACTGGATGTTATCTAGCTTTGCACACATACACATAATTTTTAAATATTACTGCCCGGCAGGCATTGACACTTTCCAGTCATGTGCCGCGGGCAGGAAAAACTGCCAGATGTACAATCAGAAGTTTCTAGGTCTATTTGGTTACAGTCTGTGCCCTGTTGATAGCCAGACTAAAAAAATAAAGGTGGCACCACCAGTCTTCAGAAACTGATGAAGCACTCCATGGTCAATAATAGAAAGAATCATGGCAATCAATGCATTAGTCATTCAGATACTGGAGCTGTTGCATCAAATTTTAAATTATTCTGGGGTGCAATAACAGGCACATAACTCAGAGAATTTATGTTGCAGTAACCTCATTTCAGGTGTCCAGGGAGATTATTTATAGACCTTGAATTTTCAGTTAGAGGTTTCTAGGTCCATCGGTTATGATTTGTGACCTGTTCAAGGATGACCGGACAGCCAGACAAAGAGTGAAGCTATGGCTCAGCTAGCTGAAAACTAATGAAGAAAATGGACTACTATACATGACATGTATGCATACCATAAATAAAGACATACATACCTTAAATACAGACATTCACAGTATATACCCTAAATACAGACAAGCATAGTATATACCCAAAATACAGACATGCATAGTATATACCCTAAATACAGACATACATAGTATATACCCTAAATACAGACATACATAGTATATACCCTAAATACAGACATACACAGTATATACCCTAAATACAGACATACATAGTATATACCCTAAATTCAGACATACCCTGAATACTTTGTAGAAATGGACACCATACTCTTCAAGTCTGCTGCATTGCTAAAAAAGAAAATAAAAGAAAACACTTCAGTAAACTAGAAGAACAAGGTTGTCTTCTGTGTAAATGTCTTAAAATGTCTAAAAAAGTGACCCATAAGTTATGATGCTCAGCTGATATATGAGGGAGTGAGTGACATGTTACTGTTAACTTGTGAACATATCAACCCCAAATTCAAAGAGAAGAGATCTGGTATTAGCTTGCTTTGATTAAAGATTCAGAGAGTGGACTATCTAAGAAAAAGCTTTTTAAAAAGTATGGCATCCCTAAGGGTACAATCCTTCAGTGTCAGAGAGAGCTTATTTAAAAATTTAAGGTGAGGAAGGTTGAGGTAACAAAAACAGGTTCATGTCCAGCATTTATGAAAAGCTCGACTCTCTGGTGTACAAATGGTTTATCACAGTGCCTGCACCTGACCCAATTCTGAAAGAGAAGGCACTGGGGCCCTTGGAATTGAAGGTGTCAAGGCCTCCAATGGGTGGCAATAGTAGTTTTGTTTACATCATAACATTTGAAGCAAGTTGCTTCAATAGTATGGCAAGTGTCACTGCTGGAGTACACACTTACCTGAACAGATTACATGCTGTGACCCATAAAACATTTTGAATTTGATGAAACCTATTCTATAAAGCTTTGTCTGTGAGATCTCTAACTGAATCAACAGATGACAGTCATGGGGTGAAGCTGCTAAAACTGGCATAACCTTGCTGGTGTGTACAAGTATGATAGGGGGACAGTTGAAGTCACTGGTGACTGGTAAGGCTATAGACCCAAGATTGTTTCCTCAACCTATATGTGCTCAAGTTACCTGTAAACAAGAAAGCTAACAGAAAGCATGGATGACTGGTGCCGTGTTCACAGACTGTCAGATAGATCTAGATGAGCAGAACAGACATGAGTAGTAATGAGTATGTAACGCTAACTAGCTGTCACACCTAAACTACAATGTCCCTCATATCAGATTGTTCTCAACTCTATCCAGGTATGATATCAGGGTGAAGATGGCAGTGAATGAGCACATAGCTGTGATATCAGCACTGGGAAATGACCATGAGAACCAAGATGGGATAACCTGAACAGAAATTATGTTCCTCAGAACCAATGAAAATAGAAACGCTTAATTCAAAATAGCAAAGTTCCCTTTACATAGAACATGTGGATAGTACATCAATTTAATAATTATTCATGAATACTACTTATCAAACAACTTAACACATTAAGTGTACCCAAAAATTTGCTTGGATGCTGGTTCATTGACTTCTTACACAAACAACATTAATTATTAACTTTAACCTATGTAAATGTGACTTCACAGAAAATATATTCATTTTTCAAATCTATGCATATTCTAAGTATGCCACTTTCAACACAACTGCTGTTATAATTAAACAAGGCCTACAGGCCTAATGCAAACCTGTGCAAAGTTTGGGAGTTTGAATGGAGGTTTATTTTTAAGATTTGATATTGATCCACTTTTCAGCAAAATGGACTTTTTGGACCTGCAAGTTTCAGACTAAGACATTTTAAAACTAGAATATGGGTAGTCGACAAGCGACTATGTGTATCCGCAGAAATCAGAATGGGACGGGTGAAGTAAGGCATGGATTAAGTGGCCAAGGGGAATAGAGTGAGGTGTGTTGCATATTAGCATGGATGTCTGCAGAGTAAACATGAATGTAGGTGGTGCCACCTTTCATAAAATCAAGAAAATTGTCCAGGATATATAAACCTGCAAAATTTCAGGTGGATAAGTCAAACCACTGCTGAGACATGAGTGATTTTATCCCGAGGCAGATGAACAGACGGACGCTGTGCATAAGTGGTATCAGGTGGCGCCACCAGTTTTGCCTATGATGAAGAGCTATGTGAGATCAATACACAAGCACAATTTTGGCCCAATCAGTCAAACGGTTTTCCGAGATATGAACTTGGATGTCTGCAGAGTAAATGTGAATGTAGGTGGCGCCACCTGTCATAAAATTGAGAAAGCTGTCCATGATGTTTAAACCTGCAAAATTTCAGTTGGATAAGTCAAACCACTTCTGAGATATGAGTGATTTTATCCCAAGGCAGATGAACAGATGGACGGTGTGCATAAGTGACTGCAGGTGGCGCCACCAGTCTTGCCTATAATGAAGAGCTATGTGAGATCTATACACATGCAAAATTTTTGCCAAATTGGTCAAACGGTTCCGGAGATACGAGCTTGGATGTCTGCAGAGTAAACGTGAATGTAGTTCTTTTGGTAATTAATATGCATCTTTTTTTTCTTGGTACAGGGAATAGATTTCCATGATATTGTATGTGGTAATGTGTGTGTGTGAATTGGGCTGTAAGTCACACCATCAGAGAATCTGGCACTATATAAATACTATATTTTGTATGTAGCGCCACCAGTTTTTTTTAACTGACAAAACTAGTCATGGTCAATATCCAAGGCAAAATTCATGGCAATCCATGCATTAACTATCAAGATACTGGAGGTTTTGTATTAAATTTTTAATTATTCTGTGGGGTTTTGTACAAGCCCACTTGCTTGGAGGATATAGGTCACACAGAACCTAATTTCAGGTTTCAAAGGAGATTTTTAATCGACCTCCACAGATGTACACTTAGAAGTTTCTAGGTCCAACGGTTATGATTTGTGCCCTGCTAACAGACTATCAGACATCGAGACGGCCGGACACATGGATGACTGGATGGAAGACAGAGAGAGTGCCATACTTTCAGTCAGCTTAGCTAAAAATGGGGATTATCCACGGGGGAAATGGTAATCACAGCAGTGCCTTGTCATTGGTGACACTTATGCCTGTCAAGTGTTCTCAGTGCACCAAACCACTTTACATAAAACAGATACATTTAGACCAGATGTAACCAGTGGTAACATCCTTATCACATTTGACAACTAAAGGAGACTGGCTACTTGCAACATTTTCAATTGTAACAATCCATTTCTGTGCTAGATCTAAGAGATTTTGACAATGCTGGTCCAACTGTTAAAGTGAAAGAGACGGGTATTATACACAGGGTTATGAGACGGGTATTATACACAGGGTTACAAGACAGGTATTATACACAGGGTTATGAGACAGGTTTTATACACAGGGTTATGAGACGGGTATTATACACAGGGTTATGAGACGGGTATTATACACATGGTTATGAGACAGGTTTTATACACAGGGTTATGAGATGGGTATTATACACAGGGTTATGAGACAGGTATTATACACAGGGTTATGAGACAAGTATTATACACACGGTTATGAGTTTTACCTCCAAAAATCATGGCTCTAAATGTGGGTGTGGATTATCTATGGTAGCAGATCACCTCTGGTGAAAGACAATAGGTTTTCAACTTACTTCTTTCTAAAGCCAAGTCACAAACACCCTACAAATTTGACTGTTGTACGATTTCAGCAGGGCTACAACAGATGGAACCATTGTGGATTTGGGAGAGGTTTTTTTTATATTTTTGTGAAGTGTTCACATATAAAATATATTTTGTATGATGGTTGTCAGAAAGTTGGCAAGGGCTGTCTAGGTCTAATTGTACATTTTTCCTACAAAAGTCGTACGAGGTCCCAACGATGGTCGTAATACAAAAGAAAAATTACCCAAGAAGGCTTTCCATATCTATTGTTGCAAGAGCTGTTTATAAGACAACAGTGATGTCACAAAGACATCACAATGGTCATTTGCATGTGATGTTGCTTTGACTGATGTCATCAGCTGGAATTGATATATCTCTCTCCTCAAGTAATGAATATATCGCAATCATTGTAAAGTGTTTTGCTATATTTTGGATTATTTGACTTCAGTGTAAGTTAAGACATTATTATTCACTCAGTAGTCGGCGGAATTGCTCCTGCAACCTTTGGCCTAGAACTTTTTTATATTGTCTCCTCTGCTTAAAAGGAAATCCCAGGGGTACTGGTACACATCATATGTATTCTGTTTGAGAGAGTCACCCAAAATTATGCAAATTTTGCACTTGTCATGTGATTGTTCACATTGCCAACGGTAACAAGACTAGTTATTGACAAGTTCTCTGCTCATGATTATTCATTGAATGAATATGCAATTAAGGTCCCACAGAACTCATAGATAGGTCAGTTGTATCATCAGTAGTATAAATCATGTAAATGCACTCAGTTGACTTACAGTCAGCCACGATAAAAATACAATTTAATCTGACATGGCAATGAACCCAACTAAAGTGGACAATAAAAGGAAATCTGGAATGACTGAATGCTGGCTCTGAAGGCAAGGGATTCCAAACCATTTCCTTCTAATAATCAACTAACTATGATCACCTTGGCCATGTCAAAGTTCTCTTGCCTTTTCCTTGAAGTTCTCTGATAAATATGGAATTACACAACTTCTTCTGAAATATCTTGACTTGTCACTAACTGCTGGCATCCTTGTGTAATTTTAGAATATGATTAAAAGGTGGATGAAAATGGACCAAGGGTGATGACTATAGCTCAGCTGAGTTCAAAACACGGAGAAAAAGGAAAACTTACATCAATAAAACGAGCCTCAGCTTCATAGTCAGAAAGTTCTTTTTGAACCTGATGCATCTTGGGAAGATTTTCATGAACATACATGGCTCCCATCTTATTAATGACCCGACGTGGCAAATACTGCTCTGCAATAAAATAGTCTTTGTACATAGAACACTGGTCATAGTCGCCATATTCTGCCTGCAGAGCCATGGCTGCCAGGACAAACGCTTGCTCCTCAGTACAATAAAGACGCTCCTCAAGTATATCCCTCCTTAGCTGCAGGTAGTACAGGTGCCTCGTCATTTCACTTCTATGAAAAAAGATAAACACGTTTTACAATGACCCAAAATACTATCAATGTCTAACACTGAGCTGACTTCAAAGAACACACTTGCAAGTTGCATCTTACAGAACTATGGTCAAGATGACCTGCTTTAAGGTGTCCAAGGATTATTTCCTGGGATCTCTTTGTATGATAAGTTAGAAGTTAAAACCTTCACAAGACTGCTTAATGAACAGAAATATTCTTACACCAGAGCCTTTGCATGACTTTGGATGGCCAACATTTCTACAATAAGCTGATACAGACAATGTGATTTAGTTGAAAACATTTGATAACAGTCACCAAAGGCTCCAATGTCAGAATCTTTTTATTCAATATAATATGACAAAGTCAGGAAACCAACTTAGATTCTAAAACCTCATATAACTATATTTGTAAGTCTCAATATTACTAATGTAACTTGCATAAAATTAAAAAACAAAGCCAACAGGTCTAATGCAAACCTGTGCAATGGGATACACACCAGGTATAATGCTTCCATGCTGGACCGTTACTTTTCATGTACATGTGTGCCATGTATATGTGCAATGCAAGTACTAAATAATTTGAAATTCAGTACAAGCACCAATTACACAAACTTCACTGGTGCACACAACACAAAAAAAGATTGTCGGTGGCACCATCAGTCTTGTGTACGAAAAAGCCATGGAAGATGTATAGACATGCAAAAGTTCAGGCAAATACTTCAAACCACTCTAGGGCTATGTGCACAGATTCATGAAACAATTGTAGGTGGCCCCACAAGTCTTGTTTACAACAAAACTAACCAAGATTCATCAACATAATTTCAGGCTGATATGTAAAATCACTTGGGGGATAAAACCAGGAGCATACACTGCAAATTATTGTAGGTTGCACCACCAGTCTTGTATATGATGAAGCTAGGTGATATGTATAAATATGCACAATTTCAGGCTGATATATCAAATCCCTCCTGAGAAATAAGCAGGTGCATACACTGTACAAAAGTCATTATGGATGGCAACACAAGTCTTGTGTATCAGAAAGCAATCAAAGATGCATGGACAAGTCAAAATGTCAGGCCAACACATCAAACTTCTCTTTGAGTCAGCTGCACTGGGCTAAGCAAGTTCAGGTGAGGAAGGCAGTTGCCCTGAGTGAATCAGAACAAATTGAGAGCTGCAGCACCTGCACTGAGTGAACTTTTGACCTGCACCTGGCTGCAATGATTGAACTCTTGACCTGTTACCAAATCTGCCAAAGTTATAAATAGATCCAGACTGACATTTGGCCTGCTGCCAACTATTTCAGAAGTAAACATGAACAATGGCCTCCTAAAAAAGAATATTGCAGCCCTTAGTTTGAGGCTTGTTAATGGCCACAAGACCAACGTCAGCTTTCTATGACTCAAAGAACCCAATCTATTCTTATACAATTGAAAGAACCTGACCCAAGGATCATTCTTGTGAAAATTTAAATGATTCAGCTTCAGCTTCTGGAATCATTTGTATGAAATATTGAATAATTTGGCTGAATGATTTCAGATAAGAAGATTTATAAAGGTTTCTTTTACCTTTTTTCCCGTAAAATGTAAGGTAATGGAGGTGGGGTCACAAAAATCTCAATCCAAAAACGTTTTATATGTGACAGATTTTTGCATTAAATTGGGGGATGCTCACTCCTGCTATTCCTGTGAATTTATGGGTTAATGTACTGATGACCGATGACCCCCGTACAAAAAAGGTTGATGCAGGTGGTTCCACAATACCTCAATTTCAAATATGAGTCATGTGACAAACATTTGCATAAAATTTGGTGATGATAGCTCCAGCCATTTCTGATATTGTAATTTTAGTATCATTTTTTTGCAAATGATTAAGTTCAGCTTCCTGTAACTCAGCCAAAATTCACCAAACTGGAACCATTCTACCAAACCTTTAAAATATTGTTTCAGAGATTATTTCTGTGAAATATTGAACAATTTCGCTGGACAGTTTTGGAGAAGAAGATATTTTAAGGTTTTTCAGCTTTTTCCCTATAAAATCTAAGTATATGCAGATAGCAAAAAAATAAGCAAAATCAAATAGTTTTTTAGATGACTGATTTTTTGCATAAATTTGGTGATACTAGCTCTGGCAGTATTAAGATAGTATGGGTTAACGTACAGACGACAGACCATGCCACACCATCGCATAAGCTCACAGGTTCACTAAAAAGGTAGTATCATTTGTCTCATACAGGCAAATATCAAAGAATAATATGAACCACAAATTTCAGATTTAAAACTTTGAAACTTAAACACTGGAATACCTACTGCAGAAGCTCAAAACTGTGCACATAATACTGTACACAGAAATACAGAGAGAACATGGTTGGTACTGCCAGGCCTTTCCCTGGATCTTTCCAGCCTGCTGGTGCAACCTTGGACAGTTTGGTGTCTGGTGCCAGGAAGAAATGTTCACCATCTGAAATAATATCATGTCCAATAAAATAAAAAAAGAAATATACCAAAAACATTGCATACACCGTAGAAGACACTGGCCTGGTGCACATTTTTATGTTTATTTTAAATAGGGAGTGTTCCCCTGCAGGTTCAGAGAGAAGTTTTAAAAAAAAAATGTCCACTGTAAGTCATGTTAATTATGATGCTTTTAACAAATGAGTTAACTGTTATTCAATAATTACAGGTTGTCCTTACCCAAGAGTAGCACTATAGCACGAATGATATGAGAGTTAAACTATTTATTAACAAGTGACCCATGGGTCATGACGTTCAGCCGACAGACATGTTGACAATTTGTCCTTGCACAGACAACTAATTAAGGTAATGTAGCTGGCATCATTGTTCATGCATGTTAGCTTAAGTTCATCAAGATCCATAAGCACAACAAATCTGATGACAAACCAACCAGCCTTTCATGAGGAAACTGGCAATTTGTGTGTATTTTGCATTATTTCTCGGGTGCTCAAACATGCCCAAAAACTCTGAGAATATAGTTCACTGTGACCCAAATTCAGGTTTCTGGGGAGAACTTTTGAGGAACTCTCATGATGTCAAGTTAGAAGATTCTCGGCCCAAAGGTTATGGTTTGTGCCCTACTTTGGTATCAAATTTTCAATTATTCTGAGGGGTCCTTATATTTATAAGCCCCATAGCTCAGAAAATATGGGTAACAGAGACCTAAATACACATTTCCAAGGAGATTTTCATAGAACTCCCTGGATTTTAGGTTAGAAGACTCCAGGTCCAATGTTTATGATTTGCGCCCTGCTTGGGTATCAAATTTTTAATTATGATGGGGGGTGCTTATAAGCCCAATAGCTCAGAGAATATGGGTAACAGAGACCTAATTTCAAGTTTCCATGGAGACTTTTCATGTACCCCTCTGGATGTAAAGTGGGAAGATTCTATGTCTAGTTGTTACAATTTGAGCCCTGTTAACAGATGACGGCATCTTTTGAGGTCTCAAAAATAGATAAAAACAAGGGACCTATGGGTCACTATGCTCAGCTGAAGTTGACCTTGAAGGTAAAAATCTAAAATAATATCAAATGGAGATCAAGTGTAAGAGGAAGAGGTAATAAAGGCCATGGTTGGTTTATATGATTGGTTTGTGTTGATGAGCAAGAAATTGTTGCAAATAATATTTTGTGACCTGACCATGTGTTTCCTAATGTTGAAACTAAAGCATGTGAGCAGTTTGTGAACAAATGATCTGTACTATTACCATGAACATCAGTTGGCTTTTTGATTAACTGTTGACATTTCAGTAGTTTACAAATTTGTTTAATTGAATCTATTTTTTGTATAATATATATTATTAAATATATATGTATTTTTTAATGAAATGTATACAGATGAAATATAACTAATTAACAACATAAAACAGAGCAAACAAAGCCTGATCTCAAATTCTGCTGTGGCAGGAAAATAATGAACAAATGTTTGTATTAAATCCTGATTTTTTTATCACATCAATTTTTTTTTTAAATTTAAGTTTATATTTCTATACATTTCCAATAAAACAGATACATCTGAATATAAAAGTTGATTCATAATTCTCAATTGCATCATCATAAATCTCAATCTTGTCATATAACACCACACCATGCATACAAATGTTTATTTATTTTTTTACCACAAAAATCAGCAAAACAATAAATATCTAAAAATAATACTTGATTCAGATTTCACAATTTTCAATTGTGTCTTTATTTATCCATAATGTGCTTCATATTTTATATATTTAAGCATACTGATGGGTTCAATTATATCTGTTAAAATCATTTAAAAGAAAAAATTAATTTCTTTAAAAATGCTACATTAACACAACATGGCATCTTCTGGATTACACTTGAATTACTTTTTTAAGGAAAGTTTTTGTATATTGGAGTGGAAACAGTGTTACAATTAAGGAAATACAGTGAAAACAATAACAATTACTGCATTACACTTAGTGGGTTGGGTTTGCCGGGGGGGGGGGGGGGGGGGGAGATTGGGGTGGTGATATTAGAATAACTGTACACCTGTCACAGCAGGGGGTCTCCCCCAGTGACTGTAACAAATCAGAAACCTTGGCATAGCCCCGACTTCCAGTGACCTGGAGTGGGACCCTGCATCTGTAATCTGTTACCAAAGCAAATGACTACAGTAGAGCCTCAAGAAAAAAAATCAATAACTAGCTTAATTTTCAAGCTTTTATTTTCAAATTTCAGATTTAAACAAATTAAATATTTATGTTTACATGCTGTGAAAATTAAATCAATGGTACATACAGGAGAAAAACGTGCCATGGTCAAAGTTGGGCTAAATTTAAGGTACTGATTTTATTTTTATGCTAATAACTTAAAAAATTTACATAATTCAGATATAATTTTGGGTAAACAATTAAATCTTAATTAAACATAGTTATATACTTGGGAAAATAGACTCTAGTTTCAAAATTTTTCATGTTAAGTGAGTAAATATTTTTCCTGATTTTTTACAAAGTCTATTATGTTCGGGCCCATAACTTAAAGAGTTTATACTTAACAGACTTAATTTCTGGCATGTACATAGGAACTATATAGAATAATATTTATGGTAAATATGAGGAAAAACAGATAAGTGGTTTTGATATTAGGCAGTCCTGAAGAGTGAAAATAGGTTTTTAATAAAAATTTGAGGTTTTTCCTTAATTTCTCAAAGGAACGAAGTCGCAAAGACCCAGTTTTCGGCTTGGTAGGAGATCTTGGGTACATCTAACATTATGCTGAATTTTGGATTCCTAAGTCTTACGGTTTCAAAACGTGCCACATCTACGGACGGACGGACGGACGGACGGACAGACGGACGGACGACAGACAATGGACCACGACTATAGCTCAGATGACTTATAGTCAGCTGAGCTAAAAAGTAAAAAATTGAAAAAAATACAGGTTGCACCACCAGTCTGCAGAAACTGATGTAACATCCCATGATCAATATCCATGCAAAGAATCATGGTGATCAATGCATTAGTTGTTCAGATACTGGAGCTTTTGTATTAAATTTTTCATTATTCTGGGTGGTACTTCAGAGCCCCATAGCTCAAACAATATGGCTAACAGAGACCTTATTCCAGGTTTCCAAGAAGACTTTTCATGGACCTCTCTGGATGTAAAGTGAGAAGATTCCAGGTCCACCGGTTACAATTTGTGCCCTGTTAACAGATGATGGCATCTTTTGAGGTCTCAAAAATAGAGAAATCAAGTGACCCATGGGTCATGACGCTCAGCTGACTGGGAAGAGATTCGCAAAAGGAAATTTTATCATCAGAATGGTAGTATATACCCATTGAACTGAAGCATCAAACAGATTAAGCAACAGGCCAAGATTTAGTCTGTATTTATATATCTCAAAAATAGAGAAAAATGTGTAAACTTTTAAAACTAGAATACGGGTAACCGACAAGTGACTACATGTATCTGCCAAAATCGGATAGTGAGGCATGGATGAGTGGCAAGGGGAAATAGAGTGAGGTATGTTGCATATTAGCATGGATGTCTGCAGCCTAAATGTGTATGTAGGTTGTGCCACCTACCACAAATCCAGAAAGCTGTCCAAGTTGTATACACCTGCAAAATTTAAGCCAGAAAGTCAAACCACTACATGTATATGAGCGATTTTTGCCCATGGCAGACAAACAGACAAACACTGTGCAAAAATCTTTGCAGGTAACCCCTCCAGTTTTGTGTATGATAAAGACCTATGTGAGATCTAAACACATGCACAATTTTGGCCCAATCGGTCAAATGGTTCCTGAGATATGAGCTTGGATGTGTCCAGCGTTAACTAGAATGTAGGTGGCGCCACCTGTCATAAAATCAAGAAAGCTGTCCACGATGTATAAACCTGCAAAATTTTAGGCAGTTATGTCGAACCACTACAGAGAAATGAGTAATTTTAGGCCACGGCAGACTAACAGACAGACGCTGTGCAAACATTGTTACAGGTGGCGCCACCATTTTTTGTGTATGTTACAGAGCTATCAAAGGGCTACATTTGTATAGATTTTATTTCCTGATCGGTCAAACGGTTCCCGAGATATAAGCTTGGATGTCATCAGCGTGAACGTGAACGTAGGTGGCGCCACCTGTCATAAAATCAAGAAAGCTATCCTGGATGTATACACATGACGAATTTCAGGTGAATTAGTCAATTCACTGCAGAGATATGAGTGATTTTAACCCAAGGCAGATGAACAGATGGACACTGTGCAAACATGGTTACAGGTGGCGCCACCATTTTTTGTGTATGTTATAAAGCAATCCAAGGGCTACATTTGTATCAATTTTATTTCCTGATCGATCAAACGGTTCCCGAGATATGAGGGTTTATGAGTGGAAACAGACCCACAAATGGACACTGGATAGAGAGGAAAGGTCAGAGGTCAATGCAAATTGGTTAGGCACCAGTTCACATGTGACCCGATAATAGGTGTAAGTTTGGGAAAAATCGGTCCATTAGTCTCCGAGGAGCTCTCTGGAAACGAACGCCGCTGCGGCGGAGGAACTCGGTCAAAAACATAGTATCCGCAAAACTTCATTTTGGAGGATACAAAAATACAGGTGGCTCCACCAGTCTGCAGAAACTAATAAAAACACTTAATGGTCAATATCCATGCAAAAAATCATGGTGATCTCTGCATTAGTTGTTCAGATACTTTAGCTTTTGTATCAAATTTTCCATTATTCTCAGCTGTACTTTGGAGTGCCATAGCTCAAAGGATATGGGTAACAGAGACCAAATTTCAGGTTTCCATGGAGACTTATCATGGGTCTCCCTGTGTGTCAAGAACGAAGATTTTAGGTCCAGTCGTTACGATTTGTACCCTGTTGACAGATAACTACATCCTTAAAGGTCTCAAAAATGGAGAAAACAATTCGTGAACATTGAAAAATACAGGTGGCGCCACCAGTCTGCACAAACTGATGAAACATCTCATGATCAATATGTATGTCGAAAATCATGACCATCAGTGATGTAGTTAATGAGATATTGAAGTTTTTGTATGAAATTTTTGACTATTCTGGGGGGTAATTTTGGGCCCCATAGCTCGAAGGATATGGGTAACAGAGACCTAATTTCTGGTTTCCATGGAGACTTTTCATAGGTCTCTCAGTGTGTCGAAAATGAAGATTCTAGGTCCAGTCGTTACGATTTGTGCCAAGCTAACAGATGACAGCATCCTCAAAGGTCTCAAAAGTAGAGGAAAAAATCGTAAAAAATCAAACAGTACAGGTGGCGCCACCAGTCTGCAGGAAGTGATGTAACATCTCATGATCAATATGTATGCCAAAAATCATGACCATCAGTCAAGTGGTTAATGAGATATTGAAGTTTTTGTATGAAATTTTTGACTTTTCTGGGGGGTACTTTGGGGCCACATAGCTCGAAGGATATGGGTAACAGAGACCTAATTTCTGGTTTCCAAGGAGATTTTTTATGGACCTCTCAGAATCCCAAGTTACAAGGTTCTAGGTCCAGCGGTAACGATTTGTGCCTGGTTAACGGACGGACAGACGGACAGACGGACGACGGACAAAGGGTGATCGCTATAGCTCAGATGACTTTGTCAGCTGAGCTAAAAAATCGTAAAAAAACAAAAAAATACAGATGGCGGCACCAGTCTGCAGAAACTGATGAAACACTCCATGATCAATATCCATGCAAAGAATCATGGTGATCAATGCATTAGTTCTTCAGATACTTGAGCTTTTGTATCAGATTTTTCTATTTTCTAGGGGGGTACTTCGGAGCCCCATTGCTCAGAGGTTATGTGTAACAGAGACCTGATTTCTGGTTTCCAAGGAGACTTTTCATGGACCTCCCTAGATGTAAAGTTAGAAGATTCAAGAACCAACGGTTACGATTTGTGTCTGGTTAATGGACAGACGGACGGACGCCAGATAAAGAGTTATCGCTATAGCTCAGATGACTTTCAGTCAGCTGAGCTAAAAATTAATCACAATTATTGTGCCAAATATAATTTTAACTTAAAATTATAACAGTATCATGTGAAACATTTTTTTAAAATAAAACTGAAAAAAAAAAATTATTATTAAAATGATATTATATTGTTTATTGATGAATGCATGAATGAATTTGCATTTGTATTAAAATACTTTCTTTTTACCTGTATTCAAGTTTGTATTCATATTCATGGAATTATTGAGTATTCATATTCTTATTTGAATACATTTTTAAAGTATTCAACCAATGTCTCTTATTTATTCAGTTTCAGTCAAACAAAATTATTGAGATTCCATGATATACAAATTTCACAAATTTAAATAATGATCAAAAGTACCTGGTTTTATGGCTTAAATTTATATTAATTACATATTATATTCATTTTTGAATACTGTTTAATCAATCTACACACTAAACATAGCAGAGTTTTATCACAATTATTAACATTATAGATATCATAATGAATCTTGATTTTTTTGGTCATATTTGAATATTTTTTTTTAAAACATGTATCACCAAAAAAAATGAAGAGTATTCTCAACTATGAAACTAATACATGTGTTAAGAAATAACCCAAGGATCAGAACACCCAATATATTATACAAGGCGCAAACTGGAGATGGGGAATTTAATTTTATTAACTGAATTAAAGGAAACAGTACTAAAAATTTTGATTATTTACATAGTATCTGGTGACAGCTGATACAGCTATGAGTCTTAATGTCATTAGTCAAATGTATTTACATCTTTTATGAGCAGTTGTCTGAGTTATATTTATACTTTTAAAATATGTTCATTTTTTTTTAATTTTTGCAATAAATATAAATCAACAAACTGAAACACCTGGAAACTTAGATTAATTTAATACAAGGACTACAGACCTAATGCAAACCTGTGCAAAGTTTGGGAGTATGAATGTTTATTTTTAAAATTTTATATTATTCCTCATATGGCCTGCACATCTACCTTAGTCATTATGATTTCAGCCAAATGGACGTTTCGGACCTGCACGTTTTGGACTAGAACATTTTAAAACTAGGATTATCAAACAGGATATTTTCAATATGTTCTTTTTGCCAGGGAGGGATATTAGGACAGTTGAACATACAATTTGGCAGCATGGTTTCAGAGAAGAACATTTTAAACTGTTTTTTAGCTTTTTCCCTATAAATCTAAGAACAAGTTCCTCTTTTAGCCTTGGTATTGAGTCACACCTATTCATGTATCCTGGCAATGGAGGTTCAGCTTTCCCCCAGGTCAAGGGTACCTAATGTGCCACTTGTAACCGCACCACTGGCTCTTACAGACTGAAACTTACCACTGGCTCTTACAGACTGAAACTTGACCTGTTGGCAAATCTGAAATGGTTGGCAGTCTGCCAAAGTTATTAATAGATACAGAAAGTAACTTGACATATTGTAAAATCTGACACATTTGGCAGGTTCTAGACGTCTAGATGATGTGTCCAGACACATCGTCTAGACGTCTAGACTATACCTGGACACCAGGCAGAGCCAGGTCAGTTGCCATGGTGATGTCTGGACTGCACCAGGGTGCACTGATTGACCTCTTGACTTGACATGTTGAAATTTGCCATGCTGCCAAATCTGTTTTTAAACACTGAAAGCCTTTTTCAATAGCCAATGGCTACACTGCTTTTTTAAAGCTGCACTTACCCAATCTATTCTTATAAAACTGACAGAATACCATAGAATACCATAATACTGACAATACCATAGAACAATTCTTGTAAAGTTTAAACCAATCAGTTTAACAGTTTCTTAAAAAAACAGTGTATAAGCATGAAGAGTGTAAACTTACATTTTTGCACAGATGACTAAGTTTAACCTCCTGTAACTCAGCCAAAATCCCCGAACTGGAAACATTCGAACAAACTTGAGAAAGATTGTTCCAGGGATCATTTCTGTGAAATATTGGACAATCTGGCTGGACAATTTCGGAGTAGAAGATTTTTAAAGCTTTTTTAGCTTTTTCCTTATAAAATCTAAGAAAATGCAGTTAGAAAAAATTAAACAAAATCCGATAGAGTTTACAGATGACTGATTATTTGCAAAAAATTTGGTGATGCTAGCTTCTGCCATTTTTGAGATAGCTATGGTTAACCAACAGACGCCGCACGACGCACAGTGGACCCGCCGCACCATCGCATAAGCTCACAGGTTCGCTAAAAAAATATGGGGTTCACAAAATTTTACATTTCGGCATATTATACCCTGGAGATGAAGGTTACGGTTTTTTAATTCCTCTGAGATTTTTGGTAGAAACAATTTAGGAGAAAGAATGCAGCCATTAAAAAGTTATGGCATTCACGAGATATCCCACAGACAAAGACAGACACCCTTGGGGGGGGGGGGGGTTTGAGACATAAACAAGTGACCCATGGGTCATGATGCTCAGCCGACTAAAATGTTGACATTATGTCCTTGCACAGGCAACTAATTAAGATAATGTAGGTGGCATCATTGTTCATACATATTAGCTTTAGTTCATGAAGACCCATAAGCACACCAAATTTGACGACAATCCATCCATCCATTCCTAGGGAATGTCGCAATTTGTGTGTATTTTGCATTATTTCTGAGGTGCTCAAACAGGCCCAACAAGTTGGAGGATATAGGTTACAGTGACCTAATGTTTATTTTCTGAGAACATTTAAGGAACTGTCAGGATGTCAAGTTAGAAGATTCTAGGTCCAATGGTTATGATTTATGACCTGCTTTGGTATCATAATTTCGATTATTCTGTTGGAGGCTTATTAGCTGCATAGCTCGGAGAATATGGGCGACAGACACCTAATTTCAAGTTTGCAAGGAGACTTTATGGACCCCCTGGATGTCAAATTAGAAGATTCTAGGTCCAATGGTTATGATTTGTGCCCTGCTTAGTATCAAATTTTCCATTATTCTGCGGGATACTTCTGAGCCCCATAGCTTGAAGGATATGGGTAACGGAGACCTAATTTCAGGTTTCCAAGGAGACTTTCTTTTCATGGGCCTCCCTGCGTGTCAAGAAAGAAGATTCTAGGTTCATTTGTTACAATTTGTGCCCTGTTAACAGATGACTGCATTTTTAAGGACTCAAAAATAAAGAAAAAAAATTGTAAAAAAAATCGAAAAAATACAGGTGCCGCCACCAGTCTTAGTAACTGATGAATCACCCCATGATCAATATCCATGCAAAGAATCCAGGTGATCAATGCAATAGTTGTTCAGATACTGGAGCTTTTGTATCAAATTTTCCATTACTCTGCGGGATACTTCGGAGCCCCATAGCTCAGAGGTTATGGGTATCAGAGACCTGATTTCTGGTTTCCAAGGCGATTTTTCATGGACCTCCCTAGATGTGAAGTTAGAAGTTTCCAGAACCAGGGGTTACGATTTGTGCCCTGTTAACAGATGACTGCATCTTTTAAGGTCTCAAAAATAGAGAATAAAATTCGTAAAAAATAAAAAAACACAGGTGGCGCCACCAGTCTGCAGAAACTGATGAAACACCCCATGATCAACATCCATGCAAAGAACCATGGTGAACAATGCATTAGTTGTTCAGATACTTGAGCTTTTGTATCAATTTTTTTCCATTATTCTGGGAGGGGGAGGGGGGTACTTCAGAGCCCTATAGCTCAGAGGTTATGGGTAACAGAGACCTGATTTCTGGTTTCCAAGGAGATTTTTCATGTCATGGACCTCCCTAGATGTAAAGTTAGAAGATTCAAGAACCAGCGGTTCTGATTTGTGCCTGATTAACCGACAGACAGACGGACAGAAGGACGCCGGACGAAGAGTGATCACTATAGCTCAGATGACTTTCAATCAGCTGAGCTAAAAAGATTAATTCTGTTTTAAGGGAACAAAAAGGAGGACTTTTATAAGACCTATCATCTAAAAGACTAGAAATGTAAGACTTCTTAAGGCTGGTTTTTGGCACAATGAATAATCAGATTTTGTACAACCATCCACAAACCCTGAATTTATAATCATGATGTAAGAACAGATTTATCTATTAAAACCTAAGTGTTGATATAATTTATAGATTTCTGACAAATTCTATCAGTCTTAATGTTTACATTAAAGCTGATAATATGAATAATAATGCCAATGTCCCTTACCACTGTTATTAGTTATTCAAAAGAAGTGGTGTTCTGGGAAACTCAAGTGTGATTTAATGTTAATGATAATGCCAATGTCCCTTACCACCGTGATAAGTGACTTCAAAGTAGTGGTGCTCTGGGAGACTCAGGTGTATTATAATGTTAATGATAATGCCAATGTCCCTTACATGGTGATAAGTTACTCCAAAGTAATGGTGTTCTGAGAGACTCAGGTGTGATATAATGTGAATGATAATGCCAATGTCCCTTACCACCGTGATAAGTGACTTCAAAGTAGTGGTGCTCTGGGAAACTCAGGTGTATTATAATGTTAATGATAATGCCTATGTCCCTTACCATGGTGATAAGTTACTCCTAAGTAGTGGTGTTCTGAGAGACTCAGGTGTGATATAATGTGAATGATAATGCCAATGTCCCTTACCACCGTGATAAGTGACTTCAAAGTAGTGGTGCTCTGGGAGACTCAGGTGTATTATAATGTTAATGATAATGCCAATGTCCCTTACCATGGTGATAAGTTACTCCTAAGTAGTGGTGTTCTGAGAGACTCAGTTGTGATATAATATGAATGATAATGCCAATGTCCCTTACCACGGAAATAAGTTACTCTAAAGTAGTGGTGTTCTGAGAGACTCAGGTATGTAATAATGTTAATGAAAATGCCTATGTCCCTAACCACGGTGAAAAGTTACTCCTAAGTAGTGGTGTTCTGAGAGACTCAGTTGTGATATAATATGAATAATAATGCCAATGTCCCTTACCACGGAAATAAGTTACTCTAAAGTAGTGGTGTTCTGAGAGACTCAGGTATGATATAATGTTAATGATAATGCCTATGTCCCTAACCACGGTGAAAAGTTACTCTGAAGTAGTGGTGTTCTTGGAGACTCAGGTATAATATAATGTTAATGATAATGCCTATGTCCCTAACCACGGTGAAAAGTTACTCTAAAGTAGTGGTGTTCTTGGAGACTCACGTGTGATATAATGTTAATGATAATGCCTATGTCCCTAACCACAGTGAAAAGTTACTCCAAAGTAGTGATGTTCTGAGAGACTCAGGTGTGATATAATGTTAATGATAATGCCTATGTCCCTTACCACCGTGATAAGTTACTCCAAAGTAGTGGTGTTCTTGGAGACTCACGTGTGATATAATGTTAATGATAATGCCAATGACCCTTACTACGGTGATAAGTAGTTCCAACATAGCGGTGTTTTAGGAGACTCAGGTGTGATATAATGTGAATGATAATGCCAATGCCCTTACCACGGTGATAAGTTAATCCAAAGTAGTGGTGTTCTGGGAGACTCAGGTGTGATACAATCTGATCAAACAATTGTTGCCCCTGGCAACTTGGGTCACATGTCACATCAAGCCGCTGTCCATTCAACAAAATCACAAGGACATGTCGTAGGCGCTTGAGATCCATTGGCTGGTACACAGTTCAAAAAGTTAAAAGATGCATGCATTAACAATGTTGAGTCAAAGGACCAATCCTACTGACAGTTATAAAGTTTTTACTGGTTTTTAAGATGAATATAAAATCAAACTATCTTGAAAGAGGTCAAAATGACCTACTTTCAGTTTTGGAAGGGAACTCAACGAAGTTCACTGACAGTTCATGTTAAATCTTATTATACAGGCTATGATACAGGGCCAGGTTCAAATGCTACTCAGCACATTTAAATGCTTATCGTATGTTTCAAATGGCAGAGTAAATATGGCACATCGAGGATTCCTATTATTTAAAGAACAGCAGACTGACAACTGATTAAAGCATTTCTATATTACTATACCAACAAAGTACAAGGAGCCACATTTGCATTTGAAAAACAAAATGCAAATGCAGTGTTCTTGCTTTGCATTTAAATGCAAATGCAGAGTTACTAGAAAGCTTTGCAATTAAATGCTAATGTAACATTTTCAAATGCAACCCTGCTATGAAATATGCCCTGCAAATGGCTGGACAGGAGGATGGACAAAGTTGACTTCCAATATCCTGACTCCATTTCAGTTCGCTTATCTTACAAAATTACCTACTGTAAGTTACAGCCATTATTAAAAAGTGTTGATAAACAATTGTAAAACCTTTACAGGTTCAGCACATTGAAATTGGTCAAGTTATTACTGTTCACTTTCAAATTATGCAAAATATTGAAGAAAATTAAATTAAGAAATGGAAAATTAAGAAAACTGTACCTTTGAATGAGGAACGTTCAGTCTTATTGTAGGGGAATGAGTCATCAAGCACCACTCTGGGCCACTTGTTTTCTGAAACATAAAAGAAATAACGAGTTCCTTTTATCCCCATATCTGAAATCAACAGGTGACCCAATGAGAATGGTGCTAAGCTGATGAATATAACCTGTGACCTGTGACCTGAGGGATCTGAATAAGAACTAAGACAAAGGAAACAATAAAATATGCAACACACACCTTTAAAAGACATTCTTTCATCCGCTCCTGAAGCTCAAGTACAAGACACAACACAATTCTGCATGCACAGGGAAGATATAATCAAGTTTTGCAATTAATCCCTCACAACACAAAGAATATTGGTCTGAACAGAATCGGAACAGTATTCTCTGAATTAAGTTTGGTGATCCAGATTGCCTCCAAAATCTAATGGTTTGTTCCTCATGTGTTTTCCAAACCTTCCACAAAAATTCAACAAAATCTTATGGGAGCATTCAATATTAATGTGCTGACAGTCAAACTGAGGATAAAGCATAATTCCTCTCGCCACTTGGCTGAGAAATAAAAAGTTCCTGATCTTACTCTGATCTGGGGAACAGGCTGCAGTCTGTTTTCAAGGGCATCATCAGTGTGTTGTTTGGACACCTGACCTCCACTACCACCTCCAATGCTCTCTTTTCTTTGCCTGAAACATAAAGATATGCATTGAAGTCAATAAAAAGGTCTACTGCATAATAATTCAAGATGCTTTGCCATAGTTGTAAATGAATAACGTTTTATATGACTAAGCTTAATTTGCCTATTACATGCCACCATACATGAAGTGAAAAACAAAAGACCCAGGCGTCAAGCTGCTCTGCTGATCTCAACTAGAAATGTTATTTTTTTCTTATTTTAACTATGATCTTTTACGTTTTATCATATGCTTTCTTTTGAAAGTTTTATAAAAGCTTCAGTTCAAGCTAGATTCTTTCAAATTATAGAATTTGTAAGCTAAAAGAAATGTGTAGAAAATATGTAAGAACTTACTGGTAAGAAATACGCCATCCTCAAAATTTGGATGAGGTGTATGTTTTTTTGTTTTAAATTAATGCTAATAGTAGCTTAATACTTTTTTAAATAAATAACATTCTGACCTTATGAGAACTTTACAATAAAAAGTGACCCATGGGTCATGACGCTCAATGCATTAGTTGTTCAGATACTTGAGCTTTTGTATCAAATTTTTAATTATTCTGGGGGTAGTTTCGAGCCCTCCAGCTCAGAGGATATGGGTAACAGAGACCTAATTTCAGGTTTCCAAGGAGATTTTTCATGGACACCCCTGGATGTCATGTGAAAAGTTTCTAGGTCCAGCGGTTACGATTTGTGTATTGTTAACAGACAGACAGACGACAGACAAAGAGTGATCGCTATAGCTCAGATGACTTAGAGTCAGCTTAGCTTAAAATAGAAAAAAATACAGGTGGCACCACCAGTCTGCATAAACTGATGAAACATTCCATGTTCAACATCCATGCAAAGAAATATGGTGATCAATGCATTAATTGTTCAGATACTTGAGCTTTTGTATCAAATTTTCCATTATTCTTGGAGGTACGTCTCAGCCCCATAGCTCAGACAATATTGGTGACAGGTTTCAGATTTCCAAGGAGACTTTTCATGGGCCTCCTTGCATAGTGAGATACAAGATTCTAGGTAAAGTTATTACAATTTGTGCCCTGTTAACATATGACCACATCTTTAAAGGTCTCAAAAATAGAGGGAAAAAATGTTAAAAAAATTGAAAAAAATACAGGTATACAGCCAGCAGTTTGCAGAAACTGATGAAACATTCCATGACCAATATCCATGCAAAGAATCATGGTGATCAATGCATTTCAGATACTGAAGCTTTTGTATCAAATCTTTGTCTAGAATACAGGAAGTCGACAAGCGACTACATGTATCCACTAAAATCAGAGTGGTTTGGGTGAAATGAGGGATGCGGATGGATCGAGTGGTAATGGGAAATAGAGTGAGTTGTGTTGCATAATTGATCAGGTGGGGAAGCCAACAAATTAAGTACTTGATAAACACGTATAAATGTGTTTATAGGTGGTGCAACCTGCAACTAAATTTTAGGCTGAGAAGTAAAACCACTGCTGGGATACGAGTGATTTTTAACCTAGACACACAAACAGATGTACACTATGCAAAAAAAGTTCAGAGATACTAGCTTTGATGTCTGCAGCTTAACATGATTGTATGTGGCACCACCTGTCATATAAACATGAAACCTATCCATGATGTCTGTATGTGCAAAATTTCCCTTGAATAAGTCGAACCACTGCAGAAATATGAGTGATTTTAATCCAAGTCAGACTAACATATGGATGCTGTCCAAAAATGGTTTTAGTTGGCACCACTAGTTTTGAGAGCTATACTCATGCAAAATTTCAGCCTGATAGGTCTATTGAGTGCTAAGATATGTGGATTTATGTGTGAAAACAGACATACAGATGGACGCTCTGCAGTGAGAAAAGGTCAGAGGTCAACCAAGAATGAGGGTGCAGCAATTTATTTGTGACCCAATCATAATTCCAAGTTTCATAAAATCCCGTCCAGTGGTTAAGGACACTCAGGAAACCTATGCATCAATACAATTACTCTGGGGGTACTTATGAACCCCATAGCTCAAGGATATGGGTCACAGAGACCTAATTTCAGTTTCCAAGTAGATTTTTTAGTTAGATGGATGTTAAGTTAGAAGTTTCTAGGTCCAGCGGTTACGATTTGTGCCCTGCTACCGGACACTCAGACGGACTTCCGACGACTGACAAAAAGTGATTGCTATAGCTCAGGTGACTTTCTAGTTTCAGAGAGTGTGACATTGCATTAGCACATGCTTTTTATTCAGTTCTCAGTTGCATTAAACTTTGAAAACAGAAAATATAGACCCCTGGCAAACCTTTCAACAATACATTTTATATTTTGATAGAAAACAGAAAACTGTGCCCGTGGCCCGTCAATAAATAAATAGCACACCCTCTGGAAAGAATAAAAATAAAAAGAAATGACATATACAAATTGTTTAAGGATGAGAGGATGCAGGGGACAATGAGCTATGTACACCTTACAGGTCTCTGTACTGCTCATCCAGCATGGCCTCTTCGTTCCTGTACAATGTTGGGTCTTCCACAGGTGAGTCACTGTCCCCCGTGGATAGTGGCTGCCCCGACTCAGGCTGGAAGCCTACAACAGGATTAAATTAGGCCTCTCTTTAAAATCTCAAGTTAATCAGTAACAGTAACAAGTGACCCATAGATCATATAGCTCAGCTGACTAGCATGACATTATGGCCTAACATACACAACAGTAAATCACACTTTTGAAGAAGTTGGTTGTTCAACTTTGCAGGGGACAAGGAATATTTGTTTAATATTAAAGTACATAACTTGATACTCCAGGGCAAAATATATGATTGCTGAGACAATATTCTAACATGACTAATCTTTGTCAGTCTCAACATTTTAACAAGTGACCCATGGGTCATGACGCTCAGCTGACTGGGAAGAGATTCACAAAAGGAAATTTTATCATCAGAATGGTAGATACCCATTCAACTGAAGCATCAAACAGATTAACCAACAGGCCAAGATTTAGTCTGTATTTATATATCTGAAAAATAGAGAAAAAATGTGTAAACTTTAAAAACTAGAATACGGGTAGCCGACAAGTGACTACGTGTATCTGCCAAAATCAGAGTGAAGTGAGGCATGGATTGAGTGGCAAGGGGAAACAGAGTGAGGTATGTTGCATATTAGCATGGATGTCTGCAGCCTAAATGTGTATGTAGGTTGTGCAACCTACCACAAATCCAGAAAGCTGTCCAAGTTGTATACATATGCAAAATTTTAGGCAGAAAAGTCAAACCACTCCATGGATATGAGTGATTTTAGCCCACGGCAGACAAACAGACAGACACTGTGCAAAAATGGTTGCAGTTTTGTGTATGATAAAGACCTATGTGAGATCTAAACACAAGCACAATTTTGGCCCAATCGGTCAAATGGTTCCTGAGATATTAGCTTGGATGTGTGCAGCGTTAACTAGAATGTAGGTGGCGCCACCTGTCAAAAAATCAAGAAAGCTATCCAGGATGCATAAACCTGCAAAATTTTAGGCAGTTATGTCAAACCACTACAGAGAAATGAGTGATTTTAGGCCACGGCAGACCAACAGACAGACGCTGTGCAAAATGTGCAAAAATGGTTGCAGGCAGCCCCTCCAGTTTTGTGTATGATAAAGACCTATGTTAGATCTATACAGATGCAAAATTTTGGCCCGATCGGTCAAACGGTTCCCGAGATATGAGCTTGGATGTCATCAGCATGAAAGTGAATGTAGGTGGTGCCACCTGTCATAAAATCAAGAAAGCTATCCAGGATGTATAAAACTGCAAAATTTTAGGCAGATATGTCAAACCACTGCCGAGATATGAGTGACATTATTGCACGGCAGACAAACAGACAGACGCTGTGCAAAAATGGTTGCAGATGGCGCCACCAGTTTAGCGTATGATAAAGAGCTATGTTAGATCTATATACATGCAAAATTTTGGCCCGATCGGTCAAATGGTTCCCGAAATATGAGCTTGGATGTCATCAGCGTGAATGAGAATGTAGGTGGCGCCACCTGTCATAAAATCAAGAAAGCTATCCAGGATGTATACGCATGCTGAATTTCAGGTGAATTAGTCAATTCACTGCAGAGATATGAGTGATTTTAACCAAAGGCAGATGAACAGATGGACACTGTGCAAACATGGTTACAGTTTGCGCCACCATTTTTTGTGTATGTTATAGAGCTATCCAAGGGCTACATTAGTATAAATTTTATTTCCTGATCAGTCAAACGGTTCCCGAGATATGAGCTTGGAAAGCTGATAAAATCAAGTCCCAGAGGAGCTCTCTGGAAACGAACGTGGCAACGGCGGAGGAACCCGGTCAAAAACATAGTATCCACAAAACTTCGTTTTGGCGGGTACAAAAATACAGGTGGCTCCACCAGTCTGCAGAAACTAATAAAAACACTTACAAACATCAATATCCATGCAAAGAATCATGGTGATCTCCCCATTGGTTGTTTAGATACTTCAGCTTTTGTATCAAATTGTCCATTATTCTGAGGGATACTTTGGAGTCCTATAGTTTGAAGGATATGGGTAACAGAGACCTAATTTTAAGTTTCCACAGGCACTTTTCATGGGCCTTCTTGCATGACAAGAATGAAGATTCTAGGTCCAGTTGTTGCGATTTGTACCCTGTTGACAGATAACCACATCTTTAAAGGTATCAAAAAAAGAGAAAAAAAAATCGTAAAATTTGAAAAAAATAGAGGTGGCGCACCCAGTCTGCAGAAACTGATGGAACAGGTCATGATCAATATGTATGCCGAAAATCATGACCATCAGTGTCGTAGTTATTGAGGTACTGCAGTTTTTGTATCAAATTTTCCATTATTCTGGGGGGTAATTTGGAGCCATACAGCTTAAAGAATATGGGTAACAGAGACCTAATTTCAGGATTCCATGGAGACTTTTCATGGGTCTCCCTGTGTGTCAAGAATGAAGATTCTAGGTCCAGTTTTAATGATTTGTGCCCTGTTAACAGATGTTCATAACTTTAAAGGTCTCAAAAATAGAGAAAAAATTCGTAAAAAAACCCGAACAAATACAGGTGGTGCCACCAGTCTGCAGAAACTGATGAAACACTCCATGATCAATATCCATGAAAACAATTATGGTGATCTCTGCATAAGTTGTTCAGATACTTCAGCTTTTGTATCAAATTTTCCATTATTCTGAGCTGTACTTTGGAATGCCATAGCTCAAAGGATATGGGTAACAGAGACCTAATTTCAGGTGTCCATGGAGACTTATCATGGGTCTCCCTGTGTGTCAACAATGAAGATTCCAGGTCCAGTCCTTACGATTTGTACCCTGTTGACAGATAACTACATCCTGAAAGGTCTCGAAAATAGAGAAAAAAAAATTGTGAAAATTTGAAAAAATACAGGTGGCACCACCAGTCTGCAGGTACTGATGAAACACCTCTTGATCAATATGTATGCCAAAAATCATGACCATCAGTGTTGTAGTTATTGAGATGTTGCAGTTTGTTTTTATCAAATTTTCCATTATTCTGGGGGGTTATTGGGAGCCCCCCATAGCTCAAAGGATATGGGTAACAGAGACCTAATTTCTGGTTTCCAGGGAGATTTTTCATGGACCTCTCAGTTTATCAAGAATTAAGATTCTAGGTCTAGGCTTTACGATTTGTGCCTTGTTAACAGATGTTCACATTTTTAAAGGTCTCAAAAGTAGAGAAAAAAATTCGTAAAAAATCGAAAAATACAGGTGGCGCCACCAGTCTGCAGGAAGTGATGGAACATCTCATGATCAATATGTATGCCAAAAATCATGACCATCAGTCAAGTAGGTAATGAGATATTGAAGTTTTTGTATGAAATTTTTGACTTTTCTTGGGGGTACTTTGGGGCCCCATAGCTCGAAGGATATGGGTAACAGAGACCTAACTTCTGGTTTCCAAGGAGATTTTTCATGGACCTCTCAGAATCCCAAGTTACAAGGTTCTAGGTTCAGCGGTTACGATTTGTGCCTGGTTAACGGACGGACAGACGGACAGACGGACGACGGACAAAGACTGATCGCTATAGCTCAGATGACTTTCAGTCAGCTGAGCTAAAAATGAAATATTTGGCCAAATCCTATGCAGGATAACAGGAATATGCATCTATTTAAAGTAAATCATTGATGTAATATGCATAATATGTGATTACAACACTGACAGGATTGACATGAATATTATATGTCAACGTCAAAATAGCAATGAGACCTGTGTATAAATGATGTTTGAATGAACTTTTGTGTAATTTAAATGATTAAAACATAGGTTCACTATTAGTCACACACTTCAGATAAACTATCCAAGTCCAAGATAAATAAGAACAGTAAATTACAAGGCAATAATGATCCATGCATAAGTTATTGTGTTCTGGAGCTTTTATATCAATTTTCTCTTTAAAGCCTAGTTCTCACTTACCACTTCCTTCTGTGGTGTCTCACGGTTCAGCTACGGCAAACATGAACATGAATGAACTTTAAAACCACATTCTCCCCACGGTATTTCAAGTTCAGCTATGGTACTGTTACAGCATTGTGGAGGTTATAACCATGTTCTCCTACAGTAAAATGTTGCTTGCAAGATAGTGTAGATAGGCCCTGTTGTTCCCTGTACTAGCCACTTTCATGTTATGGTGCTGCTACTGTTATCTATGTTATCATACAGCAGTGTCACAGCAGCATCACGGTAACAATGTTCAGTCACATTTTTTTCTACAGGATCCTATGGCCAATGGACCACATTCTGAGATTTCAAGAGGATTTACCATGGCCCAGTTCCCAGGGTTTGACGTGCCAAATCAGTTCCATTAATGGTACCACAAGGTGTACATTTCTGTGTCAGGGGCCACATTCTGTCCTGTTTGTTTTGAACAGTTCTAAGAGAACGTGGACCTCGCACAACCATTCACGTTCATTCATGTCCCCGTAGTGTCTCCTATGGTTAAAGCCATGTTTTATCAAGTCCTAAGACCTTCAAGAATGTGGGGAACTGCAGACAGAATGTGGTGAGACCTAGGCTTTAATGGACTAATCATTGTGAAATATCAAATCTATGACATTTAGCATGATCTGGTTGGGCAAATTTTGTTCAAATTTCATAAGCTGACATTTTAATGCTTATATGAAGTACATTATTCCACATATGAAGTCCAAATCTATATTTTGTTCAATAGCCTTTAACACACAGAAGAGTATGACATTTGGTCTGCTGAAGTATAGCTTAAAGTTAATGCAATTGATATATTGAATAAACAATAGTCAGTCAAACCAAGCTTTTATATCTGTTAAATTACACAAAAGTAAGTTCAAGAATTATTACACTGAACAATAAAGATTCTAAGTAAGAATACTGATGGTTTATACCTGCCGCATCTACGGTAACCTCCTGCTCTCCGTATTCCACTGAAGCATCACTCAGATCATCATGCACTGATGATACATCCATCTCCACGCCATGCCGTAACACTCGTAACCTACTTCTTCTCTGCTGCACCTTCTTGTACGTTTCCATCATGTTTTGTCTGGTCTCTGGGTCTTGAATTCTATTGAAATTTGGCCTCCTGTCTGCTGATGTCAACTGCTTTACTAGATCACTAGACCTGTCATGTGTTGGTTCCACAGACAGCCTCAACTCGCGACCTTCACTTCTCTTGCCATGTAGTGGGGTGGGGAGGGTTTGAGCTACTTTGTTGTAGGGTAAACTATTGTGTGGTGTGCTGGTGGCAGACAGACCACACGGGGAGAACCTATCATGGTAAAAGTCTGACTGATCATAGTCCATGCTTCTGTCCAGTAATCTGCCCTGACCCTGGTCCTGGTGAGATTCAGCGAAGTCTTGGCCCACTGGCAGTGGTCGTTTCTTGTAAGAAGCTAAAAAGGCTGAAAAAAACTCCTAGTCAATCAAAAATGATTGTGGCACATTGACTTTATATCAGATAAGAAGTTTATATCAGACAGAAAGGAAACAACAAGTGACTAATGGGTCATGACACTCAGCTGACAAGAATGACCTGTGATATTCACACCTGTTCATCACCTTTTTTTATGAACCTGCTTGGCAACCAATGTTGATGGATGACAGGAATACATGGCTCAGTAAAACATTTTACTATTGATGGTATGGTTGCTGATATATGGCAGTCTTTATGCAAGGGAACCATGGGTCACACCCCTCAGTTGTTAAATATGATAGGAAAATATGATTTGAGGAAGGGGTAGACAAATGTTGGTTTTGTGTGTTGATTTAAGCTGATTTATGAGGATGATGGCGTTTAACTCTAGTTGATTAAATCCTTGGAGGGGGAAGAGGGCTGATGTCATAAATATTATTTTCATTTGGAAAAGGAGTGCTATTGTCACACAGGTTTTGACTTGGCCTAAAAACTTAATCTACATTGCAGCAGAAGTATTTAAAAAAAAACAAGGGACCCATGGGTCAGTGTGCTCAGCTGAATTTGACCTTGAAGGTAAAAAAAAAAAATATCAAATCGAGATAAAAGAGGAAAAGGTAATATAGGCCATGGCTGGTTGACATGATTGGTTCGTATTGAGTCAGAAATTGTTGCAATTAATATTTTGTGACCAAACCATGCATTTCCTAATGTTAAAACTGAAGCATGTGAGCAGTTTGTGACCATAAGATGTATATTATTACCATGATCATTGGTTAACTTTTTGATAAATTGTTGACAGTTCAGTATTTTACACATTTGTTCAACTGGACCTATTTTTTTTTAAATATGTTACCAAATATATGCATTTTTTTTATTTTATAAAATCTATAGAGTTGAAATAAAACTAATGCCCCCAGTCCACAGACGCAAGGACTTTGTGGTGGAGGTGTGTGTGTGTGTGTGTGTGTGGGGGGGGGGAATGATGGGATTAAAGTTTAACATCTGCAGTATTACACAACTGAATAAATAATTTCCTTGTTTTAAAATTTCAGACTTTAATAGCTAAAATCCATACACATACAGCATATGAAAGTTATTTCAACAGTGCTTATAAGAAAAATCTCATAATTAATATAAATTTAATGAAAACTGAGAGATGATGGACAGAGCTGAGGAAAGAATATGTATCATTCAAATCTTAATTTTTTCTAATCCAATTATTTTTTAAATTAAATAAATTTTACACATTTGCAATAAAAACTAATGTTCCAGTGCATAGGTGCAAAGGAATCAATGGCAGCAGGGGGGGGGGGATTAACAAAACTTCTGTATAGACATACAGGGCAAACAAAGCCTGATCTCCAATTTTGCTGAGACAGGAAAATAATGAACAAATGTTTGTATTAGATTCTCATTTAATTATCACATTTAAAAAATTTTTTTCATATATCTTTACATTTCCAATATTATATATATATATATATATATATATATATATATATATATATATAAAAAGTAGATTCATAATTCTAAATTGCATCATCATAAAGCTCAATCAGATAACACCACATCATGCATACAAATGTACCGGTATATATATTTTTTACCACAAAATATATCTTTTAAATTTGCAAAACAATAAATATGTATAAAGAATACTTGATTCATATTTCACAATTTTAAATTGTGCCTTTATTTATCCGTAAATTTATGGATACTGATTGGTTTAATTATATTTTAATTTGTTAAAATCATTTAAAAGAAAATTCATTCCTTTTAAAATGAAACATTAACACAACATTGGCATCTTCTGGATTACTCCTTGAATTACTTTTCAAGGAAAGTTTTGTATATTGGAGTGGAAACAGCATTACAATAAAGGAAATACAATTACAATTACTGCATAACGTTTTAGGGGAGGGAGGGGGGGGAATCGGTGATATGAGAATAACTGTACACCTGTCACAGCACCGGTGACTGTAACAAATCAGGAACCCTGGCATAGCTGACTTCCAGTGACCAGGAGTGAGTTGCCTGCATCTGGACAAAGCAAGTGACTACAACAGAGCCTCAAGAAAAAATTCAATAACTAGCCCAATTTTCAGCTTTTATTTTCAAATTTCAGATCTAAACAAAAAAATAAATTTGTTTAAATACTGTGAAAATTAAATCAACTGTACAAACAAGGAAAAATATGCCATGTTTAAATTTGGGCAAAAATTTAAGGTACTGATTTTATTTTTATGCCAATAACTTAAAAAATTACAAAATTTAGATCTAATTTTGGGTATACAATTTAATCTTAATTAAACACAGTTATATACTTGGAAAAAAAGTCTCTATCTTCAAAATGTTCATGTTAAGTGAGCAAATATTTTCCTGATTTTTTACTAAGTCCAATATGTTCAAGCCCATAACTTATAGAAATTACATTTAACAGCCTTAATTTCTGGCATGTATATAGGAAATATATATGAGAATACTCCTGGTAAATATTAAGAAAAACAGATACGTGGTTTTGATATTAGGCCATCCTAAAGTGTAATAATATGTTTTTAATGGAAATTTGAGGTTTTTCCTTAATTTCTTGAAGGAATGAAGTCGCAGTGATGAAGTTTTCAGTTTGGTAAGAGACCTTGGGGACATCTTACTGTATGCCAAATTTTGGATTCGTAGGTCTAACAGTTTCAAACATGCCAGTCTAACTGATGGACAGACAGACTGACAATGGACTACAACTAATGCTCAGATGACTTATAGTCAGCTAAGCTAAAAATGTCCACTATAAGTCATGTTAATTATCATGCTTTCTACAAAGGAGTTAACTGTTATTTAATAATTACAGGTTACCTATACACAAGAGTTGCAACATCACAAATTATATGAGAGTTTAACTATTTATTAAAAATAAATAGCAGTTACTGGGCCAAATATAATTTCAATTGAAAAATACAAATAGTATTTTTAAATAGTATAATTGAAATAAATGATTATTAAAATAATATTATTAATGTATTCATGAATGCATTCATGAATACATTTAGAAAGTATTTGCACTTGCATTCAAATACTTTCTTTTTACCTGTATTAGTATTTGTATTCATTTTCATGATGGAACTATTGAATATCTGTATTCATATTCAAATACAATTATGAAGTATTCATTCAATGTCTCATATTTATACAGTTTCACTCAATTGAAACTGTTGAGAATATAGGATATACAAATTTCACAAAAATTAAATAACAATCATAAGTACCTGTTTTTATGGCTTTAATTTATAAAAAAACAAGGGACCCATGGGTCATGGTGCTCAGCTGAAGTTTGATTTTTTGCAAATGCAAAATGTGCAAAATATTCAATTTAAATGTTTTTCATATATATAAGCATATGAGAAGTTAAGAGGAAAGGGGCATTCCTATTGGTTATAGTAAAATTCTAAATATACGACTGCAAAACTAATACTTTGACAAGACTGTCATGAACAGTAAAAGCTTTGAGATACTGTGATTCATATGAAAAATTTACAGATAGACAGGCAAGTGGACAGAATTGACTAATACCTTTATTTCACTTTCAAGGGAATAATGCATTTAAGTTTATATTAAACCCTATTTTTTAGCATATCCACTTTTTCCATTAATAGTTTTTCATTTTTTTATTTACAAGTTTCATAAATTTGTAATAAAAAAATCTGAAAATATAAGTTAAAATATTAGAATTCTATGTTGCAATCATTATTTATCAAGGGGGTAGCTCATATCAGGTCATATTATGCTTACACACATATATTATTATTTTTAAATCACAAATGTTTAGACTGAATTTAGAAGAATATATTGCCACAACATGGCATCTTCAAGATTATTCCTTGAATCACTATTAAAAAGTTTTGTGCATTGGAGTTTTCAGTACATGCTTAATTTTATTCACTGAAATAAAAGATTAAGTAAATTTGATCAAATAAAAACATCCTTTCAAATAAAGTATACACACTGTTGGTTGAATGTGGGACAAACAATATCATTGTGCTAATTACTATCTCAGCTATAATTTATTACTGGAATTAATAGTCAATTTCACACCTGGTGAAGTTTTTACTCTTCTGAAGTAAGGAATTACTATCTGATGAACATCCACACTTTCATAGCAATACACCACTTTGTGGACACAATTAAATGTGCACTTTAATCATTGTAACCTTGGTGGTAAAATACAAAATCTAAAATGTAGCATAGCCTAAAATAAGAATAAATCAAATACAGAAAATTATAACATTCATCTAGTTTATGCACCAGCTGGGGGGGGGGGGGGGCTGCAGGCCAGAGGGGAAGCCTGCTAGTAGTGGCCAAGCTGAGCCAAGGCAAGCTGCCTTGAGTTGGGTTACATAACACAAGTGAAGGCTGTACTACAAGGTGGGCTTGATGTAAACAACACTTAACATGGTGTATAAAAACTTAAATAAAAGCTTCTCTTTCCAATCAATTCCATTGAAATTTCAGATTTTCAAAGAATAAATCCTTATGTATTATCAACAGTGCTTACAAGGAAAAAAGGTGCCATGGCCAAAGTTGGACAAAATTTAAGGTACTGATTTTTTATTTAGGCTAATAACTTAAACAAGCATGACCTGTATTTAAAGCCTGATGGTATACCATATGGTATCTGACCATACTTGGAAGATGGAAGGTTTGGGATGAAAAGTCTGACTTGAAATGCATCCACAACTTTTTTTTCAAGAAGCTGGTCCTGTGACACTGACCTTTGACCCTAAGACCTAAATGTCGAAAGGTTTGTTCCTCTATTGACATGTAAGGTTTGGGATGATTATTTTGGCTATAAGAATTAATTCTGGAAGGTGCAAACACACTCCGTAACTCAGAGAATGTAGGTCACAGTGACCTAATTTCAGATCTGCAAGGAGATCTTTTTAGAACCTCTAAGACTGCATAGGGTTCATGTATCTAGCCCTTACAGTTACAATTTGTGCCCTTCTAACGGCCGGACGGCTGGCCAGATGGACAGACGGAAGGCTGACGGACAAAGACCCATCGCTATAGCACAGCATGACTAAAAGTCAGCTGAGCTAAAAATCACTGAAACTGCACTGACAAAAGGATTTCTAAGGTGGCTAACTGGCAGACATAATGGATTTCTGACAAGTCTGACATTTGATATCACACATCCTCCAATAAGAGACCAAACTTGTAGCAAATTCTCCAAAGGATGTTACAGTAATGAATGTCCAAAACAATTCAAAAGGCATTTTCAGGCCCTCATATTAGATTTATAGATATGCAAATGGAAAAAAAGTGTCCAATATTTTTTATTATCACTCTGCTTTTCAATGGGATCAGCAGGGTAGGTAAACTGCAAAACCTGAAAGAAAAGAAATGCAGAAAGCATGACTAAAGGTCTTGTAATAAAAAAAAAACCATCCTAAATCCAGGTACACATCCACATATTATGAGAACAAACATTTGGTTTTATATCTGGTGATTTATATTAAAATATTCAGATATCTAGGAAACTAAGTTTATTGCTATGATTCCATAAAATAAACTGCAAAATGTTCCCATCATCTTATAAATCAGTAGCTTAACCTTAATACTATACTCTCACAGTCTTAATGCCTGGCTGAAGCATTCCGGCAACAGTGTTTTTGTTATGCAGTAACGAGGTATTTATCACTCAGCCTTATCACTTAACAGGCTGATACAAAAGAGAGTCATATGTCACCAGCATCACTCACAATTACAGCCACACAGTGAGATGTACCATAACCAATGGTTATATGTACAAGAAAAATAGAGATGGTCTACAAAATAAGTTACTGTGAACATCTATGACCTTGGCCTTTTGCCCACATATCAACTGGATTCTTTCTAAATGATGGGTAACTACTAACCACTTACATCTGGCTGGGTGTAATTACTTGGCAACCAATGAGTGAATAACTTAGACCTGCAACCTTTAACCTCCTGACCAGCTGACCTCAAAATCAATTAGTTATTTCTTCATGCAAAAAGACCCATAAATATGAAGTTTGAATCACATTCAGTGATGCATTGATGTGGCATATGTGATAGACTGAAGGTTTTGGTTGAACAGTTTCACTTGAAATATGTTCACAAGCATTTAGAACAATATTGTGACCTAGACCTTTGACCTTTTGAACTCAACATCAATAGGCTTCTTCCCCTATTGGTAGGTAAGCCATATATGACAGATGGAAAGTATAGATTGAAAAGTTTGCCTGAAAATGACTCCACGCAATAAGAGGGTGCTGTGAACTTGACCTTTGACCTCAAAATCAACAGGTCTTTTCCCCTGTTGGCAGAGAAGCGATATCAGTGCTGAAAGGTTTGAAATGAAAGGTCTAGCTTGAAATGTGTCCACAACCTTTTCAAAGAAGTGGATCCTGTGACCCTGACCTTTGACCTTGTGACCTCAACATCTATAGGATTCTTCTCCCACTTAGTAGGTGAGCTATATGTGAAAGATCAAAGAATTGGGATGAAAAGTTTGGCTTAAAATGCATCCACAGGCTTTTCAAAGAAGTTGGTTCTGTGACCTTGACCTTTGACCTTGTGACCTCAAAATAATTATGGTTCTTCCCCTGTTGGTAGGTGAGCTGTATGTGAAAGATGGAAGGTTTGGAATGAAAATTTTGGCTAAAAGAATTATTTCTGGGGGGTGCAAACACACCCCAAAACTTCCAGAATATAGGTCACAGTGACCTAATTTCAGGTTTGCAAGGAGATCTTTTAAGAACCTCTCAGACTGCATAGGGTTCATGGCCCTAGCCCCTACGGTTACGATTTGTGCCCTGCTAACGGCCGGACGGCTGGCCGGCCGGACAGACGAAGGACGACGGACAAAGACCCATCGCTATAGCCCAGCATGACTGAAAGTCAGCTGAGCTAAAAATCTGCAAAATTTTATCTAACTTTCGGTATACAATTGAATCTTGATCAAGTTATATCCTTGCAAAAAAAGTCTCTAGCTTCAGCAATTCCTATGTTAAGTGGGTAAATATATTTCCTTATTTTTATCAAGGTGCATTATGTTAGGGCCCATAACTTCAATAAATTATGCAATACTGACCTAATTTTTGGTATGTTCATAGGATATGTATGGAAGAATATGCATACTTAATATGATCAAATAAATATATACTAAATATGATCAATAAATATATACACTGTCATCCTTGCTCCCTGGCCTCTGAGAGAATAATGTAGCATGAAATAAGGCTGCTAATTTCACTTCAGTAAAAGCTTGGCATATTTAAAACTCTGCAAATACAATGACTTTCAGGACAATTCTATGATTAATGAGGATCACTAATGCATGAAAATCAAAGATTACAAAATTTTTAGTAAATGAAGAGAAAATGTGTTCTGTTTCATTGTCATAGCTACCTGTCTAAATAAAGAAAACAGGTTTAAGTGTAGAAAAGCATTATGGAAGCAGAATATGTTTGCATTTACGACATATTTGTCTTAACACTACTGGTATGTGTCCCTTAGCAGGGGTGATTTAAACTGTTGGGCAGACAAAAAGTGTCCATTGTCCTGAACAGCGGGATGTACACCCCAGAGGAGTTTTTTTTTAAAGGACTATGGACCCAAGGGTCTCGACGCTCAGGTGAATTTGTCTTAAAGGATAGGTTTAAGAGCTCTTTCAAAATATTGGTTCTATGATCAGTTGAAGCAAAACTGTCTACCCAAACTGGAGTTATCATCCATATGCTAATTTGTGAATGGATTGGCCCTGTGACCTTGACCTTTGACCCCAAAATCAAAAGGAACCTTCCTCTATTGGTAGGTGCACCACATAAAGGACGGAAGGTTTGGGATGAAAAGTTTGGCTTAAAATACATCCACAATCTTGTTAAAGAAGTGGGTCCTTTGTACTTGACCTTTGGCTTCATGACCCCAAAATCAAAAGTGTTGTTAAAATACTGGTGAGTCACATATAAGTCAAGTTTAAAAACCAATATGTCAAGCCATTGTAGTTATCATCTGGAAACAAATATGCCTACAGATGTCCCCTGTGACCTTTACCTCTGACCCTGAGATGACAAAATCAATCAGGTTCCTCTCCTACTGGCAGGTCAACTTTATGTGCAAGATGGATGGTTTGGTATGAAAAGTTTGGCTTAAAATCCATCAAATATCTTTCTAAATATGTGGGTCCTGTGACCTTGACCTTTGACCTCATGACCCCAAAATCAATAGTGTTCTTGCGTTGGGCAATATCAAAGTCTGAAATCCATATGTCAATCTGAACTTGAGTAATCATCAGGAAACAAATTGGAAGGACATACAGACAGACGAACAGACAGACTGACAGGGTAATTAATATAGGGAATCTGCTTATTCAAGCAGGGCCCTAATAAACAACACAAGGTTTCAGGACACAGATGAAACCCCAGTTGTGAATCTGATAGTATCAATAATAATTTGGAAGTCTCAAAAAAAGGAAAAAATGCATCCAAAATAGAAAAAATACAGGTGGCACCTCCAAGGAACTGAAGAAACCAATCATAATGAAAAACACACTCGTATTCAGGACACTGGATGAAACCAATGAAAACTGAGACAATTCCTGTCATCTGACAGTCTCAAAAACAGAAATAAAATTGTAAAATTAAGAAAAAAATACAGATGGCACCACCAGTTTTTCAGAAACTGACAACACTAGTCATGGTCAGTATTCAAGGCAAAGTTCAGGACAATTCATGCATTTATTATCAAGATACTGGAGGTTTTGTTTCAAATTTTTAATTATTCGGGGGGTATTTACAAGCCCCATAGCTCAGAGGATATAGGTCACACTGACCTAATTCCAGGTTTCCAAAGGGATTTTTCATTGAACTCCCTGGATGTACAATAAGAAGTTTCTAGGTGTAGCGGTAATGATTTGTGCCCTGCTAACGGACAGACAGACGCCCAGACAGCCGGATGAATGACGGAAAAAGCGCCATACATATACCTATATAAAAAACTTTTGGTGGTCCCAAAGACTGTCCAATACAAGGGGTGTCTGCCCCTGAAGGATATCCGCAGCCCGGTATTTCACTGTACTAGACATTTCTGATATCAGAGATGCCAAATTATCCCCAAACATTATGCATACCCAGTTAAACTAGGCTACATCTTCTGAGGCACATATACTGACACACTAAAAGTGTTGTTCAACATACAAAGCTCTCCAGCAGAGGCTCTGACCCACATCTATGCACATGGCAACGTTAAAAGAATTGCTTCTATAAGTTTGTGAGTTTGCAGTAATGGGCAGACTAAAACATAAAAACAGGGAGAAGGGTATGGGGTTCACAATCATTCTGGCTTTCAGTTTAACTGACCTAAAAGACCCAGGTCAAGGTCACAAATTTTGGAACTCTGCCCAGAGCTTGATTGAAACAATTTGTTAATCAAGTCTGACATAAAAATATGCAGGACATGTTATGGTGTTGATGAAAAAATTCTACTTTTTGTATATTTGACCCTGAAGATTACATTGAGGCCACCATTTTTAAACTCATATGAGAACTTATTGAAACAGTAGGTATATCAATACTGATTAGAAACAGTAACAGTGTTCACAAATATCCTATATTACCACAGATTTGACCCAGAAGATCAAGTTCAAAGTCACCAAGTCAATCCCCCTCTGAGAACCTGACTGAAACATTGGGCAAATTAAATTTGAATGAGAATTTGGAGAATTTCCCCTTTAAAAGAAACTGAATTTTTACTGCCTTGCAAATACTGCCACAGTGAAAAGTATGTCGCTGTGGATTTATTCCAATCATTTACAGGAATTTCACAAAGATGTGTCTAGATATAAAATTAAGACGTTTCTATCCTATCTCTAATGGTTACCATTTGCGCCCTGGTGATAGACACAGCAGACACAGACCCATGTCTAAAGCTAAGGATGTCTGGTGGTGAGCTAAGCCAAGAGGACAGGTTGTAATAACCACGTTTGTATAACTATAGCTAGTTGTGTACTGACATCTTCGATCCCTGCTCCTACTGCGTGATCGTGACCTTGACCTAGACTTGAGTCTTCTGTTCATCTTGTGTTGCTCATCTAGTGGATGATGGTTCAGTTCAGGCCTGCCCTGCTGGTGGAAACCTGGCTCCTCTCTAAACCATTCATCCAACTGAAAAATAAGTTCTCCATCAAACATATAGACTAGACTTACCAAGAACGCACCAATTTTATTATCCCAAGTCAAATATCTAAGTGGAGAGATAAACTGTTACATGAATCTTAATTGTTGGACTCAAAAATAAATCTTGAATTTCTGTATAAAACTATTCAAATACACAGGTAGCACATTAACCCTCAAAAGACAGATAAAGCTATGCAAAATTAATAAGAATAGCAAATTTCAAAATGATCCATGAGTTGAGAAACTGGAGCTTTTGTATTTTTTTATTGAAATGGACTGATTTTAGTGAAATATCACACAGTAATATTTGTTATCACCTGGTTAGGCCAAAATGCTCCTAAGTGGGAGATTGCTGATGAGCTACCATGACCTCTAGTGACCAGAAGTGGCCAGAACTTACCAACACAGGGTAAATACATTGAAACCTCAACATAATAACCACTGATGGCACCTCAATGAAGTGGTCACATTATCGAGGTGGTCAGCTAAGTGAGGTCTGATATAAAGAGCAAACATGAATTGGGACCGCGAAAAAGTAGTTGTTATTTTGAGGTGGTCACTAAACCAAGATTGTCATTAGGCAAAGTTTTACTGTAAATGGCCTTCGAAAAAAAACTTCAACTAGAATATGGGTAGTCAACAAGCGACTATGTGTATCCAAAAATCAGAGTGGGACGGGTGAAGTAAGGCATGGATTGAGTAGCAAGGGGAAATAGAGAGAGGTGTGTTGCATATTAGCATGGATGTCTGAAGCCTGAATGTGTAAGTAGGTGGAGCCACCCACCACAATATCCAGAAAGCTATCCAAGTTGTATACATATGCAGAATTTTAGGCAGATAAGTCAAACCACTACTTGTATACAAGTGATTTTATCCCACAGCAGACAAACAGAGAAGGAGGCTGTGCAAAAATAGTGGCAGGTGGCACAACCAATTTTGTGTATGATTAAGAGCTATGCGAGATCTATACACATGCAAAATTTCAGGGGGGTATGTCAAACCAGTCCTGAGATATAAGCCAGAATGTCTGCAATGTAAACATAAATGTAGGTGGCACCACCTGCCAACAAATCGAGAAAGCTATCCAAGATGTATAAACATGCAAACTTTTAGGCAGATAAGTCAAACCAATGCCAAGATAAGAGTGATATTATCCCAAGGCAGATGAACAGATGGAGGCTGTGCAAAAATGTGCAGATGGCGGCACCAATTTTAGTGTATGTGATAAAGCTATCCAAGGGCTACATTTGAGCAAATTTTTTAGCCTGATTGGTCAAACGGTTCCCGAGATATGTGTTTATGTGTGAAAACAGACGCACAAATGGATGCTGGGCAGGAAGGAAAGGTCAGAGGTAAAAAAAAAAAGGGCGCAGCAGTTCACATGTGAACCGATCATAATTCTGAATTTTAAAAAAAATTCTGCCCAGTGGTTACGGAGGAGTTCTCCGGAAACCTATGCGGCGGCAGCGTCCAACTGAAAACATACAATAACTAGTCTAGTTTTAGAGCATTGCAGGACAAATGGACAGACATAGAACTGAGTCGTCCTCCTTCCAAGGGTCATGAATTAATTAATACCAAGATGTAAAAAACTTCACAATAAACTTACTTGCCTATGTTGTCAGATAAATAACTACTTGGGACTGGGACTAAATATAATTTGACCTGTTCTTCCCAATCATTAAACAGTTATTGCAGATCAAGAACTTTATCTTGTTAAGCTTTTGGATAATAGGTCAAAATTTGGTTCTTGATTTTCAATTTTGGATGAAAGGTATATAAGCATGTTATAGATAATCTGCCCTCCACTGTAGCTCTGTGACCTGACAATGATCAGCTGTAACATTGCACTTACATCTTGGTCACTGCCCAGCACCAGTTTATACAACCCTATGGTGAAGTGAGTGCACGGCAATCCTTGTAGGTATCTTCTGGCGTGGGTCTCGCATGCCTGCAAAATAATACAAGGTGTATAAAATGTAACTAACCAAAACTTGTCACAGCCTTATTTTGAAACAATATATTTCAAATGAATAAACCAGAGTAGCCTAGGTATCTGAGGGCCAATACACATCTTGTATATATTGTACAAAATAATGTCATCACTCTGCATCATCAATAAACGAAATTCTACACAGCCTCACATGTAGATCTTGGTAATTCTTCAATTAAAATGTTTGGTTTGTATATTGACATTACATGTGCTACAGTGCTAAAAACATATTGATTTTTGTTCAGACTATGGATAACAGAGGTTCAAGTAATAATTTCTGTTCTCTTAGTTCTACTTATATGTGTGATGTCTGTGCACCCCTGCTGACCACATTAGATACACACAGCATGTGATGGGTCACAAAATGTGCCTTGTTAATGTTCAACCCATATGATAGCTGTCAAGATAGAAGAGAACGCAACAAAAGTGGACTGCTATAGCTCATGACTTTAGTCATCTCAGCTTCAACTCGGCTTGATATCTGATATAATCCATCATTTTTTATTTCACAATTATTATATGTTCTCTAAATGAAGTGATTGGTCCTTGTAATTTACTGATTGACCCAGTTCATACAGATTTGACTTACCTCAAACACATGTCTCAATAGCCCTGATAGATCCCTGTAATTAACTGATTGAACCAGTACATAAAGATTTGACTTACCTCAAACACATGTCTCAAACAGCCCTGATAGATCCCTGTAATTTATTGATTGAACCAGTTCATAAAGATTTGACTTACCTCAAACACATTTCTCAATAGCCCTGATAGATCCCTGTAATTTATTGATTGAACCAGTACGTTAAAGATTTGACTAACCTCAAACACATGTCTCAAACAGCCCTGTTAGATCCCCGTAATTTATTGATTGAATAAAGATTTGACTTACCTCAAACACGTGTCTCAATAGCCCTGATAGATCCCTGTAATTTATTGACTGAACCGGTTCATAAAGATTTGACTTACCTCAAACACGTCTCAAACAGCCCTGATAGATCCATGTAATTTATTGATTGAACCGGTTCATAAAGATTTGACTTACCTCAAACACATGTCTGAAACAGCCCTAATTGATCCATGTAATTTATTGATTGAACCAGTTCATACAGATTTGACTTACCTCAAACATATGTTTCAAACAGCCCTGATAGATCCCTGTAATTTATTGATTGAATCAGTATATAAAGATATGACTTACCTCAAACACATGGATCAAGGCAGCCCTGATAGATCCCTGTAATTTATTGATTGAACCAGTACGTTAAAGATTTGACTTACCTCAAACACGTCTCAAACAGCCCTGTTAGATCCCTGTAATTTATTGATTGAACCAGTTCATAAAGATTTGACTTACCTCAAACACATGTCTCAAACAGCCTTGTTAGATCCCTGTAATTTATTGATTGAACCAGTTCATAAAGATTTGACTTACCTCAAACACATGTCTCAATAGCCCTGATAGATCCCTGTAATTTATTGATTGAACCGGTTCATAAAGATTTGACTTACCTAAAACACATGTCTGAAACAGCCCTGATAGATTCCAGTAATTCATTGATTGAACCAGTTCATAAAGATTTGACTTACCTCAAACACATGTCTCAAACAGCCCTGTTAGATTCCTGTAATTTATTGATTGAATCAGAATATAAAGATTTGACTTACCTGAAACACATGTCTCAATAGCCCTGATAGATCCCTGTAATTTATTGATTGAACCAGTACATAAAGATTTGACTTACCTCAAACACATTTTTCAAACAGCCATTTAATATACCTGTTATTTATTGATTGAACAAGTTCATAAAGATTTGACTTACCTCAAACACATGTCTCAAACAGCCCTGATAGATCCCTGTAATTTTTTTATTGAACCGGTTCATAAAGATTTGACTTTCCTCAAACACATGTCTCAAACAGCCCTGATAGAGATCCCTGTAATTTCTTGACTGAATCAGTATATAAAGATTTGACTTACCTGAAACACATGTCTCAATAGCCCTGATAGATCCCTGTAATTTATTGATTGAACCAGTACATAAAGAGTTGACTTACCTCAAACACATGGATCAATAGCCCTGATGGATCCCTGTAATTTATTGACTGAACCAGTTCATAAAGATTTGACTTACTGTAGATTCAGATAATATTGTGGGCTTAAAATTTCGTGGTTTTGTACAAAAAGCATATCGTGGGGTATTTGAATTAGTGGAAAGACAGAAAAAACTTTAGGAAATTATGTTTATTAATACCTCTATGTGCGCAAGGAAGACGAGCCTGATGTACACAGATGGTTCGGCTTTGATGCTTATCACATGGTGCGCCTGTACCGCGGTCAATCGGGTCAGAGTTGAACAAACATGCTCCGCCTGACCCGAGCCTAACAAAGAATTAATCAGCCGTGACCGACACGTGCCGGGCAATACATCGGCTGTTAGTTGTAACACCCAATACATCGGTTATCAGTTATCACACCCGATCACACCACGTTCACAGAAAACGTAAACCATCACTTGACCGGAGGAAAAATGAAATGGGACTGTCCACATGAAGGTTTTTAAATTTTTTTTTTAATCTATAGGCGGTAGTCACATGTGGGGCCTGTAAATCCCTGACGGGGCGGTGAGACGAGACACGGTTCGTTCATCATTCATCATGTCAGTCATATTTGAGATTATAAAGAAATAATTTGCATAATAGTATTCTGTGGCGCTTACTAATGCTAACATATATGTACAACTATCGGCAATATTCGGAAGAAGTACCGCCTGCATATATTATTAATGGCTCACTGTTATGCACGCAACTGTTGTCGCAATATTCGGAACAAGTTCTCTTTCCCGTCCCTTGGTAATCGCGGTAATGCAAATGAGTTTACACGGCCCTTGTCTTTTAGGCCAAAAGGTAGCGTAAGTCTCGTTTAATCTCTATTGAAAGAAGGTTGAAAAGGCTGGTTTTGAAAAAGCCATGCCTCAGTAGCTGTGGTTAGGAACATTGGAACTTGTGTACCGTTCTTGGCGTGTCAGAACTTCCGCTTTGTGCCACAGAAATGTGGTATTGTTCTTGAATTTTTCACCCGAAATGTTGATAAGAGGAAATGTGGGGATACGTTTTCAGTTTAAATTATACTCTGATATCATTTTATTGTAAAGATATCGGGGGGGGGGGGGGGGGGGGGGCGTGTTTGTATGATATTAGGGGAAATAATTTAATTGATAAAAGAATATTTATAAATCTCATATTTCTATAGTCATTTAGGCAAAGCAATTCAGTGCATTTAATAAATGTATCAAAAACAATCATAAAATAGTAATAAACAATTTTTGTATCTTTATTGAAACAAGGCCTACAGGCCTAATGCGAACCTGTGCATTGGGAAATACACCAGGTATAATGCTTCAATGCTGGACTATTACTTTTCATGTATATGAACAATGCAAGTACTAAACATTTTGAATAAGAAACAATAACGCAAACATCATTTCTGAAATTCTGGCATGGGTGCACACAACACAAAAACGATTGTAGCTGGCACCACCAGTCTTGTATACAACAAAGCTATCAGAGATATACACATATGCCAATTTTCAGACTGATATATCAAACCCCTCCTGAGAAATAAGCAGGGACACACATTGTGCAAAAATTATTGTAGGTGGCACCACGTTTCTTGTAAACGACAAAGCTATCCGATATGTATAAATATGCCCAATTTCAGGCTGATATATTAAATTCCTCTGCAGAAATAAGCAGGCACATACACTGTGCAAAAGTCAATGTACGTGGCACCACCTGTCTTGTAAATGAGAATACCATCAAAGACGCATAGACAGGTCAAAGTATCAGTCCAATACATCAAACTTCCCCAGAGTTTGATGTACTGGGCTGACAAGGCTTAGGTGAGTAAGGCAGTTGCCCCCAAGTGACCTGTGACAAATTGCTGCCTCAAGCTACTGCACTGAGTGAACTCTTGACCTGCACCTGGCTAGACTGAGTGAACTTTTGACCTGTACCTGGCTGCACTGAGTGAACTCTTGACCTGTTGCATAATCTGACACAGCTGGCAGTCTGCCAAAGCTATAAATAGATTCATGCTGAACTTTGGTGCCAAATATGATGCAGTGAGCAGTCTGCCAAGCTATAAATAGAATGCAGCTACTGCACTGAGTGAACTCTTGACCTATACCTGGCTGCACTTCTTCCAATCCTGGCAATGTGCCGAAACTATTTATAGAGCTGACATCATCTTGGCTAATGGCCAACATCAAGGCACTGGCAATCTGCCAATGGAAACCAAGTGCTGCCATCTGAACACAAAAATGGTCCCTACTTGAAATAACTTTGAAATTTATTTTCCCAATACAAAATGCTTTTCAGCTGACTTTTTATAAAAAAGAAATCAGGAATATATGTTAAGTTATTACAGATGCATAATGAATGCAAAATTAAAATACAGATACAGCGAAACCTGTCTAAAGCGGACAGTCAAAGGACTTAATCATTTTGTCCTTAATAGTGAGGTGTCCTTATTAGACAGGTTGACCCTGGTTGATAAGTGAGGGATTATAAATAAAGACAACGGGCTGCAAGGGCAAGTTTATTGTATTATATCAGATTTCATGTATATGAAATACATATTCATGCACACATCCTGCATTCAATATTCATATACGAACTGTGATTATTTTTACTTATCTCTTGTAGTGAACAATATTAGAAGTATAGTCTATGAAGACATCCGTAAAAACAATGTTCATATGCTCGGGTAGGCTCTTTATTGCTGATTAACTCAGTCGAATAAACTCGACTTTCTCAGATAGCAAAAGCTCCCGCCCAGGAGTACGTGTGGTGCCACCTGGCGGCATTGCCTAAAACTGTCTTTGTTCAGCTGTCCAAATGCGATAATCTCAAAGATAATGACGACGTTGATAATGCGAAGATTGTAATGGCTACGAGCCTGGGAACATTCGTTTTTATAGGTGAATGTAGCTTTAGCCTAAAAGAAACTTTCTTTGATGATGGTTGTTTGGTTTGATTTGCTTTAATATTGAAGGCACCCGAGATTAAACGAACCCCAAGGAGCTTGTACACGGTGGCATGGTACAAACAGCTACAGAACGAGCAGATGTATGACACTGAGCAGATCACTTTGAGATATACAGAGCAAAACCGATAAATTAATATCAAACAGCCTGCTATAACAAAGTGGCTAATTTTACAGTTAGATCCTGCATGGTGGGATCGGTAGCCGTTTAATCAATTTAATGACCCTGAGGTCAAGCGAAAATATGCAGCTTCGCAACGTGTGAATGATCAACCGTGAAATAAAGTGACACGATGTTTATCGCTTCATATTTGCTGTGTTTAACTTAGGAGCACATCACTTCGTGACATGAGCACGGACACGCCTTAAGGTAACAACTTGGGACTGCATAATCCTTTGTGCTCCAGTCCCAGACACAACAACAGTACAGGTGGTCTTTCATGTTGCCCGGGGTGAGTAATCAGTGTCCCCCGAAGGTGGCGTATTGTGTCCGCATTTGTCAGGTTCATTTACTCTTAGAATGTTGGTTTGAGTTGAAATCTGCTGTCCGTTGTCCGCAGTAGTGAGGTTTCGGCCTTACAGAGGTTCCACTTATACATAACATATAGGGAATTTTGAAGGGACTTCACTATGTTGTCCGTTTTAGCCAGTTGTCTGCCTTAGTGAGGTGTCCGTTAGACCAGTTTTTTCTGTGTATCTCAATGATGGCAAATTCTTGAATTAAGTTGAGTAGGGATACCAATAACTTATAATCCACGTACAGTTGTCTTTATATAGCCACAGAGAGCTGAATATCCATGATTGTAACATTGCCTGGTATGATGAATCACTTAAATCATAAATCTAAATTTTTTAAAAGCTTTTAAAAAAACTTTCTTGTCAATATTAACCAAAGATAACCTGAAATCTAAATGTCTAGTGGCATGATGTAATAGATGCTGATAAACTGGTGCCAGGCTAGATGTAACAGCATCACACAGCTAACATATATGGTAAAATGACTCAATTCAATCTCCATAATTCAGCCAAAAATCATTCATGTTGAACCATTAATGACAATTATTATAAGAATTATTGTAGGAATTATTCTTGTAAAATATTTAACAAACTGGCTTCAGTCGAAAAACGTTTCGCAGGTTTATAACTCATATGGGAAAATACAGCAAAATGGCTAAGTTAAGCTTTCCATAACTCAGCCAAAAATCACTGAACCAAAACCATTTGAACAAAATTGAATTATCAACATCTGAGAATAATTTATGTGTGAGATTTAGGAATTTGGCCCAGTAGTTTTTGAGAAGAAGATCTTTGTAGCCACTGAGCTAAAATGGGCTGTTATGGCATATGACTAAATTCAGCTTCCCATAACTTAGCCAAAAGTCACTGAAAAGAGACCATTTGAACAAACTTCAGAAAGCACTACCCTAGGATCATTTCTGTGCGATATTAAACATTTTGGCCATATGGTTTCAGGGAAGAAGTTTTTGGTAGCCCTCAGTGTGATACAGGTACTGATGATCCCGTACAAAAAAGGCCGATGCAGGTGGCGCCACCAATACCTCAATTTCAGATATGACCTATGTGACCAACATTGGCATAAAATTTAGTGATGATAGCTCCAGCCGTTTCTGAGATTTAAATTTTAATATGATTTTTTGCACAGTTAACAAAGTTCAACCTCCTGTAACTCAGCCTAAAATCTCCGAACTGGAACCATTCGAACAAACTTGAGAAAGATTGTTCCAGGGATCATTTCTGTGAAATATTGGACAATTTGGCTGGACAGTTTCGGAGAAGAAGATTTTTAAAGCATTTTTAGCTTTTTCCCTATAAAATCTAAGAAAATGCAGTTAGCCAAAAAATAAACAAAATCTGATATAGTTTTTTGGATGACTGATTATTTGCAAAATATTTTGTGATGCTAGCTCCTGCGGTTTTTGAGATAGCTATGGTTAACGTACAGACGACGCATGATGCACAACAGACAATGCACGACAGATGCCACCGCACCATCGCATAAGCTCACAGGTTCGCTAAAAATTCAGCCAGCGGTAATAATTATATATATAAAGTCGACCACCAGCTGCCATTAAGATACCGTATATCCTCTGACCGTGTGATTTTTTTATCATTGGAATCATGAATTTGTGGATTATCTTGATCCACAAAAACCACGAAAATAAAATCTGAACTAATATTTCTGAATCTACAGTACCTCAAACACATGTCTCAAACAGCCTTGATAGATCCCTGTAATTTATTGATTGAACCAGTTCATAAAGATTTGACTTACCTCAAACACATGTCTCAAACAGCCCTGATAGATCCCTGTAATTTTTTTATTGAACCAGTTCATAAAGATTTGACTTTCCTCAAACACGTCTCAAACAGCCCTGATAGAGATCCCTGTAATTTCTTGATTGAATCAGTATATAAAGATTTGACTTACCTGAAACACATGTCTCAATAGCCCTGATAGATCCCTGTAATTTATTGATTGAACCAGTTCATAAAGATTTGACTTACCTCAAACACGTCTCTAACAGCCCTGATAGATCCCTGTAATTTATTGACTGAACCAGTTCATAAAGATTTGACTTACCTCAAACACGTGTCTCAATAGCCCTGATAGATCCCTGTAATTTATTGATTGAACCAGTTCATAAAGATTTGACTTTCCTGAAACACGTCTCAAACAGCCCTGATAGATCCCTGTAATTTATTGATTGAACCGGTTCATAAAGATTTGACTTACCTCAAACACGTGTCTCAATAGCCCTAATAGATCCCTGTAATTTATTGATTGAACCGGTTCATAAAGATTTGACTTACCTCAAACACGTGTCTCAAACAGCCGTGATAGATCCCTGTAATTTATTGATTGAACCAGTTCATAAAGATTTGACTTACCTCAAACACGTCTCAAACAGCCCTGATAGATCCCTGTAATTTATTGATTGAACCAATTCATAAAGATTTGACTTACCTCAAACACGTGTCTCAATAGCCCTGATAGATCCCTGTAATTTATTGATTGAACCAGTTCATTAAGATTTGACTTACCTCAAACACGTCTCAAACAGCCCTGATAAATCCCTGTAATTTATTGATTGAATGGGTTCATAAAGATTTGACTTACCTCAAACACGTGTCTCAATAGCCCTGATAATTCCCTGTAATTTATTGATTGAACCGGTTCATAAAGATTTGACTTACCGCAAACACGTGTCTCAAACAGCCGTGATAGATCCCTGTAATTTATTGATTGAACCAGTTCATAAAGATTTGACTTACCTCAAACACGTCTCAAACAGCCCTGATAGATCCCTGTAATTTATTGACTGAACCAGTTCATAAAGATTTGACTTACCTCAAACTCTTGTCTCAATAGCCCTGATAGATCCCTGTAATTTATTGATTGAACCAGTTCATAAAGATTTGACTTTCCTCAAACACGTCTCAAACAGCCCTGATAGATCCCTGTAATTTATTGATTGAACCAGTTCATACAGATTTGACTTACCTCAAACACGTCTCAAACAGCCCTGATAGATCCCTGTAATTTATTGATTGAACCGGTTCATAAAGATTTGACTTACCTCAAAAACGTCTCAAACAGCCCTGATAGATCCCTGTAATTTATTGATTGAACCGGTTCATGAAGATTTGACTTTCCTCAAACACATGTCTCAAACAGCCCTGATAGAGATCCCTGTAATTTTTTTATTGAACCAGTTCATAAAGATTTGACTGACCTCAAACACATGTCTCAAACAGCCCTGATAGATCCCTGTAATTTATTGATTGAACCGGTTCATAAAGATTTGACTTACCTCAAAAACGTCACAAACAGCCCTGATAGATCCCTGTAATTTATTGATTGAACCGGTTCATGAAGATTTGACTTTCCTCAAACACATCTCTCAAACAGCCCTGATAGAGATCCCTGTAATTTTTTGATTGAACCAGTTCATAAAGATTTGACTGACCTCAAACACATGTCTCAAACAGCCCTGATAAGATCCCTGTAATTTATTGATTGAACCAGTACATAAAGATTTGACTTACCTCAAACACATGGATCAAGGCAGCCCTGATTGCAGGATCTTCATCACACATGTCACTGATCAGACTGTCAAGGTCACTGCTCATGTCCAGCGGCTGAAACAGGACAAGAGGTTTGAAAACAGTCTCAAAACTGTAGGCCTCACACAAAAATCAACTTTATATGGATATCCCCAGTCAAAACAGCATGTTAATCACTAATAAATCAGTATCAAAACAGTAGCTATCATTAAATACCCTAACTCATTACAGCCTTAGACACTGATGTCTTACAGTAAAAATATTCCAAAACACAAAGTCATACATTCATCATAGTCTCAAACACTAGGTCCTACAGTCATTACAGCCTCAAACACTACATCCTACAGTCATTACAGCCTCACACACTACGTCCTTCAATCATTTCAGTCTTAAACAATAGGCCCTAAAATCATTTCAGCCTCTTTCAGTCAAAATATTCCAAAACACTTCGATAATTTCAGTCTCAAACACTAGGTCCTACACTCATTACAGCCTCAAACACTAGGTTCTACATTCATTACAGCCTCAAACACTAGGTGCTACTATCATTACAGCCTCAAACACTAGGTTCTACATTCATTACAGCCTCAAACACTAGGTGCTACTATCATTACAGCCTCAAACACTAGGTCCTACTATCATTACAGCCTAAAACACTAGGTCCTTCATTCATTACAGCTTCAAACACAAGGTCATATATTCATTACAGTCTCAAACACTAGGTCCTACAGTCATTACAGCTTCAAACACAAGGTCATACAGTCAAGCCCACTTTGTGTCATATTGGTTAATAGAAAATCCCGTTTATTGTCACATAAATCTGAAATCCCAAACCATTTCCTATATAAACAATGATAAATCTGACCGTTTAATATCATGGAATATTGTCATAATCCCGTTTATTGTCATGCTTGGAACCCTTGACAGTGATACCAGTTCGCAGTTAATATCACACCAAACGCCGACACCACGATCAACGAGGCCAAGAGCCTAAAATCAGTCAGGTGTATCAAAGGATCGCATCTCCCATCTGTGTGCGGCAGGCAAATACAGTGATGCATGCGGGTCACTCCCCGTCACTTAGCAAATTAACATCTTAAGATAGCACGGTAATCCAGATCACTGCATTTCTTCGAAGATTAACAAGGGCGATGTTTACGATCACATATCATACCTAATTAACTCCTGGCCTTTGAAAGGCCGCGGTTTACACCTCAGTGACATTTCGCGAGATTATATGAAGCACAAGCTCTAAACGTTGCTTACGACTGGAAATCCCCTTTAAGGGTCATTGAAAAGCTAGAGGTTTAATGAGCACTGGAGGAGATAACCGGTCAAAAACCTCAATCGCGGTGAAACTTCAGAAAGTTGACAATGGCATGACGATGTCTGCTCCCTGAACAGTCCTATCATAAAGACGATCATGGAAGTTTGAGTCATCAATAAGATATCCGGAAAATAATGTGCAATATTCACGGAAAAGAATGATTTAGTAAAATAGTTTGTTATAAATAACGTTATAACCGTGCCGCGTATTTCCAGACATTTTACCTCATGACCCAAACGCTACATCTCTTTCTGTTGTCAAGTCCGATTTTTGCCAGTTATTGCAGCATGCAGCACAAAACTTACAGGAAATAAATTGTCAGTTGTGCATAAACGTAATTTGATATGCCGTTGTGCAAAAAAAATATTCATAAACGTTTCTGTTTCCTGTTTATTGACGACTTATTGAATATCATTTGAGCCATAACGCTTCTTCTATGACTCAAAAGAACATCGATGTTGAAGCCTGGATAATGTCACATCCCGGCTATTATCATAATTTATGCATGCACCACCGATATGACAATAAGCGGGCTTGACTGTATATTCATTACAGTCTCAAACACTAGGTCCAACATTCATTACAGCCTCACACACTACATCCTTCAACCATTTCAGTCTAAAACACTAGGTCCTACATTCATTACAGCCTCAAACACTAGGTCCTACATTCATTACAGCCTCAAACACTAGGTGCTACTATCATTACAGCCTCAAACACTAGGTCCTACTATCATTACAGCCTAAAACACTAGGTCCTACATTCATTACAGCTTCAAACACAAGGTCATATATTCATTACAGTCTCAAACACTAGGTCCTACAGTCATTACAGCCTCAAACACTACATCCTTCAATCATTTCAGTCTCAAACAATAGGCCCTAAAAATCATTTCAGCCTCTTAAAGTCAAAATATTCCAAAACACTACAATATTTTCAGTCTCGAACACTAGGTCCTACAATCATTACAGCCTCAAACACTAGGTCCTTCAATCATTTCAGTCTCAAACACTAGGTCCTACTGTCATTACAGCTTCAAATACTAGGTCCTACAATAATTTCAGTCTCAAAAACTAGGTCCTACAATCATTACAGCCTAAGGCACAAGGTCCTAAAATCATTGCAGTCTCAAACACTAGATCCTACAATCATTAAAGCCTCTAACAAATGGTCCTACTATCATTAAAGCCTCAAACACTATGTCCAACATTCATAACAGCTTCAAACACTAGGTCCTACAATCATTACAGCCTCAAACAGTCGGTCCTACAATTATTACAGCCTCAAACACTATGTCCTACAATAATTTCAGTCTCAAACATTTGGTCCTACAATAATTTCAGTCTCATATACTAGGTCTTACAATCATAACAGCCTCAAAAACTGGTTCCTTCAATCATTACAGCCTCAAACACTAGGTCTTTCAATCATTACAGCCTCACACACTACATCCTACAATCATAACAGCCTCAAACACTAGGTCCTACAATCATTACAGCCTCAAACAGTAGGTCTTACAATCATTACAGCCTCAAACACTAGGTCATACAATAATTACAGATCAAACTAGTAGGTCAAAGTGTTGCAAAATTTAAGGTTTTGATTTTATATGAAATGTTTGCTAATCCCACAATCATCAGTGTCTCAAATACTATAATATACCTAGACCTTTCATGGTTATTGTGTAATGAATTTATTCTAATTATGTTAAAATTTGCAGGTCCTCTGACATGCAGAAAACTTTCATTGATACCTATGTTTTTATGCATACAATAAGACATCCTTTGGAACTAAGTTAGCAAACTGCATAACACTAGCTTGATGTAAACAATACTTGACATGGTGCTAGAAAACATGAATAAAATCCACAGTTTTTTACCATTTGCTTTTAAATTCCAAATTATAAAAGATTTAAGTTGGGCAATATTTAAGGTACTTATTTTACATTAATGCTAATAATTTAAAACATTTACAAAATTATGATTCATTTTGAAGAATTCTCATCTAATATCTGGTTTACAATTAAATCTAAATTAAATATAGTTATATCCTTAACAAGGCCTACAGGCCTAATGTGAACCTGTGCAAAGTTTGGGAGTATGAATGGTGGTTTATTTTTAAAATTTAATATTGATCCTCTTATGTCCTGCATATCTACCTTAGTCATTATGATTTCAGCAAAACGGATGTTTCAGACCTGAAGTTTCAGACTAGGACATTTTAAAACTAGAATACGGGTAGTCGGCAAGCGACTATGTGTATCCGCCCAAATCAGAGTGGGACGGGTGAAGTGAGGCATGGATTGAGTGGCAAGGAGGAAAAATAGAGTGAGGTGTGTTGCATATTAGCATGGATATTAGCAATGTGTATGTAGGTTGCACCACCTACCACAAAATCCAGAAAGTTGTCCAAGTTGGGTACATATGCAAAATTTTAGGCAGATAAGTCAAACCACTACTTGTATGTGACTGATTTCATCCCACAGCAGACAAACAGATGTAAACAGATGGCGCCACCAATCTTGTGTATGATTAAGAGCTATGCGAGATCTATACAAATGCAAAATTTCAGGGGGATATGTCAAACAAGTCCTGAGATGTAAGCCTGAATGTCTGTAGCGTAAACATAGATGTAGGTGGCGCCACACACCACAAAAATTGAGAAAGCTTTCCAAGTTGTATACATATACAAATTTTAAGGCAGATAAGTCAAACCACTACTGAGATATTAGTGATTTTAGCCCACGGCAGACAAACAGATGGACACTGTGCAAAAATGGTTGCTGGTGGCGCCTCTAATTTTGTGTTAAAAAAAAGGCTATGTGAGATCTATACACAAGCAAAATTTCAGGAGGATACAGCAAACCAGTCCTGAGATATAAGCCTGGATGTCTGCAGCATAAACATAAATGTAGGTGGCACCACCTGCCACAAAATCCAGAAAGCTATCCAAGATGTATAGACTTGCAAAATTTTAGGCAGATATGTCAAACCACTGCCCAGATGTGAGTGATTTTATCCAACAACAGACAAACAGACGGACGCTGTGCAAAAATGGTTGCAGGTGGCGCCACCAGTTTTGCTTGTGATAAAGAGCTATGTGAGATCTATACACATGCAAAATTTTGGCCCAATCAGTCAAACGGTTCTTGAGATATGAGCTTGGATGTCTGCAGCGTAAACGTGATTGTAGGTGGCGCCACCTGTCATAAAATCAAGAAAGCTATCCAGGATGTATACACATGCAAAATTTCAGGTGGATAAGTCCAATGCAGACATATGAGTGGTTTTATCCCAAGGCAGATGAACAGATGGACGCTGTGCAAAAATTGTTGCTGGTGGCACCACCATTTTTAGTGTATGTTATTAAGCTATCCAAGGGGTATATTTGAGCAAAATGTTTAGCCTGATTGGTCACACAGATCCCAAGATTTATGTGGGTTTATGTAGGGAAACAGACGCACAAATGGACACTGGGCAGAGAGGAAAGGTTAGAGTTCAACCAAAAATGAGGGCGCAGCAGTTCACATGCGACCCAATCATAATCCTGAATTTAAAAAAATTCAGTCCAGTGGTAACGGAGGAGCTATTCGGAAACCTATGTGGTGGCAGCAACGACAGTTTCTGACTGAAAACATAGTATCTGCAAAACTCTGTTTTTGGCGGATACAACTAAGATGTCAGGATATTTCGGATATGTTCTTTTTGCCAGGGAGGATTATTGGGACAGATGAACAGACAATTTGGCAGCAGGGTTTTGGAGAAGAACAATTTTTTAATTTTTTTAGCTTCTTCCCTATAAAATCTAAGAAAATGCAGTTAGCCAAGAAATTAGCAAAATCCAATGAAATTTTTTAGATGACAATTTTTTTGCAAAACATTTGGTGATGCTAGCTCCTGCCCTTTTTGAGATAGCTATGATGCCCGACAGACGAGGGAAGACGGATGACGCCACACCATTGCAAAAGCTCACAGATTGGCTAAAAATGCAAACCAAGTTTTTTCCAAACTGTTGAAAGATGTAGTTCCAATAGTTCTAATCTGGGCATTCTGCGTCTAGACTATGTATCTAGACGTCTAGACATATTGTCTAGACACCAGACAGAGCCAGGTCAGTGGCCATGGTGATGTCTGGACCCACCTGGTTGAACTGAGTGACCTCTTGACTTTCCTGCTGAAACTCGGTATGTTGTCAATTCTGTTTTCAAACACAGAAAACCTTTTTCAAATTGGCTACACTGCTTTTATAAGCTGCATTTACCCAATCTATTCTTAAACAAGGCCTACAGGGCTAATGCGAACCTGTGCATTGGGAAATACACCAGGTATAATGCTTCAATGCTGGACCATTACTTCTCATATATATGAACAATGCAAGTACTAAACATCTTGAATAAGAAACAATTACACAAACATCACTGCTGAAATTCTGGCATGGGTGCACACAACACAAAAATGATTGTAGCTGGCACCACCAGTCTTGTATACAACAAAGCTATCAGAGATATATACATATGCCCTATTTCAGACTGATATATCAAACCCCTCCTGAGAAATAAGCAGGGACACATACTGTGCAAAAATTATTATAAGTGGCACCACCAGTCTTGTATATGACAAAGCTATTCGACATGTATATATATGCCCAATTTCAGGCTGATATATCAAATTCCTCTGTAGAAATAAGCAGGCACATACACTGGGCAAAAGTCATTGTAGGTGGCGACACCTGTCTTGTGAACGAGAAAGCCATCAAAGACACATAGGTCAAAATATCAGGCCAATACATCAAAATTACCTTGACTCTGATGCATGGGGCTGGCCAGGCTTAGGTGAGAAAGGCAGTTGCCCCGAGTGAACTGTGACAAATTTACTGGCTCAGGCTACTGCACTGAGTGAACTCATGACCTGCACCTGGCTAGACTGAGTGAACTCTTGACCTGTTGCATAATCTGACACAGCTGGCAGTCTGCCAAAGCTATAAATAGATCAAGGCTGAATTTTGGTGCCAAATCTGATGCAGTGGGCAGTCTGCAAACACTATAAATAGAAAGCAGCTACTGCCCTGAGTGAACTCCTGACCCATACCTGGCTGCACTGAGTGAACTCTTGACCTGTTGCCTAATCTGATACAGTTGGCAGTCTGTCAAAGCTATAAATAGATCAAGACTGACCTCTAGCCTGTTGCCAAGTCTGAAATAGTAGCCACACCATTGCATAAGCTCATGCAGGGGCCCTGCCCTGAGGGGCATGACACCCATGAGGTGATCACATGGTGCCCATGAGGTGTTCACGTCTCCCATGAGGTGATCACATGTCACCCATGAGGTGATCACATGCCTTGTGCTTGGCTGCACTGATTGAACTCTTGACCTAAATCTGGCTGCACTGAAAGAACTCTTGATCTATTGCCAGATCTGAAAAAGTTGTCAATTTCTCAACCTATTTAAAGATACAGACACAATCTTGGAGTGTTGGTGAATCTGTTTACACATACTGAAAGACTTTGGCTAAAATGCCTTTTTTTCAAGCTGGCTTATTCATAAACTTTTTTATCAAAATATCTAGAATAATAAAAGATGCAGTTCTTTCTTGTATAAAGGTCCAAAAATTCTGCCAAAAATCATTCAAGTAAACTTGAACAAAGGCCACCTAAGAATAATTTTTGTGCAATGTTACAGAAGTTATAATTGAAATAATAATTTTGTAGAAGAACAGTTTTGCAGTCCTCAGTTTGAAATAGACATAATAATGGCCATAAGACCAACAAAAGCTTTTCTGATATGATTGAAAGAACCATGTCCTAGGATAATTCTTTTGAAAAATTGAACGATTCAACTTGACAGTTTCATCATAACATTTTAAGCTGAAAGAGGCTACAATTATGAGGTTTGTGCCCATAAAAAAACGGTCAATGTAGGTGGCACCACAAAATCTGCAACTTCAAATATGAGTCATGTGACCAACATTTGCACAATACTTGGTAATGCTAGCTTCTGTCATTTCTGTATGTATGCTTACTTGGCCAAATGACTGTCCAAATTCATGTAACTCCACTAAAATTCATCAAATGCAAACCAATGTACAGACGGCGGATGCTGCAACACCATTGCATTAGCTCACTGTGCTGAGGTTCGCTAAAAATTACTACAGATGCATAATGAATGCAAAATTATAATACAGATACATCTCACTGATGGCAAAATCTTGAATTAAGTTGAGTATGGATACCTATTATTTATAATCATGTACAGCCGTCTTTATATATATCCACAGAGAGCTGTATACCTGTGATTGTAAACAATGCCTGGCATGAGAAATATTTAAAATCATAAATCTACATTTTTTAAAAGCTTTTAAAAAACATTCTTGTCAATATTAACCAAAGATAACCTGAAATCTAAATGTCTAGAGGCATGATGTAATGGATGCTGATAAACAGGTGCCAGGCTAGATGTATCTGCTTCACACAGCTTACATATATGGTAAAATGACTCAATTCAATCTTTATAATTCAGCTAGAATTCATTCTTTGGAACCATCAAAGACAATTATTATAAGAATTATTCAGGGGATTATTCTTGTAAAATATTAAACAAATTTGCCTCAGTCAAAAAACGTTTTACAGGTTTACAACTCATATGGGAAAATACAGCAAAATGGCTAAGTTGAGCTTCTCATAACTCAGCCAAAAATCACTGAACCAAAACCATTTGAACAAACTTGAATTATCAACATCTAAGGATAATTAATGTGTGAGATTTAAGAATTTGGCCCAGTGGTTTTTGAGAAGAAGATCTTTGTAGCCACCAAGCTAAAATGGGCTGTTATGGCATATGACTAAATTCAGCTTCCCATAACTCAGCCAAAAGTCACTGAACTGAGACCATTTGAACAAACTTCAGAAAGCATTACCCTAGGATCATTTCTCTGCGATATTAAACAATTTGGCCATATGGTTTCAGAGAAGAAGTTTTTTGTAGCCGTCAGTATATTACGGGCACTGATGACCCCCGTACAAAAAAGGCCGATGCAGGTAGTGCCACCAATACCTCAATTTCAGATATGACTCATGTGACCAACACTGGCATAAAATTTGGTAATGATAGCTCCAGCCATTTCTGAGATTGTAATTTTACTATGCTTTTTTGGACAGATGACTAATTTCAACTTCCTGTAACTCGGCCAAAAATCACAGAACTTAAACCATTCGAACAAACTTGAGAAAGATTGTTCCAGGAATCATTTCTGTAAAATATTGGACAATTTGGCTGAACAGTTTCGGAGAAGAAGATTTTTAAAGGTTTTTTAGCTTTTTCCCTATAAAATGTAAGAAAATGCAGTTAGCCAGTTTTTCAGATGACTAATTTTTGCATAAAATTTCGTGATGCTAACTCTTGCCTTTTTCAAGATAGTATAGGTTAACGTACAGAGGACGGATGACGGACAACAGACACCGCCACACCATCGCATAAGCTCACAGGTTCGCTAAAAACTGGCAGAACCCTACCATAAAATAATTCTTGTAAAGTTTAAACAATCAGCTTAACAGTTTCATCATAAAACAGTGTATAAGTTAGAAGAGTCTAAAATTACATTTTTGCTTTTAAACAAGGGACCTATGGGTCACTGTGCTCAGCTGACGTTAACCTTGAAGGTAAAAATCTAAAATAATATCAAATGGAGATAAAGTGTAAGAGGAAGAGGTAATAAAGGCTGTGTGGGTTTATATGATTGGTTTGTATTGATGAGCAAGAAATTGTTGTAAAAAATTTTTTGTGACCTGACCATGTGTTTCCTAATGTTGAAACTAAAGCATGTGAGCAGTTTGTGAACAAATGATCTGTACTATTACCATGATCATTAGTTAGTTTTTCGATTAACTGTTGACATTTCAGTAGTTTACACATTTGTTCAATTGAATCTATTTTTTTTGTATAATATATATTATTAAATATATATGTATTTTTTTATGAAATGTATACATTTGAAGTATAGCTAATTAACAACATAAAACAGGGCAAACAAAGCCTGATCTCAAATTCTGCTGAGGCAGGAAAATAATGAACAAATGTTTGTATTAAATGCTGATTTTTTTATCACATCAATTATTTTATAATTTAAGTTTATATTTCTATACATTTCCAATTTAACATATATGTCTGAATATAAAAGTTGATTCATAATTCTCAATTGCATCATCATAAATCTCAATCTTGTCAGATAACACCACATCATGCATACAAATGTTTATTTATTTTTTACCACAAAAATATATCTTTTAAATCTGCAAAACAATAAATATCTAAAAATAATACTTGATTTAGATTTCACAATAATTTAAGCATACTGATGGGTTCAATTATATTTGTTAAAATCATTTAAAAGAAAATTGATTTCTTTAAAAATGCTACATTACACAACATTGCATCTTCTGGATTACACTTTTAATTATTTTTTCAAGGAAAGTTTTTGCATATCGGAGTGGAAACAGCATTACAATTAAGAAGATACAGTGAAAACAATAACAATTACTGCATAACACTTGGTGGGTTGGGTTTGCCGGGGGGGGGGGGGGGGGGGGGGGGGAGTGATTGGGGTGGTGATATGAGAATAACTGTACACCTGTCACAGCAGGGGATCTCCCCAAGTGACTGTAACAAATCAGAAACCTTGGCATAGCTGAGTGGGACCCTGCATCTGTAATCAAAGCAAGTGACTACAGAAAAAAAAATCAATAACCAGCTTAATTTTCAAGCTTTTATTTTCAAATTTCAGATTTAGACAAACTAAATATTTATGTTTACATGCTGTGAAAATTAAATCAATGGTGCTTACAGGAAAAAAACGTGCCATGGTCAAAGTTGGGCAAAATTTAAGGTACTGATTTTTTTTATGCTAATAACTTAAAAAATTTACAAAATTCAGATCTAATTTTGGGTAAACAATTGAATCTTAATTTAACATAGGTATATACTTGAGAAAATAGACTCTAGTTTCAAAATTTTTCATGTTAAGTGAGTTATTATTTTTCCTGATTTTTTACAAAGTCCATTATGTTTGGGCCCATTACTTAAAGAATTTATTTTTTACAGACTTAATTTCTGGCATGTACATAGGAACTATATAGAGGAATATTTATGGTAAATATGAGGAAAAACAGATGAGTGGTTTTGATATTAGGCAGTCCTGAAGTGTGAAAATAGGATTTTAATGAAAAATTGAGGTTTTTCCTTAATTTCTCAAAGGAACAAAGTCGCAAAGACCCAGTTTTCGGCTTGGTAGGAGATCTTGGGGACATCTAACATTATGCTGGATTTTGGATTCCTAGGTCTTACGGTTTCAAAACGTGCCACATCTACGGATGGACGGACGGACAGACGGACGGACGACGGACAATGGACCACGACTATAGCTCAGATGACTTATAGTCAGCTGAGCTAAAAAACAGATCAATGTAGGTGGAGCCACAAATACCTCAATTTCAGATATGACTTACAAGACAAACACTGGCATAAAATTTGGTGATGACAGCTCTAGCCATTTCTGAGATTTTAATTTTAGTGTGCTTTTTGGACAGATGACTAAGTTCAACCTCCTGTAATTCCCTAAAAAATCTCAAAACTAGAACCATTCAAACAAACTTGAGAAAGATTGTTCCAGTGATAATTTCTGTGAAATATTGGACAATTTGGCTGGAAAGTTTCGGAGAAGAAGATTATATATCTTTTTTTAACTTTTCCTGTATGAAATCTAAAAAAAATCACTGAATCAGAACCATTTGGACAAATTTGAATTATCAACATTTAAGGATCATTCATGTGTGAGATTAAAGAATTTGACCCAGTGGTTTTTGAGAAGAAGATCTTTGTAGCCATTGAGCAGAAAGGGCTGCTATAACATCTGACTATATTCAGCTTCCCATAACTCGGCCAAAAGTCACTGAACAGAGACCATTTGTACAAACTTAAGAAAGCACTATCCTAGGAGCATTTCTGTGCAATATTAGACAATTTGGCTTCATGCTTTCAGAGAAGAAGTTTTTTGTAGCCCTCTGTATGCTTCGGGCACCGTTGACCCCCATAAAAAAAGACCAATGCAGGTGGCGCCACCAATACCTCAATTTAAGATATGACTCAAGAGACCAACATTAACATAAAATTTGATGATGATAGCTCCAGCCATTAGTGAGAATGTAATTTTAGCATGCAAATAACTAAGTTCAACTTCCTGTAACTTGGTCAAAAATCACTGAACTGGAACCATTCGAACAAACTTGAGAGAGATTGTTCAAGGGAACTTTTCGGTGAAATTTTGGACAATTTGGCTGGACAGTTTCAGAGAAGAAGATTTTTAAAGGTTTGAAGCTTTTTCTCTATAAAATCTAAATAAATGCAGACATCCAATAATAAGCTCTAGGGCACCATGTTTCACATGTGACTAATTCTAAGATTTAATTTTGAGCTGCTTGCTTCAATGGTTTCTGAGTTACAGCCATGGACGGCAGACGGCGGACGGACACCGCCGCACCATTGCATAAGCTCACAGGTTCACTAAAAAAAAGATTCTCTAACCATTCCATATAAAGTAGGTATATATAATTCCTGAAGATTTGACAAGGTACATTATGTTCTGATTCTATTACTTCTAAAACTTACACAATATTGACCTAATTTCTGGCAAGTGCATAGGAAATACATTGAGGACCATTTATGCCAAATTTGAAAGAAACAATGTCAGCAATTTTCAAAGTGGACAGTCTTGAAGTGTTAATAGGTGTCAATAGGTGTTTTATGAAAAATGGAGCTTTGCTTACTTTCTTGAAGGAACAAAGTTGCAGTGACCATATTTTGGGTTTGGTAGGAGAACTTAAGGACATCAAGCTCTATGTTGAATTTGGATTCATAGGTCTAGCGAATTCAAAACATGCCCTGTTAATGGACAGCCAAATGGACCATGGACAAAGGACTGGCCTAAACTGTCTAATAAACAAGCTGTTTATATTGATTTACACTGTCCAACAAACAAGTTGTTTTAAACTGGTTTACACTGTCTAAGGCCAAAAAAATTTTATAATATGTTTCTCAGACACTTTTTTTGAAAAATTATATTGGCAGGCAGCATTTTCTTTTATTTTTTTTACCATGGAAAAAGGGTAAAATATCATTAATTATTTCTCAGGCACTGGACTAGAAATGACAAGTAATGATGAAATATTAAATTTAAAGGAAGAATTGTCATAATTTTGAAAGGATCTTCAAACTATGTAACATTTTTTTTCTTTTAAAAAGCAGATTATATAAAGCTACTGGTGTCAAAATAACGCACTGAACGCCAGAACACACAGGGCCCGCCATGAAAGCCATTACATGGGGGGTTCTTCTTCAAAAATGCATTATGGGTCTAATTGGTCAAAAGTATAAGAGGAATTTTTAATGTTTTGAAGTATAGTCATTGGTAAAAATGGCCAAGCTATCACTCAGAAAGAAACTTAACGACATAGGAGTCATAGATTTTCTTCAAGTGGTGATCAAGCATGTCACAAGATTTCCATGTGACACTAGGGCAGTAAAAATGTTTGACAAGTGGGGTTAAAAGTGACATGGGCAGTGCCTGAGAAACATATAATCAACTTTTTTTGGTCTAATAAACAAGCTGTTTAAACTGGCTTGCTCTGTCTAATAAACAAGCTATTTAAACTGGTTAACTCTGTCTAATATTAAGTTGTTTAAACTGGCTTACTCTTTCTAATATTAAGCTGTTTAAACTTGCTTACTCTTTCTAATAAACAAGATGTTTAACCTGGCTAACTCTGTCTAATACCTCCAGTCATGAAAGAGACCATAAAAGTACAGAATAACTAGATATTTCCTTGCACCGCAGGTGCCATAGTATCCCCATACAATTAATCCCCCCCCCCCCCCTTAAGAATAGCCCCCCATCTTCAGTAGCATATACTGACACTTGGCAAGCCAATATGGTTTCTTCCATTCATCAACATGAGAAACAATATTTTTCACCAAATATAGGGGCAAATACGGAGATTCACTCATCGGAAAAGAGCATGTATTTATTTAATGGAAACGGGAAGATAAGTGGCGCCACCTGTCTGGTTTACCAGAAAATTTTCCAAGATGGATGGACATGCTAAATTTAAACCAATACCTGAAACCAACACGCAGATATGAGCAATTTTCACCGAAAGCAAACGTATGGATGGACGGCACACAATTACGATTGCAGATAGCGCCACCAGTCTTGAATACAAGATAGAGATATCAAAGATCAATGGACATGAGAAATTTCAGCCCAATCTGTCCATCTGTTTTAAACTTATAATGCTCACAGTACTGTCAAGTGGCAATAATGGGGTATTAAAAGGCGCGATAACAAGAAAAGGACAGAAGGTGGCGGCACCTGTCTTCCGCAGAAGACAAAGCCATCCAAGATATTCAGTCAATTTGATTTTTGGACCAATCCATGCATCCCTCATTGAGATATTTATGATTTTGTGTGATTTTCACCATATATGGCAATATTCAAGGTCAAGGCCACTCTCATATGAAAGTCATGATCCCAATTTAAATATACATCATCCCATAACCCATGTCTATGTATTATCATTAAATATGCTTGAAGTTTTATGGGAAGGTAATTCAGGTGAGAAACTCTATTGGTAAATATGTATAATGAGTTTCATGAAAATCCATAGGATTTTTGGTAAGTCACTAAAACCAAAGTTTGGTGACCTCTGACCTCATTAAATATGCATGGATTTTGCTGGAAACTGAACTTAGGAGAGAAACTTTACTGATTAACATTTCTGATGAGTTTTATCAAAATCCTTCATATTCTTTATAAGTTATCGTCGAGACACCACAAAGTAGCCTAGTGACCTGTGACTTTATTTACTATGCATGGATGTTGCCCATAATTGAACTCTTGGGAGACAATCTGTCGGTAAGTAGTTATGGTGATTAAAAATCCATCAAAGCCCTGGTAAGTTATTGCAGGGACACCAAAAGTGAACAGACAGACCGAGGGACGGACAGCCAGACGGATGGTGGGGATACCATAATACTCCCATCAAATGACGGGTGTATAGTAACAAAGGAGTGACACATACCTGGTCTTTGTCCAGACTATAGTCGGCAGATGCATAAGCTGTCATCCCAAGACCATAAACATACATCTGCATAAGAAAACAATATCAGTATTACAGGAATGCCATATTAAAATGTTGGCTTTCAGAAGTTCTGAGATAATTAGCAGGTAGTTTACATATTTTGTCAGTAGCACACAAGGTTACTTTATATGTCTAAATTTTTGTGCTTTTCTTAAAGTTCCTCATAATTTAAGATCATATATATGTGATATATGTCATTTCAAATAGGCTTGATTGTCTGACCCATAATTATGAATATGCAAATTTAATATAGAGCTGTGAATAAGTATTGGTCATTTTTTTTTAAGTTGTGACAAGTTCATAAACTGGGAAAAATGAAAAATAGACTGTGGGTGGCACCACCCTTCTTCTTCCATCTACACAAGACAAAGCTATCATAATCTTTGATCATGCTGATTTACAAATTAATCAATCAATCCATTCTTGAGAAATCAAATGCTTTTGTTTTGTATGATTTTCACCAAATATGTAATTTCTCTGAAGTGTACAAAGATAATGTCATCATTTTATTGCTCCAACTGAAACAGGTAGTTAACTAGATATTTCTTGGCACCGCAGGTGCCATAGTATCCCCAGACAATTAATCCCCCCCCTTTAAGAATAGCCCCCCCCCCCCCCATCTTCAGCAACAATTAATATGAGACTACTCTCATAGAAAAGGTCACTCTCATAGAAAAGGTCATGACTCCAATTTCCATATACATCATTCCATAACCCATGTCTATGTATATACATAATATGAAAGAAATCTGTCCATTAGTTTTTGACTTATAATGCTCAAAGTACTGTTAAGTGGCAATGATGGGGGTATTAAACGGCACAAAAACAAGTAAAAGAATAACAGGTGGCGCCACTAGTTTTCGGTATATGACATTACTATCCAAGATCTTCGGTCAAGTTGATTTTTGGATCAATCCATGCATCTCTGCATCTCTGATTGAGATATTAATGATTTTGTGTGATTTTCACCATATATGGCAATATTCAAGGTCAAGGCCACTGTCATAGGAAAGGTCATGACCCCAATTTAAATAAACATCATCCCATAACCCATATCAATGTGTATGCATAATATAAAAGAAATCTGTCCATTAGTTTTTGACTTATAATGCTCACAGTACTGTTAAGTGGCAATTTTGGGGGTATTAAAAGGCACGAAAACAAGTAAAGAATAATAGGTGGCGCCACCAGTTTCTGGAATATGACAACCCTATCCATGATCTTTAATCAACTTGATTTTGGGATCAATCCATGCAAGATTTCTTGAAATATTTAAGAATTTGTGATTATCCCCAAAATTGGACCTATTCAAGGTCAAAGACACTCTCCTAGTAAAGGTCATGACCTCATTTTAAATAGGCGTCTTCCTCTCACCCATATCTATACATATACCAAGATTGGTACAGATCTGTGAAAATTTTTTGGGTTATTGTGCCAACAAGATTTATATGGGGCGACGGCAGCGGCAGCGGGACCAGTATGAAAACATAGTATCCCCTGACTATGTCTGGGGATACAATTATGTGTGCCAATAGCCGTTTGTGTGTTTGTTGGCCTACCTTTTCTGCGGCTCCTTCAGTCACCAGTTCATCATGTCTGAATTCGGGTGGAATAAACTCGTCACTTGTGACCTCATCAAATGATGTGTTACCAAATTTCAGTCTACCATTGCCACAGAGCATCACTGTACTTGGTGTGACTGTGACAGCCAGTCTGTCTGTGCTGACAGCCTTATCTGTAGATATATGTATGTGATGGTTCTTTATATTTTAAATCAAATCTGTACATCTTACTAAAGTATCCACTTATCCAACGTCTAATGTTAACCAGAAATTTTGGCATCTCACATGCTGCAGCATCTCAAGAAGTTTACCCCTCGGCAGCATTGCATACCCTATAAGGCCACATTCTTTGAAGCTTAATACATATTAGGTGACTCTTTATTGTGTTACAGGGGCTTGTACACATACTTGCTTAAGCTTGATGTCCATTAGTTGTGTGCCTATTAATCAATTTAATCAATGATTCGTTGTTTTCATTCAAAATCAATTAAATCATTTGCATTTTTGCATGATCAATTAAAAAGGATTATGCTTGCACATGCAAAGAATCTAATCCTTTCAAAAATATACAAACACAAAGTAAAGAATAGCATCAAAACAGAACCTTGCTCAACCAACAATCCGATTGTCCAATGGCAACCTTGGATGCTGGTGGATGGATTGTATTATCATTAATACTGATGTACATATCACACTATATACCGGAGTCAGTATTTTAGGTACTAGTTTACATCAGATTTCAAGGTAATATAGAAAGTACATAAGATAATCAATTAATAATAGATCATCAGTTGTTTTTATTTTTCAATCATTGATTATGATTTTAAAACCAATTGTCCATTAAGTACTTCTCATTTTCCCGTCAGGCAACAGTTTTGTTCTGGTAACTTTTCACTTGATTAGTTCATCAGTTCCAATGGTTTTCTGTGAACATTTTATTGGTTATTCTTTTAAGTTGTCAGAGCAACCACCTGTAGTTAGGTATTAAAGCAAATGAATGACAGGAGGACAGCACGTCACTCAGCTTAATTGTATCCGCTTAATTTTGTGGATACTATGTTTTCAGCCCACCGCCGCCGCGGCGTAGGTGTCCAGAGAACTCCTCCGTAACCGCTGGGCGGAATTTTACTAAACCCGGGATTATGTTCGGGTCACATTTTAACTGCTGCGCCCCTATTTTGTTTTGACCTCTGACCTTTCCTCTGGGCTCTGCGTCCGTTTGTGCGTCTGTTTCCACACATAAACCCACATATCTCAGGAACCGTTTGACCGATCAGGAAAATTTTTTTGCACAAATGTAGCCCTTGGAGAGCTTATAACATACACAGAAAATGGTGGCGCCACCTGCAACCATGTTTGCACAGTGTCCATCTGTTTGTCTGCCTTGGGTTAAAATCATTCATATCTCTGCAGTGGTTTGACTAATTCACCTGAAATTCGGCATGCATATACATCCTGGATAGCTTTTCAGATTTTATGATAGGTAGCGCCACCTACAGTCATGTTTACACTGCAGACATCCAAGCTCATATCTTGGGAACCGTTTGACCGATTGGGCCAAAATTTTGCATGTGTAGAGATCTCACATAGCTCTTTATCATACGCAAAACTGGTGGCGCCACCTGCAGCCATTTTTGCACAGCTCCCGTCTGTTTGTCTGCCATGGGATAAAATCTCTCATATCTCGGCAGTGGTTTGACATATCTGCCTAAAATTTTGCAGGTTTATGCATCCCCAACAGCTCTCTTGATTTTATGACAGGTGGCTCCACCTACAATCTAGTTTATGCAGCAGACATCCAAGCTCATATCTTGGGAACCATTTGACCGATTGGGCCAGAGTTTTGCATGTATATAGTTCTCACATAGCTCTTTATCATACGCAAAACTGGTGGCACCACCTGCAACCATTTTTGCACAGTGTCCGTCTGTTTGTCTGCCACGGGCTAAAATCACTCATATACATGTAGTGGTTTGACATATCTGCCTTAAATTTTGCATATGTATACAACTTGGACTGCTTTCTGGATTTTGTTGTAGGTGGCACAACCTACATACACAATTTGGCTGCAGACATTCATGCTAATATGCAACAATTCACTCTATTTCCCCTTGCCACTCAATCCATGCCTCACTTCACCCGTTCCACTCTGATTTAGGCGGATACACGTAGTTGCTTGTCGACTACCCGTATTCTAGTTATATACTTAATGATATTTCAGATTTAAGAGCCTAGCTTTAAGTCATTTATTCGTAACTTGTGTTCTAGGATTATTATTAAACAGAGTTGTCATTCTCTGTGTGAATAAATTAATAAATTTTTCATATCTTGGGAACCATTTGACCGATTGGGCCAGAGTTTTGCATGTATATAGTTTTCACATAGCCCTTTATCATACGCAAAACTGGTGGCACCACCTGCAACCATTTTTGCACAGCGTCCATCTGTTTGTCTGCCAAGGGCTAAAATCACTCATATACATGTAGTGGTTTGACATATCTGCCTTAAATTTTGCATATGTATACAACTTGGACTGCTTTCTGGATTTTGTTGTAGGTGGCGCAACCTACATACACAATTTGGCTGCAGACATTCATGCTAATATGCAACAATTCACTCTATTTCCCCTTGCCACTCAATCCATGCCTCACTTCACCCGTTCCACTCTGATTTAGGCGGATACACATAGTCGCTTGTCGACTACCCGTATCCTAGTTTTATGCTTAATGATATTTCAGATTTAAGAGCCTAGCTTTAAGTCATTTATTCGTAACTTGTGTTATAGGATTATTATTAAACAGAGTTGTCATTCTCTGTGTGAATAAATTAATAAATTTTTCTAGAAACCTTCATTACATCAGTATATTAAAAGGTAACAATGCCTAAAAGCCTAATGAAAACCTGTGCAATGGGATATACATCAGGTATAATGCTTCTATGCTTGACAATTATTTTGCAAGTACATGTGTGACATATGTATGTACAATGCAAGTAGTAAACATATGAACCCAAGTATAAGCAACAATTATACAAACAACACTCCTGAAATACTGGCATGGACGTGCACAACACAAAATGCTTGAAGATAGCACACTGGTCCACTGTAAAATATTGAAAAATTTGATTGAATGATTTTGTCAAAGAAGATTTTCAAATGTTTTCAAGCTTTTACCCTGTAAAATGTAATTTGATGCAAGTGGCGCCACAAAAAGCTCAGTCCCACAACATTTGACATGTGACTGATTTTGCATAAACTTTAGGGTTGCTAGCTCCTGCTATTACTGAAAAATTATGGGTTAATGTACTGGTGACTGATGACCCCTGTACAAAAAAGGTTGATGCAGGTGGCGTGACCCAATAAGTACTTCAATTTCAAATATGACTCGTGTGACCAAAATTTGCATAAAATTTGGTGCTGATTATAAATACTCCTGCCGTTTCTGAGACTGTAATTTTAGTATGCTTTTTTTGCCACATTACTAAGTTCAGCCTCCTGTAACTCGACCAATTATATACCAAACTGTAACCATTTAAAAAACCTTGAGATAGAATGTTCCTGGGTTCTTTTCTCTGAATTATTGAACAATTTGGCTGGACAGTTTCAGAAAGAAGATTTATAAAGTTTTTTTTAGCTTTTTCTCTATAAAATGTAAGTCAGATAGCAAAAAAATAAGCTCAATCCAATAGTTTTTTTTATACTAATCTTTTGCATAAAATTTGGTGATGCTAGCTCCAGCCATTTTTTATATAGTAAGGGTTAATGTACGGACGACACCACATCATCACATAAGTTCACTGGTTCGCTAAAATTGCCCAGTCAGCCAGGAAAGGAAACCAAGTGTCCTTACTCATGAATGAAAAATAGTTGTTTCATTGTACATATATAAGTTTTATTTATTGCAATTAAAAAAATCAACAGTGGATTAAGGCTTATTTTGTGCCTCGTGTAAGTGCCTCTTGAGCTCATTTCTATTTAGAGGTTTACATATAGGTACAGACCCAAAAGACTGAACAGCCCATGAACCAAGAAAGATTTCTTATGACAGAAAATGTGCATACACAGTTTGTATGTGTCCCTAAATTTTAATAAAGAAGTCTTCACAAAAATTTCTTATGTCAGAAAATGTGTACATGAGTTCATAAATCTGTGAAAAATTCTGAATTATGTCTACAGGCATGATTTATCTTTTGAAATCTTGTTATTTTTCAGTCACACAAGCATAATATCATTTATAATAAAATAAGGGCAAGTGGCAAGCAACCACTGTGCATCAAACAAATCACAGAGACATGGACTAGTCAGGTATTGCAAGTCTGATGTGAGAGCCCTCAAATGTCTTTCATCATAAATGCTGAAGTATCCCCAGACTGTGCAATACCACCCTTTGAAAGCCAAGGCTTGCGAGCTCCATCTACTGATACCCTACAGTGAAAGAATAATGATTTGTAGGTGGTGCTGACAGATTGTGACTTTCAGATAAAACTATCCAATTTCTGTTGACAAGCAGAATTTGTGGCCAATACATCCAACCCCATTCACAGTGACCTCAATTCAAGCCTACTAGGAGATCCCATCAAGACCTCTCCTGATATAAAGCTGTAGCTCTCTGTGTCATAGTTATAATTTCTGTGAACACAACTGTAACTTTAACCTAAGCAAATAGATGGATGGAGGCCACCCAAAGATAACTGCAGATGGTACCACCAGTCTTGAATATGAGATGAAGGTATTGAAGATCTATTGACATGCACAATTTCAGGCCAAAACAACAGATCATTTCTGAGGAAAGGGAATTAATTTTTTCTATGAAAACAGGAAGGTAGGTGGCACCACCTGTCTGGTCTATGAGAAACTTTCCATGATGGATATACAAGCCGAATTTCTGACCAATACATTTAACCACTCCGAGATATGAGCAAATTTCAACTAAAGCAAATGTAAGGATGGTCGCCACACCAAAACAACTGCAGATGGTGCTGCCAGTCTTGAATACGAGATGGGGGTATCCAAGATCTATGGACATGCACATTTTCAGGCCAATACTGAGAATCACTCTTGAGAAAAGGGGATTAATTTATACTATGAAAACAGGAAGGTGGGTGGTGCCATCTGTCTGGTTGATGAGAAAACTCTCCAAGATGGATGTACATGCCAAGTTTCAGAACAATACACTGAACCACTCCTGAGATATAAGCAATTTTCACCTAAAGCTAACGTACAGATGGACGCCATACAAAAATGTTTGAAGATGGCAACACCATGTCTTGTGAACGAGAAAGCCATCAGAGACGCATAGACAGGTCAAAATATTAGGCCAATACATCAAACTTACCTTGAGTCTGATGTTCTGGGCTGACCAGGCTTAGGTGAGTAAGGCAGTTGCCCTGAGTGAACTGTGACAAATTGCTGACTCAAGCTACTGCACTGAGTGAATTTTTTACCTATACCTGGCTGCACTGAGTGATTACTTGACCTGTTACATTATCTGACCAAGCTATAAATAGATCAAGGCTGAACTTTGGTGCCAAATCTGATGCAGTGGGCAGTCTGCCAAAGCTATAAATAGAATGCAGCTACTGCACTGAGTGAATTGACCTATACCTGGCTGCACTGAGTGAACTCTTAACCTGTTGCCTAATCTAATAGTTGGCAGTCTGCAAAAGCTATAAATAGATCCAGACTGAACTTTGGCCTGTTGCCAAATCTGAAATAGTAGTCACACCATTGCATAAGCTCACAGATTGGCTCCACATGCAGTCCTGAGTGGCATGACACCCATGAGATGATCACGATACTCATGAGGTGATCACATGTTACCAATGAAGTGATCACATGGTTTCCATGAGGTGTTCACATGACACCCATGAGGTGATCACATGCCTTGTGCCTGTCTGCAGTCTGCACTGGTTGAACTCTTGACATATATCTGACTGCACTGAATGAACTCTGTTGACGTGTTGCAAAATCTGAAACAGTTGGCAGTTTCTCAACCTATTTAAAGATACAGACACAATCTTGGCCTGTTAGTAAATCTGTTAACACATACTGAAAGATCTGGCTAAAATGCTTTTTTTCAAGCTGACATATTCATAAGAATTTTTTCAAAATATCTAGAATAATAAAAGATGGAGTCCTTTCATTGTTGAAGGTCCAAAAATTCTGCCAAAATCATTCAAGTAAACTTGAACAGAGACCACCTAAGAATAATTTTTGTGCAATGTTACAGTAGTTATATTTGAAGCAACAATTTTATAGAAGAACACTATTGCAGTCCTCAGATTGATATCTATAGACTTAATAATGGCCATAAGACCAACTTAAGCTTATCACGACTCAACAAAAAATCAACAAACTCAATCTTTTCTTATATGATTGAAAGAACCATGTCTTAAGATAATTCTTGTGAAAAATTGAATGATTCAAATTAACAGTTTCACCATAAACAATTTTAAGCTTAAAGAGCTCAAATTATGAGTTTTTTGCCCATAAAAAACATGTCAATGTAGGTGGTGCCACAAAATCAGCAATTTCAAATATGAGTCATGTGACCAACATTTGCACAATACTTGGTGATGCTAGCTCCAGTCATTTCTGTGATTGCTATGTCAGTATGCTTACTTGGCCAAATGACTAAGTTCAAATTCATGTAACTCTGCCAAAATTCATCAAACACAAACCTTTTGAAAAAATTTGAAAGGGCTCTCCTTTGGGATCATTTCTGTAAAATATTGAACAATTTGGCTTGACTGTTTACAAGAAGAAGACTTTTAAAGGTTTTTCAGCTTTTCCACTACAAAATCTGAGTAAATGGGGATAGCAAAATGAAAATGTTGAATATAACAACATTTGATATGTGACATATTATTGTATAAAATTTGGGGATGTTTGCTCCTGCTTTTCCTGAGAAAAGTGGTAAAATAAGCTATAAACCCCCATAAAACACTCATTCCGGGTTTTTTTTACGCTTGGATTTACATCAAAATTAAACTTGGTGAACACTTTCACAATACCAACCTATATAAAAAATTTCAATAACATCAGTTATACTGTCTCCAGATATCATGTGGACATACATATACACACACACAGGATCGAGTGAAAACAATAACCCTTACTTCGCCCAGGTTTAAAAATATCTTTCCTATAGGAATTTGGTTCAATTTATGCACATCTATATTAAATACATTTTTTTATACGGAAGTGTTTATTTATATGATTATTTTATATGACAAGTTTGCTTGACCTGAAGAGGTTCATTCAGTGCAGAACTTGAGACAGGTGGCCACGTTAACAATATCGAACTACACTTGAGTTGCCACAGTGAGACAAATTTGTTGACAGACACAACATAAGACAAACAGCTGACAGGGTGATTATTATAGAACCCTTATTTTTACACAGCTCTGGAGGAGCAGTTTCTTAACCTTAATGGTGTAATAATGCACCTATAAATTTATCCAAAGCATCACAAAAATGTTTCATTATAGGAGGAAAATTAACTAATTAGCTCCACATCAGACTGGGAAAATTATACTAGGTCAATGGAAGGTCCTATAATGTTCTTATGATTTCGTGTATGGAAAAATTAACATTTTGAAAGTGTTCATACAACCAATATAAAAACTTTTGTGAACATCAAGTGCTTATAAATGTTTGCATGGTACCCTCATGTACAGGCTTTCTTGTTTGGTAAGAATGTTATGTACAGGCTTTCTTGTTTGGTAAGAATGTTTGTGAACACTACCTCTACCCATCAGTACGTACTTGCTATAAACAGATCCTGTAGAGCCTCTGCTCCTTGTAGAATCACAGACCACACCTCTGGCTCTGTCAACGGACCTCCTCGTACCTCCAGTGCCTCAGCCAGACTCACCTTGATGTTCACACCTGGCATGACCTTTCTTGTGTGCTGTAAAACAACAAAAATAAGTGACCCATGGTCATGATGCTCTGCAAGCTAGCATGACATTATGGTCAAACTTTCACAAGTGTCACTCAACTTTATTAAATGACCTGATTGCCAAATTGTTGAATATTTGTCTGCTTCAAGAACATCACTCAACTGTCTACTTGTGCCTAGGGCATAATATCTGAATGATGAGACAAAACTGTGACATGACTGTCAGTTGCAAAATAGCCATTATGCTTGTCAACAAGTGGCCCATGGGTCAAAATGCTCAGCTGACAAGCTTGACATTATGGCATAGTAGTTGGTCACACTTTATAATCACTTTTGTTCAAACTTTCCATGAAGACAGAAATATTGTCTTATTGAAGAACACTCTTGATACTTGCACACTCCTAATTCAGTTGGCTGTTGTTCATGGACTGGATTCTCGCCTGACAAACTGGCGTAAAACTGAGAGTCTGCATCATCAGATGATGTGTCTCATCTCACTCTGTATTACTTTCAGGTATAGGATGAAGATGTGCTTGATTTCTGGTGATTTCACCCTTTACACTCATGATTTTGTATGACCGTGGTCTGTTTGCTGGTGATTGTTTTGTACCCTGAGTAGCCAAATCTGGCACCCATATTTCTTGTCCAAATTCCAGCAGAATTTTGGGTTTAGCTGAATAATGCTTATCATAACAATGTTTCTGCAGCTTGTTTAACTGTTCCTCTTTTAACCACACTGACTTTGGAACAGTATACATAGGCTGGAGAGAATCTGGGTGAACTGGTACGGTGGTACATAACATCCTGCCCATTAACAATGTGCACAGACTTTCACCACTAGGCAAGGGTGTGGTTCTATACTCAAGCAGAGTTTTGTAAGGTTCATCTGACTTTGGGACCATGTTCTTTACCGACTGAATGCTACACTCTACTTTTCCATTACTCTGCGTAAAATGCGGGCTGCTTGTGTGGTGTTCAAATTGCCAACTCTTTGCGAATTTCTGGAATTCTCAAGACGAAACCTGTTGACCATTGTCCAAACAAACTGTCTCAGGTATTCCATCTGTGAAAAAATGGATCTCAAGTGCTCTATTACTGCCTCTGATGTTGTTGATGACAAAAGAGAAACTATTGAAAATCTTGAAAAGTAGTCAACTGTCATGAAATAGTTTTGCTTGTTTATTTCAGTCCACTCCTAAGACTTTGAATGGACACTTTGGCATTTCTGTTGGAATGAGAGGTTCCATTTGAGATTTTATGTAATGTGCGCATGTTTGGCAGTTTTCTACTATGTCCTTGATTTGTCAGCTTATTCCAGGCCACCCAAATGTTAGTCTGTTTCACTCACGGCACTTAGTTATACCAAGATGACCCTTGTGTATCCCCTCAAGGATTTCCCTCCCAGTTTTGCGGGGATAATCAATTTGGCTGTACATAATAGAAGTCCGTCATTCTCAATTTTTTCTGCCCGTTCCTCCCAATACGGCTTACTTTGATTACTGAGTTTGTGAAGATTTGGCCATCCTACTTTAACATAAGTAATCAATCTGCTACATGTTTTATCTTTCGTAATAAGGTCTTTGATCTCTTGCAGCCTCACCTCAGTCAGCGGAAACGATTCCAATACTGTGCATAAATAGGCCACAGCTTCCTCTACAAGGTTTGCATCACTTGCTTCTTGATTGTTACCTGGAAATCTTGAAAAAACATCAGCTGTGTATAGCACTTTCCCAGGAACATACACTATCTCACATGACTACCTCATGAGACAGATCTTCAATTGTTGAATTCGAGGTGGCAGTTCACTCAGATCTTTGTTTCTTAACAACTGAACTAAAGTCTTGTGATCAGTATGAACAAGGAACTTGAGCCCCATTTGGTAGCTGGTGAATTTCTCGCATGCCCAAATGACAGCAAGTGCTTCCTTCTTGATCTGGGCATATCAAAACTCGGAGTCTGAGAGAGCTTGAAAGGTATTTAAGCTACTGGATGCAAGAAATTGTCTCCCTGTCTCCACAGGACTGCACCTATACTGTAAGTCAATGTATCAGCAGAGATGACAGTGTCCCTTTCTGAATTATACAGGGCTAGTACAGGTTTTGAGCATAGTAGGTTTTTGATCCTCACAAATGTTTTATTCTTGGTTTGGTTCCCAAACAAAAGCTCTAGCTGCTCTAAGCAAATAATGGAGTGGTTTAGTCAGTTCTCATAAATTAGATAGAAACTTTCTTAGCTGATTTGCCATGCCAAGGAAACTGCATACCTCTGTCACATTCCTGGAATGCTAATATTCATGTATGGCTTTCAATTTATCCAGACCTTGAAACAGGCCATCTGGACCAGTCACATGACCAAGGAATTTCATGTCTCATAAGAATTCACATATGTCTGGGTTAAGTGTAACTCAAGCACTTTTCAGCCTCTCTGGACTTGCCTCAGTCTTGAACCATGTTCAGACTGTGCTTTTCTATGGATTAATACAACATCAATCATACAATGGACTCCACGTATGCCTTCAAGTAATCTTGACATTCCCTTCTGATAGATTTCACAAGCAGAAATGGAATGCCAAATGGAAGATGGTTATAATGGTACCTTCAGATGGGAGAAATGAACAAAGTAAGGTCCCTCGACTCTGGCGCCAAGACAATCTGCCAGTATCCAGATTCCGCTATTTACGTCCTATTTTGACATCACTTTGGCATCACCAAGTTGTGCTCATACATGATCAAAAGCTGGAATCATATATTTCTCCCTCTTAACACTGAGGTACAACTTTGTCAATTCTATACATACTCTGATCTGACCGTTTTGTTTAGGTACCACAACCATATCACTGCACCATTTTGTCACCAGGGGTAGCTCAGTATAGGCATATTTCTTGTGGTAGAGATTGCATAGGGCTTGGCATTATCTGTCATTTCAATTTTATATTCCTCTTCCCATTTACCTAAACCCTGGAATAGCTCTTTAAAATCCTCGTACAGATTCAATGGTGCATCTGAAGGATTTGACTAAGCTTGATCTGTGTAGTCTGTGTTACACAAAATCTGTGTGTTTACCTTCAGAAGATTCAAGGCTTCTATTGCTGGGTGACCAAGCAGTGGTTCATCCAGGTTTTTAACGAAATAAACATCTTGTTCAGTCATAGAGTTATTCTACAACCACATTACTGGATATCGGAGGGCCGTTACATCCTTCAGCAAGGAATGCACTACAAGGCTCTATGAGGATGAAAATATTTTCTTCATTTCTGACAATGCCTCATGGCCTACTTCTACACTGTCAAGTGACATAAACCAGACTAATCATTAGCTTTTTTTGTATACTTTCTAACAACACAAAGCATGAGCAAGAAAAGTTCCATTTTAACTCAGCATATTGGTAAACCCCTCTGCATGTTTGTTGAATTTCTGACCGCATGAATACAGGCCTGGCTTGCACGGGTTACTGGATGCAGCCAACTTGTACACGATACAGGAAATGACTCATTACCATAGAGATTGGAGTTTCAGTATGGGTTGTGAGTTCACATGTATTTTCTTGTGTTAATTCATTATTCTTAACCTAAGTGTCACCAGACAATAGGTGACAATATGTACAGTGTTTTGTATCATAGTTTAACGAAGTCTGTTCTCTATTGATATTGATGTGAAGCGTCATCCTAAAGCGTTGACAGGTCTTGATTGTATATATATATATTGTGTATTCTTGTATGAAATCCCATCGGCTATCAGCTGATTTATCCGTGTCACGCATCGTGTGTGGGTCGCCATGGTGACGCTAACAGTCAAACTAGGTCACATATATCCTTATATGGGACACTTGAGAAATAAGCCAATCAGAGAACCGGATTGCCGTACACAGTGAACAGGCGATTGTGACGTCAGACTTCAAGAAGAGACGCTGAACGTTGGTTGAGTTGGGTCTTGAAGCTTGAGGTGGCAGCACGCACGCACGAACATTGAAACGCCAGGAACGGCCTAGAAGCAAGCTTCTACATGAGGCAAAGACCCAGCTCATGAGAACTCAGCCGTGCTGCCGACAGAGCTTCTTATTGGCGATAAAGTGAAAGAGCGCTCGTCACCTGCCGGCCTAGTTCAGCTTGACCTAGATACATAACCGCCGTAAGCCGTGAAACCATTGCTACACGAGCAAGGTCAAGGACTCTAAGCTCTACGTAAACAAAGAGCGCTATTGCATTCATGTGAACGTAAACCTACCCGGGTCGCAGACAAGCAAGATCAGTTGAAGATCGCTAAACTCAGAAAGACTAGATCTATAAGGTACTAACCATACGCTAGATTCTACACAAAACAGTAACCAGAGATCTCTGAAGGAACTGGACTTTATGGTTTTTTTATACAAACCATGGACTCAGTAAAATATCCTGTAATTTTAATGTGAAGAACTGTCGTATTGACACATCAACGCACACACTCACATTGGTGTCTCTGTAAGTATTGTCTTGAATTATATTTGTGAATTTAACCTGATGTCTCATAGTTTCTATTGATCTAGGTGTATGATTGTCTGGTATTTTAATACACGTCCTTAAAAGAACCTGGAAATGTCACCTGTAATGGCCGGGATCTAATTTCTTGATGAGTGAAATCAAGTGGCGAGCGTAAACCCATCGTATGGTTTTATAGGATATATCCGTTGTAAAGTTTTCACGTTAAGTTAGGGGTGACATTGTATGGCGAGCGTGCCAGGATATAATTAGCCTTAAAAAAAAAAAAAAAACTGGCTAATTACAGTAAGTTTCAGAAGTTTTGAACTGAGAAAACAGTACTGAAACCAGACATTCATATACTCAAACTAGAGTTGATCTGAATTAATAATTGGAAATGACACCAAACTGATGTTGTAGTGTATACTTGCACAATGAAATTACCCCACTGTTAGGAGTTAATATTTATTCAGTGAGAATATTACCTGAAGCACAACATTGTTTCAAGATCGGCATATACCTTGTAGATTTGGCTAGAACACATGCATGTTTTGTGAGTAATGCTAATTCAGTGATACCTGGACATCATTATTGGGTTGATATAAACCCAGATTAGAGTGAAAATTTTTGATGTTGTTAGATACGCCCTGGTATAATTTTTTCTACACTAGTTTGTGATTGGTCACGTGGTAGGGTCTCTTGACAGGTAAGTTTACCCCTCCCGATTGGCATGGTAATCATAGGTGCATGGTGTTTATTGATATCTTGATATCCATCCGTCCATCCGTCTGACCCTTCGTCCGACCTTCCGTCCGTCCGTCCGTATAAGTAGATTTTGATGCGTAGAGCTACCGTAGTGTTATTGTACGGATACCGCCGGTTCATTAGGTTGGCTTTAACAGTACGTATTTACGGATTTTTAAGAGCGGATATTACTAGATACTGGAATCTTACTAGGTTAGAGCGTTACCATGGAAACGTTAGAGTCACTTGTTAGATGCGGACAGGCCTTGGGGCTTAAGGACCAGGCTTTACAAGATTATGTTGAGGCTAGACGGCGTGCGGATGAGGAACGTGAGGAAAGAGCTAGGCAACGTGAAATAGAGAAGGAACAGCGGGAATTAGAGCGTGAGCAGCGGGAATTAGAGCGCGAGCGAGAGGCTAGAGCCCACGAATTAGAGGTTCTAAGGTTAAAGTCTGACTCTGGGGTTAAAGAAGAGAGAAGTAGGGATGTATTCCCGAAAATCCAGCTTCCCCCTTTTGATGAGGCTCACGATCAGCTAGATGCGTTTCTTGAGCGATTTGAACGATTAGCTGTATGTCAAGGCTATGATAGGGAGAATTGGGCGTTACACCTGAGTCCGTTACTGCGGGGTAAGGCGCTAGGGACTTACACACAGTTATCGGTTAGTGAGGCCATGGATTACGATAAGTTAAAGATAGCCTTGTTAAAGCGATACCAAATGACCGAAGAGGGTTATCGACACAAGTTTCGGACTTGTAGGCCTGAGCGAGGCGAAACGCCGAGTCAGTTTGCGGTGAGACTGAGTGGATACCTAGACCATTGGATAGGGATGGCAGGGGTCGGAGGTGACTACGACGGGGTAGTTAACCTGTTGATGTGTGAGCAGTTCGCAAACTGCTGTAGTAGGGATCTCTCTATGTTTTTGAAAGAGAGACGGTGTCGTGACTTTGGTAGTATGGTAGACTTAGCCGAGAGTTATACGGAGGCTCACGGTATACACAGCCTTACAGCAGGTCCTCGTTATGGCAATAATGTGCCGCGTCCAGCGCAACCGGTATCTCAGCCTAGAGAGAAGCGAGAGGTTGAGCGCAGTCCGGGCGGTCAGACATTTAAGCCATCAGGAGGCATCAGATGTTATTTATGTAATGAACTGGGACATAAGGCGCGGGAATGTAAGACTAGTGCCCGGTCGAGGCCTAGGTCTTCCCCTCAAGTAGGGCGTGCTGCTGGCGATCAGCAGAGGTATAGGACTTATTTTAGCCCCCCGTATAACCCAAAACAGAAACCGGAGACTATGTCAATGGCAGTAGTCGAGGCGGAAACGGAGACAGTCGGTGCGGTGAAACCGGAAGTAGAGAGTCCGAGTCAGTCGTTAGGATTTGCTGCCCAGACAGAAGGCGGAATCTCGTTACCTGTGTGTGAAGGGCTGGTGAATGGTAAGTCAGCGAGGGTGCTGCGGGATTCGGGATGTTCCTCGGCAGGAATACGTGAGTCGTACGTGGAGCCGAATCAGTTCACCGGACAGCAGGTCGAGTGTAGGTTGTTCGACGGGTCTGTAAGACAATTTCCTACGGCTAGGATTAATGTGGACTGTGCGTACTTTGTCGGTACTATCGAGGCAATGGTGGTCGGGGATGCTGTATGTGATTTAGCGCTAGGTAACGTAGCGGGAGCGCGTGATCCGTATGATCCGGACCCGACGTGGAAGTCTGAGCAGTCCTCAGGCATAGTGTGTGACGGTGTAGAGTCACAAAAGGAGGTGTCGTCCGCGGTGGAGACACGGAGCGCTGCACGAGAGAAACAGATACCGACGCGTAGCTTGAATGTTGCAAGCCCAGTTGCCGATGTGAGTCCGGCCGAATTTTTGAAGGCGCAGGAGGAGGATGGGTCTTTAGCGCCGTATTGGAGGCTAGCTAGAGAGGCTAGAAATGATAGTCCATTTAGAATTGAGGACGGATATTTAGTTCGGGTTGTGAGTGATAAACGGGGAGATCAAGATGGATCTCGAGTGGTGGTACCTCAGACGTTACGGTACGACGTAATGAGGATGGGCCACGAAGCGGTTATGGCGGGCCATCAGGGCATAGACAAAACGCACGACCGCGTGAGAACTCAGTTTTTCTGGAAAGGGATGTATAATGACATTGCTGAGTTTTGCAAGTCCTGTCCCATTTGCCAGAAAACCATACCGAAAGGCAAGGTGCCTGGAGCTACGTTAGGCCAGATGCCATTAATTGATGAGCCCTGGCGTAGAATTTTGATGGATCTGGTTGGGCCGATCCATCCAGCGTCTGAGAGAGGTCACAGGTATATTCTGACCGTTATGGATTATGCCACTAGATATCCGGAGGCTGTTGCTTTAAAGAACATAGATACAGTCTCTGTGGCTGATGCGCTAGTTGATATTTATGCGCGGTTAGGAGTGCCGTCAGAGGTGCTTACTGACATGGGAACACAATTTACGTCAGACCTCATGCGAGAAGTTAGCCGTGTTTTGTCTGTAAGACAGCTCACCACTACTCCTTACCATCCTATGTGCAACGGAATGGTGGAGAGATTCAATGGAACGTTAAAGTTAATGTTGAAACGGATGTGCGAGGAAAGACCGCGAGATTGGGATCGGTACCTCAGCGCCGTGCTTTTTGCGTACCGAGAAGCGCCACATGAGAGCACAGGGTTCTCACCCTTTGAGTTGCTCTATGGTAGGATCGTTAGAGGACCGATGCGGATTCTAAGGGATCTGTGGACCAAGCGAGATACTAGCGTCGAGACTAAAACCACGTACCAATACGTCCTGGACCTACAAGACAAACTAAGCGACACATGCGCGTTAGCTAGAGAGGCGTTGAACAAATCAGCGAACAGACACAAACTGTTATATGATAGAGGTAAATGCACGCGCAGGTTTGAGGCCGGAGACGAAGTTTTGTTGTTACTCCCGACGGAGCGGAACAAATTAATGGTACAGTGGAAAGGCCCCTATACTATTGTAAACAGGGTTGGGGACTTAGACTATCGGATTAAGATTGGCGATAAGGTTAAAACCTTCCACGTGAATATGCTGAAACGGTACCATGCTAGAAACGAGCCCCAGCATATTCTGGCAGCGGTAGCCAAGGGCGCACCTGATTCTATACATGATCCTGACGGTGTAGACGGGGAAACAGAGCCTCCCGTGTTCGGAGAGTTAAACCCAGAAGGGATTGATGAGGATGCCCACATGTCGTTACCGTCGTATGCGCGCCGCCAGACTGAGCGAGATGTTCAGGTAAATGCTGACCTAGGCAAGTGTCAGCGCCGTGAAATACTCAGTCTGCTTAGGCAATATGGGGATGTATTCACAGATGTACCCAAGCTTACCAATGTTGTAGAATGTAGCATTAAACTCTCATCTGATGTACCTGTAAAAACTAGGCCCTATAGGGTGCCTTTTGAACTGCGAGAGACAATGCGAACAGAAATCCAGGAAATGTTAAACTTAGGCATTATTGAACAGTCAGATTCTAGCTATGCGTCCCCCTGTATCCTGCTTAGGAAACCTGACGGTAAGACTAGATTCGTGATAGACTACCGAAAGCTGAACCAATCAGTCGTGTTCGATCCTGAACCCATGCCGGATCCAGAAACACTTTTTGTCGAAGTCGCGAAAAGCCAGTATTTTACAAAGCTTGACCTGACGAAAGGTTACTGGCAGATCCCTGTTTCTGAGGAATCCAGGGATAAGACGGCCTTTGTTACACCCGATGGCCATTACCAATTTAGGGTTATGCCATTCGGCTTGGTAACTGCCGGAGCGGTTTTCACCCGCATGATGCGGAAAATGTTCAGCGACATGCCGAATGTAGTATGTTATGTAGATGACGTGTTAATACACGCAGAGACTTGGGACGAGCACTTAAGAACTCTTAGAGAAGTGCTAGTTAGACTAGAATGTGCAAACTTAGCAGCTAAACCAGCTAAAACCTTCATAGGCTACCAGAGCCTAGAGTTTTTGGGACACCTTGTAGGCACGGGCAACTTGGCCACTAATCCAGTTTTGCTCAAGAGAATACAGAGCACTGATAGACCTAAGACAAAGAAGGCTTTGCGAGCATTCCTAGGTCTTACAGGGTACTATCGAAAATTCGTGCCAAACTATGCGGAAATAGCGGTGCCCTTGACTGATCTAACGCGTAAAGGTCAACCTAACAAACTAGACTGGAAACCCGTACACGAGAACGCGTACTGTTCTCTAAAGGCTAAACTGTCAGACCCTCCCATACTGAAGCTACCTGATTTCAGTAAACGATTTTATTTGAAATGTGATGCATCTGATGTGGGTATTGGCTGTATCCTGATGCAAAGACACGAGGGGATCATGCACCCAGTAGCTTATGCCAGTCGTAAACTATTGCCCAGGGAGAGAAATTACTCCACCATCGAGAAAGAGTCATTAGCAATTGTATGGTCTGTACAGAAATTTGAGATGTACCTGGCTTGTAGACCGTTCACCATTCAGACCGACCACAAACCATTAAAGTGTATTAGCAAATCAAAATGTGCTAATAAGAGAGTAATGAGATGGGCACTGGTTCTACAAGAGTTTAGATTTGATACTGAAGCAGTGTCAGGTAAACTAAACCATGGACCTGATTTTCTTAGCAGACTGCCTGAGTGTTAGGATGTAATGAGCTTTAATGTCTAGCCAGGTAAGTCTAAACATGTACAGGATTTTTGCCCTGTGTCATAGACCGTGGGCATGTACTAATGACAACTTGTTACATGACTTTTATGTATTGCTATATGTAAATATGTTTAGCTGGACCCTGTGAGATAGAACGATACGATGTATCGAGAAAATACCGTGTATTTTCTTTAAAAGGAGGGGGTGATGTCACCAGACAATAGGTGACAATATGTACGGTGTTTTGTATCATAGTTTAACGAAGTCTGTTCTCTATTGATATTGACGTGAAGCGTCATCCTAAAGCGTTGACAGATCTTGATTGTATATATATATATTGTGTATTCTTGTATGAAATCCCATCGGCTATCAGCTGATTTATCCGTGTCACGCATCGTGTGTGGGTCGCCATGGTGACGCTAACAGTTAAACTAGGTCACATATATCCTTATATGGGACACTTGAGAAATAAGCCAATCAGAGAACCGGATTGCTGTACACAGTGAACAGGCGATTGTGACGTCAGACTTCAAGAAGAGACGCTGAACGTTGGTTGAGTTGGGTCTTGAAGCTTGAGGTGGCAGCACGCACGCACGAACATTGAAACGCCAGGAACGGCCTAGAAGCAAGCTTCTACATGAGGCAAAGACCCAGCTCATGAGAACTCAGCCGTGCTGCCGACAGAGCTTCGTATTGGCGATAAAGTGAAAGAGCGCTCGTCACCTGCCGGCCTAGTTCAGCTTGACCTAGATACATAACCGCCGTAAGCCGTGAAACCATTGCTACACGAGCAAGGTCAAGGACTCTAAGCTCTACGTAAACAAAGAGCGCTATTGCATTCATGTGAACGTAAACCTACCCGGGTCGCAGACAAGCAAGATCAGTTGAAGATCGCTAAACTCAGAAAGACTAGATCTATATGGTACTAACCATACGCTAGATTCTACACAAAACAGTAACCAGAGATCTCTGAAGGAACTGGACTTTATGGTTTTTTTATACAAACCATGGACTCAGTAAAATATCCTGTAATTTTAATGTGAAGAACTGTCGTATTGACACATCAACGCACACACTCACATTGGTGTCTCTGTAAGTATTGTCTTGAATTATATTTGTGAATTTAACCTGATGTCTCATAGTTTCTATTGATCTAGGTGTATGATTGTCTGGTATTTTAATACACGTCCTTAAAAGAACCTGGAAATGTCACCTGTAATGGCCGGGATCTAATTTCTTGATGAGTGAAATCAAGTGGCGAGCGTAAACCCATCGTATGGTTTTATAGGATATATCCGTTGTAAAGTTTTCACGTTAAGTTAGGGGTGACACTAAGGTTAAGAGTATAGGCTGTTTAGCACAATGTGAATGCAACATGATGGAAGACCACTGCAATGCATTCCTCAATATTGCTTGTATCACGCCTCAAGTAGGCTTACCAGCCTAATTATCAGTGTCTACTGAGTCTGGTTGTCATGGCTATGAATTTCCCTAACACATCAATGGGACTTTTTTTATGGTAGTCCCCATAACTTACCCATTGTTGTTTGAAGCTGATCAAGTACGGAGGACAAGAATAGGGATAGCAGGGATAGCAGTTACATCAGTTCCCAAGTCAATTTTGAATCTGAGCAGTTTTCCTCCCACTGTAGCTTCTATTCACCGCACATCTGTAGATGAGACTTTATCTAGTGATACATAACGTGACAATGGTCTTGGATTATGTGATAGTAGACTTTCATCATAGTTCAGTTAATATGCTGGTTAAGTACTGCAAACAGTTGCAAAATAACCCACCTTGCTACATTTTAAGCACCTAGCGTGTGCAGCTGGACATTTGTCATGTAGGTGTGCTTCTGATCTGCCACAATGACCACATCCAGTTTTATTAATTCTCTGTCATTGACCTTGTTAAGGAGGAGTTTTAAGCTGTTTTGGCTGGAAATTTCGCTGTTTGCTTTGCTTTAAATACAGTGTTCCCATTGATCTCTGGTTTGCACGGTAACTGACAGCATGCATTACAGGAATTTCATCAGAGGATGCAGTAACAGTTTTCTACTGGCATTTAAATGCTTCACTTTACCTGGCTTGTTGTACAGCTTTAGCTAAAGTGAGCTTTGGGTCCATCTGTAATCTCTCTGCTTACTTACTGTCTCTGCATTCTACAACTATTCTGTCACAGATAAGTTTGTTGTGCAATTCGCATTATTCACAATATTTAGCCAGAGCATACAGGTCAGTAATGAACCTATAGATCTACTTGTTCATGCTCTTCCTGAAAACAATGGTTAAATTTGACTCACTCATATATCACATTCCCAAGGGTCAATTCCAGCAATGACAAGAGCCTAGTTACTTTGCTCCTCTGAGCTCAGTGAAAGGCTAGCAAAAATATCTTCAGCTTTATTGCCCATTAGATTGTAAGCATACCTACCTGACTCTGGGTGAATTTCTTATTGAGTCCGAATGCTACCCAAAACCTATTTAACTGGCAAATCCTTTATGAACACTGCTCGGCATGGTTAAAGTCTAACGCTTCAGGCATCTGCACATGGTTTGAACTGTGACTACCCTCTGGTGTGTTTGATATGTATTCCTTTGTCTCTTCGATTAACAGATTTCTTAGAATATTTTGCTTCTGCATAACCAGTTTAACACACAGAAATACATTCCTCGGCAAAACAAGACTCCCGTCACCAAAATAAAACCCTATCGCGGTATGCGTGGGCTCAATTTTATGCTCGAACGTGTTCTCCATCCTAAACTGTTTGAAAAGTCAAGATGCAAATTTTAACGCAATAATAGCCTTCATTTCCACTCTTGACTAATAAATATTTTAAAAATGCTGACCTATTGGATTGTATTAGGCCAATATGTCATTTTAACTGCTGACCAGCACTTTCCCCCAGGCTGACCGCTACCAGTGATGACAATTCACACCGCTCAAACGGAGATGAGATGGAACTATATATCAACCCAGTTGATGGGATCCATCATTTTTTTATGGGGATAAATAACAATGACATTTAACACGAGTGTATGTTATTGTAAACAAGCTCTGGTGCCAAATCTTTGCTTGAAGTGGGTCATATCAAAGTCAAACCCGCCTTGAGCTCGCCAACGACCTATCAACTCAGTGGTCCCGGAAACAACCGAGCGTATGCAAACGAGCACTTGTCTGGCTGGGTCATAGAACATACCAATAGACGATCATGTCATGACCTTAATATATATGCAGGCTGATGTCAGCTGCCAGGGTGGGGAAAGGCCTGTCAAAACAAACAAGTGGTCATTGGATTTTGATGGGATTTAAACTTGGGACTGTTGACATTCAGTCTTCATCTGGCACATGGTCATAAATTTGCCGTTACGCTCAGGAAAAATCAGCGAAGCGGCCCTAATCACAGCGTCATCTTTACACATAGCAGCGTAACTAACGGCCCGTTATGCTGAAATGACCTGGCGAGAACCCTGTATACAAGCATATGAGAAGCTAAGAGGAAAGGGGCCCTCCTACTTGGTTATAGTAAATTTCTAAATATATGATTGCAAAACTAATACTCTGACAAGACTGTCATGAAGACAAACAGTAAAAGTTTTAAGATACTGTGATCCATATGAAAAATTTACAAATGGACAGTCAAGTGGACAGAATGGACTTATACCTTTATTTCTCTTTCAAGGGAATAATGCATTTAAGTTTATATTAAAGCCTATTTTTAGCATATCCACTTTTTCCATTAACAGTTTTTATCAGATTAATTTTTTTTATTGACAAGTTTTATAAATTTGTAATAAAAAAAATCTGAAAATATAAGTTAAAATATCAGAATTTTATGTTGCAATCATTATTTATCCAGAGTGTAGCTCATATCAGGTCATATTATGCATACACATATATTTCACTATTTTTAAATTACAAATGTTTACACTGAATTTAAAAGAAAATAATGCCACAACATGGCATCTTCAAGATTATTCCTTAAATCACAATTAAAAAGTTTTGTACATAGGATTTTTCAGTACATGCTTAATTTTATTCCCCGAAATTAAAGATTCAGTAAATTTGATAAAATAAAAATATCTTTTCAAATTAAATATTTACACTGTTAGTTGAATATGGGACACAACATCATTGTGCTATTTACTATCTCAGCTATAATTTTTTACTGTTTTTTGATAGTCAATTTCACACCTGGTGAAGTTTTAACTCTTCTGAAGTGAAGAATTGCTTATCTGATGAACATACACACTTTCATAGCAAAACATCACTTCATGGACACTATAAAATGTGCACTTTAATCACTGTAACCCTTGTGGTACAATACAAAATCTAAAATGTAGCACAGCCTAGAATTAGGATGAATCAAATATAGAAAATCATAACATTCATCTAGTTTATGCACCAGCTAGGAGGGGGGGGGAGTGCAGGGCAGAGGGGAAGCCTGCTAGTAGTGGCCAAGCTGAGCCAAGGCAAGCTGCCTGGTGAGGGTTACATAACACAAGTGAAGGCTGTACTACTAGGTGGGTTTGATGTAAACAACACCTGACATGGTGTATGAAAACTGGAATAAAAGCTTCTGTTTTCAATCAATTCCTTTTGAAATTTCAGATTTTAAAAGATTAAATCATTATGTATATATGCTGTGAAAATTAAATCAACAGTGCTTACAGGGAAAAAACAGGCCGTAGCCAAAGTTGGACAAAATTTAAGGAACTGATTTTTCATTTATGCTAATAACTTTAAAAATTTGAAAAATTCAGATCTAATTTTGGGTAAGCAACTGAATCTTGATTTAATAAAGTTATACCCCTGATAAAAAGTCTCCATCTTCAGCAATTCTCATGTTAAGTGAGTAAATATATTCCCTGATTTTTTAAAAATTGCATTACATTTGGGCCTATACCTTTAAAAGAATACTCAATACTGACCTTATTTTTGGTATGTTAATAGAAAATGTATGGAAGAATATGAATACTAAATATTTAAAAAAAACAGATCAGTGGTTTCGATATTAGGCAGCCTTGAAGTGTGACAATGGCTTATGGAAGAAGGGAGGTTTGTCCTTAATATTTCAAAGAAAAGAAGTCCTAGTGACCAAATTTTTCGATATGGTAGGACATTTTGGGGACACCCAACTGTATGCAAAATTATGGATTCGTAGGTCCAACAGTTTTAAAACATGCCCTGTTAACTGAAGGACGGATGGCGGGTGGAGAGCTGGACAACCTACAAAGGACCAGGACTATAGCTCAGATGACTGAGCTAAAAAATCAAGCCTAATTTTCAAGCTTTTATTTTCAAATTTCAGATTTAATCGATTTAAATACATATGTTTACATGCTGTGAAAATTAAATAAATTGTACTTACAGGAAAAAAACGTGCCATGGTCAAAATTGGGCAAAATTTAATGTACCAATTTTATTTTAAAGCTAATAACTTAAAAAATTTACAAAATTCAGATCTAATTTTGGGTACACAATTGAATCTTAATTAAACAAAGTTATATACTTGGGAAAATAGTCTCTAGTTTCATAATTTTTCATGTTATGTGAGTAAATATTTTTCTTGAAATTTTACAAAGTCCATTATGTTCGGGCCCATAACTTAAAGAGGCCCAATCACCTATAAAGCATGTTGAATAAACCAGAAAAATACCTTCTTCCCTTTCAAATAAAGCTGTATCTGCCAAAATATTATCTTCAAACCGTTTGCTTAATCCTGCAAATAAGTGTTAAAAACAGTGCACCGGGCGCGGTCACAGGTGTAAACATGAACGCAGGGTGTAGGACCGTGTGCATCGTGAAGCCACAACACGTGCCAATCAGGATATGTCCTGACTGACTTTGCTCGAAAAATTTAATAAATATTCCCGCTGGCTAAAACACCGCGTGTTTCGGCTCACAATAAGACCTCCGGTCATGCGGTCTCCTAAATTTAAACAAACATACGTGGACTGTGTTTACCAACATGCAGAGCAATAACAAGGTGTTAAACAGCCGTATGCGAGTTACTGAGACTGTGTGTTGGGATGGTTTTGCGGGAAAATATTTGTATAACGCAAAACTGAACTGATAGTGTGAAAGAATAAGCATAATATTATTCCTGATTATGACCCTTTAAAGAAATTATACTTAACGAACATTATTTCTGGCATGTTTTAGGAAATCTATAGGAGATTACTTCTGATAAATATTAAGAAAAACAGATAAGTTGTTTTGATATTAGGCAGTCCTGAAGTGTGATAATAGGTTTTTAATGGAAATTTGAGGTTTTTCCTTAATATCTTGAAGGAATGAAGTCATATTGACCCAATTTTGCGGTATGGTAGGAGATTTTTAGGACATCTAACAGTATGCAAAATGTTGGATTCATAGGTCCAAGGGTTTCAAAACATGCCCTGTTAACGGCTCACAGACAGACAGACAATCGGACGATGGACCACCACTATAGCTCAGATGACTTATAGTCATCTGAGCTAAAATTTGTATATATAGACGATGAATAACCCTTATTTTTGCATCATTATACATATATTTATAATTAAAATATGATAACTACAAATATATTGTCAAAAGGCTGTAAAATACAGCTTTACAAAAAAAATCTAAAACTACACAATAACTTTACTATAGATCTTTACTCTAGATAACTTTACTATTTAGGTTATAACTTATATTATTATACACCAACCCTCTTTTATTAACGCCCCTGATTATAGGCTGATAGGCACTCACAATTAGGAAAACCAGTTTTTTGATTATCGATAAGAGATGTTAAAACGACAGTTGGGGAGGGGTCCTCCAGAACTTATTATATACCCCTTATAATACCCCATTATAACTTATATTATTATACACCAACCCTCTTTTATTAACGCCCCTGATTATAGGCTGATAGGCACTCACAATTAGGAAAACCAGTTTTTTGATATTCGATAAGAGATGTTAAAACGACAGTTGGGGAGGGGTCCTCCAGAACTTATTATATACCCCTTATAATACCTCCCCCCCCCCCCCCCCCCCCTTGTGTCAAGTCCCAGTGGTTTGCACTCACAAACTTTCCGCGCGCCGCGGAGTGTTGCACTTTAAACATGTTAAATGAGTGTGGACTAGCTCATGTGTTATATTTTCCTCTGTTGAAGCAATTACTTACATTATCGTACTCAGACCACTTGATGACAGATTTATCAGCAAACTGGGCCGTGACTCACGTCAATCGGATGGGCACCTGCGCATCCCAGGTATTTACACCGCCATTTTGAAACATCGTCCTGGTGAAATGACGCTGCCTCACAGACAAAACCTAGGTTGTTACTAATACGCGTGTACGCATGGGTGTACGCGCACGTGTCCGGGGGGGGGGGGGGGGGGGGACGGGGTATAAATGAACACAAGTCAAGAAGAAATCAACTTAACTCTTGTATATTATCACACCTTCATAGTGAAAGACATGTTTAAGATTATTATATAACTAAAAATCCGTTGGTCTGACTGAAAATTCATATAATTCCTAAGTTCATATTCTATTTTAATTTCGATCATTTATTGTTGTATTATACTGTTCTATTTTAAATGGTAAATATAATGTAATAATAACATTTTAACATACAAAAATTGAAGTTATCACATGCAAGTTAAAATATGCCATTTATATTGATTCACTACATAAAATGTTTAGTTTTAAGTATAAGAAGAAGAAAAATAAATCACAGTTAGAAGAAGAAAACAAAATCAGATTATATTTTGTTTTTAATCCAGTCTCTGTTCTCCTGGCATCTAGAGCAAATTTTATTCATCATATTACTTTTTTATTTGACATATGTTGCTGAAAATAAACAAGGACTAATTAAATACCCAAGTGAATTAAATTTTTTTTACTGTCCCTCCCAGGCAGTACATTATCAATTTCCCATAATTTTTTCCCTTCTGTCTTTTAAGATATCTCTTCTTTCTGACTCTCTGTAGGCCTAAATCATAAATGAGGCATAATGAATGTCAAAATTATAAATTATAAATAAGTTCTCTCGCTCTTTCATTCTTTTCCCTATCTTTCTTTTCCCTCCCCTTCTTACTCTCTTTCTTTCTCCCTTTCTTTCTACCTCTCGTAATTTCTTTCTTTGTTTTAGTTATCTCTCTCTTTATCAAACACATATATTTTAATATACGAACAAATTCACATAATATAGACGGTAACAGTTATATGTGGGGAGAAATCAAGGCTTATTTTAATTAAACAATTAGCCTCAACATGATTTGTAGACAGAACATATATATTTCACAACGATGTCATAAGTCAGAAAGGGGTCTGAAGGCGTCCGAAATGGTGGTCCGTGATGGTAAGGAATGTGGTCCTAGATCGTCCACCCTGTGGCCCGAGGTTGTAGTACGTGGTCCGACTTCATGTGGGCCGAGATTGCAAAGGTCCGTGATCTCCATATTTACCTGAAGTTTGGCATGCCCATGCATAGATCTTCAATGCCTTAAACTCGGGTAATAAAGCCTGGGACGCCATCTACAATCGTATTCGCGTAGGGTCTATCCATATTTTTGTTTTGTGTAAAATAACACATATCCCAGGAGTGGATGGACGTAACAGCCTGAAATATTGCATCTATGTTTATCCGTCATGGGTAGCTCAGTCGCAGACAAGACCTTTTAGTGCTACCTACTGCATGTCACCTTTTCGTAGAATACATTGATGCCCTTATCACAGGAGTGATTTATAGCGTATCTGACTGAAATTTTGAATGCTTATCCATCTTCGACAGATTCCTCGTAAAAAAGGCTGGTGGGCCACCTTAACTGCAAATCGTGCCTTTGGTCATGAGAACTACTAAAATTAAAAATACTTTAACTTCACTGAGTTTTTATTAGGCCTATATGGTAATTTTATTTTTGTCGTTCTTTTTTACGTGTACACAGGCTGCACACAGGGGCAACGTATATTCCGGTCAATGAACGCGCACATAAACATGAATATATTTGGCCACCCATCTACTCTGCTGCAATGTTGTGTTACACATCGTGTGGTGTGTCGCGTTCAATCCTCGTGTGTTTGGTGTATTGGAAGATCCTTCGATCGATCCCTGCCTGTAAATCGTAAATCGCATAACAGGGAATTGAAAATACTACAAATTGTGGCTTATTCTCTTTTAATGAAACGTACCTCTGTACATGTAACATATGTATCATCTCTCCATTGGGTATCCCCCCCCCCCCCCGCCCGACTTGCTGTTCAGGTCTTTACTATTGGCCTCGTCCTATTTTTAACAGGCTTTCGCTGGTTCCCTATACGTTACAGATCGAACAGGCCTACAATACAAACTAATACTTCATAATTTTAATTCCTTGAACGGCTAATCACCAAAATATATCAGAGGCATGTTAGATGTATATAGGCCAGCTAGATCCCTTCGGTCAGAAATATGTTTAACTTTGGCAAAACCAAAAATACGGATCGAAACCTATGGAGAAAGGGTTTTTAGTTAGTCTGCACCAGAGCTGTGAAACAAAATTTTTAGCAGCATTACAGAAACAAAAACACTTTCTTGTTTCAAGCAGTACTTAAAACCTATTTTTAAGCTCAACTCTGAACCTATACACATTAGCTGCAATGCTTCATAGTTGTACGCAAGGGAATTTATATATATTTTTAAACGATTTTTTAACTTTTTACCTCTACCATTCTTAATTGTATTATTCACTCGTCTGGTTAAATTGTTTTAATTTCTTAGTATTTTTATTGTTTAATAAGTTTATACTGCATAAGATTTAGTCATTGTATAATTGTATTTTGATAATCAGCTAATTATGTTTTATATTTATTATTATATATAAGAAATGGAAATCGCTAAGCACTTTTGAACACTCTTTGGGAGAAAAGGGTTCTATATAAATATGGTATAATAATAGTAATAATATATATGGATTTATCAGTGATTTTGGAAAGGGGAAGGTCGAGCCCAGGAAGACTGATAAGAAACCCCAAAGAAAAGTACCTCTGGTTCCGTCGGAAAAAGAATGTAGAACCAATTGTGGCTCCGTGATATGCACAGAGCCACATCTGGGCAAAGGTTTGATGAACTAGCCTCAGATTTTTCATGTCCAGAGATCTCTGGTAGTTGTTTGCCGGAATCGAAGATTTCTGCAAGCATGTTGGTCAGTTACGTATGTCTGTTCAAAATCATTGAAAAAGTCTAAATTTTATTTTCGTCATAACTTCGTCAAAAAGAGGTCTATCTACAAAAACTATAGCTCATTTAGTTCGTCTTTGCTTTTTCCATACGAAGAATTGGTCAACTGTTATCTCGAATGTGTCAGTGTGTCAATATGTCCGTCTGTATGTCGGTTGTTGTCAAATTCGCCTCCCTGTTGTTCTTTATGGCATTCCACAGTTCATAACTTTTTAGCAGTCCCTCTGATTCTTACACTGGTTCTAGAACTGTCATCTCGTTTAATGGCAATAGGTCAAAGGTCGAGGTCAAGCTCACAAAACACAAAATCATTTTTTCTTCATATCTTTGTCAAAATTTATCGTAGCCGCATAAACTTTAGCTCATTTTACTCGTTATACCATGGCCTTTCTGCTGATGTGTAGCTGTCTCAATTTACTGTTACCAGTTTGTCAGTTTCAAGGCTAGAGAGGTTTAATTTTCATTGGGTCAGTTTGTCTTTTTTTTTTTACCGAATCTCGTACCTTTTCTCGTCAAACGAGACATTTCGAGAATTTACTTTTCCCCCTCTATAGGTCACAATTCTCGTGCAATCGCTCTACAGATTCTAGTATTGATAGAAAAATAAAACTGCTATAAGCCTTTCGTTTTTAATTGTGATAGGTCAAAGGTCAAGTCAAGGTTATTGAAAAACCTTAAATTATTATTTTGCTCATAACTTCGTCAAATATTGTCCTATTTTCACAAACTTTAGCTCATTTTATTTGTCTATGCATTCCCCATTATGAGGTTTGGTCACCTGTTATCCAGGTTGTGTCAGTATGTCTGTCTGTTCGTCTGTTGTTGTCAACTTCTCCTGCCTGCTTCTTCATTTGACTGACGTGTTTATTCAGGAATCCACATTGTTTTAGCAATGCTTCTGAAAGTTATACATTTAAAATACAAGGGACCTGTGGGTAACGGCGCTCAGCTGAATTTGATTATGAAAATATTTTTATAACGTCAAGACCAAATCCCAATCAGGAATTTGACCAGTCCAGACCCTGATCACGATGTAGTCCAGCCAAAATCCTGATTCAGCCTATAATTTGACATAATACTGAATAATGCCTACTGCTCTGTGACCTTGACCTTTGATCTCATGACTCCAAAATTGAAAGGGTTCTTACTTTATTGGTCGGCCATTTATAAATCAAGTTTGAAACCAATATATTAATCCAAAGAATGGAGTTATCACTCGTGTAACAAATATATGGACAGATGGCAACTGTGACCTTGAACTTAAACCTAGTGACCCCCAAATCAACCAGGTTCATCTCCTAACTGCAAGTCACCTATATGTCTTAGATGGAAGGTTTGGGATGAACAAATTGGCTTAAAATACATCCACAATCTTTTTAGATAAGTGGGTCCTGTGACCTTGACCCCAAAATCAATAGAGGTCTTATATTGTTGATGGGTCATATATTATTCAACTTTGAAACCAATATGTCATTCCAAACTGGAGTTATATTGCCACCTTTTACCTTGTGACCCCAATATATGACAGAATCTTCTCCTTTTGGCAGGTCAGCTATACATGAGCATTACCTGTACGGTCAATCGTTGAATATGTTTTGTAATTCATAATAGTATCCGTTAGGAAAACAGTATCGATTCGTTTTTTTTTTATTGTAAATTCGAAGTATGCTTCTGTATTTTGCTCGCCTTAAGTGGCCTCTCACTTTATTGACCTTTGACATATTCACATGATCGGTATGCAGCCAACCATGCACACATCATAGGATCACAATGGTTTTGAGTAGAAACGGTCTCTGGCGTTTTCTAGACCACACAAGAACAGGTAAACGTGCAGAAAGTATTTTAAAATTAAAAAAGAAGACAATACCTGCTATAAAAATCAAAACCTTTTAGGAATCTTGCTAAACTTCGTGACCTTTGACACATTCACGTGATCGTTAAGCTGTCAGCCATTTTGCAGCATCGCTTTTTAATGTTAACATACACGAAATTATGAATGCACAGTAATTCTCTATTTCTTTAGTTGAAAAAAATTAAATGTTTTATGATAGATTAAAATCCATGAGGAATTGTATTGAACCTTTGACAACATTTTATATTCACGTGATCGGTAAGCTGTCAGCCATTGGCAGTGAGATCGTTTTTTATCAATTATAAATGCAAACAGTTAAATATACAGTAGTTCTTGGAAGTGTTGAAATTATAAATAAATAAAATATATAAACTAATGAATTGAAACATCATTAAATGAAAATTCCAAAACAGATACTTCAGAAGCATCTGAATAATATGAGAAAGCCACGCAAGCCATCAGATAGCAATTCATAGTATTATAGTGACGGCTACAACCTTGAAGATTAACAACCCGTTTCTTTGAATAGCCCCCTTAAATGAAGGTAATCGGTTGACTAATACGATGTTCAATTAAACGGGACCAACATGTATTTGCAAAATAGAAGATTTGGGATGAAAAGTTTGGCTTAAAATGCATCTACAGTCGGACCCTTCTAATCCGGCCTTCGATTGTACGGCATTCGGCGTAAAACGGCACATTTCTTGAGAACGGATTTCCTACATTATATTTTTAGGTCGTTATCCGGCTCCGGCACAATTACCGAGAACCAACATCCCTATTTATGATAAACATCATCTACGTAATCCGGCACGCCTCAGTGACTTCCCCGCCGGTGAACATCAAACAGCTCACTGCCGGTCATGCATAAGACGCACGCCCGGCAGAGCAAACAAACCCGCGGTTTCGGTGTAAACTGATAATTATTTAGCTGTGACTTCCCGGCCGGTGAACATCATACGGCTCACTGGCGGTCATGCGTGCAGAGCAAACAGACCCGCGGTTTCGGTGTAAACTGATAATTAATTAGCTTTGACCGAATGATTGTTTGGTCGGAAGCGTCGACCCATCATACATGAAAGGGTGTATTGGTCTCGCTTGTTGATTGCAAACATAAACAACGTGTCAATGTTGAGTAGATTTAATCATTGTGTTTATGTTTGTTACTTGTTTTGATTCTATTTAATTATGTTTAAAGTGACTTCAAAGAACAAACAATCAGGGATTGATTGAATCAGGGAGCGTAGACCAACAAGTCGAATCAAAGGGTCGAAGTGACGTTCAAGCAGCACTTGTCGGATACAGTCTTTGCAACATTTTCAATTTTGACGAAACTGGATTATTCTTCCGCCTAGGCCCTGACAGAACACTTTCTACAGCACCAGTCAAGGGAACTAAGAAGGGCAAGGATCGGCTGACAGTTGGTCTTGCTGCAAATGCGGATGGATCTGAGAAACTAAAACCAATCGTGATCGGAAAATCCGCTAAACCTCGCTGCTTTAAAGGATTCGACCCCGCGCCCATCGTTACGTACAAGAATAACAAGAAAGCGTGGATGGTCAGCACTATGTTTGAAGAATACGTCAGCCAGATAAACAGGAAGATGAAGCTTCAAGGAAGGAAAATCGTGCTGTTGGTCGACAACCACACTTCTCACAAAGACCAGCACTGGGATCATGTTCGACTGGTTTATCTGCCGCCCAATACCACGTCAAAGTTACAGCCACTGGACGCGGGGGTTAAAACGGTCCAAATGACCGAAATCGCAAGTAAAAGGGCAATGCTTCCTCGAAGTAAAGTCGCTCACAAGGATCGAGTTCGGCTCTCGATTGACATTGCTGGGTCTCCGCTGCTGGGATCGGTGGAGGGAATGCGGGTTGCTTCGGGCTTTGTGGCTGTTGGTGCTGTAGCTTTCTAACAAGGACTTCAACCCAGGAGAGAAGATGGCGCCCCCTATGGCTCCTTGCTTGGCTTGGCGTGGCACTGCGACTGTCGGCTCTGAGAACATGCTTAAGGAGCGCACAGGGCTGAGGTCTTGACCGCAGCAACCTGTAGCTGCTCGATGAGCGTATACTTCTTTTGGATTGGACGCGGGGGTTATTCAAGCCTTCAAATGTCACTACAGAAAGATACAGGCAAAGGACTGGACTGCACAAGTTGAGGACCGTGGGGCAATAGAGAAAACGTCTGTGAAAGATGCAATCTACTTCATAAGACAGGCTTGGAACGAGGTCAGCGAGCAGACTATCGCCAACTGTTTCAAGCATACAGGCATTCTCCCAAACAGCGATGAGACAGCCCCGCCCCCTTCTGCGTCACTGCCGGATACTGCCGAGCTTGCCCGAGTTGTCGCCCGCTACCAATCGAAAACACGCTGACCGTGGATGAATATCTCGTGGTTGATTCCGGTGTTCCTACAGGAGATATGCTTAGTGACGCGGACATTTTGGATATTGTGTCGGTCGGGAAGAAAGACGATGATGATAGCGAGGACGAGTGTGACGCGAGTCCGGACGAACAGCAGCCGCCAACTGCTAAGATCGCCAGACAGGGACTGCGGGATATGGTCAGATACGCGGAGACGAAGCCCCAGGATTTCGGCGAGCGGGATTTGCTGCTACTGCGAGACATGCTGTCTCAATTCAGCCGCTCTCCGTGACAACAAGCAGTGCACATTGGACAAATACTTCAGTGCAAAGTAACTCAGTCAGTTACCCTGGTGAAAACTAGTCACACTGTGTAAAAATGTATATGGACATTGTATATAGGTGATGATTCTGTAATTCCTCCGATTTGCATTATTTTTTGTATCGATACATTCTGATGGAACTTTTGAATAAAGTTTATTTGCACATTGTTTGAAGTGTTTTATTTACTTTTATTATCACTCAGTTTTTACTTTATGCATAATTCATTTTTAATTATAATCACAGATACGGCAAATATTGCTCTTCCCTGGGTTTGTGTTTTTAGCTGTGGGTGTCCCTGATACGTAATCCGGCAAACTGCGTAATCCGGCATAATTCCTAATCCCCGATGGTGCCGGATTAACGGGGTCCGACTGTACATTCTTTCTAAATAAGTGGATTGGGTGACCTTGGTCTTTAACCTCATTACCCCAAAATCTACAAAGTTCTTGCGATTGAGGTGGGCCATATAAAGGTCAAATTTGAAATCTGTATGTCAATCCAAACTGGAGTTATCACCAGGAAACAAAATGACCATGGTACAGAAAGATTAACAGATGGACAGACAGACACACAGACAGGGTGATTACTATGGGGCATCCGTTTACTCAAGCAGGGCCCTAATAACAAACAAGGTTTCAGGACACGAAATGAAACCACAGTTGCAAATTTGATATTTTCTATATAATTTTGCATTCTCAAATAAAGAGAAAAAAATAGTAAAAATAGAAAAAATACAGGTGGCACCACCAGTCTTCAGGAAAATGAAGGAACCAGTCATAATCAATAAACACGTGATGTTTCAGGACACTAGATGAAACTAAAATTTAGAAACAGATTCGATTGTTGTCCTTTGACAGTCTCAAAAGTAGGGAAAAAATCGTAAAAATGAGAAAAAAATGCAAGTGGCTCCACCAATTTCCGAGAACTAACAACTCTAGTCATGGACAATATTAAAGCCATAATTCAGAGCAATACATGCATAAATTTTCAAGGTATTGGAGGTTTTGTATCAAATTTTCAACTGTTCTGGGGGTACTTACGAGCCCAAGTGCTCGGAGGATATACGTCACCGCGACCTAATTTCAGGTTTACAAGGAGATTTTTCTTATGGAACTTTCAGTTGTAGGTTTCTAGGTCCAATGGTGTCAAAACGTGCCATTTTAACAGACAGGCAGACGGACGGACGAACGGGCGGACGGGCGGACGACGGACTCTGCCCAATCACTATAGCCTAGTTGACTTACAGTCAGCTGAGGTAAAAACCAGGAAATATGTTCTGTCTGTCCGTTCGTCCACGACGTTTCAATATCAGCATTAATACATCATAAAAGTGTTATTGTTTCTGCTCTCCCAGATAATTACTCATTAAAAATACTGTTTTCACCTTTTCCCCCTGTCTTTCTGTTTCTCTGTTTGTCTGTTATATTTCTACTTTCGGCAAGCGCTTGATCTATGGTCATCTAGTTTAATCTTATGTAAAAACCGCTGTCTGCCAAAAATTTCCTGTTGCCTAGTTTTAACTCCCTATCACTGGTCGTTTTGACGTGTTAAAATAAAATACAACCTGTTTTATCAATTATGCATAAACTGTTCGATATTCGTGAGCTGAGATGAGTCTGATAATGAAAAGAAAGCCTCGTTAATATGGGGTCATGGTCTTTATGCTGATGGTGACCTTGACTTCGACAATTCCCATTAAGGGTGCAATCACACAAAACTTTGAATATCTAAGGATTGCTTGGAAACATGTTTGCGGTCAGTGCCAATATGCAAAGTTAGGTCAGGTCAGGAAATTTACCTTGACGTCATATAGATCAACTGTTTGACACAATTTATATATAAAATATCATATTTCTCTTGACTTGCATTCTCTATAATTCTGAAAATAGGTTGTTTATTCCCATAGATCCTCACGAGATTTTCAAAAATGCATGTTTTTGGTGCCATCTACAAATCATGTTTATACATTTATTTATTTATATTTCTCAGGAGTGGCTTTATGTAAATATCTCATTTTTTATTTATCTACTTAGCTGGCATCCATTGAATATAATTAGTGGCGCAACCTATAATCACCGGTCAAAAAGGTATTTTTAAAAGGTGGTACATGTATTGCCAATGTCTTGGGAATCTTAGAAAATTCTGGTGCCAGAAAGTCCGAGGGCTTTAAATTCACATCAGGAACATCATTCTATGCCTGACTTAGTCCAAGCCCCAGTGATTTTGTGGATACATGTAAACAGTGATCGCTTGCCGACTGCCCATATTCAAGTTTGGATATATTTCATGATATAGCAGATATCCGCTTTGCCACTAATTCTTAGATTGTATTGCTTCTCCCAAGACTTTCACAAATAGGATTACAACGGTTTTATAGTTGCATAGCTTTATAAATTGGGTTTGGCATTAGTTCTATTAAACTGCAAAAAGGCCTTTATAAAAAGACACTTCATTGAAAATATGATGCTCAAATAATTTCTTTACTATTTTCAAATACAGAAAGCACATTGCATATTCAGTAGAGTACAAAATTTTATTATAGGTCAAATGCTGAAGGAAGCACCGTATTTGCATTTTAAAGCTCAGTTCTGTTATTACATACATACATACATACATACATACATACATACATACAATCATACATACAGTCATACATACATTCATCCATTATGTGTGTGTGTGTGTGTGTGTGAGGGTATGTGTGTGTAAGCAAAGGTGTGTGTTTTTTTACGCGAATAGATATTGTTTATCCCTCGTGAACATGGTCAGTTCCGTCGTCAATCGACATTTAACATTCCACAAAACAAAACATAACACTTATCCAAATTGCGTATGTTTTTTACCACCACCAGTCATGTGTACACAATAATGCCATCCCATATCTATGGACATGCAAAAATTCAGACCGATACGTCAAAACCGTTCTGAGATAAATGCATAAATTTATTTTACGAATACATGATTATAGGTGGCGCCACCTATCTTATATATGAGTATATGAGAAATATATCCAAGATGGAGGGACATGCAAATTTCGGGCCTTTACATAGAACGACTCCTGAGATGTGTGATTTCCATCAAAAGCAGACCTACAGATGGACGCCAGATGAAATCGATTACACGTGGCACCACCCGTCTTGTATACAACTAAATCAATCCAAGATCTATGGAATCAAAAATTTCAGGCTTTTACATTAAACCACTCCTGTGATCAATGCATGAATGTATTCTTCAAATACGTGATTGTAGTTTGCACTACCAGTCTCCTGTACCAGAAATCTACCAAAGATATTAAGGCTGATACGCAAAACTGTTCCTGAAAAAAAGGCATCAATGTATTCTACGTAAACAGGATAGCAGGCGGTGCCATCTGATAGAGCTATACAAAGCTTGCAAAACCTCAGACTTATACATCTATCCAATCATGAGATATATGCAATTTTCCGGTAAAACAAAAACCATATTTATCGGTGGACGCTACGCAAAAACGATAATAGGTTGCGCCACCTGGCTTGTCTATAAGGTTAAGGTGTCAATATCTATGGACATTTCAGGCCGATTCGCCAAATCATTCGATCCTGAATAAAATGCATGAATGTATTCTACAAATACGTGATTGTGGGTGGCGCCACCAGTCTCGTATACGAGAACTCTACCAAAAATGGACGAATATGCAAAATTTAAGACTGATACGCCAAACCATTCCTAAGTAAAGGTCATTAATGTATTCTACAAATACGTGGTTTCAGGTGGGGCCACCTGTCAGGTGTACGAGAAAACGATCCATGATGGAGAGACATACCAAAGTTCAGGCCTATATATTGAACCACTCCTGAGATATGAATGATTTTCGCCTACAGCAAACGCATGGACGGACGCCACGCAAAAACTATTGCAGAAGGCGCCATCAATATTGACTACGAGATGGAGGTATCCAAGATCTATCGACATGCACAATTCCAGCTTAGTAAATTGAACCACTCTTGAGATATGGACGATAACCACTTAAAAGACTCACAAATGAACACTTTGCAAAAAGGATTGTAGGTGGAGCCACCAATCTTTCTTTGAATTGGTAGCGCCATGGATGATCAGTCTTTACATATAGCGTCTGAGGTGAATCAGTAAACCCAATCTAGTTTAGCAAATATAACAGCATGTTAACGACCTGTAATTTACAAGTTTAATATCGATCTTTTCACACACACACACACACACACACAAATCCTTTGTGTCGATATATGTCGACCACATGCCAAATTGTGTTGGTGTTGCAAATTCGCATAAGGTTTCGACAACATTAATGAATTATCTCTACGCATAAACACTTCTTTCTTGGTTTCTAAGAAGAATTTTGACGATGCTAAATGCCTGCTACATAATAACTCATTAACAGGTGGGGAATACAAGCACTGGTTTTGTGACTTGTATGAGTATTGTCACCAGACAGTCGACTGAGAAATCTGCTCCAAGTGAGGATGACACTTCTGGTGGTTTAGTTGACTTTACTCAGATTACAATATTAACAACAAATTATAGAACACAGTGTAAACAACTGGCAGTAATGCTGACCTTAACCACGGATGGTTGCTACAAAGCAGTTCCGCCCAAAGTTCCACCAGTGGCTAAAGCTCAAGCACACAGATCCAACTTACTTCCACTAAAAGAACATGTACTTAATATAAATATACTGTGGTTGCCTTTATATTCGCGAGCGTTTTACTTTCGCAATATTCGCGAAAGGGATATAATCGCGAATATGAAACCCTCGGGAATATGATATCTATTAACCAAGCTTGCAAGATGAACAAATGCGGCTTGTGCATCTGCACAATCGTATAATAGGCTATCACACATTTAGAAAAATGGTTCGTTAATCAATAGACCTTATCTGTGATAGTATCTGAACTGACATATGCAAACACGATATGCATACGCAATCTTGTTATTCTATGACTTTATAGGTCCCTGCATGACATTTGTAACTAACTAATTCAGAACAAACTTATAAATTTAGAACTATATAATATTAAAATTGAATACAAACTTTACCCTGTCACAGTATGTAAGCTACAGGTAGCGACATAGATGTTGACATGTATTGTCTGTGAGCTAAAATGGTACGTTCCTCTTTTTTTCTTAATGATATATGCAGGTTTACGCTATGGGTGGCACTACCTATATATGGGCTGGACTGTTGCTGAAATGGTAATTTCATTTGCGCTGTACATTTTATGGTTTTTGTTACCAACTACCTTGCACACCTTTGCACATGGTGAATGTGAGATCCTTGGGTCTCTTAAAATGGCATACTGCAGCTATCAATGTTGTTCAAAATATGCAAAAAGGTAAAGGTAAACTCTTCTTGGAACCCTGATATTAGGTCATTGTGGCCACTATTTGTGCTATTGTATGTAGCAGTGTGTAAGCCTATTACTATCAGCAAATGGCCCTTGGGCACTTATTTTTATTTTACATCTTGAGGTATCCGTGAAGTCCCTCCATTAGTGTGTGTACCTTACATCTGAGATAATGGTTGTATTATTTTTCCTCTTAATGTAACTGTTTCGGCCTGACCAGGAACGGGTGATGGAGGGTATTACATCCACGTTGTGATGAAGTGGCCAATATTTAAAGCCGGGTGATGTAAATTTCCATAGATATCTCTCCACGCATTGCACATTTGTCAACGCCATCCATTATACTACATATTACAGTTGAGCCTTTTAATTTCTTTAAATTAATGTTTTTTTTTAATGTGTTAATACAATGTATTACACCATTAATCACATTGCATGGCTCTGTATAAGAAAGTTTGCTGTTCGTGTGATTGATTTAAGACTGTTGTTTCTGCAACTTTTTAAAGTCAAACATGCCATGTAACCCTTTTAATGCAGACGAAAGCAAGGTCCATTTAAGCATACTAAACATTCCAAAGTGTGTCTCCGTAAAACTCATCAGCACTCACATGTTGGAACTTGTCCACAAGCTATTTAGAGAAGTGCATGGGTGCATTGACCTAGACCTTTGTTCCAGGGACCTCAAGTTTGGTCAAGTTTGAATCCAATATGTCTACCTAAACTGGTGAATCAAATATGTCTACCTAAACTTGATTTATCGTCAAAAAAAAGTAATTTATGAACGGATGGGACCTTGACCTTTAACCCTGTGACTCCATATCAAAAAGCATCTTCCCCTATTGGCAAGTGAGCCACATGTAGAAGATTTATGATGAAAAGTTTGGCTTAAAATGCATCCACAATCCTTTTAAAGTAATGGGTCCTGTGGCCTTGAACTTTGACCTCATGACCCCATGCAAAGACAATATAGGATTCTAGCTTTCGGGATGGGTCATATATAAGTCGAATTTGAAAATACATCCGTCAATCCAAACCGGGAGGTATCATCCAGAAACAAGTTTGTAAACAGAAGGCCCCTGTGGCCTTGACCTTTGACCTTGTGATCCCAAAATCAATTTGATTCTTTCCCTATTGGCAGGTCAGCTATATGCAAAGATGGAAGGTTTGGGATGAAAAGTTTTGCTTAGAATGCATCCACCATCTTTTTAAATATGTGAATCATGTTACTTGACTTTTGACATCATACCTCAAAATTAAAGGAATTATTGCTTTAGTGGTAGGCCATATAAAACTCAAGTTTGAAATCCATTTGTCAGTCTAAACTGGAGTTATCATTCGGAAACGAATTTGTGGATGCACGGACAAACAAACAAACAGAGTGATTACTATAGGGCACCCGCTTATGATCAATAAACACAGCAGGTTTCGGGACACAAGATGAAAACATAGCTGAGTAACTGGCATGATTGGTGTCATCTGACGGTAAAAATGAGAAAAATAAAGATGGCGCCACCAGTTTTCGGGAACTGACAAAACTAGCCATGGTTTGAGGCAAGATTCATGATAATCCATGCATTAAATATTAGGATACAGGAGGTTTTGTATCAAATATTTAATAATTGTGTGTGTAGTTTTGTTTTTTTTTTGGGGGGGGGGGGGGGGGAGACGTACAAGCCTCATATCTCGGAGGATATAGGTCTAGAGTAATCGGTTTTGATTCGTGCCTTGCTGACGTACGCCCGGGCGGCCAGCCGGACGACGGAGAAAGCGCTATGCCTATACCTCATGTTACTGACTATCAGACAGCTGAGCTAAAAATGTTCTACGGACTGTCGGAGCAATAATATGGTGCAAGCGAGGGACACCCCCCCCCCCCCCCCCCCATCCCATTTTTTTACTGGTCGAGACATTATGTGGAATTTTGCCAGTTTGCTCAGAAAATACAAAAATTGCTTCCATTCTAGAAATGTTTTATATGATACACACAAAGTTTGGTCAATTTTTTCAAACCTTTTGAAAAGGAGAGACGGATGCGGACTGTCATAATTTTTTGTATTATTTTGAGACCTTATTTGATATTACATTGCGCAAAATGCCTCCATCTTAGCTTAATCTGATTTTAGATTATGCGAAATCTCGGATAACAATAACAATTCGCAAAAATGAAAGGACGTACACCTCTAATTTTGATTACATTTTAACACATTTCCACTATATACTAAGATTAATGGTTTTAGTTTTCCCGGACAGCCCATTAAGTGATACCCGTAGTATTTGGCCGTTGTTACCAGACATCACAAATTATGAGGTGGGTGCAATATATAAGACTGTTAATTAGACATGCATGCAGTGAGTGGTTGCACAAAGTGATTTTCCCTCCGCTAGGGATGCGTTCATCCACGTTCATGTGTGTTTGTTTGTTCACAACATATCTCACACAATCCTGAACGGAACCTCATGACATGTTCAGGGCATTTTGGGAATGGTCCAATGAAAAAAAGATTAGATTTTGTCGTGGATCCGGCACACATGCATGAATGAAACTGGGAATATGGGCCGAGTAAGTGAATGCAAACACTGTTTTGGGGGAAATGGATTTTGTTGTGGATTCGGCACACATGCTTGAATGAAACTGGGAATATAATATGAGCCGAGTAAGTGAATGCAAACACTGTTTGGGGGCTTTCCCCCAAAGTCCTTAGATTGCAGATTTCCAGATTTGTTAATGCCTACTTCAATTCAGAAAATGTAAAAAATGGAATGTGTTCAAGCTGAAATAAGATGTAATACAATTGTGACAAAGAAGAACTGAAATGGAAATAGTAGGGGCATGGTTATTGGGAGCCCAGGGGCGGATTGGGGAGGGGGGGGGGGCGTTTTTTCGACCTAACCAAAAAATAAATCTAGGAAAAAAACTGTTAGTACACCGTCACGCTTCCAGTTACAATGTATGTCTTGCTTTATAATGCATTCAAGCTACCCCAGATTGCACGATTACAACCTAAATTTTCAAAAAAATTCTACCCCCCCCCCTATATATCCCCGCCCCCATTCTAAATTCCTGAATATCCGCCCCCTGGAGCAAAAAAAAAAAAAAAAAAAACCCTTACATGCTTAAAACTTTAAAAGTAATTTTTGGGGTGCCCTCTTTGAACTTTAAATTCATTAATGTGATTTTTTTTTTTCAAAATCGAGAGTAATGCTTAATATTTATGATAATATTGGTTGTCATATTCTTTACCTGGTGTCACGTGGTTACCCACAATGCGTTTGGACAATTACTGTTTAGCAAAAATCAAGGAAGAATGGTTGTTGGTTTCTGGTATCCGTGTGCATGGGGTCAGGGGTTTATAGATTGTTATGCCCTGAGGAACTTACAGAAAGACATACGACAAATTGGCTGTAAGAAAAATCACTCCAAAGATCAAACGTTGGATTGCTACAGTTCACGCAGTACAAAGTATTTAAAAATAGTATGGAAACAATCTGTTTCATGAATTCACTTTATTAATGAAAGCTGATCAAAGTATTAATGTCATTTTGCTGTTATCAAGTTTTTACATATAGACCGGCATGTGTAGATCTGCATGCAACTGTCTAAGATCATTGGGGAAAGTATATTAAAACACATATTCATTTGGCACCAATGATAAGATATTTTCAATGGATTTGTACGTTCACTAATTTAATTGACTTAATTGGTGACTTTACCATAAAAATAATTCGTACACATGGCATCTGATAGTGATATAATATATCCACCACATACGCATGCAGTATGCTTGTCATGTATCGCATGCTTAAATATTAATGAAATAATTTTTTTTTAATTGAACACTCGTTATTAATTTGAAGAACTTAAAGGCCCCTGCTTGAAAAACAGCCAGGGGCCCCATGCATCATTGATCTGTTCCTGTCCCTTGCTGAGATTCCCCGTACATAATTTTTTTGTTTTTTTGTTATAACGATTGCCAGGGGCGGATCCAGGATTTATATGATAAGGAGGGGTCAAACACAGGGTGACTATTTACAAAACTATAAATAAAGGTCCCCAGGTCCGGGAAAGGGGGTCCAGACCGCAAAATGTGCCTGAAACCCTTGAAAAAGGTTGTAGCGCTGAAAAGGGGGCAGGGGGGGGGGCTGTCCGGACTCCCCCCCCCCCCCATCCCCACCCGTTGGATCCGCTTCTGATTGTAAAGATTCTTCTGACATCATAGAATATTTCGTAAACTTGAACCATTTTCCGGCGATTTTATTGATTGCGTCCCCAAGTAATGACCGGCAGATTTATTGTTTTGACAATTTGTCTGCCAAGCCTGATAATGTAATTCTTTTAAACGCCTGCCTAAAATAGAAGCATACTTTGTTTAGACGCCTGTTCAACCAGGGTATGAAAAAAATAAACACCCGGGCGTCTAATTAAGGAAATGAGGGTACCCTTGTAATACATATACACACGCACATACATACATATATATATATGATTGAATGACTTAAGCTACCTATAGGTCAAGAGGAAAGCCCATCACTATCCATAAATTCCTGAGAAATATGAAATAATTTAATGTTAACTTAATTTATTCTCATTCAATGTCATGGGGGGGGGGGGGATAAAAAAGTTATCCCCATGGGCCATTCAGTCACGAACGTATTATTAATAATTGATGATTAATTATGTAATCGATATATGTACATTTAACAATTATCTTGTTTCTCTTAATTTCAGACAGAATTAATTCCTTATTTAATAATGAATGTTTAATGATATTATAGGAAAACTTTCAACAAAAACTTATATAATATAAATATATATATATATTTTCTCCCCAGGCATGGATATTCATATTGGATAAAACGAAAAAATTGTTCTGTTGCATATTATCTATTATATTAAATACATATTATTAATTTTCTGTATATTAATAATGCAAACATGCGCGTTATTTAGTGATATATGATTTACCATTCATGCATTTCCCCAGAACTCTGTCGATATGCGCAGAGACGAACACATCCGAGTTTTTGCAAATCTTGAGTTTTTTTTATACGCACACGTACATAGGTTTTAAACATTATTGTTACGTCTGAATATAATTATTGGTGTAGATCATGATTGTTTAAGTGTGGACATAAGCATATACAGTTACAATGTACTAGAGATATTAATGAAGGGTATGCTCATGTCGGTCGTCCAGTCCACTGAACTAAATATAGACTATATTTAGTTCAGTGGTCCAGTCCATCCATGCATTTACACGGGGCGGGCCGGTTAAATAACGCTGTACTAAGGAATTCTGGGTAGGTCTACCATATGCCCAGCCTTTCCAGCGTAATCATGGCGGACGAGCCGGCAACAAAAAGGGCACGTGCAAATATCAGGTAATAATTGATATAAAGTGCCACGCGTTACCAAGCTTTATATAATATAAAACAATTGTGTTTGGTCAATGAACATATATATGGGAGAGGCTGGACGCCAACAATTCTTTTCCTGATGTATAAGCGACCCCGATTTCTGTGTCGGTTCCGACTCTGGCCAAGCCGGTCTCTGCCTTGCTTCTCGATTTCATTATGTGACCCGATTTAGTGAATGATTTGATCTACATATCAACGTTATCATTGGCCCATTGATAGGTCAGTCCAATTACCAGTGGGTGTGAATGGTTTATTTCATCCGGCAGATTCAGACATTACACGGAGTATGATCATTAGTAAAAGTATAATAACATGAAAATGTAATTGGTTTATAAAGAGTATTTTTCAGCTGAGCAAAAAGGAAATAAAGTCCGGTCATAAGTTCGAACATTTTGAACTGGGCTCATCTCCGCTTTTGGGCTGGTCCACAACCGGCATTGGCAAGTATAAATAGCTGGTCAGCCCCTCCTTCAAGCCTCTGCTAGAATTGTTGTACACGCACGGTACAGGTGAATCAGATCAGCTGGCGATACACGATGGCAGTCAAGTGAGTTTATACTTTATAAGTTGATAGCAGTGTGGCAGTACGCAGGTTTTAATTTCTGTCAGGTGTCAGATTGAATCACATCAAGAACTTGTTTGCGTTTGGTTAATTACCTTCAGGTATACACGTTTGTGGACGTAAAACTGCAACTGCACAATACCAGTCAGAAAATGCTCCACGTTCCTATATATATATATATTATTGATTACCCATAATATATATTTATATACATAACACTGATATGGAGAAGGGCCCATACATTGCCTTTAACTTTGTCAAAGTCTTTGACTTTTTGTAGAGATGAGGGGGGGGGGGGGGGGGAGACATTGTCCCATTAGTTGATTCTCCTTGTAATCCACGGGTGTTCCTCATGCATCTAGTAATTAGTTTCCTTGCACAAACCCCACATTTTCTGTCATACATGGTGGTACAATTAAAATGGCAGGTAGATGTGGGATGCCCATATTTCCATAGACATAACATCTAATTAGGCAGGCCATATTTCCACTCACTGGGAGTTGAAATAAGGAATGCTTATTTCCACCCCCCCTGGGGGAGTGTTAACAAGGGATGCTTATTCCCCCCCCCTTGGTAAAGGTTGGTGCAGTGTATAAGTGTTCTGAGAAAAAAGTCACCAAAACGTTTTTCAGCCTGTTTCAATTATATAAGCAAGTCTATATATTACCAGTAGTTCTTGTTCAAAGATTTTCAGCGAGTGTGCATTATACTCTATAATATTGAGACATTAGGCCAGACTTTTAAATTTTTCGGTTTACGAACCCGCCGACCTCCGATTTCTCATTTCACAAAAAAAAAAATTGGCATTTTGATTTTTTTCCTTTAATATTGCGTCGCCTTATCCAACATGGTTGTTGACAAATGAAACATTGAGTGACCATGTGTATTAGATCACCTCAAACGTTAGAACTCTTATGATTGGCTAATAAGGTCACTTTCTTAATGACAGATAGCGGGTTTAAGCCAATCACAGTAGGGTAGCCTTGGGCCATAAATGCAATTTATTGGCCATCAAGAAGTCAAAAGATTCAGCAGGGAAATTGAGAATTCTTCGAGAGTTTTCAAAGTTCGTTTTCTGCACTACAGTACATTTTCAAATCAGTGTTTATGTCATATTTACCTCATTAAACATATTTGTTTTAGATAGATGTGAATTAGAAAAGAAAATTAGTTTGGTTGCATAGCGGCTTTACCAGCTTGCCACTGTTAATGACTTGCTGAATATACAAGAAAATTTACTTCTTAAGACTAATTATTGCACTCAAAGTCAGACGCTATTTATTACTGCAAATTGGCTAATTTTCACAAGTTTACTCTTAAAAATTATTATAACTTGTCAAAACTTAAAAACGTAGTCTTGTAATGCTAAAAAGAAAATTACTGAACAGATGAAATTATATACTGCAGGAGGTCGTCATGTATTCCTTGAAAACTCCAGGAATTATCAGGGTTTCTGCAGGATTTCTGACTATCTGTAGACTTAGTGGTGGGGGTTTATAATGAAGCGTAGGCTTTGCGGGTATTTTTATAGTCAAAACAAAAGCAAGCTAAAATGAAAGCCATTTAAAATTAAGAAACTTTGAAAGGATTCATTTAATTGTTCCAAGCTGGAAGCTTTGATGTGTATGGATGCCAAAAAGCAATACCTTACTGACAGTGGCCAAGTGATGGCATATTAAACCGAGTACGGTATACGTACTGTCACAGCCGTGGCAAGAAATGCAGATCTTTATTAATAAATAAAGATTATTAATACTTTTTAAACTTTTAAAATAGAATTATTCAGTGTGATCTCCAATGGAAACCTCACTTTATTAGCAGTTGTTGTATAATCAAAGGACTATCAAACATGCGCAACACCAAAAAGGAAATGTCATGAATCAAACAACTCGAGTTCCATGTTGTAGACATTTAATATACAATAGGTGAACAGCTGCAAGTCGCATATTGTCATTGTCATTTAGGACTGAAAAATAAAAACTTCAATCTATCATGCTAGCAGTGAGTATTTAGTTTTCTCCTTGCATATCTGACAAAAATATATTATTTTGTATTTGTATAAGTATATGACTGGTCTTTAATTTGTAAAACTTTATAAAATAGGCAGTTCATTTGGCAGGGACAGTGACTGAAGTTTTATTTCAGGTGTGTATGAAATCATATATAAGTTATACTGTTTAAACTTATATTTGTCATTATTTTAGCTTTGATGACATTTGAATGGCTTGAAATAACATAGCAAACGCATGATTCATGTGGAAAACTCAAGAGGATGATGATAATATTTTAATTTTTATATATAATTTTATATATTTTATATAGGTTTATAAAGTGCCTTTTTAAAAATGAATTTTATAACCCAACTGTACAATACAGGATTCACGAACACCATTATCCAGGTTTGTTCCAATTTTTTTTTTTCCTACCTCCTACCTATAACTTTTGTCAAACCAGTTCGTAAACCAAAGAATTAAAAAAGTCTGGCCTTAGGGGCATATATATATATATTTTTTTTATTATCATTTTTAATATCTTTAATTATTAAATCTTAATTACCCGGTAATGTATGCTTTGAGTGTGGTCGGTCATAATAGCCTATGGTTAATGATGTCTTTGTTTGTAAAAACTAACATAAAATAAATTTTTTGTATTATATTGAATTGTAAAAAAAATTATTCTCCTGTTATCGCTCACATGCGCCTGCTTGTCATGAAAGTACTGACGCGCATACATACATGCATATATACATACGTGCGTATATACATTTATTAACAAGTCTTAAAAGCCAAAGCAACAAATATACAATGCATTTAGATTTATAAATCGTCATGGTTATATTTAAAGTTAGAGTTATATCCCTATGCATTAGCAATATATCGATACGACCGATACAGAATGCAACGCATTTCGATTATCGTATCGACGTTGTGTATCGATTCGTATCGATATATTGATACAGCCCTACAAATAACCATTTTCTATTATATTCTATACGGCCTACATGGCTGATGAAAGTGAATTTCTTAACTTACAAACATTTAATGTTTCTATTATATATATAGGGTGTGGAAATAAGAATTCTTTATTTAAACTTCCAGGGGTAGTGGAAATAAGCATCCCTTATTTCCACTCACCCAGGCAATAAGCACTTCCATCTAATTTACATGCAAGGTTCACTATGTAACAGAAGCCACCAAGGGTGACTTAAATGTTAAATATGCCTGCATGAGAGTACATTTTAGTCTCAACCCCATGTATGCACTTAATTGGGTTGGATTCTAAGCTCAGTATGATCTGTGTCTATAAAAGGGAGAAAACCCGTCAGTATCTTTGGTATTTCCTTTTTCAAAGAGAAATTTTGTAAAGATAAGACAATTGCATAAATTTTCAGTTAAAATACGTCTACAACCCTTAAAAAAAGAGACCAGTACATAAAGCATTGTCGCTGCTACGTATACGTTCTTTCTGCTTCTGTCATGGCTATTATGATTAGTATGACCCGTGTCTTCTTACACTAAATTACCCATAACTAAAGTAAACTGCACTTACAGTTGCAAGTATGTTGCAGTTGTATTAAAAATAAGGTACTTTTGCCGTGGTGAAGAAGTTTAAATGTCACCCCATTTGGAAACAGACTTCTGGAAAATACAAATGTATCGGGTTCAAACACCACTTATCTTTATATACAGGGAGGCGACAAGTGCAAGGCGTTTCATTGCTGCAGGTGGCTGTTTGTACAGGTTGTGTCAGGGCAATCCAGATAAGGAGAAATTTCTCAGGAATTTTAACTTTGTATTTTTACCACTTCTGTATGATTTAAGATTGGTACAAAAATGTTATTTATTTCCCAAGATTCTTTTTTTATTATTCGTCTCTAAAAGTGACAGGGAAACGGGGAAATTGTATGAATAGTATGGAGTTTACCTCTCATCTAGCACCATGTGAGCATCCTACAATAGTGTCATCTTTATACATACTTCAGACAAGTTTTGAATGTAAACTTTGGCTATTGACAGTCACAATTGTATTTTCAGTGAAGGACTACTGTTTGGTCTTGGAAATCCCTTGCTTGATATATCTGCTGAAGTTGACCCAGAATTCTTGGAAAAGTAAGTTTTATCTTATCTGTTGCTGTCATAACATGGAAATGATAAAAATGACTCTTTGAAGATTACATTGATTATATATATTTGATGCCTCTTTTGATGCACCTTACACTACCTAGAGAATCTATCCTAAGAGACTGCATGTCCTTTGCACAGACGTTCTTCTCTGCTGCTCCCCAAATTGCATATCCACCCTTGACCCTGATAAGGCTTGGGCCAGCCCTTTACCAGAAAGTGGAGCTCCCAGGTATCCCAGGTTTTTTAGCTCAGCTGACTGAGAGTCTTCTGAGCTCTAGCGATCATTCTAGAATGAATGAACCATTCTAGAATGGGGGGGGGGGAGGGGCTTATATAGGTGTTTATAAGGTTATTTTTTCTACATCAAAGGATATAATAATGAATGAATATCTTTAATGTACTGCAACCACAACCTTTCATGTACTGTCATAATACATTCCCACTCAGACAAGTCACCAAAGGTTAATTTGTCTTACATCACAAGAAACTCATTAAAGCTTCTGATGAGATCAAAGGGAATTAGCCTCACAGAGTGATCATTCAGGTTTGCTGGAATTTAAATGTCTGCTTTTTATACCATCACTACAATTATTATTCTACTTAATATATTGTGGCAATATTAATAATATGATAAATAACATCTTATTAGGTTACTGTTAGGAATATTTGTCACTGTTTAGATCGGTTGTACAAAGTCTTATATCACACACTTTTAAAAAATTGGCGGCCTCTTTCAATGTTTAAGACAGATTATAAAATAACTGCAAAAATCTTGTCAAAAAGACTCAAAACAATATTATCTCGTATTGTTAATATGGACCAAACAGGATTTATTATAAAAACAGATACATCGGGGAAAATATTATGAAAATTACATATATATTTGCATATGTCAGAAAACATAAAATAAATAACTCCTTTATATCAATCGATTTTGAAAAAGCTTTTGATTTTTCAGATTGGTCCCAGATTCAGAATGCTTTTAAGTCTCTACAAATTTGTAGAATTTAAAAAAAGATGGCTTAATATTCTTCACACTTACATCAGCAATTGTGTCATGAATAGAGGTTGGGCTACTGAGTATTTCACAATTTCTCAAGGAATATTTATTCATTTTAGCATCTGAAATATTAGCTGGTAATTTCATATTATATATATTAACATAGATAAAACTGTAGTGATACCAGTACATGAAATATTATATGATAAAGAAAATTGTTTTTTTTTTTAATTTAAATTTTGTCAGATACACTAGCTCCAACACTTTGGCAGCTTTCAAGCTTAAATTAGGCAAATACGTAATACTGAGAAAAAGATAGCTAAACAAACTATACTAATATTTCAGTGAATTATAATAAATGGAAAGCATTAAGCAAAGCAAGTTTTTAGAATAGTTCATACACATTTCATATATTTTTTCGTTTCCAATTCAGTAAATTGTCCATTGAGCAGTGATTTGTATTTTATCATTTTTATGACCTTCTAGATCAACAATTTACACAGATATATAAATTAAAAGTTTTGTACATGCATATGTAGGTAAATGTATGATGTCTTCATTTCTTGTTCTTTGTCATGTTTATGTAATTGTCATTTGTATATTGTCGGTCGTATGATTGTATCTGTTTTCTTTTTGTACTTATATCACTTTCGTCTTATATCACTCCGGTGATTGGTGCAAAAAATAAGTTACTGTTTAATTCCTATGTATGTATGCACCATATTGTTAATATGTTAAATAAAATGTTATTAAATTATTGCCATTTGTTGGATATAGTACCATCTGTTGGAACTATTGTACAAAGAATTATGTCACTCTTGTGAAGCTTTCACCTTCATTAAATAGCAGATGCATTATTTCAAAAAGCAATTTATCAAGTTCATGATTGCTGGAACTATTTTTCATCTTTTGGAGAGAATAACTGATAATGTCTGGATAATAGTAACTTACTGATAATGAGTATAGTGTGGTTTGTACCGATTATTGTACATATTGGATATTTAAAGTAGTTTTTATGATTTATATGAAATAATAATAATTATTCAAATAAATATCATGCTTTCTTTAATGTACTGTAACGGAAAGGTTTCATGTACTGTAATCACTATCAGACAGTCACAAAAGGTTACTGTTACATCAAAACTCATTAAATGTTACTGTTATATCCTGACAAGTTCAAAGGTAATTAGCCACATGCAGTGGCACAAGGCTATCTTACTAATGACAAATAACCTATAATATTTAAAAAAATGCTTACTAGCATGGTTTGGCTATTCATATTTTGTATTTAATTTTTATAAGCAAAGGTTACAGTTATATAAAATAATAAACTTATTACAGGTTACTGTAAGGTGGATACTGTTAATTGTTTAAGGAATATACCCACCATCCCCCAGTAATTACTCAACTGCACATATAATCAGATAATGGCCTTGTGGGTTATCTCAGTGTTAAGCTGTTTATACAGCTATTCATCTAATTAGGTGGTATGGTGTGGCTGGCTGTGCATAGAGGGTGATTTTACACATCACATATATTGGTCTGGTTGGCAGTACTGCCAACCAGACCACACTGCCAACCAGACCAGCAGTGTTTTAGACCCTATTGCCATGACACTTTTTTCATGTAACTGCTGTGGATTTGATTTTCCCAGTATGCAGATAAAAGCATTCATCTGTTAAAATCTGAAATTTGAACCAATTGATAAAAAACTGTAGATTTTATTCAAGTTTTCAAGCGCCATGTCAAGTATTATTTACTGAATTACAACAAGCCAGCCAAGAACAGTAGTTTGCAGCTAGCCCTCTGCTCCCCAGACTTTTATGTAATCACTTCATTCCAGGCCAGCTGGCTCTGTCTAGGTGAGCTGGGTCAGGCTGTCTGCAGTAACTACCACAGAGAGCCTCTCTCTCTCTCACTCTTACTCTCTCAGTCTCCCTTTACCCTATTCTGTTGACAGACCTGTACAAACAGAATGGATCTTATAATTTCACTTTTTTTTTTAGCAACCAGCAGTTACCACAGAGACTCCTTACCCAACCCACCCCCTCTATACACAGGACTAATTAACAAGATGAATCTTCTTATTTCAGTGTTAAATTCATTTTTTTTAGACATAAACAATTTTAATTTTTTTTTTACAAAAAAATTTCAGGATTTGAATCCTAATATTCAATGTGATAAAATATTATGATCAGATGTAAGTGCTCATTGACATGTTATAAGATTTAAAAAGATATAAATACTTTGTAGCATAGCATTCTTATCTCTTAAAATTGGCAGGGCCTTGATAAGCGATAGTGTTGCATCATCTGTTGTCTGTGCATTAACCCATCTGTCTCAAATAGCAGATTTTATGGGGAAAAAGCGGGGAAAAAAACTTCTTCTAAAAAAACTGTCTCAGGAATAATTTCTTAAACAATCTTTTGCTAGATTGTTCGAATGGTTCCAGTTCAGTGAAATTTGGCCAAGTTGCAGGAAGCTGACCTTGGTCATTTGGCCAAAAAAGGATACTAAAATTACAATATCAGGAACAGCTTCATACATATCAGATTGCTTTGTCATATACAGTACTGGTGGCGCCACCTGCAATAGTTCTTGCACAGTTTGTATCTGCTTATTTCTCAGGAGGGGTTTGATATATCAGCCTGAAATTTGGCATATGTAAACATCTCAGATACCTTTGTTGTAAACAAAACTGGCACTGGCACCACCTACAATCATTTTATTTGTTGTGTGCACCCATCTCAATATTTCAGCAGTGATGTTTGTGTTATTGGTTCTTGTTCAAAATGTTTAGTGCTTGCATTAGTCATATACATGTGACACATACTTGAAAAGTAATGGTCTAAAACTGATGCATTATACCTGGATGTTTATCCAATTGCATAGGTTTGCATTAGGCCTGTAGGCCTTGTTTTTACATGCTGTCTAAATTTTTTTATTCTCTTCTGAATTTTTTATAGCATTTTATTTCAATTAATAAATTAATGTTTATTATTATAGATTGGCTCATGTTCATTTTCTGTAATTTATTGGGTTTCATTTTAGCAGGGCCTTATCCTCTTAGCTTATCAAATGCTAATGAAAAACCAAAAGAAATAAGTACATTTTGCATTTGCTCCAACTTTCCAAAAGTTGAGCAATGTGACCTATGGGTCCCTTGTATTAACCCTAATATGCTAATTAACCAAGTCACAGTTTTATCATGTTTTCACCTGAATCAAACGAGAGTAACAAATTTCTTTTGTTCATGTGGTGCCTTTCCATAGATGTTGGTATTTGTCCGTGCAGGACCTGCACCTCAGCCTTAAAGCACAGTCACCTCTTTCATCTGTTCCAAAGAAAAGGACAAATACCAGCATCTTATATACCCCAGTTGGTATCAGTATGTTGGCCCCTGCAGAAACCCATCACTGCTGGATTGGCATGCAGGACCCGCGCAGGCCCTTTCATGTACAGAAAGGGGATAATAATAATACACTTTTTGGATTTAACCCATGTGGGACCCGCACAGGGGCCCACAATAATCAAAAGGCACCCTTAGAATTCATGCTGGTTTGCTTTGTCATTGATTTCAGTAAGAAACTTTTCTTTCTGCAGTTATGGACTTGAAGCAAACAACGCTATCCTGGCAGAAGACAAGCACAAAGGAATGTAAGTACCCAAATCCACTTTGACTGCCAAATGGGTGACAGCCAATTTCCATTTCTCTAATTTGCAGGTTTCCTGGTGGTCTTAAATCCCTTGAGAAGTCTGTGTTCAGGTGTTCTTTGTTTTTAGCTCAGCCGACTGTAAGGTGTCTTGAGCTAAAGTGATCACCCTTTGTGAGTTGTCCATTTGTTCAATGATTTTGAGTACCGTGCAGTCAGACAGGGCATAAATGGTATCCATCTGGCCAAGAATCTTCTTATGTAACATCCAGAGATATCCTGGGCAAATCTTCAAGGAAACTTGAAATAAGGTTACCTATATTATTATTATGTGAGCTGTTGGTAAGAAATCATGATTTGAGCACCCTGAATGTCAAATGTATAGAAATTTTATCATGAGACCTAGAATCATCTTACATAACATCCAGGGAGTTCCTGGAAAAATCTCCTTTGAAACCTAAAAAAATATAGCAATTGTGACCTATATTCTGCAAGCCACTGACCAAAAACATGAAGTTTAGCATCCAGACAATCAGACAGGGCACAAATTTTAACTGTTGGATTAGAAACCTCTTACCAAGAAGTATTAATGGAAAGGAGTGGGCACTCGTACAAAGATATAAATATGGGTACATTGAAACACTAAAAATATTAACAACAAAAGGTCATTTTCTGGTATAATATTTATCTGTCCAAAACGTCCTCCCTTGCAAAAAAGCCTGTCTGAAATGTCCTAGTCCGGACCGTCCATGTCTGAAATGTCCGTCCACTGTCATTTGGGTGTGATTGCTGTTTGAAAGAAGCAATCTTGTTGGTCAAACAAGAAATGAGGCTTTAAGTCACAGGCCTCCAGGTCAGCGAAAACAGGAGAGCGTGTCCATTGCATTCTTTATTATCTGTCTTTGACTGAACTTCAGATTAATATTGTTCGTGAAAAATTTACCATGGCATTCTGTTACAAATTATGTCAACTTAGTTTATACAGTGTGCTTACTATTGATGCTAGCACCTTCTGTCCATCTGTCGTTGGCGAGGGACATAGAAATGGTGAGTATCTGTTTGTCTTTTCGTCCATCCGTATGCACAGAAATGATGTTAACACAATAACTCATAAAGAATTTGAGGCACAGTCACTAAAATTGCACCATTGTTGCACCTCGTGAAGGGCTAGGTCAAGATAGAATATGGATGACCTTGGCGCACCTTTCAAGGTCACAGATGCAATAATGCTAAAAATGAACTTAAGCAAAAACTTGAAAAAAAAAATTGAAGGTACAGTCACCAAACTTGAACCATTGATGCACCTCATGAAGGGCTAGGTCAAGTTGGAATATCAGTGACCTTGGCATATTTTTCAAAATCACTGGGGAGGTAATGCTAAAATGATGTTAACATAATATCTTCAAAAGAATTTGTGGCACAGTCACCATACTTGTAGCAATGATACACTCCATAATGGGCTAAGTCAAGTTTGAATAGGGATGACTATGATGTGTTTATCAAGGTCACAGAGGCAATAACACTGAAAAGATGTAAACGATATAACTTAAAAGGAATTTGAGGCACAGTTGAGAAAATTGCAGCATTGCTTAACCTCATGAAGGGCTAGGTCAATGTATAGATGACCTTAACTCAATTTTCAAGGTCACAGAGGCTGGGTTCGCAGGTTTTACCCATCAACAGTTGTGTAAAATAGGTTTTACCCAGGCTCAATTCAGAACCATATTTTCCCTAGTTTTAAACGTATATTACATATGTCTTATGTAACATATAATGTAAAAAAAAAGATGAAAATTGTATTATTTAAAATTGTTTAATCTACACAGATCAATTTAGTATGAATTCAGTGCATCCTGATAAAGTACCTTAAGAATGAGGGCAGCTCTAATCACTGTTCCCGTGAAAAAGTTATACAAACCAAATGAAGGCAATAAGACTGAATGATTGATGTACATATATATCAGGGCTTTCAAGAATGCAGGGGTAAGCGTCTGTGATGCTCAAAATCTATTTTGGACACACAGTAATTTGGATCAAGGACTGAAGCAAACAATTGAATGCACAAATTTCTGACGGAACGGACTACCTATAGTTTTTCCTTGTCACAGTCACTGACCATTGCAAACTGCCTCTGAAAAACCTGTCAATTGTGTTAACACTTCATTGACAACTGACTATTATATTTCACTATAATTAAATAATCATAATGACACAGTTTCAAAACACATTATAATGTCATAATGACAGAAAATACAAATACTCAAAGATTCAGTTTTACATGACCATTCCCAATTTGACACACATGATCTCCCCTTGTATGTTGAAAGGTCTGTATTCAAAAATAACCATCTTGGAAAGAATGTAGCATCTGTAAAATCTATAATTGATTAATTTGTCCAGAGAGAATTAAAGCATAAACAGCCCGGTAGACATCTTTCATTTGGTGGCAGTACTGTATAATGCATCTGGCCTATGTACTGTTATGTACATATTTTTACTTCCTGGGTTCAAAATATTGCTGTGGATAGGACAATTATCTTTTTCAATGGTCAAAATGCATTTCACGTAGATGTACTGAACATTAATCAATGGTGATATGTAGGGCTGAAAGGAGTACTCGAGTACTCGAGTCCGGGCAATACTTACCGAGTACTCGAGTCCAAAATTCGGACTCGAGTACTCGTTATGTACCTGCATATCTAAATATTACTGCAAATTTACTGGCAGTCTTGGCCTATTTATTCATTATTGAAGTAATAATCATACTGTACAGTTTATTTCGAAGAGACTTACATTTATGATTTATATGCTTTCGAATGGAGTTTTCCACTGTTTAATTTTAGTATTTATATCTATTCCTTCATTTGGATAAAGATCAGCCATCATGAAGTCAAACTGATGTATTTTTGCATCGGTAAACAGATGTCAGTTTAACTTTACAGCGTTTGCCATAGTAACGAGTACTCGAGTCCGAGTCAGGTATTGCCTATCGGGTACTTGAGTCCAAAATTTTGTACCCGTTTCAGCCCTAGTGATAGGTGAAACCGTACATTTGTGTATGGAGTATTATAATCAGAGGTAATTGCAATCTATGGACTCCACTTTGCAGCAGTAACTAAAAACAAGGGACCTATGGGTCACTGTGCTCAGCTGACGTTAACCTTGAAGGTAAAAATCTAAAATAATATTTAATGGAGATAAAGTGTAAGAGGAAGAGGTAATAAAGGCAATGGTTGGTTTATATGATTGGTTTGTATTGATGAACAAGATATTGTTGCAAAAAATATTTTGTGACCTGACCATGTGTTTCCTAATGTTGAAACTAAAGCATGTGAGCAGTTTGTGAACAAATGATCTGTACTATTTACATGATCATTAGTTGGTTTTTCGATTAACTGTTGACATTTCAGTAGTTTACACATTTGTTCAATTGAATCTATTTTTTTGCATAATATATATTTTTAATTATATATGTATTTTTTTTTAATGAAATGTATACAGCTGAAATATAGCTAATTAACAACATAAAACAGGGCAAACAAAGCCTGATCTCAAATTCTGCTGAGGCAGGAAAATAATGAACAAATGTTTGTATTAAATCCTGATTTTTTTATCACATCAATTATTTTCTAATTTAAGTTTATATTTCTATACATTTCCAATTTATCATATATATCTGAATATAAAAGTTGATTCATAATTCTCAATTGCATCATCATAAATCTCAATCTTATCAGATAACACCACATCATGCATACAAATGTTTATTTATTTTTTACCACAAAAATATATCTTTTAAATCTGCAAAACAATAAATATCTAAAAATAATACTTGATTTAGATTTCACAATTTTTTTATTGTGTCTTTATTTATCCATAATGTGCTACATATTTTATAATAATTTAAGCATATTGATGGGTTCATTTATATTTGTTAAAATCATTTAAAAGAAAATTGATTTCTTTAAAAATGCTACATTACACAACATTGCATCTTCTGGATTACACCTTGAATTATTTTTTCAAGGAAAGTTTTTGCATATCGGAGTGGAAACAGCATTACAATTAAGGAGATACAGTGAAAACAATAACAATTACTGCATAACACTTGGTGGGTTGGGTTTGCGGGGGGGGGGGGGGGGGGGGGGGGGGTGATTGGGGTGGTGATATGAGAAGAACTGTACACCTGTCACAGCAGGGGATCTCCCCCAGTGACTGTAACAAATCAGAAACCCTGGCATAGCTGACTTCCAGTGACCTGGAGTGGGACCCTGCATCTGTAATCAAAGCAAGTGACTACAGAAAAAAAATCAATAACTAGCTTAATTTTCAAGCTTTTATTTTCAAATTTCAGATTTAGACAAACTAAATATTTATGTTTACATGCTGTGAAAATTAAATCAATGGTGCTTACAGGAAAAAAACGTGCCATGGTCAAAGTTGGGCAAAATTTAAGGTACTGATTTTTTTTTTTGCTAATAACTTAAAAAATTTACAAAATTCAGATCTAATTTTGGGTAAACAATTGAATCTTAATTAAACATAGTTATATAATTGAGAAAATAGACTCTAGTTTCAAAATTTTTCATTTTAAGTGAGTTATTATTTTTCTTGATTTTTTACAAAGTCCATTATGTTTGGGCCCATAACTTAAAGAAATTATACTTTACAGACTTAATTTCTGGCATGTACATAGGAACTATATAGAGGAATATTTATGGTAAATATGAGGAAAAACAGATGAGTGGTTTTGATATTAGGCAGTCCTGAAGTGTGAAAATAGGATTTTAATAAAAAATTGAGGTGTTTCTTTAATTTCTCAAAGGAACGAAGTCGCAAAGACCCAGTTTTCGGCTTGGTAGGAGATCTTGGGGACATCTAACATTATGCTGAATTTTGGATTCCTAGGTCTTATGGTTTCAAAACGTGCCACATCTACGGACGGACGGACGGACGGACAGACGGACGGACGACGGACAATGGACCACGACTATAGCTCAGATGACTTATAGTCAGCTGAGCTAAAAAGGCAATTTGAGGAGTCCATCTTATGGGCTAGGTAAAACCCCAAATAAAACACATGTAAAATCATTTATAAAGCAGGGGTAAAACCCGGGTTTAATATTTTCTACCCAGGTTTTACCTTATGGGTTGGCTAAAATGATGTTAAAGCAATAACCTGAAAAGAATTTTAGGCACAGTCACCAAACTTACAGCATTAACACACCTTATGATGCACTACATTGAGTGCAAATGGATGACCTTGATGCAGTTTTAAAGATCACAGACCTAATCTTGGTGGACCCTGTGAGCTTATGCCGTGGTGTGGCAACATCCAGCATCAGTATGCTTACCCATATTATCTAAAAACAAATGGCAGGAACTAGCATCACCAAAAATTTATGCAAAAAATCAGTCTTTTAAAAAACAAGATTTTGCTGATTTTTTGCTATCTGCAATTACTTATATTTTATAGGGAAAAAGCTAAGTAACCTTCTAAAATTTTCCCCGAAACTGTCCAGCCAAATTGTACAATATTTAACAGAAATAATCCCTGATATAATCCCTCACAATTTTATTTGAATGCTTCCAGTTCGGTGAATTTTGGCTGAGTAACAGGAAGCTGAACTTTGTCATTTGGCAAAAAAGGGATACTTAAATTACAATATCAGAAACAATTGCATCATAATCACCAATTTGGTCACAAGACTCATGTTTGAAATTGCATTTGTTGTGGCACCACCTACATCAACCTGTCTTTATTGGAAAAAAATTCAATTTTAGCTTCTTTTAGCTTAATGTTGTAATTCACAAGAATTATTCTAGGCTATGGTTCTTTCAATTGTATAAGAATAGATTAGGTCATTGAAATTTGGTAGAATCATAGAAAGCTGAAGTTGGTCTTTTTGATATTAGTAAGCCCCTTTCAAACTGAGGGCTGCCAGGCAAGTCAGGTTTCACACCTAGTTGCAGGGTTCTTATCAGATTTTGCAAGTAACTTCTAACAGGCCATAAAACGGGCAGTGGGTACTTCTTTCCATTAAAACTTATTTTAAAGAGAAGTCACTGTAATGTCTCCTTGGACATTTGAAATAAGGTCATTTTGACTTACATTCTGCAAAATATGTGAAAGAACATGATTTGAGTACACGGCAAGTCAGATTTACACGCAGTGTAAGGTGGACTTAGAAACTTCTCATTTAAATCAGATCCAGGATGGTTTATGTAAAATCTGAATCCATCAATGTGAACACTGAATTTTTCAAAAGATTGAAAAGGAAAATAAGTGCCCTGCTATATGAAGTATATAGCTGTCTGATTCCATAACAGTAAAATAACCACTGAAATAACTGAAATCTGTATTTTTTCCATAACTTTCCTACTTAATGGTATAATACTGAATGGGTATTAATGAGTGATTTTTGTTCCACTCTGCTGTAGGTATGATGATATGACAGAGAAGTACACCGTAGAGTACGTCCCGGGAGGAGCTACACAAAACAGCATCAGAGTGGCCCAGGTATAATAACAGCTGCCCACAATAAGCCTCAAATTCTTATTTTAGCCTTTTTAGCTCAGCTGACTATAAGTCATCTGAGCTATAGTCGTGGTCCATTGTCCGTCGTCCGTCCGTCTGTCCGTCCGTCCGTCCGTCCGTCCGTCCGTCCGTAGATGTGGCACGTTTTGAAACCGTAAGACCTAGGAATCCAAAATTCAGCATAATGTTAGATGTCCCCAAGATCTCCTACCAAGCCGAAAACTGGGTCTTTGCGACTTAGTTCCTTTGAGAAATTTAGGAAAAACCTCAATTTTTTATTAAAAACCTATTTTCACACTTCAGGACTGTCTTATATCAAAACCACTCATCTGTTTTCACCCATATTGACCATAAATATTCTTCTATATAGTTCCTATGTACATGCCAGAAATTATGTCTGTATTATATAATTTAAAAAAGTTATGGGCCCAAACATAATGCATTTTGTAAAAAATCAGGAAAGATATTTGATCACTTAACACAAAACTTGTTAAAGCTATGGACTTTTTTTTCCAGTAATATAACTTTAATTTATCAAAATTAAATTGTATACCCAAAATTAGATCAAAATCTTTTAAATTTTTTAAAATATTAACAAAAATAAAAAATTGGTACCTTAAATTTTGCCCAACTTTGACCATGGCACGTTTATTTACTGTAAGTACTGTGGATTTAATTTTCGCAGCATGTTTTTGTTAGCATTTTGTCTGTTAACACCAAAAATTTGAAAACAGTTGATCAAAAACTGTAGATTTTATTCAAGTTTTCAAGCACCATGTAACAAATTGTTTACATCAAGCTAGTGTTATGCAGTTTGCAAGAGCTCAGCTCCCCAGCTTCAGCTCTCAGTTCCTAAAATTTGGCATACAATTAGATGTCTCCAAAATTCCCTACCATGCCAAGAATTTGGTCACTAGGACTTAATACCTTCGAGATATTAATGAAAAACTTCATTTTTCCATTAAAAACCCATTGTTACACTTAAAGACTGCCTAATATCAAAACCACTGATGTGACTTTAATCATATATAATATACATATTTTTCTATACATTCTCTATGCATATGCCAGAAATGATGTCAGTATTGCATAATTGTTTTAAGTTATGGGCCCAAACATAATGCACTATGTAAAAAATCAAGAAATATATTTACTCTCTAAACAAGGGGATTGCTGAAGCTAGAGTTTTTTTGCCAGGGATGTAACATTATTTAATCAAGATTCAATTGAATACCCCAAATTAGTCCTGAATTTTTCAAATTTTATATGTTATTAGTATAAATATAAAATTAGTGCCTTAAATTTTGCCCAACTTTGACCATGGCACATTTGTTTCCTTTGAGCACGGTTGATATAATTTTCATATCATGCACACAAAGATTTCAGCTTTTTAGTTGAGAAAGCTGAAAGAAATTGGCCAAAAATTGTAGCTTTTATTAATGTTTTTATGAGACCATGTCAGACCTTAACTCTCTCCAGCCCCTCTTGCGTCACCTGTACGTTGACCTTGTTGAACTTTCAGCAAATTATGCATGCTTGAGGCGAGCCATACACTGTTGCAGGTAGGCAGCTTATGGCCAGCCACAGTTGATCCAGGTGTCCAACCCAACTCATCTAGTAGTTTTAACCAACAACATAACAATTAACAATAAATTAATAAATTTTTATTGTTTCTTAATAACAATTTAAGAAAAATAAAAAAGAATTTGTTAGTTTATAATAACAGGAAATCAACTTGCAGTTACTGATGATAAAAGAATCTTATATTGATGGATAGAATGTCACGTACTCCAAATAACACCATGCAGTCACCTATGGTATTTTTCAGTTCAATTTTAATGATAAAAAAGTAAATCATATTATTCATTACTAATCATTAGGGATCATATGAAGGAAATTAATGATAGACAAAGATGCAGTTGATATTATTAATCTAGATTCCTACTGTGTCTAGTGTGTACATTGATGTGAAATTAGTCCAAAATGAATATATTTGGCCAAAATAAAAAAAAGGTATGGTTCTCAGGCATTTTTTTTTCAGAAATCAATGCGGGCGGGCGCTTTTTTTATTTTAAATTTTTTGGTATGTTTCGATAAAAATGTCAAATGATAAGGGAAAAGCATGAAAATAACAGTTTTAATTTGCTAAATAAGTAAAAGCACTACAAAACAAAGGAAATTGTATGGTTTAATCTTCTTGAAAGAAATGTCGGAGCGGCAGCAGCTCAATATTGGAAAGTTTTTATTGAAAATCAAATAAAAATTTTTGATGTCGGGATTTAAAATTGATGCGGGCGGTGCCTGAGAACCATACCTTTAATTTTTTTTGGCCTTACATTTTTTTTTTTTAATATAAATAAAAGCCATAAAACCAGGTACTTTTGATCATAATTTAAATGTGTGAATTTTGTATATTCTGGATTCTCAACATAATTGTTTGGTGAAAACTGAATAAATGCCAGTAATGGTGGGAAAACTTTGCAATTGTATTTAAATACGAATATGAATATGTACTCCATTATAAAATGTCTTGCATAAAGAATTGGAATTCAGGTAAAAATGAAAGTATATGAATACCAGTGCAAATACTTTCAAAAAGTATTCATGAAAGCATTCATAAATATATTCTTTAATATTATTTTAATAATCATTTCAGTTATATTTCATTTTAAAAAATCATAAGATTCTCTTATTATTTTTAATAAAAATTATATTTGGGACAATATTTGTAATTTTTTTTAATAAATAGTTAAACTCATATGTTCTGCTTATAAGTTATATGGCCAAGTCAAAATCTGTGTGACAATAGTACTCCATTTGTTAATAAAATAAATGAAATCAATCCTCTTCCCTGTCTCCAAAGATAATATCATAATCATACATAAGCTAAACACCAAGAACTCATAATAAAGCTTATATTTATTACCACACCAAACCAGCATATGCCTCATTCCTAAATCATATTTTTTAATCATATATAACAGCTGAGCGCCGTGACCCATAGGTCCCTTGTTTGTAACTGCAGATGATTTTGTTTAGAGCAGACTGGAAATCAGTGATGCAATGTCAGAATGGTGCTGATATATCTTTAGGTTTCAACACAAAGAATATACTCTAGTGGAGAGGAAAACCAACCTTCAACTCAGTTGACACACTGGGCATTGACCCTTGATAGTAATTCATCTGTCTGGATGTCTGTTCACTTGGCAGATATAACACCTTCAAAGCTACAGGCATAAGCCTTTCATTTTACACATAGGAAATTTCATCCATTTCCTATGACCAAGATACTCTGAACCCTCATTTTATAGCTTTGCTGAGTGTAAGTCAGCCCCTTTCACAATCATGTATTATATCTGACTAGCCATCCATCCAGGCATTCATTAACTTGGAGCAAATCAAACCAGTTTTGATAGAGACCTGAAATTGTGTTCATGGGTAAGAGTAAATTCTTTAACTCTGTCTGAAATAAATCACTGACTTATTCTTCAAGCATTTGTCTAAAGCTCCTGTAACTCTTCAAACTTGCTTCAGATGAAAATAATTAAACATATGTCCAGGTTTTGTGTCTAGGTGAATCTATTAAAATCACTTGGATTCAGGCTTATGGTAAACATTTAAGGGAATTAATAGCAAACCTGTGAGCTTATGCGATAGTGTGGTATCAACGATCCTCTGTCATCCGTACATTAACAAAAACTATCCCAAAACAGCAGGAGCTATACATCACCAAGTTTTATGCAAAAAATCTGTCCTCTAAAAACTCAGATTTTGCTTATTTTTTTGCTATCTGCATTAACTTAAATTTTATAGGGAAAAACCTAAAAAAAACTTTAAAAATCTTCTCCAAAAATCATTCAGCCAAATAGTTCAATATTTCACTGAAATGATCCCATAGAAGAGCTCTCTCAAGTTAGTTAATGGTTTGGGATCACTGAATTTTGGTAGAGTTACAGGAATTTGAATTCAGTCAATTTGCCAAGTAAGCATACTAATATAACAGTTTCAGAAGCGACAGGAGCAAGCATCACCAAGTTTTGTGCAAATTTTGGTCACATGACTCATATTTGAAATTGCAGTTTTTGTGATACCACTTACATAGACCCTTTTTTTACAGGCAGAAACCTTGTAATTTTCTTTAAAAGGTCATTTCAGCTTAAAATGTTTTATGATGAAACTGTCAAGCTGAATGATTAAATTTTTTCACAAGAATTATCCTAGGGAAGAGTTGTCTCAATTGTATAAGAAAAGATGAGGTTCATTGATTTTAGGTAGACCTAAGAGTCATAGAAAGCTGAAGTTTGTCTTGTTGCCATAAGTAGGCCTATTTCGAACCTGGGGCTGCAATAGTCTTCTTCAGGAAATCTGTTGTTTAACTTTGTAAAATTGCACAAAAATGATTCTTAGATGGCCTTTGTTCAAGTTTACTTAAATGATTTTTGGCAGAATTATTGGACCTTTAACAATGAAAGGACTGTGAGATACTTTGGTAAACAAACCTACGGTAGTACATTTATTCTATTAACAGACCAGGGCTCTTTGGGAATATAAGCACAGCTGTGCAGGCAATAAATAATTAGTGTCCATATCAAGCTTATATGTAAGGTAAATCCATTAATAAAATATATCTGTATTCTGATTTTGCTTTTAATAGGCATCTGTTATTATACTAAAAATTTTGATAAAAAATCTAATGAATTTGCAGCTTGAAAAAAAGCACCGTAGCCAAAGTCTTTCAGTATGTATAAACAGATATGCAGCATGCCAAAATTTTGTCTGTCTATAAAAGCTTGGCAGACTGCCAACTACTTCAGATTCGGCAACAGGCCTAGTTTCAGTCATAGCTTTGGCAGACTGCCAACTGTATCAGATTTGGCAACAGGTTAAGAGATCACTCAGTGCGGCCAGGTGCAGGTCAAGAGTTCACTCAGTGCAGTAGTTGCAGCTAACAATTAGTAACTGCCTACTTCAGCTGAGCTTGGTCATCCCAGTGCACCTGACTCGAGAGTAATTTCATGTATCTGCCTTAAATTTGGCCTTTCCATGCATCTTTGATGGCTTTTTCATACATGAGACTGGTGTTGCCACCTACAATTATTTTCACACAGTGTATGTCCCTGCTTTTATCTCAGGAGGGATTTGATATATCATCCTGAAATAATGCATATATATACCTCCTGGATATCTTTGTCATATACCAGACTGGTGGCGCCACGTACAATAATTCATGCACAGTGTTTATCCCTGCTTATTTCTCAGGAGATATTTGACATATAAGCTGGAAGTTGGGCATATTTAAACATCTTGGATAGCTTTGTCATATTCAAGACTTGTGGCACCACAATTTGTAGTTTTTTAAACTGTCAAATTACAGCAATAGTTTCTAGTTTGTAGAACTTTAATGTGCTACAGGGCACACATTGTAATGGTTCCTAAATTAATATCCTGCATGGAAACTTCAAGGTGACCTATATTCTGCAAGCTACATGTAAAAAAATTATGTTCAGTCATGACTTGTGTTGTAATCGCTGGTGCTGAATCTTGCAAATTTTGTACGTAGTTACCCTTAATCAATGTGTATGTCCACATAAGGAATAAGATCAACATGATCTCATTACATAAATAACAGGCTTATGTACAGTGCCCTCTGATCAGGACAAACAGTAACAAACCTCATGACAGTGGCAAGAAATGCATCTAGTATCACAGCCCCAACCAACATGTCAGACATCTGAGCATCATGACCAATAGGTCACTTAGTTTATGTGTGGTACATGTACATGGGTGTACTTCCAGTGGCTGATTGGTGTGGACAAAGCCACTGTCATGATGGGATGTGTTGGTAAAGACAAATACAGCACCATTCTTGGAGAGAAGGCTAGGTCTGCAGGAGTTAATATCAAGTACCAGATAACAGAGAAAGAGCCAACAGGAACATGTGCAGTGCTCATCACAGGAAAAGGAAAAAATAGGTCAGTCCTGTATCTATTGGTCAAACACAGATATAAACACTAAGTAAAATATGTCATTCTAAAACTCTTAGATCCAGTAGTCAGAGCTTTTCTTGCACAAAGGATTATTTTAAAGCTTCCACTTGGTGACTATTATACAGACCCTTGACATTTTTTTCCTGCATTACAATAAGGATATAATTTGGTAGCTTTGGCACACTTTATCATAAGAACTATTTCATACACAGAAAATTCTGTTTGCTCAGGTGACTTTTAAAACATCTTATCTGTAGGTATGACCCTTAGTCCATTCATCTGTCTGTTAGTGGGGCACAAATTGTTACCATGCAAGAAAGTTTAGAGTCGTGCTATATCTCTCCTATCTGTATGTTGGCAACAGGCTGTTCCAGTAAAAACAATACTTGACATGCCATTAAAAACATTAGCTTCCTGATATAAATGTAAATCTAGTGGAGATACATCATTTAATGTTGTACACAAGAACAACTACTTTCTAGTTCAAATCCAGATGAGCTTCATGACCCATGGGTCACCTGTTTTTATTTTTCAGGTCTTTGTGTGCATATCTTGCGGCCGCCAACTGCTTTACAAAGGACCATTTGGATGTACCAGAAAACAGGGCATTAATGGAGGGTGCTAAATACTACTACATATCAGTTAGTATCTTCTTGCCAGTTGTTTTAGCATTTTAATGTGCGAGACATATCTGAGATGTTGGCATTTCTATGTCTTGATTACTGTGTTATTACTGATAATTTTCTGCTTTATCACAAGAGCTTATTAAACACACACGGTATACCTAACATAGGCTGTGTCCCTGTTTATAACAATATCAGCACATATGGCTGTGCCACCTGTTAAATATTAACACAGAACTTTAAATTTGGAAACAATACAATTCTTTCCAACTGTTGACAATTTATATCTTGTCACTCACTTGGCAATTAATCTACTGTCAATTTAATTTACTGGGAGCCTCAACAATTAATATTACCATAGGATGCAACTACCACCCAGGTGTTACATCACTTGGGCTAATCGGCTCATTCCTGCCTTGCACCAGCTGTCATATAGTCTCAGCCAAACATTTCACCCTAGCCCCACATTAAGGTGCCTGTGTACTGTGTTATCAGCTCCAAAGCCAGTATTTAACAATTTCTCAGGGGTACAAGCCAAATATTAATCCTGGCCGAGTGATAAAACAAGCAATCACTAGTGGGGGGGGGGGGGTGATTTTTGCTTCAAAGAGAGGCAGAAAGAACCAAGCCTGATATATAGTAACAGAAAACGTTTAATACACATACAACGACCTTAACAGCTTGTATAAAACCACTACACAGCGGTCCGTTGTGTCCTTTCTGATTCTGCCCCCTCTCTCTCTAGGAGGAGCCGACTGGTCCCTGCTCCTAAACACACTACAGTAGGAGCTCATATCTGAGGTGTGGCCATTTCTGTGTGGTAGGATATCATGTCTGAGATGTGGGCATTTCTATGTGGAAGGATATCATGTCTTAGATGTGGCCATTTCTGTGTGGTAGGAACTCAAGTTTGAGATGTTGGCATTTTTGTGTTGTAGGATATCATGTCTGACATGTGGCCATTTCTGGGTGGTAGGAACTCATGTTTGAGATGTTGGTATTTTTTAAGTTATTAGCATAATTATAAAAACAGTACCTTTTTTGCTATAAGTACTGCAGATTTGATATTAACAGCATGTACACAAAAGGATTCAATCTGTTAAAATCTGATATTTGAAAATAAAAGCTCCAAAGTTAGGCTAGCTATTAAAATTTTTTTGGAGGTTGTTATTGTATTCACATGCTTTGTCAAGCAGCCCACTTTGGTCCGAGGTCATTCAGTGCAGCTCTCTCTGCGTACCTGATACTTAATAGGTCACTGGGGAGCAGGGGTCAGTTGGTCAGGGGTCACAGGTGTACAGTTATTTCCATATGAACCCAAATGTAATGCATAAATTGTTATTGTTTGAAATTCATTTCCTCAGTTGTGAAGCTGTTTCCACTCCATTGTTCAAAACTGTTCTAAATTAAGGAGTAATCCATAATGCCATGTTATGGAAATGTAAATTTTTGTAGATAAATTAATTTCCTTTTGAATAATTTTAACAAATTAAAATATAATTTAACCCATCAGGAAGCATAATTTGACAATATATGAGCCAAATTATGGATAAATAAAGTTGCAATTTTCAATTGTAAATTCTGAATCAAGCTATATTTTCAGATATTTATTGTTTTGCAAATTTATTTAATATATATATTTTTGCGCTAAAAAATGAATACTTGTGTATACATAATGTGCTTTTATCTGACCAAATTAGGGATAAATGGTGATGCAATTTAGTAATGTGAATCAGTTCATATATTCATACATATGTTATATTGCAAATGTATAAAATTTATAAACTTTAAAAAGAATTGATGTCAAGAAAAGGAGAATCTAATGTAAAACATTTGTTCATTATTTTCCTCCCTCAGCAGAATATGAAATTAATTGATTTGCTTTGTTTGTCCATCTCTCTGTTGGTTTTTAAATGTTAAATAATTATGAATAAACTTTTCCTTCTGTTAACACCGTTGCCTTAAATTTCATATATGCAGACGTGTTGTAACTCTCACCGTTAACCTGCCCCCCCCCCCCCCTTTCAATTGAACCTTTGCACCCGTGGACTTGTCCATTAGTGTTATAGCAATTGTATAAGAATTTATTAAATGAGAAAAAAATTAGTGTAATAAAAAATTAGGATCTAATTAAAACATATATTCTTGCCTCAGCAGAATAGGAGACATAAAGTGATCAGATCTGTCTGTCCGTCTCTGTTAATCATAAATTATAATAATTATTAATCAACCTTTTTCAGCACTATTGAATGCTTCCCTCTCTCTCTTTCTCTCTCACTCACCTCCTCCCTCCCTCCATCCAGACATTTTTTATGACATTAACACATTTTTGTTGGTCAAATGTACCCTTTCGTATAACTCATGGGCACTTGTTGCATTTTATGAATGGTTTCAGGCCACAATTTTCATGTATTACACAGTAAAGTATATACTTATCAGATTTAGTTAATGGATTTAAAAAAATAAGTTTAATTAGCCAGGTTAAAGGCGCAAGCTTCCCTGGCATTCAATGATGTGTCTTAAAATAAATTTCATGGCTCTACTTGGATGAGTTGTCATGAAAAAAACAAATTGTCATCTATTATAATTGGGTAGATCAGGCTGTTTAACCAGGTAAGTAAACAAAGCCAAGCAACATACACAGTTGCAACTTGTTCAGTTTCCCAAATCTGTTATGCCTGAATGCATATCAGCATACGGCAGCGTTCCCTGCTGCAGCCTATAGCTAGCTTTCAAGGAAAGAACCTTTTATTGTATCCGCCAAAACGAAGTTTTGCAGATACTATGTTTTTGACCGGGTTCCGCCACTGCAGCCGTGTTTTCCAGAGAACTCCTTTGAGACTACTGGACTGATTTTTCCAAAATTAATATATGTGAACTGGTGCCTAACCAATTGGTGTTGACCTCTGACCTTTCCTCTCTGTCCAGCGTCAATTTGCGCGTCTGTTTCTACACATAAACCCACATATCTCTGGAACCGTTTGACCAATCAGGAAAAATTTTTTGTACAAATGTAGACCTTGGTTAGCTTTATAACATACACAAAAAATGGTGGCGCCTCTGCAACCATGTTTGCACAGTGTCCATCTGTTCGTCTGCCTTGGGTTAAAATCACTCATATCTCTGCTGTGGTTTGACTAATTCACCTGAAATTCGGCCTGCGTATACATCCTGGAGAGCTTTCTTGATTTTATGACAGGTGGCGCCACCTACATTCATTCATGCTGCAGACATCCATGCTTATATCTCCGGACTGGTTTGACGTATCTTCCTGAATTTGCGTGTGTATAGGTCTCATATAGCTCTTTATCATACAAAACACTGGTGGTTGCCACCCGCAACCATTTTTGCACAGCGTCAGTCTGTTTGTCTGCCGTGGGATAAAATCACTCATATCTCAGCATTGGTTTGACATCTGCCTAAAATTTTGCAGGTTTATACATCCTGGACAGCTTTCTTGATTTTATGACAGGTGGCACCACCTACATTCTAGTTTACGATACAGACATCCAAGCTCATATCTCGGGAACTGTTTGACTGATTTGGCCAAAATTTTGCAAGTGTATAGATCTCACATAGCTCTTTATCATGTATACACAAAACTGGAGGGGCTGCCTGCAACCATTTTTGCACAGCATCCCTCTGTTTGTCTGCTGTGGGCTAAAATCACTCTGTAGTGGTTTGACTTATCTGCCTTAAATTTTTGCATCTTGGACAGCTTTCTCGATTTTTAGCTCAGCTGACTATAAGTCATCTGAGCTATAGTCGTGGTCCATTGTTTGTCGTCCATCCGTCCGTCCGTAGATGTGGCACGTTTTGAAACCGTAAGACCTAGGAATCCAAATTTCGGCATAATGTTAGATGTCCCCAAGATCTCCTACCAAACCGAAAACTGGGTCTTTGCGACTTTGTTCCTTTGAGAAATTAAGGAAAAACCTCAATTTTTTATTAAAAACCTATTTTCACACTTCAGGACTGCCTAATATCAAAACCACTCATCTGTTTTTCCTCATATTTACCATAAATATTCCTCTATATATTTCCTATGTACATGCCAGAAATTAGGTCTGTATTATATAATTTAAAAAAGTTATGGGCCAGAACATAATGCATTTTGTAAGAAATCAGGAAAGATATTTGAACACTTAACACAAAACATGTTAAAGCTATGGACTTTTTTTCCAGTAATATAACTTTAATTAATCAAAATTAAATTGTATACCCAAAATTAGATCAAAATCTTTTAAATTTTTAAAAATATTAACAAAAATAAAAAATTGGTACCTTAAATTATGCCCATTTTTGACCATGGCACATTTTTTTCCTGTAAGTACTGTTGATCTAATTTTCACAGCATGTACAAATAAGGATTTAATCTGTTAAAATCTGAAATTTGAAAATAAAAGCTGCAAAATTAGGCTAGTAGTATTGAATTTTTTTGGAGGCTCTTGTTGTATTCCCTTACATTGTCAAGCAGTCCACTGTGGTCACTGTTGGTCATTCAGTGCAGCTCTGTATGCTCCCAAGGTTGTTGGCATAATGTTAGATGTCCCCAAGATCTCCTACCAAGCCGAAAACTTGGTCTTTGCGACTTTGTTCCTTTGAGAAATTAAGGAAAACCTCAATTTTTTATTAAAAACCTATTTTCACATTTCAGGACAGCCTAACTACGAAACCACTCGCCTGTTTTTCCTCATATTTACCATAAATATTCCTCTATATAGTTCCTATGTACATGCCAGAAATTAGGTCTGTATTATATGATTTAAAAAAAGTTATGGGCTCAAACATAATGCATTCTGTAAAAAATCAGGAAAGATATTTGATCACTTAACACAAAACATTTTAAAGCTATGGACTTTTTTCCAGTAATATATCTTTATTAATCAAAATTAAATTGTATACCCAAAATTAGATCAAAATCTGTTAAATTTTTAAAAATATTAGCAAAAATAAAAAATTGATACCTTAAATTTTGCCTAAATTTGACCATGGCATGTTTTTTTCTTATAAGTACATTTGATTTAATTTTTACATCCAGTTTACATATGGATTTAATCTGATGAATTTTGAATTTGAAAGTATAAGCTTAAAAAATAGTCTAGCTATATAGTTTTTTAGAAGACTTAATGTATTTGTATTTTCTAGCATCATGACCCTACTTTTGTTTACCTGGTAATCCAAAAATTTGCATAATGTTAGATGTAATTGTAAATATTCATATTCTTCCATACATTTCCTTTGTACATACCAAAATTTAGGTCAGTATTGCATAATTTGTTGAAGTTATAGGCCCAAACATAATGCTCTTTGTAAAAAATCAGGATATATATTTACTCACTTAACATAAGAATGGCTGAGACTTTTTATCAGGAATATAACATCATTTAATCAAGATTCAATTGTATACGGAAAATTAGATCTGAAATTTGCAATTTTTTTTAAGTTATTAGCATAAATATAAAATCAGTACCTTAAATTTTGCCCAACTTTGGCCACAGCACAATTTTTTCCTGTAAGTACTGTGGATGTTATTTTCACAGCATGTACACATAAGGATTAAATCTGTTAAAATCTTAAATATGAAAAATAAAAGCTGCAAAATTAGGCTAGTTATTGAATTTGTTTGGAGGCTCTTGTTGTATTCCCTTACATTGTCAAGCAGTCCACTGAGGTCACTGTAGGTCATTCAATGCAACTCTCTATGCTCCCCAGGCTGTTATGTAATCCCATCACTCCAGCAAGGCTCTCTCTTGTTGAGCTTGATCAGGCTGCCAGCATAAATACCACAGGGAGCCTTTCTCTCTCCCCCCCCCCCCCCCCCCTCCCCACCCCATTCTGTTGACAGACCTGTACTCTAAACAAGATTAATCTTATAATTTCAGCGATGAACAGTAACAACAGAGACCCCTCACTGAACCCACCGCTTCGATACAAAGGACTAATATACAAGACAAAGCTGATAATTTTAATGTTAAAAAATTCTTTATGTTGAGACTTGGACAATTTTGATTTTTTTTTTAAAAAATGTTCATGAATTTAATCCTAATATTCATATATGGTAAAATATTAGGACCTAATGAAAGTGCTAACTGACAAGATTTAAGAAGATATAAATACTTTGTAGCATTTTGTTCATATCTCTTAAAGTTGATGGGGCCTAGTTATCTAGTTTTTAAAATTAGAAATATTGGTCAAACTTTGTGGGATTAATTTTTAACTCATATGGCCATATATTTAACTTTTGAAAAATTAATTACCTTCACACATTATTTGTTTTTGAAATGGAACTTTTATATGACACTTACCGTAAGCCCATTTTTTCCCTTGGTGCATCACTAAATGGTTTCAGGCCAAAGGTTTCATTTATTACACAGTCCATATGCTTTAGCTCATGTCCATTATTCTATAATTTACAGAGTTTCATTTAAGCTGGGCCATTTTCTCTTAGCTTTTCAAATGGTAATATACATGGAAAAACCATAAGAAACAAAAATATTTTGCAGTTACTAATATTTTCCAAAATTCAGCTGAGTGACGTGACCCATAGGTCCCTTGTTTTGGCAGTTGGCGCCACCTACATTTATGTTAACGCAGCAGACATTCAGGCTTATATCTCAGGACTGGTTGGACATATCCCCCTGAAATTTTGCATGTGTATAGGTCCCACATAGCTCTTAATCATACACAAAATTGGTGGGGCTACCTGCCACAATTTTTGCACAAGTCCTTCTGTTTGTCTGCTGTGGGATAAAATCACACATATACATGTAGTGGTTTGACTTTTCTGCCTAAAATTTTGCATATGTATACAACTTTGACAGCTTTCTGGATTTTGTGGTAGGTGGCACAACCTACATACACGTTTTGGCTGCAGACATCCATGCTAATATGCTACACACCTTACTCTTATTTCCCCTTGCCACTCAATCCATGCCTCACTTCACCCGTTCCACTCTGATTTTGGCGGATACACAGTCGCTTGTCGACTACCCCAATTCTAGTTCATTCTATGTTCCCATACACATCTCCCGGCAATGGTATGTGTTGTGAATGTGGTGCGGCCATTAAGTAAGGTTTTGGTATTTTTTACTCCAGACAAGGGTCCTTGAAGGTATTTTATGAACATGGGTTGTGGCAATTAGATGATGTGTGGCAGCAAAACGTGGATCTACGGTAGTATAGAAATCTGATTTGTGACACCATTTATGTTTCCTAATCGCTTTGAACCAAACTTTTTATCTGCTTTCTCCAAAATAAGTCTGAAAATATAAATTGATGGCTAACCATTTCTTTGTGCATTTGAAATTGAATGTGTATGAGTTTAATAATTATGAGAATTTCACTGCTGGTCATCTGTTTTTAGGGGTTTCCACTGACAGTCTGCCCGGATGCCATGCTACAGGTTGCTCAACACGCCTGCACAAACAAGAAGATGTTCTGTATGAACCTGTCAGCTCCTTTTCTCTGCCAGTTCTTCAAAGAACCAATGACTAAGATGCTGCCCTATGTGGACATTCTGTTTGGTAATGAAAGTGTGAGTGACATGTTATGCATATATTATTGTATCGCCAGACAAAGTCTGGAGATAATATGGTTTAGGCACAGTTGCGCCGTTGCCGCCTACACCGCCGCAGAGATTTCATTTGGACATGATAACTCAAAAAATATTTCACAGATCTTTACCAAACTTGACATGTGCATTGATATGGGTGAGAGGAGGAAGCCTATTTAAAATGGGGTCATGACCTTAACTAGGAGAGTGACCTTGACCTTGAATAGATCCATTTTTAGGAAAATCACACAAATTCTTAAATATCTCAGATCCCAGTCTGGACCAATCAGTGACTGGTCCAGCCCTTGTCCAGACCAGATCCTGATCGGGGTTTAGGCCAGACCAAATCCTGATCCCAATCGCCAATCGCCAATTCCATGGCAGACTAGAGCCGGCTTTTGGCTAAACATTATATTTCATAAGGTTAAGACATGAAATTAATAAACCAAGTTGTGTAAAAAATATAATTTTATATATATTAATATATGTAATAAAAACATGAATATATTCATATATTTAGTTGAAAATGTTGATAAGAGAAGTTATAAATTGTTGGTTTTCATGAAATCAGGACTTTTCATTTGAATGTAAGCTGTTTATGAGTTGATACAAGTTAAGAATATCCATATTTGAAAACTGCAGACTGAAAACTTCATATGATACTTAATTTCTTATATATGTCATCCATCTAACATCCATCTAACAACAGTCCAGCCTAAACCCCAATCGGGGTTTGGTCTGGACCAATCGCCAATTGGTCCAGATCGGGATCTGGGCCTTGACATATATATTTGTGTATGTATATACACATGTATATATTTGTGTATATAAATGTGTATATATGTATGTGTGTACACATGTGTGTATATATGTGTGTATATGTGTATACACATATTTATATATATTTTATATGTTTCCATATTTATCTCTATATCCTTATTTATAAATATATTTATAAATATATATATATATATATATATATATATATATATATATATATATATATATATATATATATATATATATATATATATATATATATATATATAGATCAACACATTACCTCACCACATATCTTTCCTACTATTCTGACAACAGAAAAGTGACTATTGGGTTTTAATGTAAAATACTTTACAATATTTTTTTGTGTTGCATCTTTGCATTTTCCATCTGTCTTAATGGTTCCTCAATATATTGGGTTGAAATTGTGCATGTCCATAGATCCTTGACACCTCCATCTCATATACAAGACTGCTGGCGCCCTCTGCAGTTGTTCTGGGTGGTGTCCATCTGTATATTTGCTTTTGTTAAAAATTGGTCCTATCTCAGGAGTGGTTCAAGGTATTGGTCTGAAATTTTGCATATCCATCCATCTTGGAAAGGCTTCTCATAAACCAGACTGGTGGTGCCACCTACCTTCCCGTTTTTAGAGAACCTGTGAGCCTATGCGATGGTGTGGCATTGTCTGTCGTCTGTACTTCAACCCATACTGTCTAGAAATCAGCAGGAACTATCATCACCAAATTTTATGCAAAAAATAGTCGTCTAAAAAATTATCTGAAACAATCTCTCTCATGTTTGTTTGAATGGTTCCAGTTTGGTGAAGTTTGGCCGAGTTACAGGAAGCTGAACATAGTCATTTGGCCAAAAATAATAATACTGTTACAGTATCAAAAACGGCTGGTGCTATCTTCACCAAATTTTATGCAAATAATGGTCACATGATTCTTATAAGAATTTGAGGTATTGGTGGTGCCACCTACATCAACCTTTTCTGTTCATGGGTCATTAGTACATTAACCTATCATTTCTCAGGAGTAGCAGGAGCTAGCATCCCCAAAATATATCTTTTTCCTGTGGCATCCATCAATACATTTGCTTTGGGAGAAAATTGCTCATATCATAGGAGTGGTTCATGGTTTAAGTCTGAAATTTGGTATGTCAAATATCTTATAAATTAGACAGGTGGTGTCATGTGTTTTTGTTTAACAAATTAATGCCCTATTCTCACAGTTTTAGTTGACTCAGGAATGGTGTGATATACCACTGAATCCATCCCTCACTTCACCCATACCACTCTTTACTCTGGCGGATAAAGGTTGTCACTTGAAGACCAGCTGATATCTATTTAAAAATGTGATACAAAAACTTCACTATTTGAATAACTAATGCACTGATGGCCATGATTCTTTGCATGCATATTGATCATGGAGTTTTTCATCAGTTCCTGTAGACTTTTTTACGCAATTTTTTTTTTATATAATGAGACCTTCAAATGAAGCAGTCTTCTGTCAAAAAGCCCACCGTTACCCATTTTAAGGACTATTCCAAAAAATTCATGATTTTTTGCACTCTGGCAGTCATTTTGCTCATTGTTCAATGTTCCTTGAATTCAGTTGAACGTCATGGCCCATGGGCTAATAGTTAATTTAAAAAATGAGTTCTTGCCGAAGTTTTGGAAAATTTGGGTATCAGTGATGCAACACTTTCCTTGGTAAACATAAAGCGGGGGCTTACTTGTGCCTCTAGGCCCTTGTTTATTTCTTAATCACCAACCATCATGCACAGTAATTCACAGTGAACATTAGACCCCTGGGTCTCTTGTTTATTGTTACACAATATGCACATTTGTGTACAGAGTGAATGTAAGACCCCTACGGCTCTTGTTGAGAATGACAGCTGTCAGTCTGATACATAAATTGTAATCCCTTAGAACTAGGAGTTTAAAACATTAATATACAGACATTTATTGGCTAACGCTTCTTGCAAATCCCAAATTAGTTCATTTATGAACTACATTTATGTGCATTGGCCTTAAGTAATCTGTCATTCAGCTGAGCGTCATGGCCCATGAGCCAATCGTTAAAAATTTATGTGGATCACTTACCAGCTTCTGTGGGTCTTACATGGATCATATGTCATGTTGAATTTTCGGGAACATTACACACTGCCCAGCTTTTTTAAGTTGTCATTGATTACTGGAATTTTTTCTCTTTCAGGAAGCAGAAGTATTTTCTAAAGAATATAACTTTGAGGTAGGTCAGTTACAGGCAAAATTTAAACTCTGCTAACTTTTCTAATTGTATCCGCAGACAATGTTGGTAGTAATATAGTATTAGCATGGTCCCTCTGCCACTGGAGATCAATCTTGTGAGTGAGATAAAAAAAATATATCATGGATCTTTATTAAATGTGACTTGTGCATAGATATTGGTGAGAGGATGAAGCCTATTTAAAATGGGGTAATGACCTTTATTAGGAGTGAATTTGACCTTGTGTAGGTCCAATTTATGGTGAAAAACAAACAAAAACATTGTTTCTCCAGTGGATTAGTTGTTGAAGTTTACAAGTTGGCAAAAGAGTTTGAAAACCTGACTTTAAATTGGACCTTCAAAGTCAAATCTGCCAATATATAAGACTTTTGTGAACCCCATAACTTTGGAAGTACCATATCTTTATTCTTCAATTGTGACGCACAGATTGTTTCCACCAAAATGTCAGACATGTTTGAAGACGGGTGACCTTGACCATGCTTTCAAGGTCAAATCTGCTGAAACATAGGATTTTTGTTAACCCCATAACTTTTAAAAAGTATCTTTTCTTCACATTTTATACACAAATCCACCAAGATGTCAGAGATATAAGAAGACTGGTGACCCTGAGGCTGGTCTTCAATGTAAAATCTGCAAATATATAGGAGTTTTGTTTATCCCATAACTTTTGAAGTACTGCTTGTTTCCTTTCCACCAATATCTTGTAAGTACCCCCTAGAATAATTAAAATTTTGATACCAAGGCTCCAGTATCTGAATAACTAATGCATTGATCACCATGATTCATTACATACATATTGATCATGAAGTGTTTCATCAATTCCTGCAGACTGCTGGTGCCATCTGTATTTTTTTCTCTATTTTTGAAACCTTCAAATGACTTTTGATGTATTTCACATTTTGTCCTCAAATTTGGTACAAGTTCTTGGACAAATCAAGTCCAGTGATCTTAACCAGAATCTTCAAGGTTAAATAAGCCGAATTATAGTTATTGTCTTGTAAACACAATAGTTTGTAAGTATTGTTGATTTTTTCCTTGCATTCTACACACATTTTTTCAACAGAGTTCTCAGAATATTTTGGGTACTCAGAGTTGTTTGAAAAGTTGTTTGCTAAATCTAGAAGCATTGTTTCTCGTCATACAGAATCACACCTTTATGAGGTAAAATGTTTATCTTTCAGACTAATGATGTGAAAGAGATTGCACTGAAGGCTGCAGCATTGCCTAAGGAGAATTCTTCAAGATCTCGCATAGTTGTCTTCACTCAAGGGGACCAGCCAACTATAGTTGCTCAAGGTAACAGAGCATTAATGTTTGTTTCACAAAGGCTCAGATGTAATATAATTGTTGTTTAGGGGGCTGCATCCATCATCCCTTTATCCATCTGTATATCCTATAAATTGAAACATACTTTTACCAATCTGGATTTAGTTACCTATGAGAAATTAACATGAACATAATACCCTGTTATCCTATCTGTATTTTTATTTGATTCTGGTTAAATATGAATGGTATTGAGTGAATAAAACATAGCCTGTGCTGTTAGTATAGCATTAATGACAAAAACATAAATATTCACTCTTAAAAACAAGAGAGAATATGATGTTTTCACTATATGTATGTAGGGTTTCAACCTTGATGTAAATTGCCAACTCATCTGTAGTCACAGCATTTATTAATTTTGTATATATATCTTGGCTCTTATCACTTACAGCATTAATTATTAATATTGTCTTTTTAGCCCATAGGTCGATGGGCTATTGTCGTCACCCAAGCCTTCTGTCTGTCCGTCCGGCCATCTGATGTCAATTAACTTTTACTTGTGAGCGGGATATCTCTAAAAGAATTCACCGTACAACTTTAATTTCTTCGGTGCAGATATATTTTGACAAATCTTGGTCAAGTTTGAAGATGGGTGGCCTGGACCTACTTTTCAATGGCACAGAGCTTATAATAGGAAAAAACTTAGTAGTTTATTTCCCAGGAACCACAGGGTGAATTGTTATTAAATATGGTATGGTCATTGCTGGAGATTTAGCATAGCGGTTTTTAGCTCAGCTGACTATAAGTCATCTGAACTTTAGTTGTGGTCCATTGTCCCTCATCCGTCTGTCTGTAGATGTGGCACGTTTTGAAACCGTAGGACCTAGGAATCAAAATTCAGCATAATGTTAGATGTCCCCAAGATCTCCTACCAAGCCAAAAACTGGGTCTTTGCGACTTTCTTCCTTTGAGAAATTAAGGAAAACCCTCATTTTTTATTAAAAACCTATTTTCACACTTCAGGACTGCCTAATATCAAAACCATTCATCTGTTTTCCTCATATTTACCATAAATATTCCTCTATATAGTTCCTATGTACATGCCAGAAATTAAGTCTGTTAAGTATAATTTATGGGCCTGAACATAATGGACTTTGTAAAAAATCAGGAAAAATATTTACTCACTTAACATGAAAAATTTTGAAACTAGAGTCTATTATCCCAAATATATAACTATGTTTAATTAAGATTCAGTTGTTTGCCCAAAATCTAGATCTGAATTTGTATTTGAAGTTATTAGCATAAAAATAAAATCAGTACCTTAAATTTTGCCCAACTTTGACCATGGCACATTTTATCCTGTCAGTACCATTGATTTCATTTTCACAGCATGTAAACATAAGTATTTAATTTGTTTAAATCTGAAATTTGAAAATTAAAAGCTTGAAAATTAGGCTAGTTATTGATATTTTTTTTTTGAGGCTCTATTGTAGTCATTTGCTTTGGTTACAGATGCAGGGTCCCACTCCAGGTCACTGGAAGTCAGCTATGCCAGGGTCTCTGATTTGTTACAGTCACTGGGGGAGATCCCCTACTGTGACAGGTGTACAGTTATTCTCATATCACCACCCCAACCCCCCAACCCCCCTCCGCAAACCCATCCCACCAAGTGTTATACAGGAATTGTTACTGTTTTCACTATCTCCTTAATTGTAATGCTGTTTCTACTCAATATACAAAAACATTCCTTGAAAAAGTAATTCAAGGTGTAATCCAGAAGATGCCTTGTTGTGTTAATGTAGCATTTTTTAAGAAATCAATTTTCTTTTAAATAATTTTAACAAATATAATTAAACCCATCAGTATGCTTAAATTTACAGAATATGAAGCACATTGGGGATAAATAAAGATCCAATATAAAATTGTGAAATCTAAATCAAGTATTATTTTTAAATATTTATTGTTTTGCAGATTTAAAAGATATCTTTTTGTGGTAAAAAATAAATAAACATTTGTATGCATGATGTTGTGTTATCTGACAAGATTGAGATTTATGATGATGCAATTGAGAATTATGAATCAACTTTTATATTCAGATATATATGTTATATTGGAAATGTATAGAAATATAAACTTATAATAAAAAAAAATTGATGTGATAAAAAAAATGAGGATCTAATACAAACATTTGTTCATTATTTTCCTGCCTCAGCAGAATTGGAGATCAGGCTTTGTTTGCCTTGTATGTATGCTGTTAATTAGTTATATGTCAACTGTATACATTTCATAAAATAAAAAAAAATACGTATATATTTAATAATATATATTATACAAAAGAATAGATTCAGTTGAACAAATGGGTAAACTACTGAAATGTCAACAGTTAATCAAAAAGCCAACTAATGATCATGGTAATAGTACAGACCATTTGTTCACAAACGGCTCACATGCTTCAGTTTCAACATTAGGAAACACATGGTCAGGTCACAAAATATTATTTGCAACAATTTCTTGCTCATCAATATAAACCAGTCATATAAACCAACCATGGCCTATATTACCTCTTCCTCTTACACTTGATCTCCATTTGATATTATTTTAGATTTTTACCTTCAAGGTCAACTTCAGCTGAGCACAGTGCCCATGGGTCCCTTGTTTTTATTGATTTACCTTTGCAAGTCTGGCACCAACAAACTCTGGCAGCTAAGTGCTGTTAGAGTTTGGGGGCTCCACTTCCAGTATCTAATTTTTATTAATTTTATTATGAGCTCTTACATTTTTTGGCCTTGTGAGCAGGATATCTCCAAGAGAATTCAACACAGGAACTTAATTTCTTAGTGCTGATGCATATCAACAAAATCTCTGTCAAGTTCAAGGATGAGTGACCTTGACTTAATTTTCAAGATCACAGAGCTTATAATAAAAACGTAGCATCTTATTTCTCAAGAACCACTGGGTGGATTGTTTTGAAACGTGGTATTGTCATTTGCCTTGATGATCTCTAAGTGCTGCATGAGTTTGTTGGTGCCAGACTTGCAAAGGTATATCATATCTCTCTGGTTCATATTTATAACTTGAACAAGAGACATGTACAGATATATATCCATGTGAGAACAACTATTTCATGAATACTTGTTACTGTTATCACCCATAAATGCTGTTCTTTTGCCTGAGGGCTTTTTTCAGCTTATGTTGATATTCCAGTTAAGCAGGATAACAGTGCCCTTCATTGATCCTTCAGTGCTTCTGCATGCACAATAAAGACTCGTAAATATATTAACAAATTACCCTAGGAACATTCTTTAGGGAGTCTCTCCTTGTTTCTCTATGGAATCTATGGATTACTAATCTCTAACTCTGGATTTCTAATTTCTAGTTTCTCTCAGGAATCTTAACTTTGAATTCATAATTTGTGGTTTCTCTTGTATACCTGTTCTTGTATTCCTGACTCTTGGTCTAACTTAGTATTATGTCCTGGGGTCCCTGGCCTACTGTTTATCAGTTTGTGATTGCTAGTTTCTCCTTGCAGATGGTGAAGTGAAGGAGTACCCGGTTATACCGGTGAAGGCAGATGACATTGTGGACACAAATGGTGCTGGTGACGCCTTTGTTGGAGGTAAATTTGCAGGAAATAATAACTTATGTATTAATGGTAATAAAACTGATTATGAGATAATACTTCCTATTAACTAGAAAGGACTGGGAGAGTGCCTACCTCAGCCAACATCAGATCTGCATCTGATAGCAAACCAAAGGAGAGACAAAGATGATCCCTCACCATGACTGAAAGTTACCCAGGCTGATGGCCAACCAGAGGAGAGACAAAGACTATCCCTCACCATGACTGAAAGTTACCCAGGCTGATGGCCAACCAGAGGAGAGACAAAGACGATCCCTCACCATGACTAAAAGTTACCCAGGCTGATGGCCAACCAGAGACGAGACAAAGACTATCCCTCACCATGACTGAAAGTTACCCAGGCTGATGGCCAACCAGAGGAGAGACAAAAACGATCCCTCACCATGACTAAAAGTTACCCAGGCTGATGGCCAACCAGAGGAGAGACAAAGACTATCCCTCACCATGACTGAAAGTTACCCAGGCTGATGGCCAACCAGAGGAGAGACAAAGACGATCCCTCACCATGAATAAAAGTTACCCAGGCTGATGGCCAACCAGAGACGAGACAAAGACTATCCCTCACCATGACTGAAAGTTACCCAGGCTGATGGCCAACCAGAGGAGAGACAAAGACGATCCCTCACCATGACTGAAAGTTACCCAGGCTGATGGCCAACCAGAGGAGAGACAAAGACGATCCCTCACCATGACTAAAAGTTACCCAGGCTGATGGCAAACCAGAGGAGAGACAAAGACTATCCCTCACCATGAATAAAAGTTACCCAGGCTGATGGCCAACCAGAGGAGAGACAAAGACGATCGCTCACCATGACTAAAAGTTACCCAGGCTGATGGCCAACCAGAGGAGAGACAAAGACTGTCCCTCACCATGAATGAAATTTACCCAGGCTGATGGCCAACCAGAGGAGAGACAAAGACAATCCCTCACCATGACTAAAAGTTACCCAGGCTGATGGCCAACCAGAGATGAGACAAAGACTATCCCTCACCATGACTGAAAGTTACCCAGGCTGATGGCCAACCAGAGGAGAGACAAAGACGATCCCTCACCATGACTAAAAGTTACCCAGGCTGATGGCCAACCAGAGACGAGACAAAGACTATGTTACCCAGGCTGATGGCCAACCAGAGGAGAGACAAAAACGATCCCTCACCATGACTAAAAGTTACCCAGGCTGATGGCCAACCAGAGAGGAGACAAAGACTATCCCTCACCATGACTGAAAGTTACCCAGGCTGATGGCCAACCAGAGGAGAGACAAAGACGATCCCTCACCATGACTGAAAGTTACCCAGGCTGATGGCCAACCAGAGACGAGACAAGGACGATCCCTCACCATGAATGAAAGTTACCCAGGCTGATGGCCAACCAGAGGAGAGACAAAGACGATCCCTCACCATGACTGAAAGTTACCCAGGCTGATGGCCAACCAGAGGAGAGACAAAGAGTATCCCTCACCATGACTGAAAGTTACTCTGGCTGAAATTTTTTCCTTTCATTAACCTTCAACTTAGGGTGATGGGCTACGTCATCACAAGTGCTTTCCATGTGTGTTCATTAATTTTTAGCTCAGCTGACTTTAAGTCATCTGAGCTATAGTCGTGGTCCATTGTCCGTCGTCCGTCTGTCTGTCCGTCCGTCCGTCCGTCCGTCCGTCCGTAGATGTGGCACGTTTTGAAACCGTAAGACCTAGGAATCCATAATTCGGCATAATGTTAGATGTCCCCAAGATCTCCTACCAAGCCGAAAACTGGGTCTTTGCGACTTTGTTCCTTTGAGAAATTAAAGAAAAACCTCAATTTTTTATTAAAAACCTATTTTTACACTTCAGGACTGCCTAATATAAAAACCACTCATCTGTTTTTCCTTATATTTACCATAGTTATTCCTCTATATAGTTCCTATGTACATGCCAGAAATTATGTCTGTATTATAAAAATTTAAAAAGTTATGGGCCCAAACATAATGCATTGTGTAAAAAATCAGGAAAGTTATTTGATCACTTAACACAAAATATGTTAAAGCTATAAACTTTTTTTACAGTAATATAACTTTCATTAATCAAAATTAAATTGTATACCCAAAATTAGATCAAAATCTTTTAAATTTTTTAAAATATTAACAAAAATAAAAAATTGGTACCTTAAATTTTGCCCAACTTTGACAATGGCACGTTTTTTTCCTGTAAGTACTGTGGAATTAATTTTCACAGCATGTTTTTTTTAGCATTTTGTCTGTGAACACCGAAAATTTGAAACCAGTTGATCAAAAACTGTAGATTTTATTCAAGCTTCCAAGCACCATGTAACATATTGTTTACATCAAACTAGTGTCATGCAGTTTGCAAGTGCTCAGCTCCCCAACTTCAGCTCTCAGTTCCTAAAATTTGGCATACAATTAGATGTCTCAAAAATCCCCTACCATGCCAAGAATTTGATCACTAGGACTTAATACCTTTGAGATATTAATGAAAAACTTCATTTTTCCATTAAAAACCCATTGTTACACTTCAAGACAGCCTAATATCAAAACCACTGATCTGACTTTAATCATATATAATATACATATTTTGCTATATATTCTCTATGCACATGCCAGAAATGATGTCAGTATTGCGTAATTGTTTTAAGTTATGGGCCCAAACATAATGCACTTTGTAAAAAATCAAGAAATATATTTACTCCCTTAACAAGAGGATTGCTGAAGCTAGAGATTTTTTGTCAGGGATGTAACATTATTTAATCAGGATTCAATTGAATACCCAAAATTAGTTCTGAATTTTTCAAATTGTATAAGTTATTAGTATAAATATAAAATTAGTACCTTAAATTTTGCCAAACTTTGACCATGGCATGTTTGTTTCCTGTGAGTACTGTTGATATAATTTTCATATCATGCACACATAAAGATTTCAGCTTTTTAGTTTGAAAAGCTGAAAGAAATTGGCCAAAAATTGTAGCTTTTATTAATGTTTTTATGAGACCATGTCAGACCTTGGCTCTCTGTAGCACCTCTTGAGTCACCTGTATGTTGACCTGGTTGAACTTTCAGCAAATTATGCATGCTTGAGGCGAGACATAAACTGGGGGTCCAGGCAGCTTATTATATAATGGCCAGCCACAGTTGATCTAGGTGTCCAACCCAACTCATCTAGTAGTTTTAACCAACAACATAACAATAAACAATAAATTAATAAATTTTTATTAGTTTTTAATAACAAATTAAAGAAAAATAGAAAAGGAATTTGTTAGTTGATAATAACAGGAAATTAACTTGCAGCTACCGATGATATAAGAATCTTGTATCGATGGATAGAATGTCATGTATTCCAAATAACACCATGCAGTCACCTATGGTATTTTTCAGTTCAATTTTAATGATAAAAAAGTAAATCATATTATTCATTACTAATCATTAGGGATCATATGAAGGAAATTAATGATAGACAAAGATGCAGTTGATAATATTAATCTAGATTCCTACTGTGTCTAGTGTGTACATTGATGTGAAATTAGTCCAAAGTAAATATATTACATTTTTTTAAAAATATAAATAAAAGCCATAAACCAGGTACTTATGATCATTATTTAAATGTGTGAATTTTGTATATTCTGGATTCTCAACATCATTGTTTGGTGAAAACTGAATAAATACCAGACATGGTGCGAATACTTTGCAATTGTATTTAAACACGAATATGAATATGTACTCCATTATAAAATTTCTTTCATAAGAATGGGAATGCAGGTAAAAATGAAAGTATATGAATACCAGTGCAAATATTTTCAAAATGTATTAATGAATGCATTCATGAATATATTCTTTAATATTATTTTAATAATCATTTCAGTCATATTTTATTTGAAAAAATCATACTATTCTCTTATTATTTTTAATAAAAATTATATTTAGGACAATATTTGTAATTTTTCTAATAAATAGTTACACTCTTATATTATATGTTCTGCTTATATTAGTTATATGGCCAAGTCAAAATCTGTGTGACAATCCCACTCCATTTGTTAATGAAATAAATGAAATTAATCCTCTTTCCTGTCTCCAAAGGTACTATCAAAATCATACATTAGCTAAACAACAACAACTCATAATACAGCTTATTTTTATTACCATATAAAACCAGCATGTGCCTCATTTCTAAATCATATTTTTTTATCATATATATCAGCTGAGCGCCGTGACCCATAGGTCCCTTGTTACCTTTGATATTAAATATAGGTACTTGATATCTTCCAAAAGATTAATTCCTTTAAAATCTCAGTCAAGTTTGAATATGGGTCACCTTATCTACTTTTCTTAGGTCACAGAGCTATTTAAATAAAAATAAACTTGAGCCCATTTCTAAGGAACCACAAGTTATGTACATTGTATGCCTACTGGCCTTTGATGATCTGTTATATTTGCACCAGTGTGGAGATTCATTAACAGGGCACAAATAGTAATGGTGAGACCAAGAAACTTAAAATCCAGGGATGTCATAAAAAAATCTCTAACACCTGAAATTAAGTAATTATGATGTATATTCTGTGACTTGCGGGGTCTGTTTGTGCTGCCCCAGATTAATTAAAAATGTTATACACCAAAGCTCAAATATATGATGACAAACGCAGTGATTGCCATGTTTTTTTAAAAGCATGTTGATCTTTAACAGCTTCATCAATTCCTGAAGACTGGTGGTGCTACCTGTATTTTAGCTTATTTATACACATTTTTGATTCCTTCTAAGATGCAGTCATATCTGTTACTCGGCTATATTTTCAACAGATGTCCTGAAACCTTTCATGTTTATTAATCATATATTTAAGCTCCCCTGACCATAGCGAGGGTCCTTTGTCCAGTTGTCTGTTAACTGGGCACGTTTTGGACCATTGGACTTACAAATCAAAAATTCAACATACAGTTAGCTGTTCCGAAGTTATCCTAACAAACCCAAGATTGGGCAACTTTGTTCCTACAAGAAATAAAGGAAAAGCCTCAGTTTTCCTTAAAAAAATCTATTGTTACACTTCAAGACTGCTTAATATCAAAACCACTGACTTTTTTTTATCATATTTAGTATAGAAAGTACATGCCAGAAATTATGTCAGTTTGTCTAATTTCTTGAAGCTATAGGCCCTAACATAATACACTTTGTAAAAAATCAGGAAAGCGATTTATTCATTTAACATGATAGTTAGTGAAGCTAGAGACTTTTTTCAGGTATATGACTTTCTTTAATCAAGATTCAATTGTATATCCAAAATTACATCAGAATTTGTCAATTTTTAGCTCAGCTGACTATAAGTCATCTGAGCTATAGTCGTGGTCCATTGTCCGTCGTCCGTCCGTCTGTCCGTCCATCTGTCTGTCCGTCCGTCCGTCCGTCCGTAGATGTGGCACGTTTTGAAACTGTAAGACCTAGGAATCCAAATTTCAGCATAGTGTTAGATGTCCGAAAGATCTCCTACCAAGCCGAAAACTGGGTCTTTGCGACTTTGTTCCTTTGAGAAATTAAGGAAAAACCTCAATTTTTTATTAAAAACCTATTTTCACACTTCAGGGCTGCCTAATATCAAAACCACTCATCTGTTTTCCTCATATTTACCATAAATATTCCTCTATATAGTTCCTATGTACATGCCTGAAATTATGTCTGTATTATATAATTTAAGAAAGTTATGGGCCAGAACATAATGCATTTTGTAAAAAATCAGGAAAGATATTTGATCACTTAACACAAAACTTGTTAAAGCTATGGACTTTTTTCAAGTAATATAACTTTAATTAATCAAAATTAAATTGTATACCCAAAATTAGATCAAAATCTTTTAAATTTTTTTAAAAATTAACAAAAATAAAAAATTGGTACCTTAAATTTTGCCTAACTTTGACCATGGCACGTTTTTTTCCTGTAAGTACTGTGGATATAATTTTCTCAGCATGTTTTTGTTAGCATTTTGTCTGTTAACACCAAAAATTTGAAACCAGTTGATCAAAAACTGTAGATTTTATTCAGGTTTTCAAGCACCATGTAACATATTGTTTACATCAGGCTAGTGTTATGCAGTTTGCAAGAGCTCAGCTCCCCAGCTTAAGCTCTCAGTTCCTAAAATTTGGCATACAATTAGATGTCTCCAAAATTCCCTACCATGCCAAGAATTTGGTCACTAGGACAAATTACTTTTGAGATATTAATGAAAAACTTCATTTTTCAATTAAAACCCCATTGTTACACTTCAGTACTGCCTAATATCAAAACCACTGATCTGACTTTAATCATATATAATATACATGTTTTTCTATACATTCTCTGTGCACATGCCAGAAATGATGTCAGTATTGCGTAATTGTTTTAAGTTATGGGCCCAAACATAATGAACTTTGTAAAAAATCAAGAAATATATTTACTCCCTTAACAAGGGGCTTGCTGAAGCTAGAGATTTTTTGTCAGGGATGTAACATTATTTAATCAAGATTCAATTGAATACCCAAAATTAGTTCTGAATTTTTAAAAGTTTACAAGTTATTAGTATAAATATAAAATTAGTACCTTAAATTTTGCCCAACTTTGACCATTTCACTTTTGTTTCATGTGAGCTCTGTTTATATAATTTTCATATCATGCACACATAAGGATTTCAGCTTTTTAGTTTAGAAAGCTGAAAGAAATTGGCCAAAAATTGTAGCTTTTATTAATGTTTTTATGAGACCATGTCAGACCTTGGCTCTCTCCAGCCACTCTTGAGTCACCTGTATGTTGACCTTGTTGAACTTTCAGCAAATTATGCACGCTTGAGGCGAGGCATATACTTGGGCAGCAAGGCAGCTTATGGCCAGCCACAGTTGATCCAGGTGTCCAACCCAACTCATCTAGTAGTTTTAACCAACAACATAACAATAAACAATAAATTAATCAATTTTTATTGGTTTTTAATAACAAATTAAAGAAAAATAGAAAAGGAATTTGTTAGTTTATAATAATAGGGAATTAACTTGCAGTTACTGATGATATAAGAATCTTGTATCGATGGATAGAATGTCACATATTCCAAATAACACCATGCAGTCACCTGTGGCATTTTTCAGTTCAATTTTTATAATAAAAAAGTAAATCATATTATTCATTACTAATCATTAGGGATCATATGAAGGAAATTAATGATTGACAAAGATGCAGTTGATAATATTAATCTAGATTCCTACTGTGTCTAGTGTGTACATTGATTTGAAATTAGTCCAAAATAAATATATCACATTTATTTTTTTTTTTAATATAAATAAAAGCCATAAAACCAGGTACTTATGATCATTATTTAAATGTGTGAATTTTGTACATTCTGGATTCTCAACACCATTGTTTGGTGAAAACTGAATAAATACCAGACATGGTGGGAATACTTTGCAATTATATTTAAATACGAATATGAATATGTACTCCATTATAAAATTTCTTGCATAAAGAATGGGAATTCAGGTAAAAATGAAAGTATATAAATACCAGTGCAAATACTTTCCAAATGTATTCATGAATGCATTCATGAATATATTCTTTAATATTATTTTAATAATCATTTCAGTTATATTTCATTTTAAAAATCATACGATTCTCATATTTTTTTTTATAAAAATTATATCTGGGACAATATTTGTAATTTTTTTTAATAAATAGTTAAAATCTTATATTATATGTTCTGCTTATAAGTTATATGGCCAAGTCAAAATCTGTGTGAAAATAGTACTCCATTTGTTAATAAAATAAATGAAATCAATTCTCTTCTGTCTCCAAAGGTACTATCAAAATCATACATCAGCTTAACAACAACAACTCATAATACAGCTTATACTTATTACCACACAAAACCAGCATGTGCCTCATTTCTAAATCATATTTTTTTATCATATATAACAGCTGAGCGTCGTGACCCATAGGTCCCTTGTTAAGTTATTAGTATAATTATCAAATCAGTACCTTGCATTTAACCTAACTACTGTTAAACTAAGTACTGTTGATTTAACTTTCACAGCATGTACACAAAAGTATTAAAAAAAGGCTTAAAAATTAGACAAATTTGTGGAATTTTTTTGGAGGCTCTATTCTGTTCACTTGCATTGTCAGGCTACAGGCAGCCCATTTCTGGTCACTTAAGGTCAACTTGCCAGGGTACATGATTTGGAATGGGTCACTGGGGGAGATCCCCTGCTATCATCCCCCTCCTTCCCATCCACTAAGTGTTATGCTTTAATTGTTATTGTTTGAACTGAATTTCCTTAATTGTTGCGCTGTTTCCACTCCAATATACAAAAACTTTCTTGAAATAGTAATTCAAGGAATAGTCCAGGAGATGGGATGTTGTGTGGTAATGAAGCATTTTAAAAGACAAAAATTTTCTTTTAAATAATTTTAACAAATTAAAATATAATTAAACCCATCAGTATGCATAATTTGATAAGATTATGCACAGTGTAGAATTGTGAATTTAAATTTAGTTAAATTTTCAGATATTTATTGTTTTGCAAATTTATTAGATATATTTTTGTGGTAAAAAGATAAATACATTAGTATGCATAATGTGGTGTTATCTGACAAGATTAGGGAAATATGATGAGGCAAATTAGATTTGGGAATCAACTTATATGTTCAGATATATATGTTACCTCAGAAATGTACAGAAATTGTAAACTTCAGAAAAAGTTTGGTGTTATAAAATGCATCTTTTGTTAATTTTTTTTCCTGGCTCAGGAGAAAGGGAAATAAGTGATTGGCTTTGTTTGTCCTGTATAGTCCCCACCCCCACCAATCACCCCACAGCCCAAAACATCAAATCCTTGCACCTGTGCACTGGGGACATAAAGTTATTATTGCTACTGTTTATATTTTAAAATTGAAAAAAAACTATTCATTACTGATCAATTCAAACCTAGCATATCAACCAACCATGGCCTTTATTACCTTTTCCACTCAGACATTATCTCCAAATGTTATCATTTTAGATTTGTACCTTCAAGGTCAACTTCAGCTGAGCACCGTGACCCATGGGTCCCTTGTTTGGGCATTTTTTCCTCAAGTTTTGAGACTGCCAAACTGAGCACTGTGACCCATGGGTCCCTTGTTCAGGTATTCTAGATCACCATGATATGTTTTTTAGCGAACCTGTGAGCTTATGGGATGGTCCGTTGTCTGTACCTGAACCCATACTATATTGATAATGGCAAGAGTTAGCATCACGAAATTTTATGCAAAAAATTAGTCATTTAAAAATTTCTATCAGTTATTGCTTATTTTTTGGCTAATTGCATTTTCTAAGATTTTATAGGGAAAAAGCAAAAAAAGCTTTAAAAATCTTCTTCTCCGAAACTGTTCAGCCAAATTGTCCAATATTTCACAGAAATGATTCCTAGAACAAATTTGTTCGAATGGGCCTAGTTTGGTGATTTTTGGCCAAGTTATAGAAAGTTGAATTTAGTCATCTGTCCAAATAAGAATACTAAAATTACAATCTCAGAAACGGCTGGAGATATCATCACAAAATTTTATGCCAATGTTGGTCACATGAGTCATATCTGAAATTGAGGTATTGGTGGCGCCACCTGCATCAGCCTTTTTTGCATGGGGGTCATCAGTGCCCGTGTCTTACTGAGGGCTACAAAATACTTCTTCTCTGAAACCATATAGCCAAATTTTTTAATATCGCACAGAAATGATCCTAGGGATGTGCTTTCTGAAGTTTCTTCAAATGGTCTCAGTTCAGTGACTTTTTGCTGAGTTATGGGAAGCTGAATTTTGTCATATGCCATAACATCCCATTTTAGCTAAGTGGCTACAAAGATCTTCTTCTCAAAAACCACTGGGCCAAATTCTTAAATCTCACACATTTATTATCCTTAGATGTTGATAATTCAAGTTTGTTCAAATGGTTTTGGTTCAGTGATTTTTGGCTGAGTTATGGGAAGCAGAACTTAGCCATTTTGCTGTATTTTTAGCGAACCTGTGAGCTTATACGATGGTGGGCATCGTCCGTTGTGTGTCGTGCGTCGTCTGTACGTTAACCATAGCTATCTCAAAAACGGCAGGAGCTAGCATCACCAAATTTTTTGCAAATGATCGGTCATCCAAAAAACTATATCGGATTTTGTTTATTTTTTTTCTAACTGCATTTTCTTAGATTTTATAGGAAAAAACTAAAAAAGCTTTAAAAATCTTCTTCTCCGAAACTGTCCAGCCAAATTGTCCAATATGTCACAGAAATGATCCCTGGAACAATCTTTCTCAAGTTTGTTCGAATGGTTCCAGTTCGATGATTTTTGGCAGAGTTACAGATGGTTGAACTTTGTTAACTGTGCAAAAAAGCATATTAAAATTTAAATCTCAGGTGTGGCTGGAGCTATCATCACCAAATTTTATGCCGTTGTGGTCACATAGGTCATATCTGAAATTGAGGTATTGGTGGCGCCACCTGCATCGGCCTTTCTTGTACGGGGTCATCAGTGCCTGTAACACACTGAGGGCTACAAAAAAACTTCTTCTCTGAAACCATTTGGCCAAAATGTTTAATATCGCACAGAAATGATCCTAGGGTAGTGCTTTCTGAAGTTTGTTCAAATGGTCTCAGTTCAGTGACTTTTGGCTGAGTTATGGGAAGCTGAATTTAGTCATATGCTGTAACAGCCCATTTTAGCTAAGTGGCTTCAAAGATCTTCTGCTCAAAAACCACTGGGCCAAATTCTTTAATCTCACACATAAATTATCCTTAGATGTTGATAATTCAAGTTTGTTCAAATGGTATTGGTTCAGTTATTTTTGGCTGAGTTATGGGAAGCTGAACTTAGCCAGTTTGCTGTATCTTCCTATATGAGTTATAAACCTGCGAAACGTTTTTCGACTTATGCCACTGACGCCAGTTTGTTAAATATTTTACAAGAATAATCCCTACAATAATTCTTATAATAACTGTCATTAATGGTTCCACTGGAATGATTTTTGGCTGAATTATGGAAATTGAATTGAGTCATTTTACCATATATGTTAGCTGTGTTATGCTGTTATATCTAGCCTGGCACCATTTAATCAGCATCTATTACATCATGCCACTAGACATTTAGATTTCAGGTTATCTTTGGTTAATATTGACTAGAAAGTTTTTTTTTAAAGCTTTTAAAAAATTTAGATTTATGATTAAAGTTATTCATCATACCAGGCAATGTTACAATCATGGATATTCAGCCCTCTGTGGCTATATAAAGACAACTGTACGTGGATTATAAATTATTGGTATCCCTACTCAACTTAATTCAAGAATTTGCCATCAGTGAGATATATCTTTATTTTAATTTTGCATTCAGTATGCATCCGTAATAATTTTACATATATTCCTGATTTCTTTTTTATAAAAAGTCAGCTGAAAAGCATTTTGTATTGGGAAAATAAATTTCAAAGTTATTTCAAGTAGGGACCACTTTAGTGTACAGATGGCAGCACTGGGTTTACCATTGGCAGATTGCCAGTGCCTTGATGTTGGCCATTAGCCAAGATGATGTCAGCTCTATAAATAGTTTTGGCACAGTGCCAGGATTGGAAGAAGTGCAGCCAGGTAGAGGTCAAGAGTTCACTCAGTGCAGTAGCTGCATTTTTCTTTATAGCTTTGGCAGACTGCTCACTGCATCATATTTGGCACCAAAGTTCAGCCTGAATCTATTTATAGCTTTGGCAGACTGCCAACTGTGTCAGATTATGCAATAGGTCAAGAGTTCACTCAGTGCAGCCAGGTACAGGTCAAAAGTTCACTCAGTCTAGCCAGGTGCAGGTCAAGAGTTCACTCAGTGCAGTAGCTTGAGGCAGCAATTTGTCACAGTTCACTCGGGGGCAACTGCCTTACTCACCTAAGCCTTGTCAGCCCAGTGCATCAAACTCTGGGGAAGTTGTCTATGTGGTGGTGCCACCTACATTGACTTTTGCCGTGTATGCGCCTGCTTATTTCTACAGAGGAATTTGATATATCAGGCTTAAGTTTGGCATGTTTATACATATCGGGTAGCTTTATAGTGTACAAGACTGGTGGCGCAACCTACAATAAATTTTGCACAGTGTATGTCCCTGCTTATTTCACAGGAGGGGTTTGCCATATCAGTCTGACATAGGGCATATTTATATATCTCTTCGTTGTACATAAGACTGGTGGTGCCAGCTACAATCATTGTATCCGCCAAAACAGTTTTGCGGATACTATGTTTTCAGTCGGATGCTGACGCTGCCGCCATTGCTGCATAGGTTTCCTGAGAACTCCTCCATAACCACTGGGCAGAATTTTTTAAAATTCGGAATTATGATCAGTAACATGTGAACTGCTGTGCCCTCATTTTTGGTTGACCTCTGACCTTTCCTCTCTGCCCAGCGTCCATTTGTGCATCTGTTTCCACACATAAACCCACGGGAAACATTTGACCGATCAGGCTAAAAATTTTGCACAAATGTAGCCCTTGGAAAGCTTTATAACATACACTAAAAATGGTGGCGCCACCTGCAACCATTTTTGCACAGGGTCCATCTGTTCATCTGCTTTGGGATAAAATCACTCATATCTCAAGGTGGTTTGACTTTTCCGCCTGAAATTTTGCAGGTTTATACATCCTGGACAGCTTTTTGGATTTTATGACAGGTGGCGCCACCTACATTCACGTTTACTCTGCAGACATCCAAGCTCATATCTTGGGAACCGTTTGACCGATTGAGCCAAAATTTTGCATGTGTATAGATCTCACATAGCTCTTCATCATTACGCTCCTGAGGCAGCAGAAATCTTGCGCTTCAAAAGAAGCAACCGATTTTCACGCTGCCAGCTTTGACCGTTTATGATATATTTAGACACCAGATGGCGGTTCGTTTTCCACTGAAATAAACGTGCGTATGATGTGACAAGCAGCCAATCAGATGCCAATAAACAAACTCTCGACAGGCATCCTGGCTCCACCCATTGCTGTGCTTCAATCACCGCTTATTGAGTTTCCGGTCGAATTTAAATTGCTCCCTCTACATTTTCGCATTATCGACCAATTCGATTATGACATTATGACTGTGTTAGCGTAGCCATGTATCTGTTGTCTGCAGAACTGAAACCAGCAGGCGAGGTGTGCACCAAGTCTTTTTTGTTAAGTTTCGTTTGAATTACAGCTCACCGGCCGAGCATCCTGTGTGCCCAAGGCCCTAGGCAAACCACGTCAGGGGCAATTCTCTCTGAGCCTGTGGCCTGTTCAGACAGTTACGCTGGGGGGATGAGCTGTCACTCAAAAAGAAATTAATATGATTGGCTCTGTGTATTCCTCGCTTGGCTTTGTCTTCCAGCACAAGGTCTCATCTGATTGGACAAAAATACAGTGCTCCCCTCTGGTGTTGCAATTCAGGATACGAGGTCATAACAAACAGCACCTTACAATATAGGTAGTAGCCCTGTAGGTAAAGCGCTGTGTAAAGAGCGTATTCATCATAGGTAAAACTGGAGGCGCCACCTGCAAACATTTTTGCACAGCGTCCATCTGTTCATCTGCTTTGGGATAAAATCACTCATATCTCAGCAGTGGTTTGACTTTTCCACCTGAAACTTTGCAGGTTTATACATCCTGGACAGCTTTCTCGATTTTATGACAGGTGGCACCACCTACATTCACGTTAACTCTGCAGACATCCAAACTCATATCTCCGGAACCATTTGACCGATTGAGCCAAAATTTTGCATGTGTATAGATCTCACATAGCTCTTCATCATAGGCAAAATTGGTGGCGCCACCTGCAACCATTTTTGCACAGCCTCCATCTGTTCATCTGCTTTGGGATAAAATCACTCATATCTCAGAAGTGGTTTGACTTTTCCGCCTGAAATTTTGCAGGTTTATACATCCTGGACAGCTTTCTGGATTTTATGACAGGTGGCGCCACCTACATTCACGTTTACTCTGCAGACATCCAAGCTCATATCTTGGGAACCGTTTGACCGATTGAGCCAAAACTTGCATGTGTATAGATCTCACATAGCTCTTCATCATAGGCAAAACTGGTGGCACCACCTGCAACCATTTTTGCACAGCGTCCATCTGTTCATCTGCTTTGGGATAAAATCACTCATATCTCAGAAGTGGTTTGACTTTTTCACCTGAAATTTTGCAGGTTTATACATCCTGGACAGCTTTCTGGATTTTATGACAGGTGGCGCCACCTACATTCACGTTTACTCTGCAGACATCCAAGCTCATATCTCGGGAACCCTTTGACCGATTGAGCCAAAATTTTGCATGTTTATAGATCTCACATAGCTCTTCATCATAGGCAAAACTGGTGGCGCCACCTGCAACCATTTTTGCACAGCGTCCATCTGTTCATCTGCTTTGGGATAAAATCACTCATATCTCAGCAGTGGTTTGACTTATCCACCTGAAATTTTGCAGGTTTATACATCCTGGACAATTTTTTCGATTTTATGACAGGTGGCACCACCTACATTCAGGTTTACGCTGCAGACATCCATGCTAATATGCAACACACCTCACTCTTTTCCCCTTGCCACTTAATCTATGCCTCACTTCACCTGTCCCACTCTGATTTCTGCGGATACACATAGTCGCTTGTCGACTACCCATATTCTAGTTTTAAAATGTCCTAGTCTGAAACTTGCAGGTCCGAAACATCCATTTTGCTGAAATCATAGTGACTAAGGTAGATATGCAGGACTTAAGAGGATCAATATTAAATTTAAAAAATAAACCTCCATTCATACTCCCAATCTTTGCACAGGTTCGCATAAGGCCTGTAGGCCTTGTTCTATATGAGTTATAAACCTGCAAAACGTTTTTCAACTGACGCCACTGAGGCCAATTTGTTTAATATTACAAGAATAATCCCCTGAATAATTCCTATAATAATTGTCTTTTATGGTTTCGAGGAATGAATTTTGGCTGAATTATAGAGATTGAATTGAGTCATTTTACCATATATGTTAGCTTAGTGAAGCAGATACATCTAGCATTGCACCAGTTTATCAGCATCCATTACATCATGCCTCTAGACATTTAGATTTCAGGTTATCCATGGTAAATATTGACAATAATGTTTTTAAAAGCTTTTAAAAAATGTAGTTTTATGATTTTAGATATTCCTCATGCCAGGCAATGTTTACAATCACAGGTAAACAGCTCCCTGTGGGTATATATAGATGGCTGTACATGGATTATAAATAATTGGTATCCATACTCAACTTAATTCAAGATTTTGCCATCAGTGAGATGTATCTGTATTATAATTTTGCATTCAGTTTGCATCTGATTTTTTGCAAACCTGTGAACTAAAGTGTGGAGGCGTCCCTCGTCCGTCGTCTGTTCATTAACCCATCCTATCTCAAAAACGACTGGAGCTAGCATCATGAAATGTAATGCAAAAAATTAGCCATCTGAAAAACACTGCATTTTCTTAAATTTTATAGAGAAAAAGCTAAAAACTCTTTAAAAATCTTCTCCGACGAAACTGTCAAGCCAAAGTGTTTAATATTTCACAGAAATAATCTCATACCAGTGAATTTTGGCCAAGTTACCGGAAGTTGAACTTGGTCATCTGTCCAAAAAAGCAAACGGCTGGAGCCATCATCGCCAATTTTTATGCCAGTGTTGGTCACATGAGCCATATATGAAATTCAGGTATTGGTGGCACCACCTGCATTGACCTTTTTTTGTACGGGTGTCATTGGTCATCTGTACATTAACCCATAATTTCTCAGGAATAGTAGGAGCTACCATCCCCAGATTTTAGGCAATAATCTGTCACATATCAAATATTGTGGGTTTCAGCTTATTTTTTTGCTATCTGCATGTATTTAGATTTTATTGGGAAAAAGCTGAAAAACCTTTAAAAGTGGTAAACGGTCCAGCCAAATTGTTCAATATTTTACAGAAATAATCCCAGAGGCAAGCCCTCTCAAGTTTGTTCAAATGGTTTGCATTTGATGAATTTTAGCGGAGTTACACGAATATGAACTTAGTCATTTTGGCCAAGTAAGCATACTGACATAGTAATCTCAGAAATGACAGAAGCTGGCATTACAAAGTATCATGCAAATGTTGGTCACATGACTCATATTTGAAATTGCAGATTTCGTGGTGCCACCTACATTGACTTGTTTTTTTAGCTCAGCTGACTATAAGTCATCTGAGCTATAGTCGTGGTCCATTGTCCGTCGTCCGTCCGTCTGTCCGTCCGTCCGTCCGTCCGTCCGTAGATGTGGCACGTTTTGAAACCGTAAGACCTAGGAATCCAAAATTCGGCATTATGTTAGATGTCCCCAAGATCTCCTACCAAGCCGAAAACTGGGTCTTTGCAACTTCGTTCCTTTGAGAAATTAAGGAAAAACCTCAATTTTTTATTAAAAACCTATTTTCACACTTCAGGACTGCCTAATATCAAAACCACTCATCTGTTTTTCCTCATACTTACCATAAATATTCCTCTATATAGTTTCTATGTACATGCCAGAACTTATGTCTGTATTATTTAATTTAAAAAAGTTATGGGCCCAAACATAATGCATTTTGTAAAAAATCAGGAAAGATATTTGATCACTTAACACAAGAAATGTTAAAGCTATCGACCTTTTTTCCAGTAATACATCTTTAATTAATCAAAATTAAATTGTATACCCAAAATTAGATGAAAATCTTTTAAATTTTCTAAAATATTAATAAAAATAAAAAATTGGTACCTTAAATTTTGCCCAACTTTGACCATGGCACGTTTTTTTCCTGTAAGTACTGTGGATTTAATTTTCACAGCATGTTTTTGTTAGCATTTCAACTGTTAACACCAAAAATTTGAAACCAGTTGATCAAAAGCTGTAGATTTTATTCAAGTTTTCAAGCACCATGTAACATATTGTTAACATCAAGCTAGTGTTATGCAGTTTGCAAGAGCTCAGCTCCCCAGCTTCAGCTCTTAGTTCCTTAAATTCGGCATACAGTTAGATGTCTCCAAAATCCCCTACCATGCCAAGAATTTGGTCACTAGGACTTAATACCTTCGAGATATTAATGAAAAACTTCATTTTTCCATTAAAAACCCATTGTTACACTTCAAGACTGCCTAATATCAAAACCACTGATCTGACTTTAATTATAAATAATATACATATTTTTCATTCTCTATGCACATGCCAGAAAGATGTCAGTATTGCGTTATTGTTTTAAGTTATGGGCCCAAACATAATGCACTTTGTAAAAAATCAAGAAATATATTTATTCCTTAACAAGGGCATTGCTGAAGCTAGAGATTTTTTTTGTCAGGGATGTAACATTATTTAATCAAGATTCAATTGAATACCCAAAATTAGTTCTGAATTTTTCAAATTTTATAAGTTATTAGTATAAATATAAAATTAGTACCTTAAATTTTGCCCAACTGTGACCATGGCACGTTTGTGTCCTGTGAGCACTGTTGATATAATTTTCATATCATGCACACATTAGGATTTCAGTTTTTTCAGTTTAGAAAGCTGAAAGAAATTGGCCAAAAATTGTAGCTTTTATTAATGTTTTTTATGAGACCCTGTCAGACTTTGGCTCTCTCCAGCCCCTCTTGAGTCACCTGTATGTTGACCTTGTTGACCTTTCATCAAATTATGCACGCTTGAGGTGAGGCATACAGGAATCCAGGCAGCTTATGGCCAGCCACAGTTGATCCAGGTGTCCATCCCAACTCATCTAGTAGTTTTAACCAACAACATAACAATAAACAATAAATTAATAAATTTTTATTAGTTTTTAATAACAAATTAAAGAAAAATAGAAAAGGAATTTTTTAGTTTATAATAACAGGAAATTAACTTGCAGTTACTGATGATATAAGAATCTTGTATCGATGGGTAGAATGTCACATATTCCAAATAACACCATGCAGTCACCTATGGCATTTTTCAGTTCAATTTTAATGATAAAGAAGTAAATCATATTATTCATTACTAATCATTAGGGATCATATGAAGGAAATTAATAATAGACAAAGATGCAGTTGATAATATTAATCTAGATTCCTACTGTGTCTAGTGTGTACATTGATGTGAAATTAGTCCAAAATGAATTTTTTACAGTTATTTTTTAATATAAATAAAAGCCATAAAACTAGGTACTTATGATCATTATTTAAATGTGTGAATTTTGTATATTCTAGATTCTCAACATCATTGGTTGGTGAAACTGAATAAATACCAGACATGGTGCGAATACTTTGTAATTGTATTTAAATACAAATATGATTATGTACTCCATTATAAAATTTCTTGCATAAAGAATAGGAATTCAGGTAAAAATGAAAGTATATGAATACTCGTGCAAATACTTTCAAAATGTATTCATGAATGCATTCATGAATATATTCTTTAATATTATTTTAATAATCATATCAGTTATATTTCATTTAAAAAAATCATATGATTCTCTTATTATTTTTTATAAAAATTATATTTGGGACAATATTTGTAATTTTTTTTAATAAATAGTTAAACTCTTATATTATATGTTCTGCTTATAAGTTATATGGCCAAGTCAAAATCTGTGTGACAATAGTACTCCATTTGTTAATAAAATAAATGAAATCAATCCTCTTCCCTGTCTTCAAAGGTACTATCAAAATCATACATAAGCTAAACAACAACAACTCATAATACAGCTTATATTTATTACCACACAAAACCAGTATGTGCCTCATTTCTAAATAATATTTTTTATCATATATAACAGCTGAGCGTCGTGACCCATAGGTCCCTTGTTTATATGGGCAGACACCTCATAATTTTAGTCTCTTTCAGCTTAAAAATGTTTGTGATGAAACTGTCAAGTTGAATCATTCAGATTTTAAAAGAATTATCCTAGGACATGGTTCTTTCAACCATATAAGAATAGATTGAGTTCGTTGATTTTTGGTTGAGTTTTGGAAAGCTTAAATTGGTCTTATGGCCATTATTATGTCTATTTCAAACTGAGGACTGTATTAGTGTTCTTCTACAAAATTGTTGTTTCAATTATAACTTCTGTAACATTGTACAAAAATTATTCATAGGTGGCCTTTGTTCAGGTTTACTTGAATGATTTTTGGCAGAATTATTGGTCCTTTAACAATGAAAGGACTGCATCTTTTATTATTCTCGATATTTTGATAAAAAGTTTATGAATATGTCAGCTTGAAAAAAAGGCATTTTAGCCAAAGTCTTTCAGCATGTGTAAACAGCTTTACCAACAGGCCAAGATTGTGTCTGTATCTTAAATAGGTTAAGAAACTGCCAACTGTTTCAGATTTGGCAACAGATCAAGAGTTCATTCAGTGCAGCTAGATATAGGTCAAGAGTTCAGTCAGTGCAGCCAAGCACAAGGCATGTGATCACCTAATTGGTATAATGTGAACAACTCATGGGCACCATGTGATCTCCTCATGGGTCGCATGTGATTACCTCATGAGTATCATGTGATCACCTCATGGGTGTCATGCTCCTCAGGGCTGCATGTGGAGCCAATCTGTGAGCTTATGCTATGGTGAGGCTACTATTTCAGATTTGGCATTAGGCCAAAGGGCAGTCTGGATCTATTAATAGCTTTGGCAGACTGTCAACTGTATCAGATTAGGCAACAGGTCAAGAGTTCTCTCAGTGCAGCTAGGTATAGGTAAGGAGATCACTTAGTGCAGTAGCTGCATTCTATTTGTAGCTTTGGCAGACTGCCCACTGCATCAGATTTGGCACCAACGTTCAGACTGGATCTATTTATTGCTTTGGCAGACTGCCAACTGTGTCAGATTATGCAACAGGTCAAGAGTTTATTCAGTGCAACCAGGTACAGGTCAAAAGTTCACTCAGTCTAGCCAGGTGCAGGTCAAGAGTTCACTCAGTGCAGTAGCCTGAGCCAGCAATTTGTCACAGTTCACTCGGGGCAACTACCTTTCTCATATTAGCCTGGTCAGCCCAGTGCATCAGAATCAAGGTAAGTTTGATGTATTGGCCTGATATTTTGACCTGTCTGTGTCTTTGATGGCTTTCTCATTCACAAGACAGGTATCGCCACCTACAATGACTTTTGCACAGTGTATGTGCCTGCTTATTTTTACGGAAGAATTTGATATATCAGTCTGAAATTGGGCATATGTATATATCTCTGATAGCTTCTTTGTATACAAGACTGATGGTGCCAGCTACAGTCATTTTTGTGTTGTGTGCACCCATGCCAGAATTTCAGCAGTGATGTTTGTTTAATTGTTTCCTATTCAAAATGTATAGTACTTGCAATGTTCATATATAAGAAAAGTAATGGTTCAGCATTGAAGCATAATACCTGGTGTATATCCCAGTGCACGGGTTCGCATTAGGCCTGTAGGCCTTGTTATTCCTTGAATTAACATGTTTTTCATTTTATTTGTAGGTTTCCTGGCACAGCTAGTACAAGAAAAGAAAATAGAAGAATGTGTAAGATGTGCTCACTATGCAGCTAACCTCATTATACAAAGGTCTGGATGTACATATCCAGAAAAACCAGACTTTCACTGAAGCTAGTGATAGACTGTAGACAGAGAACATTATCTTCACGGCATTCTGTAGTTACACTGTGAACATCTTCAGCACGTTTATTGTCATGAGAATCAAGAGTGGGCCAGAAGAATATACAAGAATATACACTTAAAAATGTCTGTGTTCCTTTTTAGGCAAGGTAGGGTATCACTTTTAGTTATAACCTTTATAGGTATGTGTCAACTAGGGCACGCCTTCATGGCAGCATTTTACCATGTAAATACAATAAACATGAAGACAAATGAGTTCATTGTTGGGATTTGTTTTGTGGGATCATCCGTGTTTCATAGTATGGGTCAGTATCATTTGATTATAATTTATAAATATATATAGTCCCTGCTTTTTTAAACAGCAGTTTAAAATAGACACTTAAATCCTGAAAACTAGGTGTTTTTTTTCCAACAAGAATGGTGCAGTGTAGTCAATCTCTGGACCCTATTGTCCTATGCAAGATCTGTCGGACGGACAACAGGCACAGATCTAGCACAGGACAATAGGGTCCAGATTTGGACTAGGTGTGGTTTTAAATGGAAGCTTTCCACCATGCAGACATCATGGGAGGGCAAGTACTTGTGATAATACGGTACCTTTGAAGGACGATCTTCACAGAAGTCATGTATGAAAGGACGTGTGACAGATTTGCACCATCTTGGGATTGTCAACAGATCGGTGGTACATTCATTGCTGGGATATAATTAACAATCCCATGATGGTGCTCCAGCCTCAATGACTTGCATGGAGAGGAAGACCACCAAACACTGTCCGCTCAGCCTGATTAAATAGCTAATTATACGCGGCCAGGAACCGTAAAGCGAGTTAGTTTTGTGTCAGATGGAACCATTTGGTTCAATTTTATGTGCATACAAGAGATAAGTTCGTGCCATGCTGTTGGTAGGTTAGAAATGCAGGTCGCTCAGGGTCCTCTGTCAGTCGTTTGATACCATGTGTCTTTATATTACCATGTGAAGCATATGGCTAAAGTGTGGTCATTTAGATATGTTTTAATGGTGATTTCAAAGGCCTGTGTCTGATAAGGCTGAATTTGAACTGTATGAACTGTATAGGTTGTTACGGAACCTAATATAAACAGATCACGTATGCGTGATGAACATAAATTTTGCAATGGAGATAAAAAATATCAGATTCTGCAACACTAGGCAGCTTGAAATGTCTAGGGGAATGAATAAAGAAGTCAGTGGTTTTTGTTAACAAATATCCATAATTTATTCTTAAAACAACCCTAACATTACAATACACTGAATCGATACAATTATACAGTAAAACAGCGATATAACAACAAATCAATACAATCACGCAGTAAAATAAAGTGCACAGTACCTGGATACCTCCATCGTCACAACAATAAGTTCTTTAAATGTATACTCTCGGAGAATGACAGTCTTGTGTAAAGCTCTTGTAACAATCCAGAAAGTAAACTGAAGTCCAAATGCACAAAATCCAGGAGAAAGGCTGAAGAAAATCTATAATTGCCGCACTCGTCGGATTAGGTCCCAGAAACTGACACATGCTTCTGCATCCACTAGAAATCATTCCTGCTGCTCTCTCGGCTCTAAAACACAGCCCCTTTAAATATACTTTTCACCCCAAGCCGAGAATTTTCCACTTCTTGAACAGTCTAAAAGATCTTACACAACACGGTAAACACGTGTTACAGGAATCATCTAGAAGAACATCGCTGTGTGTCTCTACATACCAGGGCCCACACGTGACTCACGACCAGGCAAGAAAGCCCAAGGCTAGCATGACAACGAGAGTTCAACCAGTACCGATTAAACTGCGAATGTAACAAACGGCCCGGCGAGGGTGTCACAACACGAGCTACGCAAGTGTCACACAACAAAAAGAGCACCTGTAACAAGGTATATTCTCTTACATGGGAGGGGCAAAAGCTTGATCCTAAAATGCGGAAGAGACTTACAGCAACAATCCGAGATATTAATATGTGCGTAGAGCAAATAGAAATTAGACAAGAAGCGCAAGGTGCCCTCAAGCAAGAGGAATCCTAGTTTACCATCATTATTTTACACCAGGGCCTCCTAGAGGAAAATTAAGGTTCCCGGGTCCCCTCTAACCCCCCCCCCCCCCCATTCAACTATATGCGTTCAATCAAATATGCATTCGATTCAAAACCGAAGCAATGTAGCCTATGGAAGGCATAACAGACAACGGACTCTTTAAGGGAGAAGCCAGGGATGCAAAAGAATGCTTGCCTTTTCTGCGTTTGAGACGATGTACTAGTATATATTAATATGCTTTTACGTTCCTCGCCATGAAAAAGTCCCACGTCACGAGAATGCACTAAACATGAAAATGTATGAAAGTGATAAAGGCTATTTTTTAATAATTTGGTGTATATAAATATAATTGTCCTTATTCACGTAGACCAAACCTTAAACACTTGATAGATAAGGCCTAATTGTTCAACAAACAAAGTTTAAAATTGAAACTGTAACCATATAGCCAATTAGTGAATTACACAGGCATCGCTGCAGCCTCCAAGCAAGCAAGGTACAAGAGGTTACCCACACAACAGTATGAGACTCATGTGCTATTTTACTATCAACAAACGTAGTTTTCTCTAAAACGACAAAACATTGAAACTTGGAAGGGATAAAATATATTGGGGCATAAACAGCAGTTTAATAGATTATTATTATTGTCCGATAGATAACAATGTACCGACGCGAATGGCAAAGCGAGTGCAGATATGTCAATTTGTCTCCTGATATTCTGAAGCATCAACGGTTTTTCCCCTCCAACGATATACTCCAAAATGAAAGCGTAGATAAACATAACAAGCGGAACCGATGACTTGTGTAGATACACACATCTCACGGCTGCATACATCAGCAGCGTGTTATACGAAATAGATCAAACCTACCATTAAACGTGTTTGTTTACTTTCTAAGGACATCCCCATGGGTGGGAACAGTTTAAAATGAAACCCTAAGAATATATTAGCTTTATGTTGAATGTGTGGGATGTTTATCTAAACGTATCCATATAATGGTCAAAAATAAGCTGCATATGTCCATGAAAAGTTGGATAGTCGACATCATAGTATGTAAGGATTCCGATCTTCTTGGACGCAGATTGATACGACTCATGCTGTTCAAGAGCACCCAAAGAGACGCAGCTCGATCAGACGCGGTTCATTGCAATTGCTTATGCCTATAATGCCCCCAGAGACGTAGCCCAGTACGACGCCGCTCAGTGCTTATGGTTGTGAAAACGCATCACAAGGCGCGTCGGGCAGGCTATATACTACTCGTGATATACTCGCGTTATTTTTGTACGCTGGTTGTCACTGTGCTCTGTATACCTTATGGATTAAACAAAATTAGATCACCTTTTACCGTCGTTCAACATGTTAATTTGTTATCGAACCTGTGAGCTTATGCGATGGTGTGGCGTCGTCCGTCGTCTTTACGTTAATCCATACTATCTTGAAAACGGCAAAAGTTAGCATCACGAAATTTTATGCAAACTATAGTCATCTAAAAAACTCTTAACGGATTTTTTCTTATTTTTTGCTTAATGCATTTTTGCATTTTCTTAGATTTGATAGGGAAAAAAGCTAAAAAAGCTTTAAAATCCTCTTCTTCAGCCAAATTGTCCAATTTTCACAGAAATGATTCATGGAACAATCCCCTAAGTTTGTTCGAATGGTTTAAGTTCGGTGAATTTTGGCCGAGTTACAGGAAGTTGACCTTATTCATCTGTCCAAAAAGCATACTAAAATCACAATCTCAGAAACGGCTGGAGCTAGCATCACCAAATGTTATGCCAGTGTTGGTCACATGAGTCATATATGAAATTCAGGTATTGGTGGCGCCACCTGCAGTGACCTTTGTTTTGTACGGGTGTCATTGGTCATCTGTACATTAACCCATAATTTCTCAGGAATAGCAGGAGCTACAATCCCTAGATTTTATTCAATAATCTGTCACATATCAAATAGTGTGGGATTCAGCTTATTTTTATTTTTATTTTTTGCTATCTGCATTTACTTAGATTTTATAGGAAAAAAAGCTGAAAACCTTTAAAAGTCTTCTTCTGGTAAACGGTCCAGACAAATTGTTCAATATTTTACAGAAATAATCCCAGAGGCAAGCCCTCTCAAGTTTGTTCAAATGGTTTGCATTTGATGAATTTTAGCGGAGTTACACGAATATGAACTTAGTCATTTTGCCAAGTAAGCATACTGACATAGTAATCTCAGATATGACAGAAGCTAGCATTACCAAGGATTGTGCAAATGTTAGTCACATGACTCATATTTGAAGTTGCAGATTTCGTGGTGCCACCTACATTGACCTATTTTTATGGGCAAAAAGCTCATCATTTTAGTCTCTTTCAACTTAAAATGTTTATGATGAAACTCAAAATAAATTGTTCAGTTTTTCAAAAGAATTATCCTAGGACATGGTTCTTTCAATCATATCAGGATAGATTGAGTTGGTTGATTTTTGGTTGAGTCGTGAAAAGCGTAAGTTGGTCTTATGGCCATTATCATGTCTATTTCAAACCGAGGACTGCAATAGTGTTCTTCTAAAAAGTTGTTTCAATTTATAACTTCTGTAACATTGCACAAAAATTATTCTTAGGTGGCTTTGTCAAAGTTTACTTGAATGATTTTTGGCAGAATTATTGGACCTTTAACGATGAAAGGACTGAATCTTTTATTATTCTAATTTTTTTCTAAAAAGTTTATGAATATGTTAGCTTGAAAAAAAAATTAGCCAAAGTCTTTCAGTATGTGGAAACAGATTTACCTGCAGGCCAAGATTGTGTCTGTATCTTTAAATAGGTTGAGAAACTGCCAACTGTTTCAGATTGGCAACAGATCAAGAGTTCATTCAGTGCAGCCAGATATAAGTCAGAGTTCAATCAGTGCAGCCAAGCACAAGGCATGTGATCATCTCATGGGTGACAAGTGAACACCTCATGGGCACCATGTGATAACCTCCTAGGTAGCATGTGATCACCTCATGAGTATCATGTGATCACTTCATGTGTGTCAATCTGTGAGCTTATACAATGGTATGGCTACTATTTCAGATTTGGCAACAGGCCAAAGGTCAGTCTGGATCTATTTAAAGCTTTGGCAGACTGTCAACTGTATCAGATAAGGCAACAGGTCAAGAGTTCACTCAGTGCAGCCAGGTAAAGGTCAGGAGTTCAGTCAGTGCAGTAGCTACATTCTATTTATAGCGTTGGCAGACTGCCCACTGCATCAGATTTGGCACCAACGTTCAGCCTGGATCTATTTATAGCTTTGGCAGACTGCCAACTTTGTCAGATTATGCAACAGGTCAAGAGTTAACTCAGTGCAGCCAGGTACAGGTCAAAAGTTCACTCAGTCTAGCCAGGTGCAGGTGATGAGTTCACTCAGTGCAATAGCCTGAGCCAGCAATTTGTCACAGTTAACTCGGGGCAACTGCCTTTCTCACCTGAGCCTGGTGAGCCCCATGCATCAGACTCAAAGTAAGTTTGATGTATTGGCCTGATATTTTGACCCGTCTATGTGTCTTTGATGGACATATCGAATAGATTCGTCGTATACAAAACTGGTGGTGCCACCTACAATAATTTTTGCACAGTGTGTGTCCCCGCTTATTTCTTGGGAGGGGTTTGATATATCAGTCTGAAATTGGGCATATGTATATATCTCTGATAGCTTCCTTGTTTACAAAACTGGTGGTGCTAGCTACAATCATTAGCGTGTGTGTGCACCCATGCCAGAATTTCATCAGTAATGTTTGTGTAATTGTTTTTTATTCAAAATGTTTAGTACTTGCATTGTTCATATACATGAAAAGTAATTGTCCTGCATTGAAGCATTATACCTGGTGTATTTCCCAATGCACAGGTTCGCATTAGGCCTGTAGGCCTTGTTAAAAAATATTACACTGCGGTTTATGTACTTACATAATTTATTCATGTTTGACTTGAAATTATATGTTGTTGTTGAATGTCGCCCGAAAACATGCATTATCGTTTATGGAATCTGATAGGCCAATGGCGAAAAATAGTCACCTAAATTCAACTAGAATGAAAATTGATGCAAACGTATGGAACGTGTAGGCCTTACGATACTCGAACATCCCCCGTCAGGCCTCTTCTACTGGCCTCGGCCGGGCTCCTTCTGTCAACTAAGGAATTCGACCCCTAGGGTAAACTGCATTTTGATATACTTTCTTAGCTAGCCACTAGTACTTAGTAGCTACATGTGCAGTGCCCTTCACTATCCCAGACATAAAAAATATGATGTGTAAAACTTTTAACATGCCCTTTACTAAATAATTGAGGCGCGGACGTCGGGGGACGTCAGGCAGGACGTCGGGCGGAGTCCACCCGGGGCATCGCCGGGGTGTCGGGTGGGCATCGACAGACCCAATTGACCATCGAACGAAACTCCGACGGCGATTTTCGATCACTAGTGTTCATAGGGCACCGCCCGAAACCAGTCCAATATGTGACAGGGTATATTTTAAGCGTTAAATACGCTCCACTCCCTGGCGGGCTTGAAATTCGACGACTTTCTGGCGATCCACAATTTAGTTGGATATGTGACGCCTACTTAATGGACATGCGAGACACGATACGCCCGGGTTATGTCTCGCCGGGATATGTCTCAACGGGTACCGCCGTGATTAGCTGGGCGGCAGCTGCGTAGTAGCGAGAAGTGAAATCAACCATACGTCCTATCGAGATGCTTCGTACTGGGTATACACCGCATATAGGAAAATAGGATTTAATAAAAAGATTTAAAGCGAGTCTCCCCTTCAGGCATTCCCCCGCCGTCATGCACAAACGTAAATGGGATCTCAGTCACCTCCCCAGTGAGTCATTTATATATATTCAGCACGCATTTCTAATAAATCTATTGAAAAACACGTTACTTTAAAATAAAAACTTTCCTTCAACATAAGTGTGATATTTATGTTAATGCTTTTACTTAAAAAGAGAAAATGAATATATTCAAATTTTAATAGACCAATGGAATAGACCACTGGCCCGAATAATAACGGCCGGTACGCTGTCTGTGGCTTTCCAGTCGGGCTGGGTATCGGTCAACCTATTCAGGTACAATATGTATTGCGATACATGTCGCTCATCTGTTTGATGTAAAATTGTCCATAAAATCACCTTTAATTTACACATATGAAAACAAAATATGTAATATGAAATCATATTCCATTGATTATAGTAAACTTAATAACGGCAACAGGTTGTCATTCACAATAAGCCCTTGTAAAGGTCCATATTCTAATAGGAACACCCACATACAGTTTTTCGGCTATTTCGTAAAATAGGATCTGAGTGAAAAGCTTGAGTTTTAAATGGATATTTCTCAGTAACGACAAGTCACATATATTTCTTATTCCATACCCTTAAAGTTAAATGTTATATAAAAGTGATTTTTCTTTTTCCGAAAATGTTACTTTTGAAAAGATATGATTTTTTTTCACATGGAAAGTTTATTTTTTATTCGAGCAAATTTTTTAATTGTTTTTTTTTTAATATGAAATGACTGGGGATATTTTCATGTATTTCACATGAGCCTACTGGAAATTTGCTATCTGCAACGATGATCTTGGAATAACTTCTTTTTTTTTAATTAAGTTTTTACTTAAGTTTACAATTTTGAACGTTTTCGATAAGATACAAATACATATTATTTATCATCAGATGGACAATTTTAAAAGGTTTAAAATGGCATATATTTTATGCTGTTTTGCATGAAATAAGAACGACTTATTGGCATTTGGTTGAGACAAGAGTGCACAAAGAATGCAAACAACTTTACCCGATACGTATTGACGATACGCTTATTTTCGTTAACAAATAAAAAAGACATTTTATATAAATATTAATATATAATGTGTGGACATATATACATGTATGATATATATGAGCGTTTCCATCACACCAACGACATCTGTTGGCGGAAATATACACGAAAAGTTCGGGTCCGTTACTTTACAAAAAAGAAGTTTTGCTACATACGTATATACTGAAAAGTAAAGAACCCTGTCTTATCATTAGAGGTGGGGTTCCTGTCTGTGTCTGCAACATGTATCTGGTTTTATTTAACAAAGCACGCAATGCTGGCTCAAAGGACCCGAAACCTGCAGACGAATGTAACATGCAGTGCGCATACTCGTGGAAAAGGTTTGTTTAACGTTGACGTTTTCATATGTTTCGCTCAAACGGGCGAGCCACATATCAGTGACGCCACAATTTAAGTGCTCCAATGTTCACTTCGGTTTGGTAGGCACTCCTTTAAAGTGACTGGCAAACTCTTTTTGTTTCATTAATGGCACATAATATGTAATATTTAGATACGTAATATTTCCTTTTTCGTTAATCTCATATAAATATTAAATATTTATTATTATATTATATTTAGTGTTAAATATTGGGTATTAAAGTTTCGATCTCAATTTTTAGTCCTTGTCCCACCCCCTTCATCAGTATATTTGCACATTTTTATGAAGGTCATATTTTATATGTCATCCAGTTACACAGTTTTGTATGTTGCTAGGAATGTTAATCCACTATACAGTGAAACCCCTCTGGGGCGGACGGTCACGGGACCGGGCGATTTGTCAGTTATAGCAGGTTGTCCGCCCCTGAGGGGTCGGGCCCAGGAGGTCCGCCTGCGGCCACATGTCGGAGACCCAAGTATTGAACTTTTATCAACCATGAAAGCCGGTATTTTTCCTCTAATATTTGTGAATACATGTGAATAAATTTATTGCTACCGGTTGTTGTGTTTTATTTATTAATTTATTTTTATTTTAGAATAAGGCTTTTAATTTTAACTGGACCATTATTGTCATTACCTGTGAGAAAATAATATTCTGACATTGTGTAACATAATAAGCTAGGGTCAAACTGGTATAATAAAGACTGTTTTACGTTACGCAATATGGCGTCCAGGTTACAATACACATTGATTGACATCGACAGGACTTACTCGTCTCGACATATACATTTCTGCACTGGGTCCGTAAAATTTCTCAGTTACTCACTCTTTCCGTGATAATACAAGAATCGCTTATGACATAAATTAATTTCCGACATCTCGTTTAAGTTTTGGGAGCGTAAGCAAATATGATAAATAAATGCATGATATCATATACGCCTTATGATTGTTAGTTGGGACTAATTTCCGTGATGCAAATGTTACAGGATCGGAGATTGGTTGATATCGCTGAGCCCCCGATCCATTTGAGAGTTCATGACCCGTGACTGTTATTATCCGGGTGTGTAACAGATACGTCAATACCTCGCTCCTGGGCCTGTGATAGAATGTGGCCCAAATTCAGGATGAAAAGGTTGCTTCACTGAAAGCTCGGCACAAAAGAAAATGTGTTAATTCCGTCATTTTTTTGGGCACTGCTATTGATAAAAAGATAAATAAATGTTCCAGCTGAAAAATAAGGTAAAGTGAGTAAAACTCCGGTCTTATAGTCATGGCAATATGGCTAAATCATAAGAACATATAAGTGATATAAAGCGTACCGGAAGCAGACAATATTTGCAATTTCAAAGCATTTCAGCCGACTTCGATCGGGGTGGCCGCTTTGGTGTCCGTTAGCCGGGATGATTTTAGCCATAGGGCGGACAAAAAGTGTCCGTTGTCCTCAATAGCTGGGTGTCCGCCCCACAGGGGTTCTTAAAGTAGTAAAAACGCTCCGTCGGCCCAAAAAGTGTCCGTTAGCCGGGGTGTTTGACCGAGAGGGGTGTATGCAGCCCGGGGTTTCACTGTATCACATTTCCCCCCGTGGACTGATATATTTTCCCCAAGGCTTCCACTACATATATCTCCTGTTGTGGAACACGTGCAGAATATGCAAGTACAAATGGACAACGAGAAATTACCTCACTTACAGTTAGAACAATCAGAGATAAGTGTACATACATCCCTCATCAAAAGTCGATCATACGACAATAGATGTGATCTTATTTTAGTCTTATAAAGCCAACATAAGAAACTGTGGTGTATTGATATGTATCGATACATCGGTATTTTGATACAGCTCTTCTTTCTAGGCCCTGTAAGATAATTGCAAATTAATATGTATTGGACCAATTTCTTCCACGGATGTGTCGTACCGTATATGAAATATCATTCCGAAAAATCTGCCTGGCCAGTATATAATATGATCCAAAGTTTCCAATCACTCTGGAATTTCCACTATTTCAAGCATTTTATTTGGTCATGTGAAACTCTTTGCCCTCCTGGACCCTATAGCGCCCACCGGATTAAAATCTATATACATAACCTAACTAACATAATTTAAGACATATGGGATTTCCAGGGTTTTTTTTCATGTGTTTTCTTGTACCTTTGGAAACTTCTGAAACCTCTTAGTTAGCTTTTTGCACTAATGATTTGATCTATACAAGCTATAAAAAAAGACAAATCAAATTCAAGGATTTCGAGGATTCTTCAGGGATTTAACGCTAGAGACTCCAAAGTCGACCCGGGAACTGTAAGTTAACACAAAGTCAAAAGAGACGTCCTCATTTTTAATTAATTTCTTGTGCCAGCACTTAGCCAGCCCTTGCTGGCCCCCATACGCTATTTTGAGTAACTCTGGTTAAAACTTTTTGTTAGCTAACACAAGTATCAAATGAGACTACCTTAATTTTCCAGGCGTTCAACTGGTGGCCACTATATGGAACACCTTTACTTCTCCGGGCCCTAATGAAAAGAAAAACACGAAAGAAGAACGAAACTGTCTCATTTTCGACTCCCTTACAGAAAGGACACAGTCCTGGCCGGCCTGGGCCCCTTCAGGCTCTCTTGCAAATTTATATAAAAACAAAAAGTGAGACTTCTACATTTAAAAACATTTTTGTGCCTTAAAGGAAATTCTTGACCGGGCCGGGCCCATTACCCGCTGACTCCCCCCCCCCCCCCCCCCCCCCCCACCCCACCCCAATCCTCCACACACACACAGATCTCGTGACACATTGATTAGCAGCTGATTTGCACTGGACATAGGATACGCTCTATACTACACATTGAAGAGGTAGTGAGACTCGCAGCTAACAGTTGCACACATGACTTCATTTAAAGAACCAAATTGTTTCAGCAATGTACACGGATACATTCCCGCGTTAGAGTTACGCTATATGAGCAACCCTAAGCCTATAACAAGGCCTACAGGCCTAATGCGAACCTGTGCAATGGGATATACACCAGGAATAATGCTTCAATGCTGGACCATTACTTTTGCAATTGAACAATGAAAGTACTAAACATTTTGAACCAGAAACAATTACACAAACATTACTGCTGAAATTCAGGCATGGGTGAACACAAGACAAAAATGATTGTAGCTGGCACCACCAGTCTTGTATACGACGAAGCTATCAGAGATGTATACATATGCATATATATCAGGCTGATATATCAAACACCTCCTGAGAAATAAGCAGGGACATATACTGTGCAAAATTTATTGTAGGTGGCGTAACCAGTCTTGTTTACAACAAGGCTTTCCGATATGTATGAATATGCCCAATTTCAGGCTGATATATCTAATTCCTCCGGAGAAACAAGCAGGCACACACACTGTGAAAAAGTCAAAAGTCAAAAGGTCAAGGTGGCGACACCTGTCTTGTGAACAAGAAAACTATCAAGATGCATAGACAGGTCAAAATATCAGGCCAATACTAAACCTCTCTTGAGTTTGATGCACTGGGCTGACCAGGCTTAGGTGAGAAAGGCATTTGCCCCGAGTGAACTCTGACAAATTGCTGGCTCAAGCTACTGCACTGAGTGAACTCTTAACCTGCACCTGGCTAGACTGAGTAAACTTTTGACCTATACCTGGATGCACTGAGTGAACTCTTGACCTGTTGCCTAATCTGATACAGTTGGCAGTCTGCCAAAGCTATAAATAGAGCCAAACTGACCTTTGACCTGTTGCCAATCCTGAAATAGTTGGCAGTCTGCCAAGCTATTTATAGATACATGCACAATCTTGGCCTGTTGGTTAATCTTTTTACCCATACTGAAAGACAATGGTTAGAATGTTTTTTTTTCAAGCTGATTTAACCATAAGAGTTTTTAGCGAACCTGTGAGCTTATGCGATGGTGTGGCGTTGTCCGGCGTCCGTTGTCTGTCGTCCGTCGTCCGTCGTCTGTACATTAACCCATACTATCTTGAAAACGGCAAGAGTGAGCATCACTAAATTTTATGCAAAAAATTAGTCATCTAAAAAACTTTATCGGATTTTGCTTATTTTTTTGGCTAACTGCATTTTCTCAGATTTTATAGGGAAAAAGCTAAAAAAACTTTAAAAATCTTCTTTTCCAAAACTGTTCAGCCAAATTGTCCAATATTTAAAAAAAATAATTTCTGGAACAATCTCTCCCAAGTTTTTTTTCGAATGGTTTAAGTTCGGTTATTTTTGGCCGAGTTACAGGAATTTGAACTTAGTCATCTGTCAAAAAAAGCATACTAAAATTACAATCTCAGAAACGGCTAGAGCTATCATCACAAAATTTTATGCAAGTGTCGGTCACATGAGTCATATCTGAAATTGAGGTATTGGTGGCGCCACCTGCATCGGCCTTTTTTTTGTACGGGGGTCATCAGTGCCCGTATCATACTGCCAAAATTGTTTAATATTGCACAGAAATGATCCTAGGGTAGTGCATTCTGAAGTTTGTTCAAATGGTCTCAGTTCAGTGACTTTTGGCTGAGTTATGGGAAGCTGAATTTAGTCATATGCCATAACAGCCCATTTTAGCTCAGTGGCTACAAAGATTTTCTCAAAAACCACTGGACCACATTTTTAAATCTCACACATTAATTATCCTTAGATGTTGATAATTCAAGTTTGTTCAAATGGTTTTGGTTCAGTGTTTTTTGGCTCAGTTATGGGAATCTTAACTTTGCCATTTTGCTGTAGATTTATGATTTTAGATATTCCTCATGCAAGGCAATGTTTACAATCACAGGTATACAGCTCTCTGTGGGTATATAAAGACGGCTGTACATGGATTATAAATAATTGGTATCCATACTCAACTTAATTCAAGATTTTGCCATCAGTGAGAAGTATCTGTATTATAATTTTGCATTCAATATGCATCTGTAGTAATTTTTAGCAAACCTGTGAGCTAATGCGATGGTGTGGTGGCGTCCGTTGTCTGTACGTTAAACCCATACTAATTCGAAAACGACTTGAGCTAACATCATGAAATTTAATGCAAAAAATTAGCCATCTGAAAAACTCTGCATTTTCTTAGATTATATAGAGAAAAAGGTAAAAACCCTTTTAAAATCTTCTCCTCAGAAAAGGTCAAGAAAAAATGTTCAATATTTCACAGAAAAAATGTTTTATACCATCTCTCTTAAGTGTATTCGAATGGTTCTAGTTCGGTGAATTTTGGCGGAGTTACATGAATTTGAACTTCATCATCTGTCCAAAAAAGTATACTAAATTGACAATCTCAGAAACGGCCGGAGCTATCATCACCAAATTTTATGCCAGTGTTGGTCACATGAGTCATTGGTCACATGAGTCATATATGAAATTCAGGTATTGGTGGCGCCACCTGCATTGATCTTTCTTTGTACGGGGGTCATTGGTCATCTGTACATTAACCCATAAATTCTCAGGAATAGCAGGAGCTACCATCCCCAGATTTTATGCAATTATCTGTTACATATCAAATGTTGTGGGATTCAGCTTATTTTTGCTATTCTGCATTTTATAGGGAAAAAGTCTAAAAGTTGTAAACGGTCCAGCCAAATTGCTCAATATTTTACAGAAATGATCCCAGAGGCAAGCCCTCGCAAGTTTGTTCAAATGGTTTGCATTTGATGAATTTTAGTGGAGTTACACAAATTTGAACAGTCATTTTGCCAAGTAAGCATACTGACATAGTAATCTCAAAAATGACAGAAGCTAGCATTACCAAGTATTGTGCAAATGTTGGTCACATGACTCATATTTGAAGTTGCAGATTTTATGGTGCTTCCTACATTGACCTGTTTTGTATGGGCAAAAACCTCATAATTTAAGCCTCTTTCAGCTTAAAATGTTTACGATAAAAATGTCAATTTGAATCGTTCAATTTTTCAGAAGAATTATCCTAGGACATGGTTCTTTCAATCATATCAGATAAGCTTAAGTTGGTCTTATGGCCATTATTATGTTTATTTCTAACTGTGGACTGCAAAACTGTTCTTCTACAAAATTATTGTTTCAATTATAACTTCTGTAACATTGCACAAAAATTATTCGTAGGTGGCCGTTGTTCAAGTTTACTTGAATGATTTTTGGCAGAATTATTAGACCTTAAACAATGAAAGGACTGCGTCTTTTATTATTCTAGATATTTTGATAAAAAGTTTATGAATATGTCAGCTTGAAAAAAAAGCATTTTAGCCAAAGTCTTTCAGTATGTGTAAACAGATTTACCAACAGGCCAAGACTGTGTCTGTATCTTTAAATAGGTTGAGAAACTGCCAACTGTTTTAGATTTGGCAACAGATCAACAGTTCATTCAGTGCAGCCAGATATAGGTCAAGAGTTCAATCAGTGCAGCCAAGCACAAGCATGTGATCACCTCATAGGTGACATGTGAACACCTCATGGGCACCATGGGATCACCTCATGTGTGTCATGCCCCTCAGGGCTGCATGTGGAGCCAATCTGTCAGTTTATGCAATGGTGTGGCTACTAATTTAGATTAGCAACAGGCCAATGGTCGGTCTGGATCTATTTATAGCTTTGGCAGACTGCCAACTGTATCAGATAAGGGAACAGGTTAAGAGTTCACTTAGTGCAGCCAGGTATAGGTCAGGAGTTTACTCGGTGCAGTAGCCTCATTATATTTATATCGTTGGCCAGTCTAGCCAGGTGCAGGTGATGAGTTCACTCAGTGCAGTAGCCTGAGCCAGCAAATTTGTCACAGTTCACACGGGGCGACTGCCTTTCTCACCTAAGCCTGGTCGTACCATGCATCAGACTCAAGGTAAGTTTGATGTATTGGCCTGATATTTTGACCTGTCTATGTGTCTTTGATGGCTTTCTCGTTCACAAGACAGCTGTCGCCACCTACAATGACTTTTGCTCAGTGTGTGTCCCTGCTTATTTCTAAGGAGGGGATTGATATATCAGTCTGAAATCGGGCATATGTATATATCTCTGATAGTTTATTGTATACAAGAATAGTGGAACCAGCTACAATCATTTTTGTGTTGTGTGCACCTATGCCAGAATTTAGCAGTGATGTTTGCGTAATTGTTTCTTATTCAAAATGTTTAGTACTTGCATTGTTCATATACATGAGAAGTAATGTTCCAGCATTGAAGCATTATACCTGGTTTATTTCCCAATGCACAGGTTCGCATGAGGCCTGTAGGCCTTGTTTTTATGAAAATGTTTAGAGTAATAAAAGACGCAGTCCTTTTATTTTTTAAGGTCTAATAATTGTGCCATAAATCATTTAAATAAACTTAAACAAAGGCCACCTTAGAATATTTTTTGTGCAATGTAACATAAATTGAAACAACAGTTTTGCAGAAGGAGGCTATTGCAGCTATGAGTTTGAAATAGGCTTACTTATGGCCTCAAGACCAGCTTAAGCTTTTTATGACTCTACCAAAAATCAATGAACCCTACCTATTCTTATACAATTAAAAAACCCTATCCTAGAATATTCTTGAGAAAAATCAAATTATTCTGCTTGACATTTTCATCATAAAACATTTATAAGCTGAAAGAAGCTAAAATTATGAGGTTTCTGGCCGTAAAAAAACGGTCGATATAAGTGGCGCCACAACAACTGCAATTTCAAATATGAGTCAGGTGACCAACATTTGCACAAAATTTAGTGATCCTTACGGAAGCGTATTACTGCCACCTGGTAATAGAAAAATAAATTATTTATCTCGTACGTACGACATACTATCTCGTACGTACGACATAATTAATCTTACGGATCTGTTTTACAGACTACACAACAGGCCAACATATATGTATAAGCAAATATATGTATGTTAAATATTGCGTGTTCTCATCCTATCTATACACAACATCTCCCTCTCCTTGCAAACTGTCGGAACACCGTAGAAAAGAAAAAAATACATATATTTATTTATGTATATATTTATTTATATATACTACACATTTAAATGCTATTCGATTTATCATTGTTTTTTGTGTCTAGGTTTCAGAAATATTTCAAGGATGTGAAATTTATCAATTTGTTGTCTGCGCGTCATATACAGAACTTTCATTTTTAAATAGGTGATTAAATTCTGTTAGCAGTGTATGCTGCTTTAATAGTGAGCATGTCATAATATTAATAAGAAAAAAATATTGCCTTTGCCAAATTGAAACTACTTTTTTGGAGAAGGAAGGATTTGGACAAATGGTACAGCTACCAAATAGCCCGATTTTAAGTAATTGAGAATGGATACATGTGGGGTTTCTTAAATTCCAAAATTGATCTGTATAAGATCTAGATTTATGACATAACGAACAGTGTCACTCGCCCTATTGTAAACGGCATGTTCAAATAATGGGAACAAGCACTTCGTTTCATAATATATGAATCAGGAACCTCTCCTTACTACGCTCTTTACACAGCGCTTTACCTATAGGGCTACTACCTATATTGTAAGGCGCTGTTTGTTATGACCTCGTATCCTGAATTGCAACACCAGAGGGGAGCACTGTATTTTTGTCCAATCAGATGAGACCTTGTGCTGGAAGACAAAGCGAAGCGAGGAATACACAGAGCCAATCATATTAATTTCTTTTTGAGTGACAGCTCATCCCCCAGCGTAACCGTCTGAACAGGCCACAGGCTGAGAGAGAATTGCCCCTGACGTGGTTTGCTTAGGGCCTTGGGCACACAGGATGCTCGGCCGGTGAGCTGTAATTCAAACGAAACGTAACAACAAAGGCTGCGTGCACACCTCGCCTGCTGGTTTCAGTTCTGGAGACAACAGATACATGGCTACGCTAACACAGTCATAATGTCATAATCGAATCGGTCAATGATGCGAGAATGCAGAGGGAGCAATTTAAATTCGACCGGAAACTCAATAAGCGGTGCTTGAAGCGCAGCAATGGGCGGAGCCAGGATGCCTGTCGAGTGTTTGTTTATTGGCATCTGATTGGCTGCTTGTCACATCATACGCACGTTTATTTCAGTGGAAAACGAACCGCCATCTGGTGTCTAAATATATCATAAACGGTCAAAGCTGGCAGCGTGAAAATCAGTTGCTCCTTCTGAAGCGCAAGATTTCCGCTGCCTCAGGAGCGTACTCCTTACGGGCATCTCTGTATTACAGACACCTCTATATTGACACTCATGGTTCATATTCTGTTGTAATAATATGTTCATTGTCCCACGTTATTATCTCATTTCGGCTGAATACGAAAGTTGTTAAGCAAATCCATGCCGATACACGGGCTTAATATCTCATGTTTTATACGTTATCATGGTTCTGTGTGTGAGTAAACACAGTGCACCTTTGTCTGTTTACTATAACAAGACCGCGTGACCAGAAGCAAGATCTTAGTCTAGCACACGCGACAATTATAAAAAAAGAAGAAACATGAGAGAAGAAACAAACAAAAAAGCTTGAAAAACTTTGATTTGTAAATAGATTTTTACGGCCACCAGGTGGCGTGAGCGCTATTTGTTTTTCGTCATTGATCGCGCCCGAGGCAAGTTTTTGTCCACTCATATACAGGAGTAAGCAAACGGTTTTAATACGAAATATTGATAGACACCGTAATAGTTTAAGGAGACTATACACTGTATCTCATTTATACTCAATATACCTAGTATGTAAAATGTAAATAAGTCCTTTTTTTCCATTTATACTATCTACTATACAATCGTCGCTCTCTCTCTATCTCTCTCTCTTTCTCTCTCTCTCTCTCTCTCTCTCCATATATATGTGTGTGTGTGTGTGTGTGTGTGTGTGAAAAGACTGAAAGTCTTGGGATATATTACCAGCGCTGTGTTAGAATGGCTCAGCTGGTAGATACTATTAATGACTTTAGTAATACATGTAATGTCTATCAGAGGTTCTTTCCTAATCTAAATCAAATTTAGAAACGAGACCAATCGTTTAGTAACGAGACCAACACAGCGTTCACGCCACCTGGTGGTGGTACACCATAACTTCACAAATCAAGGGTTTTCAAGCTTCGCTTGGTGTTTCTTCTTTCATGTTTCTTCTCTCTTTTATTATAACTGTCGCATGTGTGCGACCAAAATCTTTCATCTGGTCACCCGGCCTTCCTTTGTAAACACTTAACAGACACTTATAGAGGTTCTGTAATACAGAGATCCCCATGAGGAGAGGTTCATGATTTATATATTATGAAACGAAGTGCTTGATTCCAAAAGTTGACCATCATACCGTTTACAGTAGGGCGAGTTACACGTACATGTACAACATATAAGATCTTATACTTATCCGCAAATGAGACAAATCTGAGGTGTAGATTTTACCACCATTTCAGCCTGACATTTGAGTAAAAGACTTGTATTAGAATTTCGTATTCTTCTATCACAGATTAATCGCACGTCCATAAGTGATAGTTTTTTAATATTTTTTTATAATTAAGTTCAAAATAAAATAATACGTACCCCATGAAACGGATTGTTGACTGTTCAACTACCCACCAATCATATAAATGGCTGTATATGCAGTAAATAGTTTAAAAGATTAACAACATGGTGCGTTATGTCATAAATCTAGTTCTTAGACAGATCAGTTTAGAATATTAGAAACCTGTCCCACAAATATCCATTCTCAGTTACTTAAAATCAGGCTCTTTGGGAGCTGTACCTCCTGTCGGAACCCTTCTTTCTCCAAAAAGTAGTTTCAGTTTAGCAAAGGCTATATTTGATTACTTAATAACATTATGACAGGCTCACTGTTATAGCAGCATACACTGCAAAAAGAATTTAATCACCTATCATAAAATGAGAGTTCTGTATACGACGCAACAATTTGATAAATTTCACTTCCTTGAAATATTTCAGAAACCTAGACACACAAAAAATGATAAACTGAATAGCATTTAAATGTATAGTATATATAAATAAATAAATACATAAATAAAAATATGTATTTTTTTCTTTTCTACCGTGTTCCGACGGTTTGCTAGGAGGTTGAGATGTTGTTAGGGTGAGAACACGCATTATTTAAAATACATATATTGCTTATACATATATGTTGGCCTGTTGTGTTGTCTGTAAAACAGACCGTAAGATTAATTATGTCGTACGTACGAGATAATATGTCGTACGTACGAGATAGTATGTCGTACGTACGAGATAAATAATTTATTTTTCTGTTACCAGGTGGCAGCAATACGCTTCCGTAGACCCTAGCTCCTATTGTTTCTGAGATTGTTATGTAAGTATGCTTACTTGCCAAATGACTAATTTCAAATACCTGTTACTCGGCCAAAATTCATCAAACCAAAACCATTTGAACAAACTCAAGAGAGCTGGTCTTTGAGAACATTTCTGTGAAATATTGAACCATTTGGTTGAATCATTTCAGAGAAGAAGATTTTCAAAGGTTTTTAAGCCTAAAATGTAAGTAAATGCAGGTGGCACCACAAAACACTCAATCCCACAACATTTGATATGTGACAGATTTTTGCATAAAATTTGGGGATGTTAGCTCTTCTATTCCTGGGAAATTATGGATTAATACATGTACTGATGACCGATGACCCCTGTACAGAAAAGGTCGATGCAGGTGGCGCCACCAATACCTTAATTTTAAATATGACTCGTGTGATCAATATTGCATTAAATTTGGCCGTTTCCTATATTATAATTTTAGTATCCTTTTTTTGGCCAAATGACTAAGTTCAGCTTCCTGTAACTCGGACAAAATTCACTTAACTGGAACCATTCGAACAAACCTGAGAAAGATTGTTTCAGGGATTGTTTCTGTGAAATATTGAATGATATGGCTTGACAGTTTCGGAGAAGAAGATTTTTTAAGCTTTTTTAGCTTTTTCCCTACAAAATCTTAGTTAATGCAGATAGCCAAATAAGCAAAAAATCCGATAGAGGTTTTTTAGATGACTGATTTTTTGCATTAAGTTTGGTGATGCTAGCTCCTGCCGTTTTTGAGATAGTATTAGTTAACGTACAGACGAGGCACGACGGACGACGCCGCACCATCGCATAAGCTCACAGGTTCGCTCACAAATAATAAAACATCCTAACAGTGACAACGACCAGTTGGGCTTGGTCCCAAGTTTGTAACTGCCGCTCAACACCTCGCTTCTCTCCCAGCATTATTCATACACCATTAGTAAACCAATCAGAGATTTCCCTGACGTGTCACAACAGATGCAATTAAAGAAAGTTGTGCACAGGAGCTGAATGAAAGTGCAATTAGACTGAATAGAGTTGCCATGTAATCAAGGCTAAGCAATCACAGTCACTATGTAAATACCCGGCAACTCAGCTCTGACATCCGAATACACAAAGTCCCAATTAACTTAAACACCTGCAACTTACATAATATATAATAATGATGAAATACAGAGATTGAGAATTGTAGTTATAGACTGGCCTTAGTACATTACACAGTCAGGTGGCTTAGACCCAGATTTGGGCAGGATGGGTACACGTCCGATGAAAGCACTAAACCTTTTCGATTCATTATTCATGGCCTTACCTTTCAATTTTTGATAGGAACAACTTCCTCAAGATGCATTATTCCAAGATGGCCGCCATGTCGAATCATATAAATGCTAATATCTCGGCTACTAGGCAACTTAGAAAAACAATCTTAGTGTCTAAACAAACATTTTCAAATATAAGGAATACGATTGTGCAATCCAAAAAATAATGATCATTCATTTAAAGTCAACTATTTACTGGAAATGAAAGTCATCATTTGCTCTTTTCTTAAAGTTCTAGGGCTTAGGCCCATATTTAAGAATGGGACAGTCTAAATGAAAACAGAAAACTTTTTTTATGTGCTATCCATGGCCTTAACATTTAAATTGTGATAGTAGCCACTTATTCGAAATTAATTATGTCAGCCATCCTGGATTTAAAGATGGTCCCCATGTATTTAGAGACATATAAATGCTAATATCTCGGCTTCTTGGAAAATTCGGAAAGCAACCTTAGTGTTTAAACATACATTTTTACAGTTAAGAAATACAATAATGATATCCAAAGTATAAAAAAAAATTGATTCCGTAATATTACAGTTAAGAAATACAATAATGATATCCAAAGTATAAAAAAAAATTGATTCCGTAATATTCAAGCATTTACTATAAACACACGTCATAATTGTCTTTTGTCTTAATAGTCGGGGTGGGGCTGGGTGGGTTAGGTCCAGATTGCAGAAGAATAGGAACATTCTTATGCATTGCTTTAAAATACATGATTGACGAAGGTGGCCATCTTTGATTCCAAGATGACTTCCATAAAAAAAAACTGAAAATGTCTGTCACGAAAAAAAAACTGAAAATGTCAGTATTTCAATGTCACACCACTGGGGTGTGAACTTCCAAGATCTTATCAGTGTTTCAAAATAACAGGCAGACCAGACATTAACATACTCAAAAATGACTCGAAGACAGTTAAATGTTACCAAACAAATATAATAACAAACTAGATATTTCTTGGCACCGCAGGTGCAATAGTTTCCCCAGACAATTAATCCCCCCCTTAAGAATAGGCCCTCGATCTTCAGCAACATATACTGACACTTGGCAAGCGACTATGGTTTCTTCCATCTATCAATCTATCAACTTGAAAAACAATATTTTTGCACCAAATATGGGGGCCAATACGGTGAATCACTCTTGAGAAAAGAGCATTAATTTATTTTAAGGGAACGGAAAGGTAGGTGGCGCCACCCGTCTTGTTTACAAGAAAGTTTTCCAAGATGGATAGACATGCCAAATTTAAGACCAATATCTTGAACCACTCTGTAGATATGAGCAATTTTCACCCAAAGCACATGTACAGATGGACGCAGAGGCAAAATGATTGCAGATGGCGTCACAAATCTTTGGTACAAGATGGAAGATTCCAAGATCTATGGATATGCACAATTTAAGCCAACAGTCGAAATCACTGCTGAGAAAAGAGCATTAATTTATTTTACGGAAACGGAAAAGTAAGGTGGTGCCACCTGTCTGGTTAACGAGAAAACTTTCCAAGATGGATGGACATGCCAAATTTCAGACCAATACCTCGAACCACTCCGGAGATATGAGCAATTTTCATCGAAAGCAAACATACGGATGGATGCCACACAATTACGATTGCAGATTGCGCCACCAGTCATAAATACAGGATGGCTGTTTTGTTCAAGATCAATGGACATGCGCAATTTCAGCCCAATCTGTCTATTAGTTTTAGACTTATAATGCTCACAGTACTGTCAAGTGGCAATGATGGGGTATTAAAAGGCGCGAAAACAAGAAAAGGACAGAAGGTGGCGCCACCTGTCGTCCGCAGAAGACAGAGCTAGCCAAGATCTTATGTCAATTTGATTTTTGAACCAATCCGTGCATCCCTCATTGAGATATTAATGATTTTGTGTGATTTTCACCTTATATGGCAATATCAAAGGTCAAGGCCACTCTTATAGGAAAGGTCATTACCCCAATTTAAATATACATCATCCATAACCCATGTCTACGTATATGCATATTATGAAAGAAATCTGTCCATTAGATTCTGACATATAATGCTCACAGTATTGTTCAGTGGCAATGACAGGGGTATTAAACGGCACAAAAAACAAGAAAAGAATAACAGGTGGCGCAGTTTCCGGTACATGACAACACTATCCAAGATCTTCGGTCAAGTTGATTTTTGGATCAATCCATGCAAGATTTCTTGAGATATTTAAGAATGTGTGTGATTTTCCCCCAAAAAGTACCTATTCAAGGTCAAGGTCACTCTTCCAGTAAAGATCATGACCCCATTTTAAATAGGCTTCGTCCTCTCACCCATATCTATGCACATGTCAAGTTGGTAAAGATCCGTCAAATATATTTTGAGTTATCGCGTCCAAACGAAATCTCTGCGGCGGCGCGACCGTGCTTAAAGATAATATCCCGACTTTTTTCTGGGGATACAATAATTGGTTACTTACAGATCTCGGGGCGGGAGGGGGGGGGGGGGGTGCCGTCAACATAAATAATGCAGTAATCACAATTTTTCACAGTGCCCATGAATTAATCCGCATAACACAGTCACTGTTCTAAATGTTTCAGGTCACATGACTTCTCGCTCTCGCGTGACGTCTAGACGTTCCACTAACCCCTGGCGCAGTACACGTAAACACGGAGCACAGTCTAATCCAAGCGTAATACATATGGACACAGAACACAACTGGTTCTCATAGCTGTATAACTGTTCACCGTCTATAAATCACAGATCGAGTGTCTCACACTGAATGTTCTTGTAAAGCCTTAGATCAACGACTCTCACAGCTGTAGTTCACTGAAGCCCTCCAGTCTCAGCAGAAGAAAAGCACTCTCGCAGCGAAATTCAGCACCATCACAGTTTCGTGTCAAGACAAAGTCTCCTGCCTGTTCCTGGAAGCACGCACCACTCGTAAATCCCAAGAATGCCAGTCCTTCGGCAACAATAACACTGTCTCTGAAGTGCTTTACAGAGAAACACCCAGGTGGCCTTCCTCAGACGTAGACTGTCACTAGACACAGACGCGATCTCTCAACTGTATACACAGATATTAGCAGACCAGCCGGGTGGACTGCTGAAACCCTCAGGCGACACTACCCTCACATACCGCTGAAGTTGTACTTGGTTTCACGCCTTATAAAAGACTCCTGACGTCGCAACTTCCGCTAGTCTCTCCGCCAATCAGCACTTCCATCCGCGATGTCCGTTGTCATTACACATCAAACCTAACGCTGACACGCCCCGGAGACAATTTCGTGGGAAAGTTACCTTAAGCAAGTTCGCAGTTAAGATGTCGTGCACCAGTTACTATGGAGACCATTATACATCGGTCCGCGCGAATTTATGCTACATAGAAAAGAACATCAAAGGATGCAGGTGTCACCTACAGATTAATAAACTGCTTTGAAATTTACATCAAAGGAAACACTTGTTCTTCCTTACTGGGTTTCTCACGCTAATATGGCTAAAAATTATACTCTATAAAATCAACAAAACTTGCAAAACAATTATCTGGTCATACTCCATATACCTAAATATAGAGTCACAGTCCTCTATTGACACTCAATTTATATGGCTCATAGGCTAATTGCTCTTGCTTCCTAATTATAAATTGTCTGGGGAATTATTTTTTCAATTTGTAAACACAATGCAATATGTTGCAGTTTATAAAGAGAAGATCAAAATCAGTTCTTTTCATTTATTTTAATGGGTTAATGGTCTGACATCACCAACCATATCAGTCTCAACCGACATAACTTACACTTTGCCTTCATGGTTTTTCGGGCCTGTTCATTCTTGTAGCTTTTCTCGGCTCCCTGGCGAGAATACAACTGAGAGGCCACACAGTGCCGCCCATGTTTGACCAGTTTCCATTCACTCCTGGGTGAATAGAGCGCACCCTTGTGGTAAAGACCTTGGCAAGAAGTCTTTGCGCCAAAAACGACCAGATTGTGACACGAACCCATAACCTTTCGGTCACGTCCAGCGCACTAGCCATTACGCCACCACGTTCCACATTTGTTTAGGTGGTATTTGTTTAAAAAAGACTAAAGGAGATTAAAGTGATAATTTTGCTGTTTGATCTGTAGACTTATAAGTGCAGTAACTACCAATCCTGTGACCATGGTTAAGGTCATCGCAAGTTGCGCACCCGCAACCGTCACACCGTCCGCACAAATCGGTCAGGGGGCAAATCCTGGGATTGTAAACCCTGATCACATTTCGTCAACCTAGTAATTATTATTTTTGGAAATTATAAAAACTGTTCTAGACAGGTTGTTATCTCCGAAAATTATTTTATAGTCATTTTTGAGGCGTAAGGAAAAAACAGGTAAAATCCTAATTTCACCAAAAGTACTTGACACTTAATTTCACAAAGGCATTAACAACTGTATCTTTCTTAGTCAGCTACATGTATAAACGGTTGTTAAGGTTTTAAATAGATTAGCCACTAACCTGAGTATACTACATTATTTTGAGATGGTGTTTTATTCTGTAGTTAGAGCTACTGGGGAGTCCAAGCTTTTGATGCAAATCCTGCCTTGCAAACTTTGCACGCATATATTTTGCATATGGTTTTTACAAATGTGCATGCCTTCTTCACTTAATTATAGTTGCTAATTACTATTGGTTCACAAATTTCACTAGTTTTCCTGGAATAAAATCAATATTTCTTTTAAGCCATTTCACTTGCCTGATTGGTAATAATATGTACATAGCTTTTGCACCAATATAAATTTGTGTTTTTATAGTTTTGTTTTTGGTGGCTCACGACTTATCAGAAATATTAAAAAAAAAAAGAATGAAGAAGCGTTTAGAAGGGACTAAAGAGTCTTCCTTGTCTTAAGGGCAGGTATCTGACATCAAATTTCGTTTACAGAGAAGCTCATTGCCTCATATTTTATTGGACAAAATGCATGTTTCGTCAAGACATAAAGTCAGGGGAAAAGCTGCACAGACAATGGACTTGTCCAACATTCTTCAACTAGCTCAGCTTGATGCAGTTTTGAGGAACAGATTTGCTGGTGTCAGTGACCTTATAGCTTCAGAAGGTAAATGTCACCTGACTTGCTACAGTCGTTTCCTGAGAAAACACAAACGTAGCTCATTAAAATCCAGCCTAGATGATCAACAGAACATGTTTGCAAAATGTAACTGATGAACTTCGAACAGGACTTGCAAAGGGAGAAATATATATCTTGAAAGATGTATGTGACCGACTTTAATATAGACCCAGGCATATACAGGGGTCAGCACTTGAAAGCCAAACTAGAACAAGTGAACCATGGTTCATGCCGCTCAGCCGATTAACATGCTGACAATATGTCCATGCACAGGCAACAGATTACTATAATGTAGGTGGCATCATCATTCATGCATATTAGTTTACGTTCACCAAGACCCGTAAACACATCAAATTTAAAAACAAGCCATCCAGCTTTCCTGAGAAATCTGATTATTATTGAGAAAACTGGTAATTTGTATATACTTGTTACAATATATCTGGGGTGCTCAAACACCCCTCGTAACTTGGAGATTAGGTCACAGTGACCTAATTTCAGGTTTCTGAGAAGTTTTATGGAATTCTCAGGATGCAAAAGTTCATGATTCTAGCCATTATGGGTTCGGGGCAAAATAGTGATACCAGACACGACTGAACATTTGCTGGTTCAAACCAGTCTTCAACAATTGATGAAACAAATTTTTACCAAAAAGCACACCATGTTTCAGGACACTGGATGAATTTACAGGTGAAAAGCTGACACCATTGATTTGAGTTTGTCAGTGTTAAAAGTACATGTAAATGTGTTTGGAAAGATATAAAAAATACCGATGGCACCACAAGTCATCAGGAACTGACAAAACTATAGTCATGATCAATAATCATATACTTTAGTATGATGTTCAGGACACTAGATGAGACCACAGTTGACAAACTGATACAATTGCTGTCATGGACTCTCTCAAAGTTAGAGGTAACAAGTAAAAGATTCTAGGTCTAATGGTTATGATTTTAATGCCCTGCTTTAGTATCAAATTTTCAATAATCCAGGGAGGCACTTATCAGCAAGACAGCTTTGAAAATATGGGTAACAGAGACCTAATTTCAGGTTTCCAAGGAGATTTTTCATTGACCTCCCTCGATGTCAGGTTGAAAGATTCCAGGTCCAGCAGTAACGATTTGTGCCTGGTAGACAGACGGACAGACGGACAGACAGACAGCTAGGCAGACAGACGGACGCCGGACAAAGAGTGATCGCTTTAGCTCAGATGACTTTCAGTCAGCTGAGCTAAAAACTTCTACCAGGGAAAGCTGCCTTTGTAAGACCATTAAGCCCAACAGAACGATTCTTAATATTTCCATATATGTCAGCACATACCGCCCTCAAATATCTGAAAAGAAGCATGGATGATGTTCAAGAAATGCAGGCTAAAAGTCCTGGAATGACGAAGGGAAAGACGTCTGCATGGAAAATGCTCCTAAAATGTCCACAACTTCTTCACCAGCTGGATCAAGATATGACACCAAGCAAAACAAACATTGCCTCTGTTGAACAATTTGTCTGTAGACTGTTTGACAAAGTTTCAATCTGACATTCGATCCAGGCAATTCGCTGCACCAACTTCAGGAAACTTAAGACCAATATTAATTCATTGCCACCAATACAAGATGCCTTGTTACTTTATATCAAATGGGGAAATTGTCAAACATTATTATGGAAACAGTGCTTTGAAACACACCAACAGCTACCTTTGGTAGGCTCATGGTTGATGGTACACTTCTACCCGAACTTCTCATCAAAGAGCCTGTGCAGGTCATTTGCTTTGCACTGACAGTTGGGAGGAAGACACACAATTCAGAACATTGTCCGTGCCGCAGGAGGGACATATACTGTATAGGTGCTTATGCTTGTGCTCGTGCAACATGGTGCAGGAACTCATTTACTGATAATAAAGATGACCAGAATTAGGACTACTTACAATATGGGATATTGTTAGCTTGAGAGCTTTAAGTGATTTCCTTAGGACATGTATGTGTATTACTTAGGGTAAATGGGATATTGTCCATGTTTAACTCTCCCCAGACAATACTTTAAACAGCAGATGTAACGGTTATATACACATCTTAATTTCAATCCTTCACTCTTTGGTGTGGCATGAACATTAGTTTGTATTATTTTTACACACAAATGTTCCGTTTAGTGTTTTCTTATTTATTTGCCTCATATGTAAATCCTGACTTTCACTCGATTATCAAAAGCGTCAATAAAAATAATCTAAGGCATATTTAAAAATGACAACCATCCTATTTCTATCCCTAAGGATTCCATTTAACCAGATATCATGGTTGGCAGCTTCTACTCTGAGTTGTGCACACAATGTTTTCTGGAGCCCATATTCAGATTGTGCCACCTGACTAGGAAGCGGACGGGAATCCATACTATGACGTAATACAATAGGGGATATTAAGGAATGTCCTTGTGTCTTCCCCTTGATAGAAAATGACAAAAAAAGTTTTTTTTCACTTTGAAAAGGTGGAACCTGCGCGTGAGCATTCAATGCCTCACTCTCCCGCTCGAAAAAGCTTTAATTATTAATTGATATAATTAAAGCAATTTTATCAGTAAAATCATGCATATGAATCACCAAAGGAGCGGGGGCTGAGTAATTTGGAATAAAGACTGATAAGTCAATGGATATAAAATAAATTAACCAGTAAGCCCTCGAAAAATAAAATATAACCTATCATATAAAGTAGTTATATATATATATATATATATATATATATATATATATATATATATATAAAACCATAATTATATATAATTTAAACATAATGTATGGAGAATAATTTAAGTGCCCTTGTGGAAACGGGGGTTTCAGAATGAATCACAGTTCTAAACTTCCATAACACGAGTTTGGTCAAATTCAAGGTTAAGAGGGATAATGGTAATACATTATTTGTTATTAGATTAGATTCGAATAATATATATATATATATATATATATATATATATATATATATATATATATATATATATATAAACACGTGAAAGATAAGAGTGATGAAATAGAGATGAAACAAAGGTGATGAGTGCGGGTGCGGATGGTAAAAGCGCGGGTAGGTGTGAACAGAGACGACGGATGGCGGACGACGGATGACGGAAGCAGATGCGGGGGCGGAAGGGAAAAAAATGGGATAGGTGTGAACGCCCCTTTAGGGTTTTCACAACTGAATATTTTTATTTATTTAAACATGTATCAGAAAAAAAATTAATTATTTATCATGTTTACAATTGAAATAAAAAAAACAATGGTGAGTGCATAGTGTCTTTGGAATACATTTTCGACCATGTATGGAGTCCATAAATATCAGTAATTGCAAGGTAATTCCCTGTTACTGATTTAACTATAAAACTCCTTTTCTATTCGTTTTTATTAAAGTTGTTATTATAAACCAACAATTTTTTTTAATTATTGTTTAATGTTAAGTTGTTGGACAAAACAACTACTATAGGAGGGGGTTGGACAGTTAGATCCAGCTGAAGCCACCCAAGAGCTGGCTGGCTGCAGGGTATGCCTAACTTCAAGCATGCACAATTGGCCTCAAAGGTCAACAAGGGAACATACCGAGGGGTTTCATTATAGCCTAGTTGTGACATGGTCTCATAAAAACTTTAATCAAAGCTAGTTTTGGGTCAATTCCTTTTAAATTTCAGAATTAAGGAGCTAAAAGCCTTATATGTGGATGATATGAAACTAAGATCAACAGTGCTAATAGGGAAAAAATGTACCAGGGCCAAATTTGGGCAAAATTTAAGATACTGGTTTTATATTTATGCTAATAACTTAAAAAAATTGTAATATTCAGATCTAATTTTCAGTATACAATTGAATCTTGATTAAATAAAGTTATATTCCTGAAAAAAGGTCTCTAGCTTCCGCAATTCTTATGTTTAGTGGGTAAATATACATGTATTTCCTGTTTTTTTACAAGGTGCATTATGTTCGGGCCCATAACTTACGCAATACTGCGTAATAACATATACGCAAATTACGCAATACTGACCTAATTTTTGGTATGTACATGGGAAAAATATGAAAGAATATGCTGTGTACATTGTATCGGAAACAGCTTTACATTAGAAAATTACAGTTAACAATAACAACAAATATTGCCACATATCTGATGGGTGGCAGATGTGTCAGCTGGGGTGGTGGTGGGGGGTGGGGGGGGGGGGGGGGGACGCACATGAAAATATTTCTACATCTGTGAGAGCAGGGATGCTCCGCCAGCGTTGCATCACTAATAAGGTTACCCAGGCAAGGCTTTAGTGACCAGAAGTGGGTGGTCTGTTCTTCAAAATGTAAATACCTTAGAGCCTCTGAAAAACTTAAATAAATAGCCTAATTTTTTAGCTTTAATTTTCAAATTTCACATGTTAACAAATTACATCCGTTTGGTACCTACTGTAAAAATTTAAATCAAATGTACTTTGAGGGAAAAAAGGTGCCATGGTAAAAAAATTTGAACTTCCAATTATATATTTATGCTATTTCTGAAAAAAAATACAAGATTCTGATCTAATTTTGGGTATAGGATTGAATTTTGAGTAATTAAATTTATATCCCTGAAAACAAGCCCATGGATTTAACATTTATTGTGGTAAATGACTGAATGTCTTTCCTCATTTTTTACAAAGTGCATTATGTTTGGGCCCATAACTGTTACAAATTACGTAAAACCGTCCTAATTTCTGAGATGAACATAGGAACTATATAGGGGAATATTTATGGTAAATATGAAGAAAAACAGATGAGTGGTTTTGACACTAGTACGATAGTACGAGATAGTTTCTCGTTCCCAAGTGTTAGTATCTCGTTCCCACGCGAGAATTATCTCGTTCCCACGCGTTAGTATCTCGTGGCCACGCGATAATTATCTCGTTCCCACGCGTTAGTATCTCGTTCCCACGCGTTAGTTTCTTGTGGCCACGTGATAATTATCTCGTTCCCACGCGTTAGTATCTCGTGGCCACGCGATAATTATCTCGTTCCCACGTGATACTATCGATCGGCCACGCGATAATTATCGCGTGGGAACGAGATAAATGTAGATAGATAATACAGTAAGACCTACACCTTAAATCGTTGAGGCATGCTTCAACACTGGATGAAGACTACTGTCAATTATTTGCATGAATTTAGAGCAGACTTAATATGCTGAGACCTGAAATGATATAACGGGTACAACACTCGTGGGCCATGTTTGTCTGGAGAATGTGTGAGCGGGGAAAGGGGGGGGGGGGGGGGGGGGGGGCTAGTTCGGGTAAAATATTTTTCATAATAAATGTTCACAATATAAATTACCATTGGCGGCGAAACCAAATTTTCATTTCAGGCCCAATAATATACCCAAACACTATATATATATGGCAGGGGGGATTTGATGGGGTAATCCCTGACGGGGGGGGGGGGGGTTGGAGGGGGTCTTACCCTCCCAAGGTTTTGAAAATTTTGAAAAACTGTATGGGTACTACTGCATTCTGGTGCATTTTATTGGTCAATGCTTATTAAGTAAAACAGTACCTCCTTGTAGGGAGATTATTTGTTATTTGTCTGGCAATGGATTCATTTTCACACAGAATATCAACTTTTTTCACCACAAATCCCGGAGTCTGCGGCCCTGTATATATGGTACTCCAAGTACTGAGCAGAAGAGGATATATATATATATATATATATATATATATATACATATATACATATATGTGAAGGTGCAAATACCCGATAATAATAGAGTAGATGTTTTTATACCCATCATTATGTTGGGGCTCGGCCCCCGCGCCCCCCCCCCCCCCCCCAATGGTTTCGCCGCCTATGAATACATAACCGAAGTTTTATTGTAGAAAGAAAAATGTGAAGGGGAAGAATGAGCAAATTTCTCGTAAAAGGTCTTGTTAACCCCTCCCCCCCCCCCCCCCAGTCATAATGAGGTGGCATGGCTGAGACCTTTTGTTGTAAGCTTCTCCCTTGAGACATAACACAAACCGACATGTTGTTTACCCTGTTGGTATACCCGAAATTAAATAACCCCAACCCTAGTCCTAAAAATAAGATTTTCTGGGAAGGTAAAATACAAACAAGTGTTTCAGTTTAATTCATGTTTGGTACACAAGGGTTTATATCACCCTTACCCTAAAACAAACTCAATACAGTTTTCCATGAACAAAAAAAAATGGACTAGTTGAACCAATGCAATGAAATGGTGAACCAACGCAATGAAAACTACTGAAATTTACCTCAAAGCATTTGGCGCAAACACACATACAACGAAATACATACAAACAATTTAAGCTGCATCGACGCTCGATATAAAACAGACCACAGACATTCTTGTCCAAATGAGGGCTTAAGCTATAGCATGGCATACTAACGCGTGGGAACGCGATAATTATGGCGTGGGAACGTGATACTATCGCGTGGGAACGAGATAATTATCGCGTGGGAACGAGATACTATCTCATGGGAACGACATAATTATCGCGTGGCCACGAGAAACTATCTCGTGGGAACGAGATAATTATCGCGTGGCCACGAGATACTATCGCGTGGGAACGAGATGATTATCGCATGGGAAAGAGATACTATCTCGTGGGAATGAGATAATTATCGCGTGGGCACAACATACTATCGCGTGGGAATGAGATAAAAAATAATTTTGTGCATGTCCTATACGAGCCACCGAACACTAGGCATTCCTGAAGTGTGAAAATGAGTTTTTAATAAAAATTTGAAGTTTTTCCTAAATTTCTCTTAGAAATGAAGTCATAGACACCTTGTTTCGGGTCTGGTAGGAGAACATAGGGACATCTAACTGTATGCCGAATTTCGGATACGTAGGTCCAACGATGTCGAAACGTGCCCGTCTTACGGACGGACGGCAGGACGGACAGACAATGGACCACGATTATAGCTCAGATGACATAGTCAGCTGAGCTTAAAATGTAAAATATTTTCTATAGGCACTTTAAAGTGTACGGGCTCTATAGTCAGTTAAGTGAAAAAATAGTGTTATCATATCAACAACATGACTGAAACAGGCATAAGAAGTATTGAAGATCTTTATAAAAATTTATATAATACACAATTACACGTCCAACAAGGACAAATTAGAGATGGGCTTACAGTTATATTAAATGATGAACTTATTAAAGAAAAAGATTTTTGTAATACATGTACTTATTAATAAGTTACATTCAGCTGAGCTAAAAAGCGTACAAGTTGGGATCATACACGGGGCACAACCAGTTTCCAGGAACTGATGAAACTTTCCATGATCTGTGTCCATTGCAAGAATCATGGCGATCAATGCATTAGTTACTTAGATTCTGGAGCTTTTTGTATAAAGTTTCCAATTATTCTATGGAGTACAAACAGGTCCCTCAACTTGGGAGACTATACTAGGTCCCAGTGAACTAATTTCTGGTGTCCAGGTAGATATTCCCCGGACCTTTCTGGATATTACGTTTGAGTAAAATATAGTTGGTTTCATTTCTGTTGCAACATGTTCCGGATTCAACCTTGTTTTTACAAGACTAAAACCAAAAATTGGGTTTTGACTGGTTTTGTTGTGCTGACTGTAGGCGCTGGGATGAATATATGTGCGGCCTTGGCTGCTTCTAATTGCAGTGCTGCATTTATATAAATATAGTGAAGTCGGGATTAATTGCTGCCATTGTAGTAACTGATGGCAAACGTTTGAATGTTTCTTGAGATAATGCACACATGAAAAATCACTGATTGGACTTTGGATTTTGATGGGTGTGAAATTTTACAGCACATATCCTCCAATAGGGAAAAATCAATTAAAATTTCACTGCAATTGCTGGGACACTTCTTGATCACTCTCTGGCATCCATATTGGTTTTATTATGGGTCTGAGATTAGCAGCACAATTGCTACCGCATCATATAAAATTTTAGAGGAATGGCTTTAATGGTTCTTGAGATAATACTGGCAAAAAGAAATTGAAGATTGCTGCCTGGTGGCCATTATTAGACGTTCAAAATTTTATGATATACATCCTCTTTTTATGAACAAAATTTTTGATAACATTTCCTGACAGTTTTTTTTTATTTCTTGAGATATTGCTCACCACAGTGACACAGGGACAAACAGCCAAAGGGATGGAACAATGGACAAACTGTCAACCTGATTACTCTGGTTAAGTAACCATGACAGCCTGACATTAATATTTTTCCTACGTGTACAGGAAATGCTTTAACCAGTTTGGAATACAGGAAGTAAGTTGACATCAACTGTTTTTGCATATTAGTGATATGACTAATATGTCAGCAAAATTTTTGATAACTACAGATGTTCTTGAGAAGCCTGGCCTTCGTTTGTATTTTAACTGACAATGAGTATTTTAACTTCTCAGGTGCTAAAACAAGTTTTTATCCATTAACACATGCTACAAGTCCAATTCTGTTCAAACTCTGAATGCTGATAGTCTGAAAGGTGTAAATGAGGCACATTAATTAAATTTTATAATTCAACACATCATTTGTTCAGCACAGAACCGTCAATAATGTTTAGCCCCTCAGCTTGGAAAATATGTCACTATGACTTCATTTGGGGATTTCCAAGATTTGAGATATCAAGTTAGAAAGTTCTTCATGCAACTGCAACGATTGTGACTTGTGATCTGAAAATGTAGGATTTTATATCTTTGAATGGAAACATTTAGTGTGAACTGTATACCTGACATGAAAAGCAGCAGTTCATGTGTGACAGCACACCGCTGTAAGACTACAGTAAAACAATTCTATAGGGCTGGAATAACAATTTTAATGCTTCCATTTTTCTTGTGAAACAACAAGAGGTACATACACCACGCGACATTATTACACCTCTGCATATGTCCTGGTAAAGATTCCTCAAAAATCTACACTTTTGCATAACTAACTTTCTGATATAAAGATGTTTCTGAGAAAGCACACAAGAAAGATGTTTCAATATTTATGCAAATGAAGTCTATTTTGCTACAGAACAATGTTTTCTACAATGGTTGAGCATTTTTTTATTTCCAGCTGTCTTTTAATTGTGTAAAGGTGATAATAGGTATACTGTCTAAATGAATTATTCAACAAATCAACAAAATCTAAGCTCATCTAAATGAATGCAAATTTTGCATGCTTGACCATCAGTTTTATTTTTATAGGCACTTGTTTCAGATATCACCATCTTTCTAAATGGGGGAAAACCAGGAAGAAGTGTTATGTACATAAACAGGGATTTTGAATGAAACCAAACAGGCACACTCAAAAACAACCTACTAAAGGAAAGATCTAAAAAACAAACTACCATCAATACAAGATGGCTCCTCACCCACAGTAATGGCCTAGCTTGAGGTATGAGATCATTACCATAGTACACTCAGTCTCTGTAGTTAGATCTACAAACCACACACTATCTCCTCTGGTCATCAGCCCCATCACATGGGCCAGCTTGGATTTGGTCAATGCTGTTATCTATTTGTTATGTGGACTTTCAATTCAAGCTGAATCCTTAGCATTATTCTTGTAATAAATGATGAACATTTCTACTTAAATGATTATTAATGTACCAGATTGATGGTCATGTTGCAAGCAAATTAACATTGTAGAAGTTGTCATTAAAATTCTAAGTTTTTATAACCTGACAACTTTTCCATCATATATAGTATGCACAGATAGGGAAGTGCCTCAATTTATTTTTCAGTACACACTAGTTTAAAACCATTTTAAGCAGTTCAATGGTTTCAATTAATGATTTATGCATTCTTGGCAACATCTGAATGGTGTTACAACTTAACAGTGTGTTCATAAAGCATGAATCATACACAACCATGATCAGGGAACTGCAGGAGGACAACAGCTTGATGGCTGTGGTGCTTGTGTGCCACGAAATGTTGTGATGTATTAAAACGGCACAGTCTAACTCTACTTCCAATGAAGCTGTGACTGTTTCCTCAACAGGATTCAACAGATGCCATTGATTCTCACTGAAAATGCTCACCTAGACAAAGGTTTCAAACTGTTCCCAATTTTGTCATGTTATCTCACAAATATATATAAAGCCTGGCAATATTAGAACCTCATGTCTCTACAGTTTGCCCTGTACATTTGTCAGGTTTGGCTGCATTTTTCCTGTAATTCTCACCCCTACTTATTTACAAGTGAAAAAACAGTTGATGCAAAGAAAATATCCTTATGTGGCATTCAAAACATTTTAAATTATTGTATGACATGAAGTTGTTTAACAAATCAGCTAGTATAATAAATAACTATTAGCAAGCTTCTTAAACAACAACAAAAATCTACTAGAGATAGTGGTTCATGTGTCTATGCTCTCAATATAGGTAATTCAGACAGTTGTAGAGTCTGGAGACCATGCTTGGAAAATGAAGGATGGGAGAATTTGTACAACTGCTAATTTGTTTAGAATGACTGCCTAGGCAATATATGTTGAATTGGAAGATTAAGTTCCAGTGGGTCTCTCAGACGCTTCAGGTCGTATTCAGTCTGAGAGATAGCATCTTTGAGTGCATTATACTTGTGAATATCTAACTTCCTCACTTTGGCCAGTTTGTGAAGTGACAGAAGGTGCTGTCGGTCAAACACTTCTTGATAGTTGTATTCCTGTAATGAAAAAAAGAAAAAAAAAATTATACTCAGGTTGTAGTACTGTTTTTGTATCTATATCTGGGTCATTTGGAGCACACATCACTGTTGAAATTTATATTGGTTTCTCAGTGGACTTGTCTTTTATGAAGGTTAGTTTAAATTAAGCATGGGTGTCCCTCGCAAAAGTATGGGCGGAATTCAGGAGAGCCAAAAATCCAAATGGCTACTAACTGCTATTTTGAAATTTATTTTTTTCAATGGTCTGGCCTGCAATACTGTCAAGTATATAGATTCTGGCATTTTATTTTGGGGTTCAGCTATTCATATTTGATGTCAAAATTGTAATTTTATCTGCTTTAAGCTTAAATCCAAGATAGCCACTGATATTTAGCTATGAAAGTAACCTTTCCCTTACACTTGACGTACAGTTCCCATTATAAGCTCTAGTGGTTCTTTTTTCAGTTAATTCTGCTTCTATGAATGTTAATTTGAAAATTATGGGAAGGGATCCCTAAAAAAGCGAGAGCTGAACCGAAAGAGCTCAAAATCCAAAATAACTGCTGTCCCCCACTCCCCCTTCAGTTTCAAGTTGAAGTCGACCTACTTCAAGTCCCAGTCTTTTGAAACGTGGGGCAAAGTAAAAGTCTGAGCGAGATTCCAATTCTTATAAAAATATATTTAGTAAAATGTAAGGATGTTAAATGGGAATTCTGAGATAATTACATCATTGTACTTTTTTTTCATGCATATATTATATGTATATAGTTCCATATGTAAAGATAAAGCTGGGCAAAGTCTACTTGAATTTTCCTCTAATTTTCATTTAAATGTATTGGAAAACAAGGGACCCATGGGTCACAGCACTCAGCTAAGCTAAACTTGAAAGTTGATATATAGCCATTAAGCAGTGATTACTTGTAAACATGAAGTTGTTGCATATTTATTGGGTTGGGGAGGGGGAAGTAGAGGTGATCAGTGAATGTTAAAGGTGCCCAATCACCTACCCTTTGAAAAAGAATTTATAAACTAGATATTTCTTGGCACCGCAGGTGCCATAGTGACCCCAGACAATTAATCCCCCCCCCCTTTAATAATAGATCCCCACCATCTTCAGCAGCATATACTGACACTTGGCAAGCGACTATGGAACATCTATCAACTTGAGAAACCAAATATGGGGGCCATTACAGAGAATCACTCTTATGAAAAGGATATAAATTTATACTATAAAAATGGTAAGGTAGGTGGTGCCACCTGTCTGGTTGATGAGAAAACTCTCCAAGATGGATGTACATGCCAAATTTGAGACTAACACTTTGAAGGACTCCTCATATATGAGCAATTTTCATCTGAAAAAAGAACATACGGACACCACATACAAAAATGGGAGATGGCTCAACCAGTAATGCATACAAGATGGAGGAGGCCAAGATCTATGGTTAATGCACAGTCTCAGACCAATACTGAAAACCACTCCTAAGAAAAGAGCATTAATATATTTTACAGAAAAGGGAAGGTAGGTGGCACCATCTGTCTGGTCTACGAGAAAATTTTCCACGATAAATAGACATGCCAAATTTAAGGCAAATACCTTGAAACACTCTAGAGATATGAGCAATTTTCACCGAAAGCACATGAACAAATGTACACCAGAGAAAAACAATTGCAGATGGCGCCACTAGTCTTATGTACAAGATGGAGGAATCCAAGATAAATAGATAGGCACAATTTCAGGCCAATAGGGCAAATCACTCCTCAGAAAAGGGCATCATTTTATTCTACATAAACGGGAAGGTAGGTGGCGCCACCTGTCTAGTTTACTAGAAAAATTTTCAAGATGGATGGACATGTCAAATTTCAGACCAATACCTTGAACCATTCTGGAGATATAAGCAATTTTCATCCAAAGCACATGTACAGATGGACGCCACGGCAAATGATTGCAGATGGCACCACCAGTCTTGAATAGAAGATAGAGGTATTCAAGATCAATGTACATGCACAATTTCAGCCCAATCTGTCCTTAAGTTTTAGAATTTTAATGCTCACAGTACTGTCAAGTGGCAATGATGGGGTATCAAAAGGCACAAAAACAAGAGAAAAACAGAAGGTGGTGCCACCTGTCTTCCGCAAAAACTTGTGCACCTATGCTGACTACATTTTATGCATTTTATGATCTGTATTGACATGTTTCATCTGCCTTACATGACATGATCATGATATTTACATGTACATAATACATATATATACTGCCTTTGAAGTTCAGAATCTTAGATAGGTTTTTAAACAAATGTATAATATTTTCTATAGGCACTTTTAAGTGTACAGGCTCTACAGTCAGTAAAGGTGAAAAAATAGTGATATCATATCAACAACATGACTGAAATGGTTGGACTGCCTAAGACAAAGGCAGTGATGATATCAGGCAGTCTTGAAGTATACAGATGGTTGGACTGCCTAAGACAAAGGCAGTCATGATATCAGGCAGGCTTGAAGTATACAGAAGGTTGGACTGCCTAAGACAAAGGCAGTAATGATATCAGGCAGGCTTGAAGTATACAGACGGTTGGACTGTCTAAGACAAAGGCAGTCATGATATCAGGCAGTCTTGAAGTATACAGATGGTTGGACTGCCTAAGACAAAGGCAGTCATGATATCAGACAGGCTTGAAGTATACAGACGGTTGGACTGTCTAAGACAAAGGCAGTGATGATATCAGGCAGTCTTGAAGTATACAGACGGTTGGACTGCCTAAGACAAAGGTAGTCATGATATCAGACAGGCCTGAAGTATACAGACGGTTGGACTGCCTAAGACAAAGGCAGTAATGGTATCAGACAGGCTTGAAGTATACAGACGGTTGGACTGCCTAAGACAAAGGCAGTGATGATATCAGGCAGTCTTGAAGTATACAGACGGTTGGACTGTCTAAGACAAAGGCACTCATGATATCAGGCAGTCTTGAAGTATACAGATGGTTGGACTGCCTAAGACAAAGGCAGTAATGATATCAGACAGGCTTGATGTATACAGACGGTTGGACTGTCTAAGACAAAGGCAGTCATGATATCAGGCAGTCTTGAAGTATACAGATGGTTGGACTGCCTAAGACAAAGGCAGTCATGATATCAGACAGGCTTGAAGTATACAGACGGTTGGACTGTCTAAGACAAAGGCAGTGATGATATCAGGCAGTCTTGAAGTATACAGACAGTTGGACTGCCTAAGACAAAGGCAGTAATGATATCAGACAGGCTTGGTGAATACAGACGGTTGGACTGTCTAAGACAAAGGCAGTGATGATATCAGGCAGTCTTGAAGTATACAGACGGTTGGACTGCCTAAGACAAAGGCAGTAATGATATCAGGCAGTCTTGAAGTATACAGACGGTTGGACTGCCTACGACAAAGGCAGTAATGATATCAGACAGGCTTGAAGTAAAAAAGAGGGTTGGACAATCTAAGACAAAGGCAGTGATGATATCAGGCAGTCTTGAAGTATACAGATGGTTGGACTGCCTAAGACAAAGGCAGTAATGATATCAGGCAGGCTTGATGTACACAGACAGTCAAATGGCCTAAGAAAAAGGCAGTACCAATATCAGGCAGTCTTGAAGTATACCAGATAGTTGAACGGCCTAAAAGAAAGGCAGTTATTCACAGGCAGTCTTGAAGTATACAGACGGTTGGACTGCCTAAGACAAAGGCAGTAATGATATCAGACAGGCTTGAAGTATACAGACGGTTGGACTGTCTAAGACAAAGGCAGTCATGATATCAGGCAGTCTTGAAGTATACAGATGGTTGGACTGCCTAAGAAAAAGGCAGTAATGATATCAGACAGGCTTGATGTATACAGACGGTTGGACTGCCTAAGACAAAGGCAGTCATGATATCAGACAGGCTTGAAGTATACAGACGGTTGGACTGTCTAAGACAAAGGCAGTGATGATATCAGGCAGTCTTGAAGTATACAGACGGTTGGACTGCCTAAGACAAAGGCAGTAATGATATCAGACAGGCCTGAAGTATACAGACGGTTGGACTGCCTAAGACAAAGGCAGTAATGGTATCAGACAGGCTTGAAGTATACAGACAGTTGGACTGCCTAAGACAAAGGCAGTGATGATATCAGGCAGTCTTGAAGTATACAGACGGTTGGACTGTCTAAGACAAAGGCACTCATGATATCAGGCAGTCTTGAAGTATACAGATGGTTGGACTCCCTAAGACAAAGGCAGTAATGATATCAGACAGGCTTGATGTATACAGACGGTTGGACTGTCTAAGACAAAGGCAGTCATGATATCAGGCAGTCTTGAAGTATACAGATGGTTGGACTGCCTAAGACAAAGGCAGTCATGATATCAGACAGGCTTGAAGTATACAGACGGTTGGACTGTCTAAGACAAAGGCAGTGATGATATCAGGCAGTCTTGAAGTATACAGACAGTTGGACTGCCTAAGACAAAGGCAGTAATGATATCAGACAGGCTTGGTGAATACAGACGGTTGGACTGTCTAAGACAAAGGCAGTGATGATATCAGGCAGTCTTGAAGTATACAGACGGTTGGACTGCCTAAGACAAAGGCAGTAATGATATCAGGCAGTCTTGAAGTATACAGACGGTTGGACTGCCTACGACAAAGGCAGTAATGATATCAGACAGGCTTGAAGTAAAAAAGAGGGTTGGACAATCTAAGACAAAGGCAGTGATGATATCAGGCAGTCTTGAAGTATACAGATGGTTGGACTGCCTAAGACAAAGGCAGTAATGATATCAGGCAGGCTTGATGTACACAGACAGTCAAATGGCCTAAGAAAAAGGCAGTACCAATATCAGGCAGTCTTGAAGTAAACCAGATAGTTCAACGGCCTAAAAGAAAGGCAGTTATTCACAGGCAGTCTTGAAGTATACAGACGGTTGGACTGCCTAAGACAAAGGCAGTAATGATATCAGACAGGCTTGAAGTATACAGACGGTTGGACTGTCTAAGACAAAGGCAGTCATGATATCAGGCAGTCTTGAAGTATACAGATGGTTGGACTGCCTAAGAAAAAGGCAGTAATGATATCAGACAGGCTTGATGTATACAGACGGTTGGACTGTCTAAGACAAAGGCAGTCATGATATCAGGCAGTCTTGAAGTATACAGACGGTTGGACTGCCTAAGACAAAGGCAGTCATGATATCAGACAGGCTTGAAGTATACAGACGGTTGGACTGTCTAAGACAAAGGCAGTAATGATATCAGACAGGCTTGATGTATACAGACGGTTGGACTGTCTAAGAAAAAGGCAGTAATGATATCAGACAGGCTTGATGTATACAGACGGTTGGACTGTCTAAGACAAAGGCAGTGATGATATCAGGCAGTCTTGAAGTATACAGATGGTTGGACTGCCTAACACAAAGGCAGTAATGATATCAGACAGGCTTGATGTATACAGATGGTTGGACTGTCTAAGACAAAGGCAGTGATGATATCAGGCAGTCTTGAAGTATACAGATGTTTGGACTGCCTAAGACAAAGGCAGTCATGATATCAGACAGGCTTGAAGTATACAGACAGTTGGACTGTCTAAGACAAAGGCAGTCATGATATCAGGCAGTCTTGAAGTATACAGATGGTTGGACTGTCTAAGACATAGGAAGTGATGATATCAGACAGTCTTGAAGTATACAGACGGTTGGACTGCCTAAGACAAAGGCAGTAATGATATCAGACAGGCTTGAAGTATACAGACGGTTGGACTGCCTAAGACAAAGGCAGTAATGATATCAGACAGGCTTGAAGTATACAGACGGTTGGACTGTCTAAGACAAAGTCAGTGATGATATCAGACAGTCTTGAAGTATACAGACGGTTGGACTGCCTAAGACAAAGGCAGTAATGATATCAGACAGGCTTGAAGTATACAGACGGTTGGACTGCCTAAGACAAAGGTAGTCATGATATCAGACAGGCTTAAAGTATACAGACGGTTGGACTGTCTAAGACAAAGGCAGTCATGATATCAGGCAGTCTTGAAGTATACAGATGGTTGGACTGTCTAAGACAAAGGAAGTGATGATATCAGACAGTCTTGAAGTATACAGACAGTTGGACTGCCTAAGACAAAGGCAGTAATGATATCAGACAGGCTTGAAGTATACAGACGGTTGGACTGCCTAAGACAAAGGCAGTAATGATATCAGACAAGCTTGAAGTATACAGACGGTTGGACTGTCTAAGACAAAGGAAGTGATGATATCAGACAGTCTTGAAGTATACAGACGGTTGGACTGCCTAAGACAAAGGCAGTAATGATATCAGACAGGCTTGAAGTATACAGACGGTTGGACTGCCTAAGACAAAGGCAGTAATGATATCAGACAGGCTTGATGTATACGGATGGTTGGACTGTCTAAGACAAAGGCAGTGATGATATCAGGCAGTCTTGAAGTATACAGACGATTGGACTGCCTAAGACAAAGGCAGTAATGATATCAGGCAGTCTTGAAGTATACAGACGGTTGGACTGCCTACGACAAAGGCAGTAATGATATCAGACAGGCTTGAAGTATAAAAGACGGTTGGACAATCTAAGACAAAGGCAGTGATGATATCAGGCAGTCTTGAAGTATACAGATGGTTGGACTGCCTAAGACAAAGGCAGTAATGATATCAGGCAGGCTTGAAGTACACAGACAGTCAAATGGCCTAAGAAAAAGGCAGTACCAATATCAGGCAGTCTTGAAGTATACCAGATAGTTGAACGGCCTAAAAGAAAGGCAGTTATTCACAGGCAGTCTTGAAGTATACAGATGGTTGGATGGCCTAAGACAAAGGCAGTTATAATATCAGGCAGTATTGAAGTATAAAGATGGTTGGACAGCCTCAAACAAAGGCAGTAATGATATCAGGCAGGCTTGAAGTATACAGACAGTTGGAAGGCCTAAGACAAAGGCAGTAATGATATCAGGCAGGCTTGCAGTATACAGACAGTCAGATGGCCTAAGAAAAAGGCAGTACCAATATCAGGCAGTCTTGAAGTATACCAGATAGTTGAACAGCCTAAAAGAAAGGCAGTAATTCACAGGCAGTCTTGAAGTATACAGACGGCTGGATGGCCTAAGACAAAGGCAGTTATAATATCAGGCAGTATTGAAGTATAAAGATGGTTGGACAGCCTAAAACAAAGGCAGTAATGATATCAGGCAGACTTGAAGTATACAGACAGTTGGACGGCCTAAGACAAAGGCAGTTATGATATCAGGCAGGCTTGAAGTATACAGACGGTTCGACTGCCTAAGACAAAGACAGTAATGATATCAGGCAGTCTTGAAGTATACAGACGGTTGGACTGCCTAAGACAAAGGCAGTGATGATATCAGACAGGCTTGAAGTATACAGACGGTTGGACTGCCTAAGACAAAGGCAGTAATGATATCAGACAGGCTTGAAGTATACAGACGGTTGGACTGTCAAAGACAAAGGCAGTCATGATATCAGGCAGTCTTGAAGTATACAGATGGTTCGACTGCCTAAGACAAAGGCAGTAATGATATCAGCCAGGCTTGATGTATACAGACGGTTGGACTGCCTAAGACAAAGGCAGTCATGATATCAGACAGGCTTGAAGTATACAGACGGTAGGACTGTCTAAGACAAAGGCAGTGATGATATCAGGCAGTCTTGAAGTATACAGACGGTTGGACTGCCTAAGACAAAGGCAGTAATGATATCAGACAGGCTTGATGAATACAGACGGTTGGACTGTCTAAGACAAAGGCAGTGATAATATCAGGCAGTCTTGAAGTATACAGACGGTTGGACTGCCTAAGACAAAGGCAGTAATGATATCAGGCAGTCTTGAAGTATACAGACGGTTGGACTGCCTAACACAAAGGCAGTGATGATATCAGGCAGTCTTGAAGTATACAGATGGTTGGACTGCCTAAGACAAAGGCAGTAATGATATCAGGCAGGCTTGAAGTACACAGACAGTCAGATGGCCTAAGAAAAAGGCAGTACCAATATCAGGCAGTCTTGAAGTATACCAGATAGTTGAACAGCCTAAAAGAAAGGCAGTTATTCACAGGCAGTCTTGAAGTATACAGATGGTTGGATGGCCTAAGACAAAGGCAGTTATAATATCAGACAGGCTTGAAGTATACAGACGGTTGGACTGTCTAAGACAAAGGCAGTGATGATATCAGGCAGTCTTGAAGTATACAGATGGTTGGACTGTCTAAGACAAAGGCAGTGATGATATCAGACAGTCTTGAAGTATACAGACGGTTGGACTGCCTAAGACAAAGGCAGTAATGATATCAGACAGGCTTGAAGTATACAGATGGTTGGACTGTCTAAGACAAAGGCAGTAATGATATCAGACAGGCTTGAAGTAAAAAGATGGTTGGACAATCTAAGACAAAGGCAGTGATGATATCAGGCAGTCTTGAAGTATACAGATGGTTGGACTGCCTAAGACAAAGGCAGTAATGATATCAGGCAGGCTTGAAGTAAACAGACAGTCAGATGGCCTGAGAAAAAGGCAGTACCAATATCAGGCAGTCTTGAAGTATACCAGATAGTTGAACAGCCTAAAAGAAAGGCAGTTATTCACAGGCAGTCTTGAAGTATACAGACAGTTGGACTGCCTAAGACAAAGGCAGTAATGATATCAGACAGTCTTGAAGTATACAGACGGTTGGACTGCCTAAGACAAAGGCAGTGTAATGATATTAGACAGGCTTGAAGTATACAGACGGTTGGACTGTCTAGAACAAAGGCAGTAATGATATCAGACAGGCTTGAAGTAAAAAGACGGTTGGACAATCTTAGACAAAGGCAGTGATGATATCAGGCAGGCTTGAAGTATACAGATGGTTGGACTGCCTAAGACAAAGGCAGTAATGATATCAGGCAGGCTTGAAGTACACAGACAGTCAGATGGCCTAAGAAAAAGGCAGTACCAATATCAGGCAGTCTTGAAGTATACCAGATAGTTGAACGGCCTAAAAGAAAGGCAGTTATTCACAGGCAGTCTTGAAGTATACAGATGGTTGGATGGCCTAAGACAAAGGCAGTTATAATATCAGGCAGTATTGAAGTATAAAGATGGTTGGACAGCCTAAAACAAAGGCAGTAATGATATCAGACAGGCTTGAAGTAAAAAGATGGTTGGACAATCTTAGACAAAGGCAGTGATGATATCAGGCAGGCTTGAAGTATACAGATGGTTGGACTGCCTAAGACAAAGGCAGTAATGATATCAGGCAGGCTTGAAGTACACAGACAGTCAGAAGGCCTAAGAAAAAGGCAGTACCAATATCAGGCAGTCTTGAAGTATACAGACGTTTGGAATCGCCTAAGACAAAGGCAGTAATGATATCAGACAGGCTTGATGTATACAGACGGTTGGACTGTCTAAGACAAAGGCAGTCATGATATCAGGCAGTCTTGAAGTATACAGATGGTTGGACTGCCTAAGACAAAGGCAGTAATGATATCAGACAGGCTTGAAGTATACAGATGGTTGGACTGCCTAAGACAAAGGCAGTAATGATATCAGACAGGCTTGAAGTATACAGACAGTTGGACTGTCTAAGACAAAGGCAGTCATGATATCAGGCAGTCTTGAAGTATACAGATGGTTGGACTGCCTAAGACAAAGGCAGTAATGATATCAGACAGGCTTGATGTATACAGACGGTTGGACTGTTTAAGACAAAGGCAGTCATGATATCAGGCAGTCTTGAAGTATACAGATGGTTGGACTGCCTAAGACAAAGGCAGTCATGATATCAGACAGGCTTGAAGTATACAGACGGTTGGACTGTCTAAGACAAAGGCAGTCATGATATCAGACAGGCTTGATGTATACAGACGGTTGGACTGTCTAAGACAAAGGCAGTAATGATATCAGACAGGCTTGATGTATACAGACGGTTGGACTGTCTAAGACAAAGGCAGTGATGATATCAGGCAGTCTTGAAGTATACAGATGGTTGGACTGTCTAAGACAAAGGCAGTGATGATATCAGACAGTCTTGAAGTATACAGATGGTTGGACTGCCTAAGACAAAGGCAGTAATGATTTCAGACAGGCTTGAAGTATACAGACAGTTGGACTGTCTAAGACAAAGGCAGTAATGATAACAGACAGGCTTGAAGTATACAGACAGTTGGACTGCCTAAGACAAAGGAAGTCATGATATCAGGCAGTCTTGAAGTATACAGACGGTTGGACCGCCTAAGACAAAGGCAGTAATGATATCAGACAGGCTTGATGTATACAGATGGTTGGACTGTCTAAGACAAAGGCAGTGATGATATCAGGCAGTCTTGAAGTATACAGATGTTTGGACTGCCTAAGACAAAGGCAGTCATGATATCAGACAGGCTTGAAGTATACAGACAGTTGGACTGTCTAAGACAAAGGCAGTCATGATATCAGGCAGTCTTGAAGTATACAGATGGTTGGACTGTCTAAGACAAAGGAAGTGATGATATCAGACAGTCTTGAAGTATACAGACGGTTGGACTGCCTAAGACAAAGGCAGTAATGATATCAGACAGGCTTGAAGTATACAGACGGTTGGACTGCCTAAGACAAAGGCAGTAATGATATCAGACAGGCTTGAAGTATACAGACGGTTGGACTGTCTAAGACAAAGGCAGTGATGATATCAGACAGTCTTGAAGTATACAGACGGTTGGACTGCTTAAGACAAAGGCAGTAATAATATCAGACAGGCTTGAAGTATACAGACGGTTGGACTGCCTAAGACAAAGGCAGTCATGATATCAGACAGGCTTGAAGTATACAGACGGTTGGACTGTCTAAGAAAAAGGCAGTAATGATATCAGGCAGGCTTGAAGTACACAGACAGTCAAATGGCCTAAGAAAAAGGCAGTACCAATATCAGGCAGTCTTGAAGTATACCAGATAGTTGAACTGCCTAAAAGAAAGGCAGTTATTCACAGGCAGTCTTGAAGTATACAGATGGTTGGATGGCCTAAGACAAAGGCAGTTATAATATCAGGCAGTATTGAAGTATAAAGATGGTTGGACAGCCTAAAACAAAGGCAGTAATGATATCAGGCAGGCTTGAAGTATACAGACAGTTGGAAGGCCTAAGACAAAGGCAGTAATGATATCAGGCAGGCTTGCAGTATACAGACAGTCAGATGGCCTAAGAAAAAGGCAGTACCAATATCAGGCAGTCTTGAAGTATACCAGATAGTTGAACAGCCTAAAAGAAAGGCAGTAATTCACAGGCAGTCTTGAAGTATACAGACGGCTGGATGGCCTAAGACAAAGGCAGTTATAATATCAGGCAGTATTGAAGTATAAAGATGGTTGGACAGCCTAAAACAAAGGCAGTAATGATATCAGGCAGACTTGAAGTATACAGACAGTTGGATGGCCTAAGACAAAGGCAGTTATGATATCAGGCAGGCTTGAAGTATACAGACGGTTCGACTGCCTAAGACAAAGACAGTAATGATATCAGGCAGTCTTGAAGTATACAGACGGTTGGACTGCCTAAGACAAAGGCAGTGATGATATCAGACAGGCTTGAAGTATACAGACGGTTGGACTGCCTAAGACAAAGGCAGTAATGATATCAGACAGGCTTGAAGTATACAGACGGTTGGACTGTCAAAGACAAAGGCAGTCATGATATCAGGCAGTCTTGAAGTATACAGATGGTTGGACTGCCTAAGACAAAGGCAGTAATGATATCAGCCAGGCTTGATGTATACAGACGGTTGGACTGTCTAAGACAAAGGCAGTCATGATATCAGGCAGTCTTGAAGTATACAGATGGTTGGACTGCCTAAGACAAAGGCAGTCATGATATCAGACAGGCTTGAAGTATACAGACGGTAGGACTGTCTAAGACAAAGGCAGTGATGATATCAGGCAGTCTTGAAGTATACAGACGGTTGGACTGCCTAAGACAAAGGCAGTAATGATATCAGACAGGCTTGATGAATACAGACGGTTGGACTGTCTAAGACAAAGGCAGTGATGATATCAGGCAGTCTTGAAGTATACAGACGGTTGGACTGCCTAAGACAAAGGCAGTAATGATATCAGGCAGTCTTGAAGTATACAGACGGTCGGACTGCCTAACACAAAGGCAGTAATGATATCAGACAGGCTTGAAGTAAAAAGACGGTTGGACAATCTAAGACAAAGGCAGTGATGATATCAGGCAGTCTTGAAGTATACAGATGGTTGGACTGCCTAAGACAAAGGCAGTAATGATATCAGGCAGGCTTGAAGTACACAGACAGTCAGATGGCCTAAGAAAAAGGCAGTACCAATATCAGGCAGTCTTGAAGTATACCAGATAGTTGAACAGCCTAAAAGAAAGGCAGTTATTCACAGGCAGTCTTGAAGTATACAGATGGTTGGATGGCCTAAGACAAAGGCAGTTATAATATCAGACAGGCTTGAAGTATAAAGACGGTTGGACTGTCTAAGACAAAGGCAGTGATGATATCAGGCAGTCTTGAAGTATACAGATGGTTGGACTGTCTAAGACAAAGGCAGTGATGATATCAGACAGTCTTGAAGTATACAGACGGTTGGACTGCCTAAGACAAAGGCAGTAATGATATCAGACAGGCTTGAAGTATACAGATGGTTGGACTGTCTAAGACAAAGGCAGTAATGATATCAGACAGGCTTGAAGTAAAAAGACGGTTGGACAATCTAAGACAAAGGCAGTGATGATATCAGGCAGTCTTGAAGTATACAGATGGTTGGACTGCCTAAGACAAAGGCAGTAATTATATCAGGCAGGCTTGAAGTAAACAGACAGTCAAATGGCCTAAGAAAAAGGCAGTACCAATATCAGGCAGTCTTGAAGTATACCAGATAGTTGAACAGCCTAAAAGAAAGGCAGTTATTCACAGGCAGTCTTGAAGTATACAGACAGTTGGACTGCCTAAGACAAAGGCAGTAATGATATCAGACAGTCTTGAAGTATACAGACGGTTGGACTGCCTAAGACAAAGGCAGTGTAATGATATTAGATAGGCTTGAAGTATACAGACGGTTGGACTGTCTAAGACAAAGGCAGTAATGATATCAGACAGGCTTGAAGTAAAAAGACGGTTGGACAATCTTAGACAAAGGCAGTGATGATATCAGGCAGGCTTGAAGTATACAGATGGTTGGACTGCCTAAGACAAAGGCAGTAATGATATCAGGCAGGCTTGAAGTACACAGACAGTCAGATGGCCTAAGAAAAAGGCAGTACCAATATCAGGCAGTCTTGAAGTATACCAGATAGTTGAACGGCCTAAAAGAAAGGCAGTTATTCACAGGCAGTCTTGAAGTATACAGATGGTTGGACAGCCTAAAACAAAGGCAGTAATGATATCAGGCAGACTTGAAGTATACAGACAGTTGGAAGGCCTAAGACAAAGGCAGTAATGATATCAGGCAGGCTTGCAGTATACAGACAGTCAGATGGCCTAAGAAAAAGGCAGTACCAATATCAGGCAGTCTTGAAGTATACCAGATAGTTGAACAGCCTAAAAGAAAGGCAGTAATTCACAGGCAGTCTTGAAGTATACAGACGGCTGGATGGCCTAAGACAAAGGCAGTTATAATATCAGGCAGTATTGAAGTATAAAGATGGTTGGACAGCCTAAAACAAAGGCAGTAATGATATCAGGCAGACTTGAAGTATACAGACAGTTGGACGGCCTAAGACAAAGGCAGTTATGATATCAGGCAGGCTTGAAGTATACAGACGGTTCGACTGCCTAAGACAAAGACAGTAATGATATCAGGCAGTCTTGAAGTATACAGACGGTTGGACTGCCTAAGACAAAGGCAGTGATGATATCAGACAGGCTTGAAGTATACAGACGGTTGGACTGCCTAAGACAAAGGCAGTAATGATATCAGACAGGCTTGAAGTATACAGACGGTTGGACTGTCAAAGACAAAGGCAGTCATGATATCAGGCAGTCTTGAAGTATACAGATGCTTGGACTGCCTAAGACAAAGGCAGTAATGATATCAGCCAGGCTTGATGTATACAGACGGTTGGACTGTCTAAGACAAAGGCAGTCATGATATCAGGCAGTCTTGAAGTATACAGATGGTTGGACTGCCTAAGACAAAGGCAGTCATGATATCAGACAGGCTTGAAGTATACAGACGGTAGGACTGTCTAAGACAAAGGCAGTGATGATATCAGGCAGTCTTGAAGTATACAGACGGTTGGACTGCCTAAGACAAAGGCAGTAATGATATCAGACAGGCTTGATGAATACAGACGGTTGGACTGTCTAAGACAAAGGCAGTGATGATATCAGGCAGTCTTGAAGTATACAGACGGTTGGACTGCCTAAGACAAAGGCAGTAATGATATCAGGCAGTCTTGAAGTATACAGACGGTCGGACTGCCAAACACAAAGGCAGTAATGATATCAGACAGGCTTGAAGTAAAAAGACGGTTGGACAATCTAAGACAAAGGCAGTGATGATATCAGGCAGTCTTGAAGTATACAGATGGTTGGACTGCCTAAGACAAAGGCAGTAATGATATCAGGCAGGCTTGAAGTACACAGACAGTCAGATGGCCTAAGAAAAAGGCAGTACCAATATCAGGCAGTCTTGAAGTATACCAGATAGTTGAACAGCCTAAAAGAAAGGCAGTTATTCACAGGCAGTCTTGAAGTATACAGATGGTTGGATGGCCTAAGACAAAGGCAGTTATAATATCAGACAGGCTTGAAGTATAAAGACGGTTGGACTGTCTAAGACAAAGGCAGTGATGATATCAGGCAGTCTTGAAGTATACAGATGGTTGGACTGTCTAAGACAAAGGCAGTGATGATATCAGACAGTCTTGAAGTATACAGACGGTTGGACTGCCTAAGACAAAGGCAGTAATGATATCAGACAGGCTTGAAGTATACAGATGGTTGGACTGTCTAAGACAAAGGCAGTAATGATATCAGACAGGCTTGAAGTAAAAAGACGGTTGGACAATCTAAGACAAAGGCAGTGATGATATCAGGCAGTCTTGAAGTATACAGATGGTTGGACTGCCTAAGACAAAGGCAGTAATTATATCAGGCAGGCTTGAAGTAAACAGACAGTCAGATGGCCTAAGAAAAAGGCAGTACCAATATCAGGCAGTCTTGAAGTATACCAGATAGTTGAACAGCCTAAAAGAAAGGCAGTTATTCACAGGCAGTCTTGAAGTATACAGACAGTTGGACTGCCTAAGACAAAGGCAGTAATGATATCAGACAGTCTTGAAGTATACAGACGGTTGGACTGCCTAAGACAAAGGCAGTGTAATGATATTAGATAGGCTTGAAGTATACAGACGGTTGGACTGTCTAAGACAAAGGCAGTAATGATATCAGACAGGCTTGAAGTAAAAAGACGGTTGGACAATCTTAGACAAAGGCAGTGATGATATCAGGCAGGCTTGAAGTATACAGATGGTTGGACTGCCTAAGACAAAGGCAGTAATGATATCAGGCAGGCTTGAAGTACACAGACAGTCAGATGGCCTAAGAAAAAGGCAGTACCAATATCAGGCAGTCTTGAAGTATACCAGATAGTTGAACGGCCTAAAAGAAAGGCAGTTATTCACAGGCAGTCTTGAAGTATACAGATGGTTGGATGGCCTAAGACAAAGGCAGTTATAATATCAGGCAGTATTGAAGTATAAAGATGGTTGGACAGCCTAAAACAAAGGCAGTAATGATATCAGACAGGCTTGAAGTAAAAAGATGGTTGGACAATCTTAGACAAAGGCAGTGATGATATCAGGCAGGCTTGAAGTATACAGATGGTTGGACTGCCTAAGACAAAGGCAGTAATGATATCAGGCAGGCTTGAAGTACACAGACAGTCAGAAGGCCTAAGAAAAAGGCAGTACCAATATCAGGCAGTCTTGAAGTATACAGACGTTTGGAATCGCCTAAGACAAAGGCAGTAATGATATCAGACAGGCTTGATGTATACAGACGGTTGGACTGTCTAAGACAAAGGCAGTCATGATATCAGGCAGTCTTGAAGTATACAGATGGTTGGACTGCCTAAGACAAAGGCAGTAATGATATCAGACAGGCTTGAAGTATACAGATGGTTGGACTGCCTAAGACAAAGGCAGTCATGATATCAGACAGGCTTGAAGTATACAGACGGTAGGACTGTCTAAGACAAAGGCAGTGATGATATCAGGCAGTCTTGAAGTATACAGACGGTTGGACTGCCTAAGACAAAGGCAGTAATGATATCAGACAGGCTTGATGAATACAGACGGTTGGACTGTCTAAGACAAAGGCAGTGATGATATCAGGCAGTCTTGAAGTATACAGATGGTTGGACTGCCTAAGACAAAGGCAGTAATGATATCAGGCAGTCTTGAAGTATACAGACGGTTGGACTGCCTAACACAAAGGCAGTAATGATATCAGACAGGCTTGAAGTAAAAAGACGGTTGGACAATCTAAGACAAAGGCAGTGATGATATCAGGCAGTCTTGAAGTATACAGATGGTTGGACTGCCTAAGACAAAGGCAGTAATGATATCAGGCAGGCTTGAAGTACACAGACAGTCAGATGGCCTAAGAAAAAGGCAGTACCAATATCAGGCAGTCTTGAAGTATACCAGATAGTTGAACAGCCTAAAAGAAAGGCAGTTATTCACAGGCAGTCTTGAAGTATACAGACAGTTGGACTGCCTAAGACAAAGGCAGTAATGATATCAGACAGTCTTGAAGTATACAGACGGTTGGACTGCCTAAGACAAAGGCAGTGTAATGATATTAGACAGGCTTGAAGTATACAGACGGTTGGACTGTCTAAGACAAAGGCAGTAATGATATCAGACAGGCTTGAAGTAAAAAGACGGTTGGACAATCTTAGACAAAGGCAGTGATGATATCAGGCAGGCTTGAAGTATACAGATGGTTGGACTGCCTAAGACAAAGGCAGTAATGATATCAGGCAGTCTTGAAGTATACAGACGGTTGGACTGCCTAACACAAAGGCAGTAATGATATCAGACAGGCTTGAAGTAAAAAGACGGTTGGACAATCTAAGACAAAGGCAGTGATGATATCAGGCAGTCTTGAAGTATACAGATGGTTGGACTGCCTAAGACAAAGGCAGTAATGATATCAGGCAGGCTTGAAGTACACAGACAGTCAGATGGCCTAAGAAAAAGGCAGTACCAATATCAGGCAGTCTTGAAGTATACCAGATAGTTGAACAGCCTAAAAGAAAGGCAGTTATTCACAGGCAGTCTTGAAGTATACAGATGGTTGGATGGCCTAAGACAAAGGCAGTTATAATATCAGACAGGCTTGAAGTATACAGACGGTTGGACTGTCTAAGACAAAGGCAGTGATGATATCAGGCAGTCTTGAAGTATACAGATGGTTGGACTGTCTAAGACAAAGGCAGTGATGATATCAGACAGTCTTGAAGTATACAGACGGTTGGACTGCCTAAGACAAAGGCAGTAATGATATCAGACAGGCTTGAAGTATACAGATGGTTGGACTGTCTAAGACAAAGGCAGTAATGATATCAGACAGGCTTGAAGTAAAAAGACGGTTGGACAATCTAAGACAAAGGCAGTGATGATATCAGGCAGTCTTGAAGTATACAGATGGTTGGACTGCCTAAGACAAAGGCAGTAATGATATCAGGCAGGCTTGAAGTAAACAGACAGTCAGATGGCCTAAGAAAAAGGCAGTACCAATATCAGGCAGTCTTGAAGTATACCAGATAGTTGAACAGCCTAAAAGAAAGGCAGTTATTCACAGGCAGTCTTGAAGTATACAGACAGTTGGACTGCCTAAGACAAAGGCAGTAATGATATCAGACAGTCTTGAAGTATACAGACGGTTGGACTGCCTAAGACAAAGGCAGTGTAATGATATTAGACAGGCTTGAAGTATACAGACGGTTGGACTGTCTAAGACAAAGGCAGTAATGATATCAGACAGGCTTGAAGTAAAAAGACGGTTGGACAATCTTAGACAAAGGCAGTGATGATATCAGGCAGGCTTGAAGTATACAGATGGTTGGACTGCCTAAGACAAAGGCAGTAATGATATCAGGCAGGCTTGAAGTACACAGACAGTCAGATGGCCTAAGAAAAAGGCAGTACCAATATCAGGCAGTCTTGAAGTATACCAGATAGTTGAACGGCCTAAAAGAAAGGCAGTTATTCACAGGCAGTCTTGAAGTATACAGATGGTTGGATGGCCTAAGACAAAGGCAGTTATAATATCAGGCAGTATTGAAGTATAAAGATGGTTGGACAGCCTAAAACAAAGGCAGTAATGATATCAGACAGGCTTGAAGTTAAAAGATGGTTGGACAATCTTAGACAAAGGCAGTGATGATATCAGGCAGGCTTGAAGTATACAGATGGCTGGACTGCCTAAGACAAAGGCAGTAATGATATCAGGCAGGCTTGAAGTACACAGACAGTCAGAAGGCCTAAGAAAAAGGCAGTACCAATATCAGGCAGTCTTGAAGTATACAGACGTTTGGAATCGCCTAAGACAAAGGCAGTAATGATATCAGACAGGCTTGATGTATACAGACGGTTGGACTGTCTAAGACAAAGGCAGTCATGATATCAGGCAGTCTTGAAGTATACAGATGGTTGGACTGCCTAAGACAAAGGCAGTCATGATATCAGACAGGCTTGAAGTATACAGACGGTTGGACTGTCTAAGACAAAGGCAGTCATGATATCAGACAGGCTTGATGTATACAGACGGTTGGACTGCCTAAGACAAAGGCAGTAATGATATCAGACAGGCTTGATGTATACAGACGGTTGGACTGTTTAAGACAAAGGCAGTCATGATATCAGGCAGTCTTGAAGTATACAGATGGTTGGACTGCCTAAGACAAAGGCAGTCATGATATCAGACAGGCTTGAAGTATACAGACGGTTGGACTGTCTAAGACAAAGGCAGTCATGATATCAGACAGGCTTGATGTATACAGACGGTTGGACTGTCTAAGACAAAGGCAGTAATGATATCAGACAGGCTTGATGTATACAGATGGTTGGACTGTCTAAGACAAAGGCAGTGATGATATCAGGCAGTCTTGAAGTATACAGATGGTTGGACTGTCTAAGACAAAGGCAGTGATGATATCAGACAGTCTTGAAGTATACAGACGGTTGGACTGCCTAAGACAAAGGCAGTAATGATATCAGACAGGCTTGAAGTATACAGACAGTTGGACTGTCTAAGACAAAGGCAGTAATGATAACAGACAGGCTTGAAGTATACAGACAGTTGGACTGCCTAAGACAAAGGAAGTCATGATATCAGGCAGTCTTGAAGTATACAGACGGTTGGACCGCCTGAGACAAAGGCAGTAATGATATCAGACAGGCTTGATGTATACAGATGGTTGGACTGTCTAAGACAAAGGTAGTGATGATATCAGGCAGTCTTGAAGTATACAGATGTTTGGACTGCCTAAGACAAAGGCAGTCATGATATCAGACAGGCTTGAAGTATACAGACAGTTGGACTGTCTAAGACAAAGGCAGTCATGATATCAGGCAGTCTTGAAGTATACAGATGGTTGGACTGTCTAAGACAAAGGAAGTGATGATATCAGACAGTCTTGAAGTATACAGACGGTTGGACTGCCTAAGACAAAGGCAGTAATGATATCAGACAGGCTTGAAGTATACAGACGGTTGGACTGCCTAAGACAAAGGCAGTAATGATATCAGGCAGTCTTGAAGTATACAGACGGTTGGACTGTCTAAGACAAAGGCAGTAATGATATCAGACAGGCTTGAAGTAAAAAGACGGTTGGACAATCTAAGACAAAGGCAGTGATGATATCAGGCAGTCTTGAAGTATACAGATGGTTGGACTGCCTAAGACAAAGGCAGTAATGATATCAGGCAGGCTTGAAGTAAACAGACAGTCAGATGGCCTAAGAAAAAGGCAGTACCAATATCAGGCAGTCTTGAAGTATACCAGATAGTTGAACAGCCTAAAAGAAATGCAGTTATTCACAGGCAGTCTTGAAGTATACAGACAGTTGGACTGCCTAAGACAAAGGCAGTAATGATATCAGACAGTCTTGAAGTATACAGACGGTTGGACTGCCTAAGACAAAGGCAGTGTAATGATATTAGACAGGCTTGAAGTATACAGACGGTTGGACTGTCTAAGACAAAGGCAGTAATGATATCAGACAGGCTTGAAGTAAAAAGACGGTTGGACAATCTTAGACAAAGGCAGTGATGATATCAGGCAGGCTTGAAGTATACAGATGGTTGGACTGCCTAAGACAAAGGCAGTAATGATATCAGGCAGGCTTGAAGTACACAGACAGTCAGATGGCCTAAGAAAAAGGCAGTACCAATATCAGGCAGTCTTGAAGTATACCAGATAGTTGAACGGCCTAAAAGAAAGGCAGTTATTCACAGGCAGTCTTGAAGTATACAGATGGTTGGATGGCCTAAGACAAAGGCAGTTATAATATCAGGCAGTATTGAAGTATAAAGATGGTTGGACAGCCTAAAACAAAGGCAGTAATGATATCAGACAGGCTTGAAGTAAAAAGATGGTTGGACAATCTTAGACAAAGGCAGTGATGATATCAGGCAGGCTTGAAGTATACAGATGGTTGGACTGCCTAAGACAAAGGCAGTAATGATATCAGGCAGGCTTGAAGTACACAGACAGTCAGAAGGCCTAAGAAAAAGGCAGTACCAATATCAGGCAGTCTTGAAGTATACAGACGTTTGGAATCGCCTAAGACAAAGGCAGTAATGATATCAGACAGGCTTGATGTATACAGACGGTTGGACTGTCTAAGACAAAGGCAGTCATGATATCAGGCAGTCTTGAAGTATACAGATGGTTGGACTGCCTAAGACAAAGGCAGTAATGATATCAGACAGGCTTGAAGTATACAGATGGTTGGACTGCCTAAGACAAAGGCAGTAATGATATCAGACAGGCTTGAAGTATACAGACGGTTGGACTGTCTAAGACAAAGGCAGTCATGATATCAGGCAGTCTTGAAGTATACAGATGGTTGGACTGCCTAAGACAAAGGCAGTAATGATATCAGACAGGCTTGATGTATACAGACGGTTGGACTGTTTAAGACAAAGGCAGTCATGATATCAGGCAGTCTTGAAGTATACAGATGGTTGGACTGCCTAAGACAAAGGCAGTCATGATATCAGACAGGCTTGAAGTATACAGACGGTTGGACTGTCTAAGACAAAGGCAGTCATGATATCAGACAGGCTTGATGTATACAGACGGTTGGACTGCCTAAGACAAAGGCAGTAATGATATCAGACAGGCTTGATGTATACAGACGGTTGGACTGTTTAAGACAAAGGCAGTCATGATATCAGGCAGTCTTGAAGTATACAGATGGTTGGACTGCCTAAGACAAAGGCAGTCATGATATCAGACAGGCTTGAAGTATACAGACGGTTGGACTGTCTAAGACAAAGGCAGTCATGATATCAGACAGGCTTGATGTATACAGACGGTTGGACTGTCTAAGACAAAGGCAGTAATGATATCAGACAGGCTTGATGTATACAGATGGTTGGACTGTCTAAGACAAAGGCAGTGATGATATCAGGCAGTCTTGAAGTATACAGATGGTTGGACTGTCTAAGACAAAGGCAGTGATGATATCAGACAGTCTTGAAGTATACAGACGGTTGGACTGCCTAAGACAAAGGCAGTAATGATATCAGACAGGCTTGAAGTATACAGACAGTTGGACTGTCTAAGACAAAGGCAGTAATGATAACAGACAGGCTTGAAGTATACAGACAGTTGGACTGCCTAAGACAAAGGAAGTCATGATATCAGGCAGTCTTGAAGTATACAGACGGTTGGACCGCCTAAGACAAAGGCAGTAATGATATCAGACAGGCTTGATGTATACAGATGGTTGGACTGTCTAAGACAAAGGCAGTGATGATATCAGGCAGTCTTGAAGTATACAGATGTTTGGACTGCCTAAGACAAAGGCAGTCATGATATCAGACAGGCTTGAAGTATACAGACAGTTGGACTGTCTAAGACAAAGGCAGTCATGATATCAGGCAGTCTTGAAGTATACAGATGGTTGGACTGTCTAAGACAAAGGAAGTGATGATATCAGACAGTCTTGAAGTATACAGACGGTTGGACTGCCTAAGACAAAGGCAGTAATGATATCAGACAGGCTTGAAGTATACAGACGGTTGGACTGCCTAAGACAAAGGCAGTAATGATATCAGGCAGTCTTGAAGTATACAGACGGTTGGACTGTCTAAGACAAAGGCAGTAATGATATCAGACAGGCTTGAAGTAAAAAGACGGTTGGACAATCTAAGACAAAGGCAGTGATGATATCAGGCAGTCTTGAAGTATACAGATGGTTGGACTGCCTAAGACAAAGGCAGTAATGATATCAGGCAGGCTTGAAGTAAACAGACAGTCAGATGGCCTAAGAAAAAGGCAGTACCAATATCAGGCAGTCTTGAAGTATACCAGATAGTTGAACAGCCTAAAAGAAATGCAGTTATTCACAGGCAGTCTTGAAGTATACAGACAGTTGGACTGCCTAAGACAAAGGCAGTAATGATATCAGACAGTCTTGAAGTATACAGACGGTTGGACTGCCTAAGACAAAGGCAGTGTAATGATATTAGACAGGCTTGAAGTATACAGACGGTTGGACTGTCTAAGACAAAGGCAGTAATGATATCAGACAGGCTTGAAGTAAAAAGACGGTTGGACAATCTTAGACAAAGGCAGTGATGATATCAGGCAGGCTTGAAGTATACAGATGGTTGGACTGCCTAAGACAAAGGCAGTAATGATATCAGGCAGGCTTGAAGTACACAGACAGTCAGATGGCCTAAGAAAAAGGCAGTACCAATATCAGGCAGTCTTGAAGTATACAAGATAGTTGAACGGCCTAAAAGAAAGGCAGTTATTCACAGGCAGTCTTGAAGTATACAGATGGTTGGATGGCCTAAGACAAAGGCAGTTATAATATCAGGCAGTATTGAAGTATAAAGATGGTTGGACAGCCTAAAACAAAGGCAGTAATGATATCAGACAGGCTTGAAGTAAAAAGATGGTTGGACAATCTTAGACAAAGGCAGTGATGATATCAGGCAGGCTTGAAGTATACAGATGGTTGGACTGCCTAAGACAAAGGCAGTAATGATATCAGGCAGGCTTGAAGTACACAGACAGTCAGAAGGCCTAAGAAAAAGGCAGTACCAATATCAGGCAGTCTTGAAGTATACAGACGTTTGGAATCGCCTAAGACAAAGGCAGTAATGATATCAGACAGGCTTGATGTATACAGACGGTTGGACTGTCTAAGACAAAGGCAGTCATGATATCAGGCAGTCTTGAAGTATACAGATGGTTGGACTGCCTAAGACAAAGGCAGTAATGATATCAGACAGGCTTGAAGTATACAGATGGTTGGACTGCCTAAGACAAAGGCAGTAATGATATCAGACAGGCTTGAAGTATACAGACGGTTGGACTGTCTAAGACAAAGGCAGTCATGATATCAGGCAGTCTTGAAGTATACAGATGGTTGGACTGCCTAAGACAAAGGCAGTAATGATATCAGGCAGGCTTGATGTATATAGACGGTTGGACTGTTTAAGACAAAGGCAGTCATGATATCAGGCAGTCTTGAAGTATACAGATGGTTGGACTGCCTAAGACAAAGGCAGTCATGATATCAGACAGGCTTGAAGTATACAGACGGTTGGACTGTCTAAGACAAAGGCAGTCATGATATCAGACAGGCTTGATGTATACAGATGGTTGGACTGTCTAAGACAAAGGCAGTAATGATATCAGACAGGCTTGATGTATACAGACGGTTGGACTGTCTAAGACAAAGGCAGTGATGATATCAGGCAGTCTTGAAGTATACAGATGGTTGGACTGTCTAAGACAAAGGCAGTGATGATATCAGACAGTCTTGAAGTATACAGACGGTTGGACTGCCTAAGACAAAGGCAGTGATGATATCAGACAGGCTTGAAGTATACAGACAGTTGGACTGTCTAAGACAAAGGCAGTAATGATAACAGACAGGCTTGAAGTATACAGACAGTTGGACTGCCTAAGACAAAGGAAGTCATGATATCAGGCAGTCTTGAAGTATACAGACGGTTGGACCGCCTAAGACAAAGGCAGTAATGATATCAGACAGGCTTGATGTATACAGATGGTTGGACTGTCTAAGACAAAGGCAGTGATGATATCAGGCAGTCTTGAAGTATACAGATGTTTGGACTGCCTAAGACAAAGGCAGTCATGATATCAGACAGGCTTGAAGTATACAGACAGTTGGACTGTCTAAGACAAAGGCAGTCATGATATCAGGCAGTCTTGAAGTATACAGATGGTTGGACTGTCTAAGACAAAGGAAGTGATGATATCAGACAGTCTTGAAGTATACAGACGGTTGGACTGCCTAAGACAAAGGCAGTAATGATATCAGACAGGCTTGAAGTATACAGACGGTTGGACTGCCTAAGACAAAGGCAGTAATGATATCAGACAGGCTTGAAGTATACAGACGGTTGGACTGTCTAGGACAAAGGCAGTGATGATATCAGACAGTCTTGAAGTATACAGATGGTTGGACTGCCTAAGACAAAGGCAGTAATAATATCAGACAGGCTTGAAGTATACAGACGGTTGGACTGCCTAAGACAAAGGCAGTCATGATATCAGACAGGCTTGAAGTATACAGACGGTTGGACTGTCTAAGACAAAGGCAGTCATGATATCAGGCAGTCTTGAAGTATACAGATGGTTGGACTGTCTAAGACAAAGGAAGTGATGATATCAGACAGTCTTGAAGTATACAGACGGTTGGACTGCCTAAGACAAAGGCAGTAATGATATCAGACAGGCTTGAAGTATACAGACGGTTGGACTGCTTAAGACAAAGGCAGTAATGATATCAGACAGGCTTGAAGTATACAGACGGTTGGACTGTCTAAGACAAAGGAAGTGATGATTTCAGACAGTCTTGAAGTATACAGACGGTTGGACTGCCTAAGACAAAGGCAGTAATGATATCAGACAGGCTTGAAGTATACAGACGGTTGGACTGCCTAAGACAAAGGCAGTAATGATATCAGACAGGCTTGATGTATACGGACGGTTGGACTGTCTAAGACAAAGGCAGTGATGATATCAGGCAGTCTTGAAGTATACAGACGGTTAGACTGCCTAAGACAAAGGCAGTAATGATATCAGGCAGTCTTGAAGTATACAGACGGTTGGACTGCCTACGACAAAGGCAGTAATGATATCAGACAGGCTTGAAGTAAAAAAGACGGTTGGACAATCTAAGACAAAGGCAGTAATGATATCAGGCAGTCTTGAAGTATACAGATGGTTGGACTGCCTAAGACAAAGGCAGTAATGATATCAGGCAGGCTTGAAGTACACAGACAGTCAAATGGCCTAAGAAAAAGGCAGTACCAATATCAGGCAGTCTTGAAGTATACCAGATAGTTGAACTGCCTAAGACAAAGGCAGTAATGATATCAGGCAGTCTTGAAGTATACAGAGGGTTGGACTGCCTACGACAAAGGCAGTAATGATATCAGACAGGCTTGAAGTAAAAAAGACGGTTGGACAATCTAAGACAAAGGCAGTGATGATATCAGGCAGTCTTGAAGTATACAGATGGTTGGACTGCCTAAGACAAAGGCAGTAATGATATCAGGCAGGCTTGAAGTACACAGACAGTCAAATGGCCTAAGAAAAAGGCAGTACCAATATCAGGCAGTCTTGAAGTATACCAGATAGTTGAACTGCCTAAAAGAAAGGCAGTTATTCACAGGCAGTCTTGAAGTATACAGATGGTTGGATGGCCTAAGACAAAGGCAGTTATAATATCAGGCAGTATTGAAGTATAAAGATGGCTGGACAGCCTAAAACAAAGGCAGTAATGATATCAGGCAGGCTTGAAGAATACAGACAGTTGGAAGGCCTAAGACAAAGGCAGTAATGATATCAGGCAGGCTTGAAGTATACAGACAGTCAGATGGCCTAAGAAAAAGGCAGTACCAATATCAGGCAGTCTTAAAGTATACCAGATAGTTGAACAGCCTAAAAGAAAGGCAGTAATTCACAGGCAGTCTTGAAGTATACAGACGGCTGGATGGCCTAAGACAAAGGCAGTTATAATATCAGGCAATATTGAAGTATAAAGATGGTTGGACAGCCTAAAACAAAGGCAGTAATGATATCAGGCCGACTTGAAGTATACAGACAGTTGGACGGCCTAAGACAAAGGCAGTTATGATATCAGGCAGGCTTGAAGTATACAGACGGTTCGACTGCCTAAGACAAAGGCAGTAATGATATCAGGCAGTCTTGAAGTATACAGACGGTTGGACTGCCTAAGACAAAGGCAGTAATGATATCAGACAGGCTTGAAGTAAAAAGACGGTTAGACAATCTAAGACAAAGGCAGTGATGATATCAGGCAGTCTTGAAGTATACAGATGGATGGACTGCCTAAGACAAAGGCAGTGATGATATCAGGCAGGCTTGAAGTACACAGACAGTCAGATGGCCTAACAAAAAGGCAGTACCAATATCAGGCAGTCTTGAAGTATACCAGATAGTTGAACGGCCTAAAAGAAAGGCAGTTATTCACAGGCAGTCTTGAAGTATACAGACGGTTGGATGGCCTAAGACAAAGGCAGTTATAATATCAGGCAGTATTGAAGTATAAAGATGGTTGGACAGCCTAAAACAAAGGCAGTAATGATATCAGGCAGACTTGAAGTATACAGACAGTTGGATGGCCTAAGACAAAGGCAGTAATGATATCAGACAGTCTTAAAGTAAACAGACAGTTGGACAGTATTAAATATAGGTCAAAATGACAATTTCAGGTTTCCATGGAGACTGCCCAAGATGTCTTGGTTGGTAGCATGCAAAATATAGGTCACTATGACCTCATTTCAGGTTTCCATGGAGTTTGCCAAAGACTTTTCTGTATATTACATTGGAACATTCTACGGCTAGCAGATACATTTTGTGCCCATCTGATTTTCAGGGTGCAAAAATCATACTTGGGTCATAGTTCACAGAATATAGGTCACCATGACCTTAATTCGGGTTTCCAACAGATTTACTCAGGACCTGCCTGAATGTCATGTTAGAAGGTTCTAAGCCTAGCTGATATAATTTGTGGCCTGTCTGACTGACTGTGTGTTCAAAATCATGTTTTCAGCCAGCAGTTCGCAAAATATAGGTCACCATGACCAAATTTCAGGTTTCAAGAGATTTGTCAAGGACCTCCATGGAGGTACAGTTAGAAGTTTCTAGGTCTAACTATTATGATTTATGCCCTGTTAACAGATGAACTGCTTCATCTGAAGGTATCAGTAATATATAAAACAAGGGACCCATGGGTCACTGTGTTCAGCTGAAGTTGAAAATGTTTTAATCTGTTAAAGCTCAAGGACATCTGCCAGTTATTCACAGCGTGTCGCTCACATCCCGGACAATTAAGCAACTCACATTCAAGATATTTTAAGTTTTTTTTAAAATTGTCAATAAAACAAAAGTCTTAGTTTTCAGTCAAATTATATTATATATGATGTAGATATAATTCAAACTAGATATTTCTTGGCACCACAGGTGCCATAGAATCACCAGAAAATTAATCCCCCCCCCCTTTAAAAATAGTCCCCCCCCTCCCCCTGCCAATCTTCAGCAGCATATACTGACATTTGGCAAGCGACTATTTTTTCTTCCATCTATCTACATGAGAAACAATATTTTTCACCAAATATGGGGGCCAATAAAGAGAATCTCTCTTATGAAAAGGGGATGAATTTATTCTTCAAAAAAGGGAAGGTAGGTGGCGCCATCTGTCTGTTTTATGAGAAAACTTTCAAAGATGCATGGACATGCTAAATTTCAGACAAATACCTTAAACCACTCCGGAGATATAAGCAATTTTCACCAAAAGCACATGTTCAGATGGACGCTACAGCAAAACTATTGCAGATGGCACCACCTGTCTTAAGTAAAAGATGGAGGAGTGCAAGATCTATGGATAGGAACAATTTCAGGCCAATATAGCAAATCATTCCTCAGAAAAGGGCATTTATTTATTCTACAAAATCAGGAAGGTAATGTACATGCTTAATTTCAGTCAATCTGTCAATAAGTTTTAGACTTATAATGCTCACAGTACTGTCAAGTGGCAATGATTGGGTATTAAAAGGCACACAAACAAGAGAAAGACAGAAGGTAGCGCAACCTATCCTCTACAAAAGACAAAGCTTTCTAAGATCTTCGGTCAATTTGATTTTTGGACCAATGCATGCATCCCTTATTGAGATATTTATGATTTAGGGTGATTTTCACCATATATGGCAATATTCAAGTTCAAGGCCACTCTCTTAGGAAAGGTCATGTCCACAATTTGAATATACATGATTCCCTAACCCATGTCTATGTATATGCATAATATGAAAGAAATCTGTCCATTACTTTTTGACTTATATTGCTCACAGTACTGTTAAGTGGCAATGATGGCGGTATTTAATGGCACGAAAACAAGAAAAGGATAACAGACGGCACCACCACTTTCCGGTACATGACAACACTATCTAAAAACTTCTGTCAAGTTGATTATTGGATCAATTCATGCAAGATTTCTTGAGATATTTAAGAATTTGTGTGATTTTCCCCCAAAATGGACCTATTCAAGGTCTAGGTCACTTTCTTAGTAAAGGTTATGACCCCAATTTAAATATACATCATCCCATAACCAATGTCTATGTATATGCATAATATGAAAGAAATCTGTCCATTAGTTTTTGACTTATTATGCTCACAGTACTGTTAAGTGGCAATGATGGCGGTATTTAATGGCACGAAAGCAAGAAAAGGATAACAGTAGGCGCCATCAGTTTCAGGTACATGACACCACTATCTAAGGTCTTCGGTCAAGTTCATTTTTGGATCAATCCATGCAAGATTTCTTGATATATTCACGAATTAGTGTGATTTTCCCTCAAAATGGACCTATTCGAGATCAAGGTCACTCTCCTAGAAAAGGTCATGACCCCATTTTGAATAGGCTTCGTCCTCTCACCCATATCTATGCACATGTCAAGTTTGGTAAAGATCTATAAAATATTTTTTGAGTTATCGCGTCCAAAAGAAATCTCTGTGGCGGCGGTGGCGGGGGAGATGGCACAACTGTGCCTAAACCATAATATCTCCAGACTTTGTCTTGCAATACAATTAATTATCAACAGCATGAAATTCACACAGGTCGAATCAGTGGGCTTGTTTAAAAAACCAGATAACAGGGTGAGGTTACATAAGTGTTACATTCAAGGCGGTCCTGCAAAAGTCAAATATGGCATAACAGACCATCAGCATTCCTAAATTTAACATGTCATTTTAATAATTATGGTAACTGAAGAAAGACAGTGTGCGAAATTCATTGAGGTAAAAAATTTCACAGATTTTACGGTACCATTGCTATAGCTCAGATAAATTACATTCAGCTGAGCTAAACATTTCTGTGTGCATAATTTCCTGAAAAAGAGTGCTTGAGAAGTCGTATTAACTCTTGTGGCCTTATATATAACAATATATTACATGGTCATTGGGGAGAGGATTGTTCAGAGAGTGCGGGCAGCCTCTGGATACCAAGAACAAATAGTAGCAGAACCCTCACCTGTTTGGTTACCACAAAGTAACCTGCCATGGCAATGGCTGTGCCATAAGTGATAAAGTAAGTGACAGGTTCCATAATATCCCAGGAGTACTCCCACCATGTCAGCCGGGCAAGAATGCCAAACTGAAGGCCCATCATACCAAGGCCAAACCAAGTCAGCTTCCTGGTACGTTCCCTGGCTTTCTCATCAAGTTCCATCCTCACCTGAAGTAAACATTTTATGTGATAGGCTGAAGCACCAGGGCACTGTCACACAAGACACTGAAGCAACACACGTAAATTGCAAATATATTTCATTAAAAGTTTGTTTTCATAACCTGTATCAATCATTTACCAAAAAGAAAAACCTGCCACCATTTAAACATGGGAACCATGGGTCACAGCCTAATGGTTATGATATATATGTGTACAATTCTAACTAACAGAAAAGCAGTTAAAGTTATTTATACTATAGTATTTGAAAATATAAATGCAAATGATACTGCCATTTGGTAACATTATTAACATGTCAGTCCTGCATATATAGTTTCCCTTCTCTTAGTTTCTTATATGTGTGATGTTGTTTGTGCATCTATGCTACTCATTTGTGTTTTTGCCTTGTAACTTTGAGAAAACAGGTTGGAACTTTGTATGCTGATAGTCTGAAAGGTGTAAATGAGGCACATTATTTTTATTTAATAAATAAACACAAAATATTTGTTTTGCTCACAACAGTCTGACTTTTGAAAAGCTCAAAATCATGTATTTACCCCCTTAGTTCAAAGAGTCGATGTATGACACATATGCCACAGTTTAGGTTAGTACAGCTTTAAGCCCATTGTCAGGGAGACAATTATTTGAGTTTGGTATATATAGAGTATATACTGTTCATGTCAGAGTTGAGATTTATTATACAGAAAGGACAGCTGTTATTTGATGACACATTTAATGCTTTAGGTCTGTTTAATCCATATACAATGTTATCATGATGTACCTAGTCAGGTCACTTGCATCAGTTTACAGTTAGAGAGCCAGACGCTTCAGGAGAGACCTACATATTTCATCTGATTTGTCATGCCTAGAAACTTCAAGGGTTAGAGCACTGTTTACATGTACACATAAGATTGGAAAAGGCCAGAAATTTCCCTAACTTATGGCAGGTTTAGGAATAATGTAGAAGAATGCTGTCAGCTGAGGCATGAATACAGGAGGTTCCAAAAGTCTGGGACTGATAAGACTATAAAAAATCAATAAGCATAACAATTTTATGGGCATTCATTGAATCCACAGCTGAAAGCCTATACAATTATTGTAATTTCTCTCTATAATGCCAGTAAAAATGCATAAAATTAAAAAAAAACAAAAAAACAATTTATAGGTGATACCAACAGTACTCTTCAACTGATTGAACTACCCATGATCATTACCAGCTTCAAGACAGTTTATCTGTAAAACAGACATGATTGCTGCAATTTTCCAGTCTCAAAATGACAATTTATTGGAGAATATATATATATATATATAATGTATGTTTATATATATATTCTGGTGGACTCCCTAGTCTCACATCAAAAACAAATCTGTCCAAGGGCAAAATGCACAGCACATTTCATTGCAATCTATGCATTACTTATTCAGACTTCTGAGCTTTTGTATGAACTTTTATATCAAAATGGACAATTAAAGGTGAGAAATTAAAATTCTGAAGTGACATTCCTGGAGAACTGGATAGATGGATTCTGTTCAACTCTGCATGGTGTAAAGGTGTAAATGTGACAAATTATTCCAATTATCTCAACCAAAAAAAATATTTGTTTAGAAACCTAGTACACTAAGAAGAGTCTTATTTTCAGGGTGTTCTGGACCGTGTTTTTGTTCAGTAGCTTGCACAGTATAGGTCACCATGATTAACTTCAGCCTTCCAATCAGATTTCACCTTGACCTCCCTGGTTGTCATATTAGAAATTTCTAGGACAAGTGGTGATGAGTTGTGTCCTGTTAATGGACAGCTTGACTAACAAATGGACATTAGACCCCAGCCAGTACTGCTCACGTGACAATAAAGACTGATGACTATTATTATGACTGATGAGAGTACCTGCTCAAGAGGTTCCAGTTGTAGCTTGAGGTTTTCTAACTTGGCCATAAGTGCTTTTTCCCTGCCTAGCTGGTGGTCTTCCACATTCAGTTGTGTGTAAAGCTGCTGAATTAGATTCTTCAGGTCATTAATGTTTTTGGCATGTTCGCTTGTTATCCCCTCTGAAAATTAAATGCAAGACCCATAAGTCAAGAACCTCAGACCTGCGGAGCTGGGGCATCAGCTCTACCCTGTGAGGGAACATCCTGTGTGACAACCAACCCCCCCCCCCCCCCCCCCAGCATATCATTTAAAATAAAGTTGTGGGACCTTCAGGTCAGCCTGCAGATTGTGAAGTAAGGTCATTAGATCTCATTCAAAGTTTTATAGCAGTCTTAGCCTCAGACTTAATATGAAAAATTATATTAATATCATTTACATTATATTACCCACGGTAAAAAATTGCCATATTCAATGTTGCTTGAAACAGTAAAGTTATAACAAAATGTTTATCTTCAATATTCTCATCTTGTTTCAAAGGTAAACTGGACCAAAACTTTTAATATCATGTATTACATATCTTTATACTTGAAGAGTGACAATACTAACTGTGTATATAACTGAACAGATAGCAAGAATGTGATCACTTTATATCATGATAAAAAGACACAGAAACTGACACAAATAATGTGGTTACCTGGTTCAGGTGGTGTCACATCATACTTCTGGTCATTGATGACTAAACTGAAAGGTGACCTGAGGAGTACTTCAATTGGTGTAGACTTGGCAACTCTGCTTCCGTCTGGAAACACCATTTGAATGCATGCAGTTGGTGTAAGTATTAACAAGTGACCCATGGTCATGATGCTCAGAGGAAAGAATCTGAATAACAGCACACAATTATTATAGCATCATTCCTGATAACATATTCTGTAATGATTAAATATTCATTTGTATTATTCTGGTCACAAAGATGAGCTGACCAGGAGTATATGTCTGTTTAAAACATATTCCTTGAAAGTCTGCAGCAGATATAATACTGTGCAACAACAGATAATATCTGTCAGTCTCAAAATACTCATTAATTAAGCTAGTAAAGATTGTATGAAAGGTTCAGGTGCCACCACTGGTGTTATACAAGGGATAACCTAAAACCAACAAACACAGCAATTTCAAAGGCTATTAATGTAAAAATTAAGTATTGCACAGAAATTGGTGCTGAATACGAATTTACCATACATTCTCAATCAATTCGGAATCTGTTTTTATTTCGTAAATGCTTTTTTCTAAACAAGGGACCTATGGGTCACGACACTCAGCTGTTATATATGATAAAAAAATATTATTTAGAAATGAGGCACATGCTGGTTTTGTGTGGTAATAAATATAAGCTGTATTATGAGTTGTTGTTTAGCTTATGTATGATTTTGATAGTACCTTTGTAGACAGGGAAGAAGATTGATTTCATTTAATTTATTAACAATTGGAGTACTATTGTCACACAGATTTTGACTTGGCCATATAACTTATAAGCAGAACATATAATATAAGAGTTTAACTATTTATTAAAAAAAATTACAAATATTGTCCCAAATATAATTGTTATTAAAAATAATATGAGAATCATATGATTTTTTAAAATGAAATATAACTGATATGATTATTAAAATAATATTAAAGAATATATTCATGAATGCATTCATGAATACATTTTGAAAGTATTTGCACAGTATTCATATACTTTCATTTTTACCTGAATTCCCATTCTTTATGCAAGAAATGTTATAATGGAGTACATAATCATATTCGTATTTAAATACAATTACAAAGTATTCGTTCTATGTCTGGTATTTATTCAATTTTCACCAAACAATGATGTTGAGAATCCAGAATATACAAAATTCACACATTTAAATAATGATCATAAGTACCTGGTTTTATGGCTTTTATTTATATTAAAAAATAACTGTAAAAAATTCATTTTGGACTAATTTCACATCAATGTACACACTAGACACAGTAGGAATCTAGATTAATATTATCAACTGCATCTTTGTCTATCATTAATTTCCTTCATATGATCCCTAATGATTAGTAATGAATAATATGATTTACTTCTTTATCATTAAAATTGAACTGAAAAATGCCATAGGTGACTGCATGGTGTTATTTGGAATATGTGACATTCTACCCATCGATACAAGATTCTTCTATCATCAGTAACTGCAAGTTAATTTCCTGTTATTATAAACTAACAAATTCCTTTTCTATTTTTCTTTAATTTGTTATTAAAAACCAATAAAAATTTATTAATTTGTTGTTTATTGTTATGTTGTTGGTTAAAACTACTAGATGAGTTGGGTTGGACACCTGGATCAACTGTGGCTGGCCATAAGCTGCCTGGATTCCTGTATGCCTCGCCTCAAGCGTGCATAATTTGATGAAAGGTCAACAAGGTCAACATACAGGTGACTCAAGAGGGGCTGGAGAGAGCCAAAGTCTGACAGGGTCTCATAAAAAACATTAATAAAAGCTACAATTTTTGGCCAATTTCTTTCAGCTTTCTAAACTAAAAAGCTAAAATCCTTATGTGTGCATGATATGAAAATTATATCAACAGTGCTCACGGGAAACAAACGTGCCATGGTCACAGTTGGGCAAAATTTAAGGTACTAATTTTATATTTATACTAATAACTTATAAAATTTGAAAAATTCAGAACTAATTTTGGGTATTCAATTGAATCTTGATTAAATAATGTTACATCCCTGACAAAAAAATCTCTAGCAATGCACTTGTTAAGGGAGTAAATATATTTCTTGATTTTTTACAAAGTGCATTATGTTTGGGCCCATAACTTAAAACAATTACGCAATACTGACATCATTCTGGGATGTGCATAGAGAATGAAAAATATGTATATTGTTTATGATTAAAGTCAGATCAGTGGTTTTGATATTAGGCAGTCTTGAAGTGTAACAATGGGTTTGTAATGGAAAAATGAAGTTTTTCATTAATATCTCGAAGGTATTAAATCCTAGTGACCAAATTCTTGGCATGGAAGGGGATTTTGGAGACATCTAACTGTATGCTGAATTTAAGGAACTTAGAGCTGAAGCTGGGGAGCTGAGCTTTTGCAAACTGCATAACACTAGCTTGATGTAAACAATATGTTACAAGGTGCTTGAAAACTTGATTAAAATCTACAGTTTTTGATCAACTGGTTTCAAATTTTTGGTGTTAACAGTTGAAATGCTGCCAAAAACATGCTGTGAAAATTAAATCCACAGTACTTACAGGAAAAAAAAGTGCCATGGTCAAAGTTGGGCAAAATTTAAGGTACCAATTTTTTATTTTTATTAATATTTTAAAAAATTTTAAAGATTTTCATCTAATTTTGGGTATACAATTTAATTTTGATTAATTAAAGTTATATTACTGGAAAAAAGATCCACAGCTTTAACATTTTTTGTGTTAAGTGATCAAATATCTTTCCTTATTTTTTTCAAAATGCATTATGTTTGGGCCCAGAACTTTTTTAAATTAAATAATACAGACATAATTTCTGGCATGTACATAGGAACTATATAGAGGAATATTTATGGTAAATATGAGGAAAAACAGATGAGTGGTTTTGATATTAGGCAGTCCTAAAGTGTGTAAATAGGTTTTTAATAAACAAGGGACCCATGGGTCACAGCGCTCAGCTGATCGTGATTTGACTATAAATGTTTCTCCACTGTGATACTATATCGAGTCGATAAAGCTTATGAATATCATGTACATGTTGGGCTATTATAAAGTAATGTAATGTAATATGTGAGTAAATGATAAATGAAATTACCTGACTGATGGATTAATAGAGTCAAATAAAGTGGTTTATTTTTTATTTATTTAGGAGGGGTTGAAAATTGTGATATTTTTAAGCAAATATGAATGCAATGACAGCAGTAATAAGCAGTAGTAGAATGATGATAAGGCTATTTGTTGGAGGATCTAAAGTGTATGGTAGTCTGCAAGCGTTCAATTTGACAGATATGATGTTATGATTAACTATGCTGATGAAGTGATTTATGAATATGTGACTGTATGACACAATATCTCTTTAGTCTTGACAAGGTACATTATTGTGATGCCCACTATGTCTACATATTACACAATATTGACATAATTTCTGGCATGTACATAGGTACCTATGGACGAATAGTTATACAAAATATTAAAGTATGAATATATCTGATTTATCTTGTTCTTGCTTACTGAGGCTGACTTTGGGATGGGGTTCGGAGAAGGGAAAAGTGAGGGCAGCACGAAGGTGGATGTAGAAATATTCTATTGTAATGTTTTTCATTTATATAAGAATATGAAAAGCTAAGAGGAAAGGGGCCCTCCTACTTGGTTATAGTAAAGTTCTAAATATATGATTGCAAACTAATACTCTGACAAGACTGTCATGAAGAAAAGCAGTAAAAGTTTTGAGATACTGTGTTGCATACGGAAATTTACAGATGGACAGGTAAGTGGAGAGAATGGACTAATACCTTTATTTCACTTTCAAGAGAATAATGCATTTAAGTTTATATATAATCCTATTTTTTTAAGCAGATCTACTTTTTCCATTAAGAAGTTTTTATCTGAATCATTTTTTTATTTACAGGTTTATAAATTTTTAATTAAAAAACCTGAAAATATAAGTTAAAATATTAGAATTGTTGCAAAAGTTGCAATCATTATATATACAGAGTAAAAAACATTGGGTCATATTATGCATACACATATATTTTATTATTTTTAAATCATAAATGTTTAAACTGATTTTAAAAGAAAATAATGCCACAACATGGCATCTACAAGAGTATTCCTTGAATCACTATTAAAAAGTGTTGCATATTGGAGTTTTCAGGACATGCTTAATTTTATTCACCAAAATAAAATAAAAGTAAATTTGATAAAATAAAACATCTTTTCAAATAAAGTATACACACTGTTGGTTAGATGAGGGACAAACAATATCATTGTGCTAATTACTATCCCAGTTTTAATTAATTACTGGAATTAATAGTCAATTTCACACCTGGTGAAGTTTTTACTCTTCTGAAGTAAGGAATTACTTGTCTCATGAACATCCACACTTTCACAGCAATACACCACTTTGTGGACACAATTAAATGTACATTTTAATCATTGTAACCCTGGTGGTTAAATACAAAATCTAAAATGTAGCATGTCCAAGAATAAAATAAAATACAGAACAAGGGACCTATGGGTCACGACGCTCAGCTGTTATATATGATAAAAAAATATTATTTAGAAATGAGGCACATGCTGGTTTTGTGTGGTAATAAATATAAGCTGTATTATGAGTTGTTGTTGTTTAGCTTATGTATGATTTTGATAGTACCTTTGGAGACAGGGAAGAGGATTGATTTCATTTATTTTATTAACAAATGGAGTACTATTGTCACACAGATTTTGACTTGGCCATATAACTTATAAGCAGAACATATAATAAAAGAGTTTAACTATTTATTAAAAAAAATTACAAATATTGTCCCAAATATAATTTTTATAAAAAATAATAAGAGAATCATATGATTTTTTTAAATGAAATATAACTGATATGATTATTAAAATGATATTAAAGAATATATTCATGAATGCATTCATGAATACATTTTAAAAGTATTTGCACGAGTATTCATATACTTTCATTTTTACCTGAATTCCTATTCTTTATGCAAGAAATTTTATAATGGAGTACATAATCATATTCGTATTTAAATACAATTACAAAGTATTCGCACCATGTCTGGTATTTATTCAGTTTCACCAACCAATGATGTTGAGAATCCAGAATATACAAAATTCACACATTTAAATAATGATCATAAGTACCTGGTTTTATGGCTTTTATTTATATTAAAAAATAACTGTAAAAAATTCATTTTGGACTAATTTCACATCAATGTACACACTAGACACAGTAGGAATCTAGATTAATATTATCAACTGCATCTTTGTCTATCATTAATTTCCTTCATATGATCCCTAATGATTAGTAATGAATAATATGATTTACTTCTTTATCATTAAAATTGAACTGAAAAATGCCATAGGTGACTGCATGGTGTTATTTGGAATATGTGACATTCTACCCATCGATACAAGATTCTTATATCATCAGTAACTGCAAGTTAATTTCCTGTTATTATAAACTAACAAATTCCTTTTCTATTTTTCTTTAATTTGTTATTGAAAACCAATAAAAATTTATTAATTTATTGTTTATTGTTATGTTGTTGGTTAAAACTACTAGATGAGTTGGGTTGGACACCTGGATCAACTGTGGCTGGCCATAAGCTGCCTGGATTCCTGTATGCCTCGCCTCAAGCGTGCATAATTTGATGAAAGGTCAACAAGGTCAACATACAGGTGACTCAAGAGGGGCTGGAGAGAGCCAAAGTCTGACAGGGTCTCATAAAAAACATTAATAAAAGCTACAATTTTTGGCCAATTTCTTTCAGCTTTCTAAACTAAAAAGCTGAAATCCTAATGTGTGCATGATATGAAAATTATATCAACAGTGCTCACAGGACACAAACGTGCCATGGTCACAGTTGGGCAAAATTTAAGGTACTAATTTTATATTTATACTAATAACTTATAAAATTTGAAAAATTCAGAACTAATTTTGGGTATTCAATTGAATCTTGATTAAAAAATGTTACATCCCTGACAAAAAAATCTCTAGCTTCAGCTATGCCCTAGTTAAGGGAGTAAATATATTTCTTGATTTTTTACAAAGTGCATTATGTTTGGGCCAATAACTTAAAACAATTACGCAATACTGACATCATTCTGGCATGTGCATAGAGAATGAAAAATATGTATATTATTTATGATTAAAGTCAGATCAGTGGTTTTGATATTAGGCAGTCTTGAAGTGTAACAATGGGTTTTTAATGGAAAAATGAAGTTTTTCATTAATATCTCGAAGGTATTTAGTCCTAGTGACCAAATTCTTGGCATGGTAGGGGATTTTGGAGACATCTAACTGTATGCCGAATTTAAGGAACTAAGAGCTGAAGCTGGGGAGCTGAGCTCTTGCAAACTGCATAACACTAGCTTGATGTAAACAATATGTTACATGGTGCTTGAAAACTTATTAAAATCTACAGTTTTTGATAAACTGGTTTCAAATTTTTGGTGTTAACAGTTGAAATGCTAACAAAAACATGCTGTGAAAATTAAATCCACAGTACTTACAGGAAAAAAACGTGCCATGGTCAAAGTTGGGCAAAATTTAAGGTACCAATTTTTTATTTTTATTAATATTTTAGAAAATTTAAAAGATTTTCATCTAATTTTGGGTATACAATTTAATTTTGATTAATTAAACTTATATTACTGGAAAAAAGGTCGATAGCTTTAAAATTTTTTGTCTTAAGTGATCAAATATCTTTCCTGATTTTTAACAAAATGCATTATGTTTGGGCCCATAACTTTTTTAAATTAAATAATACAGACATAATTTCTGGCATGTACATAGGAACTATATAGAGGAATATTTATGGTAAATATGAGGAAAAACAGATGAGTGGTTTTGATATTAGGCAGTCCTGAAGTGTGAAAATAGGTTTTTAATAAAAAATTGAGGTTTTTCCTTAATTTCTCAAAGGAACGAAGTTGCAAAGACCCAGTTTTCGGCTTGGTAGGAGATCTTGGGGACATCTAACATTATGCCAAATTTTGGATTCCTAGGTCTTACGGTTTCAAAACGTGCCACATCTACGGACGGACGGACGGACGGACGGACGGACGGACGGACGGACGGACAGACGGACGGACGACGGACAATGGACCACGACTATAGCTCAGATGACTTATAGTCAGCTGAGCTAAAAATTATAACATTCATCTAGTTTATGCACCAGCTGGGGGGGGGGGGGGGGATGAGTGCAGGGCGAGGGGAAGCCTGCTAGTAGTGGCCAAGCTGGGCCAAGGTAAGCTGCCTGGGGTGGGTTACATAATGCAAGTGAAGGCTGTACTACTAGGTGGGCTAGATGTAAACAACACTTGACATGGTGTATGAAAACATGAATAAAAGCTATTCATTCCAATCAATTTCTTTTGAAAGTTCAGATTTTAAAAGATTAAATCCTTATGCATATATGCTGCGAAAATTAAATCAACAGTGCCAAAGTTGGACAAAATTTAAGGTATTGATTTTTTATTTATGCTAATAACTTGAAAATTTGCAAAATTCAGATCTAATTTTGGGTAAACAATTGAATCTTGATTAAATAAAGTTATATTCCTGAAAAAAAGGTCTCTAGGTTCAGCAATTCTCATGTGAGTAAATATATTTCCTGATTTTTTAAAAAATTGCATTATGTTTTGGCCCATAACTTCAAAATAATACCCAATACTGACCTAATTTTTGGTATGTTCATAGAAAATGTATAAAAGAATGTGAATACTAAATTCAATCAAAAACAGATCAGTGGTTTTGATATTAGGCAGCCTTGAAGTGTAACAATGGCTTTTTTTATGGAAAACAGAGTTTTTTTCCTTAATATCTCGAAGGAACGAAGTCCTAATGACCCAATTTTAACAATGAATTTTTAATAATGAAAAATTTAAACGGACACTGTGCAAAAATGGTGGCAGATGGCACCACCAATTTTGTGTATGATTAAGAGCTATGTGCAATCTATACACATGCAAAATTTCAGGGGGATATTTCAAACCAGTCCTGAGATATGAGTGTTTTTATCCCAAGGTAGATGAACAAATGGACACTGTGTAAAAATGGTTGCAGGTGCCGCCACCATTTTTAGTGTATGTTATAAAGCCTCCAAGAGCTACATTTGTGCAAAATCTTTAGCCTTATCGGTCAAACAGTTCCCGAGATATGTGGGTTTATGTGTGGAAACAGACGCACAAATGGATGCTGGGCAGAGAGGAAAGGTCAGAGGTCAACCAAAAATGAGGGCGCAGCAGTTCACAGTTGACTGATCATAATAAGGAATTTTAAAAATTCTGCCAAGTGGTTATGGAGGAGTTCTCTGGAAACCTATGCGGCGACTGCGGCAGCGTCGGCATCCGACTGAAAACATCCGACTTGCAGATACAATGATTGTGGCTGGCACCACCAGTCTTATATACAACGAAGAGATATATAAATATGCCCAATGTCAGACTGATAAGTCAAACCCCTCCTGTGAAATAAGCAGGGACATACACTGTGCAAAAATTATTGTAGGTGGCGCCACCAGTCTTGTACACTGTAAAGGTACCCGATATGTATAAACATGCCCAATTTTAGGCTGATGTATCAAATTCCTCTGTAGAAATAAGCAAGCGCATACACTGCATAATTCAATGTAGGTGGAACTACCTGTCTTGTAAATAAGAATACCATCAAAGACGCATAGACAGGTCAAATATCAGTCCAATACATCAAACTTCCCCAGAGTTTGATGCACTGGGCTGACAAGGCTTAGGTGAGTAAGGCAGTTGCCCCCGAGTGACCTGTGACAAATTGCTGCCTCAAGCTACTGCACTGAGTGAACTCTTGACCTGCACCTGGCTAGACTGAACTTTTGACCTGTACCTGGCTGCACTGAGTGAACTCTTGACCTATTGCATAATCTGACACAGTTTGCAGTCTGCAAAAGCTATAAATAGATTCAGGCTGAACTTTGGTGCCAAATATGATGCAGTGAGCAGTCTTCCAAAGCTATAAATAGAATGCAGCTACTGCACTGAGTGAACTCTTGACCTCTACCTGGCTGCACTTCTTCCAATCCTCGCACTGTGCCAAAACTATTTATAGAGCTGACATCATCTTGGCTAATGGCCAACATCAAGGCACCGGCAATCTGCCAATGGTAAACCAAGTGCTGCCATCTGTACACAAAAGTGGTCCCTACTTGAAATAACTTTGAAATTTATCTTCCCAATACAAAATGCTTTTCAGCTGACTTTTTTATAAAAAAGAAATCAGGAATATATGTAAAATTATTACGGATGCATACTGAATGCAAAATTAAAATACAGATATATCTCATTGATGGCAAATTCTTGAATTGAGGTGAGTAGGGATACCAATAATTTATATTCCACGTACAGTTGTCTTTATATAGCCACAGAGAGCTGAATATCCATGACTGTAACATTGCCTGGTATGATGAATAATTTATATCATAAATCTAAATTGTTAAAAGCTTTTAAAAAAACTTTCTTGTCAATATTAACCAAAGAAAACCTGAAATCTAAATGTCTAGTGGCATGATGTAATAGATGCCGATAAACAGGTGCCAGGCTAGATGTAACAGCATAACAAAGCTAACATATATGGTAAAATGACATAATTCAATCTCCATAATTCAGCCAAAAATCATTCATGTGGAATCATTAATGACAATTATTATAAGAATTATTCAAGGGATTATTCTTGTAAAATATTTAACAAACTGGCTTCAGTGGCATTAGTCGAGAAACGTTTCACAGGTTTATAACTCATATAGGAAGATACAGCAAACTGGCTAAATTCAGCTTCCGGTAACTCAGCCAAAAAGCACTGAACCAAAACCATTTGAACAAACTTGAATTATCAACATCTGAGGATAATTAATGTGTGAGATTTAAGAATTTTACCCAGTGGTTTTTTAGAAGACGATCTTTGTAGCCACTGAGCTAAAATGGGCTGTTATGGCATATGACTAAATTCAGCTTCCAATAACTTAGCCAAAAGTCACTGAAAAGAGACCATTTGAACAAACTTCAGAAAGCACTACCCTAGGATCATTTCTGTGTGATATTAAACATTTTGGCCATTTGGTTTCAGAGAAGAAGTTTTTTGTAGCCCTCAGTGTGATACAGGCACTGATGACCCCGTACAAAAAAGGCTGATGCAGGTGGCGCCACCAATACCTCAATTTCAGATATGACCTATGTGACCAACATTGGCATAAATTTGGTGATGATAGCTCCAGCTGTTTCTGAGATTTAAATTTTAATATGCTTTTTTGCACAATTAACAAAGTTCAACCTCCTGTAACTCGGCCAAAAATCTCGAAATTGGAAGCATTCGAACAAACTTGAGAAAGATTGTTCCAGGGATCATTTCTGTAAAATATTAGACAATTTGGCTGGACAGTTTTGGAGAAGAACATTTTTAAAGCTTTTTAAGCTTTTTCCCTATAAAATCTAAGAAAATGCAGTTAGCCAAAAAATAAGCAAAATCCGATATAGTTTTTTGGATGACTGATTATTTGCAAAAAATTTGGTGATGCTAGCTCCTGCCGTTTTTGAGATAGCTATGGTTAACGTACAGACGACGCACAACGCACGACGCACGATGCCGCACCATCGCATACGCTCACAGGTTCGCTAAAAAAGGTATGGTTTTTCAGGCACTTTTTTTCAGAAATCAATGCGGGCAGACAGACTTTTTTTTATTTTTAATTTTTTGGTATGTTTCGATAAAAATGTCAAATGAAAAGGGAAAAGCATTAAAATAATAGATTTATTTTGCTAAACAAGTAACAACACTACAAAACAAAGGAAATTGTATGAATTTTTCTTCTTGAAAGAAATGTCTAAGCGGCTGCAGCTCGAAATTGGTGAGTTTCTATTGAAAATCAAAATAAAAAATTTTGATGCGCGGGTTTAAAATTGATGTGGGCGTTGCCTGAGAACCATACCTTTCATTTTTTTTGGCCTAACAAATCAAACTTAAAAACCCATTTTGCCTCTAAATCCATATGAGCTCTGGAGTGCCTGAGCGGCTTGGCATCTCTGGAGAAGGTTATTCAAAGGGCTGCCTCTTAAATCTCAACCACCCCAAATTCAGCAGGAAGATAATTTTCAAATATCCTCCATTATATCACCTTTGAGAAAATTAATTACTTGTAAGTGGTCGCAGAATTTGAATGAAGACAGTATATTATAAGGTAGATATATTTAACTTCTGGTATTATCAACCATCAATGAACAACATCGACGGTCCATGCATCGGCAAAACTATATTTACTCATTTTTATGGTTTCTTTCGGAATTCCAATATCGTAATTATTTATTTCCAAATTGATTGAGAATGTATGGTATACTGAACAGTGAATACAGACTTACTGTACAATTTATTTCACAACAGTTAGTCATGTTTAAAAAGGGACCAATGGGTCACAGAACTCAGCTGAACTTTGTTAAATTTTAGCTAATGCAGAATGTACTTATTTCAATTTTTTAACATATAAGCATTTGAACAAGGGACTCATGGGTCACGGCACTCAACTGTTATATATGATAAAAAAATATGATTTAGAAATAAGGGACATGCTTGTTTTGAGTGGAAATAAATATATTATTAGCTGTATTATGATTTGTGGGTGTTTAGCTTATGTATGATTTTAATAGTATCTTTGGAGACAGGGAAAAGGATTATTTTCATTTATTTTATTAACAAATGGAGTGCTATTGTCACACAGATTTTGACTTGGCCATATAACTTATAAGCAGAACATATAATATAAGAGTTTAACTATTTATTAAAAAAAATTACATATTGTCCCAAATATAATTTTTATTAAAAATAATAAGAGAATCGTATGATTTTTTAAAATAAAATACAACTGAAGTGATTATTAAAATAATATCAAAGAATATATTCATGAATGCATTCATGAATACATTTTGAAAGTATTTGCACTGGTATTCATATACTTTCATTTTTACCTGAATTCCCATTCTTATGCAAGAAATTTTATAATGAAGAAAACACATTCATATTTGTATTCAAATACATTTGCAAAGTATTCGCACCATGTCTGGTATTTATTCAGTTTTAACCAAACAATGATGTTGAGAATCCAGAATATACAAAATTCACACATTTAAAAAATGATCATAAGTACTTGGTTTTATGGCTTTTATTCATATTAAAAAAAAATAAATGTAATATATTCATTTTGGACTAATTTCACATCAATGTACACACTAGACACAGCAGGAATCTAGATTAATATTATCAACTGCATCTTTGTCTATCATTAACTTCCTTCATATGATCCCTAATCATGACGCTACATCCCCATTAAAAATCTTGGACAAAATTCTGGGGTCCTCCTCCCACCCTACTGGTACTTAATAGGCCATCAGTGAGGTAATCTGTTGATACAGACCTGATAAGCAGTGTGATAATGATCCCAGTGGGAAGCCATTAATCACTGCCGGACTACTTTCTTTGGTTGGGTTGGGTTGGGGGGGGGGGGGGGGGGGGGAGAAAAGCTGGTCAACTGATCACACAGGGTCAGTGATGTTTATATCCAGATTAGGTAACATAGATAGCTGGGGCAGTGACTGCTATATCTGGTTCATGTGTCTGCTACAGATGCCTATCTGGCTGCACAGATCGGTTTTTGTGAATGACTAGGTATAACTGTCCCTCTTATTTAATATATATATATATATATATATATGTATACTCTGTGTATTCTGATAATAATAATAAATATATATTAACTCAACACATCTTTGCTAATCAAAGACAAAACTATATTGTCTTCCCAGGCAGTAATACAATTGTGACCTGATGGAGGTTTTGTGTGTGGAAAATTGTATGCTTTCCTTCAGCATTCACCAATGCTTGCATTTGTGTAGGATAATGGTTATACCTGGTTGATGTCTATAATTACTTAATCTAAAACGACTCAAAATTCAAATTTACTATAAATTTTAATATTTTTGTTTAATATACATAAGAAATATCAAAGTATACTTCACATAATTACATAAACTACATTAGTATAGTAAAATGTTATGAAAATACAAATAATCAGTAATTTATAATTTAATTCTAATTAAAAAGCTGCTAGAACTTGCATTAGTAGCACCATAAATTGTCTTAAATATCTGATTAGCGTGGTTTGTTTTTGTTGGTTCATGATCTAGCTCAGGTATTACAACATTATAAGATTTGAAATCTTCATGTATAATGAAAATAAGGAATGATTTTTTCAAGGGGGGGGGGGGGGAGCGGAGGGGATTTTGTCCTCTTTATTATTAAGTTAGGGGTTTTTTTGGAGGAGGGGGGGGGGGGGGGTTCATCCACATGGACTGTGTTTACCCAATATATATATACCTGATGGAGGTTTTGTATATGGAGGTTTTCATTATATATATATACTAGTGGTGGGCCAATCATCAAGTTTTATCAAAAGTCAGTCGATTTGCTGCCACTTTCAAGCGCTCCATTACCAAAGGCAACTATCGATTACATCATAAGAATGATTGTTTTCTTCCCGAATGCCTTTGTGTTATAGGCTAAAATTATTCTCCCATTTTTTACTACATTCTGCGCTTCAAAGAATGAGTCTTTATTACCAAATAACTTCTGTATGTAACTGAATTTAACACGGTAGATGCGAAAACAGAGGACTTAATAAACCTCTGTGAACTGGCAAGGAGCTGCAGAATTAGCAGGGGGTTTTGTAACGAGATGTACATTGCACAATATGGGCGGTATAGCGTTATAATGCTACATAAATTCTCCAGGTCTATGCAGCAAGAAGATGCCCTGGATTGTTGTTTAATTCTTGATTATTATAAATAATTAAAGCATATATTACAAATAATAGGAAAATAAAAAAATATGGTAAACACTTTTCTTACGGTAGAATTACTTAGACATGCGGGCTGAATTAAGAAAGTAGAGTTTCACAGATAATTGCATATTTCTTTATATTTTCTGAACCGATTAATAATCGATCATCGATCGGTTTGCCCAAATCGATGATCGATTATGAAAAAGGAACCGACTCCCACCACTAATATATACATATACACATGTATGTTAATTATATATATAGTGTGTGTGTGTGTGTATATATATATTTATATATACAGTTAAACCTTGTTGTGTCGAAGTCGAAGGGACACTTGGGAAACTTTGACACATCCGAGGTTCGACACAGGCGGGTTTTATTTGGCTATAATTTAACTAGAGTTGTCAGGAATAACGAGTCTGTAACTTCGACATAAGCGGGGTATTCGACTTTTAAAAGGGAGTTCGACACAAGGTTTCACTGTATATATAAAATCAAAAGAGTTATATAGTTTCAGACAAATCAAACTGTTACATAGTTCAGACAAATCAAACTGTTATTTATAGTTTCAGACCTGCATATACAGTAAGTTGGACATACAAAATGGACTACTAAATTTTACCAATTATACCAAGATCATTGTGAGTGTTACCCTGCTCTGCTTCAAGAATTACATGTATTAAAAAAAAAACTTCCATTTACCATTGCAAATTTGTTTCACTTCAAGTTGGGCTAATATAAAAATCACTGATTTTATAGCCTTAATAGTTCACAAAAAGCTCTCAAATATGTTTTCTCTGTGCACATGGGGGAATTAGGTCAATACTGTGTAACTGGTAGAAGTTATGGGATGGGGCATGATGTGTCAAGTTAAAACAGCAGGAAAGACATTTACTCAATTATATATAATGTTAACTGTAGCTGCTAATAATTTTATTTTTTTTATTACTTTTTTGTAAAATCATCACGTAAATGTAAAATCACTCAATTAAATTTTGCCCTCCTTCGCCTCTGACCCATTACTGTTGACCAAATTTTTAGAACATGCACACATATGGAATTAAGTTTTTAAACTGTGAAATTTGAATGCAGTTGACACGAAAACTTTTGTTCAAGTTTTAGACAGCCAAATCATATTCAATAGGGGTGTAACAAATGCATCGAAAAAAAGCCAGTCATTAATCAATAATTGAATCTGGCATGAAATAATCAATTTATTTTTATTATTGCATTTTCATTCATTTTCATACCTTTTCGGTCTCTAGCTCTTACCAAGGAACAGATAAAAAGCATTACTGATTAAGTAGCACTGTTATTTATATATAACAAAGAAATTCACCTAATATCCTTCAATAGATGTAAGCACAATAATGAAAGAGAAGATTTAAATATTACTTGGTTTGCATAACTTCTAACATATAATAATCTTAATCTGATAGTAACTTATGGGATGAAAACTTTTAGCAGATTTACGTCTCTAACTGAATATTGTGACTCTATACAATAATCAAATAAAACCTCCCCTGTCATGTAAGTTTTAGTAATATTAAGTGAATTATAAGGAAAAGTAATATTTGCACAAAATAACAAAAAAATGATCACTGCCAAGTCAATATATTATATATATATATATATATATATATATATATATATATATATATATATATATATATATATATATATATATATATATATATAAAATTGGGACAGTTTGATATGTGGTCTCCGTTTGAATGTATGGGATTTTACAATGGAATTTACATAAACTAAAGGACATGCTGGTAAGGAACAATTAAGTTTTCAAAAATTCATTTTATAGTTTATGATATGTTTTGCTGTGCATCATCTGTATACAGTTTCTTTGTCTGAAAATGATTATATATCAGGAAAATTATGACACAGATTACAAATAATTAAATATTCCTTGCATTTTCCTTAACTATTCATTATTTTCTTAAAATGGATCTTTCTGTTACTCTTTTTAAAACCTGCATTTGAACCTAGAACCGCTCAATGAAAGGACATAATAGCGTGTGTCTCATGAAAACCTCTGATTCCTTTAATGCGGTTGCTGCCGTGGTATGCATGGTCGCGGTTACAAATAGAGTCCAACATATGATATTATGAAGGACTGATTCCTTTAATGCGTTTGTGGTTGCGGTACTTATCTGACCCATCATCTGACAAAATTTTTGTCGGATTTTGTAGCAACAAATCTGACCAAAAAAATTTAAACGGATGGGGTCACACAAGGAATCCCACTGACTTGTTTACGTCACATAGGGGTTTCCCCAGGATTATAACGTTTTTATCAGTATATGCCACAAGGAAAAATGTTTTTTCCCCCCAAAAAACATAAATTTAAATCATTGTGAATATGGGAAACATTTGTCTGTTATTCACTGATGATTGCATGGTCTGCTCAATACATGTATCTGTTTTGATTCAAGTGGCTGGTTTCCTATATCTTTTACTACCACTTTCACAATGCAGGGAAATATATATATATATATATATATATATATATATATATATATATATATATATATATATGTCACCAGACAATAGGTGACAATATGTACGGTGTTTTGTATCATAGTTTAACGAAGTCTGTTCTCTATTGATATTGACGTGAAGCGTCATCCTAAAGCGTTGACAGGTCTTGATTGTATATATATATATTGTGTATTCTTGTATGGAATCCCATCGGCTATCAGCTGATTTATCCATGTCACGCATCGTGTGTAATTATTACATTTGGTATGTGGGTCGCCGTGGTGACGCTAACAGTCAAACTAGGTCACATATATCCTTATATGGGACACTTGAGAAATAAGCCAATCAGAGAACCGGATCGCCGTATTGTGACGACGATTGTGACGTCAGAGTTCAGGGAGAGACGCTGGAAGCTGCCTTCAGTTGGGTCTTGAAGCTTGAGGTGGCAGCACGCACGAACAGGAGTAGGAACATTGAAACGCCAGGAACGGCATAGAAGCAAGCTTCTACATGAGGCAAGGACCTAGCTCATGAGAACTCAGCCGTGCTGCCGACGGAGCTTCGTATTGGTGATAAAGTGAGAGAGCGCGCTCGTCACCTGCCGGCCTAGTTCAGCTTGACCTAGAAACATAACCGCCGTAAGCCGTGAAACCGTTGCTACACGAGCAAGGTCAAGGACTCTAAGCTCTACATAAACAAAGAGCGTTATTGCATGCATGTGAACGTAAACCTACCCGGGTCGCAGACAAGCAAGATCAGTTGAAGATCGCTAAACTCAGAAAGACTAGATCTATATGGTACTAACCATACGCTAGATTCTACACAAAACAGTAACCAGAGATCTCTGAAGGAACTGGACTTTATGGTTTTTTTATACAAACCATGGACTCAGTAAAATATCCTGTAATTTTAATGTGAAGAACTGTCGTATTGACACATCAACGCACACACTCACATTGGTGTCTCTGTAAGTATTGTCTTGAATTATATTTGTGAATTTAACCTGATGTCTCATAGTTTCTATTGATCTGGGTGTATGATTGTCTGGTATTTTAATACACGTCCTTAAAAGAACCTGGAAATGTCACCTGTAATGACCGGGATCTAATTTCTTGATGAGTGAAATCAAGTGGCGAGCGTAAACCCATCGTATGGTTTTATAGGATATATCCGTTGTAAAGTTTTCTCGTTAAGTTAGGGGTGACATTGTATGGCGAGCGTGCCAGGATATAATTAGCCTTAAAAAACTGGCTAATTACAGTAAGTTTCAGAAGTTTTGAACTGAGAAACAGTACTGAAACCAGACATTCATATACTCAAACTAGAGTTGATCTGAATTTATAATTGGAAATGACACCAAACTGATGTTGTAGTGTATACTTGCACAATGAAATTACCCCACTGTTAGGAGTTAATATTTATTCAGTGAGAATATTACCTGAAGCACAACATTGTTTCAAGATCGGCATATACCTTGTAGATTTGGCTAGAACACATGCATGTTTTGTGAGAAATGCTAGTTCAGTGATACCTGGACATCATTATTGGGTTGATATAAACCCAGATTAGAGTGAAAATTTTTGATGTTGTTAGATACGCCCTGGTATAATTTTTTCTACACTAGTTTGTGATTGGTCACGTGGTAGGGTCTCTTGACAGGTAAGTTTACCCCTCACGATTGGCATGGTAATCATAGGTGCATGGTGTTTATTGATATCTTGATATCCATCCGTCCATCCGTCTGACCCTTCGTCCGACCTTCCGTCCGTCCGTCCGTATAAGTAGAATTTTGATGCGTAGAGCTACCGTAGTGTTATTGTACGGATACCGCCGGTTCGTTAGGTTGGCTTTAACAGTACGTATTTACGGATTTTTAAGAGCGGATATTACTAGATACTGGAATCTTACTAGGTTAGAGCGTAACCATGGAAACGTTAGAGTCACTTGTTAGATGCGGACAGGCCTTGGGGCTTAAGGACCAGGCTTTACAAGATTATGTTGAGGCTAGACAGCGTGCGGATGAGGAACGTGAGGAAAGAGCTAGGCAACGTGAAATAGAGAAGGAACAGCGGGAATTAGAGCGGGAATTAAGAGCGTGAGCAGCGGGAATTAGAGCGCGAGCGAGAGGCTAGAGCCCACGAATTAGAGGTTCTAAGGTTAAAGTCTGACTCTGGGGTTAAAGAAGAGAGAAGTAGGGATGTATTCCCGAAAATCCAGCTTCCACCTTTTGATGAGGCTCACGATCAGCTAGATGCGTTTCTTGAGCGATTTGAACGATTAGCTGTATGTCAAGGCTATGATAGGGAGAATTGGGCGTTACACCTGAGTCCGTTACTGCGGGGTAAGGCGCTAGGGACTTACACACAGTTATCGGTTAGTGAGGCCATGGATTACGATAAGTTAAAGATAGCCTTGTTAAAGCGATACCAAATGACCGAAGAGGGTTATCGACACAAGTTTCGAACTTGTAGGCCTGAGCGAGGCGAAACGCCGAGTCAGTTTGCGGTGAGACTGAGTGGATACCTAGACCATTGGATAGGGATGGCAGGGGTCGGAGGTGACTACGACGGGGTAGTTAACCTGTTGATGTGTGAGCAGTTCGTAAACTGCTGTAGTAGGGATCTCTCTATGTTTTTGAAAGAGAGACGGTGTCGTGACTTTGATAGTATGGTAGACTTAGCCGAGAGTTATACGGAGGCTCACGGTGTACACAGCCTTACAGCAGGTCCTCGTTATGGCAATAATGTGCCGCGTCCAGCGCAACCGGTATCTCAGCCTAGAGAGAAGCGAGAGGTTGAGCGCAGTCCGGACGGTCAGACATTTAAGCCATCAGGAGGCATCAGATGTTATTTATGTAATGAACTGGGACATAAGGCGCGGGAATGTAAGACTAGTGCCCGGTCGAGGCCTAGGTCTTCCCCTCAAGTAGGGCGTGCTGCTGGCGATCAGCAGAGGTATAGGACTAATTTTAGCCCCCCGTATAACCCAAAACAGAAACCGGAGACTATGTCAATGGCAGTAGTCGAGGCGGAAACGGAGACAGTCGGTGCGGTGAAACCGGAAGTAGAGAGTCCGAGTCAGTCGTTAGGATTTGCTGCCCAGACAGAAGGCGGAATCTCGTTACCTGTGTGTGAAGGGCTGGTGAATGGTAAGTCAGCGAGGGTGCTGCGGGATTCGGGATGTTCCTCGGCAGGAATACGTGAGTCGTACGTGGAGCCGAATCAGTTCACCGGACACCAGGTCGAGTGTAGGTTGTTCGACGGGTCTGTAAGACAATTTCCTACGGCTAGGATTAATGTGGACTGTGCGTACTTTGTCGGTACTATCGAGGCAATGGTGGTCGGGGATGCTGTATGTGATTTAGCGCTAGGTAACGTAGCGGGAGCGCGTGATCCGTATGATCCGGACCCGACGTGGAAGTCTGAGCGGTCCTCAGGCATAGTGTAGGACGGTGTAGAGTCACAAAAGGAGGTGTCGTCCGCGGTGGAGACACGGAGCGCTGCACGAGAGAAACAGATACCGACGCGTAGCTTGAATGTTGCAAGCCCAGTTGCCGATGTGAGTCCGGCCGAATTTTTGAAGGCGCAGGAGGAGGATGGGTCTTTAGCGCCGTATTGGAGGCTAGCTAGAGAGGCTAGAAATGATAGTCCATTTAGAATTGAGGACGGATATTTAGTTCGGGTTGTGAGTGATAAACGGGGAGATCAAGATGGATCTCGAGTGGTGGTACCTCAGACGTTACGGTACGACGTAATGAGGATGGGCCACGAAGCGGTTATGGCGGGCCATCAGGGCATAGACAAAACGCACGACCGCGTGAGAACTCAGTTTTTCTGGAAGGGGATGTATAATGACATTGCTGAGTTTTGCAAGTCCTGTCCCATTTGCCAGAAAACCATACCGAAAGGCAAGGTGCCTGGAGCTACGTTAGGCCAGATGCCATTAATTGATGAGCCCTGGCGTAGAATTTCGATGGATCTGGTTGGGCCGATCCATCCAGCGTCTGATCTCGAGAGAGGTCACAGGTATATTCTGACCGTTATGGATTATGCCACTAGATATCCGGAGGCTGTTGCTTTAAAGAACATAGATACAGTCTCTGTGGCTGATGCGCTAGTTGATATTTATGCGCGGTTAGGAGTGCCGTCAGAGGTGCTTACTGACATGGGAACACAATTTACGTCAGACCTCATGCGAGAAGTTAGCCGTGTTTTGTCTGTAAGACAGCTCACCACTACTCCTTACCATCCTATGTGCAACAGAATGGTGGAGAGATTCAATGGAACGTTAAAGTCAATGTTGAAACGGATGTGCGAGGAAAGACCGCGAGATTTGGATCGGTACCTCAACGCCGTGCTTTTTGCGTACCGAGAAGCGCCACATGAGAGCACAGGGTTCTCACCCTTTGAGTTGCTCTATGGTAGGATCGTTAGAGGACCGATGCGGATTCTAAGGGATCTGTGGACCAAGCGAGATACTAGCGTCGAGACTAAAACCACGTACCAATACGTCCTGGACCTACAAGACAAACTAAGCGACACATGCGCGTTAGCTAGAGAGGCGTTGAACAAATCAGCGAACAGACACAGACTGTTATATGATAGAGGTAAATGCACGCGCAGGTTTGAGGCCGGAGACGAAGTTTTGTTGTTACTCCCGACGGAGCGGAACAAATTAATGGTACAGTGGAAAGGCCCCTATACTATTGTAAACAGGGTTGGGGACTTAGACTATCGGATTAAGATTGGCGATAAGGTTAAAACCTTCCACGTGAATATGCTGAAACGGTACCATGCTAGAAACGAGCCCCAGCATATTCTGGCAGCGGTAGCCAAGGGCGCACCTGATTCTATACATGATCCTGACGGTGTAGACGGGGAAACAGAGCACTGATAGACCTAAGACAAAGAAGGCTTTGCGAGCATTCCTAGGTCTTACAGGGTACTATCGAAAATTCGTGCCAAACTATGCGGAAATAGCGGTGCCCTTGACTGATCTAACGCGTAAAGGTCAACCTAACAAACTAGACTGGAAACCCGTACACGAGAACGCGTACTGTTCTCTAAAGGCTAAACTGTCAGACCCTCCCATACTGAAGCTACCTGATTTCAGTAAACGATTTTATTTGAAATGTGATGCATCTGATGTGGGTATTGGCTGTATCCTGATGCAAAGACACGAGGGGATCATGCACCCAGTAGCTTATGCCAGTCGTAAACTATTGCCCAGGGAGAGAAATTACTCCACCATCGAGAAAGAGTCATTAGCAATTGTATGGTCTGTACAGAAATTTGAGATGTACCTGGCTTGTAGACCGTTCACCATTCAGACCGACCACAAACCATTAAAGTGTATTAGCAAATCAAAATGTGCTAATAAGAGAGTAATGAGATGGGCACTGGTTCTACAAGAGTTTAGATTTGATATTGAAGCAGTGTCAGGTAAACTAAACCATGGACCTGATTTTCTTAGCAGACTGCCTGAGTGTTAGGATGTAATGAGCTTAATGTCTAGCCAGGTAAGTCTAAACATGTACAGGATTTTGCCCTGTGTCATAGACCGTGGGCATGTACTAATGACAACTTGTTACATGACTTTTATGTATTGCTATATGTAAATATGTTTAGCTGGACCCTGTGAGATAGAACGATACGATGTATCGAGAAAATACCGTGTATTTTCTTTAAAAGGAGGGGGTGATGTCACCAGACAATAGGTGACAATATGTACGGTGTTTTGTATCATAGTTTAACGAAGTCTGTTCTCTATTGATATTGACGTGAAGCGTCATCCTAAAGCGTTGACAGGTCTTGATTGTATATATATATATTGTGTATTCTTGTATGGAATCCCATCGGCTATCAGCTGATTTATCCGTGTCACGCATCGTGTGTAATTATTACATTTGGTATGTGGGTCGCCATGGTGACGCTAACAGTCAAACTAGGTCACATATATCCTTATATGGGACACTTGAGAAATAAGCCAATCAGAGAACCGGATCGCCGTATTGTGACGACGATTGTGACGTCAGAGTTCAGGGAGAGACGCTGGAAGCTGCCTTCAGTTGGGTCTTGAAGCTTGAGGTGGCAGCACGCACGAACGGGAGTAGGAACATTGAAACGCCAGGAACGGCATAGAAGCAAGCTTCTACATGAGGCAAGGACCTAGCTCATGAGAACTCAGCCGTGCTGCCGACGGAGCTTCGTATTGGTGATAAAGTGAGAGAGCGCGCTCGTCACCTGCCGGCCTAGTTCAGCTTGACCTAGATACATAACCGCCGTAAGCCGTGAAACCGTTGCTACACGAGCAAGGTCAAGGACTCTAAGCTCTACATAAACAAAGAGCATTATTGCATGCATGTGAACATAAACCTACCCGGGTCGCAGACAAGCAAGATCAGTTGAAGATCGCTAAACTCAGAAAGACTAGATCTATATGGTACTAACCATACGCTAGATTCTACACAAAACAGTAACCAGAGATCTCTGAAGGAACTGGACTTTATGGTTTTTTTTATACAAACCATGGACTCAGTAAAATATCCTGTAATTTTAATGTGAAGAACTGTCGTATTGACACATCAACGCACACACTCACATTGGTGTCTCTGTAAGTATTGTCTTGAATTATATTTGTGAATTTAACCTGATGTCTCATAGTTTCTATTGATCTGGGTGTATGATTGTCTGGTATTTTAATACACGTCCTTAAAAGAACCTGGAAATGTCACCTGTAATGACCGGGATCTAATTTCTTGATGAGTGAAATCAAGTGGCGAGCGTAAACCCATCGTATGGTTTTATAGGATATATCCGTTGTAAAGTTTTCTCGTTAAGTTAGGGGTGACAATATATATATATATATATATATATATATATATATATATATATATATATATATATATATATATATATATACAAATGTCGTTTTTATCCGCAACAGCGACCGAATAAAAGGAATCGGCCTTGCTGCAACTGCATAAAAGAAATCATGGCTTCAGTTTTTGTGAATGATCAACGGTCAATTTCGACATGATCTAGTACGCACGCAAAAGGGACAGTTAATCTCCATTTTTAACTTGTATTAACTAGGATACAAATATATCAGTCAGTTATTGTCTATAAATTATATTATGATGGCAATACAGAAGAAATTACCCTTGCTTTTAATACAAAAATATATTTTACATAAATGATATTAACCAAAGCATATTAGTATTTAGTAATGTAAGACAGTGGGCAGTTTCATAAACCAGTTCACTTGCCAACACAGTATATGTATTTTAATTTGTGTGAATGTTAATTTCAGACCCTGATATGAATAAACAAATTTTAAATATATGTAAAAATATATTTAGTCTTGTAATTCCCAATTTTTGTTTCACAACATCAGTGTTGATACCATTCAGGGTATATATTTCTACAGGAATTTATGTAAATTATATTAAAATATTTGATTTGGAAATATTTGAACTGGTCTGTCTAGATTTTTTTAGATTGTTTTTAAATTTCTACCCCCTGTTAACAAACGTTGAACATGTTATGCGATGAAAACATGTGTTAAACAAATCTGCTTTACATTTCTTCTCAACAGGGGTTCTGATACTTACATGTAAGCATACATTCAGTGGTATTATCCCTATTCAGTGAGACTGCATGGCTATGAAATTTACACATTCTGTAGATATAAAAATTCTACACTATCTATATCAATAATATCATACACACACACACATGCAAACACACATATGTATATCTATATATACATATATATATAATATAACCTTTAACACTATAGGTTAATCAAATTAAATCTTGGTCCCAGTGATTTTTCACTCTGATTGTTAAAATAATCCTAGATTAAAATTTACATATGTTGTTAGTAGCTTCAGGATTTTGAGTGCAATCTGCAGTTTTGCTCCCATGGAGTGTTACCATACTGAATTTGTGACCATATGGTTTCTGAATCAAGCTGGGGTCTCTACTCTGCAGCTTGACAGCATCTATAGTTTAGCAGGCCAGGACCCCACCGTGCATGTGCACGGAACACATGCACGGAAGCTGACCACTTGTTGCTTCCACAGAGCAGCACAGAACCAGCCATCAGTGTCTTGGATGTTGGTACTATACGTGTTGCTTGCGCTCATACTGACCCTGTCCACCACATGCAGTCTACAGTAATGAGGTCTTAATGAGTCCCTGGGCATGTCTGCTGTGTACAGGCACTGGGTGTGTGAAAAGGAGTAACAAAATCTCACTGAATCAGGGGTACCACAATTTTACCAAAAGTTTAGACATCATTGCGTCTTCAGGGTTAGTATTTAGAGTAACTAAACTCTTAATACCAGTGTTGTAGTTCAGTTCTAACTATAATTCCAGGCTAGTCGATTCCAAGTCCGAGTCTGACTGAAAATAATTTTCTTGATAAAAAAAAGTCACGAAACTTGGAAATAAAACACTGGAATCAACCTGTACTTGGCTGATTTTTTTTCAGCACTGGCCTCCAAGCTTGAGTTAAATTCCGAGTCCGTAGAAAAGTGCATTTGAGTCTGGACTCCTGTCCAATTCTTGACTCAATTCGAGTCCAACGTCAGTGAACCCTTCACAGTTCAGATTTTTATGAGTGAGACTGTGGTGTAAAGACATAGACAGGAACAAAGAAAACACTGGAAAAAAATGTAAATTTGTAAATGTCCATGAAAATATATAATAGGGCGAAAGTTCACAATAGCCTAATATGATTATCATCATTTTAAAACTTGTTTATTTTTTTAAATATTTTATATACATCTTTATTAATATCCAATTTGTATAATTCATCTATTTATAGCATTATGTGTGTGAATACAGCATGTTTGTTTTGCTTAAAACAAGTATGTTATCACAATTTATTTTAACTAGAATGAGTTTGTTTAAAAAAACAGAGATGTCTCCCCTCCCTCCTCCCATCCCCTAATTTGAGGGGGAAAATACTTCAAAAGTTTGGGGCCACAAAATTATTAGATTTCTCATAATTTGACATTGAAAATGAAGATTAAGGCCACTAGTTTGTTAAAACATCTGAGATTTTGGTAGAAACCTTTCACAGGTCAAATTTCATGAAAATATATTGAGTGGCTCAAAGTTAAAGTGTTCACAAATAATTTATTTTCTAACTTGACCTTGAAGATGAAGATCAAGGTCATAAATTTTCCATCCTGTTCTCAGTTTGAGAACTTGGTTGAAACAACTTCTGTATCAAATTTGAGGAATGTGCAGCTAGTGCTTCAAAAGTTACCAAAATCACAAGAAATTGTAGAGACCCTGAGTAATAATTCCGCTGATTTGATCTTGAAGATCCAGTTCAAGGTCATCATTTTTTTAACATGGTTGAAACAAAAAGTGTTTCAAATTGGAGGAAAAAATGAGGCCGACTACGGTCAACAACATCAACAGTCTCCCCTATGGGAAATGACACTACATGCCTCTCATTGAATTTTTATTTATCGTTAACATATAGCAGTCAGAAACTAATTATACACAATTAAGTACAATTAGGCAATAAGACAGGTCATTTAAACTGCATTAAAATTAAGGAAAGATATAGTTTCAGCTGATTTCAGCTGAGAATTTTAGTGTACTATTTATATCTTTTGTAAGCAATGAACACATATATATTTTATAAACAATTACTTGTGAAAATTTGTTAGCACATAGCAATTTAAGTCTAGGATGGGCTTATCTCCTTCTACACATTTTTGGGCTGAAATGTTGTCTTGTTAGAAATTTTAATTATATTGTGTGTAAAGTGTAATTCTTATTGGTCGATATTCATTTGATGATATGTATGTTTATCGTTATAATCCACTTATGAAAAAGATCTGGGAAACATATACTCGGTGTCAGGTACAGATGTTCCAAAATCTTGCAGACATGACAATATTTCACATAACTATCGTCTGTGTAAATCTTTAAAAAAAGCTCCTGAAAATCTAACTTTATCACTATTTATATTTTACAGCATTTGAGTGTTGAATATTTAAACAAGATCACTAATATAAAACAAATATTGATTCAATGCTTTTACATACTTAATCTAAGGTTCAGAGTAATTCATAATGAGATGTAATGAATGTGAGGTATCATTTAGCTCAGATGAAATTTCATCAAAATATCTGTTGACCTATTAACTATAGCAGTGTGCCAATTAATTGATTCAATTGATGATTGGTTATTTTCTTTCAAAATCGATTAAATCAATTGCATTTTTGCATAATAGATTAAAAAGATTATGCACTCCTTCAGAGATATATGAACACAAAGTAAGGAACAGCATCAAAATGGGAACCGGGGGGGGGGGGGGGGGGGGGTTGCTCTGTATCTGCGCCTGCGACAGCAATAGACCTCAGGTTGTATGAGGGTGGATTGATGGTTTCATTATAAAAACTGATGAACCAACTGACGAAAAATGTACATGTCAATCCCATTTACCGAGTCAATATTTTAGGTAATAGTAATCATCGGAATTTAACTATTTTCAATGTGTTATTTTATCACTGAAGAAGTTCCTGTTAGTTCTGTTTTAAGTTTATACATGATGAGTAGTTCAACTTTTAAGTCCCTATGTTTATGAAAAAAATTATTGTGATTATATGTGTGTTATATTTAAAAATACCTTTGCTTTTTGAAAACTTGGAAAATAAAAGTAAAATCTAAAAAAAATGTGATATTTATGAATAAAATAAGAATTGAATGGAAAGCATAACCAAATTGTGACTATTTTCAGCGGCTTTGCTACTGAAGTGCCTGTCACTTAATTTCAACCCAGATGAAATAGCATATAAATAGAAAATTCCTTACATTAGTCAAGGAGAAATTGGCATCTTTATGAATTTAGACAAGAACAGTGAACTCATAGAAATTGCCAAATCTGTAAGTTACATCAAGAAAATTATATGAGATCATATATCTCCTTGGTTACATATTCTAAGAGCTGCTAGGTTCATATTTTTTTCAAATTGTGCATGTTGTAAGCAAGGTTAGATATATATTAAATGAGGTATATCATTACCTCAGCCTATGGAGGTGGCATGGGTTTATGTGATCGGATAGGTTTCCATGTGTGTTTGCGAGTCTGCAAGTTTCGCAATTAATTTGGATGAAATCTGAAATTTTGGAACAATAAATTTAAAATGTCGATCTGATCCATCCCTTTTTGTGTACTGTTTTTCCATATATCATCTTCAAATTATACTGATCCAAGTCTTCCTTGTTCTATATCCCACTTTTTAACAAATTTCATTCAGTTCTTTCCTGGGCTAAATAAAGTGATTACCTATACAGCATGCCATCATGGTACAGCCATGGCGTTATGACATATTTAATTAATGATACTATAGCTCATTTGTCATAAATCAGTTTCTAATTAGTAATTTTTAAAACTGTACACACATTTTTTACACATGAAATTTATGAGTATTTAAACATATATATATATATATATATATATATATATATATATATATTCGTATGTAAATACTTTCACACTTTGCAAATAAGTTATTATCACAAAAATTATAGTCTGCGTATCGGGTTCTTCACTCTTTAAAAAAATGACTGAGACAGAAACAAATAAAGATTGAATTGCTTATAAGACAAATCTGCTGGTGAAGGAACAGAGTGTTGGTCAACCCTGAATAGCATGCCTGTGCACATAGGTGCAAGCAATCCATGCCTCTAGTGACACAGCCCAACAGCGCTGACCTACATGCACAGACACCAGTAATTCAGCTGTGCATGTGGGCAGTCAGGCCATTGCTGGACAGCAGGGAGGGTGACAGATAAGATAATATAAATGAGGTGTCATTAGCAAGGGCAATCCTGTGGGGATCCATTAGCGAGTTAAAATTTTATTCATTAGAAAGCAGCAGGGAGTATACTTGATACATATAAATTGGTAACATAAATAATTCCAGTATTAGTTTGATTGTTGCCTTCTATAGAAATAAATGCATTTATTTTTATTAATAGTTATATTTTAAATCTTTAAAGTGTCATCTTATGAAATAATGGACCTGGTAGTTAAAAATCCTAATGATTGCTCTCTACTTGTGTTAACATACAAAAACATTTGAGAAGGCAGTAGTCCAAGTGATGCTATAAACCTTATCCGTGAAGCAGATTGAAATTGGAATAAAAAGTACATTATAAAAATTATACATGTGTATATATCTAGCTAGTTGTAGTCCATATAAGAAATCTTATTGTATATTTCATAAATTGAATAATGGAATGAAAATATGGATGATTATTTTTTCAAAATTTTCAAGGTAGGCTTTTAAAACAAACAGGAATGTCGATGGGATGTAGAAACAGGATATTATAAAATTTGCTTACATTCTTATGTAAATTAGTATGTTCATACACTAATATAAATAATAATTCCTGGGTATTTTTCACCTGAATCACAATTGTTGTTTCTCATTGAATTGAATTAATTTTTCTTAAAAAAAACTGATACATTTACAATGTTCACTTCAGATTATCACTTAAGCTTATGCAGCCCCTGTGTATCTCTCATTTTAGGCTATATTACTACGCACACATAACTTAGATAACTGGGCAATTTTGTCAAGCTAAAATCTGTGCAAATATTCTTTAAATTCATCTTTGTAAAGACAGGAAGTGAAAAAAACATCTTGTGTAATATATGATCATTGAAATGTATAAATTAAATATGAACTATATTTCATAAGGCCTTTTTGGCTGATACAGAGCACTACTTTAAGCCTCCACCCTAGCTGTCAATGTGGCCTGTGATAACCAGATAATACAGCTGGTCAGCTCATTAAGGGTGCCCAGGGAGTAGGGTTGGGGGACTTCACAGGGATGCCGCACACCCCAGATTTTGGCAAAATCTGGGGTGTTTTTGCCCCAAAGTTTTAATGGGGATGTAGCAGCATGATGATTAGTAATGAATAATATGATTTATTTTTTTATCATTAAAATTGAACTGAAAAATACCATAGGTGACTGCATGGTGTTATTTGAATAACATTGACATTGACATTCTATCCATCCATACAAGATTCTTATATCATCAGTAACTGCAAGTTAATTTCCTGTTATTATCAACTAACAAATTCCTTTTCCATTTTTCTTTAATTTGTTATTAAAAACCAATAAAAATTTATTAATTTATTGTTTATTGTTATGTTGTTAGTTAAAACTACTAGATGAGTTGGGTTGGACACCTGGATCAACTGTGGCTGGCCATAAGCTGCCTGGCTGCTCCAGTGTATGCCTCAGGTCAAGCGTGCATAATTTGATGAAAGGTCAACAAGGTCAACATACAGGTGACTCAAGAGGGGCTGGGGAGAACTAAGGTCTGACATGGTCTCATAAAAACATTATTAAAAGTTACAATTTTTGGCCAATTTCTTTCAGCTTTCTAAACTAAAAAGCTGAAATCTTTATGTGTGCATGATATGAAAATATATCAACAGTGCTTACAGGAAACAAATGTGCCATTGGCAAATTTGGGCAAAAATTTAAGGTACTGATTTTATATTTATGCTAATAGCTTATAAAATTTAAAAAATAATGTTACATCCATGACAAAAAATCTCTAGCTTCAGCTTTTCTCTTGTGAAGGGAGTAAATATATTTCTTGATTTTTTACAAAGTGCTTAATGTTCGGGCCTATAACATAAAACAATGACCCAATACTGACATCATTTCTGGCATGTGCATGGTGAATGTATAGAAGAATATGTATATAATATATGATCAAAGACAGATCAGCAGTTTTGATATTAGGTAGTCTTGAAGTGTAACAATGGGTTTTTGATGGAAAATTGAAGTTTTTCCTTAATATCTCGAAGGAATTAAGTCCTAGTGACCAAATTCTTGGCATGATAGGGGATTTTGGAGACATCTAACTGTATGCCAAATTTAAGGAACTTAGAGCTGAAGCTCAGGAGCTGAGCTGTAGCAAACTGCATAACACTAGCTTGATGTAAACAATATGTGACATGGTGCTTGAAAACTTAAATAAAATCTACAGTTTTTGATCAACTGGTTTCAAATTTTTGGTAATAACAGTTGAAATCCTAATAAAAACATGCTTTGAAAATTAAATCCACAGCAGTAACAGGAAAAAAACATGCCATGGTCAAAGTTGGGCAAAATTTAAGGTACCAATTTTTTATTTTTGCTAATATTTTAAAAAATTTAAAAGATTTTGATCTAATTTTGGGTATACAATTTAATTTTGATTAATAAAAGTAATATTACTGGAAAAAAAGTACTTAGCTTTAACAAGTTTTGTGTTAAGTGATTAAATTTCTTTCCTGATTATTTACAAAATGCATTATGTTTGGGCCCATAACTTTTTTAAATTATATAATACAGATCTAATTTCTGGCATGTACATAGGGACTATATAGTGGATTATTTATGGTAAATATGAGGAAAAACAGATGAGTGGTTTTGATATTAGGCAGTCCTGAAGTGTAAAAATAAGTTTTTAATAAAAAATTGAGGTTTTTCCTTAATTTCTATAAGGAACGAAGTAGCAAAGACCAAGTTTTCAGCTTGGTAGGAGATCTTGGGGACATCTAACATTATGCCGAATTTTGGATTCCTGGATCTTACAGTTTCAAAACGTGCCACATCGACCGAAGGACGGACGGACAGAAACACGATGGACAATGGACCACGACTATTGCTCAGATGACTGATAGTAAGCTGAGCTAAAAATATGCAAAATTCTGATCTAATTTTGGGTATACAATAGAATCTTGATTAAATAAAGTTATATCCCTGAAAAAAAAGTCTCCAGCTTCAGCAATTCTCAAGTTAAGTGAGCAAATATATTTCCTTATTTTTTAAAAATTGCACAATGTTCGGGCCCATAACTACAAAAAAAAAACATGCCATGGTCAAAGTTGGGCAAAATTTAAGGTACCAATTTTTTATTTTTGCTAATATTTTAAAAAATTTAAAAGATTTTGATCTAATTTTGGGTATACAATTTAATTTTGATTAATAAAAGTAATATTACTGGAAAAAAAGTACTTAGCTTTAACAAGTTTTGTGTTAAGTGATTAAATTTCTTTCCTGATTATTTACAAAATGCATTATGTTTGGGCCCATAACTTTTTTAAATTATATAATACAGATCTAATTTCTGGCATGTACATAGGGACTATATAGTGGATTATTTATGGTAAATATGAGGAAAAACAGATGTCAAAAGTTGAATGGTGGCACTTCAGGTCAGTGAGGTCCCATATTAAAATTAAATCATATCATGTAACAAATTTACACAACAGACACAATAAGATTATTATTATAATTCAGTGTAGACTTTGCCACAGGTAGAGTATGATTAAGTGTAGACTTTGCCACAGGTAGAGTATGATTTAGTGTAGACTTTGCCACAGGTAGAGTAAGATTTAGTGTAGACTTTGCCACAGGCAGAGTATGATTTAGTGTAGACTTTGCCACAGGGAGAGTGTGATTTAGTGAAGAGTTTGCAACAGTTAGAGTATGATTTAGTGTAGACTTTGCCACAGTAAGAGTATGATTTAGTGGAGACTTTGCCACAGGAAGACTATGATTTAGTGTAGACTTTGCCACAGGTAGAGTGTGATTAAGTGTAGAGTTTTCCACAGTTAGAGTGTGATTCAGTGTAGAGTTTGCAACAGTTAGAGTATGATTTAGTGTAGTTTTCCACAGTTAGAGTGTGATTCAGTGTAGAGTTTGCAACAGTTAGAGTATGATTTAGTGTAGACTTTGCCACAGGTAGAGTATGATTTAGTGTAGACTTTGCCACAGGTAGAGTATGATTTAGTGTAGACTTTGCCACAGATAGAGTATAATTTGTTGTAGACTCTGCCACAGGTAGAATGTGATTTAGTGTAGTTTGCATCAGGCTGAATATGATTTAGTGTAGACTTTGCCACAGGTAGAGTATGATTTAGTGAAGAGTTTGCAACAGTTAGAGTATGATTTAGTGTAGACTTTGCCACAGGAAGACTATGATTTAGTGTAGACTTTGCCACAGGTAGAGTGTGATTTAGTGTAGAGTTTTCCACAGTTAGAGTGTGATTCAGTGTAGAGTTTGCAACAGTTAGAGTATGATTTAGTGTAGTTTTCCACAGTTAGAGTGTGATTCAGTGTAGAGTTTGCCACAGTTAGAGTATGATTTAGTGTAGACTTTGCCACAGATAGAGTATAATTTGTTGTAGACTCTGCCACAGGTAGAATGTGATTTAGTGTAGTTTGCATCAGGCTGAATATGATTTAGTGTAGACTTTGCCACAGGTAGAGTATGATTTAGTGAAGAGTTTGCAACAGTTAGAGTATGATTTAGTGTAGACTTTGCCACAGTAAGAGTATGATTTAGTGGAGACTTTGCCACAGGAAGACTATGATTTAGTGTAGACTTTGCCACAGGTAGAGTGTGATTTAGTGTAGAGTTTTCCACAGTTAGAGTGTGATTCAGTGTAGAGTTTGCAACAGTTAGAGTATGATTTAGTGTAGACTTTGCCACAGGTAGAGTGTGATTTAGTGTAGTTTGCCTCAGGCTGAATATGATTTAGTGTAGACTTTGTCACAGGTAGAGTATGATTTAGTGTAGACTTTGCCACAGGTAGAGTGTGATTTAGTGAAGAGTTTGCAATAGTTAGAGTATGATTTAGTGTAGACTTTGCGGCAGGAAGAGTTTGATTAAGTGTAGACTTTGCCACAGTTAGAGTATGATTTAGTGTAGACTTTGCCACAGATAGAGTATAATTTGTTGTAGACTTTGCCACAGGTAGAGTAGATTTAGTGTAGACTTCGCCAAAGGTAGAGTGTTATTTAGTGAAGAGTTTGCAACAGTTAGAGTATGATTTAGTGTAGACTTTGCAACAGGTAGAGTATGATTAAGTGGAGACTCTGCCACAGGTAGAGTGTGATTTAGTGTAGTTTGCATCAGGCTGAATATGATTTAGTGTAGACTTTGCCACAGGTAGAGTATGATTTAGTGTAGACTTTGCCACAGGTAGTGTGTGATTTAGTGAAGAGTTTGCAACAGTTAGAGTATAATTTAGTGTAGACTTTGCGGCAGGTAGAGTATGATTAAGTGTAGACTTTGCCAAAGTTAGAGTATGATTTAGTGTAGACTTTGCCACAGATAGAGTATAATTTGTTGTAGACTCTGCCACAGGTAGAATGTGATTTGGTGTAGTTTGCCACAGGTAGAGTATGATTTAGTGTAGACTTTGCCAAAGATAGAGTGTTATTTAGTGAAGAGTTTGCAACAGTTAGAGTATGATTTAGTGTAGACTTTGCCACAGGTAGAATGTGATTAAGTGAAGAGTTTGCCACAGGTAGAGTATAATTTGGTGTAGACTCTGCCACAGGTAGAGTGTGATTTAGTGTAGTTTGCCACAGGCTGAATATGATTTAGTGTAGACTTTGCCATAGGTAGAGTATGATTTAGTGTAGACTTTGCCACACATTTAGTGTAGTTTGCCACAGGCTGAATATGATTTAGTGTAGACTTTGCCATAGGTAGAGTATGATTTAGTGTACACTTTGCCACAGGTAGAGTATGATTAAATGTAGACTTTGCCACAGGTAGAGTGATTTATTGTAGACTTTGCCAGAGGTAGTGTGATTAAGTGTAGAGTTTGCCACAGGTAGAGTATGATTTAGTGTAGACTTTGCCACAGGTGGAGTATGATTAAGTGTAGATTTTGCCACAGTTAGAGTTTGATTTAGTGCAGACTTTGCCACAGGTAGAGTGAATAAGTGTAGACTTTGCCACAGGTAGAGTATGATTAAGTGTAGACTTTGCCACAGGTAGTGTGATTAAGTGTAGAATTTGCCACAGGTAGAGTATGATTTAGTGTAGACTTTGCCACAGGTGTGTATGATTTAGTGTAGTTTGCCACAGGTAGAGTGTGATTTAGTGTAGAGTTTGCCACAGGTAGAGTATGATTAAGTGTAGACTTTGCCACAGGTAGAGTGTGATTTAATGAAGAGTTTGCAACAGTTAGAGTATGATTAAGTGTAGACTTTGCCACAGTTAGAGTATGATTTAGTGTAGACTTTGCCACAGGTAGATTGATTTAGTGTAGAGTTTGCCACAGGTAGATTATGATTTAGTGTAGACTTTGCCACAGGTAGTGTGATTTAGTGTAGAGTTTGCCTCAGGCAGAGTATGATTTGTTGTAGACTTTGTCACAGGTAGAGTATGATTTAGTGTAGTTTGCCACAGGCTGAATATGATTTAGTATAGACTTTGCCACAGGTAGTGTGATTTAGTGTAGAGTTTTCCACAGGTAGAGTTTGATTTAGTGTAGACTTTGCCACAGGTAGAGTGATTTAGTGTAGAGTTTGCCACAGGTAGAATATGATTTAGTGTAGACTTTGCCACAGCTAGTGTGATTTAGTGTAGAGTTTGCCACAGGTAGAGTTTGATTTAGTGTAGACTTTGCCACTGACCTGCTCTGTATGCTGCCACTCTGTCAATGCCTCCATCCTCTTGTTCGAGAAAGCACACAAAATCATCCAGGTTATTGTTGACAGGTTTCAGGGTGAACTGACAGCGCTCTCTCCTGGATGGAAGAGGAACTGTGATCACAGGCAACCCATTGTCATAGTCCACATCAACTTCTGCAAATAGAATCAGTCCTACCTCACTCCCTGGTCATGTCCTATTTACAAATTCACTCTGTCATACAACTGGACTATTCTACAGAAGAATAATTTAAGTTACATTTACAATAGATTATGACATTTTTACAATTGCATCTTGCATGCATAATCTAAAAGTACCCATTTAGTGATGGAGAGTTGTGTCTTTAGATAAAGAATCTACGGTACCATAATATGTCCCATCATAGTTGGGTGTTTATTACTGTATAATAATTAATTCAAAACAGCTCATTGGAGAGATATGTGACCTGTTCTAATTAGAGGTGATTTTGTTGATGTTTTTAAATTGAAGCTAATAATTTCTTGACATGTTCTCACTGAAATTTATCTATATTTTCCAGATACCTTGTAATACTTTGTACACTGACAAAGGGTACAATCAACCTTCCTGGTAAAGGTAACAATTTGTGACAGAAATAATTCAAACATACCTTTGGAGTGTGTTGTCACTTCAGTGGAACAAAGGCGCCAAGTTTGAGCCAAAGGAAAAACATGTCTGTACACCTACAAAATGAAATATATGTCACAAGATAAATGGTACTTTTACATTCAAAACCACCTTCCTCTCTTTTCCAGAAACTATTTAAGCTTCCCTGGATATGTTGATTATTGTAACTTACCTCAATGTGAGCAACCTATAACTGAAATGTTTCCGAGTACTGTAGTTCAGCATCTTTGAGCCAGATTTATCAATGATGTCTTGATAGTCTTCCTGTGTATAACTGTGGAAGTTTTGCTCACACATGATAACTTCTGATAGTTCAAGGTAGGGGACCTATAAGCTGCTAAATACTGTCCATGTTTGCTTTATTTTTAATCATTCACATACCATCAGGGAGGGAGCAATCATGCAAACAAGGGACCTATTGGTCACGGCGCTCAGCTGTTATATATGATATAAAAATATGATTTACAAATGGGGCACATGCTGGTTTTGTGTGGTAATAAATATAAGCTGTATTATGAGTTGTTGTTGTTTAGCTTATATTTGATTTTGATAGTACCTTTGGAGACAGGGAAGAGGACTGATTTCATTTATTTTATTAACAAATGGAGTACAACTGTCACACAAATTTTGACTTGGCCATATAACTTATAAGCAGAACATATAATATAAGAGTTTAACTATTTATTGAAAAAAATTACAAATATTGTCCCAAATATAATTTTTATTAAAAATAATAAGAGAATCGTATGATTTTTTTAAAATGAAATATAACTGAAATGGTTACAGTCAAGTTGAACAAGGGACCCATGTGTCACTATGCTCAGCTGAATTTGACCTTGAAGGTAAAATTCTAAAATAATATCAAATGGATATAAAGTCTAAGAGGAAAAGGTAATATAGACCATGCATTTCCTATTGTAAAACTGAAGCATTGTGAACATAAAATGTAAAATATTAACATGATCATTGGTTGGCTTTTTGATAAATTGTTGACAGTTCAGTAGTTTACACATTTGTTCAATTGGATCATTTTTTTAAAATAATATATAAATTATTAAATCTATGTATTTTTTTTATTTTATAAAATGTATACAGTTGAAATATAACTAATGTCCCCAGTCTAGAGATGCAAGGACGGTTGTTGTGGTGTGTGTGTAGGTGGGGGGGGGATGATGGGAGTTACATGGATGGTGGGATTAACTACACTTCTGCATATACATACAAGGCAAACTAGATGTGGTCGGACAAAGGTCCACAGAGTGCCCCCTGTTTCTGCTAGTGCTGGACTAGCTTACATATGGGTGAAAAGTTAAGTTAAATTCGAAAAATATCACAAACAGAAACAGGTTTTTATCCATATGCATGAGGGGAAAAAAATCATACTGGATTAAAGAAGATATGTCTGAAATAATGTGTGCAATAGAAAATCACCGAATGTAGTCTGTTAGCCATATTTGATTTTGAGCAAGTCTGTAATTCAATAGGTCTGGAGCCCTCATAGGGACCAATGATCCCTGTAAATTTGGAAAGTATGAAGTATGTTGTTGTTTAGTTATCACGCATGAAAGAAAATCAGCATTTGGGCAGTGGCGGCCATACTGAAATTCCAACAGGTCTGTTATTCAAAAGGTCTGGAGCCCTAACAGGTACCAATCATCCCTGTGAATTCGGGAAAGCTGCAGTAGGTTGTTGTTGAGTTATTGGGCACGAAAGAAAATCAGTGATCGGGCTGTGGAGGCCATATATATTGGAATTCCGACATGTCTGTAATTCAATAGGTCTGGAGCCCTCATAGGTACCAATCATCCCTGTGAATTTGGGAAAGGTGAAGTAGGTTGTTGATGAGTTATCGTATGCGAAAGAAAATCAGCAATTGGGCTGTGGCGGCCATATTTGAATTCCTACAAGTCTGAAATTCGATAGGTCTGAAGCCCTGATAGGTACCAATCATCCCTGTGAATTTGGGAAAGCTGCAGTATGTTGTTGTTGAGTTATTTCGTGCGAAAGAAAGTGTCACTGACGGAAGGACGGATGGATGGAGAAGGATGGACTGACACAATGATCACTATAGGGCACCGCTTGTCAAGTGGGGCCCTAACAAAGCCTGATCTCCAATTCTGCTGAGGCAGGAAAATAATGAACAAATGTTTTTATCAGATCTTCATTTTTTTATCACATCAATTATACATTTCAAATATAACATCATATATATCTGAATATGAAAGTTGATTCATAATTCTAAATTGCATCATCATAAATCTCAATCTTGTCAGATATATACCACATCATGCATATACATGTATATCTATTTTTTTACCACAGAAATATATCTTTTCAATTTGCAAAAAAAACAAATATCTAAAAACAAGGCCTACAGGCCTAATGCGAACCTGTGCATTGGGAAATACACCAGGTAAAATGCTTCAATGCTGGACCATTACTTTTCATGAATATGAACAATGCAAGGACTAAACATTTTGAATAAGAAACAATTACACAAACATCACTGCTGAAATTCTGGCATGGGTGCACACAACACTAAAATGATAAAAAAAAAAAAAAAACTAAAATGATTGTAGCTGGCACCACCAGTCTTGTATACAACAAGGACTTATATATGAAACCCCTCCAGCAAAATAAGCAGGGACACACACTGTGCAAAATTATTGTAGGTTGCACAACCAGTCTTGTATACGACTATGCAATTCGATATGTATAAATATGCCCAATTTCAGGCTGATATATCAAATTCCTCTGTAAAAATAAGCAGGCACATACACTGTGCAAAAGTCATTATAGGTGGCGACACCTGTCTTGTGAACGCGAAAGCCAATCAAAGTCACATAGACAGGTCAAAATATCAGGCCAATACATGAAACTTACCTTGAGTCTTATGCATGGGTCTGACCACGCTTAGGTGAGAAAGCCAGTTGCCCAGAGTGAACTATGACAAATTGCTGGCTCAGGCTACTGCACTGAGTGAACTCATGCCATGCACCTGGCTAGACTGAGTGAACTTTTGACCTGTACCTGGCTGCACTGAGTGAACTCTTGACCTGTTGCATAATCTGACAAAGTTGGCAGTCTGCCAAAGCTATAAATAGATCCAGGCTGAACTTTGGTGCCAAATCTGATGCAGTGGGCAGTCTGCCAACGCTATAAATAGAATGCAGCTACTGCACTGAGTGAATTCCCAACCGATACCTGGCTGCACTGAGTGAACTCTTGACCTATTGCCTAATCTGATACAGATGGCAGTCTGCCAAAGATATAAATAGATCCAGACTGACCTTTGGCCTGTTGCCAAATCTGAAATAGTAGCCACACCATTGAATAAGCTCACAGATTGGCTCCTCATGCAGCCCTGAGGGGCATGACACACATGAGGTGATCACATGATACTAAAGAGGTGATCACATGGTGCCCATGAGGTGTTCACATGTCACCCATAAGGTGATCACATGCCTTGTGCTTGGCTGCACTGATTGAACTCTTGACCTATATCTGGCTGCACTGAATGAACCCTTAATCTATTGCCAAATCTGAAACAGTTGGCAGTTTCTTAACCTATTAAAATATATAGACACAGTCTTGGCCTGTTGGCAAATCTGTTTACACATACTTAAAGACTTTGGCTAAAATGCTTTTTTTCAAGCTGAAATTTTCATAAACTTGTTATCAAAATATCTAGAATAATAAAAGATGCAGTTCTTTCATTGTTAAAGGTCCAATAATTCTGCCAAAAATCATTCAAGTAAACTTGAACAAAGAATAATTTTTGTGCTATGTTACAGAAGTTATAATTGAAACAATAATTTTGTAGAAGAACAGTTTTGCAGTCCTCAGTTTGAGTTAGACATAATAATGGCCATAAGACCAACTTTAGCTTTTCTGATATGATTGAAAGAACCATGTCCTAGGATAATTTTTGAAAAATTGAACGATTCAACTTGACAGTTTCATTATAAACATTTTAAGCTGAAAGAGGCTAAAATTATGAGGTTTTTGCCCATAAAAAATAGGTCAATGTAGGTGGCACCACAAAATCTGCAACTTCAAATATGAGACATGTTACCAACATTTGCACAATACCTGGCATTGCTAGCTTCTGTCATTTCTGAGATAACTATGTCAGTATGGTTACTTGGCCAAATGACTGTTCAAATTCTTTTAACTCAATTAAAATTCATCAAATGCAAACCATTTGAACAAACTTGAGAGGGCTTGAATCTGGGATCATTTCTGTAAAATATTGAACAATTTGGCTGGACCATTTACAAGAAGACTTTTAAAGGTTTTTCAGCTTTTCCCCTATAAGTTCTAAGTAAATGCAGATAGCAAAAAAATAAGCTGAATCCCACAACATTTGATATGTGACAGGTTATTGCATAAAATCTGGGGATGGTAGCTCCTTCTATTCCTGAGAAATTATGGGTTAATACACAAATGATCAATATACCCCCCCATACAAAATAAAAGGTCAATGCAGGTGGCGCCACCAATACCTGAATTGCATATATGACTCATGTGACCAACACTGGCATAAAATTTGGTGAAGATACCTCAGGCCATTTCTGAGATTGTCACTTTAGTATGCTTTTTTGGACCGATGACTAGGTACAACTTCCTGTAATTTGGCCAAAATTCACCGAACTTGAACCATTTGAACAAAATTGAGAGAGATGGTATTAAAAAATTATTTCTGTGAAATATTGAACAAACTAGCTTGAACGTTTCAGGGGAGAAGATTTTTAAAGGTTTTTAGCTTTTTCTCTATAAAATCTGAGAAAATGCAGATTTTTCAGATGGCTAATTTTATGCATTAAATTTCATGATGCTAGCTCCAGTCATTTTCGAAATAGTATGGGTTAACATATACCTGTGATTGTAAACATTGCCTAGCATGAGGAATATCTAAAATCATAAATCTACATTTTTTAAAAGTTTTTAAAAAACATTCTTGTCAATATTAATAAAAGATAACCTGAAATGTCTGGAGGCATGATGTAATGGATGCTGATAAAACTAGTTCCAGGCTAGATGTATCTGCTTCACACAGCTAACATATATGGTAAATAACTCAATTCAATCTTTATAATTCAGCCAAAATTCATTCTTTGGAACCATAAGAATTATTCAGGGGATTATTCTTGTAAATTATTAAACAAATTGGCCTCAGTGGCGTCAGTCAAAAAACGTTTTGCAGGTTTATAACTCATAAGGGAAAATAAAGCAAAATGGCTGAGTTAAGCTTCCCATAACTCAGCCAAAAATCACTGAACCAAAACCATTTGAACAAACTTGAATTATCAACATCTAAGGATAATTAATGTGTGAAATTTAAGAATTTGGCCCAGTGGTTTTTTAGAAGAAGATCTTTGTAGCCACTGAGCTAAAATGGGCTGTTATGGCATATGACTAAATTCAGCTTCCCATAACTCAGCCAAAAGTCACTGAACTGAGACCATTTGAACAAACTTCAGAAAGCACTACCCTAGGATCATTTCTGTGTGATATTAAACATTTTGGCCATATGGTTTCAGAGAAGAAGTTTTTTGTAGCTGTCAGTATGATTCTGGCTCTGATGACCCCCGTACAAAAAAGGCTGATGCAGGTGGCGCCACCAATACCTTAATTTCAGATATGACTCATGTGACCAACATTGGCATACAATTTGGTGATGATAGCTCCAGCCGTTTCTAAGGTTGTAATTTTAGTATGCTTTTTTCGACAGATGACTAAGTTCAACTAGCTGTTACTCAGCCAAAAATCACTGAACTTAAACCATTCGTACAAACTTGAGAGAGATTGTTCCAGGGATCATTTCTGTGAAATACTGGACAATTTGGCTGAACAGTTTCGAAGAAGAAGATTTTTAAAGCTTTTTTAGCTTTTTCCATATAAAATCTAAGAAAATGCAGTTAGCCAAAAAATAAGCAAAATCAGATAGAGTTTTTCAGATAACTAATTTTTTGCATAAAATTTTGTGATGCTAACTCTTGCCGTTTTCCAGAAAGTATTGGTTAACGTACAGATGACGGAGGCCGCACGACGCCACACCATTGCATAAGCTCACAGGTTCACTAAAAAGCCCCTAGCTTTAACATTTTTTTGTGTTAAGTGACCAAATATATTTCCTGATTTTTTACAAAGTGTAATATGTTTGGGCCCTTAACTTTTTTAAATTATATAATACAGACCTAATTTCAGAGGAATATTTATGGTAAATATGAGGAAAAACAGATGAGTGGTTTTTGATATTAGGCAGTTCTGAAGTGTGAAAATAGGTTTTTAATAAAAAAATTGAGGTTTTTCCATACTTTCTCAAAGGAACAAAGTCGCAAAGACCCAGTTTTCGGCTTGGTAGGAGATCTTGGGAACATTTTTTTATGCCAAATTTTGGATTCCTAGGTCTTATGGTTTCAAAATGTGCCACATCTACGGACAGACAGACAGCTAGACAGACGGACAATGGACCACGACTATAGCTCAGATGACTTATAGTCAGCTGAGCTAAAAAATGCACAGATGGACACTACACAAAAAGGATTGCTTTGGCAAAAACAATAATTCAGTCACTCTTCATCATATTTTATCAGCATCTTTATTGAATAATGCATCAGCATCTTTATTGAATAATGCAACACTAGAAAGATCAACTTGGACTCATAGTCACCAAGCAAACCACCAGCTTACTGAAACTGCTAAAAGTTCATACTGACAGTGAGATATTTTAGAACCTAACTTCAAAATTAACCTGAATATATACTGTGGAAGTGGTTTTGTAAGCGTTTTTTTATTTTCGCGCAAACGTGATTTGCGCTAAATTAAGAACATGTGTTATTTCAAACACCCCAGACATGTCTGAATATATTATTTTATTTTTATTTGAAGACCTTTAGAACCCCCCTCCTAACGTTTTTGAAGTACGACTGAGAGCCAGCCATGATTGTGGTCAGCTATGTTTGTTCTTCACACACAGCGGGTTGCATCTAGTTAGTAAACAGAGTTGCTGTAGCTGTCTAGCTGAGCAGTTCTACAACTCACTCTGATGTCAAACAGCGTGTCTTGGTGGAGTACCATTGCATCAGCAAACATGATTAGTCCCCGTAATTATGTATTGTTTACCCCATGCAATCACGGTACTCACTAGCCTGTATAGCATGTACGCAGTTACCCAAAGCTTGTTAGGTGGGAGGTTGGTTGTGTTATAAACCTGTATTTTATATAATCGTTTAAAAATTTATAATAATTTGATACAAATTGAATTCCCCATACATACTGATTTCCGCGAAAATTTGAACTGCACTAATACTGTAAAATGAAAAAATTTTTTGTCATCTTTTGATAAGGCTCTTTCAATTGTGCTAAGTACCAGTCTATATATTTCTTGTTTAAAGTCAATCAAAAGATGACAAAAAATTCTGTGCGGGCCTACCTTTGAAAGTACCAATTAATGGATACAAACCAGTTGCAAATTAAGATGCCAGCCTTGTGTATATTTATATATACAAGTAACAGACAAGCATTATTTACTGGTTTAGCACTTAGAAAAGGGTAGGGATAGTTTGTATAGTTGATTGAAAACTGTTTAAGCCCAAATGTTGTGTACCAACTATTATTTAAGTGCCTGTGTTCCAATTAACCCTTTGGTGTGCTGGCAACGCAACAGACTAAGAAAACTGTTGCACTGCCATCGGTGGCTAGTCCAGTAACAGAGACATGTCTATGTGTTGTGGAGACAGGTAGGTATAAACATTGTGGCAGGTCCATTAACAGAGATATATGTTTATGCATTCTTAAAAAGGCAAGGAGTGGAAATGTTTTGCTTTGTAACATTTTTGTTGTATTATCAAAAAAGATCACCTATGTGCCCGTATTCTACAGTTGCTCCAACACCTTTATAAGTGTTTTGGTACATGATATTGCTTATTTAACATGATATTGCTCTAGGGACACTGTATGGGGCCTGTTTTTCTTATAGTGCTTAACCCTCAGGGTGGTTCAGCTGCACTGCTGCAGGTATGAGTCTGTACTCGAGGCTTAATGGCTACAACTTATCTTCATATACTGACTATATCAGAGCACATTCTTACTTTCTTTATTCAAACTGTGCGATCAAAGACTAAACAAAACTGCAAGTCTAGACTTGGCTCCCCACCCACGGCCGAGCTGTCAGAGCAAAATGTCTCTCAGCGTTAGCATTTGTTTGGAGAGTGGGTGGACAATAAGTAATCTGTATTAGCACTGGTCAAGATCCCGTTTGTGCAATTTGCTAAATAAATGAAGATCAGCTGTTTTCATCCATTACCTGACGATGACACCTGACAGCACAGGAAAAAGGTCCGCTGGTCTCCAATATTAGACGTCTCAAGTGGATTCCAGCGCAGCCGGCCATGTTGACTTCTCGCGAGACCGTGGGCTGTCAAAATAAAAGATCCACCGAGAGTGACTGTGAGGAAAACTTGAAAGTCGGGAGTCAAAAGTCGTGAAATTTAGGTTGAAACGCACATGGCCAGGCCGTAAAATCAATAATTCAATCATACATACTGCCAATATGGGGCGGCCGCATTGTAGTTGTAGACAGCACACGGTCCACTTTATCCCTTTAAGAAATGTTAAAACTGTTAAAGGTCACAAGGCAGTGCTTCATACTGTAGCAAAATTAAGAAGAAAGAGGTTTGCATATATGGCCTGTATACGTTTGTTCCCCCGCCACATGCAAAACTTGAATGGCATTGTGATGCTCATATTATCTTTAACCATCTGCAAGTGACCGTTTAAATGCAAAATACAAAGTGGACTTAAAGACAAAGGTCTTAATAACCTCTATAAAATTATTTCATTTATTTTTTTTCATTTATTTTTATTTTCATAAAATTATTTAACTACCAGGTCATTTTTACCCCAACCTTGTCACAAAAATGTGTTTAGTTCATCATTCGGAAAACATTTATTTTTTCATTTATTTTTATAAAATTATTTAACTACTAGGTCATTTTTACCCCCAACTTTGTCACAAAAATGTGTTTAGTTCATCATTCGAAAAACATAGTATTTTAACTGATGTATCAACCCCATACTTCAGCCATGCACTGATTGGCTGGCAGATGACGAAATGAGCGATATCCCTGGGATTATGACCTGCAGTCTTTTAAGCTTGAGCACTGCTTATATTGATATATAGGTAGAAAGTTTTATTCAGGCAATCAGCATATACATTAGAAAATACAATGACATAGTTTACATATATCCCGACATGCACTTTGGATAGCACTAAAAAGTTTGAAAATAAAACTTATTTCCAAAGGGGTCCATATGCAGTGTCAGGATGGTATTCAAAGAGCAAAATTTGAAATACAATGATATATAATCAATAAATGTAGACCATACATAAAGTACATAATAATCGAATGTATATTTGACAAGACATATCACATATTTTGTCATATAAAATATGGTAAACAAAATTATAATAAATTCATAGATTTTAAGATATATAAATGCTGATTATTTGTTTTCTGACTAAAAGAAAAAAATAACAGAGTTTGTAATACTAAATGTCCAATATGACTAGCTATTTACTGACTAGAAAAAAATATCACAGTTTGTAATACTAAATGTCCAATATGACAATTTGACTTGTAATTACAGTGGCTATACAATTACACCCAGAATAAACTTGTTAAATAAATAAACCATATCTAAAAAAAGGTATACTACCCAGAAACACATTTGGAAGTACATGAGAATGTGAAGTAACATTATAAAAAAACTTAAATAATAAATCAGTCGCCTAAAAAGTACCTAACTATGAAAACGTTAATGTTCTATCTAATTACTACCCTGAGTAATAAAAATGTACATATAACACCTTTCACTTTAAAATAAATAATACAACACTAGATGGGTTAACTTAGTTATATTATGTTTTTTTTATTATGTTAAAAGAACACATATTCACTGTTTTCATTTTGCCTGAATTACACTTTAGGTATAGTTTTACTTCTTTCTTAAAACTAGCACTGGTGTTAATTGACTGGATATCAACAGGCAGAGTATTCCACGGTTTGATACCTGTGAAAAGAAAGTCTGATTACTGCTGCACCACCTCTAGGTAATTTAAATGCCTGTTGTGGTGATCTTGTAATGTATGTGTAACCGTGGATCGGGAACAAAGGTCAACTCGTTCATATCATGAAGCGAGAATCCGTATATATTTACTAATCTCATAACATTTATGGCTTTTGGTCTATGGCTTTAGGTCTACGGCTTTTGGTCTATCGCTGGCAAACCAGAACAAACATCTGGAGTAACTTGTTTTGTACATGTATGCTCTCCCGTATACTTTTACACCATATATATAATACATTCATATACTATCACTGTCTGCTAATTCCCTTGAGGTCTTGGTCTTATCTCAAATTGCTTGTATAGCTTTCTGCACAGTAGTGTAGGGGCATATGTAGCGAATTCGTCCTGAGTAAATTTTGTTTGTAAAAATGTGACACCCCATGCATTTTTGTTCTTCACCTTTCTATGAAGCATTTAAAACATGGTGCCAATTTTTTTATTCAGTTTTGACATGTCTTTCAGCTTGTATTAAAATGCTATTTAAAACGTTAAATTATAAACTTTGACCGAAACATAAACAAAGTAAGCAGGGCAAGAGGATAAGAAAGGTTCTTTTTGGAAGGTAGTTACATAGTGAACAAACAAACTTGGTTCTCTAAACAGTTTGGCATTGTCTAAAATTATTTTTTTTTGTTATATTAAATGTAGCTATTTACATACCAAGTATATTTAATTAACTCATATAGTGTTACATGCTTTATACACATAGCTTGTTTTTTTCTCCTTAAAATATGATGGTATCTGCTAATATTTCAATGTAAATCGTTTGAGTAATCCTGTACACAAGCGATGTAAGGTTTGCGCTACTTTACAAATCAAGATTTTTCCAAGCATTGTTTTTTGCTAACACGAACAGTGTTTCTTTTATATCTTCCATATCATATCATGGGAGTTTTGCACGCGCAAGATCAGACCACTAGTTATGGCCTGTAGTCTTGTTATGGTAAACAGACACACGCGGACTGTGTTTACTCACATACAGAACCATAACAATGAATGAAACAGGTGAATTGGAGATTGTAAGTCCATATACAGGGATGGCTTAGCCAAAAAAAATCGTATTCAGCCAAACTAATGAACTAATGTCGTGAGATAATGCATATACTGTTACAAATGTTTATGTATCTTTACAGTTTTCTCCAGGGGAGAAGTGTTAATTTTTTTTCTATAAGCAATGGTAATCTCTAGTCATTTAAGCTATCCGATATGGTAGCCCCCACCCGTAAAGTTTTCTAGACACTTATTTTCCTATACATTGAGGAAAAAATGAATGTCACACACACACACATATATAATATATATATATATATATATATATGTGTGTGTGTGTGTGGAGAGAGTAGCAGTGACGCCTGTTAGATAGTAACATGTTTATTAATATTAGTCTATCTAAAAGGCGTCACTCTTTCTCCAAACCTACACTTCGACTACAGACTTACACGGCTATACCACTAATCATTATATATATATATATATATATATATATATATATATATATATATATATATATATATATATATATATATATATATAAAATGGCATACAATGCTTTAGTTTTTGTCTGGAGTTATTTGGTGTAAAAATGATAAAAAAACATGGGCTCCAATCGAAGATGTACATTCCGCTGCTGCATCTGACATACCCTGCATTTAATGACATAACCAATTAGATTTTATAAAATATAAGAATATTTCTATTCTTCATTCTTCATTTCATAGTTTGCATTATATATAGATAGTACAAACTGGGTGCTACTCATTGTCTACGGATTACTATTTTCATAAAAAAGAATGTTGTACCAGTGATCTGGTTCGGACTGATTGAACAACCTATGTTGCCATTGTGCCATTACAAGTCATTTAAGGATGATGAAAAAAGCGACAAGAATTCAATAATAACAAGCATTTAACTTTACCATTTTTATATTTAAAGGAACATAATCAGTAGCAATATTATGCCTATTCTTTCTCAATATCAGTTCAGTTTTGCTTTATACAAAAGTTTCCCAGCAAAAAAATCCAAGCACACAGTCTTAGTACCTCGCATACGGCTGTTTAACACCTTGTTATGGCTCTGCGTGTTGGTAAACACAGTCCACGCGGTCTGTTAACCATAACAAGGCCATGTGACCGGAGGTCCGAATATGAGCCGCAACATACGGTGTTTCAGGCAGCGGGAAAATGTATTACATTTTTGGGCTAAATCAGTCGGGCATCCGTGATTGACACGTGTTGTGGCTCCGCGATGCACACAGGCACACGTGCTGTGTTTATGTTGACACCTGTGATTGCGCCCGGCCAACTGTTTCTAACACTCGTTTACAGGAGTAAGCAAACGGTTTCAAGGCAATATTTTGACAACTGCAGATTGAAATGAAAGAGAAGAAGCTATTTTTCATGTTAATTCAAGATGCTTTATAGGTGAATGGGTCCCTTTAAACTTTGCCATTGGTTTTACCATAATTTCTGTTAAGATTTGTCCGGGTTTTTTTTTTTTTTGTTTTTGCACTGGTATAATCTGAATGCCTCGGTTTCATATTCCCATAAATGTATAAAAAAAATTGGCACACCAAACAAAATTGTTTTAAAAATAAACCTTCCCCGGGGGGGGGGGGTATAAAGATGGGATAAAAGAACATCTGTAAACACGTACGATAACATTGTGACTAAGAATGACACTTGTTTATGATTTGATATTTAATTCCAAGTTTGATTCCTTCAACAGGACTTTGCTAAAACTTCTAAGGTCCCTATGTTTTGATTTTCAAAACACTCTCCCTAATGAATTCTTCAGTAAAACATGCATTTCATTCAATGTTAAAAACCTGACCTTTACATCTCTCATTCTACTGTAAATGTCTGTAAATATTTGTCTGCTGTAAACTACCTGATAGGCACAGCTTACAAAAGATTATCAATGAACAATGAAATAACTGATGAAAATAGCTACTCCACAGAAGATATAATTGCTCCCAAACGAATGCTATTGCCCGCACAAAGCTTAGGTTATATGATCAATGTTATTATTATTATTATTATTATTATTATTATTATTATTATTATTATTATTTTATTTCTTAATATGTACTTCATTTCACTGTGAATGGTGGACTAGGTAGCATTTCCTAAAACTTTGAGGTTGGGTTAGTGAGGATTTGGCACTAAATCCAGTCAAATTTGTCCTTATTGTCTATTGTTTATTCCTCACAAAATTTGTAAAAAAAAAATTAGTCATCCGCCTAAAACTTTTATAAATTATTTCTTGGATCATGACCAAAACATAAAAATACTCTTTTATCTATAGATCTTTAGATATACTTTGGATAAACTAACCGTAAGAGACGGGTTTCTATACCTTAACTATCAGCGTGCGGATAGTGATGTTGGTGATGTAATAATCGAACAATAGGATGGCACAATGGCAAAATCATATTAAATGGAAGAATAACAGGGCCATTTTCATATATTATGTATAAATAAAGCAAATATTTAGTCACTGGTTAAAACCAGGGAAAGCGGAGCCATACTATATACGATACAGGTTGCCTGAAATCAGCAAGTGGTCCGCCATATGTACATTGCACAAACTACCCCAGGATACCTCCTTGTCTCTTAATGAATTTTATTCAATGAATTTATCAATGACATTTTGTAGAACAATATGGATAAACAACAGCTGATTAATTTTCCATGGTTAGTCTGATGGATCTTGATGCGGATCCATGTGTTGGCGGAGGTATGCGCTCTACGAGTGCTCTTTATTATTGGAATAAACGTCTTAACGCAGTCTTTGTGTGTCTAGCCTAAGTTTTTGTGATGTAATATATCTTACTAACCATTTGAGGTGTTTTGGTGCTAAATTTCTCTTTGTAGTAAATATTTATATATATTGGCCCTCATTTTTTGCTCTAAAATCAAATTTGACCCGAAAAAATGACAAAACCACAATAGAAAAATTGGCACCATATTTTTTTGTAAAGGTTAATGTCTAAGGATCACAAAAATGTAGGGTTTCCACTTTTTACAGGGAAACATTACTCGGTGACATTTCCCCCCACACTACAGACAGTGGGCCAAGGCGAGGGTCCCAGTCTCTTTAGGCAGTTACATACCTAGACTTCTGGGTCATGACACAAAAAATTCCGTCTTTATTTTATGGGTCTTTCTATCGAATATGACATGAGTATTGAATGCAATTATAAAAACAACTACTGAAATAGACTAAAAACCTGTTTTACCAGCTACACTGACACAAACCAAAATATATAATCATTAAAATAAATGATTTCCCAATGCATTCTCATGCACATACATCAGGTGATTCAGGTCAGACCGCTTACACCGTGACCTAAAACAGTTAACCCTGCAAAGCATGACCAGCCTGCTGAAAGCTGCTGACTCTACATATTACAGGGACAATGTACGTATCAAGTGTACATTTGCACTGGACAGAAATTAGTAAACTTATTTAGGTATTATGGTAAAATGACAGGTATGATCAGAATTATTACATTTTACATTTTATGAATATTTTGCACATGATAACTGAAAAATTCCTGGTACAGGTATATCCACCTTAATCCACCTCTTCCTTTTTATTGCTTCGTCATCCAGCAACGTTTAAGACAGTACTTACTGAAAATGTTACAAAAATCAAAATTCCATCAAATGAATCAACATTACGAACATAACTGGTATGTCCCGGACAAATGCACACAAAAAACAAGGGACCAATACGTCACGGCGCTCGGCTGTTATATATGATCACAAAATATGATTTGGAAATAATGCACATGCTGGTCTTGTGTAGTAATAAATGCATGCTGTATTATGAGTTGTTGGTGTTAAGCTTATGTAAGATTTTGATAGTATATATCTTTTTAGAGAGGGAAGAGGATTGATGTCATTAATAGTTTTTACAAATGGATTGCTATTGTCACACAGTTTTTGATTTGGCAATATAAATTTATCTACATGGCAGCTAGTAGAAGTATTCGAAAAACATGTCCATTATCAGTCATGTTAATTATGCTTTTTACAACTGAGTTAACTGTTATTTAATAATTACGGGTTATCCCTACCCAAGAGTAGCACATATAATATAAGAGTTTCACTATTTATTAAAATTTAATCAAAAATATTGTGTCAAATATAATTTTAATTAAAAATAATAACATAATCATATTATTTTTTTAAATAATATAACAAATAAATGATTATTAAATATGAATAAATGAATACATTTTGAAAGTATTTGCATTTGTAGCCTAATATATTCATTTTTATATGTATTCTTATTCTTATGCATGAAATTATTGAGTACATATTCATATTCGTATTCAAGTACATTTGCAAAGTATTCGCACCATGTCTTGTATTTATTCAGCTTCAGCCAAACAAAGATGTTGAGAATCCAGAATATACAAAATTCACAAATTTAAATAATGATCATAAGTACTTGGTTTTATGGCTTTTATTTATATTTAAAAAAAATAAAACATATATTTACCTTAGATTACTTTCACATCAATCTACACAACAGACACAGTAAGAATCTAGATTAATATTATCAACTGCATCTTTGTCTATCATTAATTTCCTTCATTGATCCCTAAATTTGAATTTTTCCTCAATATCTCGTAGGAATAAAGTCCTAGTGACCAAATTCTTGGCATGGAAAAGGATTTTGGGGACATCTAACAGTATGCCAATTTTTTGGAGCTGAGAGCTGGCCTGGGAAGCTGGGGAGCTGAGCTTTAGCAAACTGCATAACACTAGCTTGATGTAAACAAGACGTGACAGGGTGCTTGAAAACTTGATCAACTGCTTATGAAAGCATGCTGTGAAAATTAAATCCACAGCATTTACAGGGGAAAAAGTGCCATGGTCAAATTTGGGCAAAATTTAAGGTACTGATTTTATATTTATACTAATAACTTAAAAAGTTTTCAAAATTCAGATCTGATTTTCATTATACAATTGAATATTGATTAAATAAAGTTATGCCCCTGAAAAAAGTCTCTAGCTTCAGCAATTCTTGTATGTATATAGGAAATATATAGAGGAATATGTATATATAATATGATCAAAAACAGATCAGTGGTTTTGATATCAGGCAGTCTTTAAGTGTAATAATGGGTTTTAAAAGATAGCGGAGGTATTTCCTTAATATCTCGAAGGAACGAAGTCCTAGTGACCCAATTTTCGATATTGTAGGAGATTTTTGGGGACATCTAACTGTATGCAAAATTTGAATTCGTAGGTCCAACGGTTTCAAAACGTGCCCTGTTAAGACCGTACGGCCGGACGAGCGGGACAAAGGACCACGACTATAGCTCAGATGACTTATAGTCAGCTGAGCTAAAAACTAATCAGCAAATATAAAAAAAAACATAATAAATGTAAATAAATATGCTCTCACGGTCGTAACGTTATATAAAGACCTTAAGAATAACATGTCTATATCTTTAAACTGTTGTCTCTGTCTTTTGCATTAGTTGGCTAGCTACATGTCCCTCTAACACTGGTCTTGGTGACTTATAGTCAGCTGAGCTAAAAACTAATCAGCAAATATAAAAAAAACATAATAAATGTAAATAAATATGCTCTCACGGTCGTAACGTTATATAAAGACCTTAAGAATAACATGTCTATATCTTTAAACTGTTGTCTCTGTCTTTTGCATTAGTTGGCTAGCTACATGTCCCTCTAACACTGGTCTTGGTAATTTATGGGGATTATTGTGTTTGCCTGCTGTTGTTTTTACAGTTGCTCTGATGGAGGTTGCTCTGTGACACCATCACGAGCTGTTCCTGAAGATTCTCTCTCAGGTGTTAATTCGTTACACGTTGGACGGAATAAGCCTGCATCGTTTGTTCATTAGATTGCCTCAAAGATTGTCCTGAGGAGTAATAGATGTTTATCTGTACATCGTCCTCATCTGAACTACTTGAGTAGGGAGTGCTCCTGAGAACCATGACTTGCCGCTTCCTAACTGCCTTTGATGCTTGCTGGATAGGCTTATTAGCTGGACAGAGTTTAAGTTCACTTCTGTTTACCCACTTTGCTTCCCAACTCCACTCACAGGTTCGATTAAATAAATGTTTTGTTTATGGTTGCAAGACAGTCTGGTGTATCGTTCAGGGGAATATTCATAATGGAACTTTTTCCTTCCTTTCTGACTAAGGTCTCATTTAAACACTTCCATGCCAACTAATAAATGATGGTCTTTTACAGTTTGATTCCAATATACATTTTTACCTTTGATTACAGTAGTTGTTATACAATAAATATCTTTCAGTTTTCTTTATGCTTCACAACCCAATCAGATAAGATATACCCCTTTCTAGTGTTAATGTTGCCAGATGGTTCAATAAGTCATCTTGGACAAGGCTCTTCCATACATCAGGAAGAATGGAGAGAATCCAGTAGACCCATAGGGAGTGGTATTGTAGAAGAATACTAACTCTTCAATGTAAACAGTCCATCTTCTTTTCTGTTCGGGTGGTAACGACCTCGGTAAGTTATGGAAAGTCAAATAAATCTCTCGCACTGGACATTCCCCTGTGGCTTGTATGCTGTTGTACGAGTTTTCTTGACGCCATAAAGGTCACACAAATCCTTCGTAACCTTTGCTTCAAAGTCCCATCCTTGGTCTGAAAGATGTCTTCGAGGGGGACCAAACCTCCTAAACCAGTGGTTGACTAACACTCTTGCCACAGTTGTTGCTTTTTGATCTCTAGTGGGAATAGCAATACCATATTTGGTAAAGATGTCTGTAAAGACTAATTCATTTCCATACCCATTGGAAGATAATTTCCAAATTGGTGAAGTCCACGGCAACTATCTCTAATGCTTTGGCGGCTAAAAGGCTTCCAAGTGGACACTTGTATATTACTGGTTTACCAAGTACACACCTCTCACACTACTCTACATAGTGACTAATCTCTTGGTGCATTTCTGGCCATTAACATTTCTCTCCAATGAACAGCTCTATCCTTTAATCGCCCTTGTGTCCATAGTGGTCATGACACTCTTTCAATGTTTGCTCTTCCAGTTTTATAGCGAGTAGTAACTGCTGCAGTTTGCCTTTCTGCGGATCTCCAATTTCTCGGAATAGGATTCCCCTGGATTCATTTAACCGATCTCACTGTCGCAACAGAAGTTGAACATTTGATTCATTTTCCTCTGACTGCAAGGTGGTTTTGCTCCTTCCTTCCAGAACTACCTAATGTGGCCTATCATCGTATCTTTATTCTAAGTTGTAACGTTTCAGTAGGATTCATGATGGGTAATCTGGTTGCTTTCAGGTCTCTCTCTTCCTGCTCAGACGTGCAGCTACTTTCCAAGTGACTGATCACAGTTTCACAGGTATTAATCTGTACTTCAGCTGGTACACTAGTCAACTGCAAAGAAACGGCCCATGTGTTGATTACATCCCCAGAATCCATGTCATTATCCCACGGTCTGTGTTTCTGGCGACTCAGAAAGTCTGCATTGGCATTCTCTTTACCTGATCGATACTCGAATGAGAAATTGAAAGATGCAAGTGCTGCAACCCATCGTTGTTCCACAGCTGTTAATTTCCCAAGCCCCATCACACCAGTTAAGTGATTGTTGTCAGTCAGTACCATACATGAACTTCCGATGAGATAACCTCTGAATTTGTCTGCTACTGTCCATTTTAATGCTGATAGTTATAACTTTCTTGAACTGTGTCCATCCACGTGTCACATGATGGAAGTTGTGTCAGAAAGGCGGGTAAACAATACTTGTCCTGCAGTGAGAGCAGTGTCATTGTCATTTGTTCAGACCATGAAAATACTGCAAAAATAATAAGTCTAATACGAAGAGGAATAGTGACATAGTGCGAAAAGTGGATTGATCTAATTTAATTAACACCTTAATGACCTCCTCGAACAAGGTATTATTGAAGAAAGCAACTCAGAGTATGCGTCCCCTGTCGTAATAGTGCTAAAAAAGAAAAATGAAATCCGTATGTGCGTTGATTACCAGAAGTTGAATAGCAAAATCCGGAAAGATGCCGTTCCACTTCCGAGATTTGAAGAGTCTTTGTCGGGTGCCAACAATTTTACAGCATTGGATTTAACTTCAGCAGATTACCAAATAGAGGCCATCCCTGGAGACCTAAGGAAGTCTGCATTCACGATTCCTATGGGGCTATATCAATATCGCAGGGTGCCATTTAGACTTTCAACAGCACCAGCCACTTTCCAACGGCTGGAGAGTAAGGTTTACCGAGGGGATATTTTCCGAATTCTTATAGTTTACCTTGACGATATTACCGTTTTCTTCAGCACTATTAAAGAACATCTGGAAATACTGGAGAAGGTCTTCCATACTTTAGCCAAGTACAAACTCAAACTTAAGGCAGAAAGTGTGCTCTATTTCTCCCTCGCTCTAGTTTTAAATTTTGCCATACATTGATAAAGTGTGATGACTTGCTGTCTTTCAAGGTTAGGGTTAGTACCCATACATCTGTAACAGGCACAATGATTGCTGTCTTTCATGGGTTAGGGTGAGTACCCAGGCACAATTTTCTGTAACAAAATGTGATGACAAGCCCTTTCTCAAAACCGACAGTTCGCCACCTCAGGTTTTTCCGAATCGAGTACCTTCAATATATAGGAGCAACGCTCGGCGCTGTGCTCTATTTTCGGCTGAACATGGCGTAATAAATATTCCCTTGCTATCGGCATACGCATCGAATTCTTTGAAGAAACAGTACTAGCCTCTCAGAAAGAATCGAAAGCTTGCATGCCCCGAAGATCGTACGTCCGCCATATTGAAAATGAATGTCTGTACTCTGGGTTCGATGTGTTAAGCGTTTCATCCAAATGACGGTTATACACACAACATCCTGTCACCATTGTCTTTTTTATATGTTTGTTCTCTTTGTATAAACAAAGTCTGTTCAAATACAAACGATTTTTTTTTCTTTTTGGCATAGTTTTAAATCAGAGTAGATCTCATATATCGCCTCAATGCCCCGGATATTCCAGAAATGCATTCCATAATAGGCTCATAAAAAACATTCTGGTCTTGCTACCCATTGCGGGTTCTTGGTTTATTCCACACGACAGGGACTTAAAGTTTGATGGTAAAAGAATAGTTCCTTAACTCATGTTCTCCTGATGTGTCTCTTTGCTTAAGTGAAAAAGCTCTAGCGGCTTTGTCAGAGCTAGCAGATCACTTTTGATGCCACGGCATATACTGTCGGCCGGTAAATAACAGTCTGTCAAGTCACATGTCAACCAAGCTCACCTATTGTCAGCGAGGCACAGAGTGTCACATATTACAAAACGAGGGACCCATGGGTCACGGCGCTCAACTGTTATATACGAACAGAAAATATGATTTGGAAATGAGGCACATGCTGGTTTTGTGTGGTAATAAAACTGTATTATGAGTTGTTGGTGTTTATCTTTTGTAAGATTTTGATAGTATCTTTGGGAACAGGGACGGGGAGATGTCATTTTCATTAATTGCAAATGGAGTGTTATTGTCACGCAGGTTTTGACTTTGCCATATAATTTTATCCATATTGCAGTAGAAGTTTTTTTAAAAATAATATAATTGAAATAAATTATTATTAAAATAATATTATAGATAATATTCATGATAGCATTCATGAATACATTTTGAAAGTATCTGCATTTTTATTCAAAAACTTTCATTTTCACCTGTATTCCTATTCTTGTACATGAAATGATGGAGTACATATTCATATTAGTATTAAAATACATTTGCAAAATATTTGCACCATGTCTGGTATTTGTTCCATTTCAGCCAAACAAAGTTGTTGAGAATCAAGAATATACAAAATTCACAAATTTAAATAATGATCATGATTACCTGGTTTTATGGCTTTAATTTATATTTAAAAAAACTATAATATTCACTTTGGACTACTCTTACATCAATCTACTTACTAGACACAGCAAGAGTCTTATGACAATTATTAAAATTACAGAAATCATAATGAGAACTTGTCTAAGATCTGATTCTAATCATATTCGAATATTTTTATTTAAAAAAATGTATTAGAAAAAAATTTAAAGTAATCTCAGCTTTGAAACCATTATATGTGTAAAAAATTACCCAAGGATAAGAACACCCTATAAATTATACAAGGAGAAAACTAGAGATGGGCAAGTTTAATTTTATAAACTGAAATATAGGAAGCAGTAATATAAATTTTGATTATTTACATAGTCTTCTGACAGCTGTTACAGCCACGTGTCTTAATGTCATTAGTGAAACATATTGACATCTTTCTTCAGTACTTGTCTGAGTAAAATTTTAAAATGTTGACATATTTAATTTTTTTAAATTTTGAAATAAATATAAATTAACAAGCTGAAACACTTGGAAAAGACCTAGAAATTTAGATTTATATTATCAACTGCTTCTTTTTCTATCATTAATTTCCTTCATATAATCCTAATAGTATAGAACAATATAATTATTTTTTCATCATTATTAAAATTGAAAAGAAAAATACCATAGGTGACTCAATGGTGTCATTTGGAAAACATTTTCATCTATCCATACAAAATCCATGAAACATCAGTAATTGCAAGGTAATTCCCTGTTAATCATCAACTATCAAATTCCTTTTCTATTGATTTTTTTTAAGTTGTTATTATAGACCTATAAAAATTTATTTATTTATTGTTTATTGTTATGCTGTTGGTCTAAACAGCTAATAGCTGATTCGGGTTGGACACCTGAATCAACTGAGGCCAGCCATAAGCTATGGCCGGTATAAGCCCCGCCTCAAGCGTGCATAATTGGCCTGAGTGATCAACTAGAGGACATACAGGTGACTAAGAAGGGACTGGGTAGAGCCTAGGTTCTCACATGGTCTCATACAAACTATAATAAAAGCTACAGTTTTTGGCCAATTTCTTTCAACTTTCAAAACTAACAAGGTGAAATCCTTATTTCTGCATGATATGAAAATTATTTCATCAGTGCTTATAGAAAACAAACATACCATGATCAAAATTAGGCAAAATTTAAGGTACCGATTTTATATTTATGCTAATAACTTGTAGAATTTGAAAAATTCAGAACTAATTTTTGGTATACAATTGAATCTTGATTAAATAATGTTATATCCATGAAAGGTCAACAAGGTCAACATACAGGTGACTCAAGAGGGGCTGGGGAGAACTAAGGTCTGACATGGTCTCATAAAAACATTATTAAAAGTTACAATTTTTGGCCAATTTCTTTCAGCTTTCTAAACTAAAAAGCTGAAATCTTTATGTGTGCATGATATGAAAATATATCAACAGTGCTTACAGGAAACAAATGTGCCATTGGCAAATTTGGGCAAAAATTTAAGGTACTGATTTTATATTTATGCTAATAGCTTATAAAATTTAAAAAATAATGTTACATCCATGACAAAAAAATCTCTAGCTTCAGCAATTCTCATGTTAAGGGAGAAAAATATATTTCTTGATTTTTTACGAAGTGGATTATGTTTGGGCCCATAACTTAAAACAATTACGCAATACTGACATCATTTCTGGCATGCCATGTGCATCGAGTATGAATAGAAGAACATGTATATTATCTATGATCACAGTCCGATCATTGGTTTTAATATTAGGCCCTCTTGAAGTGTAACAATGGTTTTTAATTGAAATTGAAGTTTTTTATTTAATATCTCAAAGGAATGAAGTTCTAGTGACCAAACTTTTGGAATGGTAGGGGGTTTGGGGGACATCTAACTGTATGAACTGAGCTCTAGCAAACTGCATAACACTTGCTTGATCTAAACAATACTTTACATGGTGCTTGAAACTTGAATAAAATCTACAGTTTTTGATCAACTGGTTTCAAATTTCAGATGTTTACAGATGAATTGCTTATGGTAACATGCTGTGAAAATTAAATCCACAGCAGTTACAGGGGGAAAAATATGCAATGGTCAAATCTTGGCAAAATTTAAGGTACTGATTTTATATTGATGCTAAAAACTTACAAAATTTGAAAAATGTAGATCTAATTTTGGGTATACAATTGAATCTTGATTGAATATAGTTATATACCTGATAAAAAGTTTCTAGCTTCATCGATTCTCAAGTTAAGGGAGTAAATATATTTCCTAAATTTGTACAAAGTGCATTATGTTCGGGCCCATTGCTTAAAGAATATATATAATATTGAACTAATTTCTGGTATGTTCAAAGAAAATATATAGAGGAATTAATATATTAAAAAATTATCAATATCAGGTCAGTGGTTTTGATATTAGGCAGTCTTGAAGTGTAACAATGGGTTTTTAATGGAAAACGGAGGTTTTTCCTTAATAATTCGAAGGAACGAAGTCCTAGTGACCCAATTTTCATTATGGTAGGAGATTTTGGGGACATCTGTAGGTATGCCGAATTTCAGATCCGTAGGTATAACGGTTTTTAAACGGACGGACGGACAGTTAGACGGCACGACGGACAGCCGACGGACAAAGTACCACGACTATAGCTCAGATGACTTATAGTCAGCTGAGCTAAAAAACCCTAGAGATGTATCAGAGCAGAAGCAAAATGCTGGCTAGGTCATTTAGGGATATAGTGATGTATTCGCAGATATTCCTGTCACAACATATTTGGTAAAACATAATGCTGGCGTGACCTCTGTTGAGCAAGTAAAATGTAATTCATATCCCATTCCACTTCCTTATTCGAGAATCTCTTATGCAAAAAATCAGTGACATAATAAAGATGTTAGTGATTTTACAATCTACTTTATATTTCGCATCACCTAGTGGTATAGCGAGATGGGACAGAGTGACAAATTAGTGGCATCAGAAATGCCTGGAAAAACGAAACTAAGAGGAAAACATAATTGTAGGTGGCACCAGCAGTCATGTGTACAAGATAATACCATCCTAGATACCATCTTGTATGGAGATGCAAAACTACAGGCCGATACGTCAGATCACAGATTAGATAAATGTAGACATGTTCTTAACAAATACGTGATTGTAGGTCTTGTGTATGAGAAAGCTTTCGAAGATGGATGGACATGATTTCAGGCCATTACATTGAACTACTCCTGAGATATGCGTGATTTTTATCAATAACAAAGCTACCTATGATGGCAAATTTATTTGATTGTTGGTCGAGACACCAGTCTAAAATACAAGATAAACCATTCTAAGATCTACAGGATTGTAGGCGGCGCTACAAGTCTTGCTTAGGAATACCTACCCAAGATGGATTTACTTGCACAATTTGAGGTTGATATGCTTAACAACCCCCAAGATATGCGAGATTACCACCCAAAACAAATGCATAGATGGACATCAAGCAAAAATGATTATAGTTGGCACCGTCAGTCTTGTATACAAGATAAAGGACTCCAAGATCTATGGACATACACAATTTCAGGCTGATACATTTGAGCATTCAAGACATATAAATGCATGAGTGTATTCTACAAATATGTGATGGTAGGTGGCGTCACCAGTCATGTGCACGAGAAAGCTCCCCAACATGAATGAACATGCAAATTTCAGGTCAATACGCAGAACCACTTCTGAGGAAAGGGCACCAATGTATTCCATGAAAAGTGACGGTAGGTGGCGCTACAAAGGCGGATAAACTTGCAAATGTTTTAAGCCGATACATCAATACCATGCTACGCAAACTCTCTACCCGAAAACGATTGAAGTTGTGTACAAGATTAAAATATTAAAGATCTATGGACATGCAAAATTTCCGGCCGATACATTAAAGCACTCGTGAGTATGCAGTGATGTATTCTGTGAATACTTCAATACAGATGGCGCCATTGAAACACTCCTGAGATATGAGTGATTATCACTCAAAGCAAATGTACGGAAGGGCTCCACGCAAAACAATAGCAGATGGCGCCACCAATCTTTAGTATGAGATTAAGGTATCCAAAATCTATGGACATGTACAATTTCAGCCCAATATATAAAACCACTCCTAAGAGATGTGCTATTACCACTTTAAAGATGCATAGATGGACACTGCGAAAAGTTTCAGAGATAGCACGACTAATCTATGTAAGGCACCAGTTCACATGTGACCCGATAATTATGCCGGTTCTCCGGAAATGACTCGGGCGGTGGCGGAACTCAGCCGAAAACATATATTCCACAAAACTCTGTTTTGGCGGATACAATTTGCTCCACTTTAAAATATACGAAAGGTGAATAGGCATAGCGAATTCAAAGACGGCTACGGTTTTTGCCCAGCTGACGCACGGGCTAGCAAAACAATTTGTTCCAAATATTCTTTCATCAGCATATTGCATAATACGCCCGTTATAGGCCCCTCTGACCTGATCCAATTAAATATGCGCAAATTTTGCCGAGAATCAAACTCCGGTGAGATACTTTTATTGTTCACTTTGAATGTCATCAAAATCCTTCAAACCTGTAAGGTAAATAATCACATCAACATGAAATGCTGGTGACTTACTTCTGACCTAATCAAATATAAGTGGATTTTGACGAAACTTTATCTCGTTAAGATCCGTTATTGGTAAATATTTACCGACAGACTCATGAAACTTTGTCAGATTCCTTGCTAAGTTATTGCGGCAACACCAAATGTAAACGGCTGGACAGATAGACGAACCATGCCCATATCAAAATACCAGACGAGCTCATCAAAAGACAGTTCTAGGTGTCACCACAGAACTGTGACGTGTTTATTGTATCCGCCAAAACGAAGTTTTGGGGATACTATGTTTTTGACCGGGTTCCGCCGCCGCGTTCGTTTCTTGAGAACTCCTGTGAGACTATTTATATTTATAGGACTAAGTAGTGCTCACAATATCTGAACATGTGTAACTGTTTATTTATTAAGCTCCAATTATCTGCAGCAAGAAATACATCAAGGCTTCTGGTAAGTTTGTACATTTGCACATTTATTTTTAATGACTGTTAATACTTGTTTGTTGTTACGCAAGGTGTTTTGCTGTTGTGTGTTTACAGCAGTGTGAGCTTTGATGAAGGTAATCACAACAAGGGACCCATGGTTCACGGCGCTCAGCTGTTATATAAGATGAAAAATATGATTTGGGAATGAGGCACATGCTGGTTTTGTGTGATGATAAATATAAGCTTTATTATAAGTTGTTGGTGTTTAGCTTATGTATGATTTTGATAGTATCTTTGGAGACAGGGAAGAGGATTGATTTCATTTATTTTATTAACAAATGGAGTGCTATTGTCACACAGATTTCGACTTGGCCAAATAACATATAAGCAGCACATATAATAAAAAAGTTAAACTATTTCTTAAAATGTAATAACAAATATTGTGCCAATATAATTTTTTATTTAAAAAAATAAGAAAATTATATGATTTTTTAAAATAAAATATAACTGAAATGATTATTAAAATAATACTATAGAATATATTCATGAATGCATTCATGAAATCATTTTAAAAGTATCTGCACTGGTATTCAAATACTTTCATTTTTACCTGAATTCCCATTCTTATGCAATAAAATTTTTTAATGCAGAACATTAGTTCCTGTGTTGAATACCTTTGGAGATATCTGCACAAAAGGCCAAAATTGAAAAATATGATAAAAATTCATTAAAAAATCAGAAATTGTAGGTGGTGCCACCAAAACTGTGCAGCTCGTACAGACCATCATTCCCAATGATCATGGTAAGTTTTGTGAAAATCCACACAATGCTTTCTGAGATATAAGCTTCTGAGTGTTTTTGTATAATCAGCTCTAAAACAAAGAAAAATAGGTCAAGGTCACCCATCTTCCAACCTGACCAAGATTTTGTTGATGAACATCTTCACTAATGATATAAAATTCCAACAGTGAATCCTTTGAGATATCCCGCTCACAAGGCCAAAATTGAAAGATCTGATAAAAATTGATTAAAATATCAGAAATTGCAGGTGGCACCACCAAAATTGTGCGGCATGTAAATACCATCAGTCCCAATAATCATAGTAAGTTTTGTGAAAATCCACACAATGGTTCCTGAGATATAAGCTTCTGAGTGTTTTTTTCGAAAATCAGCTCTAAACTAGATATTTCTTGGCACCGCAGGTGCCATAGTATCCCCAGACAATTAAACCCCCCCCCCCCCTTTAAGAATAGGCCCCCCATCTTCAGCAACAATTAATATCAGACCACACTCATAGAAAAGGTCATTCTCATAGAAAAGGTCATGATCCAAATTTCAATATACATCATCCCCTAACCCATGTCTATGTATATGCAAGAAATCTGTCCATTAGTTTTTGACTTATAATGCTCACAATACTGTTAAGTGGCAATGATGGGGTATTAAAAGGCACGAAAACAAGTAAAAGAATAACAGGTGGCACCACCTGTTTCCCGAACATGACAACACTATCAAAGATCTTCGTTCAAGTTGATTTTTGGACCAATCAATGCATCCCTTATTGAGAAATTAATGATTTTGTGTGATTTTCACCATATATGGCAATATTCAAGGTCAAGGCCACTCATTGGAAAGGTCATGACCGCTATTCAAATAAACATTATCCTATAACCCATATCCATGTATATGCATAATATGAAAGAAATCTGTCCATTAGTTTTTGACTTATAATGCTCACAGTACTGATAAATGGCAATGATGGGGTATTAAGCGGCACAAAACAAGTAAAAGAATAACAGGTGGCACCACCTGTTTCCGGTACATGACAATACTTTCCAAGATCTTCGAACATGTTGATTTTTGGACCAATGCATGCATCCCTTATTGAGATATTAATGATTTTGTGTAATTTTCACCATATATGGCAATATTCAAGGTCAAGGCCACTCTAATAGGAAAGGCCATGACCCCAATTTATATATACATCATCCCATAACCCATGTCTATGTATATGCATAATATGAAAGAAATCTGTCCATTAGTTTTTGACTTATAATGCTCACAGGTTATAAATGTACTGTTAAGTGGCAATGATGGGGTATTAAACGGCACAAAAACAAGTAAAAGAATAACAGGTGGCGCCACCTGTTTCCGGTACATGACATTACTATCCAAGATCTTCGGTCAAGTTGATTTTTGGACCAATGCATGCATCCCTTATTGAGAAATTAATGATTTTTTGTGATTTTCACCATATATGGCAATATTCAAGGTCAAGCCACTCATTGGAAAGGTCATGACCCCTATTCAAATAAACATTATCCTATAACCCATATCCATGTATATGCATAATATGAAAGAAATTTGTCCATTAGTTTTTGATTTATAATGCTCACAGTACTGATAAATGGCAATGATGGGGTATTAAACGGCACAAAACAAGTAAAAGAATAACAGGTGGTGCCACCTGTTTCCGGTACATGACAATACTTTCCAAGATCTTCGAACATGTTGATTTTTGGACCAATGCATGCATCCCTTATTGAGATATTAATGATTTTGTGTAATTTTCACCATATATGGCAATATTCAAGGTCAAGGCCACTCTAATAGGAAAGGTCATGACCCCAGTTTATATATACATCATCCCATAACCCATGTCTATGTATATGCATAATATGAAAGAAATCTGTCCATTAGTTTTTGACTTATAATGCTCACAGATAATAAATGTACTGTTAAGTGGCAATGATGGGGTATTAAACGGCACGAAAACAAGTAAAAGAATAACAGGTGGCGCCACCTGTTTCGGGTACATGTCATTACTATCCAAGATCTTCGGTCAAGTTGATTTTTGGACCAATGCATGCATCCCTTATTGAGAAATTAATGATTTTGTGTGATTTTCTCCATATATGGCAATATTCAAGGTCAAGGCCACTCTCATAGGAAAGGTCATGACCCCAATTTAAATAAACATCATCCCATAACCCATATCTATGTATTTGCATAATATGAAAAAAATCTGTCCATTAGTTTTTTACTTATAATGCTCACAGTACTGTCAAGTAGCAATTTTGGGGATATTAAACGGCATGAAAACAAGTAAAGAATAATAGGTGGCGCCACCAGTTTCTGGAACATGACAACCTTATCCATGATCTTCGATCAACTTGATTTTGGGATCAATCCATGCAAGTTTTCTTGAGATATTTAAGAATTTGTGTGATTTTCCCCAAAATTGAACCTATTAAAGGTCAAGGTCACTCTCCTAGTTGAGGTCATGACCTCATTTTAAATAGGCGTCATCCTCTCACCCATATCTATATATATACACCAAGTTTGGTAAAGATCCGTGAAATATTTTTTGAGTTATTGTGTCCAAAAGAAATCTCTGCGGCGGCGGCGGTGCGACCGTGCGTAAACCATAGTATCTCCAGACTATGTCTGGCGATACAAATATAAACAAGTGACCCATGGGTCATGAAGCTCAGCTGCCAAGCATGACCTGCGACATCATGGGCTGCAATTCACAACTTCTAGTAAAATTGTTGCAGACCCTATATGCCAATTTTGTTTAAACTTTCTACATTGCCATAAATTCTTATCATATATGTCTGGTTAAAACATAGTGAATGATGGTCTGAGGCAAAATGTATGGTTGTTGAGCTATCAGGAACTAATCCCACAGCTTGCTCGATACCTGTCAGTCTCAAAAGGAATACCACACAGGCCACATATAAGATCAAAATATAGCAAAAGATCAAGGAAATCCATGCAAGAATTATTGTGAAACGGGTGCTTCCATATTAATTTTTATTCAATACAAGCCAACTGTACTGAGCTTTCATAAATGATGGTCATATTTATTAAGAAATCTTTGACCCAATGCAAGATTACATTAATATACATCCCACTGCATTCACTTTAATAGTTCTTTAGATAATATGTTCTAAAGGAATTTAAAGATGGCGTCCTGGTGGCCATATTGGATTTCTGACAGGTCAGAAATTGAACAACAAACATCCTCTAAAAGGGACCAAACATCATAAAACAAGGGACCTATGGGTCACGACGCTCAGCTGTTATATATGATAAAAAAATATTATTTAGAAATGAGGCACATGCTGGTTTTGTGTGGTAATAAATATAAGCTGTATTATGAGTTGTTGTTGTTTAGCTTATGTATGATTTTGATAGTACCTTTGGAGACAGGGAAGAGGATTGATTTCATTTATTTTATTAACAAATGGAGTACTATTGTCACACAGATTTTGACTTGGCCATATAACTTATAAGCAGAACATATAATATAAGAGTTTAACTATTTATTAAAAAAAATTACAAATATTGTCCCAAATATAATTTTTATAAAAAATAATAAGAGAATCATATGATTTTTTTAAATGAAATATAACTGATATGATTATTAAAATAATATTAAAGAATATATTCATTAATGCATTCATGAATACATTTTGAAAGTATTTGCACGAGTATTCATATACTTTCATTTTTACCTGAATTCCTATTCTTTATGCAAGAAATTTTATAATGGAGTACATAATCATATTCGTATATAAATACAATTACAAAGTATTCGCACCATGTCTGGTATTTATTCAGTTTCACCAACCAATGATGTTGAGAATCCAGAATATACAAAATTCACACATTTAAATAATGATCATAAGGACCTGGTTTTATGGCTTTTATTTATATTAAAAAATAACTGTAAAAAATTCATTTTGGACTAATTTCACATCAATGTACACACTGGACACAGTAGAAATCTAGATTAATATTATCAACTGTATCTTTGTCTATCATTAATTTCCTTCAAATGATCCCTAATGATTAGTAATGAATAATATGATTTACTTCTTTATCATTAAAATTGAACTGAAAATGCCATAGGTGACTGCATGGTGTTATTTGGAATATGTGACATTCTACCCATCGATACAAGATTCTTATATCATCAGTAACTGCAAGTTAATTTCCTGTTATTATAAACTAACAAATTCCTTTTCTATTTTTCTTTAATTTGTTATTAAAAACCAATAAAAATTTATTAATTTATTGTTTATTGTTATGTTGTTGGTTAAAACTACTAGATGAGTTGGGTTGGACACCTGGATCAACTGTGGCTGGCCATAAGCTGCCTGAATTCCTGTATGCCTCGCCTCAAGCGTGCATAATTTGATGAAAGGTCAACAAGGTCAACATACAGGTGACTCAAGAGGGGCTGGAGAGAGCCAAAGTCTGACAGGGTCTCATAAAAAACATTAATAAAAGCTACAATTTTTGGCCAATTTCTTTCAACTTTCTAAACTAAAAAGCTGAAATCCTAATGTGTGCATGATATGAAAATTATATCAACAGTGCTCACAGGACACAAACGTGCCATGGTCACAGTTGGGCAAAATTTAAGGTACTAATTTTATATTTATACTAATAACTTATAAAATTTGAAAAATTCAGAACTAATTTTGAGTATTCAATTGAATCTTGATGAAATAATGTTCCATCCCGGACAAAAAAATCTCTAGCTTCAGCAATGTCCTTGTTAAGGGAGTAAATATATTTCTTGATTTTTTTACAAAGTGCATTATGTTTTGGCCCATAACTTAAAACAATTACGCAATACTGACATCATTCTGGCATGTGCATAGAGAATGAAAAATATGTATATTATTTATGATTAAAGTCAGATCAGTGGTTTTGATATTAGGCAGTCTTGAAGTGTAACAATGGGTTTTTAATGGAAAAATGAAGTTTTTCATTAATATCTCGAAGGTATTAAGTCCTAGTGACCAAATTCTTGGCATGGTAGGGGATTTTGGAGACATCTAACTGTATGCCGAATTTAAGGAACTAAGAGCTGAAGCTGGGGAGCTGAGCTCTTGCAAACTGCATAACACTAGCTTGATGTAAACAATGTTACATGGTGCTTGAAAACTTATTAAAATCTACAGTTTTTGATCAACTGGTTTCAAATTTTTGGTGTTAACAGTTGAAATGCTAACAAAAACATGCTGTGAAAATTAAATCCACAGTACTTACAGGAAAAAAACGTGCCATGGTCAAAGTTGGGCAAAATTTAAGGTACCAATTTTTTATTTTTATTAATATTTTAGAAAATTTAAAAGATTTTCATCTAATTTTGGGTATACAATTTAATTTTGATTAATTAAAGTTATATTACTGGAAAAAAGGTCGATAGCTTTAACATTTTTGGTGTTAAGTGATCAAATCTTTCCTGATTTTTTACAAAATGCATTATGTTTGGGCCCATAACTTTTTTAAATTAAATAATACAGACATAATTTCTGGCATGTACATAGGAACTATATAGAGGAATATTTATGGTAAATATGAGGAAAAACAGATGAGTGGTTTTGATATTAGGCAGTCCTCAAGTGTGAAAATAGGTTTTTAATAAAAAATTGAGGTTTTTCCTTAATTTCTCAAAGGAATGAAGTCGCAAAGACCCAGTTTTCGGCTTGGTAGGAGATCTTGGGGACATCTAACATTATGCCGAATTTTGGATTCCTAGGTCTTACGGTTTCAAAACATGCCAAATCTACGGACGGACGGACGGACAACGGACAATGGACCACGACTATAGCTCAGATGACTTATAGTCAGCTGAGCTAAAAAATCACAGAAACTGTCCTGGCAAAAGGATTTCTAAAATGGCTACCTGGCAGACATAATGGTTTTCTGACAAGTCACACATCCTCCAATAAGACACTAAACTTGTAGCAATTGCTTCAAAGAATGTAACAGTTATGAATGTCCAAAACAATTCAAAAGGCATGATCAGGTTGGAGAGCTCTCATATCAGATTTATGAACATGCAAATGTAAAAAGTGCAAGTCCAATTTGTTTTAATTATCAGCTTGCTATTCAATGGGGTCAGCAGGGTAGGTAAACTGCAAAACCTAAAAGAAAAGAAATGCAGAAAGCATCACTAAGAGTCTTGTAATCAAATAAAGCCATCCTAAATCCAGGTACAGACCCACATATTATCAGAACAAACACTTGCTGGTATATCTGATGATTTGTATAATAATATTCAGATATCTAGAAAACTAAGTTTATTGCTATGATTCCATGATATAAACTGCAAAATGTTCCCATCATTTTATAAATCAGTAGCTAAACTTAACACTTAACTCTCATAGTCTTAATACCTGGCCAAAGCATTCCGACAACAGTGTTTTTGTTATGCACTAATGATATATCCTTATCACTCCATGAGCTGATACAAAAGGGAGTCATATATCACAAGTGTCACTGACAATTATGGGCACATAGTGAGATGTACCAGTTGCGAGTGCAATATGGTTATATATACAAGAAAACAAGAAAAATAGAGATGGTCTACAAGATAGGTTATTGTGAACATCCCTGACCTATGACCTTGGCCTTTTGCCCACATATCAACTGGATTCTTTCTAAATGATGGGTAACTACTCACCACTTACATCTGGCCGGGTGTAATTACTTGGCAATCAATGAGTGAATAACTTAGACCTGCAACCGTTAACCTCCTGACCAGCTGACCTCAAAATCAATTAGTTATTTCTTCATGCAAAAAGACCCATAAATATGAAGTTTGAATCAAATTCAGTGATGCATAGATGTGGCATATGTGAAAGGCTGAAGGTTTGGGTTGAACAGTTTCATTTGAAATATGTTCACAAGCATTTAGAACAATATTGTGACCTTGACCTTTGCCCTTTTGAACTCAAGATCAATAGGCTTCTTCTCCTATTGGTAGGTAAGCCATATATGACAGATGGAAAGTATAGATTTAAAAGTTTGCTGAAAATGACTCCACGCAAGAAGAGGGTGCTGTGAACTTGACCTTTGACCTCAAAATCAACAGGTCTTTTCCCCTGTTGGGAGAGAAGCGATATCAGTGCTGAAAGGTTTGGAATGAAAGGTCTAGCTTGAAATGTGTCCACAACCTTTTCAAAGAAGTGGATCCTGTGACCCTGACCTTTGACCTTGTGACCTCAACATCTATAGGATTCTTCTCCCACTTAGTAGGCGAGCTGTATGTGAAAGATCAAAGAATTGGGATGAAAGGTTTGGCTTAAAATGCATCCTGAGGCTTTTCAAAGAAGTTGGTTCTGTGACCTTGACCTTTGACCTCAAAATAATTATGGTTCTTCCCCAGTTGGTAGGTGAGCTGTATGTGAAAGATGGAAGGTTTGGGATGAAAATTTTGGCTAAAAGAATTATTTCTGGGGGGTGCAAACACACCCCATTACTTCCAGAATATAGGTCACAGTGACCTAATTTCAGGTTTGCAAGGAGATCTTTTTAGGACCTCTAAGACTGCATAGGGTTCATGGCCCTAGCCCCTATGGTTACGATTTGTGCCCTGCTAACAGACGGACGGCCGGCCGGCCGGACAGACGGAAGGACGCCGGACAAAGACCCATCGCTATAGCCCAGCATGACTGAAAGTCAGCTGAGCTAAAAAATGGGTCAAGGTCACCCATCTTCAAGCTTGAATGAGATTTTATCAATATTCATCTTCAGTGATGAAATACAATTCCAACGGTGAATCCTTTTAGAGATATCCCGCTCACAAGGTAAAAGTTAACGGACACCGGATGGACAGATGGACGGGTAGACAGTCAGCTTTGGTGACAACAATAGCCCATCAGCCAATGAGCTGAGGGCTAAAAAAAGCTGTACATGTACATTTCTCATGAAATTTCTATTTTTCATGTAATTTTCTATGTTTAGGAGCCGTGAAATGGTCAAAAGTAGGTCAACCGGGACGAAACGTGAACTCATCTGAGACTGGTCATTATCTGCCAACACATAAAAAATTTAGGGCAGTATCTGCAGGCATTGCGAAAAAAAAGTCCATACATGTGCACTTGTCATAAAAATTTATATTTTTCATGAAATATTCTATGTTAGGGCACCGTCAAACGGTCTAAAGTAGGTCAACTGGGACAAAACGCGAACTTGATCTGTAACTGGTCATTATCTGCCCACACAAAAAATCAGGGCAGTATCTGAAGGCACTGCAGAAAAAAGTCTGTACATGTGCATTTTTCATGACAATTTCTATTTTACATGAAATTTTCTATGTTCAGGAGCCATCAAACGGTCAAAACTAGGTCAACCAAGACGAAACACGAACTCAATCTGTAACTGGTCATTATCTGCCAACACACCAAAAATCAGGCCAATATCTGCAAGCATTGCACAAAAAAAGTCCGTACATGTGTATTTGTCATGACAATTTCTATTTTTCATGAAATTTTCTATGTTCAGGAGCTGTAAAACAGTCAAAAGTAGGTCAATCGGGACAAAACACAAACTCAATCTGTACCTGGTCATTATCTGCCCACACACAAAAAATCAGGCCAATATCTGCAGATATTGCGAAAAAAAAGTCCGAACATGTGTATTTGTCATGAAAATTTATATTTTTCATGAAATTTTCTATGTTTAGGAGCCTTAAAACGGTTAAAAATAGGTCAACCGGGACGAAACATGAACTCGATCTGTAACTGGTCATTATCTGCCCACAGAACAAAAATCAGGCCAATATCTGCAGGCATTGCGAAAAAAACTTTGTGGCAGGGGCATAAAAAGTACTGTAAGAAATGGCGTGCACATTTGCATGTACTAGAATTGATGTGAACCCAATAACTTGTACTGCCACTCCAACGTCTTAAGTTAATTAAAATGATGTTTGGGTGGGAGGCTGCCACTAGGTCAGGGCTATGTGCATCATTTTCTTGAAATAAACATTTAAAACTAGAAATATCCCAAGAGATATTGGGCATACCCCCTTTAGGGTATAATAGTGGGGTGCCAGTCATTTCAGGTTGATGCAAAAGTTTACTTTTTGATATAACATAAGGAGTAAGGGTCTAAAATACAAGTTTTGTGAGACTGAAAAATGATCAGGTATCTTGGAGGCACTTTGAGTCTTGATGTGCCTGAACTCTGTCTGATGACTGGATTTTGATTATGATTAAGTTAAAGGATGGGTATCTGTGAATTCTAGATCTAATGGCCACCAGGTTTTGGAGTGACAACATCTGGGATGTTATGAAACCCCGACTGTCAAGAACCCTGCCATCCACCATGTTTTTCCTATTGACCAGCTATCTTGTTTTCTTTATCTTTACACTCCATTCTCTCATTCAGAATTTAAACATGCAACAGACACATGAGCAAACTCAAAGGAGGAGGAACACCATGTTACCATGAAATCATATTTTACTGCATTAAATGCAATCATTATGTAAGACCCATATTAATATTTAATGGAAACAAACAGTGAAACTTGGTCTTTCAAATAAAGTACTGAATAAAACTGAAGACTGATACAATAAAGAAAAAAAACAATATTTATGAAGAGGAAGAAAATAGTACAAGATGGAAAAAATATCTTGCAATGTTAAGGAAAACTGGCTGAAGACATATACATAAGCTAGCCTGAAATGAAGTCTTCAGCACTCTGCATGGCTGGCCCTTTAACACAGGCCTGAGCTAGATTTGGTTACAGGCTGCGACTCTGGCAGGTGTAGAGTTTGACTAGTTAAAAACAGAATATAAACAATGTAAACTTTCTTTCTTTACACTACCTGTCACACAATACAAAATTACTGCTGTGATCTGACTTTATAAATGCTATTCAATGAGCAGAGTCCAAACATAATTTGAATGCTGCTTATAATTAATTTATTCTAGCTGGTCTTTCCAATCATAGATTCATTTGCCAAATCAAAACTTAATAATGAGACAGCACTGATTTGTAAATATCCTTTCAGCTGCCAGATTATCCATTATTACACATGATGCGTGCTGTCTCAAGCTTGCATGTATGCATGCAACTGTTTCATGATTTATCAGTAAGCTTTCTTATTCATGTTAAATTTACAAAATGTATGCAGCTAATGATCTGAACAGTGCATTATTTTCTATTCTACATATTCAAGCATGAGGTACCTGTGTCCAAATGAAAGTCAGATCTATCCATTAAATAATGATAAATATACTCCCTGCCTTTGTGCAATAGGTGGGCTACTCTACATTCATTTTTTTGGGTGAAATGACTAAACATTATATAGCAGACCTAACATTTAGATGCACATTTTCTGGTAAATCATCTCCAAATATGCATTTCTGCAAGAGCAGTTCTGTAATGGCAGAAAAGATTGAACTGGTGAGCAGATGACTAACTATGACTTTAACATGATACAATCATAGATACATGTTTACATTCACACAGATATGGATGAAAGTAAAATTTGTGAAATGAAATCTTGAAACTGTTAAGTTCTGCATTGATTATAAAGTGGTTCAAACAAAAATAGGTCTGTTGCATATGCTATGAAAAAATGTATTTTATAAGAACTACTGGTTCTAATTTCAGACCTGTATCTTACAGGGTTTTGTCTCTTAGTGACTGCTGCCAGAATGACCTCACATAATATTCATATAAATCTGAAAACACTGCCTCTGAAGCCAAATTTACAATAATATCAAGCTTTTATTCCATACCTGAAATTGTGTTCGTCTGAATAAGAAAATAAAATGATAATTATTTGACTTTGCATTTTGTTCTGTCAATATTTTTTACCTTGAGAGAATACATGTGATAAAGTCATTATCTCCATAGTCTTGGCCTAATTTAACAATTATAAAATTTTCTTTATTTTTAGACTGGAGTTTTTCTGTAAAAACTTACAATTATTACATGTAAGTGCATGTAAGTGTATCTATATTTGAACAATATAAATACACTTACATGTAACAACTTCTAACCCTCAAGATCTTTTGTTTTGAACGTGTTTTACATGACCAGCTTGCCTTCATGAAAAAAATATCAGTTGTACTATATGAACCTAGGTTAAGGTGTTTTGGTGTGGAACTTATCCCAAGGCTGTAGCTTATTTAAAAATATTTACATATGTTTAATAATATAAAATTATTTGCATGTCAAACTGGGCGCATCAGGTAACAACTGCATAAATGTATTACATGTATATGGCATGTATGTATAGTTATTAAGATAATAAATCAATAATGCAATGTCCTGAAGTGATTTGGTGTTAGGTTTGGCAGGAGAATTCTGAATACAAAACTGTGTGAACCTCTAATGATTATAACACATGTCCAAATTACAGACAAGGTTTTAAAGGTAATCACAACAGGTCAGACAGACTTATTTTCAGATGAATTCAAACAATGGAGAAAATGAAATCTTATGGAACTTGATGTATGTTACCTGATGTAGTGTTGAATATGTACCACTTTGAATATTCTTTATGAACTACCTACAGTCATAACTAACTGATTATTTCTGTTTGACATTGCTCACCAATCAAATCATTTCTGCCTTGGTCATGGTGTGAAGAATATGCAGCAATATAACCACAAAGGTTTCCCTGTGCATCCTGTTCCTTTAATGTGTGCAACCATTATTTTCAGTATACCATCCTGAAAAATCATCAGAAAGCAAGAAAACAAATATCTCTATCCTGTTACATTACAGAATCTTGATCTTTGGAAGTGTTACATAAAGCACCAGTGCAATAGTCTATACTCCTGGTCTATTGCACAGATTCCTAGATAACCAATATTATGTTTAGTTTAACCTATAAACATACATGAACACTATAAAACTAACTGACAATTAAATAACATAATAAAAGGCTTGACACACGATGCTACAGACCCAGGTGTACTGAATGCACTGTCATATAATCATAAGTCTTCTGATACTTTAGTTCTGTTTGGCATAATTATTCTCGTTCAGGTTTGTAGTTTGTATCCTGAACAATATCCTTTAGCCAGATTTACAATGAATAATAAATATATTTACAATATGCAGATTTCTTTCTTGTTTGTCATACAATATCAGACATTTGCACATTTATCGGAGCACCAAGAACAATGAACTAAGTCTACTAGTATGCACCTAAGTGGACCATAACCTGGCTCCTGCAAATGTACAGTGTATGTAACAGGTCCACCTGTAAAAATGAACAATGCACATATGGCACCTAAAGAGGGCCAACATGTGGTTATAAAACAAACAGATCAGCCTGTAAACACGAGGTACAAGCAGTCAACAGGACCTCAGTCCTCTTAAGTCTCTTTCACAACCCTGAGCATCAAAGTGCAGTTAACACATCTCACAGATGGTCCCAAATTCTTTGATACCACAAGTAAAACAAAGACTGCTTCCTTCTATCCCCAGCCCAACCTCTGTAACTTCTCACCATATCATAATGAATGATGTTTCATCGAAGAATAACTACCACAAGTGTCACAATTCATCAAGTTACAAAATCACATGAACCATTGTCTTTTAAATATGTGCCACGTACACTAAGAACCAACCAATGCATCTATGTGCAAATGCTTAATACTTCAGGTATTAGAACGAAATGCACCAGAGGCAGGACCAATGGTGTAGGAAGGCTGATTGCCATATCTTTTCCACTAACACTTGAAATTTATGGCCACAGCAATGTTCCTTTTTTCTTTAAATGTCATGAAAATCTCCACAAAATTCTCTATAACAGTTAGTTTCTTGACCCAATATATAATACAGCTATAATAACTTACATATTTATCATTCACAGAATCAGCCCTTTCTACAAAAGCCCAGCATTACAATTGAATAATGTTTTATACCCATTTAATGTATAATGCCAGGATATTTACTCAGGACTTAAAATGAAAAACATTGGATATTCAAGTAAGAAACAAACCAAAAGGGGGCACGTGCATTTCAGGGTTTGGCCGGCAAGATTAAACAGTAACCAGAGGATTTTTTTTCCCAGCTGGACAATGTAAAACTTATTCAAATCTCACATAAAAAATAAACAAACACAAGATTTGCTGTGTGAAAATTTCACATCAATATCACCCAGACTACACAAATGTGAGCACCATACAAGTTAAATGAGATGGGTTTGACATAGATTGACTCTTTCACTATTCCTACACATGGCCTTTGTGAATGAAATAAGCAATATTTTACAGCAAGGATAAAATGTACATGTTTGGCCATTGCACAACCCATCCTCCCTTGATGTTTATTAGCAGCGCTACTCAACTGGCCATACAAATGGATGATCAAGTACTTTTATCCTTATGTGTTAAAAATGCAAAAATGGAAGTACTGTTTCATATTTTTACATGGTGGGCAAGCCCTGACTTACATGTTTGAGTATTAAAGTTCTAGAAAACAACAGAATTAACTGTTATGATGTTATAATACAACACGTCCAAGTGCAAGAGATTATTCACAACAAAAAGTAGCACATAACATATCGTGACATAACATTTACACTGATACACATTAGATGAACTCTAAGCAGAACTTTGGTATCTGGCAGTATTGTTGACTGGCACCCTTCTTCATTTCTGACTTCACTCCCTATTTCATAGCAGCACCATCCTGCTTCTTTCATAAGACCACATCCATCTCAGTATGGTGTGAATCGCTGGTACCCCGCTCGATACACCGCACCCTGTCATGAGAAATCATATGTACATCATATGTCAACGTCTTAACAATGATTATCATTATCAGCACAGTTCCCTGGATTTCATGTAAACATACACATGGATGACTGCACAATCTTGTCCTGCTGTGAAAAACCATAAACATGAGCTGAATGGTAATAAATATTCAGGCTCAGTTGATACTTCGGTTGTAACAAATGATTCTATTCTTATTCATGGAATTCTGTTTAAAGTGCAACTAACAAACATATATTACAAACTGTCAAAAACATATTCTCTTACATTTCTGATTCAATGTGAATCATTTCCCTGCTTGGCTCAAAATGATAAGACAACTTTTGTAATTCTTAACACCTATACAGCAAATAATTGTATAAGCTGTCAATTATCAGTCATACACTTGAAATTAGAATTATACATATAGTACCTGAAGTACACTTTGCACAATTGTTTTTTACAACTGTTCAAGCTATACAAGATATTTTATACAGCAGTGTTCAGGACCATCAAAGCAGGCAATGTATGATTTTTTTGGGGTATTGCTAATGACTATATGGAAGAATGTGATTAGATGATTGCTGCCTCACAGTAAAATGTGATCCACTGGACCTATTACTAACAACATTCATTCTTTTTATAAAAGGCATCAGCACTTTGATAAATGCACAAACCAATGATTTATTTTTTTTTTATTTCCTTGCATTTTCGACATCTTTACCTGATAAGTATCTTCCACACAACAAATTATGGGAGTTTCCTATTTGATGTGATAGGGTTATTTTTTTTCCACACTGTAGTATATACATGTATGGGTGCACCTGTGGCTGTTCATATGGTTATATAACTCCTGTTCATGTGTTACACACAATGACTAGGAAAATGTTTTCTCATAGGTCCTTTGACATGACTTTGTGTTATCAGATGATAAAAAACAGGGTTGCCAGCAGCCAACTGTGAAAAAATTCCCTGACTTTTCCCTGATTTTCCCTTATTTTCAGCTGGTTTTTAAAGAATAAATCATCACACAATTTTTGAATTAGGTCTCAAAAACATCATTTTACAGCTAACCCAATGCAAAGCTTCATTGGAGATAATGATGGGAGTTACAACACAAAATGTATATTTTTTCACCAAATGTATAATTTTTTCTTTATTAAATAGTTTTTATGCGGTTGCAGTAAAAATATTGTTCCTAGTGCTCAGATACAAGGACTCAGATACGAATAGTGGGAGTTGGGAACACCCTTGCATATACATACAGGATATGAAATTTAATTCAACAGCACCAACAGGAAAAAAAAACAGGTTTATTCATTCAGTTTATTTTAGATGGAAAAACAAAGCAAAATACTTTAATTCCAATTCTACTGAATCAGGAAAATAATGAACAAATGTATGCATTAGATCCTAAAGTTTTTTTTATTATTTATGAATTTTACTATATATTATCAGTATAACATTACATCTGATTCACAATTCTAAATTGCATCAACATAGCTAATTTGGTCAGGTAACACCACATTATGCACACATGTATTTTTTTTATAAAATATAATTTTTAAATTTGCAAAACAACAGATACAAGAAAATAACACTTGATTCAGAATTCACAATCCTAAATTATACTTTCATTTATCCATGATTTAACTGGAAATTAATTTCTTTAAAAATTTTACAGAAAGACAACATGGTAGCTTCTGGATTACTCCTTGAATTTAATGTTTCAAGTAAATTTTTGTACATTGGAGTGGAAACAGCTTTATAGTTCAAACAATAACAATTATTGCAATACCATTGGTTGGGGGGGGGGGGGGGGAGGGAGTGGTGACATGAGAATAACTGCTCAACCAGTGTTGCATCACTAATAAGGTTATCCACTAATAAGGAATTTTACAGATTAAATCCTTATGTGTACCTGCTGTGAAAATTATATCAAATTAACATACAGGAAAAAAGTGCCATTGTTGGCAAAATTTAAGGTACTGATTTTATAATCATGTAATAACTTTAAAAATTCTAAAAATTCAGATGTAATTTTGAGTATAGATCATACAGGTAACATATTAACAGTATACTGATATACTAACAGTATGTTTATTTTTTGGATTCATAGGTCTAACTGTTTCAAAACGTGCCAGTCTAATGGACAGATGAATGGACAGATGATGGACAATGGACCATAACTCTAGCTCAGATGACTTATAGTCAGCTGATTTATAAATTAATAGGAATTAAAATTAAATCTGCAAATATACCAAATTTTTATAAGAGATGCCAAACTCTTTCAACCTGATAACTATAACTGTGATCACCATAGCCATTGATTATTTCCTGACTTTTCCCTGACTTCCCAAAATACCAAAGAATTCCCAGACTTTTTGAAATTCCATGACTTTTCCCTGACCTTGAAAAAAATTTTTTTCTGTGCTTTCACTGACTGCTGGCAACCCTGAAAAATTTGTGCATTCAAAGAATCTTGTTCAAATATGTGATTCTTTCAAGTTTTCTCACTAGCCACTCCAAGTCAGCTTAAATTTCAGATGGACGGGAAAACAGAATTAGGGTTTTTTTAAAAACAGATTTCTGTTACATGCATTGGATATGGCATGATGGCAGTCAGAATTAAAGTACATAAGTACATTAAAGTGTATATCTATTTTTTACCACACAAATATATCTTTTAAATTTGTAAAACAATAAATATCTAAAAAAAATATTTGATTAAGATTTCACAACTGTGCCTTTATTCATCCAATATTTGCTTCATAATTAACTAGACATTTCTTGGCACCGCAGGTGCCACAGTATCCCCAGACAATTAACCCCCCCCCCCCTCCCAGCCCATGGAATAGGATCCCATCTTGAATTCAGATGCAGAGACTGACACTTGGCAAGACACCACGGTTTCTTATAAGTATGGGCACATGTAAGGTAAAGGTCACTCTCATAGTAGAGGTCATAATCCAAACTAAAATATATCTCATTCCGTAACCCATGTCTATATACATGATATGAAAGAAATCTGTCCATTAGTTTTCAACTTATCATGCTCACAGTGCTGTGAAATGGCAATTGTCGGGTATCACAAGGTGCGAAAGCAAGAAAACGACACAAGGTGGCACCACCTGTATTCTGCAGAAGAGAAAAAAAAAATCAAAGATTTAAAAAAAAAATTTTTAATTAAAATTAACAAGGGACCTATGGGTCACAGCGCTCAGCTGTTATATATGATAAAAAAAATACGATTTAGAAATGAGGCACATGCTGGTTTTGTGTGGTAATAAATATAAGCTGTATTATGAGTTGTTGTTGTTTATCTTATGTATGATTTTGATAGTACCTTTGGAGACAGGGAAGAGGATTGATTTCATCTATTTTATTAACAAATGGAGTACTATTGTCACACAGATTTTGACTTGGCCATATAACTTATAAGCAGAACATATAATATAAGAGTTTAACTATTTATTAAAAAAAATTACAAATATTGTCCCAAATATAATTTTTATTAAAAATAATAAGAGAATCGTATGATTTTTTAAAATGAAATATAACTGAAATGATTATTAAAATAATATTAAAGAATATATTCATGAATGCATTCATGAATACATTTTGAAAGTATTTGCACTGGTATTCATATACTTTCATTTTTACCTGAATTCCCATTCTTTATGCAAGAAATTTTATAATGGAGTACATATTCATATTCGTATTTAAATACAATTGCAAAGTATTCACACCATGTCTGGTATTTATTCAGTTTTCACCAAACAATGATGTTGAGAACCCAGAATATATAAAATTCACACATTTAAATAATGATCATAAGTACCTGGTTTTATGGCTTTTATTTATATTAAAAAAACTAGACATTTCTTGGCACCACAGGTGCCAGAGTATCCCCAGACATAGTAGGCCCCCCCCCTTTAAGAACGACCCCCATTTTAAGCAGCATATACTGCAGCATATTTATTGTTTCTTCCATCTAACAATCCACAATCTTGTTGAAGATGTTGGTCCTGTGACCTTGATCTTTTTAAAGATGTGTCCTGTGACCTTGACCTTTGACCTCATGACCCCAAAATCAATTTGGGTCTTGCTTTTCCAATGGGACATATGCAAGTCAAGTTTGAAATCTATACATCAATAAAGCAGGAATGATCATCCAGAAACTAATTTTTTTTACAGGTGGCTCCTGTGACCTTCACCTTTGACCTTGTGACCTTAAATTGATAGTTTTTTTCCTCTCATGGCAAGAGAACTATATGTGCAAGATGGAAGATCTGAGATGAAATGTTTGACTGAAAATGCATCCACATCTTTTTAAAGATGTGTCCTGTGATCTTGACCTTTGACCTCATGACCCCAAAATCAATTTGGGTCTTGCTTTTCCAATGGGACATATACAAGTCAAGTTTGAAAACCATACATCAATAAAAGCAGAAATTATCATCCAGAAACTAATTTTTGGACAGATGGCTCCTGTGACCTTCACCTTTGACCTTGTGACCTCAAAATTGATAGGGGTTTTTCACTCTTGGCAGGTGAACTATATGTGCAAGATGAAAGATCTGAGATGAATTGTTTGGCAGAAAATGCATCCACAATCTTTATAAAGATGTGTCCTGTGACCTTGACCTTTGACCTCATGACCCGATATAAATTAGGGTCTTGCTTTTCCAATGGGTCAAATACAAGTCAAGTTTGAAATCCATACATCAATAAAAGAAGGAATTATCATCCAGAAACTAGATTTTGGACAGATGGCTCCTGTGACCTTCACCTTTGACCTTGTGACCTCAAAATTTATAGGGGTATTCCTCTCTTGGCAGGTGAACTATATGTGCAAGATGAAAGATCTAAGATGAAATGTTTGGCTGAAAATGCATCCACATCTTTTTAAAGATGTGTCCTGTGACCTTGACCTTTGACCTCATGACCCCAAAATCAATTCAGGTCTTGCTTTTCCAATGGGACATATACAAGTCAAGTTTGAAATCCATACATCAATAAAAGCAGGAATTATCATCCAGAAACTAATTTTTGGACAGATGGCTCCTGTGACCTTCACCTTTGACCTTGTGACCTCAAAATTGATAGGGGTCTTCCACTCTTAGCAATTGAACTATATGTGCAAGATGAAAAATCTGAGATGAATTATTTGGCTGAAATTGCATCCACAACCTTTTTAAAGAGGTTTCCTGTGACCTTGACCTTTGACCTCATGACCCCAAAATCAATTCGGGTCTTGCTTTTCCAATGGGTCAAATACAAGTCAAGTTTGAAATCCATACATCAATAAAAGAAGGAATTATCATCCAGAAACTAATTTTTGGACAGATAGCTCCTGTGGCCTTGACCTTTGATCTTGTGACCTCAAAACTGATAGGGGTCTTCCTTTATTGGCAGATGACTTGTATGTGCAAGACGAAAGGTCTGAGATGAAATGTTTGGCTGAAAATGCATCCACAATCTTTTTAAAGATGTGTCCTGTGACCTTGACCTTTGACCTAATGACCCCAAAATCAATTGGAGTTTTGCTTTTTCAATGGGACATATATAAGTCAAATTTGAAATCAATACATCAATAAAAGCAGGAATTATCATCCAGAAACTAATTTTTGGACAGATAGCTCCTGTGGCCTTGACCTTTGACCTTGTGACCCCAAAATTTATATGGATCATCCACTATTGGCAAGTGAGCTATATATTCAAGATGGAAGACCTGGGATTAAAGTTTGGCTTAAAATGCATCCACAGTATCTTTTAAAATGCCAGTCCAATGACCTTGACCGTTGACCTCATGACCCTAGAACCTATAGGGTTCTTACTTTAGTGGTGGGCCATACATAAGTCATGTTTGAAATCCATAAGACTATCAACAATGGAGATATCATAAGAGGTGTGTGATTTTCACCATAAATGGCAATATTCTAGGTCAAGGTCACTATCATTGGAAAGGTCATGACCCCAATTTAAATAAACATCATCCCATAACCAATACCTATGTATATGCATAATATAAAAGAAATCTGTCCATTAGTTTTTGACTTATAATGCTCACAGTACTGTAAGGTGGCAATTTTGGGGGTATTAAACGGCATGAAAACAAGTAAAGAATAATAGGTGGCGCCACCAGTTTCTGGAACATGACAACCCTATCCATGATCTTCCATCAACTTGATTTTGGGATAAATCCATGCAAGATTTATTGAGATATTAAAGAATTTGTGTGATTTTCCCCAATATTGGACCTATTCAAGGTCAAGGACACTCTCCTAGTAAAGGTCATGACCTCATTTTAAATAGGCGTCGTCCTCTTACTCATATCTATACATATACCAAGTTTGGTAAAGTTCCGTGAAATATTTTTTGGGTTATCGCGCCAACAAGATTTATATGCGGCGGCGGCGGGGGGTGGCGGCGGCGGGACCGGTATGAAACCATAGTATCCCCCGACTTTGTCTGGGGATACAATAAATGTAATATATTCATTTAGACTAATTTCACATCAATGTACACACAGGACACAGTAGGAGTCTAGATTAATATTATCAACTGCATCTTTGTCTATCATTAATTTCCTTCATATGACCCCTAATGATTAGTAATGAATAATATGATTTACTTTTTTATCATTAAAATTGGATGTTGTTGGTTAAAACTACTAGATGAGTTGGGTTGGACACCTGGATCAACTGTGGCTGGCCATAAGCTGCCTGGCTGCTCCAGTGTATGCCTCACCTCAAGCATGCATAATTTGCTGAAAGTTCAACAAGGGGTGACTCAAGAGGGGCTGGGGAGAGCCAAGGTCTGACATGGTCTCATAAAAACATAAATAAAAGCTTTAATTTTTGTCCAATTTCTTTAAGCTTTCTAAACTAAAAAGCTGAAATCCTTGTGTGTGCATGATATGAAAATTATATCAACAGTGCTCACAGGAAACAAACGTGCCATGGTCAAAATTTGGCAAAATTTAAGGTACTAATTTTATAATTATACTAATAAATAATAAAATTTGAAAAATTCAGAACTAGTTTTGGGTATTCAATTGAATCTTGATAAAATAATGTTACATCCATGACAAAAAATCTCTAGCTTCAGCAATCCTCTTGTTAAGGGACTAAATATATTTCTTGATTTTTTACAAAGTGCATAATGTTTGGGCCCATAACTTAAAACAATTATGCAATACTGACATCATTTCTGGCATGTGAATAGAGAATGTATAGAAAAATATGTATATTATATATGATTAAAGTCAGATCAAACTGCATAACACTAGCTTGATGTAAACAATATGTTACATGGTGCTTGAAAACTTGAATAAAATCTACAGTTTTTGATCAACTGGTTTCAAATTTTTGGTGTTAACATGCTGTGAAAATTAAATCCACAGTACTTACAGGGAAAAAAACGTGCCATGGTCAAAGTTGGGCAAAATTTAAGGTACCAATTTTTTATTTTTGTTAATATTTAAAAAAATTTAAAAGATTTTGACCTTATTAAATAATGTTATATTACTGGAAAAAGTCCATATCTTTAACATGTATTGTATAAAGTGATCAAATATCTTTCCTGATTTTTTACAAAATGCATTATGTTTGGGCCCATAACTTTTTTAAATTATATAATACAGACAATTTCTGGCATGTACATAGGAACTATATAGGGGAATATTTATAGTAAATATGAGGAAAAACAGATGAGTAGTTTTGATATTAGGCAGTCCTGAAGTGTGAAAATAGGTTTTTAATAAAAAATTGAGGTTTTTCCTTAATTTCTCAAAGGAACGAAGTCGCAAAGACCCAGTTTTTGGCTTGGTAGGAGATCTTGGGGACATTATGCCGAATTTTGGATTCCTAGGTCTTACGGTTTCAAAACGTGCCACATCGATGGACGGACAGACGGATGGACAATGGACCACGACTATAGCTCAGATGACTTATAGTCAGCTGAGCTAAAAATGCATCAAGGTCATCCATGTTCAAACTTGAGCTAGCCGTTGATAAGATGCATCAAACCTGTGGGTTTGGTGACTGTACCTCAAATTCTTACAAATTCTTACCTCATGACCCTAGAACTTATAGGGTTCTTACTTTAGTGATGGGCCATACATAAGTCACGTTTGAAATCCATATGGCTATCAACACTGGAGATATCATAAGAGGTGTGTGATTTTCACCAAATATGGACTCATTAAAGGTCAAGGACACTCTCATGGTAAAGGTCATGACCCAAATGTAAATAGACCTTATCCCATAACCCATCTCTCTACATGTGCATAATATGAAAGAAATCTGTCCATTAGTTTTTGACTTATAATGCTTACAGTACTGTTAAGTGGCAATTATGGGGGTATTAAAAGGAGCAAAACAAGAAAAGGATAATAGGTGGCGCCACCAGTTTCTGGTATATCACAAGGCTATCCATGATCTTTGGTCACCTTGATTTTTGGACCAGTCCATGCAAGCTTACTTGAGATATTTAAGAATTTGTGTTATTTTCAGCAAAAATGGACCTATTCAAGGTCAAGGTCACTCTCCTAGCATAGGTCATGACCCCATTTTAAATAGGCTTCGTCCCCTTACCTATATCTATACAAATGTAAAGTTTGAAAAAGATCAGTGAAATGTTTTTTGAGTTATCCCGCTCACAGTTATCCCGGTGGCGTGACTGTCGTGAAACCATAGTATCCCGAAGGGGAAGGGATATGAGAATAACAGTACACGTGTCACAGCAGGGGATCTCCCCCAGTGACTGTCACAAATCAGGAACCCTGCCATAGATGACCTTCAGTGACTAGGAATGGGCTGCCTGCATCTGGACAAAAGCAAGTTACTGTTATAGAGTCTCAAGAAAAATTTCAATAACTGGCCTAATTTTAAAGGGTTAATAGTAAAACAGGTGAGTGGTTTTGATATTAGGCAGTCTAGAAGTGTGATAATAGGTTTTTAATGGAAATTTGAGGTTTTTCCTTAATTTCTCTAAGGAACAAAGTTGCAGTGACCCAGTTTTAGGTTTGGTAGGAGATCTTGGAGACACCTAACAGTATGCCAAATTTTGGATTTGTAGATCTAACAGTTTCAAAACGTGCCAGTCTAAAGGACATATGGATGGCATAGTCAACTGAGTTAAAAATGAAATTTATAAAATATAAAAAAAAACCAGGGTTCTGTTATACAAACAGTAGATCTACAGTAACCTGACACATGCAAAGATCACCTGAGACAGACATATATTGGTACTGAAGAAAGGGGGGGGGGGGGGATGCTGGGACTCTTTGGACTTGCAGTCATCTCACTCATCTGAGACGCATATTCTGGTACAGTAGGGAGGATTTTTTCAGTGTGTACTTCCAGTGGACAAAGTTTTATCAGTGGAAATGTACAACATGACAGAATGTTTATTACCGTGTATCCAGCGACTGGGCCTATTGTTGGGCTGGCCAGGTATGGATCAGCTGCTGTTGCATATTCACGTCCATATGCACTGTAAGAGAGCACACCACAAATCCTCTCAAGCAAACCAGAAGGAACAAAGCCTATAAGCTCTCATGTTTCTCACAGTAGTAGAAACAAGACTGCCTGGATTCATTATGCTAACAATTATATTAAAACCCCAGTTGTTAAAGCAAATATGACTCAAATACAAACAAAAATTATTACTTTAGAGAAATCATTTTCCTTTTAATTTCCAAAAATCAGATGATGGTGCAAGGATTAAGAGAAGTGCAACAGAAATTTGCAGGGATTTAAATTTACACAGTTGAATTGACAAAGCATTACCACTCAGGTCAACATACATTCAACATGCATTTCTACCCACTGAATCCAGTGACAAAAGTAGTAATCCTCTGATTGGTCAAGATGTTCTAGAATACCTTACATACAGTGATTCAACCAAGCAGTCCAATATAGTATCAACATGCAAATGCACTGTTAGTGGTACATGCATCCTACTTCAAAAACTGTGCACTTAATGCCAAACTTGCTTTATATTTAATTTATGAAGATTATGGCTATAACAAAATAATATAAGACAACTGGAACCAGTCCCAGCTATTTATATGCCAATGTGATATTATCAAAGGAAATTCGGATTAATTGATAAAAATATTGATAAGCTTCCATTTGATTTTCATTAAGTGAATTCCTCATCTGAACTATACTGATGGCCTGACTTTTACCACTTAACTGAGTTTTTGTAAGCAGGGAATACTTTTCATGAGTACCCTAGAAATTCTGGGAATACTTTCTGAAAGATAAGCATGCACATACACAAATTTTGACACATTTTACTATTGCTTAAAAGGTCTATTTTGTCAACATCTTTGAACTTGCAAATTCCTTTCAAATGCACAATTGTTCTTGACCAATATTTTAACACAATCACTTCATGTACTGGCTCTTTAAGCATTAAGTATTTTAACATATTTATTTATATAAATATCTTAAACCTGACTGAATGATTTTGTTTTTACATGCTAGCCAACTTATGCCAACTAAGGAAAATCTGATTGCAATTTATATTAATCAATGTTTTTCATCACTTTTCTTTTCCATTTATCCCTTTTGAAACACAATTTTGAAGAACTAAATGTATGTGCTTAACAAAATACAGGTAAAAAACACCTGACATCCTAAATAAAGGGATGTCCTAGGAAAGGCTCCAGTTGTCCTAAAATGCAAACAACACAATGGGGTTTTACATGACATACCCTGCTGTTGCGGCGTATGTAGCCGCAGTGGCTACGGTGGGGATAGCATATCTGGCTGCAGCCGCATACCCTGCAGCATAGGGCTACAAAGCAAAAACAGACCACAATGGTCAACATATGCAAAGTTATTCAGACTTTCACAACACCAGGGGCTGACACAACTCATGCCAAAGGCAGGCAAGGAGAAAAATAAGGCTGGAAAAAGTGTCTCAAGTGACTTTTGCAAATAAGTGGAAGCAATGCAGATTCAGACCTTGACCATCTCTGTAACCACCATAAATTGGACAGGTGGTAATATATTTTTGTAGAGAGTTAAAGATTTTAGGCATAAATATGTGTGTCTTGTATGGATGTGTCACCAAAATTATGTTCATTGAAGATGATGATTTATATGAAATGATATTAATAATCTGATGTAAGTTATTATGCTGGGCAATTCCTCAGACTGAGTACCGTGAGATTTTACTAGTCCAGGTTGGACATACCTGCCTTAGTAAAAATAAAAATGAATTAAGGCTCCTTACATGTAACTACTATTGTTTATTTGATTTATAATATATGTAAATCCATAACATTTCTCATGTTGCTTGCAGTATTAAGATTTCAGAGTATATATATATATATATATATATATATATATATATATATATATATATATATATATACACCCTAGATATGTTCTACGGGTCTGTATTTGCAAGATATGATGAGGAATGTTTATAATATAAAGCTACACAATAATGCAGAGGGCTTTCTCTCATCATTGGTGATTGACTATTAATAACTTCTGTCATCAGACCATGATCTTTTCTGACGTGGAGCTGATGAATTGGATGATTTGCAAATACTAGATTAATGACAACATCTTGGTTACTGGTTGGTTCTTCATTCATACCTGACACTGTTCAATTTGCTCAAACATTTAGTTAATGATTAAAACTTTTCTCTCATCACCAATTGAAAGCTAGGCTTTGTTAAATATATATCCAAACATTTACATTTGTATTTTGCATAATTTTAAAATAAAATGACAAAAACCCATATATATATATATATGTAACGGGTGAAAATAGAAACCAGGCCCGAATGTGGGTTCGAGCCCGTAACCTGTGACACACGTGTCAGACGTTCTACAGCTTCGCCAATAAAGCAAGCTTCACTAGCAAGGCCAGTAGGAACGCTTTTGTGTGTCCGGTTACATTCACCCCCTCTCCGAGAACGTTCTGTCCCCAGAACGTGAGAATCTACCCGGGGGTCACACACATGAACTGGGTGGGGCATAAGGCCACGACACCAACTCCCCGGATCCCACTTCTGACACCATTTGTAACAGGTGAAAATAGAAACCAGGCCCAAATGTGGGTTCGAACCTGTAACCTGTGACACACAGGTCAGACGTTCTACCGCTTCGCCAATAAAGCAAGCTTCACTAGCAAGGCCAGTAGGAACGCTTTTGTGTGTCCGGTTACATGGGATCTATCCCGGGGTCACACACGTGAACTGGGTGTGGCATCATGCCACGACACAAACTCCCCGGATCCCACCGCTGCCACCATTGTAACGGGTGAAAATAGAAACTAGGCCCGAATGTGGGTTCGAACCCGTAACCTGTGACACACAAGTCAGACGTTCTACCACTTCCCTAATAACGGTAATGTTATCTAATATTATCATTATTATTACACGCTGTTACATATATGAAAAAGCATCATTAACTATACTGTTATAATGTTTGTGTCATAGGATTCTTATGACAATGTAATATAAACAAGAAATTTAAAATTCCTTTACTGAATGCATAAGCTTGTCTCCTTTAACTGAACATATTAAAGATTCATCATTTTCTTAATTGCAGACACCAGTAGTGTGTCTTTTAAAGATAACATAATGGTTACTTTAGTTTGACTTGTCAGTATGTTTTACATTTCATTTGTTCATTTACCTGTCTGTATCAGATACCAAATAATCAGTCATACAAACTGGGCCATGTTGGGAATAAATCTGTACCAAACTTGCATCTTTACATACAAGTTAGGATATGAGTTACCCTTCAGCTGAGGGTTCAGCTTGTTCTTTTGTTTTTGTTAAGCTTACCAATACATTCATATATTTTTATAAACTGATATATGGGATTAATTTCATATCATATTCAGTTCCCCCGAGCAATATAAATTAATTTGAGGTAACGTTTCATTGAACTGTTCATTTTCATCACTATTAAATACTACCAATAACTAAAGGAATACCTGAACAAAGAAAGTAGAAAATATGCTGAATGGCATAAATTCCACAAATTAAATATCCATTGAGTGAAATTAGAACAAATGTCAAGAGGATAATTCAGTTTGCTGTAAAGAGACAAAGCACAGTTTTTATTTAAGTGTAAAAAAGGGGTAGATAAAATTTAATTATTTAATATTTATTAAACTGAATACTACCTACAACAAGGGGGTGAGGTGTTGAATGAAGGAGTGAAGTTGGATGAAAGGCTTGGGGGTGTATCACAATATTAGGCAAATATATTCCATTCATTGCCTGTGGTATTCAACTTTTCCACCATAAGTAAAAATATATGTGAAAGGCATGGTCACTTGTGGCTGTTATATGCCAAGTAAACAAAACAGCATCATTGCATCATTATATTTTTAGTTTCATAATATTTTCCTCTATACAGGAAATCATATAATAAAACAATAAAAAATGGTCAATAAAACAATAAAAATATGTACCTTCTCTAAATGAAACCCCAAAAACAAATTCCAGATCATGTAGAACGCTGATATTACTATCATTACATGACACAGTAACTTGGGCATTTATATCTATGGCATTTTCATATTACAGCCATTTGCCAAATTAATGTTAATTACCTGGGTTCTACACCAGACAGATCACAAAGTCACACTTGTATCATTCAGTTGGTTCCATGCTTCATTAAATTACACATTATTATACATAATGCAACCATATCTCAAATTAATAAATATATGCACTAATCAGATAGTCCCAAACAGTCTTATCTGGTTTGTAACAATATACATCTGATGTATGGGACCATGGCTCCTTGAAGCATAAATATTGCTGACTCTGCTGTTGCTGGAAGGTACAACAAGTGACCCATGATGCTAAGCTGACTAGGAAGACATTCACAAAAGGAATTTCATCATCTGCATGCCAAATTTTGTAGGTGGTATCCCCATTCAACTGTAGATATTAAAGTTCTTCAAAATCAACAAGAAGAAAGTTTAATGATAATATGTCCAGCCATTCCCATTAAATCTAGCCTTTATGAATGCAGTCAGGTGAGCTAAAAATGACCGTGCACATTTATAAAGGACATCCCTGGATATCGAGACAGAAGATTCTAGGTCCAAAAGTAAAGTTTTGTACCCTGTCTGACCCTCTGGGAGCTTAAAATGTTAGGATATTTAAGTCACCATGGCCTAATTTCAGGTTTCCATGGAGATTGCTCTGGATATTTTGGCTAGTAGCATCCAAATTTTTAGGTCACCATGGCCTGATTTCAGGTTTCCATGGAGATTGGCCTAGGATCTCCCTGGATATACAGTTAGAGATTTCTAGATCTAACGGTTACAATTTGTGCCCTGTTAGCGGAAGAACTGCTTCATCTGAAGGTCTAAACAAGGGACCTATGGGTCACGACGCTCAGCTGTTATATATGATAAAAAAATATTATTTAGAAATGAGGCACATGCTGGTTTTGTGTGGTAATTTATATAAGCTGTATTATGAGTTGTTGTTGTTTAGCTTATGTATGATTTTGATAGTACCTTTGGAGACAGGGAAGAGGATTGATTTCATTTATTTTATTAACAAATGGAGTACTATTGTCACACAGATTTTGACTTGTCCATATAACTTATAAGCAGAACATATAATATAAGAGTTTAACTATTTATTAAAAAAAATTACAAATATTGTCCCAAATATAATTTTTATTAAAAATAATAAGAGAATCATATGAATTTTTAAAATGAAATATAACTGATATGATTATTAAAATAATATTAAAGAATATATTCATGAATGCACTCATGAATACATTTTGAAAGTATTTGCACTGGTATTCACATACTTTCATTTTTACCTGAATTCCCATTCTTTATGCAAGAAATTTTATAATGGAGTATATAATCATATTCGTATTTAAATACAAATACAAAGTATTCGCACCATGTCTGGGATTTATTCAGTTTTCACCAAACAATGATGTTGAGAATCCAGAATATACAAAATTCACACATTTAAATAATGATCATAAGTACCTGGTTTTATGGCTTTTATTTATATTAAAAAATAACTGTAAAAAATTCATTTTGGACTAATTTCACATCAATGTACACACTAGACACAGTAGGAATCTAGATTAATATTATCAACTGCTTCTTTGTCTATCATTAATTTCCTTCATATGATCCCTAATGATTAGTAATGAATAATATGATTTACTTCTTTATCATTAAAATTGAACTGAAAAATGCCATAGGTGACTGCATGGTGTTATTTGGAATATGTGACATTCTACCCATTGATACAAGATTCTTATATCATCAGTAACTGCAAGTTAATTTCCTGTTATTATAAACTAACAAATTCCTTTTCTATTTTTCTTTAATTTGTTATTAAAAACCAATAAAAATTTATTAATTTATTGTTTATTGTTATGTTGTTGGTTAAAACTACTAGATGAGTTAGGTTGGACACCTGGATCAACTGTGGCTGGCCATAAGCTGCCTGGATTCCTGTATGCCTCGCCTCAAGCGTGCATAATTTGATGAAAGGTCAACAAGGTCAACATACAGGTGACTCAAGAGGGGCTGGAGAGAGCAAAAGTCTGACAGGGTCTCATAAAAAACATTAATAAAAGCTACAATTTTTGGCCAATTTCTTTCAGCTTTCTAAACTAAAAAGCTGAAATCCTTATGTGTGCATGATATGAAAATTATATCAACAGTGCTCACGGGAAACAAACGTGCCATGGTCACAGTTGGGCAAAATTTAAGGTACTAATTTTATATTTATACTAATAACTTATAAAATTTGAAAAATTCAGAACTAATTTTGGGTATTCAATTGAATCTTGATTAAAAAATGTTACATCCCTGACAAAAAAATCTCTAGCTTCAGCAATGCCCTTGTTAAGGGATAAATATATTTCTTGATTTTTTACAAAGTGCATTATGTTTGGGCCCATAACTTAAAACAATTAAGCAATACTGACAAAATTCTGGCATGTGCATAGAGAATGAAAAATATGTATATTATTTATGATTAAAGTCAGATCAGTGGTTTTGATATTAGGCAGTCTTGAAGTGTAACAATGGGTTTTTAATTGAAAAATGAAGTTTTTCATTAATATCTCGAAGGTATTAAGTCCTAGTGACCAAATTCTTGGCATGGTAGGGGATTTTGGAGACATCTAACTGTATGCCGAATTTAAGGAACTTAGAGCTGAAGCTGGGGAGCCGAGCTCTTGCAAACTGCATAATACTAGCTTGATGTAAACAATATGTTACATGGTGCTTGAAAACTTGATTAAAATCTACAGTTTTTGATCAACTGGTTTCAAATTTTTGGTGTTAACAGTTGAAATGCTAACAAAAACATGCTGTGAAAATTAAATCCACAGTACTTACAGGAAAAAAACGTGCCATGGTCAAAGTTGGGCAAAATTTAAGGTACCAATTTTTTATTTTTATTAATATTTTAAAAAATTTAAAAGATTTTCATCTAATTTTGGGTATACAATTTAATTTTGATTAATTAAAGTTATATTACTGGAAAAAAGGTCCATAGCTTTAACATTTTTTGTGTTAAGTGATCAAATATCTTTCCTGATTTTTTACAAAATGCATTATGTTTGGGCCCATAACTTTTTTAAATTAAATAATACAGACATAATTTCTGGCATGTACATAGGAACTATATAGAGGAATATTTATGGTAAATATGAGGAAAAACAGATGAGTGGTTTTGATATTAGGCAGTCCTGAAGTGTGAAAATAGGTTTTTAATATAAAATTGAGGTTTTTCCTTAATTTCTCAAAGGAACGAAGTTGCGAAGACCCAGTTTTCGGCTTGGTAGGAGATCTTGGGGACATCTAACATTATGCCGAATTTTGGATTCCTAGGTCTTACGGTTTCAAAACGTGCCACATCTACGGACGGACGGACGGACGGACGGACGGACGGACGGACGGACAGACGGACGGACGACGGACAATGGACCACGACTATAGCTCAGATGACTTATAGTCAGCTGAGCTAAAAAAAAGAGAGGGAGAAAATGCATAAAAATTAGAAATACAGGTGACCCCACCAGTCTTCAGGAATTCATGAAACACTCCATGATCAATATACATGGAAGAATCATGGCAATCAATGCATTAGTTATTCAGATACTGGAGCTTTTGTATCAAAATTTTAATTATTCTAGGGGGTACTTAGGAGCCCCATAGCTCAAAGGATATAGGTCACAGTGACCTAATTTCAGGTTTCAAATGAGATTTTTTATGTACCTCCATGGTTTTTTTAAGTAAGAAGTTTCTAGGACCAGCGGTTACAATTTGTGCCCTATCAACGGACAGACAGATGGACAGACAACGGACAAAGAGTGATCGCTATAGCTCAAATGACTTTCAGTAATCTGAGCTAAAAATGAGGATCTGCATGGTCATGGTAACATTTAAGTACACTTTTTTTAGAAACCAAAAAGTATAGTGTATATATATATTAGTTAAGAAATTGTTGTAACGTCTTATTTATGTAACAATTTTTACTAAAGCATGTAACCAACTGAATGATAAATTTTAAAGTGTGAATTAAAGGCAGCTAGAGATATTTTACCTATCACCACAATGGATGGTGAATGATGAATCTCTCACTCATTTTTGCAACACAAAAGGAAAACCCCTTCATCTATGGCTACATTTCTAAAATAGTGCCAATCTGAATACAAGCCACTTTCATTTCAAACATTTTTTGTGCATTCTGATTCTGTATATATAAGTTTATATATTATCAGCTTCCTTGATAAAATTAAAATATCATTATAGCTTCCTTTAAATATTCATTTGCTTAGTACTATAGTCAGTTCCATCAGTGGGGGCACACTGAAATGAGGTGACTGATGCCCTGTGATGACTATTATTCCACTGTGGAAGTTGAGTTATAAGTTAAACTCGACAACTGAAGGGATGCCTGTGGGATGGGTTCGGGAGAATTTGCCTTGGCTGCAAATGGCAACCAAATACCAAATGTCGGGACAATGCATGAGTAAACATGCAGCAAAGAAACAGACATGTTTGTCTAAAATATGCAAGTAAAACTGTCTATGGTCAGTCAAAACATACACCACGTTTCAGGGCTATACATGAACCCACTGGAGAGAAATTAGAGATATTGATGTGTTTTGCCAGTCTTGGCAATACAAGGACAATTTACTTGTCTAATAATAAGATGTCCAAGATATAAACCCATTACAAATTTAATGACAATACATACTGATACTGGATTGCCATTATGAAATCAAAGTAAAATTTAACAACCGTTAAGTGAATTTTCTGAAGAACCGGATTCTAATTTTCCTTTCAAGCCAACACTTTTAAAGGTGTAAATAAGGACATCTTTCTATATCTGATGAACCAACACAAAATATTTGTTTAACAGTCTTCAGCACCAAGAAGAGTGTCTCTTTCAGGGTGCCCAAAATTGTGTTTTGGCTGAGAGCTCCACGAATATAGTTCACGCTGGTGCAATTTCAGGTTTACAAGGATGTCCTGCCAGGACGTCCCTGGATTTTTTTTAAGTTAGATGTTTCCAGGCATAAAGATGAAGATCTGTCCTGTGTTATGTGTTAACAGATGGATGCCTGCAGGATACTAGATGATGGACAAAGAGTGATCACTACAGCTCAGATGAATAAAATTAATAATGCAAATTTATGTATATGACAGTTATCACAACAAAAAATGTGAACATGAGATCAAACTAGAATGGATTACAATAAACATCAAAATTTAGCCTCGATCTACTTGTGTTTTGTATGTAGTGAATATTATTTTAGCAGTGGATAAAAATACTTAATAGGATAATTTTGGAGTAAATGACTGACATTTATTTACATCAAAAGCCACAGCCAGGGTCATCATCTCTCAACTGCATCATGATAATGTTGAATGCCAGGAGAACAGACTGTGTCACAATTTGTGTGGCATAGGGAGGCGTCACAAAGACATGCTAGACTTACTGACCAGACACCGTGAACTCGAGATCAACATGAGGGGGCCAGGTGGCTCAGTCTAATAAGGGTCTCTGTCAGTCAATGACTTCAGGAATGTCTTTGATATGACTTGCCAAGGAAAATATGGTCAAGCAGATATTCTCTATGTCATTTGTTAACCAAACCAATGTCTTACATTAGGAAAATAACACATTTGGACCATTGATATAAAGGCTCTTACATCATCGGTATGCCATCAAGCATAAAACTCAAATTGACAGCAGGCAGACTGGGTAAACAGAGAGGATGAGGGCAAGCCATAGATATTCACTTAGATATTCAGACCAACCTATTATCTGGTCTGATTAAAATATCTTCAATTTATATCACAGTGGCTTCAGATCTATAACAGATCATAGATTCACCTGATTATTCTAAATCCGTTATCATTTTAACTTTACAATTAACACAATCGCCCTTGGTCAAATCCCAATCAGACTATAAACAGTCAATTAAAGCCAGCTATTTACCTGCCTTATGTGTACAATATTTGTGATTTTTGGCTTATTCTACATACACACAAATTCCTGTTTATAGAGGTTTCTTTAATGCCTCTGTGATGGATATATGAGTTTGTCACTACAGGTGGTTGGTAAACATAGTATTGTGTCCATATTGACAAACAGAAAATCATGTAACCAAAGGTAGTTGGTATATGAGGAAGATAAAAGGTCACCATTAGCAAAACACCATTTGCAAAACTCTGGTTTATCTGACTTGCCACCAAATGTCCTTGTTGAAGGTGTTTGGATTATTTTGGTGGGTCCCCCACATGTTATAACACATGGATATAAACAAATGAGCAGCCTGTGTACTTTGACATTGGTGTTTTTATGTTTTTATGACATCATTGTGGCCAATATGCTGCCTTCTGACATTTTTCTATCAATGATAAGTATGTGTTACAGTTGTGATGTTCAGCTGGTAAGTGTAAGTTAATGTACCACCACAATGTGTAATCAACATATTCACCAGGAACCTGTAACAATGTTGTGCAACACTAAAATGGAATATGTAATTGAAGTACAGCCAGAATGTGTACTGTAGTGTTCAACGAGAACTTTGTCTAGTTTAAATGTGAAGCTGAAAAGCTGATATGCAAAGAAATAAACTATGTTAAAGTTACAGGGGCTTATTCCTTGAGTACATCAATAATCCTATGTGATAAAACCCTTCATTCTCCAACTCTCTCGCTCTCCCTGAGACACATCAGAGAATGGTGTTGTTCCACCAAGTGAAAACTGTTTTTCAGCTCAAATTCAAACAACAAAATTGTGCTGCATATCAGTATGTGAGTAAAACCTGGAGATAATGCACATTGAGGCCACTTCTTACAGAGCAAATGAAATATGCCACACTTTGTGGGTTATACAGCTAGGCATCCAAAGTTAATAATGAAAGAAAGTATATTTGGAAAAGTACCATCCAATTTATCTATATATCATGCAATGCAGAGTACTGGTACAGTACATAAAACATCTTCCAAGAAAATGGATGAAAATATTTGTACCTGCAAATGTTAGTATAATGGTTACTGGTCACACAGTTCTCATGTTTCTAATGACACATGTTGTAAAATGATGACTGTATGTTCTATTTATCTTTTTATTGAGTCAGGCATTCTGTATGGCAGATACATTTTGATTTCTCTATATTGTGTTTTGGGGACTGCTTTTATCCAGGATCAGCTTATTTCATTATTCTGATTGACATCTGTGTCCATATACACACCTACTGATGTGTAATTATTCTAATTCATATTAAAATCAGTATTCTGATTGAAAACTGTGACCATTTGTACACCTACTGATGTGTCATTATTCTACTTCAGATTAGTCAGTATAATGATTTATATCTGTGACCATATACACACACCTACTGATGTGTCATTATTCTACTTCAGTTTAGTCAGTATTCTGATTTATATCTGTAACCATATACACACACCTACTGATGTGTCATTATTCTACTTCCGATTAGTCAGTATTCTGCACTGAAAGATTTGTCAGTCTAGTGATGCAGAAGGTATTTAAATATTTATTCATGTTTTGTTGTCCAATGTTTATCACTTAAAAAGTAAATGTGAATTTCCTGACAAAAATTTTTAAGATATTTAACAGATTTTAGCCTTTTATTAAATTTTATTGTATTTCATTTTTAATACATCTACACATAAACAGTCAGAAGCCTGAGATGGTCTGAAAATATGGTGAATACATGAAACCAGCCTGTGGAATTATGATTATGTCAGCCCCTGTTGACTAACAAGAGTTCGTTGGGTGTGTAAAGGTGCCTGCACACAAAGTAGGTTTAAATATACCTTCTGCCTCAGGATTGGTGAAAAATGGGATATTCTGCTGGTATGGCCACGCATTGCAAGCAAGCACCAAATGCCCTAAATCACCACATTGTTAGTACAGGGCAGTAAACCTGGGCAAGGAAACTTAAGCCTTGCAGAGTAATTAAATGTGCCAGACTTGGAACTAAAATGAATTGAAAATACCCAGTGTTACATATCTTGCCATATTCACTCAAGATGCAATCAACAATAGGACAAGTAATGGATCATTCCTGGGATAAGTAAGAAATAATTTTCACAACATGATGCACGCAAATGAGAATAACAATATCATACACTGGCATGTGGGATTGATCATATTTTGCTATCATTCCTGCTCCAGGACCCCATCTTCTAGTGTTCACCTAGCAAGCAGATCCATATGAGTTCACAACATCAACATATGTACATCAAGTGACAGCATGCCACACTGTCCTAGGCTCACTTAACATTCGGTGTCAATCAGTGTGTCAAGTATGGTTCCAGTTGATATTCTGACATGAAGCTCAGACCCTTATCATGCATTTAGGCATTAAAACTGTGGTCCATTATCAAAGGAAAAGAATAGTCTCATTCATAGCAATACAAATAAAGTCACAATATTCTTGGACACATTTTAATATCAGCTGGATTGCAAACCATTACTTTTGGCAAGTGCACACGACTCATTGGTCCAGGTTCCTACCAATCATGCACCACATACTAGATCATGTGATATCATCACTGCTGTAATATGCAAAAGGGTTTGTTTTGCAAGCATGATGTTATAAGCAGAGATTGAACAAGGAGAACCTAAAATATGGCAGTGTTTGGTTAAATACCTGCAGTTGATATCTCTCTCCATATGCAGCAGCAAGGAAGGGATCTTGGTAGACTCCGCTACAAGAAAAGAAATCAGATCAGTTTTCAGGCAACATTGACCCACTGCCCATTCTTTGATTGTTGACTACCCTTTAATATTCATTCAAATTAAAATCTATATTCTTGTACAATTTTGGTACCATTATCTCTGTTTAAAGATTGTTGATGTAGGACTTTTGTGCAAATATCATAAAAATACCAAATCTATCAGAATGGAGTGATATTGGTCAATCAGTTATGTTTCCAAGCTCTGGAAAACATCACAGGAAGAATCAACTAGAATACTGACACGTCAGTCAGGGCCCCGCCAAAAGGCCCAAAGACTTGCAGTGCGGGCTAAGTGATGCTAAACAAGGGACCTATGGGTCACGACGCTCAGCTGTTATATATGATAAAAAAATATTAATTAGAAATGAGGCACATGCTGGTTTTGTGTGGTAATAAATATAAGCTGTATTATGAGTTGTTGTTGTTTAGCTTATGTATGATTTTGATAGTACCTTTGGAGACAGGGAAGAGGATTGATTTCATTTATTTTATTAACAAATGGAGTACTACTGTCACACAGATTTTGACTAGGCCATATAACTTATAAGCAGAACATATAATATAAGAGTTTAACTATTTATTAAAAAAATTACAAATATTGTCCCAAATATAATTTTTATTAAAAATAATAAGAGAATCATGATTTTTTAAAATGAAATATAACTGATATGATTATTAAAATAATATTAAAGAATATATTCATGAATGCATTCATGAATACATTTTGAAAGTATTTGCACGAGTATTCATATACTTTCATTTTTACCTGAATTCCCATTCTTTATGCAAGAAATTTTATAATGGAGTACATAATCATATTTGTATTTAAATACAATTACAAAGTATTCGCACCATGTCTGGTATTTATTCAGTTTTCACCAAACAATGATGTTGAGAATCTAGAATATACAAATTTCACATATTTAAATAATGATCAGAAGTACCTGGTTTTATGGCTTTTATTTATATTAAAAAATAACTGTAAAAAATTCATTTTGGACTAATTTCACATCAATGTACACACTAGACACAGTAGGAATCTAGATTAATATTATCAACTGCATCTTTGTCTATCATTAATTTCCTTCATATAATCCTTAATGATTAGTAATGAATAATATGATTTACTTCTTTATCATTAAAAATGAACTGAAAAATGCCATAGGTGACTGCATGGTGTTATTTGGAATATGTGACATTCTACCCATCGATACAAGATTCTTATATCATCAGTAACTGCAAGTTAATTTCCTGTAATTATAAACTAACAAATTCCTTTTCTATTTTTCTTTAATTTGTTATTAAAAACAAATAAAAATTTATTAATTTATTGTTTATTGTTATGTTGTTGGTTAAAACTACTAGATGAGTTGGGTTGAACACCTGGATCAACTGTGGCTGGCCATAAGCTGCCTGGATTCTCCCCTAAAGCGTGCATAATTTGATGAAAGGTCAACAAGGTCAACATACAGGTGACTCAAGAAGGGCTGGAGAGAGCCAAAGTCTGACAGGGTCTCATAAAAAACATTAATAAAAGCTACAATATTTGGCCAATTTCTTTCAGCTTTCTTAACTAAAAAGCTGAAATCCTTATGTGTGCATGATATGAAAATTATATCAACAGTGCTCACAGGAAACAAACGTGCCTTGGTCACAGTTGGGCAAAATTTAAGGTACTAATTTTATATTTATACTAATAACTTATAAAATTTGAAAAATTCAGAACTAATTTTGGGTATTCAATTGAATCTTGATTAAATAATGTTACATCCCTGACAAAAAAATCTCTAGCTTCAGCAATGCCCTTGTTAAGGAAGTAAATATATTTCTTGATTTTTTACAAAGTGCATTATGTTTGGGCCCATAACTTAAAAAAATACACAATACTGACATCATTTCTGGCATGTGCATAGTGAATGTATAGAAAAATATGTATATTATATATGATCAAAGTCAGATCAGTGGTTTTGATATTAGGCAGTCTTAAAGTGTAACATTGGGTTTTTAATGGAAAAATGAAGTTTTTCATTGATATCTCGAAGGAATTAAGTCCTAGTGACCAAATTCTTGGCATGGTAGGGGATTTTGGAGAAATCTAACTGTATGCCAAATTTAAGGAACTTAGAGCTGAAGCTCGGGAGCTGAGCTCTAGCAAACTGCATAACACTAGCAATATGTGACATGGTGCTTGAAAACTTGAATAAAATCTACAGTTTTTGATCAACTGGTTTCAAATTTTTGGTGTTAACAGTTGAAATGCTAACAAAAACATGCTGTGAAAATAAAATCCACAGCAGTTACAGCAAAAAAACGTGCCATGGTCAAAGTTGGGCAAAATTTAAGGTACCAATTTTTTATTTTTGCTAATATTTTTAAAAATTTAAAAGATTTTGATCTAATTTTGGGTATACAATTTAATTTTGATTAATAAAAGTAATATTACTGGAAAAAAAGTGCTTAGCTTTAACAAGTTTTGTGTTAAGTGATAAAATTTCTTTCCTGATTATTTACAAAATGCATTATGTTTGGGCCCATAACTTTTTTAAATTAAATGATACAGACCTAATTTCTGGCATGTACATAGGAATTATATAGAGGATTATTTATAGGAAATATGAGGAAAAACAGATGAGTGGTTTTGATATTAGGCAGTCCTAAAGTGTGAAAATAGGTTTTTAATAAAAAATTGAGGTTTTTCCTTAATTTCTCAAAGGAATGAAGTCGCAAAGACCCAGTTTTCGGCTTGGTAGGAGATCTTGGGGACATCTAACATTATGCTGAATTTTGGATTCCTAGGTCTTACAGTTTCAAAACGTGCCACATCTACGGATGGACGGACGGACGGACGGACGGACGGACGGACGGACGGACAATGGACCACGACTATAGCTCAGATGACTTATAGTCAGCTGAGCTAAAAATATAATAAAGGGCTGATTACAGTGACAGAGGGAACTGACCCAAAATAGTATTAAAATATCTGAAACAAGATGTTAGGTTTGAATCAGTGATAGTTTTGTATGAAGATATAGGAGTGGAGCATCCCAAGCACAAGAGGCATAATCACATCTGATGTATTGAACTGTCAGCCTGGTCAGCATATCATCCCGAAACAAATGTTTGGACAGATGGCTCCTGTTACCTTGACATTTGACCTTGTGATCCCAAAAGGGATCTTCCCATTTTGCAGGTGAGCTATATGTGCAAGACAGAAGGTGTGGGATGGACAGTTTGTCCTGAAATCCATCTACAATCTTTAAAACAAGGGACCTATGGGTCACGACGCTCAGTTGTTATATATGAAAAAAAAATATTATTTAGAAATGAGGCACATGCTGGTTTTGTGTGGTAATAAATATAAGCTGTATTATGAGTTGTTGTTGTTTAGCTTATGTATGATTTTGATAGTACCTTTGGAGACAGGGAAGAGGATTGATTTCATTTATTTTACTAACAAATGGAGTACTATTGTCAGATTTTGACTTGGCCATATAACTTATAAGCAGAACATATAATATAAGAGTTTAACTATTTATTAAAAAAAATACAAATATTGTCCCAAATATAATTTTTATTAAAAATAATAAGAGAATCATATGATTTTTTAAAATGAAATATAACTGATATGATTATTAAAATAATATTAAAGAATATATTCATGAATGCATTCATGAACACATTTTGAAAGTATTTGCACGAGTATTCATATATTTTCATTTTTACCTGAATTCCCATTCTTTATGCAAGAAATTTTATAATGGAGTACAAAATCATATTCGTATTTAAATACAATTACAAAGTATTTGCACCATGTCTGGAATTTATTCAGTTTTCACCATACAATGATGTTGAGAATCCAGAATATACAAAATTCACACATTTAAATAATGATCATAAGTACCTGGTTTTATGGCTTTTATTTATATTAAAAAATTACTGTAAAAAATTCATTTTGGACTAATTTCACATCAATGTACACACTAGACACAGCAGGAATCTAGATTAATATTATCAACTGCATCTTTGTCTATTATTAATTTCCTTCATATGATCCCTTATGATTAGTAATGAATAATATGATTTACTTCTTTATCATTAAAATTGAACTGAAAAATGCCATAGGTGACTGCATGGTGTTATTTGGAATATGTGACATTCTACCCATCGATACAAGATTCTTATATCATCAGTAACTGCAAGTTAATTTCCTGTTATTATAAACTAACAAATTCCTTTTCTATTTTTCTTTAATTTGTTATTAAAAACCAATAAAAATTTATTAATTCATTGTTTTTTGTTATGTTCTTGGTTAAAACTACTAGATGAGTTGGGTTGGACACCTGGATCAACTGTGGCTTGCCATAAGCTGCCTGGATTCCATGTATGCCTCGCCTCAAGCGTGCATAATTTGATGAAAGGTCAACAAGGTCAACATACAGGTGACTCAAGAGGGGCTGGAGAGAGCCAAAGTCTGACAGGGTCTCATAAAAAAGATTAATAAAAGCTACAATTTTTGGCCAATTTCTTTCAGCTTTCTATACTAAAAAGCTGAAATGCTTATGTGTGCATGATATGAAAATTATATCAACAGTGCTCACGGGAAACAAACGTGCCATGGTCACAGTTGGGCAAAATTTAAGGTACTAATTTTATATTTATACTAAATAAAATTTGATAAATTCAGAACTAATTTTGGGTATACAATTGAATCTTGATTAAATAATGTTACATCCCTGACAAAAAAATCTCTAGCTTCAGCAATGCTCTTGTTAAGGGAGTAAATATATTTCTTGATTTTTTACAAAGTGCATTATGTTTGGGCCCATAACTTAAAACAATTACACAATACTGACATCATTCTGGCATGTGCATAGAGAATGAAAAATATGTATATTATTTATGATTAAAGTCAGATCAGTGGTTTTGATATTAGGCAGTCTTGAAGTGTAACAATGGGTTTTTAATGGAAAAAAGTTTTTCATTAATATCTCGAATGTCCTAGTGACCAAATTCTTGGCATGGTAGGGCATTTTGGAGACATCTAACTGTATGCCGAATTTATGGAACTTAGAGCTGAAGCTGGGGAGCTGAGCTCTTGCAAACTGCATAACACTAGCTTGATGTAAACAATATGTTACATGGTACTTGAAAACTTGATTAAAATCTACAGTTTTTGATCAACTGGTTTCAAATTTTTGGTGTTAACAGTTGAAATGCTAACAAAAACATGCTGTGAAAATTAAATCCACAGTACTTACAGGAAAAAAACGTGCCATGGTCAAAGTTGGGCAAAATTTAAGGTACCAATTTTTTATTTTTATTAATATTTTAAAAAATTTAAAAAGATTTTCATCTAATTTTGGGTATACAATTTAATTTTGATTAATTAAAGTTATATTACTGGAAAAAAGGTCCATAGCATTAACATTTTTTGTGTTAAGTGATCAAATATCTTTTCTGATTTTTTACAAAATGCATTATGTTTGGGCCCATAACTTTTTTAAATTAAATAATACAGACATAATTTCTGGCATGTACATAGGAACTATATAGAGGAATATTTATGGTAAATATGAGGTAAAACAGATGAGTGAACAGATCAGGCAGTCCTGAAGAGTGAAAATAGGTTTTTAATAAAAAATTGAGGTTTTTCCTTAATTTCTCAAAGGAACGAAGTTGCAAACACCCAGTTTTCGGCTTGGTAGGAGATCTTGGGGACATCTAACATTATGCCGAATTTTGGATTCCTAGGTCTTACGGTTTCAAAACGTGCCACATCTACGGACGGACGGACGGACGGACAGACAGACGGACGACGGACAATGGACCACGACTATAGCTCAGATGACTTATAGTCAGCTGAGCTAAAAATGTGGGTCCTGTGACCTTGACCTTTGACCTCATGACCCCAAAATCAAAAGGGTTCTTGCTTTAGTGTTTTGCCATATTGAAGAGTCTGTCAGAGTTCTAAACCAGTGACCCATGGGGCATGATGCTCAGTTGACCTGTGACACTGATGTATTTTGAATGACTTGGGACCAACAGTGGTGATTTTTCATAAAAGTTGCATCTTTTTCTTAAAGATCTATTTGTTAAATTTGAAGGATTTAGGTGAGCTGTATGTGAAACATGGAAGGTTCCGGATGAAAAATTGGCAAATAGATAATTTCTACCCCATAACATGCCTTATAACTTAGAGAATAAAGGTCATCGGGACCTAATTTCAGGCTTCCAAGTCAATATTTAAAGGACCGCCCTGGACAGGAAGTAAGAAGCTACTAGGTCCAATATTTAGAATTTGTGCTCTGTTAAGCCCCTTTCACAATTGGGTTGCAATCGCTTGCCACCATTTGGCTGCATGATAGGATGTAACAAGGGTCTATAGCCAAAGATCGCAACAAGTGTCACAAAATGCAACTGGTCTTACAAGTGGTTGTGTGATCGGCTGAGAGAGGGTATTGGAGCTGCAGCCATCCTTCCTTGAATGCAAAGTGTGTTTTGATGGTCATCTCCATAGTATCAGAGAAGTAGTCGCATACATTCTCACAATGGTAACACAACTTTGCAGGATGTGATGCGAACTGTCTGACAACTGTTGCATGGTCGTATCACAAGTGCAACCAAATGCATGACTTATCTCTAGACATCGCTAGACTTCCAACCAATCAAATGCAATTTTTTAGTCATGCGAACTCAGCTTCAGGCCAAGCAACCGTTTGCAACATTGTACAACAGTCGTACTACTGTCAATATGAACTAATGCGAGGCAAAAAGATGCAATCCTTAAAACACTTAACAAATTATGACTTTCATGGTGTCCAAAGCATGTTTTTGTTGTGTCACAAGAAGAATATAGATGACTTAATTTCAGGTTTGATAGGAGAACTTATATAACTGTATAACTGTAATTTAAGATTTGTAGGTTCAAGAGTATCAACATGTGCCAGTCTCTCAGATGGACAGACAGACTGATCACTATAGCTCAGCTGGTTTACAGTCAACTGAGCTATAAAGCACAACTGGCAAAAGGCAAAACACAAAAATGCACATAAAACCTTCACACATTTAGTTTCGGTGCACTTGCCTCAACCCAAATGTGTACAAATTTTTGCAAGATTCCAACCAGTCATAGCTCAGAAAAGCTGTTTTAAAACAGATGGGCAAGCTGTAAAGAGATGGACCACAGGTGAAAGAACGATGGCTAGATGCCATTCTATGCCTAGAGCTCACAGATGAGGAAACCCTGAGCAGCCTGAAAACAAGGTGTGACAGGCAGCAAGATATTTGATAACTTAAACAACTCTGAAGTACAATTGAAATATTTATACATACGTGGCGTATGGCAAGGCTGTGGCTGCTGTGGCTAACTGTGTGGGATGCCTCAAGGCTGCTGCTGCTGCTGCTGCTGTGTAAGCTCCTCGGATACGTCCTCTAGCAAGGGCAGCACCACGTATAGCTGCAGCTGTAAATACACGTATGATCAATACATATATGATCCCATGGGTATTTCATTTGCTCTCACTACAAGGTAAATTAGGAACCCACAGGTCATGAAGCTCGGCTGAAATTTCCAGTCAGGGTAAATCCTTGCACATGGAAAAGAAATTTGATTTTTAATATAAAATTATTTCCATTAATTAATTTCAAAGGGGGGTGGGGAGGAGGTTCATATTCACATTAGCTGACAAAGTTGCAAAATAAAATCACTATACTGTCTTACTGTAACTGGCATGTGGAATTACTGCCCCAGAATATAATGAAACAGTTCACTGAAGAAACAAAGGCCCAAGGACCCAATACCCAACTGTGGGCGTTTTGTATATATATAGACAAAACATTGTGTTTTATTCTAATAGCCCACAGAATATATTTTATCATGACCTAATTGTATATTTTAAAGTAGATTTCTTCAGGAAGTCCCTGTAAGTTGAACTAGAAGTTTCTAGGTCAAACGGTTTCCATTGGTGCTCTGTTATGGGCCAGGCAGCACAATACTGGTTGAAGGACAAAGGCTGATTGATCGCTATGGCACGGATGACTTTCAGTAAGCTGAGATACAAATAAGTTCACTAAAGATAGCATTTATTTAAGCGATTATAAATATTTCTATTTAAGCACTATATCAATACATAATAATACAACAAACATTATTATGCTTGAAGGAATTCTTTCAATCCCATTAGACCCTTTATCTGTGTTAAACCAAACATTATATATTATCCTATTCTAAAACAAGGGACCCATGGGTCACGGTGCTCAGCTGAATTTGCCTAAGACAGAAAAAGATCATGTCCTGGTGAACAGAACATAGGGTACAGTTTTTGTTATTTTTGTGCACTTGCAAGTGAATTTCTGATGCTAGAGTCATTTTGCATTATTATTAATAAGTGTGTCCTGCATGTATACTTTCCTTTCTCTGTTGCTTGTGCTCCTACAATGATTGTACATGCAATAGAAGTGAATTATTTGTCTTTATACATAGATAAGGGCTCAAATGATAAAAATATTGTTTAATCTGGTCAATATGAAATTGCCAAAGTATTTATAAACAAGAGGCCCATGGGCCATGATGCTCAGCTGAACTTGAATTACAAGCATGTTTGCATGATAAATCTAATGAATATGTAGTCATCAGACATTAGTTTTAACTGGTATTGCAAGAATTAAATTTTGCTGGTAACAGCATGTTGCGCATACAGACTAGAAATAAAGTGGAACTGCAAGGTTTTTTATGTTCTGGAATGCACAGACAATGAATAAATGATAAATCAACATACCAAACTTGAGCACATAACCTGGTGTTGAGAAAATGGAACAACTATATTTTTTCTAGTGCAAAACAACAAGGCCTCATGGAAACATGTGTTATGGAATAAACAGCAGGTTTAGTGCTTGGGTGATATGTGTGTAGAGGAGTCATGTCACACTGGAGGACAGATTGGCATGAAATCAGTTTTATGGGGTTTCAGGATTTCTGCTGATAAAGCGACATTTTACATATAAATTTGTATTGACTGGTTTAAAATAAAACACTTAACTTACCATGAAAATGCATACCAAGTTGTAAGAACAGTTGAAGGTTAAAACATGTGTTCCACTTGTAATCTTGCCATCATGCCAAAGTTATTTATGGATGTCTAGAATCTTGATGTGAACTGATGTTGGGATTGTGTGAAGGCTATTTATAGAGACTAAAGGTGTTGATGAGATCTGGTGTTGTTACTATGTGAAAGAGATTTATAGATACTTTTATCAGCAAATAGTTATTTTGTTGAACAAAGTGTTTTTCATGCTAATATATTAACTTTTTTGCTTTTTAAAATGGGTAACAGAGACCTTTTTCTAAGTTTCTAAGGAGACTTTTAATGGGCCTCCCTGCATGTCAAGAGAGAAGATTCTAGGTCCAGGCGTTACGATTTGTGCCCTGTTAACAGATGACCCCATCTTAAGGTCTCATAAATAGAGAAAATAATTCGTAAAAATCGACAAAATACAGGTGGCGCCACCAGACTGCAGAAACTGATGAAACATCCCATGATAAATATCCATACAAAGAATCATGGTGATCAATACAATAGTTGTTCAGATATTTGAGCTTTTGTATCAAATTTTCCATTATTCTGGGGGGGGGGGGGGGGGGGTACTTCTGAGCCCCATAGCTCAGAGGTTATGGGTAACAGAGACCTAGTTTCAGGTTTCCAAGGAGACTTTTCATGGGCCTCCCTGCATGTCAAGAGAGACGATTCTAGGTCCAGTCATTAGGATTTGTGCCCTGTTAACCGATGACCGCATCTTTTAATGTCTCAAAAATAGAGAAAAAAACACGTAAAAATCGAAAAAATACAGGTGGCACCACCAGTCTGCAGAAACTGATGAAACACCCCATGATCAAAATCAATGCAAAGAATCATGGTGATCAATGCAATAGTTGATCAGTTACTTGAACTTTTGTATCATATTTTCCATTATTCTGGGGGGGTACTTCGGAGCCCCATAGCTCAGAGGTTATGGGTAACAGAGACCTAATTTCAGGTTTCCAAGGAGACTTTTTATGGGCCTCTCTGCATGTCAAGAGAGAAGATTCTAGGTCCAGTCGTTACGATTTGTGCCCTGTTAACAGATGACTGCATCTTCAGAGGTCTCAAAAAATAGAGAAAAAAATTCGTAAAAATTGAAAAAAATACAGGTGGCGCCACCAGTCTGCAGAACTGATGAAACACTCCATGATCAATACCCATGCAAAAAATCATGACCATCAGTAATGTAGTTAATGAGATATTGAAGTTTTTGTATGAAATTTTTGACTATTCTGGGGGGTACTTCGGGGCCCCATACCTCGAAGGATATGGGTAACAGAGACCCAATTTCTGGTTTCCATGGACATTTTTTCATTGACCTCTCAATGTCTCAAGAATGAAGATTCTAGGTCCAGTCTTTACAATTTGTGCCTTGTTAACAGATGTTCACATTTTTAAAGGTCTCAAAAATAGAGAAAAAAATTCGTAAAAATAAAAAAATACAGGTGGCGCCACCAGTCTGCAGGAACTGATGGAACATCTCATGATCAATATGTATGCAAAAAATCATGACCATCAGTGATGTAGTTAATGAGATATTGATGTTTTTGTATGAAATTTTTGACTTTTCTGGGGGGTACTTTGGGGCCCCATAGCTCGAAGGATATGGGTAACAGAGACCTAATTTCTGGTTTCCAAGGAGATTTTTCATGGACCTCTCAGAATGCCAAGTTACAAGGTTCTAGGTCCAGCGGTTACAATTTGTGCCTGGTTAACGGACGGACAGACGGACGACGGACAAAGAGTGATCACTATAGCTCAGATGACTTTCAGTCAGCTGAGCTAAAAAACACATATTTACTGACTTAACAAAGTCCTGAGTCTCATCAAGGTCTTCTTATAAATATATAAGTTTTATAAGCACTTAAACCTTTAAGGGATCTTTAGTAACAAAAAGTGGGAGAAGGTTATCTCAACTGCATGACTGACACAGGCATGAGAAGTGAGATCCTTACTAATAACACAGTAACTTACAAGGACAGATCAGAGACATACCAAATGCACCGACATTATACCAAATAACAAAGGTCTGTCTCCTTTCAGAGAAAAACATGATTCTGCAAGTATTCATTCTTGCATTTCCCCCTTTTAAAAATTAACCTTAAGAGTTTCATTTAGCAGTCAGAGCTTTTTACTTACTCAACAAATTTTATGACTTTTTGCAAGAAAATGTTTAAGGTGGTGTATCATACCATATCATATTCTGTCATTTTATCAAAGGTGGATACCAGTAAAGGTTTTGGAGATAAATAGATGTTGGATATGAAATATTTACAAATGGACAGACCGATGGACAGACAGAACCATTCACTTGATTTCACTTTCTGCTGAGGCGGGGGAATAATAATTTCAAGTTTAAATTAAACCCTATTTTTTCAGTATGTCTATTTAAGGCACAATAATAAATTAATATTTGCATTAAATCCTAATTTTTTTTCATATTCATTTTTTATACTTATAAATTTGCAATATAAAAACATCTGCAAATGTAAGTTAATTCAGAATTATATGGTGCATCATTATTTATCCTTAGTTTGGCTCATTTCATGTCAATCATACACACATATATATTTTATTTTTTTTTAAATCACAAAATGTTCAAATGAAGACTGAAGTTAAATGAAAGTTATTCACTTTAAAAAATCCATAATGCCACAGCATGGCATCTTCTTGATTACATCTTGGATCACTCTTCCACGATATGCTTTTTGTACATGTGAGTTTTCAATTTATGTAAAACAAGTGGCCTACTGGCCATGACGCTCAGGTGAATTTGACATACAGGTGATGCATGTATTAATTATTAATGTTATGATCTAGTGAAAATATTTGTTATGGAACCTTGGATTTGGATAAAATGACTTCCAGCAAGCTCAAAATCAAGTGTTTTGTCCATAGGCCATAGAAAATAGGATACAGCAACCTTATTTAGGGTTTCCAAGAATATTTTACCAAGAACTCCCTAGATGCTAAGGTTCTATTTCCCACCAGATTGTCTGGTGCTGAAAATCATGTCTTCAGCCTATTAGTCACAGAATATATGTCAACCTGACATTATTTCAGGTTTCCTAGGAGTTTTGCCTAGAACTTCCAAGGATGTCACATTAGAAGATATCAGGCCTAACATTTGTGCCCAACTGACATTCAGGGTGCTCTTATGACATTTTTTCTATAGGTAACAGAATATAGGTCACTGTGACCTAATTTCAGGTTTTCAAGGAGTTCTCTTGCCCAGAACCTCCCTGGATGTTGCATTAGAAGATTCTAGGCCTAACATTTGTGCCCATCTGACATTCACTGTGCATATGACATCTTTTTACTATGGGTCACAGAATATAGGTCATGGTGACCTTAATTCATGTTGGCAAGAACATTTGCCAAGGACCTTCAAGAATGTAATGTTCGAATATTCTAGGCCTAATGGAAACAATTTTTGCCCCGTCTGTCTTGGTGCTCGAAATCATATTTTTGGCCTGTAGGTCTTAGAATATACATCACCATGACCTAATGTCAGGTTTCCAAGGAGATTTGCCTTTAAGAATGTCACATTAGAATATTCAGGGCCTGATAGATACAATTTGTGCTCTGTCTGACTGTTTGGGTGCTCAAAATCACATTTTCGGCCCATAGGTTGCAAAATACAGGTCACCATGACTTAAGGTTCCCAAGGAGATCTGCATAGGACCTCCCTGGATGTACAGTAAAAAGTTTCTAAGTCTAACAGTTACGATTCCCTGTTTATGGATAAATGGCCGGACATCTGGAGGACCAGATTGCCGCAAAGACAGACGCAAGACAAAAGGTGATCACTATAGCTCAGATGACTTACAGTCAGCTGAGCTAAAAATGACTATTATCAGGATGGAAACAAATTTAGTATTAGTCTCAATGTAGATATGGGTCTAACAATGCCATTAAATACCTTACATGTTGGTGTAAATTGGGCTAAACAGAGTTAAACACATAATATGTAGTCCATTTGTTGTAGAACCAAGATTCCATCTCTACAGGCCTACATACTTTAAATGCTATTAAATAATCTGCACTAAATCTGATCCTTGAGATATGCCATTCTGACATTTTTTTTCAATCTAAGACTAAGTTTTATTGCCCTCATGCAACAGTCCTCTTCTCACAACCAAATAAATCACAAACAAGTGACCCAGGGGTCATGATGCTCAGCTTATTAGGAAGACTTTAACAAAAGGATTTTTATCATCTGACTGCCAAATTTTGTAGGTGATATCCCCATTCAACTAAAGCATAGCTTGAAGGATATGGGTAACAGAGACATAATTTCAGGTTGCCAAGGAGATTTTCATTGACCTCGCTGGATGTAAAGTTAAAAGATTCAAGGTGCAATATGTTTATAATTTGTGCTCTGTTAAGAGACAGCCCCATCTTTTAAAGTCTCAAAAATAAAAATTTAAAGAAAATGCGTAAAAATTTGAATAAAATCCAGGTGGCACCAACAGTCTGCAGAAACTGATGATACACTCCATTATGAATGTGCATGCAAAGAATCATGGTGATCAATGTATTTTTTGTTCAGATATTGGAGCTTTTGTATCAAATTTTTCAATTATTCAGGTAGCTAGTTTTTACCTTATAGCTTGGAGGATATGGGTAACAGAGACCTAATTTCAGGGTTCCAAGAAGATTTTTCATGGACCTCCCTGGATGTAAAGTAAGAAGTTTCTAGGTCCAATAGTTACAATTTTGTTCCCTGTTAACTGATGACCACATCTTTGAAATCTCAAAAATAAAGAAACAAGGGACCTATGGGTCACGACGCTCAGCTGTTATATATGATAAAAAATATTATTTAGAAATGAGGCACATGCTGGTTTTGTGTGGTAATAAATATAAGCTGTATTATGAGTTGTTGTTGTTTAGCTTATGTATGATTTTGATAGTACCTTTGGAGACAGGGAAGAGGATTGATTTCATTTATTTTATTAACAAATGGAGTACTATTGTCACACAGATTTTGACTTGGCCATTTAACTTATAAGCAGAACATATAATATAAGAGTTTAACTATTTATTAAAAAAAATACAAATATTGTCCCAAATATAATTTTTATTAAAAATAATAAGAGAATCATATGATTTTTTAAAATGAAATATAACTGATATGATTATTAAAATAATATTAAAGAATATATTCATGAATGCATTCATGAATACATTTTGAAAGTATTTGCACGAGTATTCATATATTTTCATTTTTACCTGAATTCCCATTCTTTATGCAAGAAATTTTATAATGGAGTACAAAATCATATTCGTATTTAAAAACAATTACAAAGTATTTGCACCATGTCTGGAATTTATTCAGTTTTCACCAAAAAATGATGTTGAGAATCCAGAATATACAAAATTCACACATTTAAATAATGATCATAAGTACCTGGTTTTATGGCTTTTATTTATATAAAAAATAACTGTAAAAAATTCATTTTGGACTAATTTCACATCAATGTACACACTAGACACAGCAGGAATCTAGATTAATATTATCAACTGCATCTTTGTCTAATTTCCTTCATAAGATCCCTAATGATTAGTAATGAATAATATGATTTACTTCTTTATCATTAAAATTGAACTGAAAAATGCCATAGGTGACTGCATGGTGTTATTTGGAATATGTGACATTCTACCCATCGATACAAGATTCTTATTTCATCAGTAACTGCAAGTTAATTTCCTGTTATTATAAACTAACAAAATCCTTTTCTATTTTTCTTTAATTTGTTATTAAAAACCAATAAAAATTTATTAATTTATTGTTTTTTGTTATGTTCTTGGTTAAAACTACTAGATGAGTTGGGTTGGACACCTGGATCAACTGTGGCTTGCCATAAGCTGCCTGGATTCCATGTATGCCTCGCCTCAAGCATGCATAATTTGATGAAAGGTCAACAAGGTCAACATACAGGTGACTCAAGAGGGGCTGGAGAGAGCCAAAGTCCGACAGGGTCTCATAAAAAACATTAATAAAAGCTACAATTTTTGGCCAATTTCTTTCAGCTTTCTAAACTAAAAAGATGAAATGCTTATGTGTGCATGATATGAAAATTATATCAACAGTGCTCAGGGGAAACAAACGTGCTATGGTCACAGTTGGGCAAAATTTAAGGTACAAATTTTATATTTATACTAAATAAAATTAGAAAAATTCAGAACTAATTTTGGGTATTCAATTGAATCTTGATTAAATAATGTTACATCCCTGACAAAAAAATCTCTAGCTTCAGCAATGCTCTTGTTAAGGGAGTATATATATATATCTTGATTTTTTACAAAGTGCATTATGTTTGGGCCCATAACTTAAAACAATTACACAATACTGACATCATTCTGGCATGTGCATAGAGAATGAAAAATATGTATATTATTTATGATTAAAGTCAGATCAGTGGTTTTGATATTAGGCAGTCTTGAAGTGTAACAATGGGTTTTTAATGGAAAAATGAAGTTTTTCATTAATATCTCGAATGTCCTAGTGACCAAATTCTTGGCATGGTAGGGCATTTTGGAGACATCTAACTGTATGCCGAATTTAAGGAACTTAGAGCTGAAGCTGGGGAGCTGAGCTCTTGCAAACTGCATAACATTAGCTTGATGTAAACAATATGTTACATGGTGCTTGAAAACTTGATTAAAATCTACAGTTTTTGATCAACTGGTTTCAAATTTTTGGTGATAACAGTTGAAATGCTAACAAAAACATGCTGTGAAAATTTAATCCACAGTACTTACAGGAAAAAAACGTGCCATGGTCAAAGTTGGGCAAAATTTAAGGTACCAATTTTTTATTTTTATTAATATTTTAAAAAATTTAAAAGATTTTCATCTAATTTTGGGTATACAATTAAATTTTGATTAATTAAAGTTATATTACCGGAAAAAAGGTCCATAGCATTAACATTTTTTGTGTTAAGTGATCAAATATCTTTTCTTATTTATTACAAAATGCATTATGTTTGGGCCCATAACTTTTTTAAATTATATAATACTGACCTAATTTTTGGCATGTACATAGGAACTATATAGTGGAATATTTATGGTAAATATAAGGAAAAACATATGAGTAGTTTTGATATTAGGCCGTCCTGAAGTGTGAAAATAGGTTTTTAATAAAAAAATTAAGATTTTTTCTTAATTTCTCAAAGAAAGGAAATCTCAAAGACCCAGTTTTTGGCTTGGTAAGAGATCTTGGGGACATCTAACATTATGCTGAATTTTGGATTCCTAGGTCTTACGGTTTCAAAACATGCCACATCTACGGACGGACGGACAGACGGACGGACGACGGACAATGGACCACAAATATAGCTCAGATGACTTATAGCCAGCTGAGCTAAAAATGTTATGTGCCTAAGAGTTATTTGAAAGGATATATTTGACCAACAAAAATGTGTTAATGTTATTGAAAATTCTAAAAACAAGTTACACATATTTCCATATAAAAATTCCAAACAATTTAAATTCAGATCTAATTTGGGTATACAATTGAATCTTGATTAAATAAAGGCTCTAGCTACAACAATTCTCATGTTAAAGTAGCAAATATCTTTCCTGTATTTTTACAAAGTGCAGTATGTTTTGGCTCATAACTTTGAAAATTTACTCAATACTGACCCTATTTCTGGTATGTACATAGGAAATATATAGAGGAATGGTTATAATAAAATATGATCAATATCAGGTCAGTGTTTTTGATATTATGCAGTCTCGAAATGTAACAATTAGATTTTAATGGAAAATTGAGGTTTTATCTTAATATTTCAATGGAAGAAGTCATAATGATCAGATTTTCTGGTATAGTAGGAGATTTTTGGGACATCTAACTCTAAGTCAAATTTTAGATACGTAGGTCTAATGGTTTCAAAAGGTAACCTGTTAATGGACGTCCAGACAGATGGCCAGACAGACAATAGACAAAGGACCATGACTATAGCTCAGATGACTTATAGTCAGCTGAGATATATATGTAGGAAAAGTCTAGAAAAAAATTGATTTTACCTAGAAATTATAACATTCCTCGTGTTAATGCATCCTGCCCATGGATTGGGGGAGGGGGGGGGGGGGGAGGGGAAACCTAGCTGAAGCTGAACAAGGGAACTGCCCTAGTGAAGTGTAGATAATAGGTCTACACCTGACCACTAACAGATTTATACAAAACATCTGTGTATGACAAGGTCATCTAAGCCTTGAATAAAAGCTACAGTTTTTGTTCAATTGCTTTCACATTTCAGATTATAAAAGCTTAATTCCTTAGGAGTGCACCATGTGGAAATAAAGTCAACAGTACCTATTGAAAAAAAGTGCAATGGTCAAAGTTGGGCAAAATTTAAGGTATTGATTTTATTTTTATGCTAAAAAATTTACAAAAATCTCATCTAATTTCTGCTAAATAATGAAATCTTGATAAAATCAAATTTTATCCTTAAAAAGAAGTCTCTAGCCTCAATAGTTGAGTGAGTAAATCTATTTCTTGCCATTTTGCTAAGGTACCTAATGTTCCGGTCCATAACTTCTACAAATTATGTAATATTGACCTAATTTCTGCTAGGTACATAAGAAATGTATGAAGGAACTTTCAAGCCAAATTTGAACAAAAACAGACTAGTAAATTTGATACTAGTGAATCCTGAAATGTTGCAATAGGTTTTCATTGGAAAATGGAGATTTTTTCTTTAATTTCTCCAGGGAACAAAGTCACAGTGTCCAAGTCAAGTTTCCTGTTTGGTACTAGAACTTAGGGACACCTAATTTTATGGGAAATTTGGATTCTTAGGTTTCAAACCTGCCTATCTAAAAGACATATATGGCTGATGGTCAACAGACAAAGGATCATCACTATAGCTCTGATGGCTTTGGTAAGCTGAGCTAAAAACTTACCACTTGCCAGTTTTATGTAATAATTTCAAATAATTACAGTAAACCTATTTCTCATTGAAATGGCAACATGCTGTTGGTAAAGAGCATATACTGTGAAGAGAAACTGTATTGTATGTTCTATTGAAACTCAAATAATTGCCTACACATTTACCTGTTGTTGGCAGACAGCACTCCAAGCCACCTAAAAAACCACAGCACTTGGTTACTGACAATTTTGTATCAAAAATAAATTTAATAAATCTGTGATATTAATAATCAGGGTATGTCTTCACTACCTTATTTGTAACTTACGTGATGAACATTTGGAAAATAAAAATTACATGGCACTTTTTACACCTGAATATAAACATATGGTTCTCCCTCTCCCTTCTGTTTTTTTACCCCCTTTTGCTATAGCTTAGGTGCAAGTAAATTCTGATTTTTCAACTTAAATGCAATGCTGATAACACCTAGCAAAAAAAAAATGTTGTGACAATGACCCAAGTGGGATGTAACCTACCTGTGGGCAGCACTGGTGTTGGGGTTGTGTTCTTCTTTGTCATGACCCTGGCTGTAGCATTGTTCACCTGTACACACAGTATCTCAGTCAAGCTTATGTTGTCTTCAAACATCAAGTTATTTCAAACAAAAACACACTGAAAAGCCTGTTCATCTGGCTAAATGGTAAACTTCCAGTATAACTTTTATAGTTTATGACTTGACCAATGGCACTTGACCCTAAAACTGGAGGCTTTTTGTAGCATCGCTATAAACTTTTTTCCAAAGCTTTTTTTACTATTTCATGGAGGGAGAAAAGGTATAACAAGTAAATATATCATTCAATGCTTTAAATTTGTTTAAAAAAAGGTGATTTTCATGATTTGATTAAGACCCGTTAATCTGGGATTAAATTTGAACTTTGATAGATCTTTGACCAGATGAACAGGAGGAGTGGCCAGCTGTAACAGTTATGAATCAAAACAATTCAGTTCTGTACAATACTGATTTAAATTAATTAATTCTCTTTTAAAAGATTTATAAACAATCTTGTACAAGACACATCCTATGCCCTGATGACAACATCAGAGAAAGACTAAATTTAGAATTTAACAAATAAAAAGGTGTCCTTGAAAAGTAATCCTTTTCATCTCCTTTAAGAAGGACAATATTTCTTTTCAAATTTCTCAAGCACTTCAGACTAAAAGAGAGAGAGAAAAATGCCTATAAAAAATAAACTGATGAAATCAAAAGGGGTTCTTTAAAACACAGAATAAGAACATTTTAACTGGCCACTCCTTGCCACATAAACTATAAAATTAACAGACTCAGATTCATCAACATACCCCCTTAAAAACAAGAAAAAATCCAATAATTTAATAAAGACAATTTTTCATTTTTTTTTTAATGAAGCTAATATGAAACTGCACGTTGTTCAATTCCTGACACACAATATTATAACACAAGGCTGTATGCTTTCTAACACTTACTGCTTGATACTATTTTAAAACCTTGCTTTCAGTGGGTTAAACCAATTGGTTTTACATGGATGTAAGATCTTGAAAGTGGGACCTCAAGTAACAGTCCCTAGACCATCACACAGACATAACACTTGACCTGGGACCTCAAGTAACAGTCCCTAGAACATCACACAGACGTAACACTTGACTTGGGACCTCAAGTAACAGTCCCTAGACCATCACACAGACATAACGCTTGACCTGGGACCTCAAGTAACAGTCCCTAGACCATCACACAGACCTAACACTTGACCTGGGACCTCAAGTAACAGTCCCTAGAACATCACACAGACGTAACACTTGACTTGGGAACTCAAGTAACAGTCCCTAGACCATCACACAGACGTAACACTTGACTTGGGACCTCAAGTAACAGTCCCTAGACCATCACACAGACATAACACTTGACCTGGGACCTCAAGTAACAGTCCCTAGACCATCATACAGACGTAACACTTGACCTGGGACCTCAAGTAACAGTCCCTAGACCATCACATAGACCTAACACTTGCATTGGGACCTCAAGTAACAGTCCCTAGACCATCACACAGACCTAACACTTGAACTGTGATGTCAAGTAACAGTCCCTAGACCATCACACAGACATAACGCTTGACCTGGGACCTCAAGTAACAGTCCCTAGACCATCACACAGACCTAACACTTGACCTGGGACCTCAAGTAACAGTCCCTAGACCATCACACAGACGTAACACTTGACTTGGGAACTCAAGTAACAGTCCCTAGACCATCACACAGACGTAACACTTGACTTGGGACCTCAAGTAACAGTCCCTAGACCATCACTCAGACATAACACTTGACCTGGGACCTCAAGTAACAGTCCCTAGACCATCATACAGACGTAACACTTGACCTGGGACCTCAAGTAACAGTCCCTAGACCATCACATAGACCTAACACTTGCATTGGGACCTCAAGTAACAGTCCCTAGACCATCACACAGACCTAACACTTGAACTGTGATGTCAAGTAACAGTCCCTAGACCATCACACAGACGCTACACTTGCATTGGGACCTCAAGTAACAGTCCCTAGACAATCACATAGACCTAACACTTGCATTGGGACCTCAAGTAACAGTCCCTAGACCATCACACAGAGCTAACACTTGACTTGGGACCTCAAGTAATAGTCCCTAGACCATCACATAGACCTAACACTTGACCTGGGACCTCAAGTAACAGTCCCTAGACCATCACACAGAGCTAACACTTGACTTGGGACCTCAAGTAACAATCCCTAGACCATCACACAGACGTAACACTTGACTTGGGAACTCAAGTAACAGTCCCTAGACAATCACACAGACGTAACACTTGACTTGGGACCTCAAGTAACAGTCCCTAGACCATCACACAGACCTAACACTTGACCTGGGACCTCAAGTAACAGTCCCTAGACCATCACACAGACTTAACACTTGACTTGGGACCTCAAGTAACAGTCCCTAGACCATCACACAGATGTAACACTTGACTTGGGACCTCAAGTAACAGTCCCTAGACCATCACACAGACCTAACATTTGAACTGAGATGTCAAGTAACAGTCCCAAGACCATCACAGTGACAGAACACTAGAATTGCATGAAGGACCCAGCCTTTCAAATCCTAGTTGCTGGTGACTACAAAATGGGTGGAATAAGTTTCTTCCACAATTAATGAGATATTTCTTTTTGGCCTAATACCATAATTAACCTGTTTATTTTAAATAAAGTTTGATACATGTATACACTTTGTTATGCATGTAACACAGCTGACTTTGAATGCAATCTACCTGCTAGTAGTGGAGTGCAAAACTGAAAAGTATTCATGTATTAGTACCCTGCTACATGTTCCCTCTCTGGGGAGTTGACTGGGGGGGGGGGGGGGGAGAGACAACACATGAACAGTTATTAGGGTTGCTGTCTGATGAATCTGCGTCTGTTATATGAGATATACATAAAGGAGATCTTGTGTCAGATTTGTGGGTTCATGTCCTTCAATTATAATTTGTATAGAATGACAACACCAAGTTCTATTCAAAACCATTAGAAAGTTCTTGGATATACTGTATCATTTATTTCATTCTACAAAGAAAAGCCCTAAAATGTTCATTAAATGTTCATAATCCTAATCCAAATCTCCCATTAACTTAAGATACAATTTTGATCAAATGCGATCATGAACATCCCTCACAAATCTAACAAAAGTCTGGACACCTGATTGCCACTGTATTTTATATTTATTTGCTCATATACATTAAATTTCCCCTACACACAAATGCTACTAAAATAGGTTAAAGACCTTTATCCAAGGCAGAATAATTTATGTTTGAACAATCTTGTTTACCATGTTGACCTTGGTCAGAGAAGCATAATGCTGAACCAAAAGTTAATCAGATGAGCTAATTACCACGTATCTACTGGTCTGCCCAGGCATACAGGCCTATGTCAACAAGGAATGATTTGGAACAGCAGAGAACTTTTCAAATTTGAGATTTAGGTATCATCTGGCAACCATTCTTGACAAAGCCCAAAGTCCAGGTGGAATTATTTTTTTTTCTGACTCAATGGACCATTAAAACCATTCTGAAGTATTCTATGATCCATGTCATATCCACTGGTACTGCACTTTTCATGTTGGAAATTGGTAGGCCCTCCCAACTAGTATCTCCAGTGTTACATGACCTCGTGTCAGTGAGCAAAAAACACATAACTCATCCAAGAAATTTTCAGTACTTTTTATGCAAAGACTCGTTTCTAAGCCATAAAAATATAAGCAACTTTAAACAAGACCAAGATGAGATAATTTTTAAATGATTGTGACATCAACCAGGTTACTTCCCCTATTGATAATGAGCTATAAGATTTGGGATGAAATGTTTAGCTTAAACTGTTGGCTTGAACTGTGTGAGCAAGCCTTTTTCAAGGGAGTGGTTCCTGTGACCTTGACCATTGAACTCTCAAAATCAATAGGGTTCTTCATCTTAATAGATGGAAGGTTTTTGTCAAACAGTTTGGCTTAATAGGTGTTTCTAATCCAATAACTGAATAATGGATGACAAAGGCTTTACTATATTTCCTCATGCAACTTTACTGCATTGGAATGATGAACAGACTGCCATCTTGTAGCTCTGTCCATCCTGTAGCCATGTCACTGCTGCTACCTTTCAACCTGTCTACACCAAAATACAGCCAACAGCTCTGTTTACTAATTAAAGAATGCTCACTTTGAAACAAGACCACTGCAAAAGTGCAATATACACCAGTGATAAGTCTTGTGACCTCTGACCTCATTATATATATGCTAATTTGGCTGAGGATTGTACCAATTCATAGGGAATTTCATCAAAGTCATCAAATTCCTAGTAACTAATCACAGAAACAAACCACAAAGAAGCCTGGTGACTTCTGACCACACTGAACATGTGCAGATTATGCAAATTATTAAAATAGGTACACAAGTCATTCGAAGATGTGGGTCCTGTGACCTTGACCTATCACCTCAAAATCAATGGGGTTCTTTCCCTATTAGTAGGTGAGCCATATCTAAAAGATTGAAGGTTTGGGATGAAAACATGCGCTAAAAATGTGTCCACAGGTTTTTTAAAGGAGTCCTGTGACCTTGACCTTGTGATCTGAAAATCAATATATTATTTCTGTATTGGTAGGCAAGAAATAGGTTAATTATGGAATGTTTGGAATGAAGAGTTTGGCTGTGACCTTGACCTTAGACTTTGTGATCTAAAAATTAATATGTTTTGATTTAAATGGTGGGACCTTAATATACCAAGTTTGAATCCAATCAGTCAATCAAAACTGGATTTATTATCTTGATTTCAAGACAGAAAGGCAGAGTGGCTGCAAACTGACAGACAGTGACAGACAGGATGATTACCAAGGACACCTGCTTTTTCAAACAGGAACTCAATTAAACTGATTTCCTTTCTAAAGTAACTGCAGGGGGAGGCTATGACAGAATAAAACAGAGGAATGGGAACAGCCTGGTAATTTTTCAGTTTACATTGCATGTGTAGTGGCCCTGTTTCCCCTTGTCACAAGCAGATGAAATCATTGAGTGGGATCTACAAAAGCACTCAACTGGATGATGGGACTTCATGAAATTAGCAGGATCAGTAAAAGTATCACATGTAGTCACACTAAAGGCAGTGTAAGAGAGCAGTTGTGGACTGCTTCAGAAAGCACGAATGATTCAACTGTTATAAAAAATGTTTTGAAAATTCCTGTTCTTTTCAAGACACTGGTCTTGTTTAACCCAAGTTTTATATGAACTAAAAAATTCTGGCCCAGGTATCCCTCCGCCAGAAGATTTTGGTCATCTAAAGGCGAGTAATGCCATTTCCTATATAACTCTGCAAGAACTTTATTGTACAACATAATTAGGTTTCACAGGCTGCATGGTCAAAGTTTACCCTGCCTTGCATAATAATAAAAACCAAGATGATAGTATGATTAGTGAATTGTACATTTAATATTAACAAGTAGTTAGGTGACTGAAGCATGGGTGCAATGTTGTCGGGGATTGCTTCCGAAACAAATATATGCAAGTGGCTTGAGACCTTGGATTTACCACTAGGTTTGATATGGCACTGAATTATGGTATATGGTCATGTTGTGTCTTTATATTATTCTGAACAATTTTTTTTATAGTTGACAAGTGTCATGAAAAAAACATTTGGCGGTCAAGTGCAGGGCAGATCAAGGTCCCCAAAAGTCCCCTTTGGATCTATGAATGTGTTAACAGGTAACCAGTTAAGTAAACAACAGTTGTAATTCTCCATGAAAATGATGTCTGCAGACAATATACCATTTCTATGAGAATTATGTTATGGACCTAATAACATAAAGTTCCTCAGAGATCATAAGATGATCTTAATCTTTAATTTTTTTGCATAGCCATAACTGTAACAAAACATTCCCTGTTGAGAGGCCTGGCTGTAATGGACAATGACCTCTTGCTTCAAGTCACAAGAGAGTTTTGCAATTTAAAAATGTGTTCAAGTACCTTCACAACTACTGTGATTTTAATAGTTTCAGGTGTTGAAAATAAGTTGTTTGCCCACCCTGAATTAATGGGGAGAATTCACCATAGCTGCAGTTGGATAAAGGTCTTAAGGGGCTGCTGAGCCACCTACCTATCACCGATACACAGGTTGTTTTTCCGTATAACATTTGAAGTGTATAGCTCTTATTCTCATACCGCTTTGTCTAAATGAAATGAATGAAACAAATAACCTGTACTTAACTGCCTTAACTTTCAATGCAGAAACTGTTATAAACACATGTAAAGCATATTAATAACCATTCAAAGTTAACTTTACAAGTAACATTTAGCACTGTTCTGTAATACAAGGCCTTCATATCAAGAAATGCCAGAGATTGGTAATAAAGCCACACTATGACAGGATTAAAAAGCTAACAGAGCAACTGCACCAGCAGGCTGTGATTGTTACCAATGGAGAGAAACACAGGATGTCTGCTACAGCTAGAATGTGGGTTCAGGAAATCAAAAGTGGAATTTAGGTGTGCATTTCACAGGGGTACAACACAGAACTGCACATTAGCCAATTTGTGTATTAGATTGATACATGTATACAAATGTATATGGATTACAAACAGCAAAGGCGGCTTGCTGGCTGGCAAGGGCCATTGAGAAAAGAGTAAGCAAGAAAGGTTTTCACTGGTCTAACAGGCATTTCTTCATACTGGCACAAAATTTATGTACATTGATCACTTAGCATTTAGTGTGTGCTACCACATATGGTAAATATCCATGCACCTCAACTTTTCTTCCCTCAACCACAGTGCCGTTCAATTTCTCTCGTGCTCGGTCAGCGTCCGCACTATTTGCGAAAGTTACAAAACCGAATCCCTGCATGCGTGAGGAAAAATAATAAGCATGCATTAAAATCGTGCAAGTCAACAAAAACACAGATGGTTGATTTGGCATTTCTACATGCCCATTGATATAACATGGTAAATTACATTACATTGATAATTACCATTTATATATACTGATGGATGAATTTGATAGTTGTGAGACAGGACATGCAATCAGAGAGACTAAAAGCCACATGCCCTGCATGCGACCAAGCGCACCCAAGCGCTATCAGACACACAGGTTCCAAAGCAATATTTTGGGAAGTATAGGTGTCCATATCACCTGCCTACATACATTTTATATGCAGCTGCACGTTTAGTATACTAACCAGACCAGACCATACAAAGGACAGTGGAAGCTCTTTGCACTTTCTAACAACTGACTTTAGATAGAAAAGAAGGACAAAGAAGGCATAGATGTTACCCACCACCTCCATTCCCTCAAAGTTAAGAATTAGACAGAGACATTTCAAAATGCAAAGAGCTCACACCAGTGAAGATTTGATGGAGCAAGGCTTTGGGGGATTTATACTGTGAACAGAACAGAAAAGAAAGCTAGTTCAGAAAAGCAAAGGACTTCAAGTGGAGGGAAATTTATTCTCTTCCTTTTTATAAATTAAATTTGATAGATTCAAGCATTTCTAAAAATACAAGAAAGAAAGATATGATGATGAAAAGACAAGATGCAGCATAATAAGAAATCTTTGTGGAGGATGACCAGAGTTATGACCACAAGAAGTCCCATATACACTTGTTAAAATTACTATAATATTGTACAGTTATACCAGATAAATCTGTACAAGCAGAAATCATTAATACATTAAAATGATTCTTTGCAATATTTTATGTTTTAGTATGTGTACATACACATCAATTTATGACAAAAAACTATTATTCCAACAATTTTTAAAATTCATCAAGAATTTTCCAGATCTTGTTTCAGAGGCTGCTTTGAATCTCCTGGATGTAATTCCTGTTTCTTTTTATTATTTCTACCTATTCTTTATTTGAAGCTTATAACTTTGTATACTACACAAACTGTTAGATGAAAGTGTCTCTTCATAACAATGTCTCATGTTAATAGCCCAAAAATGCCAAGATCCACAACACATTAATGGATGTAAGCAAAATAATAAAAATTTGTAAAAATGAGATTCATGTGGTCACAGTGAATTATTGGGATGATAATGAGAGAAGAATGCAAGCCTTTCAACATGATGGAAACTTAAGCTAATTTTCAATATACAACCATGAAAAAAGTATCATAGTGAAAGCCTGTACAACTTGAATTACTGGTACATTATATTAAAGTCATAATTATTTCTTAACATTTCATATAATGCAAAATATTATATTATTAATCAATAAAAATATACATTCAATTTTCAAAGTACTGTATGCTCAAATGAGTTTTGCTTTCAGATCAATCAACGTATAATATGCCAGAAATATAATAAATATGATAAATATATATTTCAATGAACCAAAGTATAGTAATAAAGCTTCATAATGAACAATGAAACATTAAACAGTATATGATACAGTAAACTGATCAGTAAATTGTATACTTCGGAGTTCCTAACTTTGTAAGCAAAACTCAATTCAGCAGATATAGTTTTGAGGTGTTAAAAGTTTGAACCTACCTTTGAGCCTCTTTCATTGAATATAATTTCTACATCAATGATGGGGCCAAATTGCTGTAATGCACAATTTTCAATGAATCATTTTATATTTCTTGCATTACCTTATCTTTTGTATTGTATTAACACTGCATATAAAGATACTGCACAAAAAGGAAAGACGTGTGAAAAAATTACATCTGCCCAATTAACTGTCAGTATGTTAAGTACATCTCATTTTTCTTACACATATATCAGGTATCATTTAATTTGATTTCCATTTACTTGATCTGATCTCTTGGGTAAATAACTCTGTGTAAAAATTAACACAGTGACTGTTCTAACAAATCCAGAACAGCTGAAAGTAGCTGTGACAATTTTTCTGAAAACAGCTGACACAGTTTGTGAGGCTATGTCTATGACAAATATGTTCTTTATCTTATAAAGGTATCAACAGATGAATATATGAAATGATCTCTTGCACCAGTGTTTTTATGTCTCACAGAGAAAGTTCAAAGTGACCACAGTTTCAGGCCAAGCTTGATCTCCCTGACAAGAGCTACAGGACTGTCATATTGAACGTTCTTGATCAAACAAGGTTGTTTAAAGTACTGTTACAAACACTGATTCCTATAGCTCAGATGATTTTCAATTAGTTGAGCTAAAATGAAATCTAGTGAAATTTAAACACAAAGGACCCACTGGTCACTGTGCTCAGCTGAAGTTGACCTTGTAGGTAAAAATATAAAATAATATCAAATGGAGATAAAGTGTGAGAGGAAGAGGTAATATAAGCCATGGCTGTTTGATATGATTGGTTTTTATTGATGAGTAGGAAATTCTTGAAAATAATATTTGTGCCCTTACCATGTGTTTCCTAATGTGGAAGCTGCAGCATGTGAGCAGTTTGTGAAAAAATGATCTGTTCTATTACCATGATCATTGGTTGGCTTTTTAACAAACTGTTGACAATTCAGCAGTTTACACATTTATTTAATTAGAACTATTTTTCATAATATATTATTAAATAATATAACTAATGTCCCCAGTCCACAGGTGCAAGGACTTGATGGTGTGTGTATGTGTGTTTTTTTTTTTGGGGGGGGGGGATGAGTGTTGGGAGTTACATCATGTTTATATATACATACAGGTTAATCACTAAATCTTACAGGTTAAAAACAAGTTCATTCCCAATTACTGAATATTCAAAAATGGATAATCAGACTGGTAGACAAACAAAGCTGATCACTTTATCTCCCATTCTGCTGAGGCAGTAAATAAATGAACAAATATTTGCATTAAATCCTCAGTTTTTATAACAATTATTTTTTCAAGTTTGTAATTTTTATACATTTCTAATATAACATTTATATCTGAATATAAAAATTGATTTATAATTATAATTGCATCACCAAATATGTTAGATAAAAACACATTATGGATATAAATGTATTTATTTTATCCCACATAAATATATCTTTTAATTTGCAAAACAATAAATATCTGGAAATATAACTTGATTCAGATTTCACAATTTTAAATTGTGCCTTTATTTATACATAATTTTACTCATATATTTTAATTTATGCATACTGATGGGTTAAGTTATATTTTAATTGGCTAAAATTAACAAAAAATGATTTCTTTAAAAATATCGCATCTTCTGAATTACTCCTTGAATTACTAATTCGAGAAAAATACTTGTAATTTTTGGAGTGGAACCAGCATTATAATTAAGGATATACAGTGTAAACAAGAACAATTACAGCAGAACACTTTATGGGGAAGGGCAGAAGGGTTGATTGGCTATGAGAATAACTGTACCCCTGTCACAGCAGGGGATCTCCCCCAGTGACCTGTTAAAAATTAGGTAACCTGGCATAGCTGACCTCCAGTGACTAGAAGTGGCCTGCCTGCAGGGGACATATGCAAGTGAATACAACAGAGCCTCTGTAAAAACTTCAATAACTAGAACTAGCCTATTTTTTAGCTTTTATTTTCAAATTTCAGAATTTAAGAGATTCAATTCTTATGAGTACCTGCTGAGAAAATTAAATCAAATGTACTTACAGGATAAAAAGAACCATGGTCAAAGTTGTGCAAAATCTTAGTTACTGATTTTGTATTTGTGCTAATAACTTAAAAATTTACACAGTTCAGATTTAATCTTGGGTATACAATTGAATCTTGATTTAATAAAGTTATATCCCTGAAAAAAAACGTCTCTAGCTTCAAAAATTATCATGTAAAGTGGGTAAATATCTTTCCCAAATGTTTACAAAGTGCATTATGTTTGGGCCGATACCTTTTACAAATTATATAATATTGACCTAATTTCTGGCATGTACACTGGAACTATATAGGGTAATATTTATGGCAAATATGAAGAAAAACAGATGAGTGGTTTCGATATAAGGTAGTCCTGAAGTATGATAATAGGTTTTTAATGGATTGGAGGTTTTTCCTTAATTTCTTGAAGGAATGAAGTCCAAGTGACTGCGTTTTCAGTCTGGTGGGAGATCCTGGGGACATCTAACAGTATGCCAAATTCTGGATTTCAAAATGTGCCAATCTGACGGACAGACAGATGGACAGACAGACAATGGGCCATGACTATAGCTCAGATTATTTGTTACAGACAGTTTATCATAGTATCTTACCTGTTAGTGGCAAATACTGGTTTACATCTTCAAAATTACCCAACAAATATGTCAAAAAACAAGAGAGAGAGCTGGTACAATTCAAAATCATATCTTCAATAATATTATGCAAACATGCTTAAAGGGACTAGAAAGCCAGAGCTAGTTAAATCATGTTTTACTTACCCCTAATAAATTCTTAAGATCTGCTTCTCTGAATCTGAAGGGGATATTGGACACGTGTAATCTCTTGGGACCAACATTGCCTGCTTGTGACTGTGCTGTAGATGAGTCACTCTCTGGATCTGTCTGCTGCAGGAATAGACACCAACCATAAGACATATCAGCTACACTGCCACCACTGGCCAGTTGATATAACAAGTGTATCCACACAAGTCAGATTTTCCTTGTGACCAATCCAGAATCCATTGAAGGAGTGAATGTGAATTGCTCCACAAATCAATTCATCACAAAAACATTGTCATGTAAAACAGGTATGCAATTATATAATCCAAACCCACTTATTACAATAAAATCATTATGTTTTTTATCAGAATATATTTCAGTGTAGGTGGGAATCCAGCTGAGTTTGGAACTCAACTAGCTGAGAGGGGAATTGAGGTAGGAATAGTCAGTCATTCCCATCATAACTAGCTGACATTGGAATATTCCAATGTACACTAGTTTACATTAGGATATCCAGAAGTCAACTAGAAGTTAATTATTTATTGTAAATGGTGCATACTGCATATTTTAGATTGTGATTACAATGTAGTTATGGAATTGCTACAAGTAAAATATCATAAAAGAGTCTCTTTTATACACACGTTTATGTTTGTTACTCACAGAATATACATTTCCTAGTCTGTTTAATTACCTTATTTATATATAATTTTAATATCTCTAATTTTTCGCAGGTGTTCTGATGTTGGTCCCTTATTATCACCCTGGCATCAAATTAATAGATATTTAGATATTCTTGTGTCAACTTAATAGAAATAGGAAAATGTATATCTCAACAAAAAGGTTAAGGTATACTTATAGACTACTGTATTTCATGATATTCCAAAATAAACTGTTTCACTTAGTAAACAAGTGTATTTCAGAATTTCCAAAACTGGGTGACTTCTGGATATTCAGATGTAAACCAGTGTACATTGGAATATTCCAATGTCAACTAGTTGAGATGGGAATAACAGTGACCATTCCCATCTCAACCGTTGATATGGGAATTCCCTTCTCAACTTGAAGTTATCCTGTTCTAAACTAGTTGAGTTCTGAACTCCACTGAATTCCTATCTATACAGGGACTTAAACATCTTAATAACATAAACATAACATTTTATCAATAAGGATTTACTCATACAATGTTAAGTCACCTGAAAATGTGAAGTCATGTTTATGGAAAACAAACAGTGGTTAACAAGAATAAGGAGAGCAAATTGTTGTCTCTCTGATTATCATATAGGATAAAAAGTAAATATGTTATAAGAAACAATAGAAAAAATACTTAAGTGTGCAACATTTTGTAGCATGAATCGGTTTCTTTTAAGTAATCTTCATATACAACTGTGTTATGAGTTAAATCATTAGTACTGCATATTTTGAGTAAATTCTTTGAAATTATTGAGTTTATGACAAAGTTTCCCTGAATGAATGATTGGAAAGCCATCCAAGTAAAAGAAGAATGGTGGAAAATTTATATTACTATAGCTAAGATTTTCAGCAATGACTGAAGCTCCACATTTGAGAAGCTATGTGGTTTGGGATATACATATTGTAGTTTTTTTAGTGATGTCAAACCTGCATAGAAAGTATCTGAAGACAACATTGAATGGATAATTAGTACTATGCCAACCAAAACTAAATGCTCTCTCCAATTAATTAACATAACAACACAGATAACGTGCATGAAACTCATAATGTTTTGCAACCACATGGTCATGGACAGCATGAGGTAAGGTTTTGATAGTTCACAAGAAATCAAACAATGCAAGACTCATAATAAGATGATAAGGAACAATTAAGACAGACATTGACCTGCTCTGCAACAGTCATGCAATTACACTAGAACAGGGCTCACTGCCAAATGAACATTTGGTATACACAGGAAGGCATACTTCTCTGGGATGACATCATGCAAGTTGCTCATTAAATGTCAGACTGCCATGTCTTTTTCTTCCCTAGGAGATTTTTATAGGTGCTTTGTCATGCGTCAGCAACAAAAAGTGCTCAAACTTTGAGTTAGCATGCAGATCACAACTGCTTTTAAATAACAAGTCCTCAGCCTCATTTGCCACAAATACTTCCAAACAGAAAGAAAATGATGTATTTCTGATTATAAATGTTCATTATATCTCAGTAAAACATCAAAGCATTCTTCAAAGCTGCAATATAGGAGCTTGTTTTACGTGTGTGGCAATGAAACATTGAGGGGTCTAGTGCCAATGAGGACTGAAACATAAACAGAAATAATAACAGATACTATTGGTCGTGCAAATTTTCTGCAAAGCAACACCATGCTTGGCATCAACTTTTTACCTTTAGTGGGGCAGACTGACTTTCTCTGAATTTCTAAAAGTTTAAAAAGAACCATGTCATGGGACAAGAAGCCTGTAGGAGTAAGACATATTTCTAAACTTTAAGGCATGCTGGATGGGCAGACATGAAGAAACAATAATCGTGCAATGACAGCAATGGCTGTGATACCTAAGGGAACAATATTTTTTAAAGATGATTAAATTTGGTGCCATTCTAGAAATGTTCAATTCTACACAAGCAGTAGGGCAGCTCAACAAAGATAAATCTCAATCATGTAGGAAGAGTTTATTCCTCAATTTAATGGTCTAGCCTCTTTTGCTATTTGTATTTTTATAACAATATAACAGAGTTATTCATTATGAAAATACTGAGGTGTTTCACAGCTATGAAGGACAAGTAATATGTATGATGCAACTATGAGTGGATCCATGAGTGTATTCATCACCAAAAATTATTTTATCAACCAGTAAAAAAAGCTTGGAGAATTCCATGTTCTTTACTGACTCAGGCTACTTGTATTGTACTTTAATGATGAATTCCCAGTGCTTCTTAACTCAGAAGACTTCATTTGTAATGTACATTGATGGAGAATTGCCAGAGCCCCTTGGACTCAGAAGAATTCACTTGTATTGTCCTTTGATGGAGAACTGCCAGAGCCTCTTGGACTCAGAAGACTTCACCTGTATTGTCCTTTGATGGAGAATTGCCAGAGCCTCTTGGACTCAGAACACTTCACTTGTATTGTCCTTTGATGGAGAATTGCCAGAGCCTCTTGGACTCAGAAGACTTCACTTGTATTGTACATTGATTGAAAAGTGCCACAGCCCCTTTGACTCAGATGTCTTCACTTGTATTGTACTTTGATGGAGAATTGCCAGAGCATCTTGGACTCAGAAGACTTTTCTTGTAATGTACTTTGATGGAAAAGTGCCAGAGCATCTTTGACTCAGAAGACCTCACTTGTATTGTACATTGATGGAGAAATGGCCAGAGCCTCTTGGACTCAGAAGACTTTTCTTGTAATGTTCTTTGATGAAGAATTGCCAGAGCTTCTTGGACTCAGAAGACTTCACTTGTATAGTTCTTTGATGGAGAATTGCCAGAGGTTCTTGGACTCAGAAGACTTCACTTGTATTGTCCTTTGATGGAGAATTGCCAGAGCCTCTTGGACTCAGAACACTTCACTTGTATTGTACATTGGTGGAAAAGTGCCACAGCCATTTTGGCTCAGAGGACTTCACTTGTATTGTACATTGATGGAGAATTGCCAGAGCTTCTTGGACTCAGAACACTTCACTTGTATTGTCCTTTGATGGAGAATTGCCAGAGCCTCTTGGACTCAGAAGACTTCACTTGTATTGTACTTTGATGGAAAAGTGCCACAGCCTCTTTGACTCAGAAGACTTCACTTGTATTGTACATTGATGGAGAATTGCCAGAGCCTCTTGGACTCAGAAGACTTCACTTGTATTGTACTTGGATGGAGAATTGCCAGAGCTTCTTGGACTCAGAAGACTTCTTTTGTATTGTTCTTTGATGGAAAATTGCCAGAGCTTCATGGACTCAGAAGACTTCACTTGTAATGTACTTTGATGTAGCCCTGACTACCCGAATCCATAGGCAAAGATTGGGATGGAAAGCCTACTTGAGTCATGAAACAAGGCCTACAGGCCTAATGCGAACCTGTGCAAAGTTTGGGAGTATGAATGGAGTTTTTTTTTTTTTTAAATTTAATATTGATCCTTTTAAATTCTGCATATCTACCTTAGTCATTATGATTTCAGCAAAATGGACATTTCGGACCTGCAAGTTTCAGACTAGGACATTTTAAAACTAGAATATGGGTAGTCGACCAGCAACTATGTGTATCTGCAGAAATCAGAGTGGGACGGGTGAAGTGAGGCATGGATTAAGTGGCATGGGGAATAGAGTGAGGTGTGTTGCATATGAGCATGGATGTCTGCAGAGTGAACGTGAATGTAGGTGGTGCCACCTGTCATAAAATCGAGAAAATTGTCCAGGATGTATAAACCTGCAAAATTTCAGGTGGATAAGTCAAACCACTGCTGAGATATGAGTGATTTTATCCCAAGGCAGATGAACAGATGGACAGTTTTCATAAGTGGTTGCAGGTGGCACCACCAGTTTTGTTTATAATGAAGAGCTATGTGAGATCTATACACTCAGGTGGATAAGTCAAACCACTGCTGAGATATTGTGATTTTATCCCAAGGCAGATGAACAGATGGGTGCTGTGCATTAATGGTTCCAGGTGGCGCCACCAGTTTTGCCTATGATGGAGAGCAATGTGAGATCTATACACATGCAAAATTTTGGCCCAATCAGTCAAACAGTTCCCGAGATATGAGCTTGGATGTCTGCAGAGTAAACCTGAATGTAGGTGGCGCCACCTGTCATAAATCGAGAAAGCTTTCCAGGATGTATTAACCTGCTAAATTTCAGGTGGATAAGTCAAACCACTGCTGAGATATGAGTGATTTTATCCTAAGGCAGATGGACGCTGTGCAAAAATGGTTGCAGGTGGCACCACCAGTTTTAGTGTATGTTATAAAGCTGTCAAAGGGCTACATTTGTGCAAAATTTTTAGCCTGATCGGTCAAACAGTTCCCGAGATATGCGGGTTTATGTGTGGAAACAGACGCACAAATGGACGCTGGGCAGCGAGGATAGGTCAGAGGTCAACCAAAAATGAGGGTGCAGCAGTTCACATGTGACCTAATGATAAACCCAATTCACTTAAAATGCAAACCAAGTTTTTTCAAACAGTTGAAAGATATAGTTCCAATAATCTGGGAATACTGCATCTGAACATTGTCCAGACATCTAGACGCTGTGTCTAGACGTCTAGACACATTGTCTAGACACTCCCCCAGAGCCAGGTCAGTTGCCATGGTGATGTCTGGACCCCACCTGTTTGTACTGAGTGACCTCTTGACTTGGCTGCTGAAACTCAAATCTGTTTTCAAATACAGAAAGCCTTTTTCAATTGGCTACAATGTTTTTTTTAAAACTGTATTTACCCAATCTATTCTTATAAAACTGGCAGAACCCTACCATAGAATTATTCTTGTAAAGTTTAAACCAATCAGCTTAACAGTTTCATCATAAATCAGTGTATAAGCTAGAAGAGTTTAAAATTATATTTTCGCTTGTAAAAAACACATCAATGTAGGTGGTGCCACCAATACCTCAAAATCAGATATGACATATGTGACAAACATTGGTAAAAAATTTGGTGAATATAGCTCTAGCCGTTTCTGAGATTTTAATTTTAGTGTGCTTTTTTGGACAGATGACTAAGTTCAACCTCCTGTAACTCGACCAAAAATCTCCGAACTTGAACCATTCGAACAAACTTGAGAGAGATTGTTCCAGGGATCATTTCTGTGAAATTTTGGACAATTTGGCTGGACAGTTTCAGAGAAGAAGATTTTTAAATGTTTTTAAGCTTTTTCTCTATAAAATCCAAATTAATGTAGATAACCAATAATAAGCTCCAGGGCACCAAGTTTCACATGTGACTAATTCTTACATATAATTTAGAGCTGCTAGCTCCGACGGTTTCTGACTGACAGCCATGGACGGTGGAAAGCCAGCCCTGGACGGCGAACGGCTGATGGCTGACGATGGACGGAGGACGCTGCGCCATCGCATAAGCTCACAGGTTTGCTAAAAAGCAATATCGAGGAATGCATTGCAGTGGTCTTCCATCATGTTGCATTCATGTTGTTGTAAACAGTACATAATCTTAACATTATACTACAAATGATGATTTAATGCAATAGAATGCATGTGAACTCACAACCGAAAATGAAACCCAGTCTCTATGGTAATGAGTAATTTCCTGTATCCCATACAAGTCGGCGGCATCTAGTAACCTGTGTGAGCCATGCTTTTATTCATGTGTTCAGAAATTCAACAAATATGTGCTGAGTTAGAACTGAACTTTTCCTGTTCATTACTGGTGTTGTTAGAAAATTACTAAAAATGAAAACGATTAGTCTGGTTTATGTCAACTGACAGTGTATCTGTAGGCCATGAGGCGTCAGAAATGATGAAAATATTTGCATCCTCATGTGGCCTTATAATGTGTTCCTCACACCTAGATGTAAAGGCACTCTGGCAGGCCAATAATCTGGTCATGATGTCAGATTGCCCATATGGTGCTAACTTTGATGGAGAATTCCCAGCGCTTCCCTACTTCAGAAGATTTGTAATGTACTGATGGAGGATTCCCAGAGCTTCTTGGACTCAGAAGACTTCACTTGTAATGGACTTTGATGGAGAATTTCCTGAGCTTCTTGGTCTCGGAAAACTTCACTTGTAATGGACTTTGATGGAAAATTTTGACTCGCTTCCTTAACTCAGAAGACTTCACTTGCAATGTACTTTGATGGAGTTTTGCCAGAGCTTCTTGGACTCAGAATACTTCATTAGTGTACTTTTATACAGAGTCCTAGCACTTCTCTTGACCTACTTCTCTGGTTCATATACAGGCACAAAAAATGTTTCCAGGACATTCCAAGGACTTTTAATTATGCACCAATTTTTCAAGAACTTTTGTGAGATCTGTCACAGGAAGATTATGACCACGAAAAATACACCACAGTTGAAGTTTTTGCATACTATGCATCTGGTGTTTAACCTTGCAAGAGCATGTTGTGCAGTATTTACAAAGAGGTTGCAATTTAAGTAATATCATAAAAAGTGCCAGTTGAAAAAATGTTGCTTGTGCTCCTACAATGATTACACATGCAACAGAAGAGTATTGTTTTGTCTCGAGACAGAAAAGGGCTCCCAAGCCTGGTAAAAAGTATCATTTAATCAGCTTAATATCAGATGAAAGTATTTACATGATACATATATTTACTAAGTCTGTGGTCCTGATTCACAACAAGATCTATTAATAAAGGTATAATTTTTCTATTTGCACTTAAATATTCAAGGGATTTGTAGTTACAAAAAGTGAAACTTAAAATTGTTTTGATATGTGTCCTGTCAATGAATGGCCAGACAGATGATGAACAAATGGCCAGGCCTTAAGCTGGATGACTTGCAGTCAGAAACTGTAAGTTTTCAATTTTTAATCTCCAGCCATTGTTAGTTAAATGATCAAGTCACCTGACTTCTCCCTGAGCTCCATGTTTGAGCCTTTTCACTTGCACAGTGTTTGCGCACTTTTCAGTTCTTATGTCACTGTTAATGTAAGGTTCTCACTGAATTAACATGTTTCAGCACAGAATAAGCCAAGAGGTTTCCAAATAATTCTTTTTGATATATCTATGAGAGACTGACTGACTAAATGGTAGCATGGGACAATCAGTTTGAAATTGTGAAGTGGGACAGGGTTGCACCCTACACATCCTACACATAAGCTAAAGCTTGGCAATAACAGGGATCAATCATACACTGACAGGTGGTGTTGGATGATTTGTTTTGAGGTTTCAGGGTTTCCTTTTTTACTGCTTCGTTATACTGGATAACTTTATCCAAAATCTCTAGAGCTCGATCTCTCCAGCACATTTGTTTATTCTCCAGTTATCAAGGACAGACAACTGAGTGGTCCCAGAGAACTTTTCTAAAATATTCCTTTCTAGCTTGCAAAGGCATCTTTGAATGAATAAACATACTGTAGAAAAGAGAGTACTTTAAACACATGCTGTCAACGCCCTGCTTGAAACTGCTGTATACATGTACAGTCTCATAACCACATGAAGGAATTTCAGTCAGGTGTTTCAGGGTGTTCTGTCATGATTTCTCTTGGATGTCTGTATGTAACAGTTTATACTGGGATCATCTACCCAAGCTGGCAGAGCTGTGATCAAGCATTAGCTCAGCAATGGCATGTCCTGAAATGAACAAAATCAGTAGTCTGATAATATATTATCACCTGCTGTCATAATCTTTGTAGAATAAAGGTTATTGTAAACAAATAGTTTGATCTGCAGCTGCTCTATATTGGCTAGGTAACTTTTGTTCCAATTACATTGAAATTTACTTTCCCTTGCAAAGGATTAACATTTTGTACATGTAATATATAGAACTGTGTGATGTTGAGTTAATTTTTATAAATTTTGATTTTTTAGAGAAAGCATTCTTTGTCTCACAAATTGTCTAATGAGGCAGGATACTTTTACCAGAAAATGTATATTCAACAAAGTTAATGTCACCTTTCCAAACCTTGTGTAAGGTTTATAAGAATATGTGTACTGCTAACAACATGAGTACTGTTTTGATAAAATTCTATGAAAATTACACTTCATGAACTTCGGTGCAAGTGGTTATAGAACTTTTACACAAATCTTTTATTGAAACTACTTACCAAGAAATTCACAAGTGCAGTATCTTGCCCAAGTCTGTGGTCCTCATCCCTAAACCTAACGCAGAGGTACATCTAAATCTGCCATATATTCTTGTTTAAAAGAATGATCAAACCAAAATATTGTCAGTCCTTTTACCCTGGAAGTCATCAACTTCTGCAATTGTTCTACATTGCAAACACCAACACTCAACTGACTCCCCATTCTTTGCATGCAAATTGTTTTGCAATGCGGCTTTCTGCAGGGTATCACTAATGACTAAAAGGAGAAGTGACTGGCAAGCATTTTAATGTCCATAATACTTCAGCCAGTAGGACTATATCCCATATCACAAATGAATCCACAATCACTTCATATTGATGGAACCTTCTTACAGACAGCTGGACAGACAGCTGACCAGACAGATACAGATGTAAAACTAAGAATGATCACTACAACTCAATGACTTTCAGAAATGAAAGATTAGCACACCTGAAGAAAATATAAATACACTTATTGAGTTAGTACACATAGGAAAAGTTGAAGTTAATTATGTCTATCATGAACAGATTATGATCAACAAACAGTAAAAATTAAACAATAAAGGAATTATTTCTTGGAAAGTTCAAACACTTTCAATATCTATATTATGACATATGATTTATTTATAACCAGATTATGGCTATATTTGAGGAGTATATAGTACACAAGATCTGAAACATACTGTCTGCTGTTCTACTGCTCCTGCTGTGACTGTTGTTGCACTGTATGCTGGTTGTGCCTGAGCATTAGGATCTGTAACTGTGGTGCCCTGTGCTTGACTAACAGCCACTGCCTGAGCCTGGGCCTGCTGGTATTCTTCCAGGGCTGCAGCCTGGGGAAACTGTTGATAGGTTGGGGTTAACTGCCCCTGCACCATATGCTGAAACAAACCAAAATATCCCGGTTATTTAACTGAATATACAACATCCATACTTCATGGACAAATAAAACTCAGTAAAACTGACACCTACCATACACTAAGCCTGATGGTAATGAAGGCCAGCGAGTAGAACGACCATGTTCCATACTTTTAAGATCAATAACAGTCAATATAGATGACAATACAATAACATACACATTCCACCTTCATGAGTTCTCTTACTTTTTTTTAATCTTGAAATAACAATATAACTTTGCCTGTACATTTTCTACCTAAGCCTTCTCTCCTGTGGTAATCAGTTATTTTCATGGCTTAATTAGACATGATTTATATCACCTTACACATTATCATATCCAAAGGTATTAAAAGAAATCACTGTTGGGTCATGATGCTCTGCTGAATAGCATGCCTCCTTGACCTGTGAGTCACATTTTTTAAAAAACTTTACAATAATTTCAAACTGGAATGATCCTGAACTGACAGAGCATATGAGTTGATTGAATGCAGATATTAAACAGAATATCAGCAAAAGCTGACAAATGCCCTCAGCCAAAAGAAAAGTGTTTATTGGTGGTAACAAGTATAAAATAACAAGTATAAAACAATTGTTCTCACATGGATGTATATCTGTTCATATGTCTTGATCTTGTTAAAATTATAAATTTGAACTATGTGGAGAGGTATGTAGTACCTTATCAAGTCAGGCACCCCCAAACTCATGGAGCACTTAAAAAGAGTTCATCAGGGCAAATGCCTATACCATGTGTCATAACAATCCAACCAGTGGTTCCTGAGAAGTAAACTCCTAAGTGTTTTTACTATAATAAACTCTGAAACGTTGAAAATAAGGTCAAGGTCTCCAATCTTCAAACCTAACCGTGATTTTGGTGATATACATCAGCACTAAAGAAATGAAGTTCCTGTGTTGAATACTTTTCAAGATATCCCACTCACAAGGCCAAAATTGAAGAGGCTGTAATAAACTCATTAAAAATCAGAAACTGTAGGTGGCGCCCCCCACCCAGTGGTTACTGAGAAATAAGATTTTTCTATAATTAGCTCTTTAATGTTGAAAAATATGACAAGGTCACCCATCTTTGAACTTGACAGAGATTTTGTTTATATATATCTGCTTGTTAATATATATCTGCACCGAAGAAATAAAATTCTGTCACTTATTCCTTTAAGAGATATCCCGTTCAAAAGGTAAAAGTTACAAACGCTGGGGGGACGGACAGACGGCTTGGGTGACAACAATAGCCCTTCAGCCTCTAAGGCCTAAAAAGCAGACTGCCATGTACATAAGTAAAAGTGAAATCAGTGCTACAGTAAGCACTTTATCTGTACATGAATGTTCAGTGTATATTGTTAATTATTTTATGTTCATGTAAATAGTCTGTAATATCTATTTTGTTTATTTTGTTTCAAATGTCTGTGCATCGGCATAGCTACAGGTCATGACATTCATTTGAAAAGGTTATATAAAGAACAGGATTAATGAGCCTTGAGCAATAGTCAGTAATTGCTGAACTTCACCAGTTTTGAGGAAAATATTATCAGCCTGCTCAATGTATTTAATTAACCAGTGACTATGTGTTCAGTTTTGTATGAGTTTTTTAAATAAAAAAAAATTAAATATGCTACATAAAAAATCTTGTATGGCATATAAGCAGTGCATGCAGCATCAATGATTGAGGCTTCTTGAGTGCCAGGTTACATTTAAGACAGTAAGATGTATGTCAAAGCCCAAATCCCAGTCTGGACTAATCAGCGAATGTTCCAGACCAAATCCTGATCAGGATTCAGTCCCGCCTAAAGCCTGATCATTATTTGCACCAGACCAATTCCCAATAACTTGAAGGTAAATGACATGAACAACTGATTCATGGAATAAAATAATGCTACAGCTTTTATGGCACAACTAAACCTTAAGTATAATTTTTTTTTACTTGATGAATGGAAATTTGTGTGGCTTTGATTAATTAAAATAGCAATTTATATACATTTATCTTGCATATATATTTTTAAACATGTAAGAATTTTATTTATTCAGTTTGAATAACTAGGGACTATTTATTGACAGTCAAGTTTGTCTACTCATGTAGAATATAAATGTATTTATGTGATGATGTTCTGTTTACAGTTCCTGGTTTTTACTCTGCCTGGGGTAGAACTGTGCTCTGAACAATAATTAATTATTAATTATTAATAATGTGGCTTTTAAAGTTTATACTCATGGAGGATTCACAGTTTCTGATATGATTATAATAAGACATACAAGATTTACAGGAGTGTATTTACAACTATTTGAATAAGGGCAATGTACTTGCATAACATTTGAAGAAATATGAGAAATTTGTATCCTTGCGATTATAAGAAATCATGCAAAAACTGCATGTTAAACATAACACTTACTTAGAATATTTAAAATGAAAACGTACCATCTCACTTTTAATTCATTATTATATCTGCTATATGACAAAATGTTCACTATAATGATATAAAGACTGGGTACATCTGAGATTTTTATTGGCTGTTTAACATCATATTTACTTTTGACTAGATGGATCTTGATGCCTCATATAACAGAGCTGCCATGTCTAATCAGAACAAGCCAGGGAGGATGATCTCTCATCATGACAGTCATCTTAAGGAATGCCATATATCAGCTAAACAGGTTTTCATGGAGAGAAATTTCTAAGCTGACATTTCAAATCATGTTCTCAACATGTTGCTTAATATACATCATAAACAGACCTCAGGTGCATGCACTGGGAATGAACTGCCTTGATAATTAGCACAGACAAAATCCAGAGGCAGGCAGATACATGGATAGATAGCATGGTGCACTTACCAATATCATTCTGTCAGGAAAATGCATAAAACTCTAGAAAACAAGCAGCAGGAGCTGAGTAAACATGGAGAACAGCAGGATTCTGGGAACTACTGGAACAGGCATAAAACAGCAGCACAGAGGCAGACCTGCCTACTGGCAGTGGCATCAGCCCTATTCAAATGAGCACCCACAGGAGATGGCTGGCCGAATTATTCATGGGGTCATCAATGCATTTTCTTATTGAGCTGCATCTGGCACATAATGTCCCTGGATCCCATACAACTCATCTTCACCAGCAAGGAAAATATTATTGATCCTGCAGCCATGGTGGATGTCTTTGAAGCTGTCCGCCTGAATGACCTACCCACTGAATTTCAAGCTGACGAAAAAGGACTCTCAGCCCATACCACACTAGATACTTGAATCTAGACACTTAAATCAACCTTTGGAATGGAAACAGTAGGGTCTCTTCATCATAATGTGTACATCATCATTGGCAGACTTGTCATACTTGTACACTTGGCACAGGACCCCTGTTTCCTTTCTAGAATATGATACACATTAACATAACTAATACTGACATCTTTATAAACCTAGGAATCAATGGCAGACTTTTGCTGTAACAAGCGGATCATGTGTGTAACTACTTGTATAATATATGCTGTAAGTATCAGCTAATAAACACAGAAGGGCCATCAGTGTTTTTCTCTCCTGTCTGGCATTAACTACAAGCATTACTCCCACTTGCACTCTGTACACAAACTGAGACAGGCCACAGCCCTATCTCTCATACATCATCCCATATTTGGGCATGGCAGCACAGCTTCTGCAGCAAGCAAGTCTGTGGATAGAAGTGTTTCAACAGAAACAACACTAGATTACAGTATGGGTGGCATGTACCAGTGACAGTGTACACCAGAGCTGCCATTATTTCCTGTTGTTATTGCCTCTGTAATAACCACTTATGGTAACAACGTGCTATTAATAAGATTCAGCATGAGCCTTCATCCATACATTATAGTATCTCATCATTTCTAGTAAACAATGGCAGACTGGCTAAAATTGCCAGCTGAATCCTTGTGATTATTTGTGGGATGCATGATCCAGTCTGGATGGTTGTTAAGAGTTGACCAGGATGAACTAGAGAATTCAAGTGACTCTGCAGTTGGTAACCAACATCTCAATCTAGTCTCAATTTATTAACTGAATAATTTTGTGATGAATTTGTAATTAAAATGTAATTGTGCAGTTATATATGTATGATGCCTAAAAATTAAAAACAATTCCAAAATTCACTATATATAACAAAGTTTCACTGTCATTGAGTATCACTGGCCCATTTTGAGCAAACACTCAGATATCACAGTCAAATATTTGTGTTTTAGGGTTAGGAACTGCACAACTGTTCAAATGCATACCAAAGATAATATAATTTTAGTACTGAACTTGGTTGATTTTCTGGGGGTTTTTTCTGTGGAATATATTATCTTGCCTCTCTGAAAAAATACAATATGATGTTCATACAAGCAACATGATTCAGTTTCTTATTTAAATAGATATAATGTGATGGAACTGTTGAGATCCTATGTTAGGGCTAACTATGCCAAGGTTTCCATGATGGCTACCTGGTGGCTATTCACATGTTTTGATGGGTAGTTAGTTTGAACTGATAATATGCATCCACCTACAGGGACCACACATCATATAAAATTTTTGCAGCAACAACCCAAAGATTTTTTAGACATTTTAGACCAGTGATGTAGTGAGTCCACACCATCCAAGTGTGAGTGCAAGTCCTTGTCCGGGGTACTTGAGTCAAAGTCCAAGAAACTGAAGTCCTTGAGGTACGAGTTCAAGTCATCTGGAACCTGAGTCCAAGTTATAGTCCAATAAAAATCTCTTCATAAAAGAAATTTTCAATGGAACTTTGAGACTGCAATGCAAACCTAAAAACTTGGTATATATAAAGTCTTTATTTTTTAATATTCAGTTAGTAGTTCACAAATGTATATAAATGTCATAAATGGTATGTGACAGAGCTTTCCTTCTGTTGGACTTTGGATGGACACAGCCTGATTTCTCGAGTCCCTACCTTAGAGTCTGAGCAGTGAGCAAAAGTCCAAGTCCAGTGAATTTGAGTCGAAGTCAGAGTCCCTAAAAAAAAAGACAAGAATCTCGCCTCTAGTCTAAGTCCAGACTGGAGTCATACATCACAGTTTCAGACAATAAACAAGGAGAGAGAGAGACATGCAGCTTGATGGTTACTTTTGGTTATAATATCTACCTGGGCAGGGCATTAATGAACCATTACATTAAAGTGTTTGTATCTTCTAAATATTGGTTTATTTATTGACACCAACAACACACAACTGTGTCACAGAATGATCAGCTATCCCTTTTATTCAAATACGAATTTGAAATGTTGCAAGTAAAACTTTTTTCTGCACTATTTGACACTGAGAGAAGACTGTTTTTGCTGCATAGCTAACAGAATTCAGGCCACAGTGATCTTATTTCAGATTAAAAACCTCCTTGTAAAGTTAGAAGTGTTTTCTTTTCTGCCCTATTAAGGGATGACAAGACAAAGGGCAGGCATAAGCCTATCAAGATCAGATGACTTTCAGTCAGAACCTGCCACCAGTCTTGTTCAACTGATGATACTCTCCATGTTCATGATACAAAAATACAAATAACCAATGACCAAGCGGTCTTATGTTCACTCTGTGGTAGTCTGTGCCATTTTGTGCATGACAGCAGGTAATCATAAAATAAAATAGTGAGACTGAAAACACTGCTTCAGCAGTATGCCAACATAGGTGGTCCCATTATAAAGGTTTTGTCTGCTTACCAGCTAAATAATAGCTGCAGCCATTTCTAAGATATTTGGTGTCAGTCATTACACTATTTATCTTTATGCAATCGCATGAAATCACAAATTAAATTTCTGTGAAGACAAAAAATTTTGAAAATAAATATTGTTTTTTTTGCATATCATGATATGTAATATGTTTATCTTTTTTAAGTATTCAAGAAAAAGTGGAAAACATTTCTAGGGCTGAAACAAATGATTCATAAATGGAGTGACACATCATTTTGCAAATATATTGTATTGTTATTGTTAAATGGACCTTAATCAAGACAGTGACAATATATGACCATCCACGGAAAGTCTTATATTTAACTACCAACAATTGATATTTTAAAAGTCAGAGACCCAGCACATGTTTGGTTAAACATGATTAACAAGTTAATCCATATCTGATTGGCCTACCCCTGCCTGATCAAACTCACTGCAGAACAAAGAGCAATGAGTGGGAATCAAAAATCTGCTCCTCTTTATATATGTACTGCATCATGTATGGCATCAAGGATGATAAATTGCGATGTGATACATCACGAGATAACGTTTTGTTACAGCCCTAATCATTTACAATTCACTAAAAGTAGGTCAACACTTGGTGCCTCTTGTTGTGGCTCAAAATTACAAATATTCAGTCAAATTGACATGATAAATATCCTGTGAAATTTTGTGTTGATAGCTGTAACCATCCCTGAGAAACTTAAATATCAGATTGTCAAAATTTGCCACTGACCAAATTTGAATTTCCATTTTGACACCCTGCACCATAAATATTAAATCAATATCAGTTCACTGAATGAACTAAACATATATTTAAAATGAAAAAGTGTAAATGGTGTCTCTGGTCCTGTTCAACTGATAATTATATCAATGATAAACAAGCACTGAGGGTATTGAAGATAATCTCTAAATCCACTGCTGAGAAACTTGCACAATTGCAGTAATTTGGTTAAAAATATATGTATCTGTATGTGTTAAAAAAATTAAAGGAAAACATGTGTGGCACAGTACAACTGGTATCAACAATCTTCCTAAACTCATGATACTATTCATGATCAACAGCATACAGTTTTCAAGCAGGGACTGAAACTGACAGGAGTGCTTTTAAATAATGGAACTGTGGGTCATGAAATTAATCAGGAGAAGATTTGTATGAAATCCAAGCATATGTAAATGAGGCAACAGATATTGGAATACACACCTCCCTGGATGTCAAGTATGAAGATTCTAGGTGCAATTCTAGGACCATCTGAGGAAGGTCTCAGAAATGAAAATTTAAAGAAAATGTGTAAAAATTTGAAAAAAAAAATTCAGGTGGCGCCACCAGTCTGCAGGAACTGATGAAACTGAGCCTCCATGATGAACGTGCTTGCAAAGCATCATGGTGATGAATGCATTAATTTTTCAGAAACTGGAGGTTTTGTATCAAATTTTAACTAGACATTTCTTGGCACCGCTGGTGCCATAATATCGGCAGACAAATGAGGTTTTGTGGTATTTTGTTGATATAATGTGATGTATTTGTATTTTAGCAATGAATGTGAGAAACATTTGTACAAAATATAGGAATATTTAAAGTGAAGGCAATTGTTATGTAAAAGGTTATGTATAAATAGAAGTATATATTTAATGATGTATATGTATGTTTGGAGTAACTTGTTTGAGAAATAAACTGCATTCCAAAATATCCAACATTTGAAAAAAAAATTAAATTAAAAAAAAAATTAAATTAAATTAAATTTTAAAATTAAATTTGAAATTAAATATACCTCATTCCATAAACCATATCTATATACATGCATAACATGAAAGAAATCTGTCCATTACTGTTTGACTTATAATGCTCATAGTATATACTGTCAAGTGGCAATGATGGGGTATTCAAAGGCGCAAAAAACAAGAAAAGGACAACAGGTGGCGCCACCTATCTTCTGCAAAAGACAAAACTATCCAAGATCTTCCGTCAACTTGATTTTTGGACCGATCCATGCATCCCTTTTTAAGATATTCATGATTTTATGTGATTTTCACCATATATGGTAATATTCAAGGTCAAAGCCACTCTCAAAGGAAAGGTCATGACCCCAATTTTAATATACATCATCCCATAACCCATACCTATGTACATGCATAATATTAAAGAAATCTGTCAATCAGTTTTTGACTTGTGATGCTAAAAGTACTGTCAAGTGGCAATGATGGGGGTATTAAACGGCACAAAAACAAGAAAAGGATACTAGGTGGCACCACCAGTTTCCAGTACATGACATCACTATCCAAGATCTTTGTCCAACTTGATTTTTGGATAAATCCATGAAAGATTTCTTGAGATATTTAAGAATTTGTGTGATTTTCCCCAAAAACGGATCTATTCAAGGTCAAGGTCACTCTCCTAGTTGAGGTCATGACCCCATTTTAAATAAGCTTCGTCCTCTCACCTATATCTATAAATGTGTCAAGTTTGAAAAAGATTCTTGAAATATTTTTTGAGTTATTGTGTCCAAAAGAAATCTCTGCGGCGGCGGCGAAGCAACCGTGCCTAAACCACAGTATCTCCAGACTATGTCTGGCGATACAATTATTCTGAGGGGTACTAACAAGCCCCTTAGCTCACAGGGTATGGGTAACAGAGACCTTATTTCAGGTTTCAAAAGAGATTATTCTTGGATATCCCTGCATGTCAGTAAGAAGATTCCAGGTCCAGTCGTTATAAGATCTGTGCCCTGTAAACGGACAACTGTATCTTTAAAGGTCTCAAAAATAGTGAGGAAAAAATGTGTAAAAATTGAAAAAAATCCTGGTGGCACCACTAGTCTTCAGGAAATGATTAAACACTGCATTATCAATAAACCTGCAAAGAATCATGGCGATCAATGCATTAGCTGTTCAGATACTGGAGCTTTTGTATAAAATTTTTAATTATTCTGAGGGGTAATTCTGAGCCCCATAGCTCTGAGGATATAGGACACAGACACCGAATTTCAGGTTTCCAAGGAGATTTTTCATGAACCTCCCTGCATGTCAAGTTAGAAGATTCCAGGTCCAGCAGTTACAATTTGTGCCTGGTTAATGGAAGGATAAACAGCTAGACAGACGGACGAAGAGTGATTGCTATAGCTCAGATGACTTTTAGTAAAAATAAAGGAAACAACTCTACCCTTTTATTAATTCCAACACAGGAAAAGTATATTGAACCATACTTTGACCAGTATTGTAACTTTTGTCAACTGTTTGAAATTGTTTATGTAGGTTAAGATCAAGCCCCACAACAATATTTAACTGTCAAATCAACCTCAAAATGCTTCATTATGAACAGGACTGTTGCCTGGGTTTAATATGCTAGGACTTTATTTAAATATTCTAACAGAAGACTTCAGTTAAGTGCTGAGATCCATGGGTCACTGTTTTGAGACTGACAAGCATTAGTCACGTCACAGCTTTATGTCAAAACATGGGTTCTCAGGGTTTTGTTAATTTTCATCATGGGCATGGCTGCAAAAAACCACTTCTCTGGAAGGGGGGGGGGGGGGGTAGTTGAATTGCATAGAATTGCACTCACCCTACATTGGATTTTTAATTCACTTGAGGCAAGGGGGAAAGCGTGCATGTCAACCTCTGTTTTCAGGGAAATACAAATTGCCAGTCAATTTTGGGGTGTGCATGAGGTGCCTTGACATACATACAGAGGGAAAAAGCCTGAAAGGTCATACAGACAACAGAGATATTTATTCTTATTATAGAGATGCTCAAAAAATCTGCAGATATATGGAGATGCGTCTTGCATTTTCAATATGTGATATGATTAAGGAAAAGCATGACTTAATGTTTACACTCTGGTCCAATATTAAGGACAAATAATATCAATGATCAGTAAACAATAAGAAATTTTCAACTGTTAAAAAAAAAAAAAATATTATGGCAAATATAATTTTGCAGACAACCATGCAATTTACTTAATAGGCAAAATACAGGAGATTTCACCAGTTTGCATAAGGATATAAAGCAGAGCAATAACTAAATATGGAATAAATATTTGATATATTTTAATAAATGATAAAATCCCTGTTTAAAGTGAGGAAGATATACTATTTCCGTTTAAAATGCTTCACCTGTATTTTTAAGCTGGTTGAACATATGTATTATGCAATGTGATTTATACATATTGTTTAAATTAGTTGAAAGTATTTCGTGAAATTTACCAGACTGTTCCTGCAGGTTGCCTATATTGTATTGTTTGTTTATATGTTTATATGATGAAAATAATGTAAGTTCAGCCAATTTTGCTTTACAAAATTTCAATGTTTTTATTTTTTTATAAAATACCTTCCCTCCAGAGAAGCATATTACATTGATTATTTATGGGAATGTGCAATGAGATGGAGTCTGACTTATATAAGGATCATTTACAATTTAAAAATGTTACTCCAAGACCTGTAGTATCTTTGTGAATAAATGAACAACACATGTTCACTGGCAAACACTATTGTTCTGCCCTTATGACAATAATCCTTTTGAGTAAAATATTCAGTGGCCATTTTTAATAGCTCACATGTAGACGATCATAATGGTTAATTTGACCAGACTACCAGAAATAATAACAAAATGAATAACCAGATGAATATACCTCATATACATGTAATATTCACTTAATATCAAGAGAGAGAAAAAAAATATACCAAATTATGCTGTTAAATAGCTATTGGGGTGTGGTACTTATTCACCAGCATGTTGAGCCTCCATGATGACCTACATAAAGCAAGCTATCAGATGTTGCACACATCTGCCTGAGATGCTAAAGCGCACAAACTCTTCAACTTTCCTTTTATTCTACATACATACATCTATTTGTTTCCCCTTAGAAACACCTAATATGACATATATATGAAAGATACATATACATACTGCTACTGGAAACACTGCTGGCATCATCTTGGGCCTTGCGTTAAGCTCCTCTGTTGCTTTAGAAATGGACAGTGAACTTTCTGTGTAGCAGGATGTAGTTTATGTTCAGGACTGCCTCAGCTAGCCCTGCCTGTGTTGGCCCTGTTGATGTGAAATCCAACACCAGCCCTGATACTGGGTATCTGTCTGTCCTATTTATGCTGCTTGCTGGCTCAGGCTCAGCTCAGATGAGATGCAGATTGGCTACAGGGAGCCAGTACAACTGGTACTTCCTTCCATTAATCCACTTAGACAAACACTGATAAACAGTCAAAAGCCTAGGCAGGCCACGGACAGTCAGGGGCTGCAAGGCTGAGCACATGTGGGTTTATGAAAACAGGGCAGCCATCATCAAAATGTGTGCTCCAACTGTTATGCCCTGGCCTCTGCTAAAGAGTGCAGCAAGCATCCCCTATCCTCAACCTTCCCCTGGTCCCATCAACCTGATCCCTTGAAAAATCAATAGACAAATTACAAGTGCTGGTAACATTTAGCTCCACTCTCTGGTATTATCTCCACCTCACCAATTAAAAGCTTTGTGTTCACTTTGCCCCATTTTGACCAGCATGACATGCTGTCATTTGAATATGAGGGACTCCCAGCATCTGATCTGCAGTATAACAGATCAACTCCGCATTAACTTTAATTTGTGCCTTTGATTAAAATGACAGTAACATTTGTTATATCTCATCAGATGACAAATGTTACAATTTGTATGGGCAGTAAAAAAGGTTGCAGTCTCTCACTTTTCCCCTGAGTCAGCTTTTAATAATAAACCAGTTTTTTAGCCAAGTGACAAATTCAACATATCACCCTGTTTTTGGTATCTATCAATGAGAAAAAAGATGGGAGAACCAGAAGAGGCTTCACATGTGCATAAAATCCTTGAATATCAGAAAAAAAAACATCCACAGACTCCTGTTTTTATTTTGAATGTGACAATACTGCAAGAAGAAAATTCATTGAATTTACATCCTCTGCTTGGGGTGCTATCTGTATTATTTGCACCTGGATAACATATAACAAGAGACGTGGGATCTCATGTTCCATCTGTGCAAATTGGGAATGATAATGGATTTAAATAACCAATTTTGCTGTTAAAAAATATTAGTGGTGCCACCAAAAGCTTAAATCAGGACTCCAGTTTCATGACCAATATGCCTTTAAAATGTAGTCCTGATAGTTGGGGCCAATCCTGAGATATTTAGTAACCAATACCACATTATATAAAAAAAAACCATACTAGTCCATTAATTGTAATGTTCCAGGAATATGGTGGTGAGTTCAATTCATCCTGATGTAATTCTACCTGTTCTAATGATTATTCATCCAAAGTTTATTTGCTCATGCATCAATATTTTATCTGGGAAAAAACAAAACACTATTATGTACTAACAAAACATCAAAAAGGTTTCACTGCTGACATAACCATTCCTGAACTTTTTCTTAACAGGCACATTTCATATATGCAGGTCAATCAAACTGTAAAACTTTAGGATCACTGATATCTGAACTCACAGAAGGACAGGGTACCATGCATCTACACCTATCAATGTAGGACAAGTGGACAATCCCCCGTCCCCCCCCCCCCCCCCATGCAATCAAAGGAAGCACTCATGTGATATATAAGGCTTTGTGACTGCATAACAAAACTAGATATTTCTTGGCACCGCAGGTGCCATAGGATCCCCAGACAATTAATTCCCCCCCCCCCCCCCCTTTAAGAATAGGCCCGCCATCTTCAGCAACAATTAATATCAGACCACACTCATAGAAAAGGTCACTCTCATAGAAAAGGTCATGACCCCAATTTCAATAAACATCATCCCCTAACCCATGTCTATGTATATGCATAATATGAAAGAAATCTGTCCATTAGTTTTTTATTTATAATGCTCACAGTACTGTTAAGTGGCAATGATGGGGTATTAAATGGCACGAAAACATGTAAAAGAATAACAGGTGGCCCTATCAGTTTCTGGTACATGACGATACTATCCAAGATCTTCGTTCAAGTTGATTTTTGGACCAATCCATGCATCCCTTATTGAGATATTAATGATTTTGTGTGATTTTCACTATATATGGCAATATTCAAGGTCAAGGCCACTCTCATAGGAAAGGTCATGACCCCAATTTAAATAAACATCATCCCATAACCCATGTCTATGTATATACATAATATGAAAGAAATCTGTCTGATAGTTTTTGACTTATAATGCTCACAGTACTGTTAAGTGGCAATGATGGGGTATTAAACGGCACGAAAACAAGTAAAGAATAATAGGTGGCACCACCAGTTTCTTGAACGTGACAACCCTATCCATGATCTTCCATCAACTTGATTTTGGGATCAATCCATGCAAGATTTCTTGAGATATTTAAGAATTTGTGTGATTTTCCCCAAAATTGGACATATTCAAGGTCGAGGACACTCCTTGTCAAGGTCATGACCTCATTTTAAATAGGCTTCGACCTCTCACCCATATCTATACATATACCAAGTTTGGTAAAGATCCGTGAAATATTTTTTGAGTTATCGCGCCAACAAGATTTATATGCGGCGGCGGAAGCAGGACCGGTATGAAAACATAGTATCCCCCGATTTTGTCTGGTGATACAATAAAAGTCACATTAAAACTAGAATAACTAATACCCAGGCGGGTAAACCTGGGCGGGTAATACCCCTTGGCCTTATTACCCGGGCGGGCAATAAGCCTTAAAACCCACATGTGGGTTTTAATGGGCAATATGATTTGGGCATTTCTGGAAGCATTCTTTTCAATGTCAGAATTGCTGCATAAAATGCATATAATCAAATAAAAAGGAAAAACTACAGTGATTGTCCATGAAATAAGTTTAATACCAATAGATGAGCAGCATCACAGATATTAATGATGAAGCAAGAAATTATTTCATGCACCAATGCTATTATGATACATCATGGGTTATGTTCAAACTGTTTTAAACAAACTGCTACCAGTCCAGTTCAGAATTTCCACAAAAGGCACAATCAGGTTACAAGCTTTGCAGCACGTTGTAACCCAAGTGGATTGCAAGTCTTGTTTTGTTTGTAGCCAAAGTTAGAGAATACATGTTCTACAGCAGCAGAACTGACTGGCATACAGAAAAGATTGGATGTGTATGACACTTGCACTGAGGTGTCACTGTGGCTTCACCTGTGTAGTATCTTATACATGTGCTGCCAATCAGTTGACACTTGGCAGCCAGTAACCATCTTGTGTCAACCAGTTTGCCAGTTTTTGAACACATCCAATAAGCAATCCATCCAATTTCAATCTTTCATTGATACAAAGGAAATTACTGCCCATAAAAACCTGTAAAACCCGGGTTTACCCAGGTTTTCCCAGTAAAACCCACTGGGCTGGGTTTTATGCTTAAAACCCGGGTTTTGCCCAACCCTGGGCAAGTGACAACAGTATCCACCTAATCCACAGAGGTATGGATAAAGTGAGGCATGGATTCTCACTTAATGTAACAGCCCAAGAAATTTATGGCATCAGAGATGCCCAAGTATCCCAAGAAACATGGATGAACATAACTAAAGATTAATGTAGGTGTCACCACCAGTCAAGTGTACAAGATAATGCCATTCCAGATCTATGGACATGCATAATTTCAGGCTGATATGTCAAACAACTCCTGAGATAAATGCATTTATGTATTTTGCAAATACATGATTGTGGGTGGTGCCACCAAGCTTGTGTACAAGGAGGTATCCAAGATCAATGGAACTGCAAAATTTCAGGCAGATACAGCAAACTACTCCTGAGAAAAGGGCATCAAGGTATTCTACAAAAACGTAACTGTAGGTGGTGCCACCTTTCTGGTCTATACAGGATGGATAAACATGCAAAATTTCAGGCTGATACATGCTTATGCTCCTGAGATATGTGCAATTTTCACCGAACACAGATTTATAGATGGACACTTCATGAAAATATTTGTAGGTGGTGCCACCAGACTTGTGTACAAGGAGTTATCCAATATCATTTGACATGCAAAAGTTCAGGCCGATACAGATAAACCACTCCTGAGAAAAGGGTATCAAAAGTATTCTATGAAAGGAAGGTAGGTGATGCCACCTGTCAGGGCTATGGGAAAACTTTCTAAGATGGATGGATTTGCCAAATTTCAGACCAATACACTGAGTATGAGTAATTTTCACCCAAAGAAAATGCATGGATGCCACGAGAAAATGACTGCAAATGGCACCACTGGTCTTAAGTACAAGATGGAGGTATCCATGATCAACTGATATGCACAATTTCAGCCCAACACCACTCCTGACCTGAGGTCAACTGAGCTAAAAATAAGTTCATAATTCATTTTTGTAAATCATGTAACAGATGCCAATTGGAGGAGGCAAAACTTGATATAAATTAAATGTAATCAGGTAAAATGTGACATTTAGTGTAATGATTTATAAGAGTATGTAAAACATGTGGTATTTCATTTTATATATCATTTTTAAAATTCACAGCAGAGCAGCTACTTTAATAAAGTTTAATAGATACAAGTTTAACTTTAAGCCAACAACCTTCTTGTACTCATAAAGGTGCTGAAATTCTTTTATTTCATTCATTAGTCATGTCAGTCTTAAGTTGCTTCATGTCTCATAAAAGTCTATACAAATTAAATAACAATAAATCTGAATGATCTAAATACAAACAAGGCCTACAGGCCTAAGTAGGCCTAATGCAAACCTTTGCAATGGGATATACATAAGGTAAAATGTTGTGTACAAGAAAGCCATCAAAGATGCATGGATAGGCCAACATTTCAGGATGATACATTAAACTTCTCTTGAGTCAGGTGCACTGGGCTGACCAAGCTCAGCTGAGGCAGATAGTTGCCAAAGTCAAGTGAAGCTAACTGCTAGAGTTGCCTAATCTGATACAGTTGGCAGTCTGCCAAAGCTATAAAAAGATGCAGAATAAAACTTGGCCTATTGCTTGATCTGAAACAGTTGGTAATCTGCCAAGCTATTTATAGATAAACAAAATTTTGGCATGTTGCCAAATCTGTTTAAACATGAGCTGGATTCGGAACAAATTATTTGTTGCCTGTACAGCTCTGCTTATATACTTCAGAGAGCTCAGTTTGTTATAACAATAAATCTACTAGCTTTGTTTATGAAAGTATGTCACAGTCCTTTCATTGTTAAAGGTCCAATAATTCTGCCAACAATCATTTTTCTAAACTTGAACAAAGGCCACCTATGAATCATTTTTGTGCAAAGTGACAGAAGTTGAAACAACAGTTTTGCAGAATAAGACTTTTGCAGCCCTCAGTTTGAAATAGGCTGACTAATGGCTGCAAGACCAATTTCAGCTTTCTATGACTCTACCAAATATCAATGAATCAAGTCCATGGTTATACAATTGAAAGAATCATACCCTAGGATAATTCTTGTGGAAAATTAAACCATTCAGCTTGACAGTATCACCATTAATTAATTTTAAGCTGAAAGAGGCTAAAATTATGAGTTTTTGTAAAAAACAGGTCCTGTTGTTTCTGAGATTGTTATGTTAGTATGCTTACATGGTCAAATGACTAAGTTTGAATTCCTGTAACTCAGCCCAAATTCATCAAACCCAAAACATTTAAACAAACTAGAGAGAGCTCATCTCTGGGATAATTTCATTGAAATATTGAACAATTTGGCTGAATGATTTAGCAGAGGAAGATTTTCAAAGGTTTTCAAGCTTTTTCCTCGTAAAATGTAAGTTGATGCAGGTGGCACCACAAAACACTCAATCCTACAACATTTGATATTTGACTAATTTTTGTGTGTAAAATCTGGGGATGCTAGCTCCTGCTACTCCTGAGAAATCATTGGTTAATGTACTGATGATGGATGACCTATGTACAAGAAAGGTCAATTTAGGTGGTGCCACAAATACCTCAATTTCAAATATGACTCATGTGTCCAACATTTGCATTAAACTTGGTGATGATAGCTCCAGCCATATCTGTTATTGTAATTTAAGTATCCTTTTTTGACCAAATGACTTAGTTCAGCTTCCTGTAACTCAGCCAGAATTTCACATACTTGGAACCATTCAATTAAACTTGAGATAGATTATTTCAGAGATTATTCCTGTGAAATATTGAACAATTTGGCTGGACACTTTCACAGAAGATGATTTTATTCGTTTTTACCCTATAAAATCTTAGTAAATGCAGATAGCAAAAAAATAGCAAAATCTGATAGTTTTTTAGATCACTGCTTTTTGCATAAAATTTGGTGATGATAGCTCTTGCTGATTTTGAGATAGTATAGGTTAATGTACAGACGACGGACAACGTCCAGCACCACACCATCACACAAGGCCAAAAATAATAAAAGGTATGGTTCTCAGGCACCGCCCGCATCAATTTTAACCCCCCACATCAAAAATTTTTTCTTTCAAGAAGATAAAATAATACAATTTTGATAAGTTTTCCTTTGTTATGTAGTGCTTTTACCTGTTTAGAAAAAAAATAATGTTATTATCATGCATTCCCTGAATATATGACATTTTTCTAAAAAAAAAAAAAAAAAGGTAATAAAAAAAACCAGCCCACTTGCACTGATTTCTGAAAAAAGTGCCGGAGGACCATATTTTTTTTTTAGTCTAAGCTCAAAGGTTTGCTAAACAAAATAAATGTGACACCACCAGTCTTCTGGAACTGATGAAACACTCCATGATCACTATGCATGGAAAGAATCAGGGCAATCAGTGCAGGAGTTATACAGATACTTTAGCATTTTTTTTTCAAATCTTTAATTATTACCCAGTGCATTAACAGGCCCTGTAACTCAGAGAATATAGATAGCAGTAGTCTAATTTCATGGGTCTTCAGAGAATATTCAAGAACCTCCCATGATGTCCAGTTGGAATATTCTAGGTGCAACAGAAAAGTTTTGTGTCCTGTCTGGCTGCTTGGGTGCTTAAAATCATGTTTTTTGGCAGGTAGCTCATAGAATATAGGTCATCATGACCTAATTTCAGGGTACCATGATGATTTGCCCAAGACTTCCATGGATGTTGCGTTAGAAGTTTCTAGGGCTAGCAGACATGATTTGTGCCTGACTTACTCACTGGGTGCTCAAAACAGTGTTTTCGCCACGTAGTCACCATGACCTTATTTCAGGTTTCCAATGAGTTTCTAGGTCTAATGGTTATGAATTTTGCCCCATAAAGGGTCTGCAGCTTCATTTAAAGGTCTCACAAACTGAGGAGACAAAAGCACTGCAAATGGTGCATAATACGCCCATTGCATATTTTGTGACCCCTGACCTCGGTAAGTTATTGTGGTGACACTAAAAGTGAACACACTGACAGACAGAGGGTGGGTATACCATCATAGACGGATGTATAAAAATGCGTAAAAAATGAAAACAAGGGACCTATGGGTCACTGTGCTCAGCTGACGTTAACCTTGAAGGTAAAAATTTAAAATAATATCTAATGGAGATAAAGTGTAAGAGGAAGAGGTAATAAAGGCCCTGGTTGGTTTATATGATTGGTTTGTATTGATGAGCAAGAAATTGTTGCAAAAAATATTTTGTGACCTGACCATGTGTTTCCTAATGTTGAAACTAAAGCATGTGAGCAGTTTGTGAACAAATGATCTGTACTATTACTATGATCATTAATTGGTTTTTCGATAAACTGTTGACATTTCAGTAGTTTACACATTTGTTCAATTGAATCTATTTTTTTGTATAATATATATTATTAAATATATATGTATTTTTTTATGAAATGTATACAGTTGAAATATAGCTAATTAATAACATAAAACAGGACAAACAAAGCCTGATCTCAAATTCTGCTGAGGCAGGAAAATAATGAACAAATGTTTGTATTAAATCCTGATTTTTTTATCACATCAATTATTATCTAATTTAAGTTTATATTTCTATACATTTCCAATTTAACATATATATCTGAATATAAAAGTTGATTCATAATTCTCAATTGCATCATCATAAATCTCAATCTTGTCAGATATCACCACATCATGCATACAAATGTTTATTTATTTTTTACCACAAAAATATATCTTTTAAATCTGCAAAACAATAAATATCTAAAAATAATACTTGATTTAGATTTCACAATTTTTAATTGTGTCTTTATTTATCCATAATGTGCTTCATATTTTATAATAATTTAAGCATACTGATGGGTTCATTTATATTTGTTAAAATCATTTAAAAGAAAATTGATTTCTTTAAAAATGCTACATTACACAACATTGCATCTTCTGGATTACACCTTGAATTATTTTTTCAAGGAAAGTTTTTGCATATCAGAGTGGAAACAGCATTACAATTAAGGAGATACAGTGAAAACAATAACAATTACTGCATAACACTTGGTGGGTTGGGTTTGCGGGGGGGGGGGGGGGGGGGGGGGGGGGGGGGTGATTGGGGGGTGATATGAGAATAACTGTACACCTGTCACAGCAGGGGATCTCCCCTCGTGACTGTAACAAATCAGAAGCCCTGGCATAGCTGACTTCCAGTGACCTGGAGTGGGACCCTGCATCTGTAATCAAAGCAAGTGACTACAGAAAAAAAAATCAATAACTAGCTTAATTTTCAAGCTTTTATTTTCAAATTTCAGATTTAGACAAACTAAATATTTATGTTTACATGCTGTGAAAATTAAATCAATGGTGCTTACAGGAAAAAAACGTGCCATGGTCAAAATTGGGCAAAATTTAAGGTACTGATTTTTTTTTTATGCTAATAACTTAAAAAATTTACGAAATTCAGATCTAATTTTGGGTAAACAATTGAATCTTAATTAAACATAGTTATATACTTGAGAAAATAGACTCTAGTTTCAAAATTTTTCATGTTAAGTGAGTTATTTTTTTTCCTGATTTTTTACAAATTCCATTATGTTTGGGCTCATAACTTAAAGAATTTATACTTTACAGACTTAATTTCTGGCATGTACATAGGAACTATATAGAGGAATATTTTTGGTAAATATGAGGAAAAACAGATGAGTGGTTTTGATATGAGGCAGTCCTGAAGTGTGAAAATAGGATTTTAATAAAAAATTGAGGTTTTTCCTTAATTTCTCAAAGGAATGAAGTCGCAAAGACCCAGTTTTCGGCTTGGTAGGAGATCTTGGGGACATCTAACATTATGCTGAATTTTGAATTCCTAGGTCTTACGGTTTCAAAACGTGCCACATCTACGGACGGACGGACGGACGGACTGACGGACGGACGGACGGACGGACGACGGACAATGGACCACGACTATAGCTCAGATGACTTATAGTCAGCTGAGCTAAAAATAAAGGTGGCGCCACCAGTCTTCAGGAACTGATGAAACATTCCATGATAAATATGCATGGAAAGAGTCATGGGAATGAATGGTTTAGTTATTCTGATACTTGAGCTTTTGTATCAATTTTTTAAATATTCATGAGGGTACTTTTGAGCCCCATAGCTTGGAGGATATAGGTGGCAGTAACCTAAATGTCAGGTTACCGAGGAGATTTTTATGGACTTCCATATGTTTTCAGTGAGAAGTTTTTAGTTCCAGCAGTTCCAATTCGTGCCAGCCGGTTGAGGGACAAAGCTGTGTCAGATGACTTTCAGTCAGCTGAGCTAATAAAACTAATTTCTTAAGTTTTCTTTGATAGACCAAATTTTGTAAATATTCATTTTTTTTTACTTTGGTTGATCAATTTACCAGAGTACTAATATAACATTTTTATAGTTAATTTTAACCTCTAAACTGAATTCAGCAATTCAGCAAAACTGAATTAGTTCTGTCCCATCTCACTCACGATTTGAGCTGGACCCTAACCTGGGTTTGGACCAGTCATGCAGAATCCCAATAAAAATATAGCCTCGGTCGACTTAGATTTTTCAAGACTAACTTGTATTTGTCAAACATTCATGCTGACCAGCATCCACTTTAACTGTTACTTATGGCAATTCAGGTTTATGTCCAATGTTTTATGTGTCAACCGAGATTAGAAATTCACACACTTGGTAATGTAGAATACAAAGCAAATAGTGTCACTTAGTGCTAAGCAGCATCCTCTTATTACAACTGCAGCATATCTTTGAGCCAAGGTGGAATGCTCCAGCATGTAATACAATTCAAACAGCCCTGACTGAGCAGCAAGTACACCCATACAATGACATCTAATCTACATGAACACAAAATGGTACTTTACCAGAGGCTTTCCTATTGCAGTTATTGGCCACATAGTTATTCTGCTACTAACAGCAGTACTAGACTCAGATTTGTTCAGCAGTACAAGCAGCAGAGGTTAAGATTATATGAGTGTATATCTGAGTCACAAGCCAAGACTAACAGCCTAAATTAATGCCATGTGCCTGGTGCAGCAGTATTTACCTGGCTGAGGCACCAGTGTACAAAACATGGCTTCCCCCTCTCAGGTTTCTATGCAATGCTTCCAAGTGAGGCCTTGCCACAGTCAGCTTCAGCACAGAATGATTCAGTAAAACTGGCACATCTCACGGTTATAAAGAAGGCATAACAAATGTACCTGCTTATTTTTATTATAAAACATTACTATTAAAGTTCTACAGTAAAACCTCCCCTATGGTCATGACTTCCACTTGCTGTACACCTCGGAAATGATGACCTTTTTTTGTCTCATTTATTTAAACCTCTAAATGATGGGCGATTCAGGACCATTTACAGGGCACTTTTTGGGTCCATTTGGGTGACCTTAACCTCTAATATGTAACCTGTATTATGTACACTTTGCCAGAACTGCAGTGTGAAAATGTAGTCAAGCACTAATTGGTACATGGCAAAATATCAAGCATGTTTACTGATGGACAGGCAGGGCCAGTGTGATTAGCTCCATGATGTTACAGCTTTTCTTCAGTCAACTGTTAATTATATGTATTCATTGTATGATGGAAAAGCAGTATATGTGATTTAATTCAATCAATTTTATACCCGCTCTTCAATAATAATGATTTTTTTAAAGAATTGTGTAATTTCCTGTGTTGTATGTAGAATACTTCAAATTGAAAATGGTTATTATACACTTTACCTGTCAATATCTTAAAGTTCTAATCAAAACTCTCTTATATGAATACCTTTTAAAAACTAGACATTTCTTGGCACCGCAGGTGCCAGAGTATCCCCAGACATAGTAGGCCCCCCCTACAAGAATAGACCCCCATTTTTAGCAGCATATACTGACACTTGGCATATTTATTGTTTCTTCCATCTAACAATCCACAGTCTTGTTGAAGATGTTGGTCCTGTGACCTTGATCTTTTTAAAGATGTGTCCTGTGACCTTGACCTTTGACCTCATGACCCCAAAATCAATTTGGGTCTTGCTTTTCCAATGGGACATATGCTAGTCAAGTTTGAAATCTATACATCAATAAAGCAGGAATTATCATCCAGAAATTTATTTTTGGACAGATGGCTCCTGTGACCTTCATCTTTGACCTTGTGACTTCAAAACTGATAGTGTTCTTCCTCTCTTGGCAGGAGAACTATACGTGCAAGATGAAAGATCTGAGATGAAATGTTTGGCTGAAAATGCATCCACATCTTTTTAAAGATGTGTCCTGTGACCTTGACCTTTGACCTCATGACCCCAAAATCAATTTGGGTCTTGCTTTTCCAATGGGACATATACAAGTCAAGTTTGAAATCTATACATCAATAAAGCATGAATTATCATCCAGAAACTAATTTTTGGACAGATGGCTCCTGTGACCTTCACCTTTGACCTTGTGACCTCAAAATTGATAGGGGTCTTCCTCTATTGGCAGATGAACTCTATGTGCAAGATGAAAGGTCTGAGATGAAATGTTTGGCTGAAAATGCATCCACAATCTTTTTAGAGATGTGTCCTGTGACCTTGACCTTTGACCAATAATGGACATTAGCCAAAGTGTAATAATAAACATTAATTTATAAACTGAAATAAAATGCTGTACAAAAATTCAAATTGGCATAACCAAAATTTAATAGGCATGTTAAAACAAGCCAATTCGGTATTGATCATATTTGCACTGTGTAATTAAAGAAACTTGTGGCCTACCTGAAACCATTAAATGATGCAATAAGGAAACAAGGGACCCTTGGGTCACGGCGCTCAGCTGTTATGTTTGATAAAAATATGATTTGGGAATGAGGCACATGCTGGTTTTGTGTGGTAATAAATATAGGCTGTACTATGAGTTGTTGGTGTTCAGCTTATGTATGATTTTTATAGTATCTTTAGAGACAGGGAAGAGGATTGTTTTCATTTATTTTATTAACAAGGCCTACAGGCCTAATGCGAACCTGTGCATTGGGAAATACACCAGGTATAATGCTTCAATGCTGGACCATTACTTTTCATGTATATGAACTATGCAAGTACTAAACATTTTGAATAAGAAACAATTACAAAAACATCACTGCTGAAATTCTGGCATAGGTGCACACAACACTAAAAAGATTGTAGCTGGCACCACCAGTCTTGTATACAACGAAGCTATCAGAGATATATACATAAGCCCAATTTCAGACTGATATATCAAACCCCTCCTGAGAAAAACGTGTGCAAAGGTCATGGTAGGTGGCGACAGCTGTCTTGTGAGCGAGAAAGCCATCAAAGACACATACACAGGTCAAAATATTAGGCCAATACATCAAACTTACCTCGAGTCTGATGCATGGGGCTGACAAGGCTAAGGTGAGAAAGGCTGTTGCCCCAAGTGAACTGTGACAAATTGCTTGCTCAGACTACTGCACTGAGTGAACTCATGACCTGCACCTGGCTAGACTGAGTGAACTTTTGACCTGTACCTGGCTGCAATGAGTGAACTCTTGACCTGTTGCATAATCTGACACAGTTTGCAGTCTGCCAAAGCTATAAATAGAATGCGGCTACTGCACTGAGTAAGCTCCTGACCCATACCTGGCTGCACTGAGTGAACTCTTGACCTGTTGCCTAATCAGATACAGTTGGCAGTCTGCCAAAGCTATAAATAGATCCAGACTGACCTCTAGCCTGTTGCCAAATCTGAAATAGTAGCCACACCATTGCATAAGCTCATGCGGGGGCCCTGCCCTAAGGGGCTTGACACCCATGAAGTGATCAAATGCCATGTGTTTGCCGGCACTGAATGAACTCTTGATCTGTTCCCAAATCTGAAACAGTTGGCAGTTTCTCATCCTATTTAAAGATACAGATTTAATCTTGGCCTGTTGGTATATCTGTTTACACATACTTACACAAGACTTTGGTTAAAATTTCTTTTTTCAAGCCGACATATTCATAAACTTTTTATCAAAATATCTAGAATAATAAAAGATGCAGTACTTTCATTGTTAAAGGTCCAATAGTTCTGCCAAAATCATTCTAGTAAACTTGAACAAAGGCCACCTAAGAATAATTATTGTGCAATGTAACAGAAGATATAATTGAAATAATAATTTTGTAGTAGAACACTATTGCAGTCCTCAGTTTGAAAAAGACATAACAATGGCTATAAGACCAAGCTTTTCACAACTCAACCAAAAATCAACAAACTCAGTATATTCTGATATGATTGAAAGAACCATGTCCTAGAATAATTCTTTTGAAAAATTGAACAATTCACCCTGACAGTTTCATCATTAAGCTGAAAGAGGCTAAAATTATGAGGTTTTTGCCCATAAAAAACAGGTCAATGTAGGTGGCACCACTAAATCTACAACTTCAAATATGAGTCATGTGACCAACATTTGCACAATACCTGGTAATGCTAGCTTCTAACATTTCTGAGAGTACTATGTCAGTATGCTTACTTGGCCGAATGACTGTTCAAATTAGTGTAACTACCTAAAATTCATCAAATGCAAACCATTTGAACAAACTTGAGAGGGCTTGCCTCTGGGATCATTTATGTAAAATATTGTCAGCTCTTTCCTTATAAAATCTAAGTAAATGCAGATAGCAAAAAAATAAGCTGAATCCCACAAAATTTGATATGTGACAGATTATTGCATAAAATCTGGGAATGGTAGCTCCTGCTATTCCTGAGAAATTATGGATTAATGTCCAGATGACCAATGACCCCCGTACAAAAATAGGTCAATTCAGATGGTGTCACCAATACCTGAATTTCATATATGACTCATGTGACCAACACTGGCAAAAAATTTGGTGATGATAGCTCTGGCTGTTTCTGAGACTGTCATTTTAGTATGCTTTTTTGGACAGATGACTAAGTTCAACTTCCTGAAAAAAATTGAGGGAGATGGTATAAAAGATTATTTCTGTGAAATATTGAACAATTTGGCTTGAGTGTTTCGGAGGAGAAGATTTTTAAAGGTTTTTTTTTTCTTTTTCTCTAGAAAATTTAAGAAAATTTTCAGATGGCTAAGTTTTTGCATTAAATTTCATGATGCTAGCTCCAATCATTTTCAAAATAGTATGGGTAAACGTACAGAAGACAAACGCCGCCACACCATCGCAATAGTTCACAGGTTCACTAAAAATTAATACAGATGCATATTGAATGCAAAATTGTAATACAGATACATCTCACTGATGGCAAAATCTTGAATTAATTTGACTATGGATACCAATTATTTATAATCCAAGTACAGCCATCTTTATATACCCACAGAGAGCTGTATAGCTGTGATTGTAAACATTGCCTGGCATGAGGAATATCTAAAAATCATAAATCTACATTTTTTAAAAGCTTTTAAAAAACATTCTTGTCAATATTAACCATAGATAACCTGAAATCTAAATGTCTAGAGGCATGATGTAATAAATGCTGATAAACTGGTGCCAGTCTAGATGTATCTAGATGTATCTGTGTATCTGTTTCACACAGCTAACATATATGGTAAAATGACTCAATTGAACCTTTATAATTCAGCCAAAATTCATTCTTTGGAACCATAAAAGACAATATTATAAGAATTATTCAGGGGATTATTCTTGTAAAATATTAAACAAATTGGCCTCAGTAGGGTCAGTCAAAAAAAATTTTACAGGTTTATAACTCATATGGGAAAATACAGCAGAATGGCTAAGTTAAGCTTCCCATAACTCAGCCAAAAATCACTGAACCAAAACCATTTGAACAAACTTGAATTATCAACATCTAAGGATAATTAATGTGTGAGATTTAAGAATTTGGCCCAGTGGTTTTTGAGGAGAAGATCTTTGTAGCCACTGAGCTAAAATGGGCTGTTACAGCATATGACTAAATTCAGCTTCCCATAACTCAGCCAAAAGTCACTGAACTTAGACCATTTGAACAAATTTCAGAAAGCACTACCCTAGGATCGTTTCTGTGCGATATTAAACTATTTGGCCATATGGTTTCAGAGAAGAAGTTTTTTGTAGACGTCAGTATGATACGGGCACTGATGACCTCCGTACAAAAATTGTCGATGCAGGTGGCGCCACCAATACCTCAATTTCAGATATGTCTCATGTGAACACCATTGGCATAAAATTTGGTGGTGATAGCTCCAGCCTTTTCTGAGATTGTAATTTTAGTATGCTTTTATGGACAGATGACTAAGTTCAACTTCCTGTAACTCGGCCAAAAATTACCGAACTTAAACCATTCGAACAAACTTGAGAAAGATTATTCCAGGAATCATTTCTGTGAAATATTGGACAATTTGGCTGAACAGTTTTGGAGAAGAAGATTTTTAAAGCTTTTTTAGCTTTTTCCCTATAAAATCTAAGAAAATGCAGTTAGCCAAAAAATAAGCAAAATCCGATATAGTTTTAGATGACTAATTTTTGGCATAAAATTTCGTGATGCTACCTCTTGCCGTTTTCAAGATGGTATGGGTTAACGTACAGACGACAGACGCTGGACGACGCCACACCATCGCATAAGCTCACAGGTTCGCTAACAAATGGAGTGCTATTGTCACACAGATTTTGCCTTGGCCATATAACTTATAACCAGCACATATAATATAAGAGTTTAACTATTTATTAAAATTAAATCACAAATATTGTGCCAATATGATTTTTTAAAATAAAATATAACTGAAATGATTATTAAAATAATATTATAGAATAAATTCATGAATGCATTTATGAATACATTTTGAAAGTATCTGCACTGGAACTTTCATTTTTACCTGAATTTTTTTAATGCAGTACATATTCATATTCGTATTCAAATACATATGCAAAGCATTCGCACCATGTCTAGTATTTATTCAGTTTTAGCCAAACAATGATGTTGAGAATCCAGAATATACAAAATTCACAAATTTAAATAATGATCATAAGTACCTGGTTTTATGGCTTTTATTTATATTAAAAAAAATAAATGTAATATATTCACTTTGGACTACATTCATATCAATCTACACACTAGACACAGTAGGAACCTAGATTAATATTATCAACTGCATCTTTGTCTATCATTAATTTCCTTCATAATGATTAGTAATGATTAGTAATGAATAATATGATTTATTTTTTTATCATTAAATTGAACTGAAAAAGTACCAAGGTGACAGCATGGTGTTATTTGGAATATGTGACATTCTATCCATCCATACAAGATTCTTACATCATCAGTAACTGCAAGTAAATTTCCTGTTATTCATCAACTAACAAATTCCTTTTCTATTAATTTTTCTTTAATTTGTTATTAAAAACCAATAAAAAAATTATTTATCTATTGTTTATTGTTATGTTGTTTTTATAGATGAGTTGGGTTGGACACCTGGATCAACTGTGGCTGGCCATAAGCTGCCTGGCTGCCCCAGTGTATGCCTCCCTTGCATAAGCGTGCGTAATTTGCTGAAAGGTCAACAAGGTCAACATACAGGTGACTGAAGAGGAGCTGGGGAGAGCCTGGGTGTGACATGGTCTCATAAAATCATTACTCCTTTACTGTTTGTATTAGGTTGTCACAAAACACCCCCCTTACTGTTCAGATAAATTTTAGGTTTCTAACACTTTGAATTTTGACATACTGTACATTAATGTTATGATTGATAACCTGATCAGTTTTTGGTGGATCCTCATGAAATTTTTAACACATTTTACAGAGATACGAAGCAAGAGGTTAATGACTAAATCATTCATGAATTTCACATATATCTTTTAACAGAATCAGGTAAGTATAGTGTCTTTGTTGTTTTAGCATATTTGTAAATAAATGCCTACAGTATATCCCAGTGAAGACGTAGCAGAATTGAGAACCAATTAGGGAATTACCATCTGCAAGTACCTGGTGTATTGTCATGGAAGATCTAGGTAAAACAGGTTAATGTAATATGATTAAGATTATTAAAGTAATGTAGGTGTGGAGTGCTGAAATAAATTAGAAACAAGGGACCCATGGGGCATGTCGCTCAGCTGAATTTTGGAAAATATTAGCAACTGCAAAATATTTTTATTTCTTATGGTTTTTCCATGTATATTACCATTTGAAAAGCTAAGAGAAAATGGCCCAGCTTAAATGAAACTCTGTAAATTATAGAATAATGGACATGAGCTAAAGCATATGGACTGTGTAATAAATGAAACCTTTGGCCTGAAACCATTTAGTGATGCACATAGGGAAAAAATGGGCCTACAGTAAGTGTCATATAAAAGTTCCATTTCATAAACAAATAATGTGTGAAGGTAATTAAGTTTTCAAAAGTTAAATATATGGCCATATGAGTTAAAAATTAATCCCACAAAGTTTGACCAATATTCCTAATTTTAAAAACTAGGTTTAACAGTGTTATTCACACCTAGGCCCCACCAACTTTAAGAGATATGAACGAAATGCTACAAAGTATATATATCTTCTTATATCTTGTCAGTTAGCACTTACATTAGGTCGTAATATTTTACCATATTTGAATATTAGGATTAAATTCCTGAACATTTTTTTCTTAAAAGAAAAATAAATATTGTCCAAGTCTCAAAAAAAAGAATTTTTTTAACATTAAAATTATAAGCTTTGTCTTGTATATTAGTCCTGTATATTGAAGCGGTGGGTCAGGGAGGGGTCTCTGTTGTTACTGTTCATCACTGAAAATATGTGAAGTTATAAGATTCATCTTGCTTAGAGTACAGGTCTGTCAACAGAATGGGGTCGGGGGGGGGGGGGGGGGGGGGAGGGGGGGGGGAGAGAAAGGCTCCCTGTGGTATTTATGCTGGCAGCCTGATCAAGCTCAACAAGAGAGAGGGATTGCATGAGTGATAGGATTACATAACAGCCTGGGGAGCACTGAAAGTTTCATTGAATGACCTACAGTGACCTCAGTGGACTGCTTGACAATGTAAGGAAATACAACAAGAGCCTCAAAACAAATTCAATAACTAGCCTAATTTTGCAGCTTTTATTTTTCAAATTTAAGATTTTAACAGATTTAATCCTTATGTGTACATGCTGTGAAATTAACATCCACAGTACTTACAGGAAAAAATTGTCCCGTGGCCAAAGTTGGGCAAAATTTAAGGTACTGATTTTATATTTATGCTAATAACTTAAAAAATTTCAGATCTAATTTTCCGTATACAATTGAATCTTGATTAAATGATGTTATATTCCTGATAAAAGTCTCAACCATTCTTACATGTATGTTAAGTGAGTAAATATATATCCTGATTTTTTACAAAGTGCAGTATGTTTGGGCCTATAACTTCAACAAATTATGCAATACTGACCTAAATATTGGTATGTACATAGGAAATGTATGGAAGAATATGAATATTTACAATTACATCTAACATTATGCCAATTTTTGGATTACCAGGTAATCAAAAGTAGGGTCATGATGCTAGAAAATACAAATACATTAAGTCTTCTAAAAAACTTCAATAGCTAGACTATTTTTTAAGCTTATACTTTCAAATTCAAAATTCATCAGATTAAATCCATATGTAAACTGGCTGTGAAAATTGAATCAAATGTACTTATAAGACAAGTGACCCATGGGTTATGACGCTCAGCTGACTGGGAAGATATTCGCAAGAGGAAATTTTATCATCTGAATGGTAGTATATTCCCATTCAACTGAAGCATCAAACAGATTAACCAACAGGCCAAGATTGTGTCTGTTTTTATATATCTCAAAAATAGAGAAAAAATGCGTAAACTTTAAAAAAAATACAGGTGGCTCCATCAGTCTGCAGAAACTAATAAAAACACTTAATGGTCAATATCCATGCAAAGAATCATAGTGATCTCTGCATTAGTTGTTCAGATACTTCAGCTTTTGTATCAAATTTTCCATTATTCTGAGGGATATTTCCAAGTCCAAAAGCTTCAAGAATATGGGTAACAGAGACCTAATTTCAGGTTTCCACAGACACTTTTCATGGGCCTCCTTGCAACACAATAATGAAGATTCTGGGTCCAGTTTCACAATTTGTGCCACGTTAACAGATGACAGCATCATTAAAGGTCTAAAAAATAGAGAAAAGAATTCGTAAAAAATCGAAAAATACAGGTGGCGCCACCAGTCTGCAGATACTGTTGTAACATCTCAAGATCAATATGTATGCCACAAACCATGACCATCAGTGATGTAGTTAATGAGATAATGCAAGTTTTTGTATGAAATTTTTACTATTCTGGGGGGTATTTGGGGCCCCATAGCTCGAAGGATATGGATAACAGAGACCTAATTTCTGGTTTCCATGGAGACTTTTCATACATCTCTCACTGTGTCAAGAATGAAGATTCTAGGTCCAGTCTATACAATTTGTGCCCTGTTAACAGATGTTCACATTTTTAAGGTCTCAAAAATAAAGAAAAATATTCGTAAAAAATCGAAAAAATACAGGTGGCGCCACCAGTCTGCAGGAACGGATGGAACATCTCATGATTAATATGTATGCCAAAAATCATGACCATCAGTGATGTAGTTAATGAGATATTGAAGTTTTTGTATGAAATTTTTTACTATTCTGGGGGGTACTTTGGGGCCCCATAGCTCGAAAGATATGGGTAACAGAGACCTAAGTTCTGGTTTCCAAGGAGATTTTTTATCGTCCTCTCAGAATGTCAAGTTAGAAGATTCTAGGTCCAGCGGTTACGATTTGTGCCTAGTTAACGAACAGACGGACAGACGGACGACGGACAAAGAGTGATTGCTAAAGCTCAGCATGACTGAAAGTCAGCTGAGCTAAAAAAAAAAAGTGCCATGGTCAAATTTAGGCAAAATTTTTGGTACCAATTTTTTATTTTTGCCAATATTTTAAAAAATTTAACAAATTTTGATCTAATTTTGGGTATACAATTTAATTTTGATTAATTAGAGATATATTACTGGAAAAAAGTCCATAGCTTTAAAATGTTTTGTGTTAAGTGATCAAATATCTTTCCTGATTTTTTACAAAATGCATTGTTTGAGCCCATAACTTTTTTAAAATCATATAATACAGACCTTATTTCTGACATGTACATAAGAACTATATAGAGGAATTATTAAGGTAAATATGAGGAAAAACAGGTGAGTGGTTTCGTAGTTAGGCTGTCCTGAAGTATGAAAATAGGTTTTTAATAAAAAATTGAGGTTTTTCCTTAATTCCTCAAAGGAACAAAGTCGCAAAGACCCAGTTTTTGGCTTGGTAGGAGATCTTGGGGACATCTAACATTATGCCAACAACCTTGGGAGCATCCAGAGCTGCACTGAATGACCAACAGTGACCACAGTGGACTGCTGGACAATGTAAGGGAATACAACAAGAGCCTCCAAAAAAATTCAATAACTAGCCTAATTTTGCAGCTTTTATTTTCAAATTTCAGATATTAACAGATTAAATCCTTATTTGTACATGCTGTGAAAATTAGATCATCAGTACTTACAGGAAAAAAACGTGCCATGGTCAAAGTTGGGCAAAATTTAAAGCACCAATTTTTTAATTTTGCTAAAATTTAAAAAAATATAAAAAATTTTGATCTAATTTTGGGTATACAATTTAATTTGGATTAATCATAGTTATATTACTGGAAAAAAAGTCCTTAGCTTTAACATGTTTTGTGTTAAGTGATCAAATATCTTTCCTGATTTTTTACAAAATGCATTGTTTGGGCCCATAACTTTTTTAAATTATATAATACAAACCTAATTTCTGGAATGTACATAGGAACTATATAGAGGAATATTTATGGTAAATACGAGGAAAAACAGATGAGTGGTTTTGATATTAGGCAGTCCTGAAGTGTGAAAATAGGTTTTTAATAAAAAATTGAGGTTTGCCTTATTTTCTCAAATTTTGCCAAAATTTGGATTCCTAGGTCTTTCGTTTTCAAAACATGCCACATCTACGGACGGATGGACAGACGGATGGACAATGGACCACAACTATAGCTCAGATGACTTATAGTCAGCTGAGCTAAAATACTGCACTTTAAAAGAACCACTCCTGAGATATAAGCAATTTCACCTACATTAATGTATGGATGGACGCCCCACAAACGATTGCAGTTGGCACTATCAGTCTTGAATACAAGATGGAGGTATCCAAGATCAATGGTCATGCATAATTTTAGCCCAATCTGTCCATTATGTTTATTACTTATAATGCTCACAGTACTGTCAAGTGGTAATGATAAGGTAATAGAAGGCACGAAAACAAGAAAAGGACAAGAGGTGGCGCTACCCGTCTTCCACAGAAGACAAAGTTATCCAAGATCTTTGGTCAATTTGATTTTTGGACCAGTCCATGCATCCCTTATTGAGATATTTATGATTTTGTGTGCTTTTCACCATATATGGCAATATTCAAAGTCAAGGTCATTCTCATATTAAAGGTCATGGCCCACATTTAAATACACATCATCCCATAACCCATACCTATGCATATGCTTAATATGAAAGAAATCTGTCCATTTATTTTTGACTTGTAATGCTCACACTACTGTCAAGTGGCAATGATGGGGGTATAAAACGGCAAAAAAACAAGAAAAGGATAAACCAGTTTCTGGTACATGACAACACTATCCAAGAACTTTGATCATTTTTGGATTAATCCATGCAATATTTTTTTAAGATATTTAAGAATGTGTGATTTTCCCCCAAATGGTCCTTTTCAAGGTCAAGATCACTCTCCTAGTAAAGGTCATGACCCTATTTTTAACAGGCTTTGTCCTCTCACCCATATCTATGCACATGTCAAGTTTGGTAAGGATCTGTGAAATATTTTCAAGTTATCTCGCCTGAAAGAAAGGGGAGACCGAACCTTAACCATACTATCCCCTGACTTTGTTGACTGAAAAAATAAGTTAATTTAGAATTACAGGTTGCATCATTATGCATCCTTAGTTTGGCTCATATCACATCAAATTATGCATACACCTATATTTAATTACTTTATTTTTAATCATAAAATGTTCAAACTATATTTAAAAGAAGTTTATTAAAGATAAAATCTTTTAAAAAAAAAAAACATAATGTCACATCATGGCATCTGTCATTTTAATTTGAACTGGACCTGTGTTACTGTTCATATTTTTTTTTCTGGAGGAACATTTAAGGATAACAGATATAGGGTTACCAATGGTTGAAAGCAAAGAATCCTATTATATTCTTTCACAATCAGCTGCATATTTTTACTCCCCAGGGTTATTAATAAAGTATTTTCATAACATATCTAAAAGATATACAATTACCTACCCAAATTGATGTGTTCAGACTGTCCCATTCTCTGTTTTCATCCACAAAAACAGACTGATGGGTTTCAAAAACAGGATACATTGGGTGTTTTATGGAAAAAGTTATTATTACATTCTGCCATATCATTCATGCACACACAATTTGACTCTTCTTGCCTTGTCAATTTCATACAGCAGAAGACAGTGAAATAGACAAACAACCCTCCCCTTGCATTCTGGGAGAAGTTGAAAATGTAAAAAAAAAATACAAGTAACTTTTTACAGCAGGGATAAAGTAAGATGCTTAAAAAAATCTGTAAAATTGTGAGAAAAAAAGTAAATCTGTAGCAGAATCTTAGTGGTGCCACCTTCTGGCAGCAGCATATACTAACACAAGATACAACAGGCTGTTCCACTACCATCAACAATACATGTTTGTTCATGTTTATGTGCATTTACTAATCTTGCTATTCTCATTTGTCCCTCTAATCTATGTTTGCCAGGGTAAGATAAATTGATATGATTTCAATTTTTATTTGTAAATTAAGTTTTCTGCTTGTGTATAAACATGAAAGTTTGTTGGAAAGCTGCATGTCTCCATAGCAAATAGTTTATTAGTTATTCCCATGCATTTTGAGGCTAGCTGGTGGGATATTCTGACAATTGGCAGAGGTTAATATCCAAATTGACCAATATGCAGTGGGGTATTCCTATAAAATTTGTCATATTTCAGGTTCCATAACTATTCTGGTCTTTGATAAAAATAGCTACTGCTTATAATTAATAGCATGAATAACAATTTTTTTAAAGTGTTGTTTAAACTATGACCACGGTTTTAGAGAAATACAGCTGCAAATGTTGAAATACCCGTTGTTTCAAATGTCTCTTTATTGCCGATCTTAAATTCAAAATAAAACTTATTCTGGATCTACTTCTCCTCAGAGTTTATTTCTAAGCGGTCACAACAGTGAAAATTTATGACCATGGTTTTTTATTGATTTTGTCTGACCACTGTGGTTTTAATCAGCAAAATCTGGGTTGATAAAAAAGGTCCCCAGAATATGTACTTGGTACCATTACCTGACCCATGATCTCTTAAAGCAATATTTGTGAATAGTTTCCACTTTCAGAAGGAATGGCATCTGTTGGAAAGCAGGTGATTATGTTCACATATAAACCACAATAAAAATGAGTAGCTGTGCAGTCTCCTAATTATCAAAGTGTTAAAGAATCTCCCATATGTTTAATTGGGTTTTCATCTTGCAAAAAAATAAACTGTGACTCATAAAATTAACTTTATTTTATCACTCATGTTGTGGTAATTGGTGCTGCCCTCTGAAGGATGGTACAGAAGATATTTATTGTCCTGTAGCTTTCCTTAGATTGAAAAATTTAAGCACCATTATCACTAGAAACCATTAATTGCAAGAACAAGGGACCCATGGGTCATGTCACTCAGCTTATTTCTTTGATCAAGTTTATAATTTAATACATTTGCATAACATAACATATAACTGAAAATATAAATTGATTCACAATTCTAAACTGCATCAACATTTGAAAAAAAATTTGGTCAGATAACATCACATGCACACAGATGTATTTATTTTTTTAAGACAAAAATTTTATAAAATTGGAAAACAATAAATATCTGAAAATAACATTTGATTTAGAATTCACAAATTTTAATTGCACCGCTATTTATCCATAATTATCCATACATTATCAAATTATGCATACTGATGCATTTATTATATTTTGATTTCGTAAAATTATTTAAAAGAAAATTAATTTCTTTGACAATGCTACATTACCATATGGCATCTTTTGGATTACTCCTTGAATTACTATTTCAAGAAAAGTTTTGTATATTGGAGTGGAAGCAGCATTACAATTAAGGAAATACAGTTCAAACAATAACAATTACTGCTTGACACTTGGTGGATGGTAGGGTGTGTATGAGAACTGTACACCTGCCCTAGAAGGGGATCTCGTCCAGTGACCCATGACAAATCAGGTACCCTGGCACAGCTGACCTCCACAGTGCTCTGACAGCTGAAGTTTGAAATTTTAGCAAATGCAAAATATGAAAAATATTCTATTGCAATGTTTTTCATAAAAATAAGCATATGAGAAGCTAAGAGGAAATGGCCCTCCTGCTTGGTTTTAGTAAAATTCTAAATATATGATTGCAAAACTAATACTCTGACAAGACTGTCATGAAGAAAAACAGTAAAAGTTTTAAATTGAGATACTGTGATGCATATAAAAAAATTTACAGATGGACAGGCATGTGGACAGAATGGACTAGCTGATACCTTTATTCACTTTCAGGGGAATAAGGCATTCAAGTTTATATTAAACATAATTTTTAGCGTATCACCTTTTTTTTAATTAATAATTTTTATCAGATTCTTTTTTTTTTATTTTCAGGTTTTAAAATTTGTAATAAAAAAATCTATAAAAAATACAATTTAAAATATCAGAATTGTAAGTTGCATCATTATTTATCCAGTGTTTAGTGCATATATTTTATTATTTTATTATTTTAAAATCATCTCAGCTATAATTTATTAATGATTTAATATTAAATTTCACACCTTGTGAAGTTTTTACTCTTCTGAAGTAAGGAATTTTTTACCTGATGAACATCCACACTCTCATAGCAATACACCACTTAGTGGACAAAATTAGTAGTGCACTTTAAGCCTATTAACCCTTGTGGTACAATACAAAATTTAAAAAGTAGCAAAAGCCTAGAATAAGAATGAATCAAATACAGAAAATTTTAGCATTCATCTGGTTTATGGACAATCCTTAGGGATAAGGGGGGGGGGGGTTGCAGGGCAGAGGGGAAGCCTGTCAGTAGTGGCCAAGCAGAGCCAAGGCAAGCTGCAAGGAGTGGGTTAAATAACATAGGTGAAGGCTGTACTAGGTGGGCTTGATGTAAAGAACGATTGACATGGTGTATGAAAACTTGAATAAAAGCTACTCTGTTCAATCAACTCCTTTGAAATTTCAGATTTTAACACATGAAATGATCAAGTAAACATGCTCTGAAAATTAAATCAACATTGCTTACAGGGGAAAAACATGCCGTGCTCGTATTGGAGCTAAATTTAAGGTACTGATTTTTTATTTAAGCTTATAACTAAAAAAATGGTAAAATTCAAATATAATTTTGGGTATACAATTTAATCTTGATTAAAAAGTTATATCCCTTTATATAATTTAAGTGAGTAAATATATTTCCTGATTTTTTACTAAGTGCATAATAATTTGACCTATTACTTAAAAAAATTACACTTTACTGACATAATTTCTTGTATGTATATAGGAAATATATAGAGGAATTTTTATATGAAATATGATCAAAAACAGATCAGTGGATTTTATATTAGGCAGCCTTGAGGTGTAACAGCGGGGTTTTTTTTTAATGGAAAATTGAGGTTTTTCCTTAAGTAATATCTCTATGGAATGAAGTCCTAGTGACCCATTTTTGGTATGGAAGAGCTTTTTGGGACATCTAACTGTATGCAAAAATTTTGGATTTGTAGGTCCAACGGTTTCAAAACGTGCCTTGTTTAAGGCCAGACGTGTAAAAAGGACCATGATTATAGCTCAGATGACTTAAAGTCAGCTCAGCTAAAAATTCAATAACTAGCCTAATTTTCCAGCTTTTATTTTCAAATTTGTGATTTTAAGAGAATAAATCATTATGTGTATATGCTGTGAAAATTAAATCAAAAGCACTGACAGGCCATGGCCAAACTAGGGCAGAATTATGGGTACTGATTTAATATTTATGCTAATAACTTAAAAAATTAGCAAAATTCAGATCTAATTTTGGGAATACAATTGAATTTTGATTAATATATCCCTGTTATATCCCTGAAAAAAGGCTCTAATCTCAAAAATTCTCATGTTAAGTGAGCAAATATGTTTGGGCACATAACTTGAAGAAACTAGAATACAGGTAGTCGACAAGCCACTACGTATATCTGCCAAAATCAGTGTGGAACGGGTGAAGTGAGGCATTGTTTGAGTGGCAAGGGGAAATTGAGTGAGGTGTGTTGCATGTAAGCATGGATGTCTGCAGCTGAAATGTGAATGTAGGTTGCACCACCTACCGAAAATCCAGAAAGCTGTCCAAGTTGTATACATATGCAAAATTTTAGGCAGAAAAGTCAAACAACTTCATGAATATGAGTGATTTTATCACACAGCAGAAAAACAGAAGGGCTTGTGCAAAAATGGTGGCAGGTGACACCACCAATTTTGTGTATGATTAAGAGCTATGTGAGATCAATACACATGCAAAATTTCAGGGGGATATGTCCAACCAGTTCTGAGATATAAGCCTGAATGTTTGCAGCATTAACATAAATGTAGGTGGCGCCACCTGCCAAAAAAACGAGAAAATAATCCAAGATGTATAAATACGCAAAATTTTTAGGCAGATAAGTCAAACCACTACAGAGATATGAGTGATTTTAGCCGACAGCAGATAAACAGACAGACGCTGTGCAAAATTGGTTGCAGGTGGCCCCTCCAGTTCTGTGTATGATAAAGAGCCATGTGAGATCTATACACATGCAAAAATTGGCCAAATCAGTCAAACGGTTCCCGAGATATGAGCTTGGATGTCTGCAGCGTAAACTAGAATGTAGGTGGCTCCACCTGTCATAATATCAAGAAAGCTGTCCAGGATGTATATAACTGCAAAATTTTAGGCAGATATGTCAAACCACTACCGAAATATGAGTGATATTATCCCACGGCAGACAAACAGACAGATGCTGTGCAAAAATGGTTGCAGATGGCACCACAAGTTTTGGGTATGATAAAGAGGTATCTGAGATCTACACACATGCAAAATTTTTGCCAAATCCATCCAACGGTTCCTGAGATATAAGCTTGGATGTCTGCAGTGTGAACGTGAATGTAGGTAGTGCCACCTGCCATAAAATCAAAGCATTCCAGGATGTATATGCATGCTGAATTTCAGGTAAATTAGTCAAACCACTGCAGAGATATGAGTGATTTTAACCCAAGGCAGATGAACAGATGGCCACTGTGCAAAAATGGTTGCAGGTGGTGCCACCATTTTTGTATATATCATAAAGCTATCCAAGGGCTACATTTGTACACAATTTTTTTCCTGATCGGTCAAAAGGTTCCCAAGATATGTGGGTTTATGTATGGAAACAGACACACAAATGGACGCTGGGCAGACAGGAAAGGTCAGAGGTCAACGCAAATTGGTTAGGCACCAGTTCACACGTGACCTGATAATTGGTGCAAGTTTCGGAAAAATCCGTCCAGTAGTCTCAAAGGAGTTCACCAGAAACGAACGCCGCATCTTGGCGGATACAATTACACAATACTGACCTAATTTCTGGTATGTACATAGGAAATCTATAATAGAATGGTTATATTAATATGAACAAAATCAAGTCAGTGGTTTTGATATTATGCAGTCATGAAGTGTAAAAATGGGTTTTTAATGGAAAATTTGTTTTCCCTTAAAATCTCAAAGGAACAAAGCCATAGTGACCCATTTTTTGTTATGGAAGGAGATTTTGGGGACATCTAACTCTATGTCAAATCTTAGATTTTTGAGACAGTTTCAAAATGTGCCCTGTTAACGGCTGGATGGCCAGACCATGGACTATGACAATAGGTCAGATGACTTATAGTCAGCTGAGCTAAATACCTCTCATTCTGCCCTTTAAACTTTAGTTATAGACATCTCAACATCTAGTTTATGTTCAGGAAAAATCTACATCAGGTTTAAATTCTAAAGTCAAGTTAAATAGTGATTTAATTATTGTATAACTGAACCAGGGAATGAGGAATTACAACTACACCAATGGGAAGGCATTCATCTCAAGGGATTTATAAAGCATCCAGTAAGAACATTTCATATTTCTTGTTTTTTAAATTAGAATGAATTCAATCAGTTCAATACAGAGTGCCACTGACCCAGCTTTAGGTACAGTGAGACAATATCTGACAAATGATCCTAAGCACATAATTAAATGCCCAGTTGTCGACTGGTTAAAATATGCCATTATTTTACTAAGCAGAGCTGAACCAACATGTTCTTTATGATATTTAAGTACTAATTAAATCCCCTTCAGCTAAAAATTCCTGTCTTTGCTTTGTCACATATATTCTGTATGAATTCTACATAATAATGTGGTGCCTGTGCTTATTCCAAATCTGTCAGTACAAATTATGCCTGCTTTCATGATTGGTTGACTGCTTAATATTTAGTTTGTGTGGGTGCCTATGCCATGCTGGTCAGTGGGGATGTAGAGCCTTACAGTATAGGTAATCAGCCCTCCCATGGCAGCAGAGCCTGGGGCATATGGCTGCCAGGTTCTTGACTACCATTATAGTCACTCAGCATGCTATCTACTGCTCTGTAACAATACATGTCATCATTACATGCCCAGGGTGTTACCATGGCAACCAGCTGATGAATCATGAACCTCTCATGGTGAGCCCTGTGTGAAGTAATCAAGGTTCCAGAGACAACTCCTTGTTAGACATTTTACTTGCAGTTTTGTTATTATATATTGAAGGAATCTGTGCTTTATTGATGGACACCCCCAGACAAAAAAAAAACATTTATGGAAGACAAAATTCAAACACAATCTGCACTTTTCCTCAGGAAAAACAAAATTACCACCCAATATTTATTATGAGCAAAAAAGACAGGATTAGGCTGAAAGGTTCAAAATGTAAGTGCATTATCCAAATTATTTGCTGACTGTGAAAAATGGATTTAACAAGTACTACATGATCATGTGGCAAACAGCAATTAAGTTAACCTTTTGCAGAAGAGACTGGGTGTAAGTATGAAATCAGCTTAATATGTCATCTGCAACAAAGCCCTAGACTTCTCAATGAAACAAAATTCTAAATGAAGACAACAGAGATTTTCTGTCAACACTTCGCAATTAGTAGCTACAGCCCCTTCTGCCAAGAGGTTTAAAATGAACATAAAACTGTGTTGAAAGAGTCACAGGTGGTACCACCAAATCATTAGCACAATGGATTAGACTTGATTAACAAAATGTAATAAATTATTCCTGACAGTATGACACTGGACAATGTGACATATTTGCTTTCCTTTGGGTTTGTTATTTCCTAAATACCCATTTTAAATTTTAATCCAATAATTCATTCTTGGTTTCATATGAGTGATGAAGGAAATACACATATGAATGAGAATAATTATATCAATTTATTATGGCCATATGTCAAGGCCAAGATCCAAACCTGGATCAATAGCTAATTGGTGATTATTGGTCATGATTCTGACCAAGCTCAGGTCCAAAACAGAACTGCTGCAGTTCCAGTGACCAACATTCTGACTGGAGTTTGGGCCTGTTGCATTCCTGAAGAAATTGTTGTTAGTCAAATATAAATACAAGTAAGGGAGGGGGGGGGGGGGGGTGGTGGTACCTCAGACCCTTTCCATCTTGGGGTCTTGGCAACTCCACGTGGGACCACTCCAGATCAAGCCACTGCGATCTCTGACCACAGGCCATCAATCTCAAACCACTTTCCTTCAAACCACTATAATCTCTGACCAGTGTTTCAGACCTACTCTTATATATCAATGTTGTGTCTGTTAATACCATTATGAAATATGCGGCTTTGTTAATAATACATTATTGGAATATTCCACTTTGTCTACCCATGCTTCCATGTAAAAATAACGCTGTATTTTTTCTTGTGAGCACCATTTGTTAAAAATTCCATTATGATGAGTTAGGCCTACATTACGCAACTGGGTCTAGGCCTGTGGGTTCATGAAGTATCCACTCAGAAAACTCATTTCAAACACATACATACACTGCATATATATATATATATATATATATATATATATATATATATATATATATATATATATATATATTTATACACACATATATATATATACATTGGTTGGCTTCATATTTACGGGGCTCAATTTTCACGCTGAAGCTTTTTCTCATATTTTCATGGGGTTCCATTTTTGCGATGGGGCATATGTGAATATTTTAATAAACACCAAAACAGGTATGAATTCTCTTTTCCACAAAGTTATGTTTTGCTCAAACAACAACAACCGTCACTGCCAAAACCTGGCAATGCCGCTTCATTTCACAATTTAGCCATTACATATCAACATAAATAGGGCCCTCCAGTCTACCTTGATCATATCATGTTCCAAATACGAAATAGACACTTCATTCCATGAAAATTAAGTTTGTTATAGGAGGGGCCATATCCCTGAAGCGGCCGCTCACAGAAGGTCTGCCTGTTCCCAATAAGTGTGAATGTAAAGAAAGAGCAGAGCAACTCTAAGTGGCTAATGATCAGATCAACTGACAGCCGACAAAGCGTAAGCGGAGGGAGCATTCTTTTTATATAAAACTAGATCGTGGACACATCTCACGCTGCGATCAACATGATCATCATTTGGATTATAGTAATTTATTTGCCACCTGGTGGCAGCTACATAGACTATTTTTTCCATGACAGCAAGGTTTCATATCTGCGTGGTTTCAATTTCGCGGCTGATCTCCTACTGCGAATATCACGAATTTGAAACCCCTGCAAATAACAAGCCAACCACAGTGTGTGTGTGTGTATATATATATATATATATATATATATATATATATATATATATATATATATATATATATAACTAGACTTTCTTGGTGCCATAGTATCCCCAGACAATTTATCCCCTCCCACCCACCCCCCTTTAAGAACAGGCCCCCCATATTCAGCAGCATGTATCAACACTTGAGAAACAATATTTTCATCAAATATGTGGGCCATTATTGTGAATAACTCTTGAGAAAAGGTGATTTATCAATACTATAAAAATGGTACAGTAGTGGCGCAATCTGTCTTGCTGACAAGAAAACTCTCCAAGATGGATGTACATTCCAAATTGTAGACCAACACATTGAACGACTCCTCAGATATGAGCAATTTTTACCTAAAACAAATGTACAGATGGACGCCACACATAAAACTTTTGCAGATGGCACCACCAGTCTTGAGTACAAGATGGAGGTCTCCAAGATTCATGGACATGCACTGTTTCAGGCCAATAAAGCATACCACTCCTAAGAAAAGAGCATTTATTCTACAGAAATGGGAAAGTAGGTGGTGCCATCTGTCTGGTTCCTGAGAACATTTTCCCAAGATGGATGGACATGCCAAATTTAAGACTAATACCTTGAACCATTCCGGAGATTAAAACAATCTTCAACGAAAGCAAACATACATATGGACACCACACAATAACGATTGCAGATGGCACCACCAGTATTGAATATAAGACGGAGGTATCCAAGATTAATGGACATGCACAATTTCAGCCCAACCTGTTCAGCATTTGACTAATAATGCTCTAGGTACTGTCAAATGGCAATGATTTGGTATTAAAAGCGCAAAAACAAGAAAAGGAGAGGTGTAAGCAAGTCTTTTTTTGTTCAAACAATTAGTCTCCACATGGTTTGCAGACAAACATATATTTTACAGTGATATTATTAGTCCAAACAAGGTCTGAAGGAGTCCAACACAGTGGTCCAAGATGGTAAGGAATGTGGTTAAAATGGTAAGGAATGTGGTCTGAGATCGCTGACCTGGTAGTCCGAGATTGTAGTAAGTAATCTGACTTTGTGTGGGCAGAGATCACAAACTACCTAGGTCTCAATAAAGCCACAGATTCTGGATGGTGTTTTCAAGGACCAGCAACAACTCTGATTCGCATGTCAAAAGCTACGATTCCTTTTATGTGGTTGCAGTCGGAGTAAGCGGTTGCAGTATGGGGTTGCGACAAGGCAAATTCCTTTATTGCGGTCACCAATGAAAACAATGTTTGTATTTGTGATATAATATTTATGTAAGATGTATTTATATATATATGTCGAGGGAAGAATGAGAATCTGGGAAGATCTGGAATCCTCCCTGGAAAAATCAGAATTCTGATTTTTCCCGGGAAAAATGAGAATCCAGAGAAGGTATGAAGGGATTCCCATTTTTCCTGGGAAGAATGAGAATTCTCATTCTTCCTTGAACAAATGAGAATTCCAGTCTCTCCCAGGAAAATTGAGAATTCTCATTTTTCCCAGGAGAGATTGGAATTCAGTTTTGAAATTCAAACCTGGGAAAAATGAGAATTCTCATTCTTCCCGGGAAGAATGGGAATTATTGATGCCAACTTAACTCTTTTAATTTTTTTCATGCTTATTTTTCATTTCAGACAGAAACTTTGATCATCTTTTTTCACATTAATTCTGAATTGTTCAAGTGTTAAAAAAGAAATAACTAGTACACTCACACAAAGTAGAAATATGTGGATAAAATATGAAGCTGACAAAAAGTGTTATATATATATATATATATATATATAGATATATGTCACAGGCGAAATTAGAATCCAGGCGGATTTTAAATCCGCCTAGGCGAGATTGAAATTTTGATTTCGCCTAGGCGAGATTAAAATTTCTATCTCGCCTAGGCGGATTTAAAATCTGCCTAGGCCAGACTGAAATTTTGATTCCGCCTAGGCGAGATTAAAATCCTGTTATGATCATATGTAGGATTTCAATCTCGCATAGGCGGATTTAAAATCTGCCTAGGCGAGACTGAAATTTTGATTTCGCGTAGGCTATATTAAAATCCTAGCTATTAATCTGCTTGATTCAATTATTTGGTTCAATCATGCTGATTATTTCATTATAATGTATATCTTCAAAAGTATAATCTTAATATTTAATGATAACATTATAAAATTAGTGACTAAAACAAGTTACTTGAGCTTAAAATAAATTAGGATTTATTACACTCATGCTTTTACTGGGGTTGTCCTTTTATTTTTAACATATTTAATAGCAATTTAATTTTAGCAGACTGACAAAACAACATGAAATATGTTAATGTACACATCTGCAAAACTGGTAGTCTACCTAATATTTTAATTTTTTTCCACCGTGTTCTACAGCACATTTTCACACAAAATGTTGATAAAAAATATATATATATGTCACAGTGTAGATGGGAATCCAGTTGAGTTCGAAACTCAACTATTTGAGATGGGAATCCCCATCTTAACGGTTGAGATGGGGATAGTCACTACTGAGATTGGAATATTCCAATGTACACTTGTTTACATTAAGATATCCAAAAGTCAACCAGTTCATTTTGGGATAAACTGAAATACACTAGTTTACATGAGAATATTTTAGTTTAGATGTTACCAAGAGAAACAGTTTATTTTAAAATATCCTGAAATACACCAGTCTACTTAAGAATATCTCAACCTTATTGTTAAAATATATTTTTTCCCTATTTCTTTTAAGTGGACACAAGAACACTGAGCCTCAGAACATTGAGTAGCTGCAAAAAATTACAGATATTATTGTATAAATAAATGAGGGAATTAACCAGACTAGGAGTGTATATTCTGAGAGTAACTACCAAGAACACATGTATAAAAAGATACTCTTTATATATATTATATTTAACTTTTAGCAATTCCATAACTACATGGTAATCACAGTCTAAAATATGCAGTATGCACCATTTATAACAAACAATATAAATAACTAAAATATTCAAATACCTGTATCTTCCTTGCCCCTTTCAGCTAATAAAAAGCCAAAATTTAATGTTATTTGCCAAGACAAAAAATAAATGCTGAAACCTGAAAAAATCAGACTGAAAATATACCTGTGTTTTTTTTTTAAATTCACCCACCTGTCAGAAAAAACCTCATCACTTCTGTAAAGCATTCTTTAGCATCAGGGATTATAAAAATCCATTTAATTTTTATGTTCATTAAGATATAGTGTTCTTGATAAACTGATCTTTCAAAATCCAAAGTTTCTGTAAAACTTACACTTAAAACAAAGCAAAATCAAAATTTCCATCTTGTTGGCCAGGGCAGATCTTAAATTCCTAAAATGGTCCTATTCATTAAGATGTTCAGATATACAATTCTCAACAGATAAATCTCTCCACGCCAAATGTGAGAATAAACTGCAATTATTATGAAACAATCAGCATGATTAAACGAAAGAATTGAATGACACAGATTAAAAGCTAGGATTTTAATCTGGCCTAGGCAAAATCAGAATTTCAATCTCACCTAGCGGATTTAAAATCAGCCTAGGCAAGATTGAAATCCTACATATAATCATAGCAGGATTTTAATCTGGCCTAGGCGGAATCAGAATTTCAATCTCGCCTAGGCAGATTTAAAATCTGCCTAGGCGAGATTGAAATTTTAATCTCGCCTAGCCGAAATCAAAATTTCAATCTCGCCTAGGCGGATTTTAAATCCGCCTGGATTGTAATTTAGCCTGTGATATATATATATATATATATATATATATATATATATATATATATATATATAAATAAAACAGGTTTGTTCATTTTTTGTTATAATATTATAATAATTGTTAGGTCAGGTTTCTGAGATGAGGTTCACAGAGAATTAAAAAAAAAATTAATTATGTTTAAAGGGCTTAGGAATAACTACACTTGTTGACACAAAGTATTATGATGCTGTTTGTGTGATTGTGATGCAGTGCAATTAAAGGTTGTAGGCATAATGTGTTTTCTATTTTTTTTCATGACAAAAAAATGTTAATGTTCTTTTATCAATGGTCAGTTAATAACATTAAAGTTTGGATATAATACCATAGTAAAATATGCAAAGTTAACCAACCTTAACTATTAAAAGGATATCATTTACCAAATTGGAGCTGGAAAAAATGAGAATCAAATCATAGTATGAGATGATTTTCATTTTCCCCGGGAAGAATGGTAATTCCAATTCTTCCAGAGAAAAATAAGAAATCTGGTTTTCCCCAGGAAAAATTAGAATTCTCATTTTTCCAGGGAAAATCATTTAACAAATTGGAGCTGGCTGGGAAAAAATAAGAAATCTAGTTTTCCTCAGGAAAAATCAGAATTCTCATTCTTCCTTGGAAAAATCAGAATCAAATCATAGTATGAAATGATTCTCATTTTTCCCGGGAAGAATGGTAATTCCAATTCTTCCAGAGAAAAATAAGAAATCTGGTTTTCCCCAGGAAAAATCAGAATTCTCATTCTTCCCGTGAAAAATCAGAATCAAATCATAGTATGAAATGATTCTCATTTTTCCCGGGAAGAATGGTAATTCCAATTCTTCCCGGGAGAAATCAGAATTCTCATTTTTCCAGGGAAAAATCAGAATTCTCATTTTTCCTGGGAGGATTCCGGATCTTCCCAGATTCTCATTCTTCCCTTCTTCCCATTCTTCTCATATATCCCTGCATTTTGAAAGTAGCAGTAAAACATAGGAAACCAGCTGCTTCAATCGAAACATATACATGTATTGGGAAGACCACTCACCAGCAAATGACAGACAAATGTTTCCAATATTCACAATGATTTAAATCAATGTTTTCAGGCAGAAAACCTCTTGGCATATACTGATAAACATGTTATAATCCTGGGGAAACCCTTTGTGAAGTATACAATTCAGCAGGATTCTTCATCCTGCCCAATCCATTTAAAATTTTTTGTCTGATCGGTCGCTCCATGATCCAACAAAAATTTTGTCAAATGACGAGTCGGATAACTAATGCGACTGCAATCCATAAAAGGAATTGGTCCTTTATAATATCATATGTTCGACTCTACCGCAATCGTGACCTACCATGGCCGCAACCACGTCAAAGGAATCCTAGCTTTAATCTCTTATCAGGAGAGAATGCTGATCTCTTGATTACACTTACAACAAAACATTCTGTAACACTGTTTAACCGATTTAATTATATGGAACACAGGATGATACTTGAGAAAAATTTATATTTAATGTAATGTTTATTGTCAACTCCATCAAAATGACCGACCGGCAGAAGTGTCAATGCTACTACCATCCCATTACAAAATACTGTTAAGCAAAATCCTAAAGCAATATTCCCCGAGTGCAAACAAAGCTGTTTCTCAAAGATATACACTTTTCCATGTGGCCCAACATGAAATATATAATAGTTTGGCTAAAATTATTGTATATCATTTAAAATTAGCATCCTTTGTTAATCTTAATACAACAATCAAAACTTTGGGTGTATAAATCAAGGAATTGCAAATTATCCACTGCATGAGATGTAATGAATGCTGTCCCACATCAAGATTGATGCAGACAAGGCTGGCTGGCTCCCCCAGGAGGGTTTGTGTTTGTATACGTCTTTGTTTAGAACATTACTCATGCAATCATGAACAGAATACAAGGAAATGTTCAGGACACCTTGGGAATGGCCCAATTAAGAATCGACTGGATTTTGGTGTGGGTCCTGCTCATGATCCAGATCCAGGTAAGGCTTCATGGATTATTCACAAATGTGCACGCAGTCACATATGCACAATCAAACACTTGAATATGGGCCAATTAGTGAATGCAAACACTTGTTGGGGGAATTAATCAAGCAATAAACTTTGGAATATGAGGTCAATAAGTGAATAAGGTCAACACAGGTTGCGCAGTATCCTATACCACCCACATGAGGGAGGCTTGCATTCATGAGAATGTATTTTTCTAGTTGTATATACATGTAGTTTATCAGTGAACTGTTGAATGTTATGGTGTCATGGAAAAAACAGGACAACATATGTTTACAACATAAAACATGCTATCATGAATCTCCTTAAATGTTTAGGGCATTTTCGGGAATTAGGTCAATTAGCCAATGAAGAACAGTTTAGATTTTGTTGCAAATCTGACAAATGACTCAGATCCACGAACATCATCAAAGAATTGTCACAAATCTACAGTCAATTATGCACGAATGAACCTGGGAATATGGACCAAATTAGTGATGGGCAGAGGCTTCATCCATTAGAATGTAGATTTCTAGTTTAATTTTCAAGCAACCTTTGTTTACACTGACCCATCTCCCTCATGTGAGACTGGAAGTTGACATGCAGGATTTTAGCTATACAAAATAATAGTTTCCCATGACAACAGATCCTCTTAATTGAATTTTATCAGTAAGTTATTAGGATTTTTTTCAAAGATCAGGATTATGTTACTTGTTTTGACTGTTACCATTTGTCTAAAAATAACCAGCATTCTAGATTTTCCTGACACTTATTAGTGGAACCAACATTTTTATACCAACCTTGCCACACGTTTTATTTACAATTTACTTCATCCTTCAGAAAAAAAGTGGTATTTTACCTGACCTTTCAACCCAACATGGGAATAAACAGAATCACATGTATACCTTGAGAGAACCAACACATTCTTCAGTTGCTGATTGGCTAAGAAAATGGGAGCTATAGCTTGAATGATACATTGGGTTGTGATCTACAGTAGCAGTCTTTTGAGCTTGAGCACTGCTAATCATATGCATAATAAGCTATTTGTAAATATTTTAAGATGATCGTATTGTTAAATGCATTCTTACAGCCAGATGTGAGATACATCCATTTTTTTTTGTATAAATTGAAAATTTACTTTAAACTAATCAGACCTATAACAACAATTATGTTTATATTTAGCAGATCTAATAGAGAATATTTTGAGATACAAAGATTACAAAATCTTTTGTCATAGGACTTATAACGTTATTTGTGTCACAGGACTTATAAAGTTATTTGTCTCATAGGACTTATCAAGTTATTTGTGTCATAGGACTCATCAAGTTATTTGTGTCATAGGACTCATCAAGTTATTTGTGTCATAGGACTCATCAAGTTATTTGTGTCATAGGACTCATCAAGTTATTTGTGTCATAGGACTCATCAAGTTATTTGTGTAATATGACTAATAAAGTCATCTCAACATTTATTTAAAATATAAACTGAACAAAGGTAGATTGACTATACTAAGACCTAAATGTTACTTATCAAAATTTAATTTTAATTCTGATATATTAGTTGGATAGTTCTAACGCTTACTTTTCATTATAATGAACAAATACAACACAAGGAGTTAGTGAATAGTTTCACATAAAACACATTAAAATACTCCATGACTATTAACTGTTTATGCTTTAATCATAATATAAATGAAAGGTCTAACAAGGTTATGTGGAACTGGTTTTTTTTCAGTCTAAGATTTGATAAATAAGTCTACATAAAAAAGTTTACATATGCATATATGTACAAATAAAAAATGTTTACATATGCATATATGTATGAATGAGACTATTCCCTGTAAGTAGACTAAATATATTTGGTGAAGGGTGTTGTTTAGGGGAAGTGTATTTATCTTATTGGTGAGTAAAAATAAATGGAGTATACTACTGAGCTCACATACTGAATGTGGCTATTGAAATTGTTGATAATTATACTGGTTAGTGATCTGAGCACTGTCATAAACAGTGATTTTTAACGGAGTGATAAAGTGAATGCTATTATTTTCTAAGAGAATAAGGGCTCTATCAATATATCAATATGATTGGATGTTACACTGATCAAGTTTATGATAGGCTTTAAATGCTGTACAGTATTGTTGCATTCAAAAATATTGAGAGCGACTGTTTCAGAGATTATTTCTGTGATATACTGAACAATTTGGCAGGACAGTTTTGGAGAAGATTTTTAAAGTTTTTTTTAGCTTTTTCCCTATAAAATCTAAGTAAATGCAGATAGCAAAAAAATGAGCATAATCCAAAAGAGTTTTTTAGATGACTGTTTTAAGGTGAAAATTTGATCAAGCTAGCTCCTGCCATTTTTGAGATAGCATGGGTTAATGTATGGATGACGGCGATTGGACGATGCAACACCATTGCATAAGCTCACAGGTTTGCTAATAATTAGTCACAGAATTTTTTTATATAACGAGAGAAAATTTTCATCTCTGGCATTACGTATATCAAACACACTACTATCAGCTCAGTATTCTTTGTGAATCCTTCCAAAGAGCCTGTTTTTGCCTAGCAACATCAAATGAAGGACCTGTCATCTTGTCCAATATTTTGTTACAAACCCTGTATTAAATGTACATGCTCCATTGCCTTTGACACTGGTCATAAAACCAAACACAAGAAAAATAATATTACACCCATAAACAGGCATAATGAATTCAATTGATTCACACAAACAACTGCATCACAGAGCACGCATCTCCTTGGGCACCATCTGACATCACACTCATGATCAGCATCTCACAACATGGACGAACAAAATCCATTCTCCCTGCATACACAGGCCCTGATTATCATGAGCCCTCGCTGGTGGACTGCTCATCTCAAAGCCATGTAGGCAGGTGTGACAACAACATAATAATAAGCAGTCTGATACTTTAACCTGTATATCAACCCCCTTAGTCATATGTACACTCAGAATTAAGACAAAGGGATCACCAGCCCAAGCTCAACACTGCCTCAACCATGCAGGTGTCAACACTGCTCGCCCTGCCAAGGCAAATTGCAGATTTACAAAGGCCCTACATTTGGCTGGTATTATTGTGCCACTACAGAATACACACAGATTTTACACTTACCTTAATCTGGGGGAGGGCATAAAGTCCAATTTTTGCTCCGGGTAATATAGGTTGTTGTTTCAATCCTGTAACAAGCATGTTTATAATATTTGCATGTAGCAAACAGTCTTTGTCAACCAAGGTCTGTAAATTATGTTGCTGATGTGAAAACCTAGATTCACAGCTGCTGACTCATAAAATCACTCCATCTGAGTCCTCAATTCTGAAATGTCCAGTGGTAACTGAGTGTACACAACCCACAGTAAAATGACCTACAGGTCCAGTGAAGCTTGTCCTAGCCCTATTGTTCAACTTGGTGATAGCTACTGCCACACAAAGCCTGCCTCCCTGCTCAAACCTCACAGCCTAATGAAGCTGATTAGCCCCACAGAAGAATGACGCACATCACCTTCCCCTGTTCACCGATCTGCAGGAAAGACTGATTCCTCCCTGTAATTTATGCCAACTTGTGGTCCGCAGAAAGCAAGCTGGTCATCATAGCAACACACTGTAACACTAGTGATAACAGACCTGGTACCTCACACCATCCATACATGTGTAGCCTTCTGTGTTGTGTGGGATGCTCTGTTCAGTTTAACCATGCATGTCTCTTGGCCCTCAACAAGGATAGGAGAGATGGCACATCAGCCTGACACACCTGACACACAAGACTCATTAGCATAACAATGGAGGCTACTAAGCCCACAGTCCACACATGGCATCCACATGAATAAGAATCCCTCCCATTCCCTACCCTGGATATATTAAATTTTAAGATGGGTGGACCATATATTGCAATGCAACAAAATATTGATTAATACAGTACAGGTTTTGCAAACCTGTGGCAGTAATCACTGATCACCCTGCACTGAATGCATGAAATAGGCCACCCAAAGAGCCTGTAACATGCGGGAGTGACATTTGCCCTATGAAGCCTGGTTTATCTTCAGGTTGAACCATATAGCAATGCTGAAGTACCACAGGGTAACTCATGGAGATTTATGGATGAGTAAAGGGGCAGCACACTGAACTACCATGAACATACTCAAGTTTAACTGTATATCAGCTATACAAAAACTAAAGGCAGGAATATCAGCAGTGCTGGGTTATTAATGTACAGACAGAACACAAAATATATTTTTTGTGTATCATGTATGGTGCTCCATACAGTGTTATCAGGTTGGTATTTTCACTTGACCCAGCTCCAGGTTATTCTGTGATATACCTATGTTGGCAGGGTGATGGCTGATTATCTGTGACAGTTTATTAATTAGCCTGGTGTTCTTTTCATTATGTAACTGCATGTGTGCTCTGTGTTCCACAAAAAGTGTATGTGCCATACGGTTATTCATTGGCTTATTTAAAATATAATAATTTACCCCACCAGACAAACAAATTTTATGGAATTTATAATTTTGTGATATAAAAGTATCACTTGCACAATAGGCAAACTTTATTTTTCATAATAAAAACTTGTTAACATTGGTTACAACATAAACTACTTAAGTGTATCATCCCTTAATTAGGAAACCATGGCATAATATGATAACTTCACCTGGATTGTACCACATGACAACTGGATTACTATTTATTAGGTCTGTGCAATATTATGGATATATAGCAATGCTGCAGTTTGCATATTGACATATAGCATATAGTGATACAGTTTTCAAATATCAATATTTTTCACTATTTTGTTAAATGTGTTTTAACTTAATTTTGTGGTAGAAAAATTTTGTTTCTATTACAAATTTAGGAGATATCTAAATGGGGTGGGATTAAAGACAGGCTTAAAGTGAAAGCCGCTACCTTAATTGTATCCACCAAAAACAGAGTTTTGCAGATACTATGTTTTCAGTCGGACGCTGCCGGAGAACTCCTTTGTTACTATTGGGTAGAATTTTTTTAAATTGGAATTATGATTGGGTCACATGTGAAATGCTGCGCCCTCATTTTTGGTTGACCTCTGACCTTTCCTCTCTGCCTAGCGCCCATTTGTGCGTCTGTTTCCACACATAAACCCACATATCTCGGGAACCGTTTGCCCGATCAGGCTAAAAATATTGCACAAATGTAGCCCTTGCGAAGCTTTATAACATACACTAAAAATGGTGGCACCACCTGCATCCATTTTTGCACAGTTTCCATCTGTTCATCTGCTTTGGGATAAAATCACTCATATCTTGGCAGTGGTTTGACTTTTCCACCTGAAATTTTGCAGGTTTATGCATCCTGGACAGCTTTCTTGATTTTATGACAGGTGGCACCAACTTCATTCACATTAATGCTGCAGACATCCAAGCTCATATCTCAGGAACCATTTGACCAATTGGGCCAAAATTTTGCACGTGTATAGATCTCACATAGCTCTTTATCATTCACAAAATTGGTGGCGCCACCTGCCACCATTTTTGCACAGTGTCCTTCTGTTTGTCTACTGTGGGATTAAATCACTCATATACAAGTAGTGGTTTGACTTATCTGCCTAAAATTTTGCATGTATACAACTTGGACAGCTTTCTTGATTTTGTGACAGGTGGCGCCACCTTCATTCACGTTTACGCTGCAGACATCTAAGCTCATATCTCAGGAACCGTTTGACCAATTGGGCCAAAATTTAGCATGTGTATAGATCCCATATAGCCCTTAATCACAAACAAAATTTGGTGGTGCCACCTGCCACCATTTTTGCACAGTGTCCTTCTGTTTGTTTGCTGTGGGATTAAATCACTCATATACAAGTAGTGGTTTGACTTATCTGCCTTAAATTTTGCATGTATACAACTTGGACAGCCTTCTGGATTTTGTGGTAGGTGGCCCAACCTACATACACTTTTTCGGCTGCAGACAAAGGACTATGGCTGACTGTCAGTCATTGGAGCTAAACAAAACTGGTTAAAACTAGAATACAGGTAGTCGGTAGTCGACAAGCCACTACGTGTATCCGCCAAAATCGGGTGAAGTGAGGCATGGATTGAGTGGCAAGGGGAAATAGGTGTGTTACATATAAGCATGGATGTCTGCCATGTAAACATGATTGTAGGTGGTGCCATCTGTTATTGAATGATAAACTATCCTAGATGTATACACATGCAACATATCAGGTGAAAAAGTCAAACCAATGCCGAGATATGAGTGATATTATCCCACAGCAGACAAACAGATAGACGCTGTGCAAAAATGGTTGCAGATGGCGCTACCAGTTTTGTGTATGATGAAGAGCTATGTGAGATCCAAACACATGCAAAACTTCAGGAAAATACGTCAACAAGTCCAGAGATATTAGCATGGATATCTGCAGCATGAACATGGATGCAGGTGGCCATTACATCATGGAGGTAACCTGGATCAACCTAGAAGGTTAAAAGGATTCCTTACCACTGTTATCCCCCAAAGCCATTCACTGGTATTAGTGGCCTGACCTCACAGACAGCATGCAAGTATAATACTCAGATGCAAGTTGCAAAGGATTTTGATAAGAAATCTCATACCTTGGTGTGAATTTCAGCTATCTGGGTGCCAATACTTGTCTATTTCTCTGGTGTTATTCCTGACATATTGCAGTGTTCTTGCTAAGTACCACTGTGACACTTTGTCAAGAAGCTATCAAAATGCTTCCCTACTTTACAAATATTCCATTAAATTGTTATGAATTTGTAAGATATATTACAGTTTATTTATTTATATATATATATATATATATATATATATATATATATATATATATATATATATATATATATATATATATATATACATGGAGCATGGTGGCATTATAGTAAGACCACTGGACTTATGAATGCAAGGACCTTGTTCTGCCTGCCTTCCATGATAAGACTCCTTGCCAAAGTCTTTACCATAAGGATGTGCTGTCTCAACCCAATGGCAATGGGTTCTGGACATGGCTGGCAGGCAAATGTAGAATGAACAGCCTTCTAGCTCCAACTATAATGCCTGCTCGGGTTGTATGCTCCAAAGGGAGCTGGGATAAGCTAGAGGAATGAATAGGCCCAAAAAGACCGGGAAGACAAAGTGTGAAATCAGATGAGACTAACATCATCTGTGATATCAGATGAGTACAACTGATGGAATGGAAATGACATGACAGAATGCAGGTGATGAAAAGAACATGGCACTGCATGAATAAAACAAAGTACAGGTGATGTAATGGACATTACATCTACATGAGTACAGCTGAGTACAGATGATGTGATAGCCGTGACAACCCAACTCAGTAGGCAATCAGAAAATTGGGCTGGTATGACTACTCGAGTCGTGACACAAGTAATCTCGAGGAATGTTTCGCAGTGGTCTTGCATCAGGTTGCATTCATATTGTGGTAAACAGCCCACAATCTCAATTTTATGCTAAGAATAATGAATTAACACAATAGTATACATGTGAGCTCACAACCCAAACTGAAAGACCATCTCCATGGTCATTTCCTGTATCACCTGCAAGCTGCCTGCGTCCTGTAACCATGCTTGTGTTCATGCGGTCATAAATTCAACAAACATGCCTAGGGATTAACCAATGAGCTGGGTTTTTTCTCGCTCATGTTTGGTAGTTTGAGAATGTACACAAAAACTGCTATCGTTTGGTCTGGTTTATGATGATTGACAGTGTACCTGTGGGCCATGAAGCGTTGTCAGAAATGACGAAAATATCTGCGTCTTCATAAGGCCTTATAATGCGTTCCTCAGACCTAGATGTAAAGACGCTCTGGCAGGCCAGTATTCAGGTCATAATGCCAAAGGATCGATATAACGCCAATGATGTGATGGATATTACAACTACACAAGTACAGCTGAGTACAGGTGATGTAATGGGCAAAAAATCAATATGAGTACAGCTGTAAACAGGGGAATAAATGGAAATTACAACTTCACGAGTACAGCTAAGTACAGATGATGTAATGGATATTACAACTACATAAGTACAGTTGAGTATAGGTGATTTCATGGGCTTAACATAAATATAAGTGCAGCTAAGACCAGGTGAAGAAATGGACATGACAACAACATTATATGAGTATAGTTGAGCACAGATGATAAAATGGGCATTGCAACTACATGAGTACAGCTGAGTACAGATTATGTAATGATATTTCAACTACATAAGTACAGCTGAGTAGAGGTGATGTAATGAATATTACAACTACATGAGTACAGCTGAGTAAATGGTGATGTAATGGAATTCACAGCTACTCAAGTACAGCAGATGTAATGGACTTCACCACTGAACAAGTACAGCTAAGTACAGATGATGCAATGGATATTACAACTACAAGAATACAGCTAAGTACAAGTGATGTAATAGATATTACAACTACAAGAGTTCAGATGATTACAGGTGATGTAATAGATCATACAACTGCATGAGTAAATAACATAAGGGTACCAATGATGTGACAGATATTATGTGACTGAGTAAAGCACAGTACATGTATATTTATTTATAATTTTGAAGTAACCTGCAGGTATTTGATGTGCAATTAAACCCCATTGCTTACACCTCCTAACACAGATGATGTAATGGGCATTCCCACTTTATTGTTACAGCTAGATATAGGTGATGTAATGGACATTACAGCTACATGGGTACAGTTGAGAACAGGTGAAACAAGGGACCCATGGGTCACAGCGCTCAGCTTAAGTTTGAAATTTTTGCAAATGCAAAATATTCTATTTTAATTTTTTCATTTATATAAGCATATGAGAAGCTAAGAGAAAAGAGGCCTTCCTACTTGGTTATAGTAAAGTTCTAAATAAATGATTGCAAACTAATACTCTGTAAAGACTGTTATGAAGAAAAACAGTAAAAGTTCTGAGATACTGTGATGCATATGAAAAATTTACAGATGGACAGGCCAGTGAACAGAATGGACTAATACCTTTAGTTCACTTTCAAGGGAATAATGCATTTAAGTTTATATATAAGCCTATTATTTAAGCATATCCACTTTTTCCATTAAAATAGTTTTTATCTGATTAATTTTTTTATTTACAAGTTTTATAAATTTGTATTAAAAAGCACTGAAAATATAAGTTAAAATATTAGAATTCTAAGTTCCAATCATTATATATCCAGAGTGTAGCTCATATTTGGTCATATTATGCATACACATATATTTTTATTATTTTTAAATCACAAATGTTTAAACTCAATTTAAAAGAAAATAATGCCACAACATGGCATCTACAAGATTATTCATTGAATCACCATTAAAAAGTTTTGCACATTGGAGTTTTCAGTACATGCTTAATCTTATTCTCCGAAATAAAATAAAAGATTCAGTAAATTTGGTAAAATAAAAACATCTTTTCAAATAAAGTATACACACGGTTGAATGAGGGACAAACAATATCATTATGCTAATTACAATCTAAGCTTTAATTTATTACTGGAATTAATAGTCAATTTCACACGTGGAGAAGTTTTTACTCTTCTGAAGTAAGGAATTACTTATCTGATGAACATCCACACTTTCATAGCAATACACCACTTTGTGGACACAATTAAATGTGCACTTTAATCATTGTAACCCTGGTGGTAAATACAAAATCTAAAATGTAGCATTGCATAGCCAAGAATAAAATGAAATACAGAAAATTATAACATTCATCTAGTTGATGCACCATATAAGGGGGGGGGGATGCAGGGCAGAGGGGAAGCCTGCTGGTAGTGGCCAAGCTGACCCAAGGCAAGCTGCCTGGGGTGGGTTACATAATGCAAGTGAAGGCTGTACTACTAGGTGGGCTAGGTGTAAACAACACTTGACATGGTGTATGAAAACTTGAATAAAAGCTACTCTTTTCGATCAATTCCTTTGAAATTTCAGATTTTAAAAGGTTAAATCCTTGTGTATATATGCTGTGAAAATTAAATCAACAGTGCTTACAGGGAAAAAACATGCCATTGCCAAAGTTGGACAAAATTTAAGGTATTGATTTTTTACTATGCTAATAACTTGAAAAATTTGCAAAATTCAGATCTAATTTTGGGTAAACAATTGAAACTTGATTAAATAAAGTTATATTCCTGAAAAAAAGTCTACAGCTTCAGCAATTCTCATCTTAGGTGATACATTTATTTCTTGATTTTTTAAAAAGTGCATTATGTTTGGGCCCATAACTTAAAAAAAAAATACGCAATACTGACATCATTTCTGGCATGTGCATAGCGAATGTATAGAAAAATATGTATATTATATATGATCAAAGTCAGATCAGTGGTTTTGATATTAGGCAGTCTTAAAGTGTAACAATGGGTTTTTAATGGAAAACTGAAGTTTTTCATTAATATCTCAAAGGAATTAAGTCCTAGTGACCAAATTCTTGGCATGATAGGGGATTTTGGAGACATCTAACTGTATGCCAAATTTAAGGAACTTAGAGCTGAAGCTCAAGAGCTGAGCTCTAGCAAACTGCATAACACTAGCTTGATGTAAACAATATGTGACATGGTGCTTGAAAACTTGAATAAAATCTACAGTTTTTGATCAACTTGTTTCAAATTTTTGGTGTTAACAGTTGAAATGCTAACAAAAACATACTTTGAAAATTAAATCCACAGCAGTTACAGGAAAAACACGTGCCATGGTCAAAGTTGGGCAACAAAAGTCGCAAAGACCCAGTTTTCGGCTTGGTAGGAGATCTTGGGGACATCTAACATTATGCCGAATTTTGGATTCCTAGGTCTTAAGGTTTCAAAACGTGCCACATTTACGGACAGACGTATGGACGGACGGACGACGGACAATGGACCACGACTATAGCTCAGATGACTTATAGTCAGCTGAGCTAAAAATGGACATTAGAACTACATGAGTACAGCTGAGTACAGATGATGTAATGGACATTAGAACTACATGAGTACAGCTGTGTACAGGTGATGAAACTGATATTACAATTACAAGAGTTCAGATGAGTACAGGTGATTTAATGGATAATACAACTACAGGAGTATATGATATCACAGTGCCGATGATGTTACAGATATGGTGTGACTGAGTAAAGCACAGTACATGTATATTTTTGTCCCCTGCTTCCTCAGAATGGGGGACACTGATTTTGGGTTGTCTGTCTGTCCTTCTGTCTGTCTGTCTGTTTGTCTGTCCTTTGTCAGGTTTCACTCTTGGGACACTGATTTGGGTTTGTCTGTCTGTCCCTCTGTCTGTTTGTCTATCCTTTGTCAGGTTTCCGTTCCTGTGCAATAACTTTCCTAAATATTATCTTATTTCATTCTTTGGGTCACTGATTGCTCTCATGCTTACCTTGGTTGGGATTGGTTTTGGAGTGTCTGTCTCACAAGATAATAATACAATATGACATTTCATTTTTTATATGATGAATCAGTACATTTAGTTTCACTAATCACCAACAGGTGTCGCTAGGAGTGGACATATATTACTTGAATTAATGCAGTAACTGCCAGGTGCAGCCATCTGTTGAGCATGGTTAAAATTATTTGTACTTAGTCACCACTTGAAGAAGGAATTCCAGGACATAAATTCCTTAAATTTGCTTGTTTTTATAATTTTTAAGATAACCTGCAGCTATTGGATGTGTATTAAACCCCATTGCTGGAACCTCCTTGGACATAATTTAATGGCCATTACAACTACATGGGAACAGCTGGGTACAGTTGATGATAGGTGAAGAAATGGACATTACAACTACATGAGTACAGCTGAGTACAGATGATGTAATGGATATTACAACTTCATGAGTACAGATGTGTACAGGTGATGTAATAGATATTACAATAATATGAGTACAGCTGAGTACAAGTGATGTTATGGATATAACAACTACATGAGTATACGATGTCATGGTACCAATGATGTAACAGATATGGCATGACTGGGTTAAGCATAGTACTTAAAGGTATATCTATTTTTTTTAAACTGAAGGTAACCTGCAGGTTTTGGTTTTGGTTTTTTAATTGAGCCCCATTGCTCTGTCATTACAATATGGAACCTCCTTAAAATGCACTCATGTTTTGAGTGATACACAGGTGTGAGTCTTCAGGAGACACAGGTGCAGCCTTCGGATTAAGCCTGCAGACCACTCACCCTGGATGTAGGCAATTTAAACCATGAAAATTTTACCCTTCCTTGGCTGAGATTTGAACAAATGATCTCTCGGCTTGGAGTCCTGCACTGTACCCCCAGAAGCCAGAAAAAATTAGCACTTGATGTATTGGACATGATGTTACCAAGTACATATGAGTTCAGGTGAGATATATATATATATATATATATATATATATATATATATATATATATATATATATATATATATATGATGTTGCCAAGTACAGTTGATGTAATGGACACTATGTTACCGAGTACATCTGAGTACAGTTGATGTAATGGACACTATGTTACCGAGTACATCTGAGTACAGTTGATGTAATGGACACTATGTTACCGAGTACATCTGAGTACAGTTGATGTAATGGACATGATGTTACTGAGTACTACAGGTGATATTATGGACCTTACATGGCCGGCTGAGTTAACAGGTGACTGTGATGTGTATGTCGACAGACACACAGTACATGGGGAATGAAGCACCCTGTGGTATGACAGTGCAAGGCTGCAGAACTGACCTTTGTACCCCTTTGGGTCACAGGATGTGGGCTGGAGGGCTATGATTTATATTCAATCTATGCAGTGACCCAATTGTTAGGGCCAAGCCTATTCATGCCTCACTCCCTAAACAAGGAAACACCACCGGCTTGTATAATCACAAATCACCATGGAGTGTTATCCTGGCGATTCCACGGTTACAATATGCACACAATGGAAGGCTGACTTGTGGTTCATCTATGTTTATGTATACTCACACCCACATACAGACATGGTACACAGTCAAAATGGCACTCATAAAACTGACAAGCTATTGACTGTCTATATGGCCACTTGTATGGATGTAGGTCAAAAGCCCCCCCCCCCCCCGGTGAAAAGCCCCCCCGGTATTAAGCCCCCCCGGACAAAAGCCCCCCCAGTCAAAAGCCCCCCTACCTTAATGATAAAGAGGACAAAACCCCCCCTCCAATATACTGATATCTATATCTTTGAATATATAATGTAAATACAAACAATATGTGTTATCTCATATAATTATTTAATTACATTCAAAATTCATACTTACAATATATCTTATAGTTAACAATAGAAATATCAATCTATACTTTACATAATTACCTGACCCACACTAGTAAATTGATAGGGTACTAAAACTGATACTAATAACAACATAAATGGTCTCAATTATCTGTTAATTAGGAAACCACTCCCATGGGACAGTTTCACAGGACCTGTTTCACCTGAATGATTATTGAAGGAGTGGCTTCATTATAAAGCTCTAGATTCTTTAACTGTGTATATATACATATATGTTAACTACTGCTTAGTTGACATCAAGGGACTCATTAGTTACTATTGCACAGTATTACTTCTGCACTCTTGCAGGTTTTCACCAGTGATAAATAAAATTTACAGAATTGTTTGTGTAGTTACCTTATATATTGGTAATATAAATTGATTCATTACATCAAGGGACTCAAAGTTACCTTTAATAGTTATTTAAAAAAAAACATTTTTTTTTTTGGGGGGGGGGGGCTTTTGTCCTCTTTATCATTAAGGTAGGGGGGCTTTTGACCGGGGGGGGGCTTTTGTCCGGGGGGCTTTCGACCGGGGGGGCTTTTGTCCGGGAGGGCTTTTGTCCGTACCCCCACTTGTATATATAGTGAGCTGAGAGTCCATGGGCTGGCATGGTGTACCACAGGTCCTGGGCTTTACTATAAAATGTATGCTCACAGATAAACCTTGGCTAATATTTCAGTGGTCATACATACCAAATCAAAATTCAAGTGCCTAATTTGGAAATTTCTATATTAGGGCCTTTTTAATGCTTTTATTTAGTCTAATGCTTTAAAGAATGTAACATTATATGAACCACTGCTGAAACCTGATGCTAACACAGGCACTCTAACCAACACTTAATTACCTGCCAACACTTGAACTTGTATTGACATCCCTGATACACTAGGTACACCTATATGGTCTAAAAGTTGCTTAGATGACTTACATGCAGTAGGCAGGTCTAAAAGATTATTTGACCACAAACACATTAGCTTCTTTAAACATTATTAATGGCAGTATATATATGGTGGAGAGGGCTGATACGCAATAAGTTAAACATGTTCTTACTAAAGCTTCTTATAAGCAAAAATTTCAGCACACAATACAAAATATGTTTAGTCATACATATTTCATAAATATACCAAAGTTGGCATGTACTGAACTAAGTTTACCAACATATGATGCACACTTGTTAATGATCTAAGGTTTGGTATAGCTCAACAGGCGATGACTGTGGGCTTTATATCTTGATCACAATTCACTCATAAATTCACATAGATAAGATTTCAGTTATTTTGGAATGTTTGGTGGGGGGGGGGGGGGGGTGGAGGGGGGGGGGGATTGATTAAACTTTCACACCTGAAATTTCATTAAAAAATACCTCTAGGTTGATGGCATTTGTGTACTGGTGTAGAGATGAGCTTACTTATTTACATAATCTTTTAGTGCATGGCCCAAGGGAGGCTAACATTCAGGCAGCATGTGTTTATTTACAGTGGGGAGGCTGTGTAGGACATCAAGAGTTTATGTTATGCTTCATTGTCATTCAGTGTTAAAATATATATATGTATATCCAGGAGATGAAATATACATATATAAACATCCTCCAGTTTAAATTATATATATTCACAAAACCCTTATTATTGTTTGAATTCTGGTCCACTGATTCCCATTCAGCTGCTAATGGAATCATTTCCAAGAACATTTGATGCAGATATGAAGGTCTGTCAGGTGATTGTTTGAGGTCTGGGTTGTCCGTTAGGGCTATGACTGGGTTTATTGCCCTAGGTCCATTCTTTAAGTTGCATTCAGAATTCCTAGAAACATCTGTGAACTGAAATAAATTCACTCTTTTCCAGAGTCTTCTACATATTGTGATTGAAGTCCACGTGTAGGGAGCATCTATTACACCAGTGCCAGTACAGATAATCTGTACCACATATTGCTAAAGGTGAACAGTTCTATTCTTAACAATGCCACCTTTTTTTAAACTTATAATCATGTTAGTTACAGTTCAGCAGAATTCCTTTCACTGCATTACTTGATTAAATTTTCAATCCTGATGAGAGTCAGCTGAAAGCAGGGTTACTTGCAGTGCTGCCATCTACCTACAAACTTTATCACTAATTCTTCAAGCTGAGTGAGATGCAGGAACCTATGTGACAGCCCATCCGCCACTTGTTCATTAACATATTCAAATGAGCTTCAGTGTTTGAAATACACACAGGCCATCTGCTGGTTTAGTTAACCGATACAACCTTAATTTGTTTTTACATTCCCATTGTTCTGTCGGGATATGAAAAATCCGAGAATATCAGTTGCGGTAGTATTTCTTACGCGACACCAGAATTTGTAATCGGAATGTTCCATGCTGTTTGGCGCGTTCCAGGTTTGGTGGCAACGCAGAAAGTTGTGTTATTTTGGGTGTAACCTGTATAGAACCAAGCCAGATTTATGGTAGGCAGGATCCTTTTATATCTTGGATAATGGAGATGTAGTAGATTTAACGTGTCAACCCTTATTCTCTCTGACTTGTTGTATTTTAATGATTGCCGTTTTAACCATCGGTTGCGCCACCATCTGGCCAACTTTGTAACTGTATAAACATTCAGCAGACGATATCAACTCCATTCATATAAGAATTATTGTAACTGATGTAACGTAGTTATGGTTTAACTCAGCTGTGCTGTGTGATTAAGTTTGATTTACTTTCACTTGTTTATAGCCTGTAATGGTGAGAAGACCTGGTCATGGGTCATGATGGAACCGCAGGATTCATAAAAAAACCACAGGGTTGTGGTATGCATTGTTTCTATCTATGAACAGTTGTTATATTATTTCAACTTATTTGAGATATCCTACTTTAATATTAAATTCTCTGTAAAAGTAGTACCAGACATATCTATCATGTGATACCTTTGCATTTAGCACATTAGTGACAGGAAAGTATTGTAAGATCAGGATATTGATTGCTTATTGGCTATAGGTCGAATGAAGCTAGTTCATTTGGATACTTTTAATGTTTGCACTATTTTCTCATCCATTACTGAGTTATGTTGATGACTTAAGATATCTTGTGAGATGATATGATGTTCATGTTTAATGTAAGCTGATTAGAAGGAAGATACTGCTTGTATTTAACTACATAATGATCAGCTATGATATTACAATATGGTGATAATGTTAGGTAGCCAAAGTATTATGTGAGATATCATGGTGATGACATGAGATGCCTAATTGATGAGATACTATTATAGTTATCTTATTGGATCTGTAAAAGACTTCAATGATATTGTTATTAGTTCATGGAGTTAACATGTATGAGATATTTAGGTCATGTTTGTTGTTACAGTGGTGATGCCAGATACCAAAGTTGATCTCAGGATATCAGTCAGTGAGATATCTTTTCTATTTCAGTGTAGTGCTGATAACATGTATCTGAAGATCTCAGCTATGTTTTAAGTGTTTGATGTTAAACACTGCCTATGTCATTTCTTAACTAGACATTTCTTGGCACCGCAGGTGCCAGAGTATCCCCAGACATAGTAGCCCCCCCTTTAAGAATAGGCCCCCATTTTTAGCAGCATATACTGACACTTAGCATATTTATTGTTTCTTCCATCTATCAATCCACAATCTTGTTGAAGATGTTGGTCCTGTGACCTTGATCTTTTTAAAGATGTCCTGTGACCTTGACCTTTGACCTCATGACCCCAAAATCAATTCTGGTCTTGCTTTTCTAATGGGTCAAATACAAGTCCAGTTTGAAATCCATACATCAATAAAAGAAGGAATTATCATCCAGAAACTAATTTTTGGACAGATGGCTCCTGAGACCTTCACCTTTGACCTAGTGCCCTCAAAAATGATAGGGTTCTTCCTCTCTTGGCAGGTGAACTATATGTGCAAGATGAAAGATCTGAGATGAAATGTTTGGCTGAAAATGCATCCACAATCTTTTTAAACAGGTTTCCTGTGACCTTGACATTTGACCTCATGACCCCAAAATCAATTCTGGTCTTGCTCTCCATTGGATCAAATACAAGTCAAGTTTGAAATCCATTCATCAATAAAAGAAGGAATTATTATCCAGAAACTAATTTTTGGACAGATGGCTCCTGTGACCTTCACCTTTGACCTAGTGCCCTCAAAATTGATAGGGGTCTTCCTCTATTGGCAGATGAACTCTATGTGCAAGATGAAAGGTCTGAGATGAAATATTTGGCTGAAAATGCATCCACAATCTTTTTAAACAGGTTTCCTGTGACCTTGACCATTGACCTCATGACCCCAAAATCAATTGGAGTCTTGCTTTTTCAATGGGACATATATAAGTCAAGTTTGAAATCAATACATTAATAAAAGCAGGAATTATCATCCAGAAACTAATTTTTGGACAGATAGCTTCTGTGGCCTTGACCTTTGGCCTTGTGACCCCAAAATTGATATGGGTCATCCACTATTGGCAAGTGAGCTATATATTCAAGATGGAAGACCTGGGATGTAAGTTTGGCTTAAAATGCATCCACAGTATCTTTTAAGATGCCAGTCCAGTGACCTTGACCTTTGACCTCATGACCCTAGAACCTATAGGGTTCTTACTTTAGTGGTGGGCCATACATAAGTCATGTTTGAAATCCATATGGCTACCAACACTGGAGATATCATAAGAGGTGTGTGATTTTCACCATATATAGCAATATTCAAGGTCAAGGCCACTCTCATAGGAAAGGTCATGACCCCAATTTAAATAAACATCATCCCATAACCCATACCTATGTATATGCATAATATAAAAGAAATCTATCCATTAGTTTTTGACTTATAATGCTCACAGTACTGTAAGGTGGCAATTTTGGGGGTATTAAATGGCACGAAAACAAGTAAAGAATAATAGGTGGTGCCACCAGTTTCTGGAACATGACAACCCTATCCATGATCTTCCATCAATTGATTTTGGGATAAATCCATGCAAGATTTCTTGAGATATTAAAGAATTTGTGTGATTTTCCCCAAAATTGGACCTATTCAAGGTCAAGGACACTCTCCTAATAAAGGTCATGACTTCATTTTAAATAGGCGTCGTCCTCTAACCCATATCTATACATATACCAAGTTTGGTAAAGTTCCTTGAAATATTTTTTGGGTTATCGCGCCAACAAGATTTATATGCGGCGGTGGCAGGACCGGTATGAAAACATAGGATCCCCTAACTTTGTCTGGGGATACAATGATAAGTATAATTTTTCTTTTGTAGGGTTTTTTTTTGTTTTGTGTTGTGCTTTTCGTGACATAAAAGCCTCATACACCAACTCCGTGAGTTTGTCTTGAAATTCCACTCGATAAAAAGACTGAGATCCCCATACCCCGATGTCAACTAGTACACAGTGTAGTGTACAAACAGTGTCAGGTGTGGATTGTGTTGAGTCTGTTGACAGTGTGGATCGTGTCATATATACAGAAACTCTGTAATGATCAGCTTCGTGTAAAGACTACAGCTCATACTGACTTCTTGTATTTCCTCACCTTGAATTGCATATTCTGTTTCCATGCTGATACACTCATATATTCTGAATTGTCCAAGTTTATGCTGATGCATGTTGCATGTTCTGAAATAAGCATGTGCTGTGGACATTGAATATTTTGTGGTCAGTGCTCAGTTAAACTTGTGTTGATTGATACAAACAGTGCGGCATTGATGGTTTCCAGTGCAGATTTATTTACCATTTTTAATGTTTAATGCCACACATGAGTAACACATGTTGATACAACTGGTTTATTACATGTCATATGTAAAATCTGCAATCTTCAGAGAATATTCAGAATATTATTGTTTGGTTTATCTGTGATGGAGTTCAGATGAAGTATATCTAGTATAGTAGGTATTACTAGTATTTAATGCAAACCTACTAGTTAATTAATCACAGAACAGATTCTATTATGTACATGACATTCCCCAGAGGTATGTGTCTGTTTTAATCTTCACATTATTTTCATGTGTTTGACAGTGTTTCACACAGTTGTTCCCCACTGGACGTATTCAGTGATGAATGTTTCAGATATTGTGAGATATATTTAGAGACTCAATACTTGGTTGTGGTTGATGCAGCTTGTTTGTTTATAGTTTCAGATATATATATATATATCTGGCATTATGGTGTGCCATAATGATTGAGAACATGAAAACTTCCTATAATCAGTTTTGTCTGCACAGACATGCATATACACACAAGCATACCCATGTTGTGATGATGTCACTGCTTCATAAATATCACTATTAACAGATATTTTTGGCTTTTAATGTACTTTTGCTGTGGTGAGCATAATTAATAGGTCATCATTGGCTTGGATGTTGTACTGATGATTTTGAATTGAATTTTATCCAGTCATTAGAAGTGTTCTTCAGATAGCAAGTGAAACTTAAGTCCTGTTACTACTGGTATATATAGGTGAACTTAGTTTTAAAGATTTTACAGATTTTACCTTAGTGTTCTGGAATTAGGCTGTGTATTTGGCCTACAAGTGTATGTATTACATTTTTTTGTGATTCCACAGTGTATCATCAGACTTTCAGTGAACACATGTAAATTAGGGTTTTTATATGTCAAATGTCATATGCATGTTCAGATCAACACAATGTGCAATTAGATTTTGATCTTAATGTTTATTCCAAGAGGCACCTTCACTAGTTACATCTGTTGTTGGTGGCTATAGTAATATACTGTGCTGTAGGTTTTTGTATTAACTGAAATATATCATGGCTGATAACATGGATCAGATGGCCCAGGCTATGGGCCAGGCCATGGCTCAAGCTTTCCAGCATTTGAAGATTCAGCCTGCTCCCTCTGTACGATTGGGCAGATTTAGTGGTTCTGGTGATAAAGGTAGTGATCTCCTTTTGAAAGAGTGGTTAGAAGACCTCGACGTGTATTGTCGTCAGATGAATTATGTCGGTGAGGATAAAGCCAATATAATTTGTGACCATTTGTGTGGTGCCGCTCATGATGAGGTGCTTTGTGCTAGTGCTGCTGTTCAGCATGATCCGTCTGCGCTCACTGACTTACTGAGAAAGAGATTCGGAAAGAAGGAGACCTTACAATCTCTGTCTGCTAAGTTTCATTCATGTTTACAACGTCCAGATGAGAGTCTGGCTGAGTTCTCCAGATCTTTGATTCAGCTCCGCACCAAGATGGAAAAGGTTGCGGAAGAGGGACCTGTTAGGGACTCGATAAAACTCTTAAGTGAAAATTCACTTAAAGAACAGTTTGCAGGTTCTATGGTGTCTATGATCTAAGAGTCAGGCAAGATGTTAACCGTATAAATAGATCAGCACCTGATAAATCATTTGAGGAAGTGCGAGAGGAAATTTTGGCACTTTATAGTGACATACCAGTGAAGTCTACACGGGCTAGAGCCGCTGAAGTCAATGCAAGTTATCATCAGCCTGCAGCAGATATCGAGACCCCAAGGGGCACTAGTGATAACTTAATGGAACATCCAGTCATTAAGATGTTGGTCCAAAGCCAGCAGACCATAACTAGAATATCAGCAGAAGCTGACAAAAGCCCTCAGCCAAAAGAACAGTGTTTAGAGGTGGTAACAGTAACAAGTACTAAATATCTGTTCTCACATGGATGTATATCTGTACATGTCTCAGTTATAAATTTAAAATGGAGAGGTATGTACCATGATTCATAACAATCCACCAAATGCTTCCTGAAATATAAGCTTCTAAGTCTTATTCTATTATAAGCTCTGTGACCTTGAAAAGTAGGTCAAGGTCACCCATCTTCGAACTTGACCGAGATTTTGTCCATATACATCTTCACCAAAGAAATAAAATTCCTATTGTGAATCATTTAAGAGATATCCCGCTCACAAGGACAAAGTTGAAAAATCCAAGAAAAATTCATTAAAAATCAGAAATTGTAGGTGGCGCCCCCAAACTCGTGCAGCAGTTACAGACCATCAGTCCCTATGATCATAGTAAGTATTGTGAAAATCCACCAAATGGTTCCTGAGAAATAAGCTTCTAAATGTTTTTTCTATAATCAGCTCTAAAACGTAGAAAAATAGGTCAAGGTCACCCATCTTCGAACTTGACCAAGATTTTGTCAATATACTTCTTCACCGAAAAAATAATATTCCTACGGTGAATCCTTTTAGAGATATCGCGCTCACAAGCCCAAAGTTGAAAAATCTGATAAAAATTAATTAAAAATCAGAAATTGTAGGTGGTGCCACCAAACTTGTGTAGCAGGTACAGACTATCAGTCCCAATAATCATAGTAAGTTTTGTGAAAATCCACCAAATGGTTACTGAGTAATAAGCATCTAAGTGTTTTTCTATAATCAGCTCTAAAATGTAGAAAAATAGGTCAAGGTCACCCATCTTCGAACTTGACCGAGATTTTGTCGATATACATCTTTACCGAGGAAATAAAATTCTGATGGTGAATCCTTTTCAAGATATCCCGCTCACAAGGTAAAAGTTAACGGACGCCGGACGGACGGACGGACAGAAGGACGGACGGACGGACAGCTTGGGTGACGACAATAGCCCATCAGCCTAAGGGCTGAGGGCTAAAAAACCAGTTGGGTGAACTTGTGAACACAAGGCTAACTATTTCAGCAAAGTGTCGCATGCAGGACAAGGTACTAGAGGACCGAATAGGTCAACTACCCGGAAGGTGGTCGGCCCATGCTGGTACTGTAAGCAAGAGGGTCATCTCCGAAATCAATGTCCTAAGAGGAAAGAGGATATTAAGGAACCAGTCAGAAGGGAACCAGAAGTACCTTCGACTGTTCAGTCAAATGTGCAGTCGGGAAACTAACTGCCTCCACAGATTTGGGCAGTCGTGTGGAGGTTGACATACCTGAGCCCACAAGTTCGAATCTTCCTACAAAAGCGAGTGGCGTTAGTGACGCTCAGATAAATTCAGCTAATGTTGCAGTAGGTGCTGTGGATTGTAGTGAAGAGGCTGTTGTCATTGATCAGTTGACTGGCGTGTTGCCAACAGATCAGTTTTCTATTTTGGGACATGTGGCCAATTGCATATTGGACTCTGGTTCAGAGACTTCTTTAATTTTGTCCACATTTTATCATGACAAGCTTGCAGATAGTATTGATAAGTTGAACTCTGTTGACTCTTTCATCAAAGTATATGGGTTGCCGATGTTGAAGTCCCAGTCGAGGGATATTTGAGGACTAAAATTTGTGTCTGTGGTCAAGAAATGGACGCAAGCTTTCTGATTAAGAAAGGTAGATTGCCGCTTAGTCCCAGGAGGGAACAATTCCCAATTATCACTGGTTGTAATGTACTGAGAAATCTGAGGGTACTCCCTCGAGAGGTATCACCTAGTTGGGATATGGTTGCAGATGTATTAAATGCTGGGCAATCAGATGCTTTTGAGGCTGGTCATCAACGCAAGTTAGGCGTTTATTCTTTTGAGGCATATGTTGTAGGCCCAAGTGCTGTTTGTGTTTTGGAATGCCGGTTGGAGGATTGGCCACCAGATCAGGACTATACTGTGGTGATGGGTTCTTCAAGTGTTCCAGAATGTACTGTACATGATGGGTGTCACAAGGTTACAGATGGACATGTGCAGTAAGAAGTGGTGAACAGCGCCACTTATACTGTGCTCTTACCAGGAGATCAGAAACTAGCTACTGCAACCATTGTTGATGTACAAAGTGATATACAGGCGAGTCCGACCTCAGATGGATTGGCAGTTTCTGTGTGTGGTAGTTTTGATAGTGGAGATCATGAGCACTGCGTCATTAATGCTCTGACGAGTGAAGCTCCTAAAACTGCTGAATCAGCTGAAAACTGTGTTGATGAGTTTGTCTTTCCAGATGGATCTGTGTACCAAATGCCACCTGGTGTTAGTTGTAAAGATATTCCTAATGAAATGGAGGTTACTGGTTGTTGAAATGTTTGAGCACCGAGACACTGCTTTCTCCAGAGGTGACTTCGACTTGGGTCATTGTGACCTTATTCCACATAAACTTACTGTGACAGACACACAACCTGTTAGCCTGCCATACCATTGTATTCCCCCGTATCTAGTGGAAGATGTCAAAACCCAACTACAAAAGATGTTGGATCAGGGAATAATCAGACGATCAAATAGTGCTTATGGTAGTCCGGTAGTCACTGTGAAGAAAAAGTCGGGTGCTCTCCGCATATGTGTTGATTACCGCAAGCTAAATGCTAAGACCGTGTCTGACGCGTTCCCATTGCCAAGAATTGATGAAGCATTAGAGGCTTTGGGTAAAGCCTCATACACCAACTCCGTGAGTTTGTCTTGAAATTCCACTCGATAAAAAGACAGATCCCCATACCCCGACAGTTCCTTCAAATAAAGCAACTTATATGCCTGTCACATGAATTATAATAAAATCATATTTCCCTTATATATTACCAAATAATCACTGAATTCCAAAAAACAAGTGGACTAAGAAAACTGAAAACTAAAAACTGAAAAAAATTGTGACTGTCACTTGAACTGACAGATCATTCTAGGGCTAATTTCAGATGTGATACAAAAGTTTGCTGTGGAAGACAGATTGATACTCTTTTAAATCAAGCAAAGCAAAACACATGAAGTTTTATTTCTCTTAGTACTGTGCCAAAAGAGTAAATCCTATTGTTTTAAGGCAATTTCTGTGCATATTCCTACTCGCCACTTTGGCTGCCTGTTTACCCAGGTGCGCCTGTTCAAAATGACGTCATGCCAATTTGGAGCCAAGATCTGGGTTGATCGCCTACAAAAATGTGATACAAAATGTTGCCGGACAAAGAAAATATCAGGAAATCTCATTGTGCGCTATTGTTCTGCTATGGTTCCTGCAGACGGTCAATTAAACATGTTTATTGTGTTTCTATCAAGTGCAAAGCGCACATTAAATGGCTATTTGCAATGTTCCTGTCCAGTTCATTTGCAAGAACTTCAGAAGACACCTGACATTTAACGCAAACTTTTGTTACATTTGAGGCCTACAGATGTCTAGTCAATTTCTTCTTGGATCAGTCAGTGTAAAGCTACTTTCTTGCCTATATTAGTGGGTTTCAAAGTAAGGGGTCCGCTGAAAAACAATCCAGTGCTGATACTCTCATTCTACTGCAAGGCAGCGCATCAATCACAGGACAAGTAAACAAAGAACACCTGGTGAAAAAGCAGAGGATCCACTGTGTGACACACATAGATATTATGGAATAAGGATAATTTACAGTTGACTCTAAGACTTCTATAAAATGTAACACTTTATTAAAGAAACAAGGGAACAATAGGTCACATAGCTATGCTGAACTTTTTAAAATTTTAGCAAATGCAAAATATATTTATTTTTTTTTAATTTATATTAGCATTTTAAAAGCTAGGAAGGAACTGGCCCTGCTGACTGTTGATAATTAAATTATAAATATATATTCGCTGAACTAATACTGTGCACTTTTACTGAATATATCAAAGATGCAGGAGTCTCTTATGATCAATTTATTTCTAGAAGTATCATTTATTCAGCTACGTGATAGTAATATGTGCATTAAAAAACCACGGCATGTATGATCACCTATCAATTATAGAATAAGGAAGAAGTGGAGATTAGTTGAAGTATACTGAAATAAAATGCTGTAAAAAAAAATAAAAAAAGTTACATTTTCAAATGAGCATTAACTAAATCTGACATATATTGTACTGTTTAATGCATGAAATTGTGGCCTGAAACCATTTAATAATGCAATCAAGAAACAAATCCTTCAGGCTTAAGAGAACCTGTGCAATGGGATATACATCAGATATAATGCTTCATGCTCGACTTTTACTTTTCAACTTCATGTGTGACATGTATATGTATAATGCAAGCACTGAACATTTTGAACCCCGAGTACATGCACCATTAACACAAACATTACTGCTGAAAAACTGGTATGGGTGCAATAAACACAAAAATGATTGTAGGTGGTACCATGAGTCTTGGGTACAAGAAAGCCATCAAAGATGTATGGACTTGCAAACTTTAGGCAGATACTTCAAACCACTCTTTGGCTCAGTGCACAGATGCATGAAACAATAGTATGTGGCGCCACAAGTCTTGTATACAACAAAACAATCCAACGTATAATTTCTGGCGAATATGTCAAATGCCTCCTGAGGAATAAGCATGAGAATACACTGCAAAAATGGTTGCAGGTGGCGCCACCATTTTTATGTATGTAATGAAGCTATCCAAGGGGTACATTTGTGCAAAATTTTTTTCCTGATTGGTCAAACGAGTCCGAAGATATGTCAGAAAGTAGTGAAACAGAGTCAGAGCACTCACAGATTATAATCACGTTAGTCATGTCGTGAGTATGGTTGCAAAATTTGGTGATGAAAGCAGCAGGGATTTTACAGATTTCTTGCAAAAGATGTGGGGATGACGGATGCAGACCACTGTTGTATTGGGACTTAAAAGGAACATAAACAGAGAAATGACTGAAGATGGCACCACATGTGTCACCCATTACCAACCATGGATCTAGGCAAGTTGGACCAGTGTTCTCCTGATTTCATTAAAGGTCTGCCATGTTACAGACCTGTATAACCCATTATACACAATAAACCACTGGCCAAACAGCTGTAAGAGGCACTGATTTAAAATGGTGTATCTGTTAAACATTCCACCAGCAGTGTGACAGAGTTGACAAGTAACTGCAGGTTTGAATCAGCAGAAAAGATAAGAGCTGGTTCTTGGTTAAGAATTCATCCACAATGTGTTAATTTTGTTCTGGTTGCTGGCGATGTTTCCCTTCTAGTCCTCTTTATCATGATCTGCTGCTGTGGATATGAACAGGGTCAATGTCAGCATCAGCCAGATTGTTACCGATGGCAAGATCATCTTACAACCTTCCAGAGACTTGGCTTGTTGCCAGTTGCAGAGTTCAAACTTCATGACTTAAGAAGCAAATCCTTCATCTCATGGTAGTAACCGTTATATATATTTCTGTTGCCACATGACAAATATGCAAGTGGATCTAACCATCTGTTGTTCTCCATACACAGATCTAACCATCTGTTGTTCTCCATACACAGATCTAACCATCTGTTGTTCTCCATACACAGCTGTGTCTTCTTTTTTTTTCTCTGTGACAGTGATAGATCTTGTTGAGATTTTCTGTTTTTTTCTCTGTGACAGCGATAGATCTTGTTGAGATTTTCTGTTTTTTCTCTGTGACAGTGATAGATCTTGATGAGATTTTCTGTTTTTTCTCTGTTTATATGTGTGCCAAACTAATAATGTGTACCTTTTGGACTATATAAACAAGGGACCTATGGGTCACGGTGCTCAGCTGTTATATATGATAAAAAAATATGATTTTAAAATGAGGCACATGCTGGTTTTGTGTGGTAATAAATATAAGCTGTATTATGAGTTGTTGTTGTTTAGCTAATGTATGATTCTGATAGTACCTTTGAAGACAGGGAAGAGGATTGATTTCATTTATTTTATTAACAAATGGAGTACTATTGTCACACAGATTTTGACTTGGCAATATAACTTATAAGCAGAACATATAATATAAGAGTTTAACTATTAATTTAAAAAAATTACAAATATTGTCCCAAATATAATTTTTATTAAAAATAATAAGAGAATCAAATGATTTTTTAAAATGAAATATAACTGAAATGATTATTAAAATAATATTAAAGAATATATTCATGAATGCATTCATGAATACATTTGGAAAGTATTTGCACTGGTATTCATATACTTTCATTTTTACCTGAATTCCCATTCTTTATGCAAAAAAATTTATAATGGAGTACATATTCATATTCGTATTTAAATACAATTTCAAAGTATTTGCACCATGTCTGGTATTAATTCAGTTTTCACCAAACAATGATGTTGAGAATCCAGAATATACAAAATTCACACATTTAAATTATGATCATAAGTATCTGGTTTTATGGCTTTTTTTTATATTAAAAAAAATAAATGTAATATATTCATTTTGGACTAATTTCACATTGATGTAAACACTAGACACAGTAGGAATCTAGATTAATATTATCAACTGCATCTTTGTCTATCATTAATTTCCTTCATATGATCCCTAATGATTAGTAATGAATAATATTATTTACTTTTTTATCATTAAAATTGAACTGAAAAATACCATAGGTGACTGCATGGTGTTATTTGGAATATGTGACATTCTATCCATCAATACAAGATTCTTATATCATCAGTAACTGCAAGTTAATTTCCTGTTATTATAAACTAACAAATTCCTTTTCTATTTTTCTTTAATTTGTTATTAAAAAACAATAAAAATTTATTAATTTATTGTTTATTGTTATGTTGTTGGTCAAAACTATTAGATGAGTTGGGTTGGACACCTGGATCAACTGTGGCTGTCCATAAGCTGCCTGGCTGCCCCAGTGTATGTCTCGCCTCAAGCATGCATAATTTGCTGAAAGTTCAACAAGGTCAACATACAGGTGACTCAAGAGGGGCTGGAGAGAGCCAAGGTCTGACATGGTATCATAAAAACATTAATAAAAGCTACAATTTTTGGCCAATTTCTTTCAGCTTTCTAAACTACAAAGCTGAAATCCTTATGTGGGCATGATATGAAAATTATATAAACAGTGCTCACAGGAAACAAATGTGCCATGGTCAAAGTTGGGCAAAATTTAAGGTACTAATTTTATATTTATTCTAATAACTTATAAAATTTGAAAAATTCAGAACTAATTTTGGGTATTCAATTGAATCTTGATTAAATAATGTTACATCCCTGACAAAAAATCTCTAGCTTCAGCAATCCCCTTGTTAAGGGAGTAAATATATTTCTTGATTTTTTACAAAGTGCATTATGTTTGGGCCCATAACTTAAAACAATTACGCAATACTGACATCATTTTTGGCATGTGCATAGAGAATGTATGGAAAAATATGTATATTATATATGATTAAAGTCAGATCAGTGGTTTTGATAATAGGCAGTCTTGAAGTGTAACAATGGGTTTTTAATGGAAAAATGAAGTTTTTCATTAATATCTCGAAGGTATTTAGTCCAAGTGACCAAATTCTTGGCATGGTAGGGTATTTTGGAAACATCTAATTGTATACCAAATTTACGGAACTGAGAGCTGAAGCTGGGGAGCTGAGCTTTTGCAAACTGCATAACAATAGCTTGATGTAAACAATATAATACATGGTGCTTGAAAACTTGAATAAAATCTACTGTTTTGATCAACTGGTTTCAAATTTTTGGTTTTAACAGACAAAATGCTAACAAAAACATGCTGTGAAAATTAAATCCACAGTACTTTCAGGAAAAAAACGTGCCATGATCAAAGTTGGGCAAAATTTAAGGTACCAATTTTTTATTTTTGTTATTATTTTAAAAAATTTAAAAGATTTTGATCTAATTTTGGGTATACAATTTAATTTTGATTAATTAAAGTTATATTACTGGAAAAAAAGTCCATAGCTTTAACATGTTTTGTGTTAAGTGATCAAATATCTTTCCTGATTTTTTACAAAATGCATTATGTTTGGGCCAATAATTTTTTAATATAATACAGACATAATTTTTGGCATGTACATAGGAAATATATAGAAGAATATTTATGGTAAATATGAGGAAAAACAGATGGGTGGTTTTGATATGAGGCCGTCCTGAAGTGTGAAAATAGGTTTTTAATAAAAAATTGAGGTTTTTCCTTAATTTCTCAAAGGAACATAGTCGCAAAGACCTAGTTTTCGGCTTGGTAGTAGATCTTGGGGACATCTAACATTATGCTGAATTTTGGATTCCTAGGTCTTATGGTTTCAAAACGTGCCACATCTACGGACGGACGGACTGACGGCAAGACAGATGGCCAGACGGACGGACGGACGACTGACAATGGACCACGACTATAGCTCAGATGACTTATAGTCAGCTGAGCTAAAAATGCAGTAGCCTCTAATGTCCGAATTTTTCTAAAATTCCAAAAGGTTGCATAAAATAACCTTGGAAAAGTATGAACTCCTGTCAATTATAGAACAAGGAAGAAAGTGGAAATTAGCTGAAGTATAATAATAATCATTTAATTTATTAACTGAAATAAAATGCTGTAAAAAATGAAAATTTTCCTTTTTTAAATGAGCATTAAGTCCTTATGTGTACCTCCTGTGAAACTTAAATCCAAAATACTTACAGGATAAAACATGCCATGGCCACAATTTAAGTTATTGATCTTTTATTTATGCTAATAACTTAAAAAAACTGCACAATTCAGATCTAATTTTGGGTATACAATAGAATCTTGATTTAATGAAGTTATATCCCTGAAAAAAAGTCACTAGCTTCAGCCTCATGATAAGTGAGTAAATATATTTCTTGATTTTTGACAAAGTGCCTTATGTTTGGGTCCATAACTTCAAGAAATGACTGAAAAACTGACTGAATTTCTAGTTTGTAGATAGCAAATGTGTAGGGGAATATGTATATTTAATATGATCAAAAACAGATCAGTGGTTTTGAATTGGGGAGTCTTGAAGTGTAACAATGGGTTTTTAATGGAAAATTTAGGTTTTATCTTAACATCCCAAAGGAACAAAGTCCTAGTGACCCTAGTGTTCCAATTTAAAGTATGGTAGATGATTTTGGGGACTTCTAACTGTATGCTTAATTTGGGATTGGTAGGTCCAATAGTTTCAAAATGTGCCCTGTTAACGGCCGGACAACGGAGTTGACTTATAGTCAGCTGAGCTAATAAGAATCTATTTATATATCTCTCAGATGAAAAAAAATATTTATGGTTCCAGCTTACTGTAAAATCTGTATAATTTTGTACAGAAAAAAATAATTTAATCTGTGAAAGAATGAAATTTAACAGATGATTTCAGCAGTTTTTAAAATCTGATTTTGACAAACTGAGATGCCTCTTCAGCAGGGGACGATAATAGGAACCTCAAGTATTCACACACCCATTTTGCATTCATCCGTGTGAACCATGAACTTTCATGAATAAAAACATTCTTCTCTCTACTTGTTGTTTTTTTTGTAAATAAAAATGAGCTTGGAAAAGGAACCTGAAAGGCATATCTGCAGGATTTTATGCTGTCATGGAGTTCGCCACCATACCTGCTTGTGTGACATCTGGGGCTTTGCCCGGAGAGATCATTTTTCAGAAGCCAAATGAAGTGCATGTTTATAGTAAAAGGTGAGGGAATAAACTTAAATTTTCACATTTTGATAAAAACAGGCATAACATACACATCAGAGCACTAAGCTTGCTTTAAAGAGTCTAATTTGAACCTGACTTACGCATGGAAATCAACTTTAATGAAGCACGTAAAGCTAGAGGTCTTTAGATCAATCCTGAATATCAAAATTCCAACCTGCAACCTCCTGTAAAATTCATGGACGTCTGCCCGTCTTTCACAGCGTGTCTCTCACATCTTGACAATAAAACAACACACATTCATGGTATATTTTTTTAATAAGTTTTTTTATTGTCATTGGAACAAAAATCTTTGTTTGCAGTCAAATTACATTCTATATGAAGTAGATATATGGGTACAAAATCCACAGATTTTTGGGTATTATATTTGTATACATGTGTGACTGAAAATGGGACAAATTTTTCTGGCATTATAAACTAGCAGCTGATAGATGCAAAATGAGTAGAGATATGTCATGTTATATATGGCATAAACTTGAAAGGTGTTATCAATTTTATCAACAGAAACTGATATATTTATCTCAAAGAGGTTTCCCCAAGTTTGAAAGGGGTATTGAACATCTTAACCCTATATATGCATGTGTGAAAATCACTGAAAGCAAAAGTTATTGAACAGAGGTCAAGATGAGTTAAACAAAGACAGAACACCATGAGCAATCCAAAGTATGCCATATATGGAAACAGATAAACAGGACTGTGGTAACAGGACAGTTGTACATTTCTAGTGGTAAAAGAGAGAGGATCTCATATTAATTATGTACATGTGTACCACTGTGAACATCTAAGTGATGACAAAATGTGCATATGTGTATGTACAATTAATGAACATACTCTGTCTATAAATTAATCCTAGTTTTCCTCATATAGTATAACACCCATGACAAGGTTTAAAACATGGATATGCAGGTCATTTTTTCAGATTCTTGTTACTTAGACTCTTGAATGACTGGACTGTTGGCAATTTATCTGCTGACCTGTCTGTGCCTGTGGAGCTTTGCTTTCATTAGGATTTTACAAGCCATAATTCAGTGCAGATATAAGCATACAGCGCAGATAATGTTTAACAGGTAAACAAAAGACACACTGTAAAGCTCTGCCTATTATTAACTCTCTTGTTTATGTATGTACTTGTTTTTACAAGACCAATCATACTTGCTGTGTATGATGTGGTTATTGTCCAGCCAGGCACCACATAACATACGGTGCAATATTATGTCAATAAACACTGTGAACTCCCTGCTGACCACATGCTCAGCCCATGGATTTTGCGCTGGAATCTTAAAACAAGCAGATTCTTCTTTCAAACTGCCCAGTACTTGACTAAAAAGAAAATTGTGGCCACAACATGTAAATGACATGAGACAGATCGCTGTTCATCTTTACCATCAGCTTTGTGTTCATTTACTTGGGCCGGGCCACACCATGATTGACTGAGGAGGCGACATATAGCTCTGGCTAAACAGTGATCAGGTGGGCTGAACCAAACCTTAGTGGAGTGCCTGGTGCCAGGGGGCCAGTCACTGCAGTTGGATGAGTAGTATTCTCATCAAATTTTCAATTAACTAAGTGCTTGAAATGCTCTAGTTTATCTGTTTTTAGCCCCTGTGCACATTTGGTATGGTGAAAGTGATCTAATTAAGTCCATACTGGCTTGCTAGTTTATGAATGATGAAACAAGCAGTGAAGAAATATCCCAGTCCCTACAGTTACACAATAGGAAAAACTATATGAGATTTATATGACCGATGGCACATGTGTATCATCAATGTATCCCTCCTGAAGGTTACATTTTCTCAGCATCTGCAAAGCTATCATGTCTACTTCATCCAAATCAACAATGCCTCCGCAAACTTAAATGATAATATAAAAACATATACTTGTCTAGATTTATTCAGTACCAGCTTAGTATATATGGTTTAATCAGGTATCAAAACAAGGGACCCATGGGTCACTGTGCTCAGCTGAAGTTGACTTTTAAGGTAAAAATCTAAAATAATATCAAATGGAGATAGAGTGTAAGAGAAAGAGGTAATATAGGCCATTGTTGGTTGATAGGATTGGTATATATTGATGAGTAAGAAATTGTTGCTGATAATATTTTGTGACCTGACCATGTGTTTCTTAATGTTGAAACTGAAGAATGTGAGCTGTTCGTGAACATAGGATCTGTACTATTACAATGATCATTGGTTGGCTTTTGACATATTGTTGACAGTTCAGCAGTTTGCACATTTGTTCAATTAGAACTATTTTTTTATAATAAATTATTAAATATATATTTCTTTTAATTTTATAAAATGTATACAGTTGCAAAACTTGCAATACAACTAATGTCTCAAGTCCACAAGTGCAAGGATTTAGTGGTGGTTGTGGTAAGGGGGGGGGGTGTAATGATTGGAGTTATAAAATCTTTGTATATACATACAGGGATGTTTATTTAATTCAAGTGTTTACCTTGTTGAAGTTGACCTTGAAGGTAAAAATCTTAAATAATATCAATTGGAGATAAAGTCTGAGAAGGGGTTATTTGGCCAAGGTTTTTTGATATAATTGAAGAAATTGTTGCAAATAATATGTTGTGATCTGACCATGAGTTTGTACATATAAGATCTAATCTATTACCATGATTATTGGTTGGCTTTTTGATAAGCTGTTGACAGTTCAACAGTTTACACATTTGTCCAATTAGATCCATTTTTTTTATTAAACCCACATTTTTTCCTATTTCATAAAATGTATGCAGTTGCCTAAATGTTATAACACCTCTGTACCTCTATATATTCTCTTTATTTAATAAATTTTATGCATTTGCAATAAAACTATTGTCACCAGTGATCAGGTGCAAGGACTCAATGGGGGGGGGGGGTGTAGGAGGGGGAAAGGTATGAGTTACAACACCCTTGCCTATACATACAGGATATGCAATTTAATTCAACAGTGCTTACAGGAAAGTTTATTCATAATTATTAAATATTTAAAAACAGGCAGAGAGATGAAAAAAAAACAAATCAAATAACTTTTTTATTCTGATTCTACTGAGGCAGGAAAAAAATGAACAAATGTATGCATTAGACCCTCATAAACTAGAATGTAGGTGGCGGCACCTGTCATAAAATCAAGAAAGGTGTTAAGGATGTATAAACCTGCAAAATTTTAGACAGGTGTGTCAAACCATCGCCGAGATATGGGTGATTTTATCCCACAGCAGACAAAAAGATGGACGCTGTGCAAAAATGGTTGCAGGTGGTGCCACCAGTTTTGCATATAATAAAGAGCTATGAGAGATCTATACGCATGCAAAATTTTGGCCCAATCAGTCAAACAGTTCCCGAAATATGAGCTTGGATGTCTGCAGCATAAACTAGAATGTAGGTAGGGGCACCTGTCATAAAATAAAGAAAGCTATCCAGGATGTGTATGCATGCCAAATTTCAGCTGAATTAGTGAAACCACCGCAGAGATATGAGTGATTTTAACCCAAGGCAGACGAACAGATGGACACTGTGCAAACATGGTTGCAGGTGTCGCGACCATTGCAGGTGGCGCTGGTCAAAAACATGGTATCTGCAAAACTTTGTTTTGGCGGATACAAATATATTATTTAAATTTACAAAACAATAAATATCTGAAAATAACACTTGATTAGATTTCACAAAACTAAATTCCACCCTTATATCCCCTCACAACGAAGTTCCAGAAAGGGATATAGTAACGCCTCAGTTCGTGCGTCTGTCTGTCATTTCATCCTACCAGGATTGCCTTGTGGATCGATTTTAAGCCTATTTCACCTAAACCTTTCATCTTTCACGTATGGCTCACCCACACATGGATGAAGAACCTTATTGATTTTGAGGTCACAGGGTCAAAGTCCAAGTCCACAGGACCAATTTTTTCCTTGTGAATTGATTTTAAGTCAATCCGTTTGATCTAAACCTTTCATCTTTCAATATGACTCACCCACCCATGGATGAAGAACCCTATTGAGTTCAAGGTCAGAGGGTCTAAGGTCAAGGTCAAAGACCTGCCCTCATCATTTTCACACTTGTGTAATACACCTACGCTCCCGAGGCAGCGGAAATCTTGCGCTTCTAAAGAAGCAACTGATTTTCACGCTGCTAGCTTTGACCGTTTATGATATATTAAGACACCAGATGGCGGTTCGTTGTCCACTGAAATAAACGTGCGTATGATGTGACAAGCAGCCAATCAGATGCCAATAAACAAACACTCGACAGGCATCCTGGCTCCGCCCATTGCGCTTGAAGCTTAATGAGTTTCCGGTCAAATATAAAATGCTCCCATTCTGGCAGCATCGACCGATTTGATTATAACATTATGACTGTGTTAGCGTAGCCATGCATCTATTGTCTGCAGAACTGAAACCAGCCAGCGAGGTGTGCACGCAGCCTTTGTTGTTACGTTTCGTTTGAATTACAGCTCACTGGCCGAGCATCCTATGTGCCCAAGGCCCTAAGCAAACCACATCAGGGGCAGTTCTCTCTGAGCCTGTGGCCTGTTCAGACGGTTACGCTGGGTGATGAGCTGTCACTCAAAAAGAAATGAATATGACTGGCTCCGTGTATTCCTCGCTTGGCTTTGTCTTCCAGCACAAGGTCTCATCTAATCTGACAAAAATACAGTGCTCCCCTCTGGTGTTGCAATTCAGGATACGAGGTCATAACAAACAGCGCCTTACGATATAGGTAGTAGCCTTATAGGTAAAGCGCTGTGTAAAGAGCGTATAATACACCACATATGATTATGCTCCTGTGCGAGGGGATTCTCCCCTTTGCGGTGCCCTTGTTTATCCATGATTTGGCTAATATTTTATCAAATTATGCCTAATGATCAGTTTTATTATATTTTAATTCACCTAAATTATTACAACTAGCCTTATTATTAAGATTTTATTTTCAAATTTCAGAATTTAACAGATTAAATCCATGTGTTCCTGCTGTGAAAATAAAATCAAATGAACTTACAGGAAAAAAACAGCCATGGTCAAGATTGGACAAAATTTAAGGTACTGATTTTATATTTATGCTGATAACTTAAAAAATTGGCAAAATTCAGATCTCATTTTGGGTATACAATAGAATCTTAATTAAAACAAAGGACAATGGGTCACGGCGCTCAGCTGATTGTGATTGGACTATAAATGTTTCTCCACTGTGATACTATATGGAGTTGATAAAGCTTATGAATATTATGGACATGTTGGGCTATTATGAAGGAATGTAATGTAATATGTGAGTAAATGATAAATGAATTTACCTGACTGATGGATTAATAGAGTAAAATATAGTGGTTTATTTTTTATTTATTTAGGAGGGGTTGAAAATTGTGATATATTTAAGCAAATATGAATGCAATGACAGCAGTAATAAGCAGTAGTAAAATGATTATAAGGCTATTTGTTGAAGGATCTAAAGTGTATGGAAGTCTGCAAGCTTTCAATTTGACAGATATGATGTTATGATTAACTATGCTGATGAAGGGATTTATGAATTTGTGACTGTATGACACAATATCTCTTTAGTCTTGACAAGGTACATTATTGTGATGCCCACTATGTCTACATATTACACAATATTGACATAATTTCTGGCATGTATATAGGTACCTATGGACGAATAGTTAAACAAAATATTAAAGTATGAATATATCTGATTCATCTTGTTCTTGTTTACTGAGGCTGACTTTGGGATGGGGATCGGAGAAGGGAAAGTGAGGGCAGCAAGAAGGTGGAAGTAGAAATATTCTATTTTAATGTTTTTCATTTATATAAGAATATGAGAAGCTAAGAGGAAAGGGGCCCTCCTACTTGGTTATAGTAAAGTTCTAAATATATGATTGCAAACTAGTACTCTGACAAGACTGTCATGAAGAAAAACAGTAAAAGTTTTGAGATACTGTGATGCATATGAAAATTTACAGATGGACAGGCAAGTGGACTTTATTTCACTTTCAAGGGAATAATGCATGTCTGGTATTTATTCAGTTTTCACCAAACAATGATATTGAGAATCCAGAATAAACAAAATTCACACATTTAAATAATGATCATAAGTACCTGGTTTTATGGCTTTTATTCATATTAAAAAAAATAAATGTAATATATTCATTTTGGACTAATTTCACATCAATGTACACACTAGACACAGCAGGAATCTAGATTAATATTATCAACTGCATCTTTGTCTATCATGTCATTATTTTTTAAAATAAAATACAACTGAAATGATTATTAAAATAATATCATAGAATATATTCATGAATGCATTCATGAATACATTTTGAAAGTATTTGCACTGGTATTCATATACTTTCATTTTTACCTGAATTCCCATTCTTATGCAAGAAATTTTATAATGGAGTACATCATATTCCTATTCAAATACATTTTACTGGTTTTATGGCTTTTATTCATATTAAAAAAATAAATGTAATATATTCATTTTGGACTAATTTCACATCAATGTACACACTAGACACAGTAGGAATCTAGATTAATATTATCAACTGCATCTTTGTCTATCAATAATTTCCTTCATATGATCCCTAATGATTAGTAATGAATAATATGATTTATTTTTTTATCATTAAAATTGAACTGAAAAAATACCATAGGTGACTGCATGGTGTTATTTGGAATACGTGACATTCTATCAATCGATACAAGATTCTTACATCATCAGTAACTGCAAGTTAATTTCCTGTTATTATCAACTAACAAATTCCTTTTCTATTTTTCTTTAATTTGTTATCAAAAACCAATAAAAATTTATTAATTTATTGTTTATTGTTATGTTGTTAGTTAAAACTACTAGATCAGTTGGGTTGGACACCTGGATCAACTGTGGCTGGCCATAAGGTGCCTGGCTGCCCCAGTGTATGCCTCCCGTCAAGCATGCATAATTTGATGAAAGGTCAACAAGGTCAACATACAGGTGACTCAAGAGGGGCTGGGGAGAGCTAAGGTCTGACATGGTCTCATAAAAACATTAATAAAAGCCACAATTTTTGGCCAATGAAGCTTTTCATTATTATCTCGAAGGTATTAAGTCCTAGTGACCAAATTCTTGGCATGGTAGGGATTTTGGAGACATCTAATTGTATGCCAAATTTTAGGAACTGAGACCTGAAGCTGGGGAGCTGAGCTCTTGCAAACTGCATAACACTAGCTTGATGTAAAAAATATGTTACATGGTGCTTGAAAACTTGAACTAAATCTACAGTTTTTGATCAACTGGTTTCAAATTTTTGATGTTAACAGACAAAATGCTAACAAAAACATGCTGTGAAAATTAAATCCACAGTACTTACAGGAAAAAAACATGCCATGGTCAAAGTTGGGCAAAATTTAAAGCACCAATTTATTATTTTTGTTAATATTTAAAAAAATTCAAAAGATTTAGATCTAATTTTGGGTAAACAATTTAATTTTGATTAATTTAAGTTATATTACTGGAAAAAAAGTCCATAGCTTTAACATGTTTTGTGTTAAGTGATCAAATATCTTTCCTGTTTTTTTACAAAATGCATTATGTTTGGGCCCATAACTTTTTTAAATTATATAACACAGACATAATTTCTGGCATGTACATAGGAACTATATACGGGAATATTTATGGTAAATATGAGGAAAAACAGATGGTTAGTTTTGATATTAGGCAGTCCTGAAGTGTAAACATAGGTTTTAAATAAACAAGGGACCCATGGGTCACGGCGCTCAGCTGATCATGATTGGACTATAAATGTATCACCATTGTTATAGAAAAAGCTTATGAATATCATGGTCATGTTGGGCTTTTATAAAGGAATATAATGTAATATGTGAGTAAATGATATATGAAATAATCTGACTGATGGATTAATATGGAGTAAAATATAGTGGATTATTTTTTATTTATTTGGGAGGGGTAAAAAAAAACAATTTATTTGAGCAAATATGAATGCAATGACAGTATATTAAGCAGTGGTATAATGATGATAAGGCTATTTGATGAAGGAACTATAGTGTATGGAAAACTGCAAGCTTTCAATTTGACAGATACAAGGTTATGATTAACTATGCTGATGAGGGGATTTATGAATTTGTGACTGTGTGACATGATATCTTGACAAGATCGGTCTTGACAAGGTACATTATTTTGATGACCCTCACGTCTACATATTACACAATATGGACATAATTTTTGGCATGTACATAGGTACCTATGGACAAATGGTCAACATTACTGAACCACCTAGAAGGTTAAAATATTAAAAATATGATGAAATGTAGATAAAGTTTGAGAGGAAGAGGTAATCTGGGCCATGGTTGGTTTATATGATTGAAGAAAATGTTGCAAATAATATTTGAGATCTGACCATGCCTTTCCATTGGTTACATTTTTGATAAGCTGTTGACAGTTAAACAGTTTACACATTTGTCTGATGAGATCCAATTTATTTGGTAAACCTTTTTTATCAATTTTATGATACGTATACAGTTGCCATAACGTCCCCACTCCACAGGTGCAATGACTTGATGGGGGGGGGGGGGGGGGTTGTGTTATCATCAGAGTTACAACGCCTCTGTCTCTCTGCAGATATTTTCTTTAATTATTAAATTTTATGCTATAGCCATAGAACTACTGTTCACAGTGCCAAGGAGCAAAGCCTCAGTGGGATGAAGAAGGGGATGGTGAGAGTGAGTTACAACACCCCTGCATATACATACAGGATATGAAATTTAATTCAACAGTGCTTATAAAAAAAAGTTTATTCATGAACATTAAATATTTAAAACAGACAGAAAGATGGAGAAACAAAGCAAATCATTTTTTTCCCCATTCTACTGAGCCAATAAAAAATTAACAATATTTGCATTTATTCCTTTTTTTCATTACATAATTTTTATCCAGGTTTACGAATGTTACTATAAATTTACAGTATAACATACATGTGATTGTGAATATTTCAGTTGATTCACATTTCTAAATTGCATCAACATTTATAGCTAATGTATCTAGTTTATAGTACCTGTCAACAGAATGGGATGGAGGGAGGAAGGGAGGCAATAAGGGTAAGAGAGAGAGAGAGAGAGAGAGAGAGAGAGAGATGGAGAGAGAAAGAGAAAAAGCAGAGGAGAGAGAGAGAAAGAGAGAGAAAGAGAGAGAGAGAAAGAGAGAGCTGGACTGCCAGAGAGAGAGAGAGAGAAAGAGAGAGAGAAAGAGAGGCTCTCTGGTAATTACTGCCTGACCCAGCCTGACCCAGACACTCACAGTGGCAGTAGGTCAGACCTGAAGGTGTTATGTAACTGCCCAGTACACTGCATTTATACTGACCTGATGTAAACAATGAAGACTTGGTACCTGGAAACTTGAATAAAATCTACAGTTTTTGATCAATTAGTTTCAAATTTCAGATTTTAACAGATGAAATGCTAATGTGTACATGCTGTGAACATTAAATCCACAGCACTAATAGGAAATATTTAAATATTTTTATTTTTTTAAATGGTATCAGGAAAAAAAGAAAAGTATTCTCAACTATGAAACTAATACATGTGTTAAAATTAATCCAAGGATCAAAACACCCAATATATTATACCAGGAGCAAACTGGAGTTGGGAATGTTTAATTTTATAAACTGAAATAAAGGATCAGCAATATAAATTTTGATTATTTAGCCAGTATGATGTAACAACTGATACAACCATGAGTTATAAGTCAAACAAATTAAAATATTTAATGAGCAATCTGATGAACATCAACACTTTCATAGCAATACATCACTTTGTGGACACAATTAAATGTGCACTTTAATCATTGTAACCCTGGTGGTACAATACAAAATCTAAAATGTAGCATAGCCAAAAATAAAATAAAATACAGAAAATTATAACATTCATCTAGTTTATGCACCAGCTGGGGGGGGGGGGGGGTGGGAGTGCAGGGCAGAGGGGAAGCCTGCTAGTAGTGGCCAAGCTAAGCCAAGGCAAGCTGCCTGGGGTGGGTTACATAATGCAAGTGAAGACTGTATTACTAGGTGGGCCAGATGTAAACAACACTTGACATGGTGTATGAAAACTTCAATAAAAGCTACTCTTTTCAAACAATTCCTTTGAAATTTCAGATTTTAAAAGATTAAATCCATATGTATATATGCTGTGAAAATTAAATCAACAGTGCTTACAGGGAAAAAACGTGCCATTGCCAAAGTTGGACGAAATTTAAGGTACTGATTTTTTATTTATGCTAATAACTTGAAAAATTTGCAAAATTCAGATCTAATTTTGGGTAAACAATTGAATCTTGATTAAATAAAGTTATATTCCTGAAAAAAAGTCTCCAGCCTCAGCAATTCTCATGTTAAGTGAGCAAATATATTTCCTGAGTTTTAAGAAACTGCATTATATTTGGGCCCATTACTTCAAAATAATACCCAATACTAACCTAATTTTTGGTATGTGCACAGAAAATGTATGGAAAAATATGAATACTAAATATGAACAAAAACAGATCAGTGGTTTTGATATTAGGCAGCTTTGAAGTGTAACAATGGCTTTTTTATGGAAAACGGAGGTTTTTCCTTAATATCTAATGACCCAATTTTTGGTATGGTAGGAGATTTTGGGGACATCTATTGGTATGCAGACTTTTGGATTCGTAGGTCCAATGGTTTTAAAACGTGCCCTGTTAACGGCCAGACGGCCGGACGGCCAACGGACAAAGGACCACGACTATAGCTCAGATGACTTATAGTCAGCTGAGCTAAAAATTGAGGTTTTTCCTTAATTTCTCAAAGGAACGAAGTCGCAAAGACCCAGTTTTCGGCTTGGTAGGAGATCTTTGGGACATCTAACATTATGCTGGATTTTGGATTCCTTGGTCTTACAGTTTCAAAACATGCCACATCTATGAACGGACGGACGGACGACGGACAATGGACCACGACTATAGCTCAGATGACTTATAGTCAGCTGAGCTAAAAACTGAAAATATAAGTTAAAATATGCAAGGAGTGCAGGGCAGAGGGGAAGCCTGCTAATAGTGGCCAAGCTGAGCCAAGGCAAGCTGCCTGGGGTGGGTTACATAATGCAAGTGAAGGCTGTGTTACTAGGTGGGCTAGATGTAAACAACACTTGACATGGTGTATGAAAACTTAAATAAAAGCTACTCTTTTCAATCAATTCCTTTGAAATTCCAGATTTTAAAAGACTAAATCCTTATGTATATATGCTGTGAAAATTAGAAAATTAAATCAACAGTGCTTATAGGGAAAAAACATGCCATTGTCAAAGTTGGACAAAATTTAATGTATTGATTTTTTAATTATGCTAATAACTTGAAAAATTTGCAAAATTCAGATCTAATTTTGGGTAAACAATTGAATATTGATTAAATAAAGTTATATTCCTGAAAAAAAGTCTCCAGCTTCAGCAATTCTCATGTTAGATGAGTAAATATATTTCCTGATTTTTTTTAAATTTGATTATATTTGGGCCCATTAATTCAAAATAATACCCAATATTGACCTAATTTTTTATATGTTCATAGAAAATGTATGGAAGAATATGAATATTAAATATGATAAAAAACAGATCAGTGGTTAGATTTTAGGAAGCCTTGGAGTGTTACAATGGCTTTTTTATTGAAAATGGAGGTTTTTCCTTAATTTCTTGAAGGAACAAAGTCCTAATGACCCAATATTCGGTATGGTAGGAGATTTTGGGGACATCTAATGGAATGCGAAATTTTGGATTCGTAGGTCGAATGGTTTTAAAACGTGCCCTGTTAACTGACGGATGGACGACGGACAAAGGACCACGACTGAGCTTAAAAAAAAACTAGATATTTCTCAGCACCGCCATAGTATCCCCAGACAATTCACCCCACTCCCCCTTTAAGAATAGGCCCCCCATCTTCAGCAGCAAATAATTTCAGACCAATACCAATACCTTGAATCACTCCCGATATATGAGCAATTTTTACAGAAAGCAAATGTGTGGATGGACGCCACAGGATAACGATTGCAGATAGTGCCACCAGTCTTGAATACAAGATGGAGGTATCCAAGATCAATGGACATGCACAATTTCAGACCAATCTGCTCTTTAGTTTTAGACCTATAATGCTCAGTACTGTCAAGTAGAAATGATGGGGTATTAAAAAGCACGAAAACAAGAAAAGGACAGAAGGTGGCACCACCTGTTTCTGCAGAAGAAAAAGTTATCCAAGATCTTCAGTCAGTTTTATTTTTGGAACAATCCATGCATCCCTTATTGAGATATATATGGTTTTGTGTGATTTTCACCATATTTGGCAATATTCAAGGTGAAAGCCTCTCTCATAGGAAAGGTCATGACCCCAATTTAAACATACATCATCCCATAACCCATGTCTATGTATATGCATAATATGAAAGAATTCTGTCCATTAGTTTTTGACCCATAATGCTCGCAGTACTGTTAAGTGGCAATGATCGGGGTACTAAACGGCATGAAAACAAGTAAAAGAATAACAGGTGGCGCCACTAGTTTCCAGTACATGGCAACACTATCCAAGATCTTCGGTCAAGTTGATTTTTGGACCAATCCATGCAAGCTTACTTGAGATATTTAAGAATTTGTGTTATTTTCAGCAAAAATGGACCTATTCAAGGTCAATGTCACTCTCCTAGCATAGGTCATGACCCCATTTTAAATAGTCTTCGTCCCCTTACCTATATCTATACAAATGTAAAGTTTGAAAAAGATCAGTGATATATTTTTGAGTTATCCTGCTCACTAGGTTTTTCTGCGCCAGCTGCGGCGACGGCGGGTCCGTCGTGAAACCATAGTATCCCGACTTTGTTTGGGGATACAATAATTTGGAAAGATACCAATCTTTTGTGAAAGTTTGGTATGGTTTATTCTCATAACAACGTGGCACGGTCAGTTGAAACATCACGCTTTTTTGCATCCCTGTTGTCATTTGCTGACGCCCTTGAACCAATTGGCTTTCCAACAGAGTCTAAATTAGACTTTTATGAACATTAATGAAGAATTTCTATGTAAATGAATAAAAAAAAAATATCAACTTTATGGTAGGGGTGTCCTGGAACTCCACAGAACCAAAATTAAATGTGTTCAATGTTATTTTATTTCCAACTTCCAAGACAGGGAGTTCTTAGTATCAAATTTTGGTGCATTTTGGTGGCTTACGAACAGATGAGGTAAGTCATGTGAAGTGGGGGATCCTATACTGTAGGTGTTAAATAGTTAAACCATCATTTTAAAACTGTCCTATTCCATTTAGTATTCATTTAATCCCCCTTGCTCTTAGGAATGTGTGTTTATGATTTGGAGGCTTCAGCTTTCTTATTGACTGAATTATCCAAATTCATGGGGAAAAAGCTGTGGATGGAAAAAGTAGATCTAACACAGGTGGCACCACCTGCAGGATACAATGACATGCTTGTTGTATGACTAACACTAACAAAACTGGGTAAAACAAGGGACCTATGGGTCACGACGCTCAGCTGTTAAATATGATAAAAAAATATTTTTTAGAAATGAGGCACATGCTGGTTTTGTGTGGTAATAAATATAAGCTGTATTATGAGTTGTTTGTATGATTTTGATAGTATCTTTGGAGACAGGGAAGAGGATTGATTTCATTTATTTTATTAACAAATGGAGTGCTATTGTCACACAGATTTTGACTTGGCCATATAACTTATAAGCAGAACATATAATATAAGAGTTTAACTATTTATTAAAAAAATTACAAATATTGTCCCAAATATAATTTTTATTAAAAATAATAAGAGAATCATATGATTTTTTAAAATGAAATATAACTGATATGATTATTAAAATAATATTAAAGAATATATTCATGAATGCATTCATGAATACATTTTGAAAGTATTTGCAAGAGTATTCATATACTTTCATTTTTACCTGAATTCCCATTCTTTATGCAAGAAATTTTATAATGGAGTACATAATCATATTCGTATTTAAATACAATTACAAAGTATTTGCACCATGTCTGGTATTTATTCAGTTTTCACCAAACAATGATTTTGAGAATCCAGAATATACAAAATTCACACATTTCAATAATGATCATAAGTACCTGGTTTTATGGCTTTTATTTATATTAAAAAATAACTGTAAAAAATTCATTTTGGACTAATTTCACATCAATGTACACACTAGACACAGTAGGAATCTAGATTAATATTATCAACTGCATCTTTGTCTATCATTAATTTCCTTCATATAATCCCTAATGATTAGTAATGAAATATATGATTTACTTCTTTATCATTAAAAATGAACTGAAAAATCCCATAGGTGACTGCATGGTGTTATTTGGAATATGTGACATTCTACCCATCGATACAAGATTCTTATATCATCAGTAACTGCAAGTTAATTTCCTGTTATTATAAACTAACAAATTCCTTTTCTATTTTTCTTTAATTTGTTATTAAAAACCAAGAAAAATTTATGAATTTATTGTTTATTGTTATGTTGTTAGTTAAAACTACTAGATGAGTTGGGTTGGACACCTGGATCAACTGTGGCTGGCCATAAGCTACCTGGATTCTCGCCTCAAGCGTGCATAATTTGATGAAAGGTCAACAAGGTCAACATACAGGTGACTCAAGAGGGGCTGGAGAGAGCCAAAGTCTGACAGGGTCTCATAAAAAACATTAATAAAAGCTACAATATTTAGCCAATTTCTTTCAGCTTTCTAAACTAAAAAGCTGAAATCCTTATGTGTGCATGATATGAAAATTATATCAACAGTGCTCTCAGGAAACAAATGTGCCATGGTCACAGTTGGGCAAAATTTAAGGTACTAATTTTATATTTATACTAATAACTTATAAAATTTGAAAAATGAAAGATGGAATTATATAGAGGATTATTTATAGGAAATATGAGGAAAAACAGATGAGTGGTTTTGATATTAGGCAGTCCTGAAGTGTGAAAATAGGTTTTTAATAAAAAACTGAGGTTTTTCCTTAATTTCTCAAAGGAATGAAGTCGCAAAGACCCAGTTTTCAGCTTGGTAGGAGATCTTTGGGACATCTAACATTATGCTGAATTTTGGATTCCTAGGTCTTACGGTTTCAAAACGTGCCACATCTACGGACGGACGGACGGACAGACGGACGGACAATGGACCACGACTATAGCTCAGATGACTTATAGTCAGCTGAGCTAAAAATCAGCAGTATCAAGTAAAAGAAGGGACGGACAGATGGAGGAGGACCATATTAGTAGTCCTCCTTCCTATGGCAGAGGACTAATAATTCTTTTCTATATAGTATTCATTGAATTCCTCTAGCTCCAAGGAATCCTTGCATATGATTTGAAGACTAAAGATTTCTTATTTACTGACTTATTTGACAAAAGACCATTTGGAGTGCAGAAAGTCTTGGCGGGGTAGCCACTTGCAGGATATAATCACAAGTCGGTCATGTGCTGAGTGTGTAAAATTTGGTGAAAAAAAAGCAGCAAGGGTCTTAGAGATATGTGGTTACAGAATGGGCAGGACAGACAGACTGCCAGACAGATGGACAGCTGAACAGACAGATGTTGCATCTCTTGTATCAACACAAGGGACCCATGGGTCACGGCACTCAGCTGTTATATATGATCACAAAATATGATTTGGAAGAGGAGGTATGCAAAGGCTGGTTTTGTGAGGTAATTTAAGCTGTATTATGAGTTGATGGTGTTTAACTCAAGTTATGTAAGATTTTGATAATATCCTTGGAGACAGGGAAGAGGATTGATGTCATTTATATTATTTACAGTTGGAAATGGTGTGCTATTATCACATAGGTTTTGACTTGGCCATAAAACTTTACCTACATTGCAGCAGAATTATTTGAAAAGTTAAACTATTTATCAAAACTTAATAACAAATATTGTGTCAAATATAATTTTACTTAAAAATAATAACAGTATTATGTTTTTTTCATCAAAGATTTTTTCATAGTATTATCAAAATAAATGATTATTAAAATAATATTATAGAATATATTCATGAATGCATTTGTATTCAAATACTTTCATTTTTACCTGTATTCCTATTCTTATACATGAGATTATGGAGTACATATTCATATTCACATTCAAAAACATTTGCAAAGAACTGCACCATGTCTGGTATTTATTCAGTGTCAGCCAAACAAAGTTCTTGAGAATCCAGAATAAAAAAATATCACAAATTTAAATAATGATCATAAGTACCTGGTTTTATGAATTTTATTTATATTAAAAAATAAAACTATAATATTCACTTTGGACTACCTTCACATCAATCTACACACTAGATATAGCAAGAGTCTTATGACAATTATCAACATTACAGAAATCATAATGAGAACTTGTCTACGATCTTATTTTTTATCATATTCAAATTTTTTTAGTTAAACAAAAATTTTTCAGAAAAAAATTTAAAGTATCTCAGCTATGAAACCATTATATGTGTAAACAAGGGACCTATGGGTCACTGTGCTCAGCTGACGTTAACCTTGAAGGTAAAAATCTAAAATAATATCTAATGGAGATAAAGTGTAAGAGGGAGAGGTAATAAAGGCCATGGTTGGTTTATATGATTGGTTTGTATTGATGAGCAAGAAATGGTTGCAAAAAATATTTTGTAACCTGACCATGTGTTTCCTAATGTTGAAACTAAAGCATGTGAGCAGTTTGTGAACAAATGATCTGTACTATTACCATGATCATTAGTTGGTTTTTCGATTAACTGTTGACATTTCAGTAGTTTACACATTTGTTCAATTGAATCTATTTTTTTGCATAATATTTTTAATTATATATGTATTTTTTTATGAAATGTATCCAGCTGAAATATAGCTAATTAACAACATAAAACAGGGCAAACAAAGCCTGATCTCAAATTCTGCTGAGGCAGGAAAATAATGAACAAATGTTTGTATTAAATCCTGATTTTTTTATCACATCAATTATTTTCTAATTTAAGTTTATATTTCTATACATTTCCAATTTAACATATATATCTGAATATAAAAGTTGATTCATAATTCTCAATTGCATCATCATTAATCTCAATCTTGTCAGATAACACCACATCATGCATACAAATATTTATTTATTTTTTACCACAAAAATATATCTTTTAAAAATGCAAAACAATAAATATCTAAAAATGATACTTGATTTAGATTTCACAATTTTTAATTGTGTCTTTATTTATCCATAATGTGCTTCATATTTTATAATAATTTAAGCATACTGATGGGTTCATTTATATTTGTTAAAATCATTTAAAAGAAAATTGATTTCTTTAAAAATGCTACATTACACAACATTGCATCTTCTGGATTACACCTTGAATTATTTTTTCAAGGAAAGTTTTTGCATATCGGAGTGGAAACAGCATTACAATTAAGGAGATACAGTGAAAACAATACAATTGCTGCATAACACTTGGTGGGTTGGGTTTGCGGGGGGGGGGGGGGGGGGGGGGGGGGGGGGGGGGGTGATTGGGGTGGTGATATGAGAATAACTGTACACCTGTCACAGCAGGGGATCTCCCCCAGTGACTGTAACAAATCAGAAACCCTGGCATAGCTGACTTCCAGTGACCTGGAGTGGGACCCTGCATCTGTAATCAAAGCAAGTGACTACAGAAAAAAAAAATCAATAACTGGCTTAATTTTCAAGCTTTTATTTTCAAATTTCAGATTTAGACAAACTAAATATTTATGTTTACATGCTGTGAAAATTAAATCAATGGTGCTTACAGGAAAAAAACGTGCCATGGTCAAAGTTAGGGAAAATTTAAGGTACTGATTTTTTTTTTATGCTAATAACTTAAAAACTTTACAAAATTCAGATCTAATTTTGGGTAAACAATCTAATCTTAATTAAACATAGTTATATACTTGAGAAAATAGACTCTAGTTTCATAATTTTTCATTTTAAGTGAGTTATTATTTTTCCTGATTTTTTACAAAGTCCATTTTGTTTGGGCCCATAACTTAAAGAATTTATACCTTACAGACTTAATTTCTGGCATGTACATAGGAACTATATAGAGGAATATTTATAGTAAATATGAGGAAAAAAAGATGAGTGGTTTTGATATTAGGCAGTCCTGAAGTGTGAAAATAGGATTTTAATAAAAAATTGAGGTTTTTCTTTAATTTCTCAAAGGAACGAAGTCGCAAAGACCCAGTTTTCGGCTTGGTAGGAGATCTTGGGGATTTCTAACATTATGCTGAATTTTGGATTCCTAGGTCTTACGGTTTCAAAACTTGCCACATCTACGGACGGACGGACGGACGGACGGACAGACGACGGACAATGGACCACGACTATAGCTCAGATGACTTATAGTCAGCTGAGCTAAAAATAACCCAAGGATAAGATACCCTATAAATTATACAAGTAGAAAACTAGAGATGGGCAAGTTTAATTTTATTAACTGAAATATAGGAACCAGTAATATAAATTTAGATTATTTACATAGTCTTGTGACAGCTGTTACAGCCACGTGTCTGAATGTCATAAGTGAAACATATTGACATCTTTAATCGGTACTTGTCCGCATACAATTTAAATATTTTGACATATATTAACTTTTTTTTAAATTTGAAATAAGTATAAATTAACTAGCTGAAACACTTGGAAAAGCCCTTTGAATTTAGATTTATATTATCAACTGCATCTTTGTCAATCATTAATTTCCTTCATATAATCCCTTATAGTATAGAACAATATAATTTAATAATTTTTTTTTTTCATTATTAAAATTGAAAAGAAAAAAACCATAGGTGACTCAATGGTGTTACTTGGAATACATTTTCATCCATCCATACAAAATCCATAAAACATCATTAACTGCAAGATAATTCCCTGTTAGTGTTACTCATCAACTGTCAAATTCCTTTTCTATTGATTATTTTTAAAGTTGTTCTTATAGACCTATAACAAGGGACCCATGGGTCACGGCGCTCAGCTGATCGTGATTGGACTATAAATGTTTCTCCACTGTGATACTATATCGAGTCGATAAAGCTTATGAATATCATGTACATGTTGGGCTATTATAAAGGAATGTAATGTAATATGTGAGTAAATGATAAATGAAATTACCTGACTGATGGATTAATAGAGTCAAATAAAGTGGTTTATTTTTTATTTATTTAGGAGGGGTTGAAAATTGTGATATATTTGAGCAAATATGAATGCAATGACAGCAGTAATAAGCAGTAGTAGATAGGTAATTAAGGTACTGATTTTATATTTATACTAATAACTTATAAAATTTGAAAAATTCAGAACTAATTTTTTGGTATTCAATTGAATCTTGATTAAATAATGTTACATCCCTGACAAAAAAAAAATCTATAGCTTAAGCAATTTTCATATTAAGGGAGTTAATATATTTCTTGTTTACAAAGTGCATTATATTTGGGGCCCATAACTTAAAACAATTTCACAGTACTCACATCATTTCTGGTTTGTGCATAGAGTATAAATAGAAGAACATGTATATTTTATATTATCAAAGTCAGATCAGTGGTTTTGATATTAGGCAGTCTTCAAGAGTAACAATGGGTTTTTAATTGAAAATTAAAGTTTTTTCTTAACATCTCGAAGGAATGAAATTCTAGTGACCAAACTTTGGTATGGTAGGGGGGTTTTGAAGACATCTAACTGTATGCCAAATTTTGGGAGCTGAGAGCTGGCCTGGGAAGCTGAGCTCTAGCAAAATGCATAGCACTTGCTTGATCTAAACAATACTTTACATGGTGCTTGAAAACTGGAATTAAATCTACCGTAAAATCTCCACTTAAAACCGCGGTTTAATCAAGAAATTCAAAATCTTGATATCAGGTTGATTTCCTGAAAGCACTGTGCGGTTAATACTAGAAGGGTTTACTGAATATCTTCCTGACAGACATCGTTTTTGGGCCGGCGCGTGGGCGATAATATTGCAACTTTCGAAGGCTGTTCTTAGCATGCATGGGAGCCGTGTGTAAATATATTATTTACGATTATTTGTTAATTATAAATTAAATATTGCTGATTAGTTTTCGTGTGATATATAACTTGTTATAAAATCTTGTTAATTTTCACCAAATAATACGTTTACAACAACCCTGCTGTTAAACACAGCGGTCCACTTCGTTGGGCATGGTCAAGCAAAATTGAAATAAATGCCTACTTTAAACCCATTTGCGGCATTATTTAGCAATGATTATTTGTTTAAAACGCAAAATTAATAAAAAGCTGACATCGTAAAGAGTCGCACAATGGCAGACGATCGTTTTAAAATCAAGTTTGAGTGCCGCCATGTGCTGAAACACCCCGGTATTCTGCTAGGAATATTTTGAACGGCTGTACGCGGTGGGTGGTAAATAGAACAGCCAACTATTTCGTCCCAGCGTGCCTTGCGCGAACACTGCCTTGACAAAATGGCTCTCCACACGGAAACTTTCTTCAGGAAAAAAACTTGCTAACCCGGACTGGCCACTTTAATTTTACCTTAAAATCACTCGTTTTCAAGCGTCATGTTTCCTAAACGTGTGTATCTCGAAAAGGTAACTTCAGTTACTTTGATATTTAGTTAAGTTGACCAGCGATGTTTTCAAACGCACCAGCAAATTGTGACATGGAGCGATGTCAACGTACGATGTGACGAAGATAATACCGAAGTAACCGGTATGAAAATGATTTGAATCTTCCGAGTAATTCCAGAAAATGGAATTTTCATAAAAAATTAAGATTTCACAATATTACTTTTAGAATTAAAAAATACAGTGACCTGAAATGGATCAGCAGAATATTTTTTCCAAAATATAATGACAAATCAGTAGCAAACAAGAATACGGCACGGATTTAGTGTGACACCAGATCTGTAATCAAGAGGCTTACAATTGGTGTCTCTCCTATTTTTTAAGTATTTCTGGGATATCAAAGAAGCGAAAGATTGGACATCTGGTCTTACACTCTTGCTATGGTAAACAAACAGTGTGGACTTCAATCACACAAACACATTTTTAATGTCCATGCATGCACTTTCCCTATAATTAACACCACTGTCACTGTTTCTCACACTTTCAGAATGCTAATAGCACATTTGTCATAGGCATTTTCCATTTAAAAAACCCACTGTCACTGTCCCTATGCTGAACAGGATTGTCACTGTACTAACACCACACCATTGTCACTCTCCTTCTGGCTATGCTTAACACTAACAGCATTGTCAATGTCACTTTTACACAGTTAATAATTGTCATTGCCACTGCGGCTATGCTATAAGCATTGTCATTGTAACTAGCCCTATGCTTACTTTCCAAACACTGTCACTGTCACTGTTACTATATGCTTTACACCATTTTCATGTTCACTGTCATTATGCTAACACCATTGTTAAGTACAGTCATTGTCATTACGTTTATACCACCATTGTCACTGTCATTGTTGCAGGGTTTTTAAATTCCAAGGAAATCAGCAAATTTCTCAGGGCAATGGAAATTCCAAGGATTACCCAGGAAATACTGGGAATTATATAACTAATAGTCTCACCTTTCAGAATATTTCATATACCAGTATGTCTAACAATTATTACTACTATGCAGGTAACTCCTCATGTCAAATTTCTGAATTTACCTTGATCAAAAGTCCCATTCTTACCATATTTGTGGTAATTATGACAGGAAAAAAGGGCAATTGACTAATGTGGACATCCAGCACCACAGAGGGTCTGAGAGTGAGACATCTCATTATCTAATATTATGATCAAGTGACCATGGCTGGATCATGGCACTATGTAGTGGGCAAGGTTTGAGAGAAACCCTAGAAAACCATGGACCTTGGACAGGCCACTATAACCCACTCTCATAAGCCACACCTGGAATGGAACCTGGGTGGCCAGTGGAGAGGGCCAAGCATTTTACCACTCAACTGTCTGGGCTCATTTGGGCTTATTTCAGGCAATTCCATAAAAATCTCCAGATAACAATCAAATATGATAATATATTAGGTAAAACTATTACCTCATGTCTATCTCTACAAGCAGTACAACCCAGTACGATACCACATGGATCATCAGACAGAACTGTTCAAATATGTTTGGGCACATATTTCTTGTGCAGCAGAAAGACACCATTTAACCCATACATATTTTCACTGATGCAGATAATTAGATGTCAGTCAGATTGAGACCAAAGTTACTGCAGAACAATTAGTATGAACAAAATTATGGTCACGGACTTTAAATAAAATGAGAGATAATGAGGGTATATATCCTCAAAAACGAGCTGTTTTTGCAAGGGAGAGGTTCATTTGCACAAAATTTGCATTAATTTCCTACTTGACCTGTCCAACGATCCACAAGTTAAACTGTCATTGCACATGGTTGTGTCCAATAATAAAATTTACCAAATTTTTACCGTATTTTACCAACTGCCCATCCTGCATGCGTGGGCATGTTATTTGAGGGGATGTGAGTGTGTGTGTGTATGGGGGGGGGGGGCAGGGGGATGAGTTGTCAGCAAAGTGTAAAAATACATGCTACAACACAATCTAGCTCATTGATAAATTTGATACCTTTATGAAAGAGCATGTCATACCATGTTTATAACAGGATCTTTATTATTAAACTAGATATTTCTTGGCACCGCAGGTGCCATAGTATCCCCATACAATTAACCCTCCCCGCCTTTCCCCCAGCCTCGAAGAATAGGATCCCATCTTGAATTCAGATGCAGAGACTGACACTTGGCAAGCCACCATGGTTTCTTATAAGTATGGGCATATTTAAGGTAAAGGTCACCCTCATAGGAGAGGTCATGATCCAAATTGAAATCTCATTCCGTAACCCATGTCTATATACATGATATGAAAGAAATCTGTCCATTAGTTTTCAACTTATCAGGCTCACAGTGCTGTGAAGTGGCAATGGTGGGGTATTACAAGGAGTGAAAGCATGAACACTACACAAGGTGGCGCCACCTGTATTCTGCAGAAGACAAAACAACCAAGATTTAAAAAAAAAATTTATTTAATCCACCTATCAACTTAAAAATATAAACTTGTATGGGAACATCATTTTAGCATTATCACCTGTGTGACCTTGAAATATACATCAAGGTCACCCATATTTGAACCTATCGTAGCCCTTGATAAGATGCATCAAAGCCGTTGGTTTGGTGACTGTACCTCAAATTCTTTTAAAGTTATAGCGGAAACATCATTTTAACATTATCGCCTCTGTGACCTTTAAAAATGCCTCAACGTCACCCATATTTGAACTTGACCTAGCCCTTGATATTGCTGCTGTGACCCTGGAAAAATGTATCAAGGTCATCCATGTTCAAATTTGACCTAGCAAAAGATCTTATGTCTATTTTATTTTTGGACAAATCCATGCATCCCTCAGTGAGATATTAAAGTTAACATAATTTCAGCATTATCGCCTCTGTGACCTTGAAAAATGCATCAAGGTATTCCATATTCGAACTTGGCCTAGCCCTTGATAAGATGCATCTTAACTATAGGTTTGGTGTCAGACTGTACCACCAATTCTTTTTGAGTTATTGTCCTAATATCATTTTAGCATAATCGCTGCTGTGACCTTGAAAAAATGCATCAAGGTCATCCATGTTCAAACTTGACCTAGCTGTTGATAAGAAGAATCAACATCATTTTAACAAGAAAACAACACAACGTGGTGCCACCTGCATGTCTTCTGCAAAAGACAAAGCTCTCCAAGATCTTCAGTCAATTTGAGTTTTGGATTATTCCATGTATCCCTTACTGAGATATTAAAGATTTTGTGTGAATTTCACCAAATATGGGAATATTCAAGGTCAAGGCCACTCTCATAGGAAAGGTCATGACCCCAATTTAACTAAACACTATCCAATAATCCAACCAACCAAACCAACCGAAAGAGGTACAGGCTCATCGAGCAGCTACAGGTTGCTGCGGTCAAGACCTCAGCCCTGTGCACTCCTTAAGCATGTTCTCTGAGCCAACAGTCACAGTGCCACGCCAAGCCAAGCAGGGATCCGCAGAGGCTGCCACTGTCCATCCCGAGCCGGTGACCTTTTTAGAAAGCTACAGAACCCACAGCCACAAAGCCAGAAGCAACCCACATTCCCTCTACCGATCCTAGCAGCGGAGACCCAGCCATGCCATTCGAGAGCCGAACTCGATCTTGTGAACGACACTGTTTCGAGACCCATAGCACCTTGTACTTGCGGTTTTCGGCCATTTGGACCGTATTAACTGGGATTTCCAGTATATATGCATAATGTAGAAGAAATCTGGCCATTAGTTTTTTTACTTATAATGCTCCCAGTACTGTCAAGTGTCAATTTTTGGGGTAATAAAAGACACAAAAACAAGTAAAGAATAATAGGTGGCGCCACCAGCTTCAGTGGCATCAGTCGAAAAAACTTTTCCCAGGTTCAAACTCGTATAGGAAGATACAGCAAACTGGCTAAGTTCAGCTTCCTGTAACTCAGCCAAAAAGCACTGAACCAAAACCTTTTGAACAAACTTGAATTATCAACATCGGAGGATAATTAATTTGTGAGGTTTAAGAATTTGGCCCAGTGGTTTTTGAGGAGAAGATCTTTGTAGCCACTGAGCTAAAATGGGCTGTTATGGCATACGACTCATTTCAGCTTCCCATAACTTAGCCAAAAGTCACTGAACAGAGACTATTTGAACAAACTTCAGAAAGCACTATGCTAGGATCATTTCTGTGCGATATTAAACATTTTGGCCATATGGTTTCTGAGAAGATGTTTTTTGTAGCCCTCAGTGTGATACAGGCACTGATGACCCCGTACAAAAAAAAGCCGATGCAGGTGGCGCCACCAATACCTCAATTTTAGATACGACCTATGTGACTAACATTGGCATAAAATTTGGTGATGATAGCTTCAGCCATTTCTGAGATTTAAATTTTAATATGCTTTTTTGGACAGATGACAAAGTTCAACCTCCTGTAACTCAGCCAAAAATCTCCGAATGGGAAACATTCGAACAAATTTGAGAGGGATTGTTCCAGGGATCATTTCTGTGAAATATAGGACAATTTGGCTGGACAGTTTCGGAGAAGAAAATTTTTAAAGATTTTTTAGCTTTTTCCCTATAAAATCTAAGAAAATGCAGTAAGAAAAAAAATAAACAAAATCCAATATAGTTTTTTGGGTAACTGATTATTTGCAAAAACTTTGGTGATGCTAGCTCCTGCCGTTTTTGAGATAGCTATGGTTAAGGTACAGACGACGCACAATGCACGACGCACAATGCACGACACACGACGTACGACACCGCACCATCGCATAAGCTCACAGGTTCGCTAAAAAAACATATATATATATATATATATATATATATATATATATATATATATATATATATATATATATATATTGATTAACTGTGAAGTACTGAACTTAAACTGGGTCCAAAAATAAGAGAACCAGTCAAATTTATTATAAGAATTGCACTGTGACATGAAATTATGTGTGGAAAAGGCACATCTGTTCAATTTTATGATCCACCTACTAATATCTGAAATATCGTGAACAACAACTCTAGATACTCAATATTGTTTTCAACACATAGCTTCCAGAATACAGGTCACAATGGACCAATTTCTGAGTCCAAAAGAGACTTCACCGTGACCCATCGGGATATAAGTTAGAACAGTCTGAGTCAAACAATTATGATTTGTGCCTCTGAGACTTCTAACATATAACTTGCCAAACAGAATAACAGACAGTTAATGGTGCTGAAAATTAACATGGGGGTATTTCAGGTACATCATTCCATGACACTTGATCTCACACAACCAGGCAAACTTTTCAGCTTTAGGACATGAACCAAGGGTGACTACCGTATTTACTTGTGTATAGGACGACAAATTGGTTCCCAAATTTTGGAGGGCTTAGTGGGGGGGTCGTCCTATTATCGGGTACAAGTTTTTCAGTCACCTGAAGCTCACCGAAAATGATAAACAAGATACCGGTAAGTATATCAACCAGTGCTGCGTCGGTAGAACACAAGCCTTAAAACGTCTGTACACAGATTCTAGTAATGACATGTATTTATTTTCTTTTTTTATGTGTCTGATATAATGTTTATAAAGCATATCATATGTTTTATTACAAGAAGAACGTGTGATGTTTATCCTTCTCACGTTACTAAATTTTTCATATCAGCGGCGTAGTATGCATGACTTGTGTTCACAAGCGGGCCGACATGTAACCTCCCCGCAAATACCCACGGCCCAACCATAAACTATAAACATTCCCCAAAAAGGCACGCTGATATGAATATCGTCGGCAGTGTAATAATTACAAATTTTAAATCGTGTATGTCGATCGTATTTTTTACATATTTTTATCTTGTCATGGTTCAATATTCCGTATTACTGAAAAAGAATATACAAAATTGCGGTCGTCCTTCGCTTTCGCCAAGCGTCCAGACGAGTAACCTAAACGACACCGGTCACGCCCAGTTCAACGCTAAGCTAATAAATTCCATTTTCATTCTCCACATGAAATCAGTTATATAAAAATCGTTATCAAAGCAAATTGGTTCCAATATAAATAATATATTTAACAAATCTCGCTGACAAACATACAACATTAAGAAAGTATGATTAATTATCACAGAATATAATTAATGTAGCGCACATGTTTGGTTAAACAAACGAGTAAACAACTCATCAGTGACAGCTTTGATCACCTTGTGATGATGGTCACCAAAAGGACAAGGGCACGGATAACCTGATCAGTGCAGGTTTCAGGTGTGAGAATCCCCTTTGATATGGTGGTTTCTCTCGGCTTGCCTAAATCAAAGAGACCTTATTCAGTTGACTGTGAAAGCTGCCGGTAAGTATCGCCCACTGATGCGTTGGTAACAAACAAGCGTGTTTATTTAAACAAGGGACCTATGGGTCACGACGCTCAGCTGTTATATATGATAAAAAAATATTATTTAGAAATGAGGCACATGCTGGTTTTGTGTGGTAATAAATATAAGCTGTATTATGAGTTGTTGTTGTTTAGCTTATGTATGATTTTGATAGTACCTTTGGAGACAGGGAAGAGGATTGATTTCATTTATTTTATTAACAAATGGAGTACTACTGTCACACAGATTTTGACTTGGCCATATAACTTATAAGCAGAACATATAATATAAGAGTTTAACTATTTATTAAAAAAATTACAAATATTGTCCCAAATATAATTTTTATTAAAAATAATAAGAGAATCATATGATTTTTTAAAATGAAATATAACTGATATGATTATTAAAATAATATTAAAGAATATATTCATGAATGCATTCATGAATACATTTTGAAAGTATTTGCACTGGTATTCATATACTTTCATTTTTACCTGAATTCCCATTCTTTATGCAAGAAATTTTATAATGGAGTACATAATCATATTCGTATTTAAATACAATTACAAAGTATTCGCACCATGTCTGGTATTTATTCAGTTTTCACCAAACAAAGATGTTGAGAATCCAGAATATACAAAATTCACACATTTAAATAATGATCATAAGTACCTGGATTATGGCCTTTATTTATATTAAAAAATAACTGTAAAAAATTCATTTTGGACTAATTTCACATCAATGTACACACTAGACACAGTAGGAATCTAGATTAATATTATCAACTGCTCAACAAGGTCAACAAAGTGGTGACTCAAGAGGGGCTGGAGAGAGCCAAAGTCTGACAGGGTCTCATAAAAAACATTAATAAAAGCTACAGTATTTGGCAAATTTCTTTCAGCTTTCTAAACTAAAAAGCTGAAATCCTTATGTGTGCATGATATGAAAATTATATCAACAGTGCTCACGGGAAACAAACGTGCCATGGTCACAGTTTGGCAAAATTAAAGGTACTAATTTTATATGTATGCTAATAACTTATAAAATTTGAAAAATTCAGAACTAATTTTGGGTATTCAATTGAATCTTGATTAAATAATGTTACATCCCTGACAAAAAAATCTCTAGCTTCAGCAATGCCCTTGTTAAGGGAGTAAATATATTTCTTGATTTTTTACAAAGTGCATTATGTTTGGGCCCATAACTTAAAACAATTACGTAATACTGACATCATTCTGGCATGTGCATAGAGAATGAAAAATATGTATATTATTTATGATTAAAGTCAGATCAGTGGTTTTGATATAAGGCAGTCTGGAAGTGTAACAATGGGTTTTTAATGGACAAATGAAGTTTTTCATTAATATCTCGAAGGTATTAAGTCCTAGTGACCAAATTCTTGGCATGGTAGGGGATTTTGGAGACATCTAACTATATGCCGAATTTAAGGAACTTAGAGCTGAAGATTGGGAGCTGAGCTCTTGCAAACTGCATAACACTAGCTTGATGTAAACAATATGTTACATGGTGCTTGAAAACTTGATTAAAATCTACAGTTTTTGATCAACTGGTTTCAAAATTTTTGGTGTTTACAGTTGAAATGCTAACAAAAACATGCTGTGAAAATTAAATCCACAGTACTTACAGTAAAAAAACCATGCCATGGTCAAAGTTGGGCAAAATTTAAGGTACCAATTTTTTATTTTTATTAATATTTTAAAAAAATTAAAAGATTTTCATCTAATTTTGGGTATACAATTTAATTTTGATTAATTAAAGTTATATTACTGGAAAAAAGGTCCATAGCTTTAACGTTTTTTGTGTTAAGTGATCAAATATCTTTCCTGATTTTTTACAAAATGCATCATGTTTGGGCCCATAACTTTTTTAAATTGAATAATACAGACATAATTTCTGGCATGTATATAGGAACTATATAGAGGAATATTTATGGTAAATATGAGGAAAAACAGATAAGTGGTTTTGATATTAGGCACTCCTGAAGTGTGAAAATAGGTTTTAAATAAAAAATTGAGGTTTTTCCTTAATTTCTCAAAGGAACGAAGTTGCAAAGACCCAGTTTTCGGCTTGGTAGGAGATCTTGGGGACATCTAACATTATGCCGAATTTTGTATTCCTAGGTCTGGACTAATACCCTTATTTCACATTCAAGGGAATAATACATTTAAGTTTATATATTATTTAAGCATATCCACTTTTTCCATTAAAATAGTTTTTATCTGATTAATTTTTTTTATTTACAAGTTTTATAAATTTGTATTAAAAAAACACTGAAAATATAAGTTAAAATATTAGAATTCTTAGTTGCAATCATTATACATCCAGAGTTTAGCTCGTATTGGGTCATATTATGCATACACATATATTTTTATTATTTTTAAATCACAAATTTTTAAACTGAATTTAAAAGAAAATAATGCCACAACATGGCATCTGCAAGATTATTCCTTGAATCACTATTAAAAAGTTTTGCGCATTGGAGTTTTCAGTACATGCTTAATCTTATTCACCAAAATAAAATAAGATTCTGTAAATTTGGTAAAATAAAAACATCTTTTCAAACTAGACATTTCTTGGCACCGCAGGTGCCAGAGTATCCCCAGACATAGTAGGCCCCCCTCCTACAAGAACAGACCCCCATTTTTAGCAGCATATACTGACACTTGGCACATTTATTGTTTATTCCATCTAACGATCCACAATCTTGTTGAAGATGTTGGTCCTGTGACCTTGATCTTTTTAAAGATGTGTCCTGTGACCTTGACCTTTGATCTCATAACCCCAAAATCAATTTTGGTCTTGCTTTTCCAATGGGACATATGCAAGTCAAGTTTGAAATCTATACATCAATAAAGCAGGAATTATCATCCAGAAACTTATTTTTGGACAGATGGCTCCTGTGACCTTCACCTTTGACCTTGTGACCTCAAAATTGATAGGGTTCTTCCTCTCTTGGCAGGAGAACTATATGTGCAAGATGAAAGATATGAGATGAAATGTTTGGCTGAAAATGCATCCACATCTTTTTAAAGATGTGTCCTGTGACCTTGACCTTTGACCTCATGACCCCAAAATCAATTTTGGTCTTACTTTTCCAATGGGACATATACAAGTCAAGTTTGAAATCCATACATCAATAAAAGCAGGAATTATCATCCAGAAACTAATTTTTGGACATATGCCTCCTGTGACCTTCATCTTTGACCTTGTGACCTCAAAATTGATACAGATCTTCCACTCTTGGCAGGTGAACTATATGTGCAAGAGGAAAGATCTGAGATGAATTGTTTGGCTGACAATGCATCCACAATCTTTTTAAAGAGGTTTCCTGTGACCTTGACCTTTGACCTCATGACCCCAAAATCAATTTGGGTCTTGCTTTTCTAATGAATCAATAACAAAGCAAAGTTTGAAATCCATACATCAGTAAAAGATGGAATTATCATCCAGAAACTAATTTTTGGACAGATGGCTCCTGTGACCTTCACCTTTGACCTTGTGACCTCAAAACTGATAGGGTTCTTCCTCTCTTGGCAGGTGAACTATATGTGCAAGATGAAAGACCTGAGATGAAATGTTTGGCTGAAAATGCATCCACATCTTTTTAAAGATGTGACCTTGACCTTTGACCTCATGACCCCAAAATCAATTTGGGTCTTGCTTTTCCAATGGGACATATATAAGTCAAGTTTGAAATCCATACATCAATAAAAGCAGGAATTATCATCCAGAAACTAATTTTTGGACATATGGCTCCTGTGACCTTCACCTTTGACCTTGTGACCTCAAAATTAATAGGGGTCTTCCACTCTTGGCAGGTGAACTATATGTGCAAGATGAAAGATCTGAGATGAATTGTTTGGCTGAAAATGCATCCACAATCTTTTTATAGAGGTTTCCTGTGACCTTGACCTTTGACCTCATGACCCCAAATTCAATTCCAGTCTTGCTTTTCCAATGGGACATATATAAGTCAAGTTTGAAATCCATACATCAATAAAAGCAGGAATTATCATCCAGAAACTAATTTTTGGACATATGGCTCCTGTGACCTTCACCTTTGACCTTGTGACCTCAAAATTGATAGGGGTCTTCCACTCTTGGCAGGTGAACTATATGTGCAAAATGAAAGATCTGAGATGAAATGTTTGGCTGAAAATGCATCCACAATCTTTTTAAAGATGTGTCCTGTGACCTTGACCTTTGACCTCATGACCCAAAATTCAATTCCGGTTTTGCATTTCCAATGGGTCAAATACAAGTATAGTTTGAAATCCATACATCAATAAAAGATGGAATTATCATCCAGAAACTAATTTTTGGACAGATGGCTCCTGTGACCTTCACCTTTGACCTTGTGACCTCAAAATTGATAGGGGTCTTCCTCTATTGGCAGATGACTTATATGTGCAAGATGAAAGGTCTGAGATGAAATGTTTGGCTGAAAATGCATCCACATCTTTTTAAAGATGTGTCCTGTGACCTTGACCTTTGACCTCATGACCCCAAAATCAATTTGGGTCTTGCTTTTCCAATGGGACATATATAAGTCAAGTTTGAAATCCATACATCAATAAAAGCAGGAATTATCATCCAGAAACTAATTTTTGGACAGATGGCTCCTGTGACCTTCACCTTTGACCTTGTGACCTCGAAATTGATAGGGGTCTTCCACTCTTGGCAGGTGAACTATATGTGCAAGATGAAAGATCTGAGATGAATTGTTTGGCTGAAAATGCATCCACAATCTTTTTAAAGAGGTTTCCTGTGACCTTGACCTTTGACCTCAAAATCAATTTGGGTCTTGCTTTTTCAATGGGACATATATAAGTCAATTTTGAAATCATTACATCAATAAAAGCAGGAATTATCATCAAGAAACTAATTTTTGGACAGATAGCTCCTGTGGCCTTGACCTTTGACCTTGTGACCCCAAAATTTATATGGATCATCCATTATTGGCAAGTGAGCTATATATTCAAGATGGAAGACCTGGGATGAAAGTTTGGCTTAAAATGCATCCACAGTATCTTTTAAAATGCCAGTCCAGTGACCTTGACCTTTGACCTCATGACCCTAGAACCTATAGGGTTCTTACTTTAGTGGTGGGCCATACATAAGTCATGTTTGAATTCCATATGGCTATCAACACTGGAGATATCATAAGAGGTGTTTGATTTTCACCATATATGGCAATATTCAAGGTCAAGGCCACTATCATAGGAAAGGTCATGACCCCAATTTAAATAAGCATCATCCCATAACCCATACCTATGTATATGCATAATATAAAAGAAATCTGTCCATTAGTTTTTGACTTATAATGCTCACAGTGCTGTAAGGTGGCAATTTAGGGGGTATTAAACGGCACAAAAACAAGTAAAGAATAATAGGTGGCGCCACCAGTTTGTGGAACATGACAACCCTATCCATGATCTTCCATCAACTTGATTTTGGGATAAATCCATGCAAGATTTCTTGAGATATTAAAGAATTTGTGTGATTTTCCCCAAAATTGGACCTATTCAAGGTCAAGGACACTCTCCTAGTAAAGGTCATGACCTCATTTAAAATAGGCGTCGTCCTCTTACCCATATCTATACATATACCAAGTTTGGTAAAGTTCCGTGAAATATTTTTTGGGTTATCGCGCCAACAAGATTCATATGCGGCGGCGGCGGCGGCGGGACCGGTATGAAAACATAGTATCCCCCGACTTTGTCTGGGGATACAATAAATATACACACTGTTGGTTGAATGAGGGACAAACAATATCATTATGCTAATTACAATCTAAGCTTTAATTTATTCCTGGAATTAATAGTCAATTTCACACCTTGTGAAGTTTTTACTCTTCTCAAGGAAGGAATTACTTATCTGATGAACATCCACACTTTCATAGCAATACACCACTTTGTGGACACAATTAAATGTGCACTTTAATCATTGTAACCCTGGTGGTAAATACAAAATCTAAAATGTAGCATAGCCAAGAATAAAATGAAATACAGAAAATTATAACATTCATCTAGTTAATGCATCATCTGGGGGGGGGGGGGAGGGTGAGCAGGGCAGAGAAGAAGTCTGCTAGTAGTGGCCCAGCTGAGCCAAGACAAGCTGCCTGGGGTGGGTTACATAATGCAAGTGAAGGCTGTACTACTAGGTGGGCTAGATGTAAACAACACTTGACATGGTGTATGAAAACTTGAATAAAAGCTACTCTTTTCAATCAATTCCTTTGAAATTTCAGATTTTAAAAGATTAAATCCTTATGTATATATGCTGCGAAAATTAAATCAACAGTGCTTACAGAAAAAAAAAATGCCATTGCCAAAGTTGGACAAAATTTAGGGTATTGATTTTTTATTTAAGCTAATAACTTGAAAAATTTGCAAAATTCAGATCTAATTTTGGGTAAACAATCGAATCTTGATTAAATAAAGTTATATTCCTGACAAAAAGTCTCCAGCTTCAGCAATTCTCATCTAAGGTGAGTAAATATATTTCTTGATTTTTAAAAAAGTGCATTATGTTTGGGCCCATAACTTAAAAAAAATACACAATACTGACATCATTTCTGGCATGTGCATAGCAAATGTATAGAAAAATATGTATATTATATATAATCAAAGTCAGATCAGTGGTTTTGATATGAGGCAGTCTTAAAGTGTAACAATGGGTTTTTTAATGGAAAAATGAAGTTTTTCATTGATATCTCGAAGGAATTAAGTCCTAGTGACCAAATTCTTGGCATGGTAGGGGATTTTGGAGAAATCCAACTGTATGCCAAATTTAAGGAACTTAGAGCTGAAGCTCGGGAGCTGAGCTCTAGCAAACTGCATAACACTAGCAATATGTGACATGGTGCTTGAAAACTTGAATAAAATCTACAGTTTTGATCAACTGGTTTCAAATTTTTGGTGTTAACAGTTGAAATGCTAACAAAAACATGCTGTGAAAATTAAATCCACAGCAGTTACAGCAAAAAAACGTGCCATGGTCAAAGTTGGGCAAAATTTAAGGTACCAATTTTTTATTTTTGCTAATATTTTAAAAAATTTAAAAGATTTTGATCTTATTTTGGGTATACAATTTAATTTTGATTAATTAAAGTAATATTACTGGAAAAAAAGTGCTTAGCTTTAACAAGTTTTGTGTTAAGTAATAAAATTTCTTTCCTGATTATTTACAAAATGCATTATGTTTGGGCCCATAACTTTTTTAAATTATAAAAACTAAGACCCAGTTTTCGGCTTGGTAGGAGATCTTGGGGACATCTAACCTTATGCTGAATTTTGGATTCCTAGGTCTTACGGTTTCAAAACGTGCCACATCTACGGACGGACGGACGGACGGACGGACGGACGACGGACAATGGACCACGACTATAGCTCAGATGACTTATAGTCAGCTGAGCTAAAAATGTATTTATTATTTTCTTTATTTTGTCTGATATTATGTTTATGAAGCACATCACATGTTTTATTTTAAGAGAAACGTGTGATGTTTGTCCTTCTCACTTTACAAAATGTGTCATACCAGCGGCGTAGCATGCATGACTTGTGTTCACAAGCGGGCTGACATGTAACCTCCCCGCAAATACCCCTGGCCCAATAATAAACTATAAACATTCCCCAAAAAGGCACGCTGATATGCAAATCGTCCGCAGTGTAATAATTACAAATTTTTAATCGTGTATGTCGATCGTATTTTTCACATTTTTATCTTGTCATGGTTTAATATTCCGTATTACTGAAAAAGAATATACAATATTGCGGTCGTCCTTCGCTTTCGCTTTCTCCTGACGGGTAACCTAAACAATACCGGTCACGCCCAGTTCAACGATGAGCTAATCAATTCCATTTTCATTCTCCACATGATACCAGTTGTATAAAAATTATTATCAAAGCAAATTGGTTCCAATATAAATAATACATTTAACAAATCTCGCAAACAAACATACAACATTAAGAAAGTATGATTAATTATCACAGCATATAATTAATGTAGCGCACATGTTTGGTTAAACCAGTAAACAACTCATCAGTGACAGCTTTGATCAACTTGTGATGACGGTCACGCTTCTGAAGAAACGATCTCTGCTCGTGTGGGACCAGTTCCGGGGACACCTGACCCCCGCCATCAAGGTCGCTGTCAAGCAATGCCGGACTCACCAGGCCGTTATTCTCAAATGCGCATATAACATACCACTTAGACAGTGTTTGTCCACTTTAAATGTTGATTAGAAGAATATGTATTATCCTAATAAACGGTGATACACGGGGAACGATGTCTGCTCTGGGTTTCCCCCTGCCACGGCTGGCCGGCAGCCGCCTGTGTAACCAGTGGTAACGGGCCGTGTTGGATCAGCCAGCAAAGGTCACGCAGTTCATTGTTTCAGATTCTGAGACAGTTTCAAGCGCAAGGGTTGCAAAGTTTCAAAAGTGAGTCTTGTTTACATACTAAAACATAATATTTAGCTGAATTTCTTGGTCATTCGAATAAAGTACTATATCTCCCTTAGATTACTTAAAGTTTCCTTGTCATAAACGCACTATTGATTTTACACGATTTTTTTTTTCCGACAAGGGTTTGAAGTTCTCCAGTTTACTCTGAAGCTTTTATGTGGCGGTTTTCAGGGTCCTGGATACCGCCGCATTTAATGCAGCTAATGATCAGTCAGACTTTGGAGGCTTCTGAACTCAGTGTTTGTCAGAAGTTTGGCTGAAGTTTAACAGTGTGTTAGCCATTTATGATGAAAGAACATTTGCATGTAATTTTGTTTTCAAGTGTGACGTGTTTATAGCCATTTTCCGGTAGTTAAGTGCTTTGATGATGATTATTTCAGTTAATCGCTTTGTAAGTACGTTAATATCATCACAGGTGTTGAAGTCATCATTTATGATTTCAAGTTGAATTGTCGATTCCTGCAGCCCCAAAGCCTGCAAACCATAGTGCTTAATTCAGTGCTTAATGTCGTCTATATGCAATCTCTTACCTACATCATTTGAAATTTTGTATCAACACATATTTTTTGTAAGTTAAGTTTGACTGAAAACCAAAAAAAAAAAAACATTCCTTCACGCAAGTTATAATTTATTGTTTTTTCATATTTAGTTAACAGCTTGCAATATTTATAGTACTTTGACAATATTTAATTGTTTATAAATAGTATTAAAAATACTTTCATAGCATCACAGCTTTTGAATTTTTTATCATTTTGTTTTGTCAGTTTAGGCAACCACAGAAATGCATCAGTGCTTAATTCAATGCCTAATTTATTTTTATCTGGTGTTTCTTATGACATCATTTTGAATTCTATATACACATTCTTTATATATTTAATAAAATCCTGTTTTGGTCTGTTCCATCATACATTTCCTTTTAACTTTCCTATTTTCACTTTTTTACTAATAAAAAGAAATATACCACTGAACAGTTGAAGAATGAAATGTTAAATTGGCCCAGTTTAATCATCGGTTTACATGATCATGACACATAGTGATTCAGTAGCTGACAGATCCATGGTGCTAAAAAATAATTTGTACCCAAATTTGAGGCCTAAAATTGGGGGTCGTCTTATACACGGGGTCGTCCTATACACGAGTAAATACGGTAGTTTGTGTAGAGGCAGCTGTCACCGACAATAATCAGCTAAGTTCAGGATTTTCTTAACAGACACAAAAACATCATCACTCAGGGGCTTGTTCTCTCAGCACCTGTCACATGACTTGCCTCCTAAAATGTGCAACACATGTCACTGACTCTTTAAGTTCAAAGGTCTACAAAATATGAAGAATGATTACTGTAGAACAGCCACTTGTTGTGTTACCCTGCATCACAGAACAAAGCCAGGGGCAGCCTGCACAAAAACTTTATACCTCATACCATACATATAACTCACAAAATAACATGTTGTTTTTGGAATGTAAATATGATGTGTCATGATGTGTCATATGCCCAATCTGCAAACTACACCCCCATGGTAGACTACTGCTGGTTTCTTTAACCTTGGAGCTGTGTATCTACACAGCAGACTGGCTATACTGGAAGTCAGAGAACTATGTATGGCTTTTCAGTGTAAGCAAGTTCGATGTAATAACAGTGACAAAGATGTACCATAAAATAAACTGTGTGACAGCATGACAATATGCCAGTTAATATTTCAGAGATAAGATTGAAATCCAGGCGGATTTTAAATTGGCCTAGATGGGCTTACGATTGTGATCTCGCCTAGACAGATTTTAAACTCGCCTAGACGAGATCACAATTGCAATCTGAAATATCTGTTTGGAAGACTTAACTCAGGTGGTCACTATTTCATGATATAATTGCTCTTAGCACTATGGAGCAAAAATTAATGGGGACCAGTAAAATGTCTAGATTTTTTCAAGTAGAATATAAAAGGGTATCTAAAGTGTGACAGACATTTAGATGGATGAAAAACCTATTTCCTGTGGGGCCCTTATTAGTTGAGACTGAAATTGTCAATTATTTACTTATTAATATTCCCATCAGGGCTCAACAATAATGGTAAATCACTTGCCCAGAGCAAGTTACAGTTCCAGAAAATGGTGGGAGGGCAACTGAAAGTGGGCTCCTACTTGATGCACTATGCAAGTTGATCCAATATAAACCTTGACACAAAGTCCTACATCTTAAATATTTGTAAGTTATCTGTCTTGGAGATATGAAATCATCTTGTAATACCTCTATCTTATATTACCTACATATTAACCTGTGCAAATGCTAATGAACTTTTACTGAAAAACAAACATTTTAACATGTTTCTTGTTGCAAAATGATCATGTGGAATACAGTGTTTGAGTTTATGGCTGCAATGACTGATTTTTGTGGGACAAGTAAAAATTCATGTGAGTCAAATAAAAGCTAGATGTTTACTTGCCCAGTCAAGCCCTGCAAATGTAAACTAGAAGTTAAGCAGTTTACATTGGAACATCATTCTCAACTAATATTCTACATTATAATTTCCAATTAAACTGGGGGGAGTTCAAAACTGAAGTGGATACACAGAGTCACACACACATACATACATACATACATACATATATATATATATATATATATATATATATATATATATATATAAAAATAGAGAGAGAGAGAGAGAGAGAGAGAGAGAGAGAGTGAGCAATGCCATTGCAATAACTAATGTTAACAGAGCATGGATAATGAATAACATGCATTCACTATGTATAACACTAAATGAATCCGCACAAATTTAATCAGGTTTTGGAAAAGTCAGTTATTCCAGAAGTCCAGCTTTAAATGTTCAATGCACAAATAGCAACATTTGACAAGTCCTGTCTGTCAGGAACATGGCTGCATCATCCGGAGGAAAGAACAAGATTCCACTGACCAGGACCTGATCCAACTGAGAACAAATATGACCTGACATCCTACGTGTAATCCAGAGTGATTATATAGTCCTGAAGATTAAATACTTCATCATCCAATGGAACTAACATCCTGATACAGCAGGAAACACTGTCCAGGCTTAGTCAAAACTGTTCAACATCGATATGGGAGGAGCAGAAAGGACGAGTGTCCTGAACATGAGATAGACACGTTAACAACGTTAACTACTCGTGGTGTTCCAGTGGAGCTGGTGATCTGAAGGTCCCCATCTGGGCAGTGGTTACAGACCTTAAAATAAAAAGGAGGATTAAAATAACAAACACAAAAGATAAGTCCGATATGTAATGTACTTACATGCTTGGACCAATAGTATTAAAATTTCCAAATGTCCTTGTGGAATTGTGTGTATTTTTATTCAGAATAGACTGATTGCAGTGGTATTAACAACTACTCTGGTGATATTTTTGAATAGATGTTTGAGAAAATATTTCTTCATTAATCTTTAACAATAAGAAGAATAAGAGAGTACGAAAGATTGTTTTTCATCAGAAGACTTTAAGAACGTGGGTCACTCTAAATATATACTATTACCTGTATTGGGGGTTTAAAAGGCCATTTTACCTGAACATGATTTGACAGATCTGATATTATGTTACAGTTCTGGGAGGCTAACAGTTACCACTTAAGCCTGAAACAAACTGACATTTATGTCAAGACAGCTGGCCAGATTGGAGGACAACACAGACCTTCACAATAGTTACCAGTAAGTTTTCATGTAAAACTGTCTGAGGTAATATGTACTCCAGATTATAAGGAAATCTATATTTGCATCAATTTTTGATAAATTGGTGCTATGAGTGAATTTTTACTTAAAAAACAAGGGACCTATGGGTCACTGTGCTCAGCTGATGTTAACCTTGAAGGTAAAAATCTAAAATAATATCAAATGGAGATAAAGTGTAAGAGGAAGAGGTAATAAAGGCCATGGTTGGTTTATATGATTGGTTTGTATTGATGAGCAAGAAATTGTTGCAAAAAATATTTTGTGACCTGACCATGTGTTTCCTAATGTTGAAACTAAAGCATGTGAGCAGTTTGTGAACAAATGATCTGTACTATTACCATGATCATTAGTTGGTTTTTTGATTAACTGTTGACATTTCAGTAGTTTACACATTTGTTCAATTGAATCTATTTTTTTGTATAATATATATTATTAAATATATATGTAATTTTTTTTATGAAATGTATACAGTTGAAAAAGAGCTAATATACAACATAAAACAGGGCAAACAAAGCCTGATCTCAAATTCTGCTGAGGCAGGAAAATAATGAACAAATGTTTGTATTAAATCCTCATTTTTTTATCACATCAATTATTTTCTAATTTAAGTTTATATTTCTATACATTTCCAATTTTACATATATCTGAATATAAAAGTTAATTCATAATTCTTAATTGCATCATCATAAATCTCAATCTTGTCAGATAACACCACATCATGCATACAAATGTTTATTTATTTTTTACCACAAAAATATATCTTTTTAAATTTGCAAAACAATAAATATCTAAAAATAATACTTGATTTAGATTTCACAATTTTTAATTGTGTCTTTATTTATCCATAATGTGCTTCATATATAATAATAATATAAGCATACTGATGGGTTCAATTATATTTGTTAAAATCATTTAAAAGAAAATTGATTTCTTTAAAAATGCTACATTACACAACATTGCATCTTCTTGATTACACCTTGAATTATTTTTTCAAGGAAAGTTTTTGCATATCGGAGTGGAAACAGCATTACAATTAAGGAGATACAGTGAAAACAATAACAATTAGTGCATAACACTTGGTGGGTCGGGTTTGCGGGGGGGGGGGGGGGGGGGGGGGGGGGTGATTGGGGTTGTGATATGAGAATAACTGTACACCTGTCACAGCAGGGGATCTCCCCCAGTGACTGTAACAAATCAGAAACCCTGGCATAGCTGACTTCCAGTGACCTGGAGTGGGACCCTGCATCTGTAATCAAAGCAAGTGACTACAGGAAAAAAATCAATAACTAGCTTAATTTTCAAGCTTTTATTTTCAAATTTCAGATTTAGACAAACTAAATATTTATGTTTACATGCTATGAAAATTAAATCAATGGTGCTTACAGGAAAAAAACGTGCCATGGTCAAAGTTGGGCAAAATTTAAGGTACTGATTTTTTTTTTATGCTAATAACTTAAAAAATTTACAAAATTCAGATCTAATTTTTGGTAAACAATTGAATCTTAATTAAACATAGTTATATACTTGAGAAAATAGACTCTAGTTTCAATATTTTTCATGTTAAGTGAGTTATTATTTTTCCTGATTTTTTACAAAGTCCATTATGTTTGGGCCCATAACTTAAAGAATTTATACTTTACAGACTTAATTTCTGGCATGTACATAGGAACTATATAGAGGAATATTTATGGTAAATATGAGGAAAATCAGATGAGTGGTTTTGATAATAGGCAGTCCTGAAGTGTGAAAATAGGATTTTAATAAAAAATTGAGGTTTTTCCTTAATTTCTCAAAGGAACAAAGTCGCAAAGACCCAGTTTTCGGCTTGGTAGGAGATCTTGGGGACATCTAACATTATGCTGAATTTTGGATTCCTAGGTCTTACGGTTTCAAAACGTGCCACATCTACGGACGGACGGACGGACGGACGGACAGACGGACGGACGACGGACAATGGACCACGACTATAGCTCAGATGACTTATAGTCAGCTGAGCTAAAAATGACCAAAACTAATTCCTCAAATGTTTTATAGACCCTTTTCCCGTCACCTGTTAATCAAATAAGATAACTCACACTGTATAGTTGGTTATTTTGATGTTCCGTCTGATATGTATCACAGAATTATGAGCTTAAATAAATTAAGTGGGTGTTAAGATTCCAGGTACAAGTGATTTAGATATTAACCCCATAGAATTATTACAGGAAAGTACGATTTACTCACATGTGTTTCGGTGAAAAGAGCTCAAAGCAATGTTGCTGTACAAGCCGACAAGTGTCAACTGTGGTCAGCTGGGACTGGCACCAAGTGTGAGAGCTAGGTGTTGGGACATGAGAGTGGGATTGTCTTTTCTTGTCAATATCCCAAGATCTGCCATGACTCAGTCTTTAGTTGTAGGTACCTTACAGAATAATACTGAAATGATAATAACAAAAAGTGACAAATGATAAGAAACGGATTGTATTTAAAAAGGAATAGGAAATGGAAAGATTAGAGAGAAAGAAACACTGGTCAAAATACTTACAAGGTTTAAAAGAAACTGGATCATTTACAAGAATACTGTGTTAACATTGATTATGCAAGTTTAGAAAATAAAAGTTTTAGCAAAACCTAAATTAATTTATATGACTTTTCACTTGAGAAGGGCAGGTAAGTATTCAGTGGACTTGCTTATTTATAACTTTGGAACAATTACAGAATACTGACAAACATGTCAATATGATATTACTGAAATTTCAGTTAGATCCTTCTTGGCTGATATAATGCAGACTTTGAAAAACAAAATAACAGTCATTGGGAAATCTATGAAAAATGTTTACCAGATGTTAACTGTATAAAACACAGGCAGACACAAATTTTTTTACAACATAATTATAATATTTGTAAAGAATGCTTTAATTAAATGGAAATGGAGAAAGCATAAAAAGAGAATTTTCGCCTCACAGAGAACAAAATTAAGTAACATTTTTCAAGGCCTTGCATATTCCACTGTTTTATTCAAACTATACATGTGTAAAACAGAAATTTCTCACACAAAACACCAAGCACACCAAGAACTAGGCAACACTACTATATAAATAGGCCCAGCATAAAAGCAATCTTTTTTCAACAGATGAAAATATCAATGATGATTTTCACATCAATTTTTAGATCAATCTATAAAACCAAACTTATGAAACCTAAAGTCCTGAATAAGATCTGGTCAAACTGACAAAGTTAGCAAAGGCTGATGAATACTCAAATTCTACAATCATCCAAGAAGACAAACCTGATAAAACTATGGACCAATCGATAACAAGGGACCCATGGGTAATGGTGCTCAGCTGAAGTTTGAAATTTAAGCAAATGCAAAATATGCCGATTTCTATTGTAATGTTTTTCATATATATAAGCATAAGAGAAGCTAAGAGGAAATGGCCCTCCTACTTGGTTATAGTTAAGTTCTAAATATATGATTGCAAAACTAATACTCAGACAAGACTGTCATGAAAACAGTAAAAGTTTTGAGATACTGTGATGCATATGAAAAATTTACAAGTGGACTGATACCATTATTTCACTTTCAGGGGAAATATGCATTTAAGTTTATATTAAACCCTATTTTTAGCATATCCACTTTTTTCATTAATAGTTTTCATCAAATTCATTTCGTTTAATATACAAGATATATAAATTTGTAATTAAAAAATCTGAAAATTTAAGTTAAAATATCAGAATTGTAAGTTGCATTATTATTTATCTTGAGTTTAGCTCACATAAGGTCATTTTGTGTATACACATATATTTTATTATTTTTAAATCACAAATGTTTAAAATGAATTTTAAAGAATATAATGAAATGACATGGCATCTTCAAGATTATTGCTTGAATCACAATTAAAAAGTTTTGTACATTGGGAGTTTTCAGTACATGCATGATTTTATTCACTGAAATAAAAGATTCAGTAAATTCGATAAAATAAAAACATCTTTTCAAATGAAGTATACACAATGTTAGTTGAATAAGGCACAAACAATATCATTATGCTAATTACTATCTTCAGCTATTATTTATTACTGGAATAAATATTCAATTTCACACCTGGTGAAGTTTTTACTCTTCTGAAGTAAAGAATTCCTTATGGTGATGAACATCCACACTTTCATAGCAATACACCACTTTGTGGACACAATTAAATGTGCACTTTAATCATTGTAACCCTGGTGGTACAACACAAATTATAAAATAAAGCCTAGAATAAGAATTAATCAAATCAAGAAAATTATAACATTCATCTAGTTTATGCATCATCCGGAGGGGGGTAATACAGGGCAGAGGGGAAGCCTGCCAGTAGTGGCCAAGCCAAGGCAAGCTGCCTGGAGTGGGTCACATAACACAGGTGAAAGCTGTACTAGGGTTAGATGTAAACAACACTTGACATGGTGTATGAAAACTTGAATAAAAGCCACTCTTTTCAATCAATTCCTTTGAAATTTCAGATTTAAAAAGATTAAATCCTCATGTATATATACTGTGAAAAATTAATCAACAGTGCTTACGGGAGAAAACATGCCTTGGCCAAAGTTGGGTAAAATTTACGATACTGTATTTTTTTGTATTTTTTAAGATTTTGTATTTATGCTAAATTCAGATCTTATTTTGGTGTACATTTAAATCTTGATTAAATAATGTTATATCCCTGAAAAAAAGTCTCTAGCTTCAGCAATTCTCATGTTAAGTGAGTAAATATATTTCCAGAATTTTTAAAAAGTGTATTTTGTTTTGGCCCATAACTTCAAGAAATTACACAATACTGACCTAATTTCTGGTATGTTTATAGGAAATATACAGAGGAATGTTAAGTTAAATATAATAAATAACAAATCAGTGGTTTTGATATTAGGCACTCTTGAAGTGTGACAATGGGTTTTTAATAGAAAAATTAGAGTTTTTCCTTAATATCACAAAGGAAATAAGTCGTAGTGACCCAATCTTTTAGTATGGTAGGAGATTTGGGGGACATATAACTGTATGCCAGATTAGGGATTCCTAGGTCCAACGGTTTCAAAACATGCCAGTTTAACGGACGGACAGACAGCATTAAAACAGATGGACAGATGACGGACGAAGGACCATGGCTAAAGCTCCGATGACTTTTAGTCAGCTGAGCATAAAATGCAGGTGGCACCACCAATTTCCAGGAACTGACAACCCTAGTCAGGGTCAATATTCAAGGCAAGATTCAGGCTAATCCATGCATTCATTATCAAGATACTGGAAATTTGTATCAAATGTTAAATTATTTTTGGGGGTACTTACAAGCCCCATAGCTCGGAGGATATAGAACACAGTGACCTAATTTCAGGTTTTCAAGGAGATTTTTAATGGACCTCCCTGGATATTGAGCTACACAGGTTTCTAGGTTCAATGGGGTCTAAACATGCCAGTCTAACATATGAACTGACAGACATACAGACAGACAGATGGAAGGTGATTGATCACAATGGCTCAGTTGACTAACAGTCAGCTGAACAGAAGAGCATAAAGGTGGATAGGAGAGAATTATCCTTGAGCTGACATGAACTTAATAGTTCAGCAAAAACTTATTTTGGCTTGAAGGCTATGGAGTAAATGTGTCTGCCAAGTAACATGATGACAGCTGCAGCAGGTCATGAGATATTTACAAACAAATGATGGCTTATACACAGAGGTAAAGATGGAGCCATGGAGCATGTCTCTCTGGAATTGATACGTGCCCTTCATCATGCATTTTTTACATCTGTGCATGATAACAAACCATTCTGTAACAGCAACATGCAGTGTCTGATAGATCAAAGTCATGATTTTAGCCTGTGGGTAGGCTACGGGCAGTATCAGTAAGGATTAACAGGCCAGTTTGGGTAGATACAAACCAGCAGAATGTAATGCCTCCCATCAGACCCCTAAAAATGACCAGATCTCGAGGAATCACGATATCTATTGTATGCAACAACCTCAACCAGCACAAATCAATCCCAGAATAAAGGGTTTCTAAATGTTCCTGCTGCAACACACAGACCTTTAAAGAAAAGGCTGGCATTACTGATTCCAAAGTATCCTAAGAACCTTTACATAAAACCCGAGTAATTAAATTGTCAGTCCTTTAATTTTTTGACTCAATAAATTACAGCAATATTTCAAGTCCATTTTTATTAAAAGCCAGGCCCCATCAAAACCCCTAAAAATACAGATTGGAAATAATGTGTAGAGTTAGGCAGTGGCAAAATCTCTTGAGGTCACTTTGACCTTGATCCTTAAATATATTACACAAATACTATTATACACTGGAGGCCTGCATTAACTGTTCAAGACTGCTCATAATTCAAAAGTCGCAAGACTGTCATTTTAAGGAGTTCATTCCCCATCATATTCACGCTGTGTATAATGAAACATCTCATCCTAAAATCATTGCTTGCCAGAAATCTTCTTTGTCTGTTTGACTGTTGCTTGCCAGAGTAAAAAATTTCAACAAGTTTACTAGTCAGTTCTACATGTCTGTTTGTTGCTTAATTTTTTTTTTCATGTATCATAGTCACAAATGATCGCAGCCACCTAAGCTGTAGCTCATATTATTTGTCATTACTTTGCCTTTTTTCTTGATGCAAAACAGACTCATTCTGCTGTTACAATGGTTATGCATTTTTAGGAAAAATTCATGAAATTAAAAATATCTATAAGCATTCCAACTATAATTTTACTAAAAAAAAATTTGCAATCAAGCTGCATGAGGCCTTGTCATATATATAAAACACTTGTCTTATTTTATTTTACAAAATACTGACAAAATACTGCATTTACAAATACAATAGAGGATAATTTATCAACTGATGCCAGTTTTCTTGCTTCAAATTCAAATTTAAAAGAGTGTTTAATGCTTTTTATTCTCACATACCCAGAACACCCGTGTTTAGGGGGACCCATCTAGTGTGTTAAATCAAAAGGCAAGAACCTGGACGAAGTTACCTCAAAGTTGACCACATCATGATAAACATGTGGAGAATGATCAGATGAATAAAATGAGCTACAGTTAATGTAGATCTGGCCAATGTTTACCAAGTTATGGGGAAAATATTTTTTTGTTTTTGATAACCTTGACGCACTGACTGTTAACTAATATTTACCAAAAACAATAGGTTTCCAATTTCAGTGGTTTCAATCAACCCTGTAAGTTTAAAGTGTTTGTGCAAACGTTAACCAATAAAGTGCAGACAGACAGACTAGATGACAGAACTGGGGACCAATGGGTCTTGATGATCAGCTGAATTTGTCTATAAGGGTATGTTTGATCTTTTTAAAATATGGGTCCTATGATCAGTTTGAAGCTAACCTGTCTACCCAAACTGGAGTAATCATCCATAAACTAATCAGTGAAAGGATTGGCCCTGTGACCTTGACCTTTGAGTTAGGTACCCAAAATCAAAAGGAAACTTCTCCTATTCACATGTGGGCCAAATGTGGAAGACTGGAGGTTTGCAATGAAAAGTTTAGGCTTAAAATGCATCCACATTCTTCTAAATAGGAGAACCCTGTGACCTTGATCTTTGATCTCGTGACCCCAAAATCAACACGGTTCTCACTTTAGTGGTTGGCCATATATAAGTCAAGTTTGAAACTAATATTTCAATCCAAACTGGTGTTATCTGGAAACTAATATGCAAATAGATAATCCCAATGACCTTTATCTTTGACCAGGTGACCCCAAAATCAATCAGGTTCTTCCACTAATGGCAGGAGAGCAATATGTGGAAGATGGAAGGTATATGGATGAAAAGTCTGGCTTAAAATACATCCACGGTCTTTTAAAAGAAGTTGGTCCTGTGACCTTGACTTTTGACATCATGACTCTAAAATCAGAAGGGTTCATACAATTATTGGTGGGTCATATATAAGTCAAGATTAAAACCAACATGTCATTCCAAACTGTATTTATTATGCAGAAACAAGTATGTGGACAGCCCCGAGCCATGGGAACTTACGAAACCCTGTAAATTTTAGAATAATGGACATGAGCTGAAGCATAATAATACGCATTCAATTCATTAAATGAAATAAAATGCTGTAAAAAAATTTCCATTTTTAAATGAGTATTATAAAAAACTAAATTTGAAAAGCAATTAAAATAAGCCAATTAGGAACTAATACATGTGTTGGACAGAGCTCTCACCAGTGAATGTTTCACAGGCAAATGTTTCATATATTTACAATGAATTTAATCGATGTTTTAAGGCAAAGAACTTTTTCCTTGTTGCATACGCTGGTAAACAGGTTAATCCCGGGGTAACCCCTATGTGACATATAAAATTCTGCGGGATCCCTCATCAGACCCCATCCATTTAAATTTTTTTTGTCAAGCCAAAAGAAGTATACGCTCATCGAGCAGCTACAGGTTGCTGCGGTCAAGACCTCAGCCCTGTGTGTCCTTAAGCATGTTCTCTGAGCCAACAGTCGCAGTGCCATGCCAAGCCAAGCAGGGAGCCGTAGAGGGCGCCATCTTCTCTCCTGAGTTGTTGCCCTTGTTAGAAAGCTACAGCATCCACAGCCACAAAGCCAGAAGCAACCAGCATTCCCTCCACCGATCCCAGCAACGGAGACCCAGCCATGCCATTTGAGAGCCGAACTCGATCCTTGTGAACGACCTTACTTCGAGACCCAAAGCCCTTTTACTTCTGATTTTGGTCATTTTGACCATTTAACCAGTTTCCCGGTTGTGCAAGTTTACAAGTTTTTTCGTCATCGGCAAATTTTTTTGTCCAATTGGTCGACTACATGAGTGAAATGATGTTAATGCAGGTGGTGCAACAAAACGCTCAATCCACAACATTTGATATGTAACAAGAGTTTTGCATAAATTTTGGGTATGCAACCTCCTGCCATTCCTGAGAAATTATGGGTTAATGTACTAATGACAGATGTCTCTCGTACAGAAAAGGTTGATGCAGGTGGCGCCACCAATACCTCAAATTTATATATGAGTCATGTGACCAACATCTGCATTCAATTTGGTGAAGATAGCTCCAGGCATTTCTGATACTGTAATTTTAGTATCCTTTTTTTTTGCCAAATGACCAAGTTCAGCTTCCTGTTACTCAGCCAAAAATTCACCGAACTGGAACCATTCAAACAAACTTGAGCAAGATTGTTTCAGAGATTATTCCTTTGAAATACTGAAAAATTTGGCTGGACACTTTCAGAGAAGAAGATTTTAAACATTTTTTTGCTATTTTTCCCACTTTAAAATCTAAGTAAATGAAAAAAGCAAAAAAATAAACAAAATCTGATAATATTTTTAGATGACTAATTTTTTGCATAAAATTTGATGATGATAGCATGGGTTAAGGTAAAGACTATGCCAGACAATTGCATAAGCTCACAGGTTTACTAAAATATTGGGGCCTGTAGAATATCTTGAATGAAATCTCGAAAAATCTTGTGTGACAAGAAAGGTGCAATTATTTAAGATCTGGTAATGAAACTTAGGTGAGATATTATATCTCTGTAGAGTCTGATCAAAATCCATCATATTCCTGGGAAGTTAATGTGGCAACACCACAAAGTAGCCAAGTAACCTCTGATCTTAAAGGGGCCCAATCATCTATTAAGCATGTTGAGTTAACACGAAAAATAGCTTCTACCCTTTAAAATAAATCTGAACCTGCCAAAATATTGCTTTGAAACTGTTTGCTTACTCCTGTAAACGAGTGTTGAAAACAGTGGACCGGGTGTGATGGCAGGTGTAAACAAAAACACAGTGCGTGGGGCCTTGTACAGCGTGGAGCCACGTTACGTGTCAATCAGGAGATGCCCTGACTGACTTGGCCAAAAACTGAATACATGTTCCCGCTGACTGAAACCCAACATGTCCCCCCCCCCCCTTAATCGGACCTCCGGTCATGCGGCCTTGTTATGGTAAACAGTCACATGTTGACTGTGTTTACCAACACGCACAGACATAACAAGGTGGTAAACAGTCGTATGCGAGGAAATGAGACTGTGTATTGGGATGGTTCTTCTGGGAAACCTTTGTATAAAGCAAAACCGAACTGATAGTGTGAAAGAAAAGGCATAATATTGATACTGATTATGTCCCTTTAAGTATGTGTGGAATTTCCCCGTAACAGAATTCAGGGGAGATAATCTAGTTTTAAGTACTTATGGTGAGTTTCATCATAAATCCATGTAAGCCCCACTAGGTAATAACTGCGACACTAAAACTTTACGGATTGCCAGACAGATAGACCGACTGTTGGTATACCATTATATGTCCCATCACAGAGGGTGTATAACAAGGGCCCCATGGGTCACAGCGCTGAGCTGTTATATATGATAAAAAATATGATTTGGGAAGGGGCACATGCTTGTTTTGTGTGGTATTAAATATAAGCTTTATTATGAGTTGTTGGTGTTTAGCTTATGTAGGATTTTGATTGTATCTTTGGAGACAGGGAAGAGGATTGATTTCATTTATTTTATTACCAAATGGAGTGCTATTGTCACACAGATTTTGACTTGGCCATATAACTTATAAGCAGCACATATAATAAAAGAGTTTAACTATTTATTAAAATTTAATAACAAATATTGTGCCAATATAATTTTTATTAAAAAACAAGGCCTACAGGCCTAGTGAGAACCTGTGCATCGGGAAATACACCAGGTATAATGCTTCAATGCTTTACCATTACATTGTTTATAATATAAACAATGCAAGTACTAAACATTTTGAATAAGAAACAATTACACAAACATTACTGCTGAAATTCTGGCATGGGTGCACACAACACAAAAACAAGGGACCCATGGGTCACGGCGCTCAGCTGATTGTGATTGGACCATAAATGTTTCTCCATTGTGATACTATATTGAGTTGATAAAGCTTATAAATATTATGGACATGTTGGGCTATTATAAAGGAATGTAATGTAATATGTGAGTAAATAATAAATGAAATAACCTGACTGATGGATTAATAGAGTAAAATATAGTGGTTTATTTTATATTTATTTAGGAGGGGTTGAAAATTGCGATATATCTGAGCAAATATGAATGCAATGACAGCAGTAATAAGCAGTAGTAGAATGATGAATAGTCTATTTGTTGAAGGATCTATAGTGTATGGAAATCTGCAAGATTTCAATTTGACAGATATGATGTTGTGATTAACTATGCTGATGAGGGGATTTATGAATTTGTTACTGTATGAAACAATATCTCTTCAGTCTTGACAATGTACATTATTTTGATGCCCACTATGTCTACATATTACACAATATTGACATAATTTCTGGCATGTACATAGGTACCTATGGACTAATAGTTATACAAAATATTAAAGTATGAATATATCTGATTCATCTTGTTCTTGTTTACTGAGGCTGACATTGGGATGGGGCTCAGAGAAGGGAACAGTGAGGGCAGCTATGAAGTGGATGTAGAGAGAAAAGGAGAGAGAGAGAGAGAAAGAGAGACAGAGAGCATTCAACAGTACTTAAACACCTGGAAGGTTAAAATCTAAAATATTATGAAAAGCAGATAAAGTCTGATCGGAAAAGGTATTCTTGGCCATGGTTGGTTGATATGATTGAAGAAATTGTTGCAAATAATATTTTGAGAACTGACCATGTGTTTCCATTGGTTACCTTTTTGATAAGCTGTTGACAGTTCAACAGTTTACAGATTTGTTTAATGAGATCCAATTATTTTAATAAACCTATTTTCTATTTTATCATATGTATACAGCAGCCATAAAGTCCCCACTTAACAGGTGGAAGAATTGACAGGGGGAGGGGGTTATGATGGGAGTTAAAACGCCTCAGTCTTTCTGTATATATTATCTTTAATCATTAAATTTTATGGAAAAGCAATAGAACTATTGTTCACAGTGCCAAAGAGCAAGGACTCTATGGGGTGGGGGAAGGGGATGGTGGGAGTTACAGCACCCTTGCATATTCATACAGGATATTAAATTGAGTTCAAGTGCTTACAGAGAAAAATGTTTATTCATAATCATTAAATATTTAAGCAGGCAGAAAGGTGGAGAAACAAAGCAAATCATTTTTGTTCCCATTCTAATGAGCCAGGAAAAATTAACAATATTTGCCTTTATTCCTTTTTTTAATACATCATTTTTTCCAGGTTTAAAAATGTAACTAAACATTTACAGTATAACACATATATATATATGAATATTTCATTTGATTCACATTTCTAAATTGCTTCAACATTCATAGCTAATTAATCTGGTTTATAGTACCTGTCAACATAATGGGGTGCAGGGAGAATGGGAGGCTTAGGGGTGAGGGAGAATGGGAGAGAGAGAGAGAGAGAGAGAGAAAGAAAGAGAGAAAGAGAGAGAGCAAGAGAGAGTGAGCTAGACTGTCATGGAGAGAGAGAGAGAGAGCGAGAGAGAGAGAGAGAGAAAGAGAGAGAGAGAGAGAGAGAGAGAGAGACTGTCAGAGAGAGAGAGAGAGAGGCTGCCTGACCCAGCCTGACCCAATCACAGAGGCAGTGGCTAGGTCAGAAGTTGAAGCAGTTATGTAATACTGCCAAAGCACTAGATGAAAACAATCAAGGCATGGTGCTTGAAAACTTGAATGACATCTACAGTTTTTGATCAATTGGTTTCCAATTTCAGATTTTAACAGATAAAATGCTTATGTGTACATGCTGTGAAAATTAAATCCACAGCACTAATACTAGTAACAGGCAATAAATGTCCACTGTAAGTCATGTTAATTATCATGCATGCTTTTTACAAAGGAGTTAACTGTTATTCAATAATTTCAGGTTGCCCATAGCCAAAAGTACCACTAGCACAATGATATGAGAGTTAAACTATTCATTAAAAATTAATTGGAATTATTGGGCAAAATATAATTTTAATTAAAAATGTTAACAATAACATTAGAAAAGATTTCTTTTAATAATATAATAGAAATAAATGATCAAAATAAAATTATAAAATATATTCATGAATGCATTAATGAATACATTTTGAAAGTATTTCAGTTGAACGAAACTGTTGGAATCCAGAATATACTAATTTCACAAATTTAAATAATGATTGTAACTACCTGGTTTTATGGCTTTAATCTATAAAACAAAACATTATATTCACTTTTGAATACTTTCACATCACTGTCAAGACACTTATGACAATTATTGTATCCGCCAAAACAGAGTTTTGCGGATACTTTGTTTTCAGCTGCACGCCGCCGCTGCCATGTAGGTGTCTGGAGAACTCCTCCGTAACCACTGGGCGGAATTTTTACGAAACCCGGAATTATGTTCCGGTCATATGTGAACTGCTGCGCCCCGATTTTGTTTTGACCTCTGACCTTTCCTCTGCGCTCTGCGTCCGTTTGTGCATCTGTTTCCACACATAAACCCAAATATCTCGGGAACCGTTTGACGGATCAGGAAAATTTGTTTGCACAAATGTAGCCCTTGGAGAGCTTTATAACATACACAAAAAATGGTAGCGCCACCTGCAACCATGTTTGCACAGTGTCCATCTGTTCGTCTGCCTTGGGTTAAAATCACTCATATCTCTGCAGTGATTTGACTAATTCACCTGAAAATCGGCATGCGTATACATCCTGGATAGCTTTTCTGATTTAATGACAGGTGGCACCACCTACATTCACATTTACGCCGCAGACATCCAAGCTCATATCTCAGGAACCGTTTGACCGATTGGGCCAAAAATTTGCATGTGTAAAGATCTCCCATAGCTCTTTATCATACGCAAAACTGGTGGCGCCACCTGCAGCCATGTTTGCACAGTGTCCATCTGTTCGTCTGCCTTGGGTTAAAATCACTCATATCTCTGCAGTGATTTGACTAATTCACCTGAAAATCGGCATGCGTATACATCCTGGATAGCTTTTCTGATTTAATGACAGGTGGCACCACCTACATTCACGTTTACGCCGCAGACATCCAAGCTCATATCTCAGGAACCGTTTGACCGATTGGGCCAAAAATTTGCATGTGTAAAGATCTCCCATAGCTCTTTATCATACGCAAAACTGGTGGCGCCACCTGCAGCCATTTTTGCACAGCTCCCGTCTGTTTGTCTGCCATGGGATAAAATCACTCATATCTCTGCAGTGATTTCACTAATCTACCTGAAATTCGGCATGCGTATACATCCTGGATAGCTTTTCTGATTTTATGACAGGTGGCACCACCTACATTCACATTTACGCTGCAGACATCCAAGCTCATATCTCGGGAACCGTTTGACTGATTGGGCCAAAGTTTTGCATGTGTATAGTTCTCACATAGCTCTTTATCATACGCAAAACTGGTGGCGCCATCTGCAGCCATTTTTGCACAGCTCCCGTCTGTTTGTCTGCCATGGGATAAAATCACTCGTATCTCGGCAGTGGTTTGACATATCTGCCTAAAATTTTGCAGGTTTATACATCCCCGACAGCTCTCTTGATTTTATGACAGGTGGCGCCACCTGCATTCTATTTTATGCAGCAGACATCCAAGCTCATATCTTGGGAACCGTTTGACTGATTGGGCCAAAGTTTTGCATGTGTATAGTTCTCACATAGCTCTTTATCATACGCAAAACTGGTGGCGCCACCTTCAACCTTTTTTGCACAGCGTCCATCTGTTTGTCTGCCACGGGCTAAAATCACTCATAAACATATAGTGGTTTGACTTATCTGCCTCAAATTTTGCATATGTATACAACTTGGATGGCTTTCTGGATTTTGTGGTAGGTGGCACAACCTACATACACCATTTGGCTGCAGACATCCATGCTAATATGCAACACTTCACTCTATTTCCCCTTGCCACTCAATCCATGCCTCACTTCACCCGTTCCACTCTGATTTACCCGTATTCTAGTTAACATTATAGACATCATAATGAGAACTTGTCTTTAAGACCTGATTTTTTTATCAGATTTTTAAAATTTAATTTTTTTTTAATTTGTATCAGAAAAAAAAAGAAAATAATCTCTTCAAACGAAACTAATACATGTGTTAAAAATTACCCAAGGATCAAAACAAACCAATATATTATACAAGGAGCAAACTGGAGTTGGGAATGTTTAATTTTATTAACTGAAATAAAGTTATCAGAAATATAAATTTTGATTATTTACCCAGTATCATGTTACAGCTGATACAGACATGAGTCTGAATGTTATTATTCAAATAAAAAAAACACAACAAATTAAACACCTGGAAAAGACCTGGAAATTTAGAATATTTAATGTGATCAAATGCATCCTTGTCTATCATTAACTTGCTTCACATAATCCCTTCTATTTATTTTTCTTTTTTTTATGATTGAAATTAAAAAATACCCAATGGTGACTGCTACTCATTAACCATAAAATTCATTTTCCATTTATTTTTCTTAAAGTTGTTATTGTAAACCAATAATTTTTTATAAATTATTGTTTATTATTATATTTTTGGCCAAACAATTACAAGAGGAGGGGGTTGAATAGCTATATCCAGCTGAGGCCACCCAAGAGCTGGCTTGATGCAGTATATGCCTCGCTTCAAGCATGAAAGGTCAATATGGGGACATACAGAGGGACTTCAGTACAGCCTAGGTGTGACATGGTCTCATAAAAAATGTAATAAAAGTTACAGTTTTTGGTCAATTCCTTTCAAATTTCAGAATTTAGAAGCTGAAATCCTTACGTGTGCATGATATGAAAATTAAACCAACAGTACTTACAAGGTAAAAACGTGCCATGCCCAAATTTGGGCAAAATTTTAAGTACTGATTTCATATTTATGCGAATATCTTACAAAATTTGAAAAATTCAGATCTAATTTTCGGTATGCAATTGAATCTTGATTAAATGGAGTTATATCCCTGAAAAGAAGTCTCTAGCTTCAGCCATTCTTATGTTAAGTGAGTTGATATATTTCCTTATTTTTTTACATTATGTTCCGGCCCATTACTTCAATAAATTACGCAATACTGACCTAATTTTTGGTATGTACATAGAAAATGTATGGAAGAATATGCATATTCACTATGCTCAAAATCAGATCAGTGGTTTTGATATTAGGCAGTCTTATAGTGTAACAATGTTTTTTTTTATGGAAAATGGAGGTTTTTCCTTAATATCTCGAAGGAATGAAGTTCTAATGACCCAATTTTCGGTATGGTAGGAGATTTTGGGGACATCTAACTGTATGCCGAATTTCGGATTCGTAGGTCTAACGGTTTCAAAACGTGCCAGTTTAACAGACGGACGGACAGCTGGCGGACAAATGACCACGACTATAGCTCAGATGACTTATAGTCAGCTGAGCTAATGATTGTAGCTGGCACCACCAGTCTTGTATACAACGAAGCTATCAGAGATATATACATATGCCCAATTTCAGGCTGATATATTAAATTCCTCTGTAGAAATAAGCAGGCACATACATTGTGCAAAAGGCATTGTAGGTGGCGACACCTATCTTGTGAACAAGAAAGCCATCAAAGACACATAGGCAGGTCAAAATATCAGGCCAATACATCAAACTTATCTTGAGTCTGATGCATGGGGCTGACCAGGCTTAGGTGAGAAAGGCAGTTGCCCCGAGTGAACTGTGACAAATTTGCTAGCTGGCTCAGACTACTGCACTAAGTGAACTCATGACCTGCACCTGGCTAGATTGAGTGAACTTTCGACCTGCACCTGGCTGCACTGAGTGAACTCTTGACCTGTTGCATAATCTGACACAGTTGGTAGTCCACATGCAGCCCTGAGGGGCATGACACCCATGAGGTGATCACATGGTGGCCATGATGTGTTCACATGTCACCCATGAGGTGATCACATGCCTTGTGCTTGGCTGCACTGACTGAACTCTTGACCTATATCTGGCTGCACTGAATGAACTCTTGATCTGTTGCCAAATCTGAAACAATCACCACTTTCTCAACCTATTTAAAGATACCAACACAATCTTGGCCTGTTGGTAAATCTGTTTACACATACTGAAAGAATTTGGCTAAAATGCTTTTTTTCAATCTGACATATTCATAAACTTTTTATCAAAATATCTAAAATAACAAAAGATGCAGTTCTTTCATTGTTAAAGGTCCAATAATTCTGCCAAAAATCATTCAAGTAAACTTGAACAAAGGCCACCTAAGAATAATTTTTGTGCAATGTTACAGAAGTTATAATTGAAACAATAATTTTATAGAACAGATTTGCAGTCCTCAGTTTAAAATAGACATAATAATGGCCATAAGACCAACTTAAGCTTTTCTGATATGATTGAAAGAACCATGTCCTAGGATAATTCTTTTGAAAAATTGAAAGATTCAACTTGACAGTTTCATCATAAATATTTTAAGCTGAAAGAGGCTAAAATTATTAGGTTTTTGCCCATAAAAAACAGGTCAATATAGGTGGCACCACAAAATCTGCAAATTCAAATATGAGTCATGTGACCAACATTTACATAATACTTGGTAATGCTAGCTTCTGTCATTTCTGAGATTACAATGTGAGTATGCTTAATTGGCCAAATGACTGTTCAAATTCGTGTAACACCACTAAAATTTATCAAATGCAAACCATTTGAACAAACTTGAGAGGGCTTGCCTCTGGGATAATTTTTGTGAAATATTGAACAATTTGGCTGGACCGTTTACAAGAAGAAGACTTTTAAAGGTTTTTCAGCTTTTTCCCTATAAAATCTAAGTAAATGCAGATAGCAAAAAAATAAGCTGAATCCCACAACATTTTATATGAGACAGATTATTGCATAAAAACTAGGGATGGTAGCTCCTGCTATTCCTGAGAAATTATGGGTTAATGTACAGATGACTATTGTCCCCCTTACAAAAAAAGGTCAATGCAGGTGGCGCCACCAATACCTGAATTTCATATATCATCATATGACCAACACTGGCATAAAATTTGGTGATGATAGCTCTGGCCGTTCTGAGATTGTCATTTTAGTATGCTTTTTTGGACAGTTAGCCAAGTTTAACTTCCTGTAACTCAGCCATAATTCACCAAATTTGAACCATTCGAACAAACTTGAGAGAGATGGTATAAAAGATTATTTCTATGAAATATTGAACAATTTGGCTCAACTGTTTCGGAAGAGAAGATTTTTAAAGTCTTTTTAGCTTTTTCTCTATAAAATCTAAGAAAATGCAGAGTTTTTCAGATGGCTAATATTTTACATTAAATTTCATGATACTAGCTCCAGTTGTTTTCCAAAATAGAATGGGTTAACGACGACAACAGACAATACCAAACCATCGCATTAGCTCACAGGTTTGCTAAAAATTATTACAGATGCATATTGAATGCAAAATTATAATACAGATACATCTCACTGATGGCAAAATCTTGAATAAAGTTGAGTATGGATACCAATTACTTATAATCCATGTACAGCAGTCTTTATATACCCACAGAGAGCTGTATACCTGTGATTGTAAACATTGCCTGGCATGAGGAATATCTAAAATCATAAATCTTCATTTTTTAAAAGCTTTTAAAAAACATTCTTGTCAATATTAACCATAGATAACCTGAAATCTAAATGTCTGGAGGCATGATGTAACAGATGCTGATGAACTGGTTCCAGGCTAGATGTATCTGCTTCACACAGCTAACATATATGGTAAAATGACTCAATTCAATCTTTATAATTCAGCCGAAATTCATTCTTTGGAACCATAAAAGACAATTATTATAAGAATTATTCAGGGGATTATTCCTGTAAAATATTAAACAAATTGGCCTCAGTGGCGTCAGTCAAAAAACATTTTGCAGGTATATAACTCATATGGGAAAATACAGCAAAATGGCTAAGTTAAGCTTCCCATAACTCAGCCAAAAATTACTTAACCAAAACCATTTGTACAAACTTGAATTATCAACATCTAATGATAATTTATGTGTGAGATTTAAGAAATTGGCCTAGTGGTTTTTGAGAAGAAGTTCTTTGAAGCCACTGAGCTAAAATGGGCTGTTATGGCATATGACTAAATTCATCTTCCCATAACTCAGCCAAAAGTCACTGAACTGAGACCATTTGTACAAACTTCAGAAAGCACTACCCTAGGATCATTTCTATGCGATATTAAACAATTTGGCCAAATGGTTTCAGAGAAGAAGTTTTTTGTAGCTGTCAGTATGATACAGGCACTGATGACCCCCGTTCAAAATAGGCCAATGCAGGTGGTGCCACCAATACCTGAATTTCAGACATGACTCATATGACCAACATTGGCATAAAATTTGGTGATGACAGCTCCAGCTGTTTCTAAGATTGTAATTTTAGTATGCTTTTTTTGACAGATGACTAAGTTCAACTAGCTGTAACTCTGCCAAAAATCACCGAACTGAAACCATTCAAACAAACTTGAGAGATATTGTTCCAGGGATCATTTCTGTGAAATATTGGACAATTTGGCTGAACAGTTTTGGAGAAGAAGATTTTTTAGTTTTTTAGCTGAACAGTTTTGGAGAAGAAGATTTTTTTAGTTTTTTAGCTTTTTCTCTATAAAATCTAATGCAGTTTGCCAAAAAATAAGCGAAATCCGACAGAGTTTTTCAGATGACTAATTTTTTGCAGAAAATTTCTTGATGCTAACTCTTGCCGTTTTCAAGATAGTATGGGTTAACGTACAGACGACGGCCGCCGGATGACGCCACACCATCGCATTAGCTAACAGGTTCACTAAAAATTGAGCTTTTTCCTTAATATCTCAAAGGAACGAAGTCCTATTGACCCAATTTTTGGCATGGTAGGAGATTTTGGGGACATCTAACTGTATGGCTAATTTCAGATTCGTAGGTTCAATGGTGTCGAAACATGCCAGTCTTACGGACGGACATCCAGACAGACGGACGGACAGACAGACGGACGGACAATGGACCACGACTATAGCTCAGATGACTTTATAGTCTTATAGTACATTAACTGTACCTATTTTATTCATCACTCCATGGCCATTTTTCTGCGGTAGGATAATCCCCTTCTGCAGCTACCATGGTACCCAAGTTGACAGGGTTCTTCTTTACCTGACGGGTCACACAAATGTGAAGACTGAATCCAGTTTTCAAACTCATCCTAGAGCTTGTTGCAAACAAATGGTGTGTTAAATTTGATGGACACATATGCAATGCTGTTTCAAGATGTTGAATCACAAAAAAATGATAAAGACAAAGTATAAAGCTGCTTATTTTACTTTCAAGATAAAGGTCAAGGTCACATGTTTTCAAAGTCCTCTGTGAACTTGGTTTGAATGTTTTGTCTGTCAAATTTGAGGACATTCTGGCTGATTTAACCTACGCTCTTTACACAGCGCTTTACCTATAGGGCCACTACCTATATCGTAAGGCGCTGTTTGTTATGACCTCGTATCCTGAATTGCTTCACCAGAGAGGAGCACTGTATTTTTGTCCAATCAGATGAGACCTTGTGCTGGAAGACAAAGCCAAGCGAGGAATAAACGGAGCCAATCATGTTTATTTCATTTTGAGTGACAGCTCATCGCCCCGCGTAACCATCTGAACAGGCCACAGGCACAGAGAGAATTGCCCCTGAGGTGGTTTGCTTAGGGCCTTGGGCACATAGGATGCTCGGCCGGTGAGATGTAATTCAAACGAAACGTAACAACAAAGGCTGCATGCACACCTCGCTGGCTTGTTTCAGTTCTGCAGACAGCAGATACATGGCTACGCTAACACAGTCATAATGTCATAATCCAATCGGTCCATGATGCGAGAATCCATAGGGAGCAATTTAAATTCGACCAGAAACCCATCAACCGGCGCTTGAAGCGCAGCAGTGGGCGGAGCCAGGATGCCTGTCTAGTGTTTGTTTATTGGCATCTGATTGGCTGCTTGTCACATTATACGCGTGTTTATTTCAGCGGACAACGAACCGCCATCTGGTGTCTAAATATATCATAAACGGTCAAAGCTGGCAGCATGAAAATCAGTTGCTTCTTTAGAAGCGCAAGATTTCTGCTGCTTCGGGAGCGTAGATTTAACCTTGTAGATCAAGTTTTAAGTCACCAGTTCTTTAGCTCGTCAAAGAACACGGTGGAAGCAACTTGTGTGTAAAATTTGAGGGGAAATCTTCAGTACTTGTAGTCACAATTATTCTAGATTTCTATGGATTTGAAGTTGAGAATCAGGGTCAAGGTCACTCATTTTTTTTAACTCTTCTGTGATTTTTGTAGAAACAATTTGTGCTTCAAGTAACAGAAAAAAATATGTAGCACATTAAAAGTTACCACATTCATAATATATCCTACAGACCACAGACAATGGGATTTAAAACAATGTCTCCTGGGGGGGGTTATTATGATGAATTTGCACAACAGTTTTTCCAAGTCAACATGTTTTCTGATGAATTATATACTGTAGTAATAATGAAATTATTCACCTGACCCTTACCTAGAGTTAGTACCTAAAAGTATCCTTTTCCTTACTGCAACTTATATAAAGAGTTTGACAGCACCGTTGACAGCACAAGTGTTTTTGGTGCTGTGTCATGCAGGCTGGTGGCAGTTTTTCCCTGAGTTATCACAGGGCTATTCTTTGATGTAAAATAACCACAAGGATTTTTGCCCTGGCTGGGGTACAATATATTACAGGGGTCCCAAGATCCTTGCTTTGTAATCTGAACAGCAATGAACAGCAGGCAAATGTAGAATCAGTAATCTTCTAGCACCTAATATATACACGTACATCGCTGTGAGAAGGATCAATCCCAAAAGACCAATAAGTGAATACAAGGCCTACAGTGTGACATGTACATGTACAATGCAAGTACTAAACATTTTAAACCTGAGTACAAGCACCAATTACACAGATCTCACTCCTGAAATACTGACATGGATGTACACAACACAAAAATTATTGAAGGTGGCACCATCAGTCGTGTGTATGAGACATTAAAGATGTATGGACCAGTAAAATTTCAGCCAGACACTTGAAACACTCTTGAATTAAGTGCACAGATGCATGGAACCCAAAAAATTGTAGGTGGCACCACAAGTCTTGTATAGAACAAATCTATCCAAGATGTATGGACATGCACAATTTCAGGTATGCTCCATAAGCAGCGGTTACACCATGCTCAACTATTCCCTCCGCTCTAACCACTGCACGTGGTTGCCTGTCAGGTTCGGCCACCAGGCGGTGCTGTTTCTACAACCCCTTGTTGGAATACAACTGTACCCTTTCAGGACAGTCTCTACTAACTTGCTGGTGTGGCCTAAGGTCATTTAATTATCCCCCTCTGTTTGCAATTTCCTTTCTTGCACTGCCGAACAACACATTAACAAGCTCCCAATGGTCGCAGTCATCTTTGTTTAGAAGCTGAGCCAATAAGGTTTTGTTTTGCAAGCTCCCCATGGGCGCAGCCATCTTTGTTTACACACTGAGAAAATCCGATTTTGTTTTACCCAGCGTTGGTTTGCTGGGTGTTTGGCTGTGTGCTTTACCTGAAAAATCCTTCTATTTCTCACAGAGTGCAAGTGGAAGGTCCCTGGGAGGTCGCACACTGTGTTCAGAGACTCAATTTCAGGCTGATATGTAAAATCACTCCCTAGAATTAAGCAGGGACATACACTGTGCAAAAATTATTGTAGGTCGCGCTACCAGTCTGGTACATGACAAAGCTATTCCACATGCATAGATATGCACAATTTCTGGCTGAGATATCAAATCCCTACTGAGAAATAAGCAGGGGCATACACTTGAAATATCATTGTAGGTGGCAAGCAAAAATTTCAGGTGAACACATCAAACTTCTCTTGAGTCAGGTGTTCCCCTGTAAAATGCAAGTTAATACAAGTGGTGCCACAAAAAGCCCAATCCCACATTTGACATGTGACTTAATTTTGCATACAATTTGGTGGTGGTAGCTGCTGCTGTTATTTGAGAAATTATAGGTTAATGAACTGATGACCAATGCCCCCATACAAAAAAGTTTGATGTGGGTGGCTCCACCAACACCTTAATTTCAAATATAACTCATGTGACCAACCTTTGCATAAAATTTGCTGATAATTGCTCGGACTGCCTTATCTGAAATTGTAATTTTAGTATGCTTATTTAGCCAAATGACTAAGTTAAGCTTCCTGTAACTTGGCCAAAAATCACCAATGGGGAACCAATCGAATAAACTTGTGAGAGATCATTAAAGGGATTATTTCTGTGAAACATTGAACATTTTGGCTGGATTTTTTATTATAAAAATTTTTGAAGTTTTTATAGCTTTTTTCTCTGTAAAATCTAAGTCAATGCACATAGCCAAAAACTGAGCTGAATCCAACAGTTTTTGAGATGTCTGTTTTTTTTTGCATAATATTTTGTAATTCTAGCTCCTGCCATTTTCTAGACGGTATGGGTTAACTTATGAACAACAGATGACAGACAACACCACACCACTGCATAAGCTCACAGTTTTGCTTATGAACAATTCTAACCCCTAACTACCTTTATCTTTACCCACTGTAGAATCTTATATTATTTTAACAAATTTGTTTGATTGTTACCAGAGTATTGTTACTGTAGAACTACTTCTCTAGGATACTTCTCTAGCATTTGTCGTGGGATATAAATATATTCCCGCTATCGTACACAGGAATAAAATTTACTATGTATAAAAGTGCATCAATATACCAAGTAAATGTGCATCTGTGAATGCACTTTCATCCTTTTATGCTCACAGAGTTGAATTTTTGCCATTCTTCCATTTGAGAGTTGTAACTGTGTAGGTGCTATAGGAAACGGACCCAGTAGGAATCCCATGCAAATTAGGAGGGCAATCCATGCAAACAAACCTCTCCCCTGTATAAGCAGCACACTGTCCAAGACAGACCTTCATTTTACATAAACAATCTTCCATTCAAACAATGCAGTGCTTACAACCATGCTTGATTCCTACTGGCTGTTACACTCTGAAGATACCAAGAGCATGGTGGAGAAGCAGCAATATATTTTCCTTGCACAGTACTGACAGTACATGCCCATACTGTCAGACAAAATGACCATTCAACAATAAGTTAGTTCAATTTATTCTTGACAAATGTATTATGATAATATGTCAGAGTTACCTGATGTCTTCATTCTACACAAGTAATTTGTGTCCAAACATATTTGGTCAATGCTGTCCAACCATCCACAGGGTCACTTGCAAGCCTGTTGGTCAAGTGTTACATACTGTAGCCACCAGAATCAGTGATATCAGTATCATTCACAATAAACCTTTTGTCAATATCTTCAGACTGTGTCACTAACCCAAACGATCCTCATAAATGCAAGTACTATTCTTGATTTGCTTAATTCATTTTCCCCCTGAAAATAAACCTTACAGATATTGTGGATGAAATCTATGTACCAGTGACAGCACACCTGGGTTACCGGCGGTTCTGTCAGTAATGGCTTTTTTTTCCCTCCGTGTTGGTATACCAGCGACCATGTGTTAATCAATGATCCTTCACTGATGTGAATAAAACCTGCCATAGGCTATCTACAGTGAAAAGCAGACCGGCATGCGAACAACAACTATAATGCTAAGTGTCTGGTGACTGGAAATAAAAGCATCTTACCTCGCCGTTCTCTGGTTTCCGTAACAGTTCATGCGGGTCTGCGGTCCCGTTCGTCATGCTGATCAGCGGAGGCTGACAACTTTTCCTCAGCACAACTTTGCCGATACTGTCCGGTCCAATTCGGGTCACTGCAGCTTTACTGTGGTCACTTTCTCCATTCTGTATACCTTTGCTGGTTTCCGCCATGTTGTAACAAATGAAACTGAGTGTCCAGTAAAGGTCACAACTTTTTAACCTTTGTGTCAGGGTGACAGTGACTGTGGATACCTCCTGCAGGGAGATCTGGCCTATACAGCCTGCCTGGCGGGCCGTCAGTGAGGGAGCCGCTCCTGGCTTAGGGCCTCCGCGATGCCGTAATCAGTTGCCGCACATCAAAGCAACCACAACAATGCCCGGATGACGTTATGACTGTTATCATTGGATTCTGCTTCGCGGAGAGCAGGTGCGCCAGGTGCCCTTGGCCTGACCTCTACCGGTGACTGTAGAAGACATTTTCTGGTCACTCCGACTATAGCTGGCATTTAAGGAAAGGAATGAATAAGCACTGAATATTAGTGTACCAGCTAGTCTATTCTCTTTATCTCAGGCCGGTTACTTTTATTCATACTGAGCTTTTTTTTTGACAACTGGACGTAATTTGTCCGTCATCCCTCCGCCCGGCAGACCGTCAGCAGGCGTCATGACACCGCTCCATGCATCCAGCCAGGTCCGTGTGAAATCTCAAAGGCTACCTGAAATTGATTAATTAAACCAAGGTGACCAGCGAGCTGTCCACAAAAACACCTTGACAGTTTTTAGAACCTTTATCCATACTTTTTAGAGTGATCAGGGTCTGAACAAATCAAAAACGAGAAATAATGTAGGCCAACTCCTTAAAGATACATGTATGTTTCTGTCAACACGCAAAGTTTGAATAATATACTATAGTCTATGGGCCAGTAGGGATATAGCTCCCCCTAGACCCTAAGTTTTCAATACCTGGAGGTACCTAGTTTAAGAAAATGAATGTGGCACTTGAAACATGAAGCTTTGTTTAATATTTATGTATAGAGTGGTTGAGGGGCTGGTACCGGCTGTTCCCCCAGAAACGTAATTGATGGTAATAAGGTTACAAATAATTCAATGTGCTTTATAGTCCCGAAAAGTAATTCGGACCAGCATAGAAATTCACTGTTTATGAGAACAGTCATTGAGGACAAAGTCATTTTTTGTTGAAACGGTGGACAAATTTAAGTCCGCCATAGGAATGCAGGGGCGGATCCGAATTAAGGAAAAGGGTGTGCGGGGGGGGGGGGGGGGGTCCAGGCCGCAAATTTCGTCTAGAACCTTTTAAAAAAGGTTGCTTCGGGTGAAAAAGTGGGGGGGGGGGGGGGTCCGGACCCCCTGGACCCCCCCCCCCCTAGATCCGCTTCTTGAAAGCGTCAATAAAATCCGCAAAAAAGCGCTCTCATTCCGATGCCTTTATGCCAATATTGGATGCTGCAACGTACAAGCACAGATACAGAAACAAATTAAAGTCTGTATAGTCTACGATTTAAGGTGCTGGCCAGGTACTGAGGCTCGAATTTGGTTATTTATATCTCCCACTCCACTGTTTTCAGTGCCACCGTCTGTCGTCGGTCGTCGTGTGTAGGACGTCTTGTGAACGCATTAACTTTTGAAGGACCGAACATTTCCCCCCGATATTTGAAACACAAATTGGTTCTACCATAATCTACAGATTGATAAATTTTTGCAAAATGTCTCAACTTTTCGGATAGTGCATATTTCCCCCTTCACATTGAACAATGGGGAAGGGACACGTATTTCCTTTTTTTTTGCGCCTGCAAAGTCAATCTAGTTTATACTGCACGCGGAAATTTGGCAATTAACGACACCATCAAAAGACACCATCTTGAAAATGATTTGACTGAGTTTATACTCATTTTATTCCCATTCCTTTAAGGTATTGTTTACTCTGGTATGAAAGCCAACATATTATGACCTAATGACATATTTCGGGAAAAAAAACAGAAAAGACACCATTACAGCATGCAGAAAGTTGGTCAAAATGGGTGGCGCCCCGGCAGGTTAAAATCAAGTGGCAGTTACATGATCAATATACCTGTGAAATTTGGTGCTGAAGACTGAAGCATTTCCTGAGTTATTTGGTAACAGACATAACACCATGTATGCAAACACATCAATTTTTCAAATTTTGCGATCGACATAATGTGAAGTTCCATAGAGACGCCATTTTGGAAATGATTTGACTGAATTTATACTCATTGTATTCCCTTACTCCAAGGAATTGTTGACTGTGATATGAAATCTGCAATATAAATACTTTATAACTTATATCGGAAAAAGATAATTTCAGCCCGCAGTAAATAGGTCAACATAGATGGCGCCACCAAAGCTTATTTTTGCATCACATGATTAAAAAGTCTGAATGTTTCATGATGACAGCTGCAGCGGCCGTTGAGATATTTGGTAACAGACGGTTGACAGTGGACAGTGGCAGCGCACGAGTTCACAGAGTGAACTAAAAAAAATATGACCAAAACATAATCACGTGAGAAGGTCCACAAAATATATCTGCTATGTAAATGGAAACAAGATTTGAGTAACTGAAATATTGCGTCGCATGCGGCATGTGAAATGCTGACAGCAGACGATGGACAGACAAAGTTATTATTATAATTACATATATAAAAAAAAAATTCAAGATATGACTTCGCATATTTACCGACGGGTCAGTATAACTAAATATAAAAGACCTACATGACAGATTGAACAACTGTTGTGGTGCCTTAAATATACCCATAATATAAATTTAATGCAGTCTATGCAAAAGGACAAGTGTTATAATAAATCAAGCTTGGCTTCATATTTTTAATTAATATCTGAGTAAAATTTATTCTAATAAACTTTTGTGGACTACTTCCTTTTTTCGTTTCACTATAGTCCTCGCTCGCTTTAATAGTTATTCCCAACCCCTTGGGCAATTGTCGAGCCCTGCCCTGGTCAGCATGCTTAAAATCGTTACCATTGTTAATTTTACATCTTAGTGAGATTCAACAGTCAGACAATAAAGAGATCTGTTAAAATGAGTGGTCATTTATAGGGGTAAAGACCAAGCTTTATAATGACAATGTGCAGATAAGTTAAGCAAGACTTAATCGTTAATTAGCCAATTAATAACATCAAATTTAATGACTGTCCCTTAAATGTTCTCCTGGATTTTCTTGTCATTAGGCCTGTACAACAACAATCATTTCTGCTGCAATTTGTTCCAGGTTTGGCTTTTAAAAATCAAGTAAAATTGATGGACTACAGCGCATTATCTATACCACCAAAATCGGATCTTGTATAGAAGATTACCGCTGCCTCGGGAGCCTATACATTAGGCTATATACTTCTCCGTGCTCGCGGCTGAATTTAGAGACGCCCCAAATATTGCTTTCCATGGGCCCCGCGGAAGTCCTCCCTTAACTGGCGAGATTATACTTGGGTTATACTTGAGATTCCCTTTCCTCTATGCAGCAAGATCAGGCCCGGATCCCGGATTTTTTGCAGGGAGGGGCAACGGGTGTCATGCAAAAAATTGGGGGGGGGGGGGGGGGGCGGTCTCGCTGTCAAGCTCCATCTCTCGAACCTTTTTAGCTCCTTGCGTTTCTTTCTTTTTTTTTTTGCCCAAAACCTGTGACAGTGCTGTCTCTCTGCATGTTTGGGTACAATGCACTGTGGTTAGACCTGGATGTGGCTCTGTAGGCCTAGTAAAATAGTAGTATATGCATGTATATTATGTAGTGATGTATATATATATATATATATATATATATATATATATATATATATATATATATATATAGTATTTACACTACAGAAACAGTATATATAGAGCCACGTACAACAGGGTCTACTTAACAACAAGACACAAAATTTCATTATTTTGACACCAGTAAATACAGGCCTATGTTTCATGGTTTCTGTAGCAACTAAAATTTAACTTGGATCATCAATTTCAAACATTTACTGACCTTTTTACCAGAGGCATATCAGCGAGTTTAGAACTTGAATACCTCACTGTGAGTCCTGCTTACTCTGCATGATCTGGGGACTGAGAGCTAGAATTATGTTACATTTTGTGTAAACAAGCCAACATTGAAGAGTGACTCGATCCCTGGCACGGGGTAATTGTAACCTAGCAAGGGCACTGAGTGATGTGCACTTTGTCTGGAGGCTAGTTTTCTATGTACGAAATTCCATCGCGCTTGACATAAACAAACAGAAAAGCGCGCTGAACAGCTTTTCCATGTGCACTTTTCTGCTTGCTGATTCCGGGCTACTGTCTAAATAATTAATTAACTTTTATTTTATAAATAATTAATCAATTTTATTATTAATCAGATCTAACCATATTGATTAAATAAATATCCCACATACCTTGCTGGATCTGTTGGATTTGTGATTTGGAAAATCGGACTGTTAAAGGCCGAGATACAACAAAACCGTCTGGGGACCCGGGACCGTTTTTTAGGTAGGCCTACCGAAAACCGGGGCTACTTTGAACGGCGGGGCTACATTGAAGTTTGAACATTTAAAACAAAGATTCATGTGAATATTTAAAGAGTAAATATTTTATTGGAATGTTTTATCATACAATTAAAAATATTTCAGGTTTTAACAATTAAAGGTGTAGATTGTACCATTTACTGTGAGAATGAATTAATTTTGCACCTGGAGTCAAGATGGCGTCAGTCAAAATGTGATTTTTGAAAATATATGTGCATGTACAGCTACTCAGGTAGATATATAGTGGATTCATGTTAAGTCACATGCAGGGTAAAAGTTATTTCCTCTTGTTTGTAAATAACAACACTTCACTTTAACTTTCTATTTAATTAGGAACAAGGGCAAAGTTGATTTGTGTAACAGATCTGGTATGTCCCCCGCCTGATGTGGGAATGTTTAGAAAAAAATCGTTGTGAATACATGTATGAAATTTGAGATGGGTTAATATCACACAGCCAGATTACCTCTAGAACCTTGAAAACTGCTTGAAGGTGATCGATTTTTAACCTGACCTGGCCCTTGATGAGGTTCATCAATGCTGAAAGTTTGGTGAATGTGCCTCAAATTCTTTTCAAGTTATTTCGTTAACATCATTTTAGCATTATCGCAGCTGTGACCTTGATTATGTGTCAAGGTCATCTATGTTCCAACTGGATCTAGCCCTTGATAAGGTTCATGAAGGCTGCAAGTTTGGTGACTGTACCTCAAATTCTTTTCGAGTTATTGCGTTAATATCATTTTAGCATTATCGCAGCTGTGACCTTGAAAAATACGTCAAGGTCATCCATGCTCAAACTTGGCTCAGCCCTTAATAAGGTGCATTAATGCTGCAAGTTTGGTAACTGTACCTCAAATTCTTTTCGAGTTATTGTGTTAACATCATTTTAGCATTATTGCAGCTGTGACCTTGAAAAATGCGTCAAGGACATCCATGTTCGGACTTGACCTAGTTTTTGATGATGTGCATCAATGCTGCAAGTTTGGTGACTGTATCAAAAATTCTTCCTGAGTTATCGCGTTAACAAATGTGTGACGGACGGACGGAAACGGACGGACGCTCACCATTTCTCTGTCCCCCGCCAACGGCGCCTTCGGCAACGGCGGGGGACAATTAAGCAGCTGTTACGACCCATAATGTAATAACTGGCCCATAATGTAATAACGGCCCATATTGTAATAAAAACGACCCATAATGTAATAATAGCCCATAATGTAATAAAAAACGGCCCATATTGTAATAACTATACCCTGCCCATATTGTAATAAAATCGCAAGTGGGTAAAACGGCCCATATTGTAATAAAATCGAAGGTGGGTAAAACGGCCAATAATTTTATCAATCAAAGTTCATGCAAATTAACTTAGACAATTCAAATATTGACTTCTCGTGACACGAATGTGTAAGTGAACATACAAGTATGAAAAACCACTGGATTAGGCCAAAAAAAAATAAAAGGTATGGTTCTCAGGCACCGTCCGCATCAATTTTGAACCCCCGCATCAAAAATTTTTATTTTTATTTTCAATAGAAACGTACCAATTTGAGCTGCAGCGGCTCGGACATTTCTTTCAAGAAGATAAAATCGTACAATTTCCTTAGTTATGTAGTCCTTTTACTTGTTTAGCAAAATAAATCTGTTATTATCATGCTTTTCCCTTATCATTTGACATTTTTATCGAAACATACTTAAAAATTAAAAAAAAAAAAAACCGCCCGCCCGCATTGATTTCTGAAAAAAAGTGCCTGAGAACCACACCTTTTTTTTATTTAAGCCTTACATAATGACTATTTGTTTAAAACGGTGACCAACCTAATATGAGCGAAATATGGCCATGATTCATGATTATCCTTTTGTTGAATCAGTGTTTAAATAGGGTGATAAAGTATTTAAACAAGATAATATATATATATATATATATATATATATATATATATATATTTATATATATATATATGTATATCGCCAAAATGTCAATATTTTGTCAATTTTAACAGATAAATTATACAAAACTCTCATTATCGATACATTTTAATGTATTTTAATTCTTTTTGAAATATAAATGAAAGTTTAAATTTCAGTGCGTTTTGCTCAATGTATCATAGAGATTATTTTATATGATCTCTCGAAACCTCCCGAGATTTGGAAATTATAAATGGAGGTACTGCTGCAATTTTTTGGTGCCTATATATGTATTGGTTAAGATGTCTTAGGTTTACATGTATAACACGTCGCATAGATTAAGAGCTTTCAACGCACGTATTTGAAGTTAAAACCTGGATGCGTCATTCGTGCGATTCAAGTGTTTACAATTTAATTTAAAAAAATAATTAGCCCAAACAACAAAACAACAATTTGAAAATGCCGGTTTCTGTGTTCTAGAGGTAGAGCATAGGGCCCAGAGCGGGGAGATTCAGGGGCGTAACCAGGTTTGAGGGAGGGCAGGGGGCCATGATTAGTGGCGGATCTAGAAATTCGAAAGTTGTAGGGGGGGGGGGGGGAGCGCTAATATGCATACATGGGTAATATGAAAACTGTTATATGTACGTGTATATATACATGTATATATATATATATATATATATATTATTATTATTAAAATAATAATAATAATAATTATTATTATTATATTATTATTATTATTATTAGTTATATTTTAGTGTATGAAAATATGATTTTTTTTATTCAATTGTGAACCATGGTTTCATTAAGGTTAGTAACAGGTTCATGGAGAGGGTATGGGAGGGGGCAGGATATTATGTAAATGACACTAAGCGTGTGCCCTGTCTTTCTTATAGCTTAAACATATGTTATTACAATATAAATATGTTATTACAATATGGGTCGTTTTTCCCATTTCCCGTTTTATTACAATATGGGTAGGGTATTATTACAATATCAGTCGTTTTTATTACAATATGGGCCGTTATTACAATATGGGCCGTTTTTTATTACATTATGGGCCGTTATTACAGTATGGGCCAGTTTTATTACAATATGGGCAGGGTATGATTATTACATTATGGGTCGTTTTTAGTACAATATGGGCCGTTATTACATTATGGGCCGGTTATTACATTATGGGTTGTAACAGCAGCTCTTTTCCACCCGTGACCTTTGAACACGTGCGCGGGGCTACTTTAAACATGTCTAAAGAAGCCTCAGCACCAACATTACATAGTTTTATCATTGCATTTCGTAAAATACAGAGTTAGGCCTATTATCAATGCTAAACATCATGTTGCACACATAACCTTAGAATAAATGAGGGTAAATTATTCTTGTCACAAAATACTAAACCTAATAAAAAGAGATCCTCAATATAGGCCTAAGGCCCAATTTATGAGCGTATACACAGAATATTTTTAATTAGGTCCACAATTTGGAATGTGAAAATATAAAGTGCTTGTCTCTTTTTCTTAAATACTCATTTTACTTCCCGTGGTTCAAGATTAACATGGAATATAAAAAAAAGTTGTCCGTGGCGGGAGTCGATCGTACAATCTCATGAGCAGCTGTCCTACACGCTAGAGCTGTGAAGACGACATACTGGACGGGCTGATTTTGCTTTCTTTATACATACATATATATATATATATATATATATATATATATATATATATATATATATATATACTGAAACCTCGTTGTGTCGAACTCGCTTAAGTCGAATACCCCGCTTATGTCGTTCGAAGTTTCAAACTCGATATTAAGGGCAACTCTGGTTAAATTAATTATTACCATGTGTCGAACCTCGGATGTGTCGAAATTTTCTGAGGGTCCCTTCGACTTGACACAACGAGGTTTATATATATATATATATATATATATATATATATATATATATATATATATATATATATATACTAATAAATCATTTTTTCCAGATTATATTGATGTTCCACAAAGCCCTATTTGTAGGAAGCAAGCATATTTAAACAAGTTTAAATACACTGCGTGGCTGTAAAACTGTCTCCTACTAAGCATATCAAATATTGTTAGTTCATGCATTATCATTATGATTATTATTTGTAATTTTGATTTTGTAAGGTATCCAATTCAAGTTGTTAATTTTGTTAACCGTGGGGCCCTCATCTATATTAAAAACATAATTTGAACAAGAGAAAAATACATGCATCAATAAGTGTATAGTGTTGAAACATAATTGTAATTTTTAAGTAGATGATGGTCAGCACACATGAAAAAGAACTTAAATGAATTAATTATTATATGTCACTGAATCTGTCAAAGGTGACTGCATCTATTTTTCATGTGAACCTTCTGATAATGAATTCCATAATATAGGTCTTTCGTAGATATATATAAATTATATTTGCAGCAATTCAGTTCGGACTGGAGCCAGTTGGAGTTAAAAAGTAATAAAGATAGTCTGACCTGAGGTAATTAAAATACACAAACACAAAAAATATTAGAAGTGAAAAATACAAATTGACAGTTATTTGCATGCCATTATCAGGTTTATATCATTATTGAAAATGCAGCTTTCTAACATCAAGCCTGGCCATCAATGCTCCAGTGACAGTAGCTGGGTATTTATAGGCGAATTTAATTACCCCAGAATCAAGAAACCGGAAGCTTTTCTATAGTCTCTTGGTGTATTCCATGCAGGGTAAATTAAAAAAAATGAGGCATAGCAAGCATCTAGTGAAAGTAAAAATAGCTTGCATGGATTGTTTAACAATTTTTTGGCTATCCACCAAAATGTAACAAAAAAACCATAGGGTTTGGAGACTTCACTTCTGCATACAAACAAAATAAAAAGAGAGATAGTAAAAAACATGAGAGAAATGTGTAAGTATATAATCTCTTTACTGTTTAGATTTATTTAAGAAATTTTCAAAGTCTGACCCTCTTTACATTCACATTACAGACAATATCTTGCTAAGCTTTGGTTCTTTCTTCACAAAATGTCAATTAACAAATACAACAAAAAATAGTTTCTCTTTAAGTCAATAGGAACCTTTAGAACTGACAATAAATATACATTGTTATACCAGATATATATCTATATTTACATTACAGACAATATTTTGCTATAAGCTTTTGTTCTTTCTTCACAAAATTTCACATATACGGCAAAAATAGTTTCTCTTTAAGTCAATAGGAACCTTTAGAACTGACAATAAATATACATTGTTATACCAGATATATATCTATATTTACATTACAGACAATATTTTGCTATAAGCTTTTGTTCTTTCTTCACAAAATTTCACATATACGGCAAAAATAGTTTCTCTTTAAGTCAATAGGAACCTTTAGAACTGACAATAAATATACATTGTTATACCAGATATATATCTATATATATATTTACATTACAGACAATATCTTGCTAAGCTTTTGTTCTTTCTTCACAAAATTTCACATATACAGCAAAAATAGTTTCTCTTTAAGTCAATAGGAACCTTTAGAACTGACAATAAATATACATTGTTATACCAGATATATATCTATATTTACATTACAGACAATATCTTGCTAAGCTTTTGTTCTTTCTTCCCAAAATTTCACATATACAGCAAAAATAGTTTCTCTTTAAGTCAATGGGAACCTTTAGAACTGACAATAAATATACATTGTTATGCCAGATATATATCTATATTTACATTACAGACAATATCTTGCTAAGCTTTTGTTCTTCTTTTCCATATGGGACTAACATTACCACACCCGTGCATGGAGAAACATGAAAACATTCATTTACTTAAAACGCCATATATTATATATGTTTGTATACTTAAATAATCGAACATAGAATAAATGTGAGTTAACAAACATAACACTTGCCAGTAGCTGATTTGCATAAGTGTTATCAGAATTAAAGTTGGGGGGGCACTTTGCGGCCCCTCTATGAATACGCCCCTGTGGGCAACGCCATATATTATCTATGTTTGTATACTTATATAATGGAACATAGAATAAATGTGAGTTAACAAACATAACACTTGCCAGTAGCTGATTTGCATAAGTGTTATCAGAATTAAAGTGGGGGGGGGGGGGGGGCACTTTGCGGCCCCTATGAATACGCCCCTGTGGGCCTCCGTGTATTTTACATATATTTACTAACACCAAGACACGAATTTTGAAACAATTCAGCCTACATAGGCCTATACATTGGGCTACGATGCACTCATATGGCCTTACTTGCAAAGAAATTGTTTTAACTGGGGGGGGGGGGGGGGGGATGTGAACATATATACAAGGAAGGGTCGCAGCATTGTTAGCCCCAGCTGATACCCGTGTTCACCCACCCTGTCACATTCCTTGTGTTCTATACCTTCAGTTTGGTAAACTATTTTGTGACAAATAAACTAATTTCTCTTATATTAAGGGTGCCCATTCTCCTACCTCTTGAAAAAGAATTTATGTGATTTCTGGCTTACCCTGAAATGATCTAAGGGTGATTTTTGTTGTGAAAAGTTCGTATCAGGGTTCGTGAAGTATGTATGAACTTGTTTATCAACAACATGTGTATAAACACATGTTGACAAACTGGAAAAAAACATGAAACCTAAGGTGGTAGGTTAAATAACTGAATCATTGAACATTAAATAATTTATCATTGTTTTAATGTTTTGTATGAAATTTTATGTATGTATTCCTGATTTGTAAACCGCTGTCGAGTATTGCATTATACCTATGGGTGGTCTAAATAATCTAACAAACTATGACTATAACAATAGGTTGCAATAATATGCGGAGGTAGAATGAGCACTTGTTGAAAAACGCCCTTTGCAAAGCTCTGGCTTATCTGACTTGCTGCCAGATGCCCTTGTTGAATTTGTTTCGATCATTTTGGCGCCGGGGCCTCCACATATTATAAACACGTTGATATAAACAAAACAAGCAGCCTGTGTGCGGTGATATCCACGTTGTTTGACATATATTTATAGAAGCTCCAAGGGAGTTCCTTTAGTTTATACAGGTCAGACAGGTGATAGTGCCCCTTTAAATCAGATGTATTACTCAAAATGTGTACGATGTGGTGTTCCTTTAAATAATTGCTTCAGTACCCGTTCAATACAAGTTAAAGTTTTATTATTTTCGAGATTTACTAATTTTGTGGAAAAAAATTAATATAAATATAGATGCACCCCTTGGTGGATGTGATAACTTTATTTTATATAAGATTTTTCCATATTAAGCCCAGCCAATGTTTGATATTTGGTTATATTACTGAATGTTGAATATGTAGTCAAAATGCTCAATTTAATCTGAGGTGTTCCAAAAATGAACACTAAATTGGTTAGTTAACCGTTTTATGTTTAAAATCTCAATCTTCATATTCAGGAATGCTTTTTTGTTATTAATTTTTGAGTGCTTGAAGTCTACATATTCTGGAAACTTTCATGGAAGTCATTCTCCAAGGACATTCCTTCCACAAAGACACTGACACTGCAGATGTTTATATGTGTACAAGTTATCTTTCTCTGTAGATTTTGGTTTGTTTACAAGGTGATAAAAACAATTGTATCATTTTAAAGTTTGTTGAGGTTGTCGAAGGAATAGTTTAAATGATTTTGTCTTTATATATATATATATATATATATATATATATATATATATATTAACATGTTAAATGTAACCAATACCCATATGAATCATTGATCATTAAATAAAATATTGAATATGTTCAAAGAAACCCCGGGAACAAGGTTACTTTGAACACCCACAAAAACAAAACAAAAATTAAATTTTATTACACCGGTCTGCACATCTTTAATTTATATGTTTGAAGGCCTTGACTTGCTCTAATGATTGGATCTGTAGCAAAATTAACTTCTGTAGTATATGCATTAATGATGAAAAACATTTAAAAAATGATCAAAGTAGCACGTTTTAAGGTATTGTCATTAGTCTTCCTGGGTTGCCCCCCCCCCTTTTTCCTAAATCCTTGATCCGACCCTGTTTAGCATGATATACCTGTTGAAGCTGGAGAATTTTTTTTCAGACTGTTATTATATTAGATTTAGATTTCAGTCTACGGCAGAATTTAGAACAGTAGTTTGTTAGAACAGTAATTTTTTACGTTATATTATTAAACCTTTTTACATTATTAACTTAAAGGAATATAATCAGGAGCAATATTATGCCTATTCTTTCACACTATCAGTTCAGTTTTGCTTTATAAAAATGTCTCTCAGCAAAACCATCCCAACAAACAGTCTCAGTACCTCGCATACCGCCGTTGAACACCTTGTAAAGGCTCTGTGTTGGTAAACACAATCCACGTGCGTCTGTTTAGCGTCACAGGGTCACGTGACCAGGTCCGATTGTGAGCCGCAACACGCGTTGTTTCAGCCAGCGGGACCATTTTTTGGGCCAAGTCAGTTAGGGTATATCCTGATTGACATGTGTTGTGTCTCCGCGATCCACATTTCCCCACGCGCTGTATTTGTGTTGACACTTGTGATCGCGCCCGATCCCCTGTTTTTAACACTCGTTTACAGGAGTAAGCGAACGGTATCAAGGCAATATTTTGGCAGGTACCGATTTATTTTAAAGGGGAAAAGCTATTTTTCGTGTTAATTCAACATGCTTTTTGGGTGATCGGGCCCCTTTAAATGTAATATCACTTCGTTAAATGTTGCCCTACTTTGACAATGGTACATTTTTATATCGGCTTGCCGAAAGTCATCTCAGCTAAAGCGATCACGCTTAGCAGGGCCTACGTCGTCCGGCCGGTCAAAAAAAAAAAAAAGGTAACCAAATGAAGACTAAGAATTTTTCATCTTAAATTGCAGGAAGGTTCTTGAAAAATATCCTTGAAAAGCTGAAATTAGGTTATTGTTACCGATATCATTTTTACATACTTTTACATGTATATTTATTATTTTATTTTCACATGTGGATTTTTCTCTCCAAGTTTTAGACCATCAAATGGCAGCAATCGTATCAGGTTTCACCCAGTGCTCTGAATCCATGCATGTATCATGACTAGTTCTTTACGACTTGTGCATATGGCGATACCTGCATTTTTTTAGCACAACTGACTGAAAGTCATCTGAGCTATTTAGCAATCACCTCAACCGCGTCTGTGTAACGACTTTAAAACTAGAACCTAGTCTTAGCAATCATTCTTTTTCCGTCGTCTGTGTCGGCTGTCCGGCCATCGTGCCGCCCGGCCGTCCGGTCATCCATTAACAGGGCTCAAATCGTAACCGTTAAACCTAGAATCTTCTTAATTATTTGACATCCGGAGAGGTCCTTGAAAATCTCCCAGGACTCCTGAAATTAGGTCACTGCGACTCAAAATCTCTGAGTTATGTGGTCTGTTTGTGCACTAGCGCCTCTCGGCTCTCTGACATTATGGCCAGATGGGGCCCTAACTGAGTCGTGTTTGTCACGGCTATTTGTGCACCCCAGAATAATTAAACATTTGATACAAAGCGTCCAGTATCTGAATAACTATAAATAATTATAGCATTGATAGCCATGATTCTTTCAATGCATGTTGATCATGGACAGTTTCATCAGTTCCTCGTGACTGGTGGCGCAACCTTTATTTTTTCTCATTTTTACGCATTCTTCTCTACTTTAAAGAAGCAGTCCTTCGGTTAACAGGGCACAACCAATAACCCTTAGACCTAGAAACTCTGCATCCAAGAAGGTTTTAGGCATATTGCCGAAGAAGCTTGAAATAAGGTCATAATGACCTATATTCTGCGAGCTACGGGCCGAAACATAATTTTGAACACCTGAAGAGTCAGATGAGACAAAAATGAATCCATTTGGCCTAGAATCTTCATACATGACATTTAGTGAGATCTAGGATAAATGTCCACGGAAACATGAAATTGGGTCACTGTGACCTTTATTCTGTGAGCTATTTGGAAAAAAAGTGATTTTAGCAGACTGCAAGTCAGTTTAGCAAATATTGTATCCGTTAGGACTAGAATCTTCTAACGTAACATCCAGGGAAGTTCTGGGAAAATCTCAAGGGAAACCTGAAATTATGTCACCTGTGTTCTGTGAGCTACTGGCCAAAACATGATTTTGAGCAGCCAAACAGTCAGACAGGGCACAAAAATGTAATTGTTGGGCCTAGAACCTTCAAATATGACCTCCATGGAGGTCTTTGGCAAGTCTTCTTTTAATCCTGGCATTAAGTCACTGTGACTAACAATCTGTGAACTATAGGAAAAAAAAACATGATTTTAGAATTTGATCTTAACTGTTGGATCTGAAAATGTCTTTCCTGATTGTAAAGCTAGGTCGTTGTAAAGTCTCATTTGGCATCTGAAATAAGGTCACCGTGATCTGTATTCTGCAAGATGTTTGCATGAAAGAACATGATTTGAGAACCCTATATAAGACAGATTTGCACGATTTGTTACGGTTGGACTAAACAGTTCTAATTTAATTAAGATCCAGTGAGGTTCCTGTAACAATTCCCTTGCTAATGAAATAATTTCACAGTGACTTATATTCTGCGAGCTATGTAAAATAATAATAATTTTAGCACTTTACATGTTAAGCAGACGGGCAAAAATCGTGGCAGTTGGACCTAAATCTTCTAATTTATTAGAAGGAAACTCACTTTATTTATTTAGACAGTACCCAATATACCCGCATTCCGTACATATACACATGGGATCTAACCTTAAAGCTCAGATTACTTATGAGGTAGCCCGGCGGCCGAAATGGTGCCCGCCGCCCAAGCCGCGGCCGATATGGTTTACAGACCAGAGTCAGGGCCCATCAGTGGCTCCGTGACCTTCGGGGTTGCGGCCGAAATGGTAGCCCACAGGGTGCTGGCGGCCGATATGGTCGATTTAAGGCCGGCAGTCGATATCGACGGCGGCCGAAATCGCCCTATACCCGAGGTTTGAAAGCCCAATCTGAGCATACACCTTGTAAGCTTAGTAAAGCAAATCCCACTCAAGCTAATTAGTGTGCAAACGCATACGTTCTTTTGAATGATCTGTTAATCTCATAGGTGTCATCCCAAAAAGACGTGTCTCAGATAGACGGGTCAGATTTTTTCGGTCCTATCTGGACGGGTCCAGGCAGTCCGACGGATCTCGGGCAGACGCTTTATCAACAACGTATTGATTAAAGATATAAAGAAGGCTAATAAATGCATAATATTTTATATATAGTATTTTTAATGTATATATGAAAATATAAAGCAGTTAAAAACGTCCAGCTTGAATGATGAACGGCTTCTTCGCATAGACCACCCGGCTGATTGGCGACGCCGACATCATGTGCAAGCATTACGACGATTCATTTTAATATCACTTGCAATATATATACCTTGCAATATCACTGGTGTTGTTAAAAAGTAATCTGTTTTTTTACTGCACTTATGAAATGACTTGCCGTAACAATTATTATGAACCGCCACGTAATTAGTTCCGTTATTCAAACAATTAGTTATTTATTAAGTGGCCCCGCTGACAGGTAAAGCTTCCCCTTGAAGTGCTGTGACCGTGTCAGAGGTGCAGATTTCTCTATCATATCCCTGTTACAGTAAGGAGTTTTCAAACTGTCTTTCTACTCCGTTTCTTGGAAATGTGCATGATTTTTAAATGACTAAATGGCAGTACATGGATAAATGTGATATATCGGACTAAAAAAAAATACAAATTCACCAAAAACCTAGCTTATATACATTATACATTTGCATATGTATACAAATTGGCCCACCGTGTCGACCGCACATCGGTTGTTTAATTAGAATCTGTTTATTTTTTACATTTAAATGCATAATGAATCGTTATTGTAACTCTGGTGAATAACGACACGGATAACATTGGCGATACAATTATTTAAGTTTTCACAAAGGAAAAAGATCCCGCAAAAAAAATCGGAAGCGCGTTAAATAGTAATTCATTTAAATTGGTATCATGGATTGCATTAAATTTTATACTTATACCGTGTTAGCTAAACAGATATCCAGTTTTATGATTTTTTTTTTTGCTTTTTTCATAAAGCTTCATATCCCCGGCTACTTAATTGTATGATCACGTCACGTGACTATAACATAGCGTCTAAATGGGACCCGTCCAACTGGGACCCGTCCGAATGGGAACGTCCATCTGACACGTAATCATATCAGTATATGAACAATGAGCCTGTGTCAAGTTGAGACCTAATCCCCAGATATTGGGAATCGGTAAATGGGCCTGCAGCTGGTGTTAATGTTTGGTCCGCTCATAAAAAGTCCAATACGTTAGTTATATATATATATATTTTTTTTATAGATGATTTCAGAGTGATCGATGGTGTTTGGGTGCCTGAACGGGCTATTAGTATTAGTATTACACCAGTATTATATTATTTTATGACACTATGTACCAGTCTATTTGTGGAGGTTGGCACAAGTCAAAAGTGTGGAGTTCTTGTTTCCGGTTCCTTTGCACAGGACCGACAGTGGTTCACGTGCCGTATTGAACACATAATATCATCAAAAATTGGCGTAAAGACTGAGTGGAATCTGTGATAGGAGCATCATGTGGCAGAGCGAGGATTTCGTTGAGTCTGAGGTAGGAGATCAAGTTACAATTGATGAACCGACACCTTCTTATCATGTGTAGCGCACGATGAAGCGCCGTCTGTCTGTCTACCGGCTGGTGCTTTGGCCAGTTTGGGTCCGTGTAACGAAACACCCTTTTAAATTCGAATTTGAAGCAAAACACTGGCATTGGTTAATAAATTATCATCTGTTGCATATGTAATTGCAGAATTGTGCCACTACTCTGTAAAATAAAAAAAAAGAAATAGTGTTTTGTACAACTGACGGAGCGAGTATAGAATCCGGCCTACATGGACGGGGATATGGGTGAATACGAACGGAAGCTGTAATGTTTAGGAAACACGTTTCAGATTTCTGTTCAACATTGTGTCAGTCACTAAGAAAAGCAATTGAGGAGTTCATTCTTATGGGCTAAGGATTCATGTGAGGTGCCTTCATATAATGGAGAAGTAAGAGGCATGTCGGTGTCGTATCACTAGGCATCTCGTGGCTTATGTTGACTGTACAACTTATATGAGACGGTCCAGTCAGATTAGACCCATCTTGGAAATGAAGACCGGATTCTATATTCGGGCCCAACTGACAAGTGCTCTGCTTGTTTGCGACTTGCGCCACTAGGGGGCAGCGTCATAGCTGGCATAAACGGCTGCCGTGTCCGTCGTTGAACCGACCACGGCACGAAACACTCGTTTTTATCTTTTTTTCATAAATTTATAACACAAAATTGCAGAGATATATTCATCAGATGAATATTTTATCGATTGGTGTTACGTTTTGGGTTCAGATTTGAAGTTAAGTGGGTGTTTTGTGGTGTTTCGTCACAGATACCCAAAACACCGGTGTTTTGGGTGTTTAGGAGGACCGGGTGCTTTTGCTCTCAAGGCAGCGGACACTGTTTTGGCTTCGTCGGCTTACCGCTCTTAGGGCTATACCGCTCCCTGACCGGCATGACTGTAGAAAAACTCACGCACTTCCCTGAGGCACAACACATCTGTTATGGGAAAACGTTTTTATTTCCAGCTGCTTGTATCTAAAATTCGCCACATTTTTATTTGCCTCTTACTTCTCCATAACATGTAGCCCACAAGCAGGGCACGAATTTGGCTCTTCCAAGTCAGCGGGCGCTGATTAAATGTCTATGCCGCCAACTCATTTGTCCGAGTAGCTGGTCCACCGGGCCGATTATTTTTTGGTCAATTCCAAAACGATGCATATTCGCCTGAAGAAGAAGTGTAAATTATTAACAAATCAACAGATGATCATGGGCGCCATCGTGTGTCACTGTAAGATTATTCTCCCGCGTGGTGCCTGGTAAAATGAAAGATCCTGTTTACCAACTGGTGACGCATAGCAATCGCCAAAAACTTGTGCATGTTTATACAAGGCTTGAAATAAGCGGCACGGCATCACAATTTGTGACAAAAAGTGGGCCAGCTGCGAACAAGTTTCAATTTCCTATTGTAGTGTCTGCAAATTAATTAAAATTCATGCCCTGCCTTTTGAGGAGAACAATTTTTTGTATACCCTTGTGTAGTGAAAAGCAGACGTAAGAAGAATTGACATATTATAAATGCAGGTGCATGACAAACGACCGCAGCGTTCGGTTAATTCTCATGTAAGCAAGCCTCATTGAACGGTGTGTAAACTGATGCATGCTTGCTGCATGTGTTTCCCAGAAAGCTAATCCTATTGCCACCTGTGACCCCTGATCAACACCCCATTGGTTCACATTGGATTGACGTTATTTGACTCGTGCGTCCATTGGTTGACCTCCACTTGATTTACATAGTCGTAATCTGACCTCTGACCCCCCTGGTGCTCATTTTTTGCACTGACAAAACAAGTTTCGGTAGGCTGGACGTGATCGCTTTCACAAATGTAAATCAAAGGGCAAAAAATTTGTAAATTAACCACATTCATTACACGGGCCGTATGCACTTACAGTGTGCCAGTTTTACCATTTCATCCAAATCATAAGATATTAACAAACTCTTATAAAATGCTGGCAATGTCACATTTTTTCATCGTCAGTGACAATTCAAAATTGTCAAATTCCTGACTACAGCTTTCCTCCTGAAAATAAAATATATGCCCACTATTCTAATATTTGGTCCGCTTATCTGGGCAGTTCCTCCGTTTAAATTCAGTGCTCGTTTGGAGAAATTACGATGTGACATTAATACTGGAATACCTATATCAAGAACTGATGTTCCGCGATTACCTGCCAAAACCACAGGTGTTGACGGTCAAATGCATAAGGAGGTTCATCAGCTGATTAAGCATCAGCTTTTTTTCACGCTACGTTTATTCTTTATAGAAAGCAAATAAATATTTAAAATGTCATAGTAGAAATAAGCGGCTCCTTCTTGGCTATGAATGTGCCTCCACCACGAACTGTCTGACAGCTGTAACCCTGTGTAAGAACTGATTTGAGATCGATCAAAATTTGCCCAACTCACCGTAAATTGTTCCATTTTTAGCTCAGCTGACTATAAGTCATCTGAGCTATAGTCGTGGTCCATTGTCCGTCGTCCGTATGTCCGTCCGTCCGTCCGTAGATGTGGCACGTTTTGAAACCGTAAGACCTAGGAATCCAAAATTCGGCATAATGTTAGATGTCCCCAAGATCTCCTACCAAGCCGAAAACTGGGTCTTTGCAACTTCGTTCCTTTGAGAAATTAAGGAAAAACCTCAATTTTTTATTGAAAACCTTTTTTCACACTTCAGGACTGCCTAATATCAAAACCACTCATCTGTTTTTCCTTATATTTACCATAAATATTCCTCTATATAGTTCCTATGTACATGCCAGAAATTATGTCTGTATTATTTAATTTAAAAAAGTTATGGGCCCAAACATAATGCATTTTGTAAAAAATCAGGAAAGATATTCGATCACTTAACACAAAAAATGTTAAAGCTATCGACCTTTTTTCCAGTAATATAACTTTAATTAATCAAAATTAAATTGTATACCCAAAATTAGATGAAAATCTTTTAAATTTTCTAAAATATTAATAAAAATAAAAAATTGGTACCTTAAATTTTGCCCAACTTTGACCATGGCACGTTTTTTTCCTGTAAGTACTGTGGATTTAATTTTCACAGCATGTTTTTGTTAGCATTTCAACTGTTAACACCAAAAATTTGAAACCAGTTGATCAAAAACTGTAGATTTTAATAAGTTTTCAAGCACCATGAAACATATTGTTTACATCAAGCTAGTGTTATGCAGTTTGCAAGAGCTCAGCTCCCCAGCTTCAGCTCTTAGTTCCTTAAATTCGGCATACAGTTAGATGTCTCCAAAATCCCCTACCATGCCAAGAATTTGGTCACTAGGACTTAATACCTTCGAGATATTAATGAAAAACTTCATTTTTCCATTAAAAACCCATTGTTACACTTGAAGACTGCCTAATATCAAAACCACTGATCTGACTTTAATCATAAATAATATACATATTTTTCATTCTCTATGCACATGCCAGAATGATGTCAGTATTGCGTAATTGTTTTAAGTTATGGGCCCAAACATAATGCACTTTGTAAAAAATCAAGAAATATATATTACTCCCTTAACAAGGGCATTGCTGAAGCTAGAGATTTTTTTGTCAGGGATGTAACATTATTAAATCAAGATTCAATTGAATACCCAAAATTAGTTCTGAATTTTTTCAAATTTTATAAGTTATTAGTATAAATATAAAATAAGTACCTTAAATTTTGCCCAACTGTGACCATGGCACGTTTGTGTCCTGTGAGCACTGTTGATATAATTTTCATATCATGCACACATTAGGATTTCAGCTTTTTAGTTTAGAAAGCTGAAAGAAATTGGCCAAAAATTGTAGCTTTTATTAATGTTTTTTATGAGACCCTGTCAGACTTTGGCTCTCTCCAGCCCCTCTTGAGTCACCTGTATGTTGATCTTGTTGACCTTTCCAGTTTATGGCCAGCCACAGTTGATCCAGGTGTCCAACCCAACTCATCTAGTAGTTTTAACCAACAACATAACAATAAACAATAAATTAATAAATTTTTATTGGTTTTTAATAACAAATTAAAGAAAAATAGAAAAGGAATTTGTTAGTTTATAATAACAGGAAATTAACTTGCAGTTACTGATGATATAAGAATCTTGTATCGATGGGTAGAATGTCACATATTCCAAATAACACCATGCAGTCACGTATGGCATTTTTCAGTTCAATTTTAATGATAAAGAAGTAAATCATATTATTCATTACTAATCATTAGGGAACATATGAAGGAAATTAATGATAGACAAAGATGCAGTTGATAATATTAATCTAGATTCCTACTGTGTCTAGTGTGTACATTGATGTGAAATTAGTCCAAAATGAATTTTTTACAGTTATTTTTTAATATAAATAAAAGCCATAAAACCAGGTACTTATGATCATTATTTAAATGTGTGAATTTTGTATATTCTGGATTCTCAACATCATTGGTTGGTGAAACTGAATAAATACCAGACATGGTGCGAATACTTTGTAATTGTATTTAAATACAAATATGATTATGTACTCCATTATAAAATTTCTTGCATAAAGAATAGGAATTCAGGTAAAAATGAAAGTATATGAATACTCGTGCAAATACTTTCAAAATGTTTTCATGAATGCATTCATGAATATATTCTTTAATATTATTTTAATAATCATATCAGTTATATTTCATTTTAAAAAATCATATGATTCTCTTATTATTTTTTATAAAAATTATATTTGGGACAATATTTGTAATTTTTTTTAATAAATAGTTAAACTCTTATATTATATGTTCTGCTTATAAGTTATATGGCCAAGTCAAAATCTGTGTGACAATAGTACTCCATTTGTTAATAAAATAAATGAAATCAATCCTCTTCCCTGTCTCCAAAGGTACTATCAAAATCATACATAAGCTAAACAACAACAACTCATAATACAGCTTATATTTATTACCACACAAAACCAGCATGTGCCTCATTTCTAAATAATATTTTTTTATCATATATAACAGCTGAGCATCGTGACCCATAGGTCCCTTGTTTACAATGGCGGTAAATAATGAGAGCATATTCACAATGGTAATCCCCATTAAAAAGTTCTGTGCACTTGTCAGTACATATGTTTTTATGTTTTGAATTATATTTTGAATTTTTTCATTATTTTAAGCAAATATAAACAACATAGCCCACATGAAAATACCTCTCAAATGAATTAGTCAATTTTACCATGTTTATATAAACAGCAGTGACGCAATGTTATGGGGTGTAGCATCAATATCAAGTGCACAGTGTGGTTAAAGGATCTTCCAACTGTCGTTGGCAGTACATTTCTTTATATGTTTTCTTTTTATAGTAAAATTCACAAAAGGTAAAAGAAGTACCATAACAATATAACATTCATGTGGCGAATTTCATGGGAAGTGAACTGAATACGAGTAATCAAAGGTGCATGACCGATGTGTTCATTACTGCAGCTCTTCTTATAAATTTATTATAATAATTGTATGTTTGCAGGAGCACGGCATTATCATTTGAGCCAACATTTTTAGATGAGTTTCCAAGCCTTTTTTGGACATCATTTTCAGTTCATGTGTTACGCTTTTACTAGGCAAATGCCTGACAATTCTGCAGATACATGCTTACACAGATTTCCGTTTCACTGCTGCAAGTAACTGCCGGCATTGGTCCCCTTGTATCACTTGTACGATGTCATTCACGAAAACTGTTCAATTCTTTAATTTTATTGGAGTTTCCCTTCACATAGCGTTCCAGTCATATTAAGAGAAACAAGTTTAAATCAGGCAGAAACAACAACAAAAAGTATATATTTAGGTCCTGCACTTTCAAACCAACACCCCATTTGTCTCCCCCAATTTGACAAGAAAAATCTGGATCATATAATGCTTTAACATCTGACAGACCACTATAAGCCCCGTCACGTGACATCCCCTCTTCTATTCATAACACACCAAAATGCCCTTAGACTTGACACTAAGAACTCCCGGTTTTAGCTTGGTCCTGGAGGTAAAATTAATGTTGGACACAATTTATTTCGGTTCTATACGGTTCCAGGACACCCCTACTGTAAAGTTGATAATTTTTTAATTCAGTCACCTGGGAAATCCTCATAAATATTCATAAAATTCTAATTTAGACTCTGTTGGAAAGCTGATCGGTTGAATGGCGTCGGCAATTGACACCTGGGATGTCAACAAACGCAATATTTCAGCTGACCGTGCCATGTTGTTATGACAATAAACCATACCAAACTTCCACAAAAGACTGGTATCTATCTAAATTATTATCATTTTGGACTTGAAATGTGAATAATTCTCATACCTTAAGACATTTTCTATGTTTATGTTGCCTGTTATGAAGGAAGAGGGATGTCATCAATTTTCAAGATGGTGGCTGTCAGACCAGCCGCTTGATAGACATCGTGCTTTGACATCTTTTAATACGTTTTGAACAAAATAATTATAAAATAATGTTCAATAAACTTTAGTTACTCAAATTCGAGAATATTTGCTTATGTCTTAACATAAAAAAGATGTCTCGCATTGTTTTGACACTGGATAACTATAATGCAATGCGACGGGTATTTCCCTGTAAATTATCTCACGGGCAACATAAAAGTGTTATAAGCTTTACCGGGAGTACCAAAACTATCCAAGTAAACATTATAAAGGGGGAAAAAGTGAAGCTATGTTAGATTTTACCATTCTGTCAGACTTTTGGCGATTTTCCATTGTGTTTTATACATAATTGATGAGTAAATCTGTGAATGTGTCTTTTTTTTCCCACCTTTCTTTGAAGTTCACCTGGTCTTAATTAGTTTTCCATACCTGAACAGGTAGGATGTGGCAATTTGATCCTTATTTGAAATCAACATAATATTTCATGTTAAATATACAAATATTATTCTTATACATCTCTTTGAACAAATCATATATAGGGTTTTTAGCTCAGCTGACTTTCAGTCATGCTAGACTATAGTCATGGGTCTTTGTCCGTCGTCAGACGGCCGTCCGTCGGTTAGCAGGGCACAAATCATAACCGTAGGGGCTAGGGCCATGAACCCTATGCAGTCCTAGAGGTTCTAAAAAGATCTCCTTGCAAACCTGAAATTAGGTCACTGCTACCTTTATTCTCGAAGTTATGGGGTGTGTTTGCACCCCCCCGAAAATAATTCTTTTAGCCAAAATTTTCATCCCAAACCTTTCATCTTTCACATACAACTCACCTACCAACAGGGGAAGAACCATAATTATTTTGAGGTCAAAGGTCAAGGTCACAGAACCAACTTCTTTGAAAAGCCTGTGGATGCATTTTAAGCCAAACCTTTCATCCCAATTCTTTGATCTTTCACATATAGCTAACCTACTAAGTGGGAGAAGAATCCTATAGATGTTGAGATCACAAGGTCAAAGGTCAGGGTCACAGGATCCACTTCTTTGAAAAAGTTGTGGACACATTTCAAGCTAGACCTTTCAAACCTTTCAGCACTGATATCGCTTCTCTGCCAACAGGGGAAAAGACCTGTTGAATTTGAGGTCAAAGGTCAAGTTCACAGCACCCTCTTCTTGCGTGGAGTCATTTTCAGGCAAACTTTTCAATCTGTACTTTCCATCTGTCATATATGGCTTACGTACCAATAGGGGAGGAAGCCTATTGATGTTGAGTTCAAAAGGTCAAAGGTCAATATTGTTCTAAATGCTTGTGAACATATTTCAAGTGAAACTGTTCAACCCAAACCTTCAGTCTTTCACATATGCCACATCTATGCATCAGTGAATGTGATTCAAACTTCTTATTTATGGGTTCTTTTTGCATGAAGAATTAACTAATTGATTTTGAGGTCAGCTGGTCAGGAGGTTAAAGGTTGCAGGTCTAAGTTATTCACTCATTGGTTGCCAAGTAATTACACCCGGCCAGATATACTTGGTTAGTAGTTACCCATTATTAAGAAAGAATCCAGTTGATATGTGGGCAAAAGGCCAAGGTCATAGGTCAGGGATGTTCACAATAACTTATTTTGTAGACCATCTCTATTTTTCTTGTACATATTACCATTGGTTATGGTACATCTCACTGTGTGGCTGTAATTGTGAGTGATGCTGGTGACATATGACTCTCTTTTGTATCAGCCTGTTAAGTGATAAGGCTGAGTGATAAATACCTCGTTACTGCATAACAGAAACACTGTTGCCGGAATGCTTCAGCCAGGCAGTAAGACTGTGAGAGTATAGTATTAAGGTTTAGCTACTGATTTATAGGATGATGGGAACATTTTGCAGTTTATTTTATGGAATCATAGCTAAAAAACTTAGTTTCCTAGATATCTGAATATTTTTATACAAATCACCAGATATAAAAGCAGATGTTTGTTCTCATAATATGTGGATGTGTACCTGGATTTAGGATGGCTTTTTTTTTATTACAAGACCTTTAGTCATGCTTTCTGCATTTCTTTTATTCAGGTTTTGCAGTTTACCTACCCTGCTGATCCCATTGAAAAGCAGAGAGATAATAAAAAATATTGGACTTACACTTTTTACATTTGCATATCTATAAATCTAATGTGAGGGCCTAAAAATGCCTTTTGAATTGTTTTGGACATTCATACTGTAACATCCTTTGGAGAATTTGCTACAAGTTTGGTCTCTTATTGGAGGATGTGTGATTTCAAATGTCAGACTTGTCAGAAATCCATTATGTCTGTCATTTAGCCTGACATTTAAGTGAATTTATCTCTGTTCTATACACAGTTCAATCCTCCCTCTTAAGATATACCATAGTTGTGTTCATCTTCTGCTCTATACCACCAACCTGTTTTCATATTTTTTTGTACTTAATTTTCTTAAAATTTTATATTAAACAATAATCATCTAATATGGAAATTAAGAATTTTACAATTATTCTGCGGTTTACATTTCACAATTTTCAGACTCTTTACAATGCTCTGACAGATCAGATGCAGGATTGGGGCCAGGTACGTGTACCTGTAACTAGGTACACATTTCATAGTACCTTTACCTGTACCTGCCAGTCATGAGTAGGAAGTACCTGTACCTGGTACAAGGTACTCCAGGCATATTTTCATATTTTTAATTTTTAGCTTAGCTGACTATAAGTCATCTGAGCTATAGTTGTGGTCCATTGTCCGTCGTCCGGATGTCCGTCCGTAAGACTGGCACGTTTCGATACCATTGGTTCTACGAATCTGAAATTCAGCATACAGTTAGATGTTCCCAAAATCTCCTACCTTGCTGAAAATTGGGTCAATAGGACTTTGTTCCTTCGAGATATTAAGGAAAAACCTCAATTTTTTATTAGAAATCTATTTTCACACTTCAAAACCACTCATCTGGTTTTCTTTATATTTACCATAAATATTCCTCTATATAGTTCCTATGTACATGCCAGAAATTAAGTCAGTATGGGCTCAAACATAATGCATTTTGTAATAAATCGGAAAAGATATTTGATCGCTTAATACAAAACATGTTAAAGCAAAGGACTTTTTTCCAGTAATATAACTTTTAATTAATCAAAATTAAATTGTATACCCAAAATTAGATCAAAATCTTTTAAATTTTTTAAATATTAGCAAAAATAAAAATTGGTACCTTAAATTTTGCCCAAATTTGGCAACGGCATGTTTTTTTAGCTCAGCTGACTATAAGTCATCTGAGCTATAGTTGTGGTCCATTGTCCGTCTGTCCGTCCGTCCATCTGTCCGGATGTCCGTCCGTAAGACTGGCACATTTCGACACCATTCAACCTACGAATCTGAAATTCGGCATACTGTTAGATGTCCCCAAAATCTCCTACCATGCTGAAAATTGGGTCAATAGGACTTTGTTGCTTCGAGATATTAAGGAAAAACCTAAATTTTTTTATTAGAAATCTATTTTCACACTTCAGGACTGCCTAATATTAAAACCACTCATCTGGTTTTCTTCATATTTACCATAAATATTCCTCTATATAGTTCCTATGTACATGCCAGATATTAAGTCAGTATTATATAATTTAAAAAAGTTATGGACCCAAACATAATGGACTTTGTAAAAAAATCAGGAAGATATTTGGTCACTTAAGACCAAAACTGTTAAAGGTAGGGACTTTTTTCCTGTAATACAACTTTAATTAATCAAAATTTAGTTGTATACCAAAAATTAGATCAAAATCTGTTAAATTTTTTTAAATATTGGCAAAAAAATATAAAATTGGTACCTTAAATTTTGCCCAACTTTGGCCACGGCACGTTTTTTTCCTGTAAGTACTGTGGATTTAATTTTCACAGCATGTATACACAAGGATTTAATCTGTTAAAATCTGAAATTTGAAAATAAAAGCCGCAAAATTAGGCTGGTTATTGAATTTTTTTGGAGGCTCTTGTTGTATTCCCTAACATTGTCAAGCAGTCCACTTTGATGACTGTAGGTCATTCAGTGCACATCTCTATGCTCCCCAAGCTGTTGGCATAATTTTATATGTCCCCAAAATCTCCTACCATACCGAAAATTGGGTCATTAGGACTTGGTTCCTTCGAGATATTAAGGAAAAAAACTCCGTTTTCCATAAAAAAAGCCATTGTTACACTTCAAGGCTGCCTAATATCAAAACCACTGATCTGTTTTTGATCGTATTTAGTATTCACAGTCTTTCATACATTTTCTATGAACATACCAAAAATTAGGGCAGTATTGGGTATTATTTTGAAGTTATGGGCCAAAACATAATGCAATTTTTAAAAAAATCAGGAAATATATTTACTCACCTAACATGAGAATTGCTGAACCTAGAGACTTTTTTTCAGGAAAATAACTTTATATAATCAAGATTCAATTGTTTACCCAAAATTAGATCTGAATTTTGCAAATTTTTCAAGTTATTAGCAGAAATAAAAAATCAATACCTTAAATTTTGTCCAACTTTGCCACCGTTGATTTAATTTTCACAGCATATATACATAAGGATTTAATCTTTTAAAATCAGAAATTTCAAAGAAATTGATTGGAAAGAATAGCTTTTATTCATGTTTTCATACACCATGTCAAGTGTTTTTTACATCTAGCCCACCCAGTAGTACAGCCTTCACTTGCATTATGTAACCCACCCCAGGCAGCTTGCCTTTGGTCAGCTTGGCCACTACCAGCAGGCTTCCCCTCTGCCCTGCACTCCCCCCCCCCCAGATGGTGCATAAACTAGATGAATGTTATTATTTTCTGTATTTGATTCATTCTTATTCTAGGCTATGCTACATTTTAGATTTTGTATTGTACCACAAGGGTTACAATGATTAAAGTGTACATTTAATTGTGTCCACTAAGTGGTGTATTGCTATGAAAGTGTGGATGTTCGTGAGATAAGTAATTCCTTACTTCAGAAGAGTAAAAACTTCACCAGGTGTGAAATTGACTATTAATTCCAGTAATAAATTAAAACTGGGATAGTAATTAGCACAATGATATTGTTTGTCCGTCATTCAACCAACAGTGTGTATACTTTATTTGAAAAGATGTTTTATTTTATCAAATTTACTGAATCTTTTATTTTATTTTGGTGAATAAAATTAAGCATGTACTGAAAACTCCAATGTGCAAAACTTTTTAATAGTGATTCAAAGAATATTCTTGTAGATGCCATGTTGTGGCATTATTTTCTTTTAAATTCAATTTAAACATTTATGATTTAAAAATAATAAAATTTATGTGTATGCATAATATGACCCAATATGAGCTACACTCTGGATATATGATGATTGCAACTTTTGCAACAATTCTAATATTTTAACTTATAGTTTCAGTTTTTTACTCTGTATATATAATGATTGCAACTTTTGCAACAATTCTAATATTTTAACTTATATTTTCAGATTTTTTATTAAAAATTTATAAAACCTGTAAATAAAAAAATGATTCAGATAAAAACTTCTTAATGGAAAAAGTGGATATGCTTAAAAAAAAATAGGATTATATATAAACTTAAATGCATTATTCCCTTGAAAGTGAAATAAAGGTATTAGTCCATTCTGTCCACTTGCCTGTCCATCTGTAAATTTTCATATGCATCACAGTGTCTCAAAACTTTTACTGTTTTTCTTCATGACAGTCTTGTCAGAGTATTAGTTTGCAATCATATATTTAGAACCTTACTATAACCAAGTAGGAGGGCCCCTTTCCTCTTAGCTTTTCATATTCTTATATAAATGAAAAACATTACAATAGAATATTTTCTACATCCACCTTCGTGCTGCCCTCACTTTTCCCTTCTCCGAACCCCATCCCAAAGTCAGCCTCAGTAAGCAAGAACAAGATGAATCAGATATATTCATACTTTAATATTTTGTATAACTATTCGTCCATAGGTACCTATGTACATGCCAGAAATTATGTCAATATTGTGTAATATGTAGACATAGTGGGCATCACAATAATGTACCTTGTCAAGACTAAAGAGATATTGTGTCATACAGTCACAAATTCATAAATCCCTTCATCAGCATAGTTAATCATAACATCATATCTGTCAAATTGAAAGCTTGCAGACTACCATACACTTTAGATCCTTCAACAAATAGCCTTATCATCATTCTACTTCTGCTTATTACTGCTGTCATTGCATTCATATTTGCTCAAATATATCACAATTTTCAACCCCTCCTAAATAAATAAAAAACCACTATATTTGACTCTATTAATCCATCAGTCAGGTTATTTCATTTATCATTTACTCACATATTACATTACATTCCTTTATAATAGCCCAACATGTCCATGATATTCATAAGCTTTATCGACTCGATATAGTATCACAGTGGAGAAACATTTATAGTCCAATCACCATCAGCTGAGCGCCGTGTCCCATGGGTCCCTTGTTCCTTTAAGTACTGTGGATTTAATTTTCACAGCATGTGCACATAAGGTTTAAATCTGTTAAAATCTGAAATTTGAAAATTAAAGCTGCAAAATTAGGCTCGTAATTGAATTTATTTTGAAGGCTCTTGTTGTATTCCCTTACATTGTCAAACAGTCCACTTTGGTGACTGTAGGTCATTCAGTGCAGCTCCCTCCACTGAGTTGAGCTTGATATCAGGCTGTCTGCAGTTAATAGGGAGCCTTTTTTTTCTCTGGCATCCCCCCCCCCCCCCCATTCTTTTGACAGACCTGTACCATGAACTAGATGAATCTTAAAATTAACATTTTTTCCAGCAACAAGCGGTAACAAACGGAGACCCCTCCCCCCACCCACCCCTTCAATACACAGGACATAAATAAGATGAATCATATAATTTTAATGTTAAATAAATTCTTTTTGATGAGACTTGGACAATTTTGATTGTTTTAAAGAAAAAAAAATTCAGGAATTTAATCCTTATATTCAAATGTGATAAAATATTAGGATCTAATGTAAGTGCTAACTGACAAGATTTAAGAAGATATAAATACTTTGTAGCATTTCATTCATATCTCTTAAAGTTGGCGGGGCCTAGGTGTGAATAACACTGTTAACTTAGTATTAAAATTAGGAATATTGGTCAAACTTTGTGGGATTAATTTTTAACTCATATGGCCATATATTTAACTTTTGAAAACTTAATTACCTTCACACATTATTTGTTTATGAAATGTTACTTTTATATAACACTTACCGTAGGCCTATTTGTTCCTTTGGTGCATCACTAAATGGTTTAGCTCATGTCCATTATTCTATAACTTACAGAGTTTCATTTTAGCAGGGCCATTTTCTCATAGCTTTTCTAATGATAATATACATGAAAAACCAAAAGAAATGAAAATATTTTGCAGTTATTAATATTTTCCAAAATTCAGCTGAGCGATGTGACCCATGGGTCCCTTGTTTTCTCTTTAGTATTAAATTACCTGTAATGTAAAATAATCAGCAAGCCATCAGTGTGATAAACTGCTCATGAATTGAATTGTTATCACACCTCCAGAAACTATAAACTTAACTTTTACCTATATATAAACTAGCCAACCAATACAAGAAATGCGGGGCCCTCTGAGGACCATTGTCTAACCACATCTACTTTAATCAGGATTCAATGGTATACCCAAAATTAAATCTTTATTTTTACCTTATTAATAAATATAAAATCAGTACCTTTAATTTTGTCAAACTTTGGCCATGGCATTTTTAGCTCAGCTGACTATAAGTCATCTGAGCTATAGTCGTGGTCCATTGTCCGTCTGTCCGTCTGTCCATAGATGTGGCACGTTTTGAAACCATAAGACCTAGGAATCCAAAATTCAGCATAATGTTAGATGTCCCCAAGATCTCCTACCAAGCCGAAAACTTGGTCTTTGCGACTTCGTTCCTTTGAGAAATTAAGGAAAAACCTCTATTTTTTATTAAAATCCTATTTTCACACTTCAGGACTGCCTAATATCAAAACCACTCATCTGTTTTTCCTCATATTTACCATAAATATTCCTCTATAGTTCCTATGTACGTGCCAGAAATTAAGTCTGTAAAGAATAAATTCTTTAAGTTATGGGCCCAAACATAATGGACTTTGTAAAAAATCAGAAAAAATAATAAGTCACTTAACATGAAAAATTTTGAAACTAGAGTCTATTTTTTCAAGTATATAACTATGTTTAATTAAGATTCAATTGTTAACCCAAAATTAGATCTGAATTTTGTAAATGTTTTAAGTTATTAGCATAAAAAAAAAATCAGTACCTTAAATTTTGCCCAACTTTGACCATGGCACGTTTTTTTCCTGTAAGCACCATTGATTTAATTTTCACAGCATGTAAACATAAATATTTAGTTTGTCTAAATCTGAAATTTGAAAATAAAAGCTTGAAAATTAAGCTAGTTATTGATTTTTTTTTCTGTAGTCACTTGCTTTGATTACAGATACAGGGTCCCACTCCAGGTCACTGGAAGTCAGCTATGCCAGGGTTTCTGATTTGTTACAGTCACTGGGGGAGATCCCCTGCTGTGACAGGTGTACAGTTATTCTCATATCACCCCCCCCCCCCCCCACCCCCCCCCCCCCCCCCCCCCCGCAAACCCAACCCACCAAGTGTCATGCAGTAATTGTTATTGTTTTCACTGTATCTCCTTAATTGTAATGCTGTTTCCACTCCGATATGCAAAAACTTTCCTTGAAAAAATAATTCAAGGTGTAATCCAGAAGATGCAATGTTGTGTAATGTAGCATTTTTTAAGAAATCAATTTCAAACATGATTTTAACAAATATAAATGAACCCATCAGTATGCTTAAATTATTATAAAATATGAAGCACATTATGGATAAATAAAGACACAATTAAAAAAATTGTGAAATCTAAATCAAGTATTATTTTTAGATATTCATTGTTTTGCAGATTTAAAAGATATATTTTTGTGGTAAAAAATAAATAAACATTTGTATGCATGATGTGGTGTTATCTGACAAGATTGAGATTTATGAAGATGCAATTGAGAATTATGAATCAACTTTTATATTCAGATATATATGTTAAATTGGAAATGTATAGAAATATAAACTTAAATTAGAAGATAATTGATGTGATAAAAAAATCAGGATTTAATACAAACATTTGTTCATTATTTTCCTGCCTCAGCAGAATTTGAGATCAGGCTTTGTTTGCCCTGTTTTATGTTGTTAATTAGCTTTATTTCAACTGCATACATTTCATAAAAAAATACATATATATTTAATAATATATATTATACAAAAAAATAGATTCAATTGAACAAATGTGTAAACTACTGAAATGTCAACAGTTAATCGAAAAACCAATTAATGATCATTGTAATAGTACAGATCATTTGTTCACAAACTGCTCACATGCTTTAGTTTCAACATTAGGAAACACATGGTCAGGTCACAAAATATTTTTTTCAACAATTTCTTGCTCATCAATACAAACCAATCATATAAACCAACCCTGGCCTTTATTACCTCTTCCTCTTACACTTTATCTCCATTAGATATTATTTTAGATTTTTACCTTCAAGGTTAACGTCAGCTGAGCACAGTGACCCATAGGTCCCTTGTTTTCCTGTAAGCATTGTTAATTTAATTTTCATATCATGCTTGTAAGGATTTCAGCTTCTAACTTTTGAAATTTGAAAGGAATTTGCACATGAAATGTATACCTAATTTGCTTGATTTAATTTTCGTATCAAATTTGGATTTTGCTCATTTGATAATTGAAAAATGTAAATTAGAATTTTCTCTAAGCTTTTCGTAAGAATAATTCTTATATATATATTTTTAAAAAATTCAGCTGAGCAACATGACTCATGAGCCTTTTGTTAAGATATGTTCTGTTCCAGTGATTTTGAAATGAACAGTGACTAAATATACAGAAATACTACCATAATTGCCAAAGGAAAAGTTTAGGAAATGTTCTAGGCTTACAAAATAATAAAATATGAGTGTTTTATATCCATGAATGTGTTAAATTCAGTTAAAACCCATTTTGATATTTCAGTGTCTTTTTATTTACTTTCAGTATGCTGATCCTGCATATGCCTATTACCCACAATCCAATGAATATGAAGATAAGTATGAGAGACACACAGGTGAGCAGGACTCTGCTTACTCTTCCAGTGGTTATCATTTGTGCCCTGTGTTTATATAAAATTAGATCTGAATTTTAAATTTTGTAAACTTTAAGTTATAAGCATAAGTATAAAATAAGTACCTTAAATTTTGCCTAAATTTGACCATGGCACATTTTTTTCCTGTAAGTAGATTTTATTTAACTTTCACAGCAGGTACACAAAAGGATTTAATATGTGAAGTTCTGCAATTTGAAAATAAAAGCTAAAAATTAGGCTAGTTAATGAAGTCTTTTTCAGAGGCTGTGTTCCCTACTTCTGGTCACTATATCCCTGCCTGGGTAACCTTATAAGTGTTCAGGGTTGGCAGTTTTGTCCACAGTGCGTTTAATCCACTGTATAAATCCAGATTAATCCGGATCGGATAAAACAGGTTTTACTTTTATCCGAAGTTTTGGTGTATACTGTCTGTGAAGTAGACTTGTTATATTAAGTTTAGCTTTCCACTGTAAAAGAATACAGTTCTTAAAAGGAACATTTATGTCTAGTTAGGGCCCTGCTTGAAAAGCAGGTGCCCTATAGTAATCGACCTGTCTGTCTGTCTGTCCCTCCATCCGTCCACAAATTCTTTTCCTGATGATAACTCCAGTTAGGATTGACGGATTGAGTTCAAACCTGAAATATGTATTAACAATCAGTTATGGAAGATCCCTATCGATTTTGGGGTCCGGAGGTCAAAGGTCAAAAAAGTTATTCACAGTTTGGTGTAATTTTAGGTCCCTCTTTCAGCAGGGCAGAAATCATAATTGTAACCATAATTGTTTGTTCTACCTTAACAGTAGGACAGGTCCTCATGTCAACAGCAACGAGGCATGTTATATGGTCATAGTCAGCCATTTTTCTGTAAGTTATGCGCTAAAAGCCATTAATGACCACCTAGTAAGGTTGCACTCTCTTAGCAAATATGCATGCAAAATGACACACATTGTTAACACAATAACTCGTAAAAAGTATTTCATATAAGGTCCCCAGACTCATGGCATTGATGGACCTTTTGATGAACTACATCATGTTTGAAGATTGGTGACCTTGATGGATTTTCAAGGTCACAGAGGTGATAATGCTAAAATGATGTTAACCAAATAGCTCGTAAACAATTTGACTAACACACTGAACTTCTACCAGTAATGTTTGTTATGAAGGGCTAGGTCAAGTTTGAAGATGGATGACCTTGACAGAGGCGATAATTCTCAAATTATGTTAATGCAATAACCCACAAAGAATTTGATGAACAATCAAATTCGTTTCTGCATAATAACTCCCCTAACATATGATGGATAGGAATCAAACATAAGATGTATCACCCATGGCCTAAGGGAGAAGCTTATTGATATTTGGGTCAGAAGGAAAAAAAAAAAGTAATACACAGTTTGGTGTTCAGTTGCTGGTGTCTCCTTCAGCAGGCCAGAAATGGTGAATCTTATTCGAGTCACTCGTGTACAGGGGCATTACATTTTCACAGCATATTTTGTTCAGACAATTTGAAGGTTCCCCAGAAAAGGATACACTGGCCCAATGCACCACAGTGGCTCTCATTTAGACTATGTTTGGACAAATCTATCTCCACTTCCAACATCTCAAGGAATTTGGACCTACTATAGTGACCATCAACAAATTTACATTGATATTCATATGTAGCCATTCTACACATCACAGCGCATCTGTAGACCCAAGCCTAAGAACAGCTGAATCTCAGTTCAAGAGAATGACCATTTTTCACTACTAACCAACAGCTGACTCTCTCTAATACTACAAGGTTCATGTACAGACTCAAGCCTTGCATATAATAAGGCCAATTCCACATACAACTAGAATACGTGGTGACGACAAGCGACTACGTGTATCCGCCTAAATCAGAGTGGAACGGGTGAAGTGAAGCATGGATTGAGTGGCAAGGGGAAATAGAGTGAAGTGTTGCATATTAGCATGGATGTCTGTAGGTTGCGCCACCTACCACAAAATCAAGAAAGCCATCCAAGTTGTATACATATGCAAAATTTGAGGCAGATAAGTCAAACCACTACATGTTTATGAGTGATTTTAGCCCGAGGCAGACAAACAGATGGACGCTGTGCAAAAATGGTTGAAGGTTGCGCTACCAGTTTTGCATATGATAAAGAGCTATGTGAGAACTATACACATGCAAAACTTTGGCCCAATCTGTCAAACTGTTCCCAAGATATGAGCTTGGATGTCTGCTGCATAAACTAGAATGCAGGTGGCGCCACCTGTCATAAAATCAAGAGAGCTGTCGGGGATGTATAAACCTGCAAAATTTTAGGCAGATATGTCAAACCACTGCCGAGATATGAGTGATTTTATCCCATAGCAGACAAACAGACAGGAGCTGTGCAAAAATGGCTGCAGGTGGCGCCACCAGTTTTGCGTATGATAAAGAGCTATGTGAGATCTATACACATGCAAAATTTTGGCCCAATCGGTCAAACGGTTCCCGAGATATGAGCTTGGATGTCTGCAGCGTAAACGTGAATGTAGGTGGCGCCACCTGTCATAAAATCAGAAAAGCTATCAAGGATGTATACGCATGCCGAATTTCAGGTGAATTAGTCAAATCACTGCAGAGATATACGAGTGATTTTAACCCAAGGCAGATGAACAGATGGACACTGTGCAAACATGGTTGCAGGTGGCGCCACCATTTTTTGTGTATGTTATAAAGCTCTCCAAGGGCTACATTTGTGCAAAAAAAATTTCCTGATCCGTCAAACGGTTCCCGAGATATGTGGCTTAATGTGTAGAAACAGACACACAAATGGACGCAGAGCGCAGAGGAAAAGTCAGAGGTCAAAACAAAATCGGGGCGCAGCAGTTCACATGTGACCCGAACATAATCCCGGGTTTCGTAAAATTCCGCCCAGCGGTTACGGAGGAGTTCTCTTGACACCGCCGGCGGTGGCCTGAAAACATAGTATCCGCAAAACTCTGTTTTGGCGGATACAAATACTGAAAAAATATTTGACACAGCCCAGCCAAGACTTCAACCAAGAATAATTGGCACAGGTAATACAGAAATACAGAAACTAAAAATGCATGCAGTTCTTTTATATCATTATTTTGATAGCTTTGAACATTTTCACTTTACCATATCTTTTCTTCCAGTTTATACATGTCAGCTGTTCTCTACAGGTTCTTTAATTTTCAAATATCACTCTTTCAGCCCATGCTACCAAAGTACACCAAATTCACAGTACTTTAATTTATAATGACTGCATCTTTTGCGGGGCCCTTACTGACCTGTCAGTTTTCTAGTTAACTGGATTATAGTGACGGTAATCGTGCAAAGTAACGGACCCATATTTCCCTCTCTCACAAATCAGTGTGACCACATTTCACTAAAATTTCACTAACATAATAATATCCTTATTTTTAATAAAATAATCATAAAGTGTGACAACGTTTATGAGTTATAATTAATGACATTATTAAGGTGTGATCTCTTTTATTAATTGTGCGACCACATATAGTAGTTAGAAATAGTAAAAAAATGTGGTGTGACCACATTTAAATATATTCTTACATCATCATATCCCTTATTTTTAGTGAACCTGTGAGCTTATGCGATGGTGCGGCGTCGTGCGTCGTCTGTACATTAACCATAGCTATCTCAAAAACAGCAGGAGCTAGCATCACCAAATTTTTTGCAAATAATCAGTCATCCAAAAAACTATATCGGATTTTGTTTATTTTTTTTCTAACTGCGTTTTCTTAGATTTTATAAGGAAAAAGCTAAAAAAGCTTTAAAAATCTTCTTCTCTGAAACTGTCCAGCCAAATTGTCCAATATTTCACAGAAATGATCCCTGGAACAATCTTTCTCAAATTTGTTCGAATGGTTCCAGTTCTGAGATTTTTGGCCAAGTTACAGGAGGTTGAACTTTGTTAACTGTGCAAAAAAGCATATTAAAATTTAAATCTTAGAAACAGCTGGAGCTATCATCACCAAATTTTATGCCAATGTTAGTCACATAGGTCATATCTGAAATTGAGGTATTGGTGGCGCCACCTGCATCAGCCTTTTTTGTACAGGGTCATCAGTGCCTGTATCACACTGAGGGATACAAAAAACTTCTTCTCTGAAACCATATGGCCAAAATGTTTAATATCGCACAGAAATGATCCTAGGGTAGTGCTTTCTGAAGTTTGTTCAAATGGTCTCTTTTCAGTGACTTTTGGCTAAGTTATGGGAAGCTGAATTTAGTCATATGCAATAACAGCCCATTTTAGCTCAGTGGCTACAAAGATCTTCTTCTCAAAAACCACTGGGCCAAATTCTTAAATCTCGCACATAAATTATTGTTAGATGTTGATAATTCAAGTTTGTTCAAATGGTTTTGGTTCAGTGCTTTTTTGCTGAGTTACGAGAAGTTGAACTTAGCCAATTTGCTGTATCTTCCTATACGAGTTATAAACCTGCGAAACATTTTTCGACTGATGCCACTGAAGCCAGTTTGTTAAATATTTTACAAGAATAATCCCTACAATAATTCTTAGAATAATTGTCATTAATGGTTCCACATGACTGATTTTTGGCTGAATTATGGAGATTGAATTGAGTCATTTTACCATATATGTTAGCTGTGTGATGCTGTTACATCTAGCCTGACACCAGTTTATGAGCATCTATTACATCATGCCACTAGACATTTAGATTTCAGGTTATCTTTGGTTAATATTGAAAAGAAAGTTTTTTAAAAGCTTTTAAAAAGTTTAGATTTTTGATTTATGTTATTCATCATACCAGGCAATGGTACAATCATGCATATTCAGCTCTCTGTGGCTATATAAAGACAACTGTACGTGGATTATATATCATTGGTATCCCTACTCAACTTAATTCAAGAATTTGCCAACAATGAGATATATCTGTATTTTAATTTTGCATTCAGTATGCATCCGTAATTATTTTACATATATTCCTGATTTCTTTTTTATAAAAAGTCAGCTGAAAAGCATTTTGTATTGGGAAAATAAATTTCAAAGTTATTTCAAGTAGGGACAACTTTTGTGTACAGATGGCAGCACTTGGTTTACCATTGGCAGATTGCCAGTGCCTTGATGTTGGCCATTAGCCAAGATGATGTCAGCTCTATAAATAATTATTGCACAGTGCCAGGATTGGAAGAACTACAGCCAGGTATAGGTCAAGAGTTCACTCAATGCAGTGGCTGCATTCTATTTATAGCTTTGGCTCACTGCATCATATTTGGTACCAAAGCTTAGCCTGAATCTATTTATAGCTTTGGCAGACTGATATTTTGACCTGTCTATGTGTCTTTGATGGTATTCTCATAAGACATGTTGGTATTCTTATAAGACAGGTGGTGCCACCTACATTGACTTTTGCAGTGTATGTGCCTGCTTATTTCTACAGAGGAATTTGATACATCAGCCTAAAATTTGGCATGTTTATACATATCGGGTAGCTTTATAGTGTACAAGGCTGGTGGCACCACCTACAATAATTTTTGCACAGTGTATGTCCCTGCTTATTTCACAGGAGGGGTTTGACATATCAGTCTGACATTGGGCATATTTATATATCTTTTCGTTGTATATAAGACTGGTGGTGCCAGCTACAATCATTGTATCCGCCAAAACAGAGTTTTGCGGATACTATGATTTCAGTCAGACGCCGACGCTGCCGCCATCGCTGCATAGGTTTCCGGAGAACTTTTTTATAACCACTGGGCAGAATTTTTAAAATTCGGAATTATGATCAGTCACATGTGAACTGGTGCGCCCTCATTTTTCATGGACCTCTAACCTTTCGTCTCAGCCCAGCGTCCATCTGTGTGTCTGTTTCCACAAATAAACCCACATATCCCGGGTACCATTTGACCAATAAGGCTAAAGATTTTGCACAAATGTAGCCCTTGGAAAGCTTTATAACATACACTAAAAATGGTGGCGCCACCTGCAACCATTTTTGCACAGCGTTCATCTGTTCATCTGCCTTGGGAAAAAACACTCATATCTCTGCATTGGTTGGACTTATCCATCTGAAATTTTGCATGTGTTTACATCCTGGACAGCTTTCTAGATTTTATGACAGGTGGCGCCACCTACATTCACGTTTAAGCTGCAGACATCCAATCTCATATCTCGGGAACCGTTTGACAAGTTGGGCCAAAATTTTGCATGTGTTTAGATCTCTCATAGCTCTTTATCATACGCAAAACTGGAGGTGCCACATGCAACCATTTTTGCACAGCGTCTATCTGTTCATCTGCCTTGGGATAAAATCACTCATTTCTTGCCAATGGTTTGACTTATCCACCTGATATTTTGCAGGTTTATACATCCTTGACAGCTTTCTTGATTTTTTTGACAGGTGGCGCCACCTACATTCTGACATTCAAGCTCAGGAAACATTTGACCGATTGGGCAAAAATTTTGCATGTTTATAGATCTCACATAGCTCTTTATCATACGCAAAAGCGGTGGCGCCATCTGCAATCATTTTTGCACAGTGTCCGTCTGTTTGTTTGCCGTGGGATATAATCACTCATAATAGGCAATGGTTTGACATATCTGCCTAAAATTATGCAGGTTTATACATCTTGGATAGCTTTCTGGATTTTGTGGCAGGTGGCGCCACCTACATTTATGTATATGCTGCAGACATTCAGGCTTATACCTCAGGACTGGTTTGACATATCCCTCTGAAATGTTGCATATGTGTAGATCTCACATAACTCTTAATCATACACAAAATTGGTGGTGCCACCTGCCACCATTTTTGCACAGCATCCGTCTGTTTGTCTGCCGTGGGCAAAAATTACCCATATCTCAGTATCGGTTTGACTTATCAGCCTAAAATTCTGCAGGTTTATACATCTTGGATAGCTTTCTGGATTTTTTGGCAGGTGGCGCACCTATATTCATGTATGTGCTGCGTACATTCAGGCTTATATATCAGGACTGGTTTGACATATCCCCCTGAAATTTCGCATGTGTATAGATCTCACATATCTCTCAATCATACACAAAATTGGTGGCGCCACCTGCCACCATTTTTGCACAGTGTCCATCTGTTTGTCTGCCGTGGGCTAAAATCACTCCTATCTCAGTAGAGGTTTGACTTATCTGCCTAAAATTTTGCATGTTTATACATCTTGGACAGCTTTCTGGATTTTGTGGTAGGTGGCGCAACCTACATACACATTTCGGCTACAGACATCCAGGCTATTATGCAACACACCTCACTCTATTTCCCCTTGTCACTCAATCCATGCCTCACTTCACCTTTCCCACTCTGATTTTGGAGGATACACATAGTCACTTGTTGACTACCCAAATTCTAGTTTTTGTGTTGTGTGCACCCATGCCAGAATTGCAGCAGTGATGTTTGTTTAATTGTTTCTTGTTCTAAGTGTTTAGTACTTGCATTGTTCATATACATGTTACTTGAAAAGTAATGGTCCAGCATTGAAGCATTATACCTGGTGTAATCTCATTGCACAGGTTTGCATTAGGCCTGTAGGCCTTGTTTAAAAATTCGGAATTTTGATCGGTCACATGTGAACTGCTGCGCCCTCATTTTTGGTTGACCTCTGACCTTTCCTTTCTGCCCAGCGTCCATTTGTGCGGCTGTTTCCACACCCACATATCTCAGGAACCATTCGACCGATCAGGCTAAAAGTTTTACACAAATGTAGCCCTTTGATAGCTTTATAACATACACTAAAAATGGTGGCACCATTTTAGCACAGTGTCAATCTGTTCATCTGCCTAGGAATAGAATCACTCATATCTCAGCAGTGGTTTGACTTATCCACCTTAAATTTTGAAAGTTTATTTACCTGGACAGTTTTCTCGATTTTATGACAGGTGGCGCCACCTACATTCATGTTTACTCTGCAGACATCCAAGCTCATATCTCGGGAACAGTTTGACCGATTGGGCCAAACTTTTGCATGCCTATAGATCTCACATAGCTCTTCATCATTGGCAAAACTGGTGGCGCCATCTGCAACCACTTATGCACGGCCTCCATCTGTTCATCTGCCTTGGGAAAAAATCACTCAAATCTCAGCAGTGGTTTGACTTTTCAACCTGAAATTTTGTAGGTTTATACATCCTTGACAATTTTCTTGATTTTATGACAGGTAGCACCACCTACATTCACGTTTACGCTGCAGACATTCATGCTAATATGCAACACACCCCACTGTATTCCCCTTGCCACTTAATCCATGCCTCACTGCACCTGTCCCAGTCTGATTTCTGCGGATGCACAGAGTCGCTTGTCGACTACCCATATTCTAGTTTGAAAATGACCTAGTCTGAAACTTGCAGGTCCGAAACTTCCATTTTGCTGAAATCATAATGACTAAGGTAGATATGCAGGACTTAAGAGGATCAATATTAAATTTTAAAAATAAACCTCCATTCATATTCCCAAACTTTGCACAGGTTCGCATTAGGCCTGTAGGACTTGTTTTCTATATTTAATCCTAAGAGACCATATTTTTTTCCAATAAAAAATTAGGTATGACCACCTTTTATTTGACCAGCCATATAAGTTTGTATTATATAAATAATATTATAAAATCTGGTCACATATGGTGTGACCACATTTTTTTACTTATACATATTGACAAAAAAAAACTGTGACCACATTTTATTTGACCAGCCTAATAAGTTTGTATTATATATATAATATTATAAAATATGGTCACATATGGAGTGACCACATTTTTTACCAATAAATATTGACAAAAATAAGGCTTTGACCACATTTTATTTGACCAGCCTAATAAGTTTGTATTATATATATATAATATTATAAAATGTGGTCACATATGGTGTGACCACATTTTTAACAATAAATATTGACAAAAATAAGGTGTGACCACATTTTATTTGACAAGCCATATAAGTTTGTATTATATATATATAATATTATAAAATGTGGTCACATATGGTGTGACCACATTTTTCACCAATGAATATTGACAAAAATAAGGCTTTGACCACATTTTATTTGACCAGCCATACATAAGTTTGTATTATATATAGAATATTATAAAATGTGGTCACATATGGTGTGACCACATTTTTTAAAATAAATATTGCCAAAAATAAGTTGTGACCACATTTTATTTGACCAGCCATACATAAGTTTGTATTATATATAGAATATTATAAAATGTGGTCACATATGGTGTGACCACATTTTTAAAATAAATATTGCCAAAAATAAGTTGTGACCACATTTTATTTGACCAGCCATACATAAGTTTGTAATATATATAGAATATTATAAAATGTGGTCACATATGGATTATATGCCCAACATGGTCCCGTGTTTGTCCTGTGTTTGTCTCAATTTTAAGGGCTACCGGTCTGTTACTCATGGGGAGGGGATGTTCCCATCTGATTGTCCTTACATAAAGTAGTCTAACAAGAAAAAATAAAAAAAAATTCTTAGACATCATCCTTTTGTTTAAGATGGTATGCATGTATATTACTGTGGATTCATGACGTCGGCTGAGAATGTCTTTGACACGACGTCATTTTGGGTATTTTCAGCAAACTACCCTTTTTCGAGAGTTTGTTGCAAAATATATTTATATCAAACTTACAAAAATATTGTATCATTAGATGAGCTGGATCTTCGACTTTAACATGAATCAATTTTTTCATTGAAATGTGGTCACACTTTTTTGTGAGACCATGTAAGATTGGTCCGTTAATTTGCACAATTACCATTGTGACCATAATTATATTTATACATAAAACCCAAATTGTTTTTGTCACAGATAATCATGCCAATGATGTTATGATTTAATAATAAATTTGGAACCTGTAATTATTTCACTGCTTTGGAGAGGTCAGTTAGAGTATGACTTATTAAAACATTATCACATATTTTGTACATTACACTATAAAAAAGCTAAACAACTGCAGTTCACACATGTTTAGTTAAACTCCACAATCAGTGGTACTATAGAATATCAGATATTCATAGATAAACATCTATTCTTACATCTAGGAGAGATGCACATAATCCATGACATGAGATATACAGTTACATCAGTCAATATGTCAATAATTTTGTGGGATGACCTTTCAAGCGGCAATGATAGAATATAATAGTGATGTAACTGCAACACTGGTTGAGCACTCCTGCTGTCACCGGTGTACAGTTATTGTTTCCCCAGACAAAGTTGTGGGGATACTACGTTTTCATACGTTTTCGCCGCCGCCGCATATAAATCTTGTTGGCACGATAACCCAAAAAATATTTCACAGAACTTTAACAAACTTGGTATATGTATAGATATGGGTAAGAGGACGACGCCTATTTAAAATGAGGTCATGACCTTTACTAGGAGAGTGTCCTTGACCTTGAATAGGTCCAATTTTGGGTAAAACCACACAAATTCTTTAATATCTCAAGAAATCTTGCATGGATTTATCCCAAAGTCAAGTTAATGGAAGATCATGGATAGGGTTGTCATGTTCCAGAAACTGGTGGTGCCACCTATTATTCTTTACTTGTTTTCGTGCCGTTTAATTCCCCCAAAATTGCCACCTTACAGTACTGTGAGCATTATAAGTCAAAAACTAATAGACAGATTTCTTTTATATTATGCGTATACATAGGTATGGGTTATGGGATGATGTTTATTTAAATTGGGGTCATGACCTTTCCTATGAGAGTGGCCTTGACCTTGAATATTGCCATATATGGTGAAAATCACACATTTCTTATGATATCTCCAGTGTTGATAGCCATATGGATTTCAAACATGACTTATGTATGGCCCACCACTAAAGTAAGAACCCTATAGGTTCTAGGGTCATGAGGTCAAAGGTCAAGGTCACTGGACTGGCATCTTAAAAGATACTGTGGATGCATTTTAAGCCAAACTTTCATCCCAGGTCTTCCATCTTGAATATATAGCTCACTTGCCAATAGTGGATGATCCATATCAATTTTGGGGTCACAAGGCCAAAGGTCAAGGCCACTGGAGCTATCTGTCCAAAAATTTGTTTCTGGATGATAATTCCTGCTTTTATTAATGTATGGATTTCAAACTTTACTTGTATATGTCCCATTGGAAAAGCAAGACCCAAATTGATTTTGGGGTCATGAGGTCAAAGGTCAAGGTCACAGGACACATCTTTAAAAAGTTGTGGATGCATTTTCAGCCAAACATTTCATCTCAGATCTTTCATCTTGCACATTGAGTTCACCTGCCAACAGAGGAAGAACCCTATCAATTTTGAGGTCACTAGGTCAAAGGTGAAGGTCACAGGAGCCATCTGTCCAAAAATTAGTTTCTGGATGATAATACCTTCTTTTATTGATGTATGGATTTCAAACTTGACTTGTATTTGACCCATTGGAAAAGCAAGACCTAAATTGATTTTGGGGTCATGAGGTCAAAGGTCAAGGTCACAGGACTCGTCTTTAAAAAGATGTGGATGCATTTTCAGCCAAACATTTCATCTCAGATCTTTCATCTTGCACATATAGTTCACCTGCCAAGAGAGGAAGAACCCTATCAAATTTGAGGTCACAAGGTCAAAGGTTAAGGTCACAGGAGCCATCTGTCCAAAAATTAGTTTCTGGATGATAATTCCTGCTTTATTGATGCATAGATTTCAAACTTGACCTGTATATGTCCCATTGGAAAAGCAAGACCCGAATTGATTTTGGGGTCATGAGGTCAGAGGTCAAGGTCACAGGACTTATCTTTAAAAAGATCAAGGTCACAGGACCAACATCTTCAACAAGATTGTGGATTGATAGATGGAAGAAACAATAAATATGCAAAGTGCCAGTATATGCTGCTAAAAATGGGGGCCTATTTTTAAAGGGGGGGCTACTATGTCTGGGGATACTCTGGCACCTGCGGTACCAAGAAATGTCTAGTTCTTATTTCACCCCCACTCCCCTGAACTGTCAACAGGTTATCAAAAAGCCAGCCAATGATTATGGTAATAGTATAGATCTTATATTCATAAACTGCTTACATGCTTCAGTTTGAACATTAGGAAACACATGCTCAGATCACAAAATATTATTTGCAACTATTTCTTCAATCTTATCAACCAACCATAGCTTATATAACCTCTTCTTCTCAGACTCTATCTCCATTTGATATTTTTAGGATTTTACCTTCAAGGTCAACTTCAGCTGAACACAGTGACCCATGGGTCCCTTGTTTCCTTTTTGCATCATTAAATGGTTTCAGGGCACAAGTTTCATTTATTACACAGTACAAATGGGATTTATACCTAATTGTCTTGTCTTAATATGCTTATTAAATTTTGTTTATGCTCATTTGAATTTTTTTACAGCAGTTTATTTCAGTTAATAAATTATTGTTTATTATTATCATGTCCATTATTCTATCATTTTAAGGGTTTCATTTTAGCAGGGCCTTTCATCTTAGCTTATCAAAGTCTATTATATATGACAAAGCTAAAGTTTCATTTTAGCAGGGCCATTTCCTCTTAGCTTATCAAATGCATATATATATATGAAAAACTAAAAGCACTATATTTTGCATTTGCTAAAATTTTCCAGAATTCAGCTGAGCAATGTGACCCATGGGTCCATTATTAGTACAGGCAGATAGATCACAAATATTTATTGTTGGGCCTGGAAACTTCTTACTTTATGTAAAGGGAAGTCATTGTAAAATCCACTTGGAAACCTGAAATTAGGTGGTTTTGACCAATGTCTTGCAAGACATGGGAGTTAACATGATTTGAGCTCTCTGTACATCAGATTGGCACAAATTGTGTCAGGTAATATCAAGGAAGATCCTGGGCAAATCTCCTTGGAAACCTGAAATTAGGTACTGATGAGCTGTATTCTGTAAGCTACTGGCCAAAAACATGATTTTTGAACATCAACACAGTCAGACACCTGAGCACCTGAGATGAGGTCATGATGACCTATGTTCTTGTGAGCATCCAGAAATTGGGGCACAGGTCATAACAGTTGGATCTAGAAACTTCTAATTTAATAGCACCCTACAAGTCATACGGGCACAAATTGTAGCAGTTGTATGTAGGAACTTTTAAATTAGCATCATGGGAATTCCTGAATAAATCTTCTTGGAAACCCTAAATAGGGTCACTATAGCCTATTTTCTGGGGACTGTGATTTTGAGCACTCTATAAATTATTCTACCTACATGTTCAAGGCCCCTTCGCATATAATCAATAATTAATTCTAGAGGTAAAGTCTGCTGATTTATATGTTTTCGGAACCGCCATAACTTTTGAGATCGTGCATGTTTTTCACCCTTAGATTTGGGGATGGCCAAAGAGGGAGACATATATCTGTTGTACAAAAACAAAGCCATTCTAGTTCATGAGAGAGTTAACATTCTTTGAGTTGTAGAGATACTTTATTTTCTGTCTTATATAAGTATTGTCTGACGACTGTCAGGTTAGTATGGTGACTGTATGTTAAGGGTTTTGTTACAGGTGACCCTCGCCAGGATCTGGAGTATGAGCGTCAGCATCAGTACATTGTTCCTGAAGTCATCAAAAACTTCCTGACCTACTTTCAGCGCTGTATAAGTGAACAGAATCTGTACAAAATCCAAAATGCATATGAAAATGGGTGAGTAACGGCTGTCATTAACTACTATAAACACTGTGCAGTCTAAGTCAATAGAATGCAAAAGTAATTTGACAAAGCATTTTAGCCTCTGAGCAGAAAAAGATTGTTTATGAGACTCAAATCCTGGTTTATGTGTACAGTATTAATATGAACTTAATTTATTTTACATGGTTTGTACAACTATTGTTATATTAACTCACACGAGGCACCCCATGGCTCGGATGTTGGCACTCGTTAGTTGGTAAGGGTGGAGGAAGCTGAAGAACCCGGAGAAATTCACCACCCTTGGACGGGCCACTGCAACCCACTCTCATAATAGACAGTAATGTTTACCACTGATAAAGCAGACTGTTTATCATGTTAAGCATGTCAGTGGAAATGGGTCAGAGAATGAAGCCTGTTTAAATAGGGGTCCTGTCAAAGTTGTGGATACTAAGAAATCATTTTATCCAGATAATTCTAAATAATAGTTATATATTTTTTTGCATTTTAAAATAAAATTGTTTTCTCCAATAATGTCTTTGTCATTGTTAATGTAAATAACAAAGATAAAATGAATATGTCAGTGTCAGATGTGCAACACACATAAAACAGAATAAGAAGATATTTTAAACATCATCTCTTTAGTTTACAATAGTTTTATTAGGGCCCTGCTTGACAAGGGGTGCCCTATAGTGATCACCGTGTCAGTCCATCCTTCCATACTTCTGTCCTTCCGTCAGTGACACTTTCAGTTGGGCACGATAACCCAACAACAATTGTACTTCAGCTTTCCAAAATTCACAGGGATGATTGGTACATACAAGAGCTCTTTTGAATTACAGACCTATTGGAATTCCAATATGGCCGCCACAGCCATATCGCTGATTTTCTTTCGCGCCTGATAACTCAACAGCACGTATTTCAGCTTTCCCAAATTCACAGAAATGATTGGTACATATGAGGGCTCCAGACCTATTGAATTACAGGCCTATCAAAATTCCAATACGGTGGCCACAGCCGAATCGTTGATTTTCTTTCATGCGTGATAACTCAACAACACCATACTTCAGTTTTCCCAAATTCACAGGGATGTTTGGTACATATGAGGGCTTCAGACCTATTGAATTACAGACATGTTGGATTTCCAATATGGCCACCACAGTCCAATCGCTGATTTTTTGCATGCGCATTAACTCAACAACAGCATACTTCAGTTTTCCCAAATTCACAGGGATGTTTGGTACATATGAGGGCTTCAGACCTATTGAATTACAGACATGTTGGAATTCCAGTACGGCCACCACAGTCCAATTGCTGATTTTTTTGCATGCGCATCTAAACACACCATTTCTCACTGCAGGGTCCATTTTGTTTTTGAAAATTTGATTTTAGCAATATCTTTGTGAAACTCAGATGGTTGTACAGCCAGTGGTCATATTATAACAGCCATATTAGAACATGGCCTAAGAATACACCTACTAATAAACAACACATTTCACTGTTCTTTCAAGGCTTATTTTGACCAATTTTGTCAGGGGATTGATACTAATGCATTGACATCAAAGTTCTTCTGTGAAGGTTCAAGAGAAATTGTCTAAACAGCATGCATGGACCTTAGCATCTTAACTTTATGTCCCAGTAGTCACTTGAACAATTTTTTACCAAGAAATCTTGTCATTTGATGATTGTTGATAAGTACAATATACACAATGGATTCTTAATTGTCTTAGGTTCAACCAGCTGACAGACAGATTCTTCAAAAGCAACCCATGGCCGGATGCTGAAGTTGTGGCTCCAATTGTGCAAGAAGGTAAAGCTACAAATAACCATGTACCTTGTATTAAGTCCTACAAATAACCATTTACCTTGTAATATGTCTCTCTTGTTTGCATCAGCTGACCTACCATGGACAAGTTTTGCAGAGTTATTGATAATCTACAGCAACCAAGTCTCACCCAGCACTGGGTTACCTACAGAAATATAGATATTCTTGTGTCTTTCTCCAGGTAATTCTGACAATATTTCTGCAGATTTGATCCTTCAGGCTCTGTCTACCAGATGTATGTCCATTAAAACAGGAACATATAGCTTTCACTTCAGCATGGTATCCAAATGTCAAATGATCTGACAAGCCATAACTGCCAGGTTGTTCATATTATTTAATTCATGATGAACCTAGTGTGGTCAGAGGATGCTGTGACATAAGTGATTTCAGTCTGTTATATGTGTTTTCCTTTTCTTGGGTTCCAAATTTGTAGAGCATTTATTTGCTTGTAAATTTGTTTTTTTTTGTCTCTATTACAGAGCCTCTGTTCCTGATTCTGTACAAGGAACTCTACTACAGACATGTATATGCCAGGGTTCAGGTCAGTGTACACATAATTGTATGTTAAAGCTTCAGGTTAATAGAGACATGATTAAGTAATTGAAAGTCAACTCAACACTTCCAAAGGACAAATAGTAATGCTTTCCTTTTGTGCTGTGAGTTCAGTCTGTTACTGACCAATAAAGAGAGTTTATATATAGTTCAGGTTTTATTGTATTTCAGGATGAACAATTTGCTGAATACTTCATTCTCCTTAGTGTTGTTATATTGACAGATTTAACATTTTGACAAAATGAGTTTTTATGGACAAGGCCTCTTAGACCTTGGTTGATAGCCTTGATTTTGGTAGACTGCCAGTATAACAAGACGAGTTTGCAAGGACAAGAATCTGCTTTGCTGCAAAATAGAAACATTTTGTTTTACAGGGAGGACCAACAGTTGACCAAAGGTTTGAGTCATACTACAACTACTGTAACCTGTTCAACTATATCCTCAGTGAGTTTTTACATATGTTTTATTTTTTTTTCTACAATGTAAATAAACACCTTGTTTTTGAACATGAAATGGAAAAAGTTGGAGGGTATCTGGCTTTCATGATGTGTTAGACCTTTTTTTCTGCTGATTTTTTAGCTCAGCTGACTGTAAATTATCTGAGCTATAGCAATCACTCTGTTCATCATCTGTCCGGCCGTCCGGCCGTCTGTCCGTTAACAAGGCACAAATCGTAACCACTGGACCTGGAATCTTCTTACTTAACATCCAGAGAGGTCCATGAAAAGACTCCTTGGAACCCTAAAATTAGGTCTCTGTTATCCATATTCTTTAAGCTATGGGGCTCCGAAGTACCCCCAGAATAATGAAAAATTTGCTACAAAAGCTCAAATATCTGAACAACTAATGCATTAATCACCATCATTCTTTGCATGGATATTGATCATGGAGTGTTTTATCAGTTTCTGCAGACTGGTGGCGCCACCTGTATTTTTTTATATTTTTTAACGATTTTTTTCTCTATTTTTGAGACCTCAAAAGATGCTGTCATCTGTTAACAGGGCACGAATTGTAATGACTAGACCTAGAATCTTCTCACTCTACATCCAGAGAGGTCCATTAAAAGTCTTCTTGGAAACCTGGAATTAGGTCTCTGTTACCCATATTCTTCCAGCTATGGGGCTTCAAAGTACCCCCCGGAATAATGAAAATTAAATTTGATACAAAAGCTCAAGTATCTGAACAACTAAAGCATTGATCACCATGATTCTTTGCATGGATATTAATCATGGAGTGTTTCATCAGTTTCTGCAGACTGGTGGCGCCACCTGTATTTTTTTCGATTTTTAGCTCAGCTGACTATAAGTCATCTAAGCTATAGTCGTAATCCATTGTCCGTCTTCCGTCTGTCTGTCCGTCCGTCTGTCTGTCCGTCCGTCCGTAGATGTGACACGTTTTGAAACCGTAAGACCTAGGAATCCAAAATTCAGCATAATGTTAGATGTCCCCAAGATCTCCTATCAAGCCGAAAACTGGGTCTTTGGGACTTCGTTCCTTTGAGAAAAATGAAGGAAAAACATCAATTTTTTATTAAAATCCTATTTTCACACTTCAGGACTGCCTAATATGAAAACCACTCATCTGTTTTTCCTCATATTTACCATAAATATTCCTCTACATAGTTCCTATGTACATCCGTGAAATTTAGTCTGTTAAGTATAAATTCTTTAAGTTATGGGCCCAAACATAATGGACTTTGTAAAAAATCAGGAAAAATAATCACTCACTTAACATGGAAAATTTTGAAACTAGTCTATTTTCCCAAGTATATAACTATGTTTAATTAAGATTCAATTGTTTACCCAAAATTAGATCTGAATTTTGTAAATTTTTTAAGTTATTTGCATAAAAATAAAATCAGTACCTTAAATTTTGCCAAACTTTGACCATGGCACATTTTTTTTCCTGTAAGTACCATTGATTTAATTTTCACAGCATGTAAACATAAATATTTAATTTGTTTAAATCTGAAATTTGAAAATAAAAGCTAGTTATTGATTTTTTTCTTGAGGCTCTATTGTAGACATTTGCTTTGATTACAGATGCAGGGTCCTACTCCAGGTCACTGGAAGTCAGCTATGCCAGGGTTTCTGGTTTGTTACAGTCACTGGGGGAGATCCCCTGCTGTGACAGGTGTACAGTTATTCTCATATCACCACCCCAATCACCCCCCCCCCCCCCCCCCCCCGCAAACCCAACCCACCAAGTATTATGCAGTAATTGTTATTGTTTTCACTGTATCTCCTTAATTGTAATGCTGTTTCCACTCCGATATGCAAAAACTCCCCTTGAAAAAGTAATTCAAGGTGTAATCCAGAAGATGCAATGTTGTGTAATGTAGCATTTTTAAAGAAATCAATTTTCTTTTAAAATGATTATAACGAATATAATTGAACCCATCAGTATGCTTAAATTTATAAAATATGAAGCACATTATGGATAAATAAAGACACAATTAAAAAAATTGTGAAATCTAAATCAAGTATTATTTTTAGATATTCATTGTTTTGCAGATTTGAAAGATAATTTTTGTGGTAAAAAATTAATAAACATTTGTATGCATGATGTGGTGTTATCTGACAAGATTGAGATTTATGAAGATGCAATTGAGAATTATGAATCAACTTTTATATTCATATATATGTTATATTGGAAATGTATAGAAATATAAACTTAAATTAAAAAAAAAATTGATGTGATAAAAAAATGAGGATTTAATACAAACATTTGTTCATTATTTTCCTGCCTCAGCAGAATTTGGGATCAGCTTTTGTTTGCCCAGTTTTATGTTGTTAATTAGTTAAATTTCAACTGTATACATTTCATAAAAATATACATATATATTTAATAATATATATTATACAAAAAATAGATTCAATTGAACAAATGTGTAAACTACTGAAATGTCAACAGGTAATAAAAAAGCCAACTAATGATCATGTTAATAGTACAGATCATTTGTTCACAAACTGCTTACATGCTTCAGTTTTAACATTAGGAAACACATGGTCAGGTCATAAAAAAAATAATTGCAACAATTTCTTGCTCATCAATACAAACCAATCATATAAAACCAGCCATGGCCTTTATTACCTCTTCCTTTTACACTTTATTGCCATTTGATATTATTTTAGATTTTTACCTTCAAGGTCAACTTCAGCTGAGCATAGTGACCCATGGGTCCCTTGTTTTATAATTTTTTTCTCTATTTTGAGACCTTAAAAGATGCCGTTATCTGTTAACAGGGCACAAATCATAACCGCTGAACCTGGAATCTTCTAACTTTACATCCAAATAGGTCCATGAAAAGTCTCCTAGAAAACCTAGCATTAGGTCTCTGTTACCCATTTTCTTTAAGCTATGGGGCTCTGAAGTACCCCCCAGAATAATGAAAAATGTGATACAAAAGCTTAAGTATCTGAACAACTAATGCATTAATCACCATGATTCTTTGCACAGATATTGATCATGGGGTGACCTTTTAGAGACCTTAAAAGATGCCGTCATCTGATAATAGGGCACAAATCGTAATGACTAGACCTAATATCTTCTTTCTTGACATGCTGGGCCCAGGACCATGAAAAGTCTCTTTGGAAACCTGAAATTAGGTCTCTGTCATCCATATTGTCTGAGGTATGAGGCTCAGAAATACCCCCCAGAATAATTGAAAATTTGATACCAAAGTAGGGTACAAATCATTACCATGGGGCCCAGAATCTTTTAACTTGACATCCTGAGAGTTCCTCAAAAGTTCTCCCCATAAACCTGAAATTGGGTCACAGTGACCTATATATAGAGTTTTGGGGTATGTTTGAGCATCCCAGAAATAATGCAAAATACACACAAATTGCCAGATTCCTCATGAAAGGCTGGTTGGATTGTCATCAGATTTGTTGTGCTTATGGGTCTTGATGAACTTAAGCTAATATGCATGAACAATGATGCCACCTATCTTAATTGGTTGTCTGTGCCAGGACATATTATCAACATGTCAGTCGGCTGAGCGTCATGACCCACTGGTCACTTGTTTCAGTGTCCCCACTAGGGCTGGCAGTGGATCAGAAATTTAGATTTGTGACAAGTTAGGCGAAATAAAGTAAATGATGTGTTACTCAGCACTGTCCCCCCACACACGCACAGAAACCCCCCCCCCCCCCCCCCCAATCAAAGACTTGTTTTACCTTTCATGTAGAAATGTGTGGATCATGATTTTATCTTTGTAAATTAAAAAAAAAATCCAGGCTTCCACATTGTCACATTCCTCCTCGATGTTGCATGGAACATTTTGTAAAGGGGCCACATGATTGTCATTTAATGGGATTTCCCTCATGAATATTAACAAATGTCCACTGCAGACACAATGAAGCTTATACATTGCCATGAAGTGTTTCTTATGTAGCTGCTGTGGGCTGCTAGTATTCATTTGCTGTGTCAGCTTGCTTTGTTCTGAAAAAAAAAAAAATTTTTAATAAATGTAAGAGAACAGTCAGGTTCATGAGTCAGAAATTTACAGATTTAAAAGATGTTGCTAGCTAAGAAATGATGTGTGTGTTTTCATGCATCATTATGGTGTACCTCTGTAACATTGTAACATTTATTGGGTGACCCTTCCCTTTGTTCTCAACTCTTGGCAGAGTGAAGCTTTACATGCAGTACAGACTATTTCTAAATGGCACGTACATAATCAAATGTTAATAAATAAAATAAACAGAAATCTGTCCACTTTTTTGTATGCTTATGCAACTACCATGATGGATGGTTGATGGCTCAGTCAGATCATACACCATTTGCATGGTGTCCATTTGCATGGTGTCCTATTTACTCTCATTTGATATTTAGTCTCACATGATTTCCTGTGTTTGTCAGGTGAGCATATTGATTCATGGGTCACTTGTTCAATTACTAGAATTAAAAATGAAATATGGAGTAAAACTCTTAATTGTGTACTTGGTTTTGTTTTACTAGATGCTGATGGACCTGTTCCTCTGGAGCTTCCCAACCAGTGGCTGTGGGATATCATTGATGAATTCATTTATCAGGTAAATAACAAATATGTGTATTGATGAATTAATCTAACAGGAAAATAACACATTAGGTGAAAGACAGGCAAAACAGAAACCTTTTAACAGATTAGCTACTGTTGATCTTACATGTCCCTCTTCAGATTTTATATTAAAGTTATTGGTTGCGTTTCAATGCATTTCAAATTAAGAAGTCACAGCCCTCTGAAGACTGAGTCCAAGTCACCGACCTCCGAGGCTGAGACCAAGGCCTATTCACTAACAACCAAGTCAGAGTCTATACAATGAAGATTCATTGTCTGAATTCTGGTATGAGTTATAGCTCAAATGCATGTATACAATATAGGACAAGTTTTAGTGGCCTTGGGCCATGTCACCAAGGCCGGAAGGCCGTTCAAGATTCATAGCCCTCTAAGGTCAAGTCCGAGGCTGGCAGAACCCAGACTTGAGATTGGCCTTGAGACCAAGACCAGTCTCGAGACCTTCAACACAGGTGCCAGAACTATAAATATGTCGTCAAGAGGACCAAATTACCAATCAAATTATGAAGTGAGAAAATTTCCCTTTTCCTTTTGAATTTCCTTTAAATTCTAAAATTGAGCTAACCTTAAGGATGCACGAATAATAATTGTTTTGTAAAATTAACTCTATGACTATAACCTGAAAGGTAGGGGGAAATACAAGATAAACGTGCCTCCTTAACCCCTTGAATACTTGAATATATAAACCTTGTTAGGGCAGCTTGTAAAAGTGGTGCCCTATAGTGATCGCATTTTCCATGTCTGTCAGTGGCTGTCAGAGCATAATCGGTGATTTTCTTTCATGGGCATTATCTCGGGGAGAATACATTTGATCTTTCCCAAATTAAAAAGATTATTGGTGCCTATGAAAGCTCCAGCTCTTTTCCAATAATGGACCCGTCCAAAGACCAATATGGCCACCAGAGCAAAATAGGTGATTTTCTTTCATGAGCATTATCTCAAAGAGAGTGTGTTTTATCTTTCTCATATTTACAGGGATGATTGGTGCCTATGAGGCCTGTTATGTTTATCTTTCTCAAATTTACAGGGATGATTGGTGTCTATGAGGCCTGTTATGTTTTATCTTTCTCAAATTTTTTGGTGCCTATGAGGCCTGTTAGTCTTTTTTAATTAATATGCAGTATGGCTACCAGGGCACAATCACTGATTTTCTTTTGTGAATATTTTACAGAAACTTGACAACCATGAGGAGATCAGTGTTTTCAAATTTCAGACTCCTGTTAAAGCCAATATTGCTGCCAGGCAAATATTTTAAAATCATTTCTCAGTAACTTTTTAGATAATGCTGTGATTTTTCTAAAAATTGGTCTCTTTTAGATTATATAGGGTAATAAATTTCAGACTAATCTGACATCCAATATTGACCCAGGGCTGCCGTTTGGAGGAACTGGCAATCACTAGGCCCTAATTGAGGACCTTTCGGTCCTAAACCTCTAGTTTGCTTTAGACACATAACATTAACTGAATATTAATGTTGGGGTGGTAAAGATGGTCAGTTAAATCTGTCTGTATCACACAGTTCCAGTCCTTCAGTCAGTTCCGCAGTAAACTTGGGAAGAAAACAGAAGACGAGATAGAATACCTGCGGAGAAACCCTAAGGTACATCACTCAGGTCATTTTATTGTGTGTTCATCATAAGAATAAATTAGCTGTAATAACATAAGATCCATCAGTTTTCTAATTGTAATTTTGTAACTTTTTATTCTAAGCATACTTGTTTTAAATATTGAAAATAAGAATGTAAAGCTGTTGGATATAGTATAGATTTCTTAAACAAAACCCAGACTGATTCAGTTACACTGCAGACTAGAACATAATCATAATCTGTATTGGTTGTACAAGATTAAAGTCACATAATCTGAAACATTTTTGTGAGATATTAGATCAAACGTTTTACATTTAAAAGAAGTAAAAGAAAATTGACAAATTCTAAGTGGCATTAACATCAGTGTCATAATTCTCAAATTGAGCTTATATATCATTATTGGAGATCTACCTTCGTCTGTTACATTTGCCTGTACAAACTTACTATGTGAAACTTCCATTGACCAAGAACAGTAACTTAAAGTAATGAAATTAAATATTTGACTTTTCCTTTACAGATCTGGAATGTGCACAGTGTGCTGAATGTGCTGCATTCTCTGGTGGACAAGTCTAATATAAACCGACAGCTGGAGGTTTACAGCAGTGGAGGTGTGTTTCAAGTTCTTTTACACAAAAAGCCAAAACAATTGTATTTTCAGTACTTTTTCTGTAAGGCTCTCATATCTATTGGTGGCATTAAATGGATGGTATGGCTTGCCCAACCATTAATTATCATAAGATATCCATTTTTTGAACAACTCTTTATAACTGATGCTAGTATCAGGGATTGGCATTGTTCAGAAACTGTCAGATGAATCCCAGTTGTCTATTTTCACTGCATATAATTCCCCCCCCCCCCCAGTGGAGACATTGTTTTCAGTGCCATCGTCTGAAGGATATTTTGTGAACGCAATAACTTTGTAGGGCTGCATTTTTTCCTCAAAAATGTGAAACACTGATTGTTTATCCCAAAATAAAAAAACCCGTGACCTTGACCTTCATCTTCAAGGTCAAATCTGCCAAAATGTAAAATTTTTTTGTTAACCCTTAACTTTTGAAGTAATATACATTTTGTCCTCAAATTTGGTACACCAGTTATTCCTACCAAGTTTTCAGATGAGTTTGAAACCTGGTAACATTCAAGGTCAAATCAGCCAAATTATAGTTATTGCTTGTGAATGCGTAAACCTTTGAAAGGCTGCATATTTTTCTCAAAAAATTTTAAACACTTAAACTACAAAAATCTCAGAGGAATTTGAAATCCAGTGACCTTGACCTTGATGTTCAAGGTAAAATTTATGCATTTCTAAGACTATTGTGACCCCATAACTTTTTAAGTACCGAAGATTTTTTCTACAAATTTGACACACCAGTTCTTTCTGCCAAAATCTCATCGGAGTTTGAAAAGTGGTGACCTTGACCTTGATCTCCATGGTCAAATCTGCTGAAATCTATAATTATTAGTTTTAGATAGTGCATATTTTACCCCTAATGTTTTGGGATGGCCCATAGCAGGGAGACTTATTTGGTAATTGAGACTAAATTCTATGGAGGATTTTCCCAGCTAACTCTTCAAGAAAATGTTTCCCCTCCTTAAGCTGTCTTAAATAACCTTACAGTAAAAAAAGCATCACAATTATTATTAACTATATCTGAGCACCATGACCAGTGGGTCATTTGACAAATGCAATCTGATATTGTAGGTGACCCAATGAGTGTGGCGGGAGAGTTTGGACGTCACTCACTGTACAAGATGTTAGGATATTTCAGCTTGGTTGGACTGTTGAGACTTCACTCCCTACTGGGTGACTACTACCAGGCCCTCAAGGTCCTGGAGAATATTGACTTCAACAAGAAGGTGAGTCAGATTTATGTATAATTGAGTGTGCTGGATGACTACTACCAGGCCCTCAAGGCCCTGGAGAATATTGACTTCATCAACAAGTCAGATTATGTATAATTGAGTCGCTGTTTTATTTCAAATTGAATGTACAGGTAAAGCTTACATAGATAAAAATATTTAAGGAATACTTTCAGTATTTGATTAGTGATAAATGCCAAACTGACATCATATTGGACTTACTTGTCAGTTTAATTGCTATGAGATACACTGGCCTTTTCAAGTGCATATTGTTGAAGGCATTTTCCTCTGTTGGGGACATCATACATATCATATTTTCCTTTATATCAGAAATTATTTCCCATGTTTCAGTATGAGTTTTACAGAGATATTTGGTAAACCAGCATCTCTGTAAATGTTGAAAACTAATTATTGTTATGGAACCTAATATAAACAGATCTCGTATGCGTGATGAACACAAATTCTGTAACGGAGATAAAAAAAATCAGATTCTGCAACACTGGGCAGCATGAAATGTCTAGGGGAATGAATAAAGAAGTCAGTGGTTTTTTGTTAACAACTAACTATAATTTATTCTTAAAACAACCCTAACATTACAACACACCAAATCAATACAATTATACAGTGAACCAGCGTTATAGCAACAAGTCAATACAATCGCAGAGAAAATAATGTATGTGCACAGTACCAGTACCAACTTCATCACAACGATAAGTCCTTTAAATGTAAACTCTCAGAGAATGGCAGTCCAGTGGAAAGTTCTTGCAACAACCCAGAAAATAAACTGAAGTCCAAATGTATAAAATCCAGGAGAAAGTCTTTGAAAATGTATAATTGCCGCATTCTTCGGATAAGGTCCTAAAATCTGACACACGCTTCTGCATCCGCTGGAATCTTCTCTGCTCTCTGCCCCTCTGCTTAAACACAGCCCCTTATATACTCTTCACCCCAAGCTGAGAATTTTCCACTTCTCGAACAGTCTGTAAGATCTTGCACAACACGCGTTTCAGGATTTTTTGAGAAGACATTGCTGTGCGTACCTCCACACACCAGGGTCATCACGTGACCCATGACCAGGCGTGAAAACCCAAGGCTTACATGACAACGAGATTTCAACCAGTACGAATTAAACATAGTATGTAATACGAGGCCAGACACGAGTGCCACAACAGGAGTTACACCCATGTCACATAATAAAAAGAGCACCTGTAACATTATATAGATAGATTGGGAAATATTAGGCTGTGTTTATAATATTTCAGTGATTATGTTATGCTCTGGTTTTGCCACAGGATGAACAATTTGTCTATTACATTACAGAACATGTACTCGTTGGTCCCTGCGTGCCAGATCACCACCTACTATTACGTTGGCTTTGCGTACATGATGATGCGTCGATATCAGGATGCCATCAGGACCTTCTCCAACATCCTCCTCTACATCCAGAGAACCAAACAGATGTTTCAAAATAAGGCTATTTTGTATGACCAGGTGGGTGTCATGTTTTTGATGACTCAAGATGTGATACATAGAAAGTTTAAATAAAAGCTGCCAGGTCATAGATATGTAGGGATCAAGAGGAAACATAAACTGATGGCAGTTGTATGTCTGGGCTGTATATTGCTCATGGAAAACAGTCTCTGTAAAAAATGTTAAATGCTAGATGAAAGAAAAAAACTAAGAAATATAACAACTGACTTCTGTGGCTCAGGGGTAGAGCACAGGACTCGAAGCCGGGAGATTGTGAATTAGAATCTCAGCGGAGGAGGTATGACTGAGCAATGGGGACAATTATGCACCAACAGCTGGCAGGTGCAGTAGTTAACGGGGCTTGGTTAATGGCAGGATATAAAATGAGAGGAAGCGTGTGATACTGCAATCTCACGTCCAAAACTGGAATTCACATGTTAATGTACTTGGTTAATTTAGCATTTAAAAAACATGGAGGCGGTTACCTCCTAAAAAAAAAAATTAGAAACGTTTGTAACCTGAAACCCTAGTCTCATTAAAATCCTTAATCATCTGCCAAAATATTACATTTGCTGTACCTGGCAAATCAGCAGTTGGCAGTTCATTAAATGTATACAGAAACCTTGTTATAGTGGTAGGTCAAACCTTAAATTAAAAAAATATAATAGAAGGTCACTAATACTACAGGTCAATATATTAAGTGTTGAATTTGTGTGCTGTATGCCATGGTGTAGAAGGGGTAATTTGTGGAGTTTTTAATTTAAATTACCTTTTATTGCAGATCAACAAGCAGAATGAGCAGATGTACACTCTCCTGGCCATCTGTCTGGTTCTACATCCAATGAGGATTGACGAGAGTGTACACTCCCACCTGAGAGAGAAGTTTTCTGACAGAATGCTCCGCATGCAGAAAGGGTAACCAAACTGCTCATATAAAACAGACCTGTACAAAGTTATCTTAGCAGGTGAATCAACACCATACTGCTCATTTAAAACAGACCTGTACAAAGTTATCTTAGCAGGTGAATCAACACCATACTGCTCATATAAAACAGACCTGTACAAAGTTATCTTAGCAGGTGAATCAACACCATACTGCTCATATAAAACAGACCTCTACAAGTTATCTTAGCAGGTGAATCAACACCATACTGCTCATATAAAACAGACCTCTACAAGTTATCTTAGCAGGTGAATCAACACCATACTGCTCATATAAAACAGACCTGTACAAAGTTATCTTAGCAGGTGAATCAACACCATACTGCTCATATAAAACAGACCTGTACAAAGTTATCTTAGCAGGTGAATCAACACCATACTGCTCATATAAAACAGACCTTTTCAAAGTTATCTAAGCAGGTGAATCAACACCATACTGCTCATATAAAACAGACCTCTACAAGTTATCTAAGCAGGTGAAACAACACCATACTGCTCATATAAAACAGACCTGTACAAAGTTATCTTAGCGGGTGAATCAACACCATACTGCTCATATAAAACAAACCTGTACAAAGTTATCTTAGCAGGTGAATCAACACCATACTGCTCATATAAAACAGACCTTTTCAAAGTTATCTTAGCAGGTGAATCAACACCATACTGCTCATATAAAACAGACCTTTTCAAAGTTATCTTAGCAGGTGAATCAACACCACACTGCTCATATAAAACAGACCTTTTCAAAGTTATCTTAGCAGGTGAATCAACACCATACTGCTCATATAAAACAGACCTTTTCGAAGGTATCTAAGCAAGTGAATCAACACCATACTGCTCATATAAAACAGACCTCTACAAGTTATCTTAGCAGGTGAATCAACACCATACTGCTCATATAAAACAGACCTGTACAAAGTTATCTTAGCAGGTGAATCAACACCATACTGCTCATATAAAACAGACCTTTTCAAAGTTATCTTAGCAGGTGAATCAACACCATACTGCTCATATAAAACAGACCTTTTCAAAGTTATCTTAGCAGGTGAATCAAGACCATACTGCTCATATAAAACAGACCTTTTCAAAGTTATCTTAGCAGGTGAATCAACACCATACTGCTCATATAAAACAGACCTTTTCAAAGTTATTTTAGCAGGTGAATCAACACCATACTGCTCATATAAAACAGACCTCTACAAGTTATCTTAGCAGGTGAATCAACACCATACTGCTCATATAAAACAGACCTGTATAAAGTTATCTTAGCAGGTGAATCAACACCATACTGCTCATATAAAACAGACCTGTACAAAGTTATCTTAGCAGGTGAATCAACACCATACTGCTCATATAAAACAGACCTTTTCAAAGTTATCTTAGCAGGTGAATCAACACCATACTGCTCATATAAAACAGACCTCTACAAGTTATCTTAGCAGGTGAATCAACACCATACTGCTCATATAAAACAGACCTCTACAAGTTATCTTAGCAGGTGAATCAACACCATACTGCTCATATAAAACAGACCTCTACAAGTTATCTTAGCAGGTGAATCAACACCATACTGCTCATATAAAACAGACCTGTACAAAGTTATCTTAGCAGGTGAATCAACAATATACTGCTCATATAAAACAGACCTTTTCAAAGTTATCTTAGCAGGTGAATCAACACCATACTGCTCATATAAAACAGACCTGTACAAAGTTATTTTAGCAGGTGAATCAACACCATACTGCTAATATAAAACAGACCTTTTCAAAGTGATCTTAACAGGTGAATCAACACCATACTGCTCATATAAAACAGACTTGTACAAAGTTATCTTAACAGGTGAATCAACACCATACTGCTCATATAAAACAGACCTTTTCAAAGTTATATTAGCAGGTGAATCAACACCATACTGCTCATATAAGATAGACCTGTACAAAGTGATCTTAACAGTTGAATCAAGACCATACTGCTCATATAAAACAGACCTTTTCAAAGTTATATTAGCAGGTGAATCAAGACCATACTGCTCATATAAAACAGACCTGTACAAAGTTATCTTAGCAGGTGAATCAACATTATACTGCTCATATAAAACAGACCTCCACAGAGTTATCTTAGCAGGTGAATCAACACCATACTGCTCATATAAAACAGACCTGTACAAAGTTATCTTAGCAGGTGAATCAAGACCATACTGCTCATATAAAACAGACCTGTACAAAGTTATCTTAGCAGTTGAATCAAGATCATACTGCTCATATAAAACAGACCTTTTCAAAGTTATATTAGCAGGTAAATCAACACCATACTGCTAAAATAAAACAGACCTGTACAAAGTTATCTTAGCAGGTGAATCAAGACCGTACTGCTCATATAAAACAGACCTGTACAAAGTTATCTTAGCAGGTGAATCAAGACCATACTGCTCATATAAAACAGACCTTTTCAAAGTTATATTAGCAGGTGAATCAAGACCATACTGCTAAAATAAAACAGACCTGTACAAAGTTATCTTAGCAGGTGAATCAAGACCATACTGCTCATATAAAACAGACCTGTACAAAGTTATCTTAGCAGGTGAATCAAGACCATACTGCTCATATAAAACAGACCTTTTCAAAGTTATATTAGCAGGTGAATCAACACAATACTGCTAAAATAAAACAGACCTGTACAAAGTTTTATCTTAGCAGGTGAATCAAGACCATACTGCTAAAATAAAACAGACTTGTACAAAGTTATCTTAGCAGGTGAATCAACACCATACCGCTCATATAAAACAGACCTGTACAAAGTTATCTTAGCAGGTGAATCAACACCATACTGCTCATATAAAACAGACCTGTTCAAAGTTATATTAGCAGGCGAATCAACACCATACTACTCATATTAAACAGACCTGTACAAAGTTATCTTAGCAGGTGAATCAACACCATACTGCTCATATAAAACACCTGTACAAAGTTATCTTAGCAGGTGAATCAACACCTAAACTTGACTGCAGGTCATTCAGCCTATAATGCTGGGCTTTGTTCTGTAACCTGTGCTCAATATTAAGACTTTAGGTGAATGCCAAAATAGTTAACAGTAATTATCCCAGGTATTCCTGAAGTAAAATTGGCATGCTTCCTTGAAATGTTAATACTGTGAAAGAGAACCTGCTCTGATGGCTTCATGTAAAGTATCATGCTCTCAACAATATTCATGTTTGTGACAAGAATCCTTTGCCCTGTCTATCTGTGTTACATCTGTCATATAACCTTTCACATTATCAATATTTGTCAACATCTGCTGAGTGTTATAACAGACAATCTTCAGATGACATTTTCATTTTTTCTGTAGGGACATGCAGGAGTTTGAGAACAGCTATTCATTTGCCTGCCCCAAATTCCTCTCACCTGTTCCACCCAACTACGACGCCCCACCTGGGAACTTTCACAAGGTTAGGCTATGTAATGTGTGCAAGTTGTAATGTATGGGTCACTGAGGCAAAGAATGTTCATGTGTAATGTATCCACTGCCTGCTTCACCTGTGATTCTTTTAGCTTGGCTGACTCAGTTATCTGGATATAACGATAACACTTTGTCCACCGTCAATCTGGTCGTCCATCAACAGGGCACAAATTTATCAGTTGGACCTAGATATCTATGAAGGTCCTTAAAAAATATCCTATGAAACTTTAAAATAGGTCACTGCAACCCATATTCTTATGGAGCTTGTTTATGCACATCAGAATAATTAAATATTTGATACAAAAGCTCAAGTGTCTCAATAATAAATGCACGGATTGCCATGATTCTTGCTTTGATTACTGATCATGGACAGTTTCATCAGCTGAAAAAGACCGGTGGCGACACCTATATTTTTTTAGCGAACCTGTGAGCTTATGCGATGGTGTGGCGTCAACAGGCTTACGTCTTCTGTTGTCCGTCGTCTGTCGTCTGTACGTTTACCTATACTATCTTGAAAACTGCAAGAGTTAGCATCACAACATTTTATGCAAAAATTAGTCATCTAAAAACTATTGGATTTTGCTTATTTTTTTTGCTAACTGCATTTTCTTAGATTTTATAGGGAAAAAGCTTAAAAAGCTTTAAAAATTTTCTTCGAAACTGTTCAGCCAAATTGTCCAATATTTCACAGAAATGATCCCTGGAACAATCTCTCTCAAGTTTGTTCGAATGGTTTAAGTTTGGTGATTTTTGGCCGAGTTACAGCTAGTTGAACTTAGTCATCTGTCCAAAAAAGCATACTAAAATTACAGTCTTAGAAACGGCTGGAGCTATCATCACCAAATTTTATGCCAATGTTGGTCACATAAGTCATTTCTGAAATTGAGGTATTGGTGGCGCCACCTGCATTGGCATTTTTTGTACGGGGGTCATCAGTGCCTGTATCATACTGACAGCTACAAAAAACTTCTTCTCTGAAACCATATGGCCAAATTGTTTAATATCGCACAGAAATTATCCTAGGGTAGTGCTTTCTGAAATTTGTTCAAATGGTCTCAGTTCAGTGATTTTTGGCTGAGTTATGGGAAGCTGAATTTATTCATATGCCATAACAGACCATTTTAGCTCAGTGGCTACAAAGATCTTCTCAAAAACCACTGGGCCAAATTCTTAAATCTCACACATTAATTATCCTTAGATGTTGATAATTCAAGTTTGTTCAAATGGTTTTGGTTCAGTGATTTTTGGATGAGTTATGGGAAGCTTAACTTAGCCATTTTGCTTTATTTTCCCATATGAGTTATAAACCTGCAAAACGTTTTTTACTAAAGCCACTGAGGTCAATTTCTTTAATATTTTACAAGAATAATCGCCTGAATTATTCTTTTAATAATTGTTTTGTATGGTTCCGAAGAATGAATTTTGGCTGAATAATAAAGATCGAATTGAGTCATTTTACCATATATGTTAGCTGTGTGAAGCAGATACATCTAGCCTGGAACCAGTTTACCAGCATCCGTTACATCATGCCTCCAGACATTTAGATTTCAGGTTATCTTTGGTTAATATTGACAAGAATGTTTTTTAAAAACTTTTAAAAAAATGTAGATTTATGATTTTAGATATTCCTCATGCCAGGCATTGTTTACAATCATAGGTATACAGTAACCCAAACTATTTCGAAAACTACTGGAGCTAGCATCATGAAATTTAATGCAAAAAATTAGCCATTTGAAAAAAATCTTTTTTTATACAGAAAAAGCTAAAAAACCTTTAAAAATCTTCTCCGCCGAAACGGTCAAGCCAATTTGTTCAATATTTCACAGAAATAATCTTTTATACCATCCCTCTCAAGTTTGTACAAATGGTTCAAGTTCGGTGAATTTTGGCCGAATTACAGGAAGTTGAACCCAGTCATCTGTCCGAAAAAGCATACTTAAATGACAATCTCAGAAACAGCCGGAGCTATCATCACCAAATTATCTGCCAGTGTTGGTCACATGAGCTATATATGAAATTCAGGTATTGGTGGCGCCACCTGCATTGACCTTTTTTTTTACGGGGGTCATTGGTCATCTGTACATTAACCCATAATTTCTCAGAATAGCAGGAACTACCATCCCCAGATTTTATGCAATAATCTGTCACATATCAAATGTTGTGGGATTAAGCTTATTTATGAAAGAACTGCATCTTTTATTATTCTAGATATTTTGATAAAAAGTTTATGAATATGTCAGCTTGAAAAAATGCACTTTGGCCAAAGTCTTTCAGTATGTGTAAACAGATTTGCCAACAGGCTAAGATTGTGTCTGTATATTTAAATAGGTTAAGAAACTGCTGACTGTTTCAGATTTGGCAATAAATCAAGAGTTCATTCAGTGCAGCCAGATATAGGTCAAGAGTTCAGTCAGTGCATACAAGCACAAGGCATGTGATCCCCTCATGGGTGACATGTGAACACCTCATGGGCACCATGTGATCACCTCATGGGTGTCGTGCCTCTCAGGGCTGCAGGCATGTGGAGCCAATCTATTTATAGCTTTGGCAGACTGCCAACTGTATCAGATTAGGCAACAGGTCAAGAGTTCACTCAGTGCAGCCAGGTACAGGTCAAAAGTTCTCCCAGTCTAGCCAGGTGCAGGTCATGAGTTCACGCAGTGCAGTTGCCTGAGCCAGCAAATTTGTCACAGTTCACTCGAAGCAACTGCCTTTCTCACCTAAGCGTGGTCAGCCCCATGCATCAGACTTAAGGTAAGTTTGATGTATTGGCCTGATATTTTGACCTGTCTATGCGTCTTTGATGGGTTTCTCGTTCACAAGACAGGTGTCACCACCTACAATGACTTTTGCACATTTCTAATTTTTACACATCTATTCTTTAGACCACCAAATGACAGCAATGGTACCAGTTTCTCAACTATAGTTTCATCTAGTGTCCTGAAACCTAGTGTGTTTATTATGTTTTTGTGTTGGGGGGGGGGGGGGGGGGACATAATAAACACCTCTTGTTTTTGGACACTAGATGATCACATCAGTAATATCAGTTTCTTAACTATGGTTTCATCTAGTATGTTTATTATGTCCCACAGGGGAGATATTGTTTTGTTTTCAGTACCATCATTATCGTCAGTCATCTGTAGGATTTCTTGTGAATGCCATAAGTTTGAAGTACTGCACATTTTGTACAACTTTGTCACAAGCTAGGTGCTGCCACACCAACTGTCACCAATTTTCATAACATTTATAAGTCCCTGTAAGTATTCTGATGCAGTTTTATGGATACAATTGTACACAAACACCAAGATCTTATAAGAAAGCTGTTGATTCTCAGGGAACAAGTGCAACTGCATTAAGATTAAGATGTTTTGTAGTCTCAGTAACTTATTAAGAGAGGTTTGAGGTAAGCAATACAATATTGAATTTGCAGAGTCAAGTTTTGATATAACCTACGTGCTGTTTAGGTGAATCATACAGATGAATCATACTGCATGCACTTGCTGTTTAGGTGAATCATTACTGAGATACTGACAAAATTTACTGATTTACAGACTTACAGAGTTAATATTCAGTTCCATACTCAAATGCTTGTAATATAACTCCTAGGTTGCGTACAGTGTCCACAGGTTGATATATTTCCATCAATGTTAGTAGAGAAAATGGACATTTTAGAAAGAACCTATCTATATATTACAATAAATTAAGTTTTTTTTGTGCATTAAGCTTGAGAAAGGTTCTCTGCATCCATGAACTGATATACTGTATACGTCTCTCCAGTAGGTTGAGCATATCTGACTTTAGACTTTGGTGTCAGAGGGTCAAGGGTGAAGATGACACCTGAATTTAATGATAATCTCAATGTGGATTTAAGATAATAAAAATTTTGTTGTGAATGTCAGCCTATAAAGTCATGCTAGTCAGCTGAGCATCTTGACCCATTGGTTTTTAGCTCAGCTGACTGTAAGTCATCTGAGCTTTAGCAATCACTCTTTGTCCGTCTACCGTCCGGTCTTCCGGCCATCCTGCTGTCTGGTCGTCTGTCCGTTAACAGGGCACAAATCGTAACCACTGGACCTGGAATCTTATAACTTGACATCCAGAGAGGTCCATGATAAATCTCCTTGGAAACCTGGAATAACGTCTCTGTTATCCATATTCTTCGAGCTATGGGGCTCCGAAGTACCCCCAAGAATAATGGAAAATTTGATACAAAAGCTTAAGTATCTGAAAACCAATGCATTGATCACCATGATTCTTTGAATGGATATTGGTCATGGAATGTTTCATCAGTTTCTGCAGACTGGTGGTGCCAGCTGTATTTTTTAGATTTATTAAAATTTTTTTTCTCTGTTTTTGAGACCTTTAAAGATGTGGTCATCTGTTAACAGGGCACAAATTGTAATGACTAGACCTAGAATCTTCTTTCTTGACATGCTGGGAGGCCCATGAAAAGTCTCCTTGGAAATCTGAAATTCGGTCTCTGTCACCCATATTGTCCGAACTATGGGGCTCAGAAGTACCCCCCAGAATAATTGAAAATTTGATTCCAAAGTAGGGCACAAATCATAACCATGGGGCCCAGAATCTTCTAACTTGACATCCTGAGAGTTCCTCAAAACTTTTCCCCAGAAACCTGAAATTGGGTCACAGTGACCTATATTCTCAGAGTTTTGGGGTATGTTTGAGCACCCCAGAAATAATGCAAAATGCACACAAATTGCCAGATTCCTCATGAAAGGCTGGTTGGATTGTCATCAAATTTGTTGTGCTTATGGGTCTTGATGAACTTAAGCTAATATGCATGAACAATGATGCCACCTATTTAAATTAGTTGTCTGTGCAAGGACATATTATCAACATGTCAGTCGGCTGAGCGTCATGACCAATGGGTCACTTGTTTTATTATAAATTATACACATTTTATTAGTGTCACAATATGTAAAAAACTGGTACTGGTCCCTACTTCTATTTAATTTGGCAAGTGTACAATGCATGTCTCCTGACTTGATTAGGTTTTGGTTACACCTAAATGATTTTAAGATTTGTTTTAGCAATATTTCAAGTTTGACTTTTATATTTTATAAGCAGTTTAATTATATAAACCTTAGGGTTATTGGGATCCACCTCTAATTAACAAGGCATGTTTGTCTCAAAACTCCTCACCTGATTGAGTTTTGTGTATTCTTAGTTAACTTTGTGTATTTGTGAATTGAACATTTGGTAATTTATTAAAATTCCTCATGCTATTATATTGGCCAAATTACACCTTTCTAGCAAACCTTTCTGGGGGGGCAGGAATGGTCCTCAGGACATTTTCTACAATTTTTTGCCTACAAATATTTGATTTATTTCCTTCTTTGATAGTCTATTACAAACATTTGTGAATAGAAAGTTATAGCAATGTCTGCTTTACACTGTTGAAAAATCACCAGTCAATGTGCCTGTATATAAAAGTCATTGATTGAGTTGTTCTGGCCTGGATGTCATTCATGTTGTTTTATATGATTGACAGGAGCCGTTCATGCTACAGTTGAAGGTTTTCCAGGATGAGGTCATCCAGCAACAGCTGCTGCCCACGATCAGGAGGTAAGTCTTGAACAGCAAGTATCTTAGGCTATCTATGTCTAGAACAGCCCTCATCTCAGGCTGCCCATGATCAGGAGGTCAGTCTAGAACAGCCGTCATCACAGGCTGCCCATGATCAGGTCAGTCTAGAACAACCGTCATCTCAGGCTGCCCATAATCAGGAGGTCAGTCTAGAACAGCCAGTATCTCAGGCTGCTCATGATCAGGAGGTCAGTCTAGAACAGCCGTCATCACAGGCTGCCCATGATCAGGTCAGTCTAGAACAGCCGTCATCTCAGGCTGCCCATAATCAGGAGGTCAGTCTAGAACAGCAAGTGTCTCAGGCTTTCCATGTTCAGGAGGTCAGTCTAGAACAACTAGTATTTCAGGCTGCCCATGATCAGGAGGTCAGTCTAGAACAGCAAGTGTCTAAGGCTTTCCATGTTCAGGAGGTCAGTCTAGAACAACTAGTATTTCAGGCTGCCCATGATCAGGAGGTCAGTCTAGAGCAACAAGTGTCTCAGGCTTTCCATGTTCAGGAGGTAAGTCTTGAACAGCCAGTATCTCAGGCTGCTCACGATCAGGAGGTCAGTCTAGAACAGCCAGTATTTCAGGCTGCTCATGATCAGAATGTCAGTCTTGAACAGCCAGTATCTCAGGCTGCTCATGATCAGGAGGTCAGTCTTGAACAGCCAGTATCTCAGGCTGCCCATGATCAGGAGGTACGCTTGAACAGCCAGTATCTCAGGCTGCCCACGATCAGGAGGTCAGTCTTGAAAAGCTAGTATCTCAGGCTGCTCATGATCAGGAGGTCAATCTAGAACAGCCAGTATTTGAGGCTGCTCATGATCAGGAGGTCAGTCTTGAACAGCCAGTATATCAGGCTGCCCATGATCAGGAGGTCAGTCTTGAACAGCCAGTATCTCATGATGCCCATGATCAGGTCAGTCCAGAACAGCCGGTATCTCAGGCTGCCCATGATCAGGAGGTCAGTCTTGAGCAGCCAGTATCTCAGGCTGCTCATGATCAGGAATTAAGTCTTGAACAGCCAGTATCTCAGGCTGCCCATGATTAGGAGGTCAGTCTTGAACAGCCAGTATCTCAGGCTGCCCATGATCAGGAGGTCAGTCTAGAACAGCCGGTATCTCAGGCTGCCCACAATCAGGAGGTCAGTCTAGAACAACTAGTATCTCAGGCTGTTCATGATAAGAAGGTGAGTCAGGAACAGACAGTATCTCAGGCTGCCCATGATCAGGAGGTCAGTCTAGAACAGCCAGTATCTCAGGCTACTCGTGAACAGGAGGTCAGCCTAGAACAGCCAGTATCTCAGGCTGCTCACGATCAGGAGGTCAGTCTTGAACAGCCAGTATATCAGGCTGCCCATGATCAGGAGGTCAGTCCTGAACAGCCGGTATCTCAGGCTGCCCATGATCAGGAGGTCTGCCTAGAACAGCCAGTATCTCAGGCTGCTCATGATCAGGAGGTCACTCTAGAACAGCCAGTTTCTCAGGCTGCTCATGATCAGGAGGTCAGCCTAGAACAGCTAGTATCTCAGGCTGCTCACTACAGGAGGTCAGTCTAGAACAGCCAGTTTCTCAGGCTGCTCATGATCAGGAGGTCAGCCTAGAACAGCCAGTTTCTCAGGCTGCTCACGATCAGGTCAGTCTTGAACAGCCAGTATATCAGGCTGCCCATGATCAGGAGGTCAGTCCAGAACAGCCAGTATCTCAGGCTGCCCACGATCAGGAGGTCTGCCTAGAACAGCCAGTATCTCAGGCTGCCCACGATCAGGAGGTCAGTCTAGAACAGCCAGTTCCTTAGGCTGCTCATGATCAGGAGGTCAGCCTAGAACAGCCAGTATATCAGGCTGCCCATGATCAGGAGGTCAGTCTGGAACAGCCAGTATCTCAGGCTGCTCACGATCAGGAGGTCTGCCTAGAACAGCCAGTATCTCAGGCTGCCCACGATCAGGAGGTCAGTCTAGAACAGCCAGTATCTCAAGCTGCTCATGATCAGGAGGTCTATCTAGAACAGCCGTAGTCTCAGGCTGGCCACGATTAGAAGTTCTGTCCAGAACAACCGGTATTTCAGTACACCACCTGGTATCATAATAATATATGAAAAATATATTAAGCCGCCCTTTGCATCCACTTCATATTTTTGCTCAGGTAACTTTCATTCATTGTCAGCTGTAGCTTTGTCTGTGGTCTCTCTATCAGCCCATCTGTTAAATAAATCTATAAAAAATGTATAATCTTAGAATAGGTCATGCATAATGCTAAATGGTTTAAAATAATGTTGATACCGATTGTATTATTTTAAAAAATGTTTAATGGTCTTTTTATTGTGTCATTGAATGGACAATACATAAATTGCTTGTGTCATTGAATTGACAATACAGCGTTTGCCTCATTTCATTACTAGACTTGACATGCACAAGTGTGATTTAATAAATTGAATTTATTCAGAGATCTGAAATTCAGTGCTTCAAATATCATTATTACTTATCATGTTTTTCTCCTGGTTTGAGTTTATGTCAGGTGATTGTGTCCAGGTGTGTGTACTGAAAATGCTTCAAATTCTCATTACTTAAGGTTAGTATTGTATTTCAGCTACTTGAAGCTGTACACAACTTTGCCTATCTCCAAACTGGCAGCTTTTATGGATGTGGTGAGTATTAAAATCTCAATTATATATGACTAAGAAGGCGTGTTATTAGCTCAGCTGACTTTAAGTCAGCTGAGCTGTAGCTATGATTGATTGACCATCATGTCTGTGAGACAAACTTGTATTGACACTGTTGTACCTAAAGATGTGGAATGTAACATACAGTAAGATGATCAAACTTGAAACTAGCTAACTTTATGCCATTGAAAAATTAAGCTTAACCTCTGATCTGGTGTATATCTTATTTTAAATCTCTGATTAGCTCTCTACCTTTTGTGTTGAAGTATAAACTGTCAATCAACTCACCTGTACAGAGTATAAAAGTTAATCGCAGATTTCTTTTGTGTCACAAAGTAATGTGGACAAGCTGAAAAGCCTAAACCTTTGGTAATATAAGTAATAATTGACATTACGTCAGCATATACATGTTATCTTGGGTTCTAGGTGTGAGTACTTATGGAAAATAACCTCTCATATTGATTTTGAGACAGCTTTTTGCATTTCCAAGTCATTTTCAGGCATTACCTGAATGGGAAGGTACGTTTTGGCATAGATTTCCTGATAATAGTTTTAACACAGAAAGCCGGGAAGGTAACATTTTGACTCATGAACTGGTGTCAGGAGTTCTGATTGTGACATTCTGTTTGATGTTTTAGTCTGAAGAGGATCTGAGGACACATCTAATGTGCTTCAAGGTAAGAATCATAACATGCCACTGAAATCTACACAAATAATGCAGGTAACTCTAGTTATTTCATAGAAATAATATTTCCACAAGTATAGTCATGGATAAAATAACTGTTTGTGATATATTTATTATTATTATAACACATTGGGAACCTTTGAAATACCTCATTTTAGAGATTTAGACTGAAGACCATTTTCACACTTTTGGTTTGTACAACTGAATATTCTATTTACCAGTTTTATCTGGTCCCCTGCCATATGATTGAGGAATACTTAAATGGTCCATTTGCTTCCACCCCTTCATACTGTAAGCTGTCCATAACACCTTTCTTTTACCAAATATCTCTAATACCCCTGCTGCTTATTTCATGAAAAATTTGAAGACCTCCTCATTATATGACTTGTGTCATTATAACCTACAGGCGTCACCACCTCTGGTGAACCACTTCCTGTGATCTGAAATGTTCTTTTCCACTTTTCTTCAGATAAGTAAGAACACTTTAGTCTTTAAATCATGTACAAGAATTTCACATGTTTGCATTAATGGTTATAAATCTGTTACCTTTAATTTCATGAATCACTGCACCGAACATTACCAAATTTGGTAGAAACGTTGATCATGTGACTGCAATCTGATTTTCACCATCAGATGCCACCACATATGGTGTCTTATTCTCTGCTTGGAGAAATATTTTCTGCTTTTCTTGAACTACATAGAAAATATTGAAGCTTTAGGTTTCATATGACGGTGACCTTTATCTTAGTCCACTGTCATATCATAGTGACCTATATTTTAGTCCACTGTCATTTCATGGTGACCTTTGTCTAAGTCCACTGTCATATCATAGTGACTTTTATCTTAGTCCATTGTCATATCATGGTGACCTTTATCTTAGTCCATTGTCATATCATGGTGACCTTTATCTTAGTCCATTGTCATATCATGGTGACTTTTATCTTAGTCCATTGTCATATCATGGTGACCTTTATCTTAGTCCATTGTCATATCATGGTGACTTTTATCTTAGTCCATTGTCATATCATGGTGACCTTTATCTTAGTCCATTGTCATATCATGGTGACCTTTATCTTATTCCATTGTCATATCATGGTGACTTTTATCTTAGTCCATTGTCATATCATGGTGACCTTTATCTTAGTCCATTGTCATATCATGGTGACCTTTATCTTAGTCCACTGTCATATCATGGTGACCTTTATCTTAGTTTGCTGTCATATCATGGTGACCTTTATCTGAGTCCAGTGTCATATCATAGTAACCTTTATCTTAGTCCACTTTATTCCTTGGTGACCTTTATCTTAGTTTGCTGTCATATCATGGTGACCTTTATCTTTGTGCACTGTCATATCATATTGACCTTTATCTTAGTCCAGTGTCATATCATAGTGACCTTTATCTTAGTCCACTTTATTCCTTGGTGACCTTTATCTTAGTTTGCTGTCATATCATGGTGACCTTTATCTTAGTGCACTGTCATATCATAGTGAACTTTATCTTAGTCCACTGTCATATCATGGTGACCTTTATCTAAGTCCAGTTGAAATTAAATGAGGTTGTCTTGATTGATTCATTTTCAAAATTGCTCCTTCATGAAAATAATTATTACCAATCACAGAATTTTACAATTACATGTGTAAGCATACTATATTTAAAATCTAGTACCAAGTATCCTCTATGAGGAACTGTTTTACGGGCATATTTCTTGGTCATGCCCATGACAACCATCACCTACTATGGATAACAGTGGAAATGATGTTCTGATTTTCATTTATTATTATTATCATTTTGCAATATTCAAGACAATGTAAGACCCAGCAAATATTCTTTTGTTCAAATCTGTTTATTTAACATCCCTGTTAGCTCCCTGTTAAAAACAAGGTCCTTGTGATAATAACAAGCTATGTATTTTTTTTTTCAAAAAGGTTCGTGCCAAAGATTGGGGCATCCTGAATGCAACACTTTTCTAGTTAAACACATGATGGGGGACTGTTTGAGCCTCTAGGCCCTTGTTATTCTAGTTTTACAGACATTAGGTCTGGGGCATATACCATTGAACCAGTGGCCTATGGTTTACTTGTCTTTTACACATCAGCACAAGATGAAGAATGTGGTGTGGACTAAGGGAACTAGTGGCTTAGATGGCGAGTTCCAGTCAGCCTCTGAAGTTGACTTCTACATAGACAAGGTAAAACACAATACCATGAACAAGAGTAACAAAACCATGAACAAGAGTAACAAAACCATGAACAAGAGTAACACAATACTGTGAACATGAGTAACACAATAACATGAACAAGTGTAACACAATACCATAAACAAGTTTATCACAATAGTATGAACAAGTGTAACACAATACCATAAACAAGAGTAACACAATAGCATGAACAAGAGTAACAAAACCATAAACAAGAGTAACACAATACCATGAACAAGAGTAACACAATACCATAAACAAGAGTAACTCAATACATTGAACAAGAGTAACAATACCATGAACAAGAATAACACATACTGTGAACAAGAGTAACACAATACTGTGAACAAAAGTAACACAATACCATAAACAAGAGTAAGCCAATACCATGAACAAGAGTAACAAAACCATGAACAAGAGTAACACAATACTGTGAACATGAGTAACACAATAACATGAACAAGTGTAACACAATACCATAAACAAGTTTATCACAATAGTATGAACAAGTGTAACACAATACCATAAACAAGAGTAACACAATAGCATGAACAAGAGTAACAAAACCATAAACAAGAGTAACACAATACCATGAACAAGAATATACAATACCATGAAAAAGATCACCTTGCTCTCTTATTTTGGGCTTGTCTCAGCATCATTGGGCAGTAGTTGGTCACATCTCCAGGGAATATATATTTATATATTCACTGGATTTATATGTATGTATGTATATATATATATATATATATATATATATATATATATATATATATATATATATATATACAGTTATTTTAACTGTTCATCATTGAAACATGTATGTAGATACCTGGATCTAGAAAGGACAAGGACTGAGAATGATATTAGTGTAACTTGAAGTTCCATAATGCAGATGGCTAATTTACATATTAAAAATTCATTAAATGATAGTTTGAAATGATATTTTTATGCAGATAATCCAAATAAACAATATTTTTATGCCCCCGCCACAAAGTGGCCGGGGCATATAGTTTTACCCATGTCCGTCATTCCGTCCTTCCGTCCTTCCGTCCTTCCGAAATCAAACAGTTGTACAGACTTTTTTTCGCAATGCCTGCAGATATTGGCCTGATTTTTGGTGTGTGGGCAGATATAGACCAGTTACAGATCGAGTTCGCGTTTCATCCCGGTTGACCTACTTTGACCGTTTTACGGCTCCTAAACTAAGAAAATTTCATGAAAAATAGAAATATTCATGACAGATACACATGTACGGACTTTTTTTCGCAATGCCTGCAGATATTGGCCTAATTTTTGGTGTGTGAGCAGATATAGACCAGTTACAGATTGAGTTCGCGTTTCGTCCTGGTTGACCTACTTTTGACCGTTTTACGGCTCCTGAACATAGAAAATTTAATGAAAAATATGAAATTTCATGACAAATACACATGTACGGACTTTTTTTTGCAGTGCCTGCAGATATTGGCCTGATTTTTGGTGTGTGTGGACAGATATAGACCAGTTACAGATCGAGTTCGCGTTTTGTCCCGGATGACCTTATTTTGACCGTTTTACGGCTCCTAAACTTAGAAATTTTCATGAAAAATAGAAATATTCATTACAGATACACATGTACGGCCTTTTTTTTGCAATGCCTGCAGATATTGGCCTGATTTTTGGTGTGTGGGCAGATATAGACCAGTTACAGATCGAGTTCACGTTTTGTCCCAGTTGACTTACTTTTGACCGTTTTACGGCTCCTTAACTTAGAAAATTTCATGAAAAATAGAAATATTCATGACAAATACACATGTACAGACTTTTTTTCGCAATGCCTGCAGATATTGGCCTAATTTTTGGTGAGTGGGCAGATATAGACCAGTTACAGATCAAGTTCGCGTTTCGTCCTAGTTGACCTACTTTTGACCGTTTTACGGCTCCTGAACATAGACAATTTCATGAAAAATATGAAATTTCATGACAAATATACATGTACGGACTTTTTTCGCAATGCCTGCAGATATTGGCCTGATTTTTGGTGTGTTGGCAGATATTGACCAGTTACAGATGGAGTTCGCATTTCGTCCCGGTTGACCTATTTTTGACTGTTTTACGGCTCCTGAACATAGAAAATTTCATGTAAAATATATATTTTCATGACAAATACACTTGTACAGACTTTTCTTCACAATACCTGCAGATATTGGCCTGATTTTTGGTGTGTGGGCAGATAATGACCAGTTACAGATCGAGTTTTTGTTTTGTCTCAGTTGACCTACTTTTGACCATTTGACTGCTCCTGAACATAGAAAGTTTCATGAAAAATATAAATTTTCATAATAAATGCATATGTACTGTCTTTTTTCCTCAATGCCTGCAGATATTACCCTGATTTTTTTTTGTGGGCAGATAATGACAGTTACAGATTGAGTTTGCATTTCATCCCAGTTGACCTACTTTTGATTGTTTTAATGCTCCTAAACAGAAAATATCATGAAAGACAGAAATTTTTATGGAAAATGCACATGAATGGACTTTTTTTCACAATGCCTGCATATACTGGCAAGATTTTTGGTGTGTTGCTTGATAATGACCCGTTACAGATCGAGTTTGCATTTTGCCCTTGCTGACCTACTTTTGACCATACAACACCTCCTGAACTTAAAAAATTTTCCAAATTTTACAAATGTTTCTAATTTGCCCAAGGCGGGGGCATTCGTGTTGTTCCGACACATCTAGTTTACATTTAATGCACAAATTGAAAGAATGTGCATCATTTGCTTGTCTCTATAGTAATAAAAATTTAATAAGATCTGTCCAATCGTCCAAATACTGATTGTGACAGCTGATTGATGCCTGAAATTCATACTTTAGATAAGATATCTCTGTAATGAATGTATGGATTGTCTTAAGTAAACTTATGGATCATGGATATCCTTTTCAGTTGTGTGTGTGTGCCACCTACATTTTCCTTAAATTTTACACATTTTAGTTTAATTTTCTGTACCTAGACCAGCTGGTCAGCATTTAAAGCTGCGTTAATCTAAACTGTTGGATACAGAACTTGTAATGGGTCCTGGTAAAAGCTGCTTGGAAACCTGAAAATGAGTTGACCTATATTCTGTCAGCACACTTGTTTATGCCCATGTTGAGCAATTAAAAATCAGACTTGCTGACCAAAGATTTCTATTAAACTCAATAATTAGAAGGTTGCATCATTCCCACATATATCTTTATCACCCTGCAAAATATAAATAAAATCAGTTCATGAAAACTTTTGCTGACACAGTTGTAAAAAATGTTAACATTATAGACACAACTGTTTAAGCCAGCTGAGCATCGTGTATTGATTGGTCAAGTTACACAGCTTGCTGTGTAGACATATATTACTCCTTTGTCTAATTTTACATTTATATTTGTCCTCTGCCGTCGGCAGGTGACATGGAATTGTGAGTGTCAGTTTCTCCATCCATCTGTCATGCCTTCCTTCTGTCCATTCATCTGTCACAGATATGTTAACACAATAACTTGAAAAGAATTCAATGTGCAGTCCTCAAACTTGCGGCATTGATGCATTTGATTAAGGGCTAAGTCAAGTTTGAACATGGTTGACCTTGACACATTTTTCAAGGTCAGACGTTGATAAGGCTAAAATGATGTATGATGTAAACACAATAACTCAAAAAGAATTTGAGATATAGTCACCAAAATTGCAGCATTGATGCACCTTATCAAGGTCTAGGTTGAGTTTGAAAATAGATGACCTTGAGGCATTTTTAGCTCAGCTGACTATAAGTATCTGAGCTATAGTCTTTTGTCAGTCGTCTGTTCATCCGGCCAGCTGTCTGTCCATTAACAGGGCGATTGGACTTATGAATCCAAAATTTTGCCTACAGTTAGATGTCCTCTAAATTTCCTACCATACCAAAAAATTGGGTCACTAGGACTTCGTTCCTTCGAAATATTAGGGAAAAACCTCGGTTTTCCATAATAAAAGCCATTGTTACATTTCAAGGCTGCCTAATATCAAAACCACTGATCTGTTTTTGATCATATCTAGTATTCATATTCTTCCATACATTTTCTATTAACATACCAAAAAATAGGTCAGTATTGAAGATTGTTTTGAAGTTATGGGCCCAAATATAATGCAGTTTTTTAAAAATCAGGAAATATATTTACTCATATAACATGAGAATTGCTGAAACTGGAGACTTTTTTCAGGGGTATAACTTTATTAAATCAAGATTCAATTGTTTACCCATAATTAGATCTGAATTTTGCAAATTTTTTAAGTTATTAGCATAAATAAAAATTCAGTACCTTAAATATTGTCCAACTTTGGCTTCGGCATGTTTTTTCCCTGTAAGCACTGTTGATTTAACTTTCACAGCATATATACATAAGGATTTAATCTTTTAAAATCAAAAATTTCAAAGGAATTGATTGAAAAGAGAAGCTTTTATTCAAGTTTTCATACACCATGTCAAGTGTTGTTTACATCTAACCCACCTAGTAGTACCGCCTTCACTTGTATTATGTAACCCACTCCAGGCAGCTTGCCTTGGCTCAGCTTGGCCACTACTAGCAGGCTTCCCCTCTGCCCTGCACCCCCCCCCCCCTTCCCCCAGTTGGTGCATAAACTAGATGAATGTTATATTTTTTTTATTTGATTCATTCTTATATAAGGCTATGCTACATTTTAGATTTTGTATTGTACCACTAGGGTTACAATGATTTAAGTGCACATTTAATTGTGTCCACAAAGTGGTGTATTGCTATGAAAGTGTGGATGTTCATCAGATAAGTAATTCTTTACTTCAAAAGAGTAAAAACTTCACCTGGTGTGAAATTGACTATTAATTCCAGTAAAAAATTATAGCTGAGATAGTAATTAGCACAATGATGTTGTTTGTCCCTCATTTAATGAACAGTGTGTATACTTTATTTGAAAAGATGTTTTTATTTGACCAAATTTACTGAATCTTTTATTTCAGTGGATAAAATTAAGCATGTACTTAAAACTCCAATGTACAGAACTTTTTGAGAGTGATTCAAGGAATAATCTTGAAGATGCCATGTTGTAGCATTATTTTCTTTTAAATTCAGTTTTAAACATTTGTGATTTAAAAATAATAAAATATATGTGTATGCATAATATAACCTTAAATGAGCTACACGCTGGATAAATAATGATTGCAACTAAGAATTCTGATATTTTAACTTATATTTCAGATTACTTGTATCCCCAGACAAAGTCAGGATACTATGGTTTAAGCATGGTCGCGCCGCCGCAGAGATTTCGTTTGGACGCGATAACTCAAAAAATATTTTAAGGATGTTTACCAAACTTGACATGTGCATAGATATTGGTGAGAGGACAAAGCCTTTTTAAAATGGGGTCATGACCTGTACCAGGAGAGTGACCTTGACCTTGAATAGATCAACTTTTGGGGAAAATTACACAAATTCTTAAATATCTCAAGAAATCTTGCATGGATTGATCCAAAAATCAACTTGACCAAAGATCTTAGATAGTGATGTCATGTACTGGAAACTGGTGGCACCACCAGTACTCCTTTTCTTGTTTTCGTGCCGTTTTATACCCCCATCATAGCCACTTAACAGTACTGTGAATATTATAACTAAAAAATTAATGGACAGATTTCTTTCATATTATGCATATACATAGACATGGATTATGGGATGAGGTCTATTTAAATTGGAGTCATGACCTTTACCATGAAAGTTGCCTTGACCTTTAATATTTCCATATTTGGTGAAAATCCCACTCCTCTTATGATATCTCCAGTGTTGATAGCTATATGGATTTCAAATGTGACTTACGTATGGCCCACCACTAATATAAGTACCCTATAGGTTCTAGGGTCATGAGGTCAAAGGTCAAGGACACTGGACTCACATCTTTAAAGATATTGTGGATGCATTTTTAGGCAAAACTTTTCATCCCAGGTCTTCCTTCTTGAACATATAGCTCACTTGCCAATAGTGGATGATCCATATCAATTTGGGGTCACAAGGTCAAAGGTCAAGCCTCAGGACACATCTTTAAAAAGATTGTTGATTCATTTTCAGCCAAACTTTTCATCTAAGACCTTTTATCTTGCACATATAGTTCACCAGCCGATAGAGGATGATCCATATCAATTTTGGGGTCACAAGGTCAAAGGTCAAGGCCACAGGAGCTATTTGTAAAAAAATTAGTTTCCGGATGATAATTCCTGCTTGGATTGAAATATGGATTTCAAACTTGACTTATATATGGCCCATCAATAAAGCAAGACCTCTATTGATTTTGAGGTCATCAGGGCAAAGGTCAAGGTCACAGGACACACATCTTTGAAAAGATTGTGGATGCATTTTCAGCCAAACTTTTCATCTCAGACCTTTTATCTTGCACATATAGTTCACCTGCCAATAAAGAAAGACCCCTATATATTTTGAGGGCACAAGGTCAAAGGTGAAGGTCACAGGAGCCATCTGTCCAAAAATTAGGTTCCGGGGTGATAATTCCAGCTTGGATTGATATATGGATTTCAAACTTGACTTATATAGGCCCATCAATAAAGCAAGACCTCTATTGATTTTGAGGTCATGAGGTCAAAGGTCAAGGTCACAGGACACACTTCTTTGAAAAGATTGTGGATGTATTTTTAGCCAAACTTTTTATTTCAGACCTTTTATCTTGCACATATAATATACCTGCAGATAGAGCAAGACCCCTATCCATTTTTGGGTCAGAAGGTCAAAGGTGAAGGTCACAGGAGTCATCTGTCCAAAAATTCATTTCCTGAAGATTACTCCAGCTTGGAAAGATATATGGCCATCAAACTTGTTTTACATATGGCCCATCAATAAAACATGTTCCTATTGATTTTGAGGTAATGAGGTCAAAGGTCAAGGTCACAGGACAAACATCTTTGAAAAGATTGTGGATGCATTTTCAGCCAAACTTTTCATCTCAGACCTTTTATCTTGCACATTTAGTTCACCTGCCAATAGAGGAAGACCCCTATCTATTTTTAGGTCACAAGTTCAAAGGTGAAGGTCACAGGAGCCATCTGTCCAAAAATTCATTTCCTGATGATAACTCCTGCTTGGTTTTTTGTGGGTGTCAAACTTGACTTATATACCCATTCATCTTGGAAAGTTTTCTTATAAACCAAACAGGTGGTGCCACCTACCTTCCCGTTTTTGAAGAATAATTTAATACCCTTGTCTGAGGAGTGATTTGCCCTGTTTGCCTGAAATTGTGCATTTCCATAGATCTTGGACTCCTACATTTTGTACTCGAGACTGGTGGCACCATCTATTATCGTTTTGCCATGGTGTTCATCTGTACATGTGCTTTTGGTGAAAATTGCTCATATGTCTGGAGTGGTTCAAGGTATTGGTCTTAAATTTGGCATGTCTAAATTGTCTATCCATCTTGGAAAATTTTCTTGAAGACCAGACAAATGGCGCCTCCTACCTTCCTGTTTCTTTAAAATAAATTAATGCTCTTTTCTCAAGAGAGATTCAACAAATTGGCCTCCATATTTGGTGAAAAATATTGTTTCTCAAGTGGATAGATGGAAGAAACCATAGTCGCTTGCTAAGTGTCAGTATACACTGCTAAAGATGGGGGTCTATTCTTAAAGGGGGGGATTAATTGTCTGGGGACATATGGCACCTGCGGTGCCAAGAAATATCTTGTTTTATTACAAATTTATAAAACTTGAAAAAAAATGAATAATAAATATAATGAATAATAAAAATGAATCTGATAAAAACTATTAATAGAAAAAGTGGATATGCAAAAACAAAATAGGCCTTAATATAAACTTAAATGCATTATTCCCTTCAAAGTGAGATAAAGGTATTAGTCCATTTTGTCCACTTGCCTGTCCATCTGTAAATTTTTCATATGCATCACAGTATCTCAGTACTTTTTTCTTCATGACAGTCTTGTCAGAGTATTAGTTTTGCAATCATATATTTAGAACTTTACTGTAAAGTAGGAGGGCCCCTTTCCTCTTAGCTTCTCATATGCTTGTATATATGAAAAACATTACAATAGAATATTTTGCATATTTTGCATTTGCAAAAAATTTAAACTTCAGCTGAGCACCATGACAGATGGGTCCCTTGTTTAAAGTCACATTAACTATAGTGCTTCAATGATGTTAATGCAATAACTCGAAAGAATTTAAGGCACAGTCACCAAACTTGCAGCATTACATCATGAAGGGTTAGGTCAAGTTTGAATATGGATGACCTTGATGCAATTTTCAAGGTCACAGAGGTAGTCTTGGTGGGTGACATTGACTCATCTCAGATTTTGTACAGGTTTTCACAACTTTTTTTCTAGTGATTTCCACAAGAGGCGGGGGATATACTTGATCTGTTCCACAGATCAACTTTTCCCTTGTTATTCCTGGTATAGTTAGCTCAGCTGACTGAAAGTCATCTGAGCTATAGTGATTACTCTGTGTACAGCATCCGTCCGTCCATCTCCCTGTCTGTTAAAAGGGCACAAATGGTAACCACTGGACCTAAAACTTCTAACTGAACATCCATGGAGGTCCATAAAAATCTCCTTGGAAACCTGAAATTAGATCACTGCGACCTATATCCTACTAGGTATTGGGCTTGTAAGTACCCCTAAGAAAAATTAACAAATTGATACAAAACCTCCAGTATCTTGATAATGCATTGATTGCCATGAATCTTTCCTTGAATATGAACCCTAACTAGTTTTGCCAGTTCCCATAAACTGGTGCGGCTACCTGAATTTTTAGTGAAGCTGTGAGCGTATGCGATGGCACAGCATTGTCCATTTGCCCTCCACAGTTGTCCCTTCATTAACCAATGCTATCTCAAAAACCATTGGAGCTAGCAGTACCAAAATTTATGGAATAATCAGTCACATGTCAAACTTTTTCGGATTGAGCCAATTTTTTTTTGTTGCTGTTTGCATAGACTGTTAGCAAAAAGCTAAAAAAAACCTTAAAAATCTTATTTTCCAAAACTCAATACAAATGTTGGTTACATTAGTGAAATTGTTGTATTGGTGGTGCCTCCTGCATCAACCTTATTAGTACGGGTGTCATGGATCATCAATACATTAACCCATAATCACCCAGGAACAGCAGGAGCTAACATCCCCATATTTTATGCAAAAATCGGTCACATGCCAAAAGTTGTAGGATTGAGTTTTTAGTGGCACCACAAGCATCAACTTTCATTTTAGGGGGAAAAAGCTTGAAAACCTTGAAAATCTTCTTCTCCAAAATCATTCAGCCAAATTATTCAGTTTTTCACAGAAATTATCCCAGGGACAGGCTCTATTAAGCTTATTCGAATGGTTTGGGTTCAATAAATTTTGGTGAGTTACAGGAATTTTAACTTAGTCATTTGGCCAAATAAGCATACTAACAAAAGTACCTCAGAAATGACAGGAGCTAGCATCACCACGTTTTGTGCAAATATAGGTCATATGACTCATATTTGAAATTGAGGTTTTTGTGTTGTCACTTACATCGACCTTTTTTTTACTGGCAAAAGTCATGAAATTTTAGCCTCTTTCAGCTTAAAAATATTTTATGTTAAAACCGTCAAGCTGAATGGTTTAATTTTTCACAAGAAATATCCTAAGGTAGGGTTCTTTCAACTGTAAAAGAATAGATTGAGTTCATTGAATTTTGGTGGAGTCATAGAAAGCTGAAGTTGGTCTTGTGGCTATTAGTAAGCCAGATACAATGGTTGGGTTGTGGATGTCCCCACCTGTAACACATACAGCTGTTACTTATTTGCGTGTCTGACAACACCCCAAGATCAGTTTGATGATAGAAGTCTTAATTCAACAGCAGGAGGTCTGGGACAGTCTTTCTCTGAGAGAAATGCCCAGTCTCCTCTCTCAAAGCGTGCACTACCGAGTTTTTGATACAGAGCTGTCAGGTGACATATGAGACAAACATATCCATTGTTCTGCTTTTTGTCATAAAAGCTTTTCCTTATTGGATGACCTAAAGAAGGTCACAATTACATCAGAGTTGAAAGTGTACTTTCTAACTTTCCTCTGATCTGATTGAACCAAAGTTCTCTGGAAAATCCCATGTGAGACTCCATATGAACTTTATATATGAAGCTAATATCCTTACCCATTATGTCACTGAAATAATCAATTTTGTATGAACTCTCAATTTAGCTGTACTGGCAGATCTGGGTAAGCCAGATTAGATTGTAATCTAAGTAATTACTGTTTTTCTAACTCACAAAGCAATATACAGTAAGCAATCAATTTTACTTGCTTTATATCCCTTAAAGAACACAGAAACTGTACCAAGATTTTGTAAGGAATTCTTTAACGCCTATTTATGATGCATTTTAAGTATTAGTTTGATATATTTAAATTTACCTCTCCTTAACACGCCTTTTTCAAACTGAGGGCTGCAATAGTCTTTTTCTGAAAAAATGTTGTTTCAACTTCTGTAACATTGCACAAAGATGATTTTTGGGTGGCCTCCGTTCAAGTTAAATGAATTTTGGCAGAATTATTGTTCCTTTAACAATGAAAGGACTGTGAGATACTTTGGTAAACAAAGCTAGTAGATTTATTGTATTAACAAATTGAGCTCTATGGGTATACAAGCATAACTGTACAGGCAACATAAAAAATTGGTTCCAAATTCAGCCTATGTGTAAGATAAATCCATGACTAAAATATGACTTTGCTTTCAATAGGCATCTATTATTTTTCTAAACATTTTGATAAAAATCTTATGAATATGCAGCTTGTCAAAAACATTGTAGCTAAAGTCTTTCAGTATGTAGAAACAGATTTCGCAACATGCCAAAATTTTGTTGATCTATAAATAGCTTGGCAGAATGCCAGCTATTTCAGATTTGGCAACAGATCAAGTTTCAGTGTAGATCTATTAATAGCTTTGGAAGACTGCTGACTGTATCAGATTTTGCAACAGGTCCAGAGTTCACTCAGTGCAACCAGGCACAGGTCAAGAGTTCACTCAGTGCAGTAGCTGCAGCTGCATGGCAAATAGCTTCGCTTGACTTGGGTCAACTGCCTGCCTCAGCTGAGCTTTGTCAGCCCCATGCACCTGACTCAAGAGAAGTTTAATGTATCTTCCTGAAATTTTGGCCTGTCCATGCATCTTTAATGGCAAACTCGTACACAAGACTGGTGTCGTCACCTACAATTAATTTTTCACAGTGTATGTCCCTGGTTATTTCTCAGGAGGGATTTGATTTATCAGCCTGAAATTTGGCTAATGTTTACAACTCTGACAGCTTTGTCATATACAAGACTGGTGGCGCCACCTACAATACTTTTTGCACTGTGTATGCTCCAACTTATTTCTTAGGAGTAATTTTGTTTTATGCAAGTCTTGTGGCGCCACCTACAATGGTTTTGGGTTTCATGCATCTGTGCACATAGCCCAAGAGTGGTTTGAAGTATCTGGCTGAAATTTTGCATGTCCATGCATCTTCGATGGCTTTCTCATACACACGACTGGTGTCACGACCTTCAATCATTTTGTGTTGTGTACATCTATATCAGTTGGTGCTTATACTCAGGTTCAAAATGTATAGTGCTTGCATTGTTCATATACATGTCACACATGTACTTGAAAAGTAATGGTCCAGCATGGAAGCATTAAACCTTAAGTATATCCCATTGCACAGGTTTTTAAATTTTTCTTCTTCTATTTGTGACAACAATCATGTCAGTTTTTCAGCTCTGGTTTCATCAAGTGTCCTTAAACCTTGTGTGTTTATTGATCCTAAGAGGATGCCCCATGGTAATCACGCTGTCTGTCTATCCATCTGTGTGTCCACAAATTTGTTTCCAGATGAAAACTCTGTTTGGATTAACATGTGGATTTTATACTTTACTTACTTATGGCCCACCAATAAAGCAAGAACCCTTTTGATTTAGTGGTCAAAGGTCAAGGTCACAGGACCCACTTATTTAAATATTGTAGATGCATTTTCAGCCAAATTTATCATCCTTAACTTTCCATTTTGTGCTTATAGATGACCTGGCCATAGGGAAAGAACCTCATTGATTTGGGGGTCACAAGGTCAAAGGTCAAGGTCACAGGGTCCACCTGTGTTAAATTTTTTTCCAGATGACAACTCCAGTTTGGATTGACATATTGGTTTCAAACTGGAATTATATATGACCAAACCATAAAGCAAGAACCCTGTTAATTTTGGAGTCAAAAGTCAAGGTCACAGAACCCACTTCTTTTGAAAGATTGTGGATGCAGTGTAATTAAAGCCATACATTTCATCACAAATTTTTTATCGGCCAATTATTGCTCACTTGTCAAAAGTGGAAGAAACAAGGCCAAGGTCACAGGGCCCATCCATTCACAAATTAGTTTATGGAAGATAACTCTAGTTTGGAAAGAAATATTGGTTTCAAACTTGACATATATATGGCCTACCACTAAAGTAAGAACCCTTTTGATTTTGGGGCAGGAGATCAAAGGTTAAGGTCAAAGGACCAACTTCTTTAAAAAGCTTGTGGATGCATTTTAAGTCTAATTTTTCATCACAAACCATCCGTCTTCAACATATGGCTCTCCAGCTAATAGGGAAAGATTTTTTTTCAATTTTCCGGTTACCTGGTCAGAGGTCAAGGTCACTGGACCCTCTTTTTTTAACAGATTTTTTATGAAAATCAAACTGGTGTAAGTTAAAGGATAGTAAGTTCTCAGACTCTTAGGTTACAAGGTCAAGGTCACAGGACCTTCATTTTGAAAAAGCTCATAAAACGTTCGTATAGACATATTCAGCTTGGCATCAGAACCCTTAGGTCCCTAGTTTTACGTTTTGTTTTCTGTGTAGATGTACATTTCATTCCTTGGACAAGTTGTATATTTTGCTTTTCAGAGTAGATGTATATTTTATTGCTTGGTCTCTATTTTCAGGACATGATCCATATTGCAGACACCAAGGTTGCACGCCGCTATGGTGACTTCTTCATTAGACAGATTCACAAATTTCAAGAGGTGATTGCTTCACTTTGTCTTTTGGGGGTATATCGATAGTTTACAAAAAATAAAAGTTATGAATCATTTTTTTTTAATCAACCAAAGTCAAAGATACACAGAGAAAGGTATCATTACCTGAAATTATTATAATAATTGTTATATATAATATATAATCAGTGGCACATCAGAGATGAAAAGTATCAACCAGTTCATACAGTAACTTAATAAGGTGATTTCTGGTTAAGGAACCTTTCTGCAAACAGTATGGTGTATCTGCTCATTGCACTTGCTGAAGCAAATATGGCAACACCTCTGTGTATGGAGAAGAGGTGCAGGACCTTTCAGTTAAATGAGAATGTTTTAGTTGTCTGATAACATGACAAGTACATGTCTGTGTACTTGGTATCTGTACTCAGGTTCAACATTTTTAGTACTTGCTTTGTACATGTGCCTATCATACAGGTACTTTTCAAGTAGAATTTTTCAAGAAGAATTATATGTGATGTTTATTTCATTACACAGGTTCATATTAGGCCTTTAGACCTTGTTTTCTTTTTAAAGCTTAATTGGTCCTTTGATCTATATATCTGTAAAGAGGGCATGTTTTGTTACAAATTTTAATGCAAACCCTAGCAATGCACTTTATTTATTATATTAGTACTCCAAAGAGCCTTAATCATATTCATGGTGACAAAATCACAAAACATAGGCCAAATACATTATTTCCTTACCTCCTGTTATCTGTTTCATGTCATATCCACCAGATTCTTAGTGGAGGTAGCATGGAGGTACAGTACTACCATTAAAGGTCTTATTTATGGCAATTGTCCCTTGGAGACTGCTGAATCATAAATTCTGTGAAGATTGTACTAAACATTTATATTTATCATATTTTTTTTTACCAGCTGAGCCAGGGATTGAAGGCTTCCAACAACATACAGTAAACAGAGGGAGGGCCAGACGAGTGATACAGTGTGCCAGACAGAGGGGCGACTCATTGTCAAACATGTCAAAATAAAATATTATTAACACAAGTTGTTTTGATGAGTTATGCTATATCCTGCTGGTTACACACAGTGATGTGGTTAGAGATGAGAGGGTCTTTCAACCTTCTAAAAAATTTGCTCCTTTTCATTGTGCAGTTCACACTTGAATTTAGGGAAAAGTATCCCAAAAGTATGAACTAAAGTTTCAAACTTGTGTACACAGCTATCATGAGATTTCCTCATTCAAAGTTAACTTAACAAGTGACCCATGGGTCATGACACTCAGCTGACTGGCATGACACTGTGGCCTAACATTCACATCAGGAATTTATCTTTTTAAAACCTAATTGCGGTTCACCTCAAATTTGACTGACCCACTGACACCACATTCTGAAGGGATTTTTCTAAAGTATAAGTCACTCGTATGCATCTGTATGTGGTCATGACTGGTATATACCGGTTCTAAAAGAGAACTACAAGTTGCACATGTCTGTATGCGTCATCGCTGGTATATACAGGTTATACAAGAGAAGTACAAGTTGCATGTATCTGTATGTGGTCATGACTGGTATATACAGATTCTACAAGAGAAGTACAAATCGCACATGTCTGTATGTGGTCATGACTGGTATATACAGCTTATACAAGAGATGTACAAGTCACATGTGTCTGTATGTGGTCATGACTGGTATATACAGGTTCTACAAGAGAAGTACAAGTTGCATGTGTCTGTATGTGTCCTCACTGGTATATACAGCTTATACAAGAGAACTACAAGTCACATGTGTCTGTATGTGGTCATGACTGGTATATACAGGTTCTACAAGAGAAGTACAAGTTGCATGTGTCTGTATGTGTCCTCACTGGTATATACAGGTTATACAAGAGAAGTACAAGTCGCATGTGTCTGTATGTGGTCATGACTGGTATATAAAGTAAGAGAAGTAAATACAAGAGAAGTATCAGATTTCTGTAGAACTAGTTAAGCAAATTTTATTGTATCCGCCAAAACGAAGTTTTGCGGATACTATGTTTTTGACTGGGTTCCGCCGCCGCCTCCGCCGCGTTCGTTTCCGGAGAACTCCTCTGAGACTACTGGTCAGATTTTTCCGAAACTTACACAAATTATCGGGTCACATGTGATCTGGTGCCTAACCAAGTGACCTTGACCTCTGACCTTTCGTCTCTGCCCAGCGTCCGTTTGTGCGTCTGTTTCCACACATAAACCCATATATCTCGGGAACCGTTTGACCGATCCGGAAAAAAAATTTACACAAAAGTAGCCCTGGGATAGCTTTATAACATACCCAACAAAAGGTGGCGCCACCTGCAACCATTTTTGCACAGTGTCCATCTGTTCATCTGCCTGGGGTTAAAATCACTCATATCTCTGCAGTGGTTGGACTAATTCACCTAAAATTCGGCCTGCGTATACATCCTAGATAGCTTTCTCGATTTTATGACAGGTGGCGCCACCTACATTCACGTTAACGCTCCACACATAAACCCTTATATCCCGGGAACCGTTTGACCGATCTGGAAAATTTTTTTACACAAATGTAGCCCTGGGAATGCTTTATAACATACACAACAAAAGGTGGCGCCACCTGCAACCATGTTTGCACAGTGTCCATTTGTTCATCTGCCTGGGGTTAAAATCACTCATATCTCTGCAGTGGTTTGACTAATTCACCTAAAAATCGGCATGCATATACATCCTAGATTGCTTTCTTGATTTTATGACAGGTGGCGCCACCTACATTCACGTTAACGCTCCACACATAAACCCTTATATCCCGGGAACCGTTTGACCGATCTGGAAAATTTTTTTACACAAATGTAGCCCTGGGAATGCTTTATAACATACACAACAAAAGGTGGCGCCACCTGCAACCATGTTTGCACAGTGTCCATTTGTTCATCTGCCTGGGGTTAAAATCACTCATATCTCTGCAGTGGTTTGACTAATTCACCTAAAAATCGGCATGCATATACATCCTAGATAGTTTTCTTGATTTTATGACAGGTGGCGCCACCTACATTCAAGTTAACGCTCCACACATAAACCCATATATCTCGGGAACCGGTTGACCAATCCGGAAAAATTTTTACACAAATGTAGCCCTGGGATAGCTTTATAACATACACAACAAAAGGTGGCGCCACCTGCAACCATGTTTGCACAGTGTCCATCTGTTCATCTGCCTGGGGTTAAAATCACTCATATCTCTGCAGTGGTTTGACTAATTCACCTAAAATTCGGCATGCGTATACATCCTAGATAGCTTTCTTGATTTTATGACAGGTGGCGCCACCTACATTCACGTTAACGCTGCAGACATCAAAGCTCATTTCTCGGGAACCGTTTGACCAATCAGGAAAAAAAAATTACACAAATGTAGCCCTTGGATAGCCTTATAACATTCACAAAAATGGTGGCGTCACCTGCAGCCATTTTTACACAGCGTCCATCTGTTTGTCTGCCTTTGGTTAAAATCACTCATATCCCTGCAGTGGTTTGACCAAATTGCCTGAAATTCAGCATGCTTATACATCCCGCATAGCTTTCTTGATTTTATGACAGGTGGTGCCACCTACATTCACATTCATGCTGTAGACATCCATGCTTATATCTCCGGACTCATTCAACCAATCAGGAAAATTTTTTTACACAAATGTAGCCCTTGGATAGCTTTAAAACATACACAAAAAATGGTGGCGCAACCTGCAGCCATTTTTGCACAGCGTCCATCTGTTTGTCTGCTGTGGGATAAAATCACTCATATCTCTACAGTGGTTTGACTTTTCCACATGAAATTTTGCTTCTTTGATTTTGGCGGATACACGTAGTCGCTTGTCGACTACCCGTATTCTAGTTCACAGCTGGGATTTATGTGCAAACAAGAATATTTTATGTTCACAGTCGCAACAAAATGCAAAGGTCTTCCTAGGGGCCCCCATCCCAAAAATTGAGGGAAAAATAATTCTATATTTCCCATTTATTTGACCACCAAGATCAAGGTCCCCAGTTAAGAAACTCTTGACAAATAATGGGTAGAAACAAGTTTTGTACCAAACTTGCAGAAATTATATGCAGTTCTGCAAAAGTCTTACATTTCAGCAGATTTGACCTCGAAGCTTGAAATCAAAGTCACTAGTTTTGAACTTATTTGAGGAAATTTCATGCACAATTTTAAACCCAAGGGGAGTCTGTTTACAAGAAATTTTGACAGATCTGACCTTCAAGGTCAAGTTAGTAAGTTTTCAAGCTGAGCTCAGATAAAGTTTGAAACCAGTTTTGTATCCAATTTGTGGGGAATATATGCAATAATTCAAACACTTGGATGAGTCTGACTTTTAATATCAATAAGCATGCACGAGATTTCAGGACTTAAGGCAGATATAGGATTATGGGGGGGGGGGGGGGGGGGGGTTCATGATCAGAAGTATAGGCAAGATGATTACTGCAGATGTAAAATCCAATGCTTCATTTAGGTATTTACTGTACATTGTTCTCTTTCCCTTGCATTACAGTGTAAACAGAAAGGGTGCACGCCCCCTGCATCTCCCTCTTAAATCCACCCCATGAAACCAGTTTTGGCAAAACTGACACCATGTATGTAATTTCACAGTCTCAAAAACAGAAGAAAAATGCTTGAAAAAAATAGAATAGATACAGCTGCTACCACCTGTCGTCAGAAAATAATGAACCTAGTCATCATCAGTAAACAAACCCAGTTTCAGGACAATAGATTTGACCACAGATGAGGAACTGATAGAAAAAAAATACAGATGGTGCCATCAGTTATAATCAATGTGTAAAAAAGGTTCATGACAATCTATATATTAATTATTGATACCCTGGAGCTTTTTTTATCAAATGTTACAAACCGTGATTATTTCTTGGCAAGCACGCCTTGGAACTCAGGAGAATACAGGTCACAGTGACCAGATTTAAGGTTTCACTGGAGAACTTTCAAGGATGTGGTGTTAAATCAGAAGTGTCTAGGTCAATGGTCACGATTTTTTCGGATTTTGCTTATTCTTTAGCTAACTGCATTTTCTTAGATTTTATAGGGGAAAAGCTAAAAAACTTTAACAAGGCCTACAGGCCTAATGCGAACATGTGCAAAGTTTGGGAGTATGAATGGAGGATTATTTTTAAAATCTAAAATTGATCCTCTTATGTCCTGCATATCTACCTTAGTATTATGATTTCAGCAAATCGGACATGGACATTTTAAAACTAGAATACGGGTAGTCAACAAGTGACAACATGTATCCGCCCAAATGAGAGTGGGACTGGTGAAGTGAGGCATGGATTGAGTGGCTAGGGGAAATAGAGTGAGGTGTGTTGCATATTAGCATGGATGTCTGCAGCTGAAATGTGTATATAGGTTGCGCCACCTACCACAAAATCCAGAAAGCTGTCCAAGTTATATACATATGCACAATTTTAGGCAGATAAGTCAAACCACTACTTGTATTTGAGTGATTTTATCCCACAGCAGACAAACGGAAGGACGCTGTGCAAAAATGGTGGCAGGTGGCGCCACCAATTTTGTATATGAATAAGAGCTATATGAGATCTATACATATGCAAAATTTCAGGGGGATATGTCAAATCAGTCCTGAGATATAAGCCTAAAAGTCTTCAGCGTGAACATAAACGTAGGTTGCGCCAACTGTCATAAAATCAAGAAAGCTGTCCAGGATGTATAAATCTGCAAAATTTCAGGTGGATAAGTCCAACCACTGCCAAAATATGAGTTATTTTATCCCACAGCAGACAAACAGACGAACGCTGTGCAAAAATGGTTGCAGGTGGTGCCACCAGTTTTGCGTATGATATAGAGCTATGTGAGATCTATACAGATGCAAAATTTTGGCCCAATAGGTCAAACGGTTCCTGAGATATGAGCTTGGATGTCTGCAGCGTAAACGTGAATGAAGGTGGCGCCACCTGTCATAAAATCAACAAAGCTGTCTAGGATGTATAAATCTGCAAAATTTCAGGTGGATATGTCAAACCACTGCCGAGATATGAGTGATTTTATCCCACTGCAGACAAACAGATGGACCCTGTGCAAAAAATAGTAGCAGGTGGCGCCATCAGTTCGTGTATGATAAAGAGCTATGTGAGATCTATATACATGCAATATTTTGGCCCAATCGGTCAAACGGTTCCCGAGATATGAGCTTGAATGTCTGCAGGGTAAACGTGAATGAAGGTGGCGCCACCTGTCATAAAATCAAGAAAGCTGTCCAGGATGTATAAACCTGCAAAATTTAAGGCAGATATGTCAAACCACTGCCGAGATATGAGTGATTTTATCCCACTGCAGACAAACAGATGAACGCAGTGCAAAAAATGTTGCAGGATGCGCCACCAGTTTTGCATATGATAAAGAACTATGTGAGATCTATACACATGCAAAATTTTGGCCCAATCGGTCAAACATTTCCTGAGATATGAGCTTGGATGTCTGCAGCGTAAACGTGAATGAAGGTGGCACCACCTGTCATAATATTAAGAAAACTGTCTAGGATGAATAAACCTGCAAAATTTTAGGTGGATAAGTCCAACTACTGCCGAGATATTAGTGATTTTACCCCAAGGCAGATAAACAGATGGACGCTGTGCAAAAATGGTTGCAGGTGTATTGCAGGTGTGTTGCAATTTTAGTGTAAGTTATAAATCTATCCAAGGGCTACATTTTTAGCCTGATTGGTCAAACGGTTACCGAGATATGTGGGTTTAGGAGTGGAAACAGAGACACAAATGGACGCTAGGCAAAGAGGAAAGTACAGAAGTCAACCAAAAATAAGGGCACAGCAGTTCACATGTGACCCGATAGATATGACGCACGGCGGAAGACGGACAACATTGCATAAGCTCACAGATTCGCTAAAAATGCAAACCAAATTTTTGTTCGAACAGTTGAAAGATATAGTTCCAATAATTCTAATCTGGGCATTCTGCGTCTAGACGATGTGTCTAGACGTGAAGACACTTTGTCTAGACACCAGAAAGAGCCAGGTCAGTTGCCATGGTGATGTCTGGACCCAACCTGAATGTACTGAGTGACCTCTTGACTTGGCTGCTGAAACTGGGCATGTTGTCAAATCTGTTTTCAAACACAGAAAGCCTTTTTCAATTGGCTACACTGCTTTTTTAAAGCTACATTCACCCAATCTATTGGCAGAACCCTACCTTAGAATAATTCTTGTAAAGATTAAACCAATCAGCTTTACAGTTTCTTAAAAAAACAGTGTATAGCTAGAAGAGTCTAAACTTATATTTTTGCTTGTAAAAAAAACCAGATCAATGTAGGTAGCGCCACCAACACCTCAATTTCAGATATGACTCATGTGACAAACATTGGCATAAAATTTGGTGATGACAGCTCCAGCTGTTTCTGAGATTTTAAGTTTAGTGTGCTTTTTTGCACTGATGACTAAGTTCAACTTCATGTAACTCGGTCAAAAATCATCGAAATGAAACCATTCAAACAAACTTTAGAGAGATTGTTCCAAGGAACATTTCTGTGAAATATTGGACAATTTGGCTGGACAGTTTCAGAGAAGAAGATTTTTTAAAGGTTTTTAAGCTTTTTTTGCGAACCTGTGAGCTTATGCGATGGTGTGGCGTCGTCCGTCGTCCGTCGTCTGTACGTTAACCCATACTATCTTGAAAACGGCAAGAGGTAGCATCACGAAATTTTATGCAAAAAATTAGTCATCTAAAAAACTATATCGGATTTTGCTTATTTTGCCGAGTTACAGATAGTTGAACTTAGTCATCTGTCCATAAAAGCATACTAAAATTACAATCTTAGAAAAGGCTGGAGCTATCATCACCAAATTTTATGCCAATGTTGTTCACATGACACATATCTAAAAATTGAGGTATTGGTGGCGCCACCTGCATTAACCTTTTTTGTACGGGGGTCATCAGTGCCCGTATCAAACTGATGGCTATAAAAAACTTCTTTTCTGAAACCATATGGCCAAATAGTTTAATATCGCATAGAAATGATCCTAGGGTAGTGCTTTCTGAAATATGTTCAAATGGTCTAAGTTCAGTGACTTTTGGCTGAGTTATGGGAAGCTGAATTTAGTCATATGCTGTAACAGCCCATTTTAGCTCAGTGGCTACAAAGGTCTTCTCCTCAAAATCCACTGGGCCAAATTCTTAAATCTCACACATTAATTATCCTTAGATGTTGATAATTCAAGTTTGTTCAAATGGTTTTGGTTCAGTGATTTTTGGCTGAGTTATGGGAAGCTCAACTTAGCCAGTTTGCTGTATCTTCCCATATGGATTATAAACCTGCAAAACGTTTTTTTACTTACGCCACTGAGGCCAATTTGTTTAATATTTTACAAGAATAATCCCCTGAATAATTCTTATAATAATTAATTGTCTTTTATGGTTTCAAAGAATGAATTTTGGCTGAATAATAAAGATTGAATTGAGTCATTTTACCATATATGTTAGCTGTGTGAAGCAGATACATCTAGCCTGGAAACAGTTTATCAGCATCCGTTACATCATGCCTCCAAACATTTAGATTTCAAGTTATCTTTGGTTAATATTGACAAGAATGTTTTTTAAAAACTTTAAAAAAAATGTAGATTTATGATTTTAGATATTCCTCATGCCAAGCAATGTTTACAATCACAGGTATACGTTAACTCATACTATTGGATTGACTGGACCTAGCATCATGAAATTTAATGCAAAAAATTAGCCAACTGAAAAAAATCTGCATTTTCTCAGATTTTACAGAGAAAAAGCTAAAAAACCTTAAAAAATCTTCTCCTCCGAAACGGTCAAGCCAATTTGTTCAATATTTCACAGAAATTATCTTTCATATCATCTCTCTCAAGTTTTTTTTCAAAAGGTTCAAGTTTAGTGAATTTTTGCCAAATTACAGGAAGATGAACCTAGTCATCTGTCCGAAAAAGCATACTAAAATGACAATCTCTGAAATGGCCGGAGCTATAATCACCAAATTTTCTGCCAGTGTTGGTCACATGAGCCATATATGAAATTCAGGTATTGGTGGTCACCTGCATTGACCTTTTTTTGTACGGGGGTCATTGGTCATCTGTACATTAACCCATAATTTCTCAGAATAGCAGGAACTACCATCCCCAGATTTTATGCAATAATCTGTCATATATCAAATGTTGTGGGATTCAGCTTATTTATGAAAAAACTGCATCTTTTATTATTCTAGGTATTTTGATAAAATGTTTATGAATATGTCAGCTTGAAAAAAAAATTTCAGCCAAAGTCTTTCAGTATGTGTAAACAGATTTGCCAACAGGCTAAGATTGTGTCTGTATATTTAAATAGGTTAAGAAACTGCCAACTGTTTCAGATTTGGCAATAGATCAAGAGTTCATTCAGTGCAGCCAGATATAGGTCAAGAGTTCAGTCAGTGCAGCCAAGCACAAGGCATGTGATCCCCTCATGGGTGACATGTGAACACCTCATGGGCACCATGTGATCACCTCATTGGTGTCATGCCTCTCAGGGCTGCATGTGGAGCCAATCTATTTATAGCTTTTGCAGACTGCCAACTGTATCAGATTAGGCAACAGGTCAAGAGTTCACTCAGTGCAGCCAGGTACAGGTTAAAAGTTCACCCAGTGTAGCCAGGTGCAGGTCATGAGTTCACTCAGTGCAGTAGCCTGAGCAAGCAAATTTGTCACAGTTCACTCGGGGCAACTGCCTTTCTCACCTAAGCGTGGTCAGCCCCATGCATCAGACTTAAGGTAAGTTTGATGTATTGGCCTGATATTTTGACCTGTTTATGCGTCTTTGATGGGTTTCTCGTTCACAAGACAGGTGTCGCCACCTACAGTGACTTTTGCACAGTGTGTGACTTTTGTGCCTGCTTATTTCTATAGAGGAATTTGACATATCATTCTGAAATTGGGCATATTTATACCTATCGAATAGCTTTGTCGTATACAAGACTGGTGGTGCTACCTACAATAATTTCTGCACAGTGTGTGTCCCTGCTTATTTCTCAGGAGGGGTTTGATATATCAGTCTGAACTTGGGCATATGTATATATCTCTGATAGCTTCGTTGTATACAAGACTGGTGGTGCCAGCTACAATCATTTTTAGCTCATGACTGTAAGTCAACTGAGGTGTAGGAATGGCGCTTTGTCCGTCGTCCATACGGATATCCGGCCGTCAATTAGCAGGGCACAAATCGTAACAGCTGGTCCTAGAAACTTCTAAGTGGTAATCCAGGGAGGTCAATAAAAATTCTCCTTGGAAACCTGAAATTAGGTCACTACAACCTATATCTTTTGAGCTACGGGGCTTGAAAGTACCCCCCAGAATAGTAAGAAATTTGATACAAAACCTCCAATATCTTGATAATTAATGCATGGTTTGTCATGAATCTTGCCTTGAATATTGACCATGACTAGTTTTGTCAGTTCCTGAAACATGGTGGCGCCACCTGTATTTTTTCTATTTTAACGAATATTTTTCTATTTATTTACTAAAAATAAACTGGCTTCAAACTTGATTTAATAATGACCAACCACATAAGTAAATTCATTTTGATTACCAGGGTCCAGCGATCTAAGTTGAAGGTCACAGGAGCCACATCTTTAAAAAGATTGTGGATGCACTATAAATCAAACTTTTCATCCTGAACTTTCCAACGTTCACACATGGCTTACTTGCTTTAAGTGAGGAAACCTGTAGAATTTGAGGTTATCTGGTCAGAGGTCAAGGTCACTTTTTAAAAGATTGTTACAATAATCCTAATGCTGCAAGTTCAAGGATATTAAGTTCTAAGAATTTTTGGTCAAAAGGTCATTGGTTAAGGTCACAGGACTGTCATTCTGAAAAATTTCTTTAAAAATATCCTTATAGACAAATTCAGCTGAGCGTTGAGACCCATGGGTCCCTAGTTGTGTTGTGTGCACCCATGCCAGAATTTCAGCAGTGATGTTTGTGTAATTGTTTCTTATTCAAAATGTTTAGTACCTGCATTGTTCATATACATGAGAAGTAATGGTCCAGCATTGAAGCATTATACCTGGTGTATTTCCCAATGCACAGGTTCGCATTAGGCCTGTAGGCCTTGTTCTCTATAAAATCTAAATTACTACAGATGCCCAGTAATAAACTCCAGGGCACCAAGTTTTACATGTGACTATTTCTTACATGTAATTTGGAGCTGCTTGCTCCGACGGTTTCTGACTTACAGCCATGGACGACGGAAAGCCAGCCCTGGACGGCGGACGGACGACGCAGCGCCATTGTATAAGCTCACAGGTTCGCTAAAAATCTTCTTCTCCGAAACTGTTCAGCCAAATTGTCCAACATTTTACAGAAATGGAACAATCTCTCTCAAGTTTGTTCAAATGGTTTAAGTTCGGTGATTTTTGGCCGAGTTACAGGAAGTTGAACTTAGTCATCTGTCCAAAAAAGAATACTGAAATTACAGTCTCAGGACCGGCTGGAGCTATCATCACCAAATTTTATGCCAATGTTGGTCACATGAGTCATATTTGAAATTGAGGTATTGGTGGCGCCACCTGCATCGACCTTTATTGTACGGGGGTCATCAGTGTCCGTATCATACTGAGGGCTACAAAGATTGAATTGAGTCAATTTACCATATATGTTAGCTGTGCGAAGCAGATACATCTAGCCTGGCACCAGTTTATCAGCATCCGTTACATTATGCCTCTAGACATTTAGATTTCAGGTTATCTATGGTTAATATTGACAAGAATGTTTTTTTAAAAGCTTTTAAAAATTGTAGATTTTAGATATTCCTCATGCCAGGCAATGTTTACAGTCACAGGTATACAGCTCTCTGTGGGTATATAAAGACAGCTGAACACGGATTATAAATAACTGGTATCCATACTCAACCTAATTCAACATTTTGCCATCAGTGAAATGTATCTGTTTTATAATTTTGCATTCAGTATGCATCTGTAGTAATATTTAGCGAACCTGTGAGCTAATGCGATGGTGTGGCGGCGTCCGGGGTCCGTCATCTGTACGTTTACCCATACTATCTCGTAAACAACTGGGGCTAGCATCGTACAATTTAATGCAAAAAATTAGCCATCTGAAAAACTCTGCATTGTCTTAGATTTTATAGAGAAAAGGCTAAAAAAACCTTTGCAAATCTTCTCCTCCGCTACGATCAAGCCAAATTGTTCAATATTTCACAGAAATAATCTTTTATACCATTTCTCTCAAGTTTGTTCAAATGGTTTTCATTTGATGAATTTTATCGGATTTGAACTTAGTCATTTGGCCAAGTATGCATACTGACATAGTAATCTCAGAAATGACAGAAGCTAGCATTAACAATTATTGTGCAAATGTCGGTCACAAGACTCATATTTGAAGTTGCAGATTTCGTGGTGCCACGTGTTAACCTGTTAACCTGTTTTTTTATGGGCAAAAACCTCATAATTTTAGCCTCTTTCAGCTTCAAATGTTTATGATGAAACTATCAAGTTGAATCGTTCAATTTTTCAAAAGACATGGACATGGTTCTTTCAATCATATAAGAATAGATGGAGTTTGTTGAATTTTGGTTTATTCGTGAAAAGCTTAAGTTGTTCTTATGGCCATTATTATGTCTATTTCAAACTGAGGACTGCAATAGTGTTCTTCTACAAACTTGTTGTTTCAATTATAACTTCTGCGTTATTGCACAAAAATTATTCTTAGGTGGCCTTTGTTCAAGTTAACTTGAATGAATTTTGGCAGAATTATTGGACCTTAAACAATGAAAGGACTGCATCTTTTATTATTCTAGATATTTTGATAAAAAAGTTTATGAATATGTCAGCTTGAAAAAAAATGCATTTTAGCCAGTCTTTCATGGGCACCATGTGATCACCTCATGGGTAGCATGTGATCACCTCATGAGTATCATGTGATCACCTCATGGGTGTCATGCTCCTCAGGGCTGCATGTGGAGCCAATCTGTGAGCTTATGCAATGGTGTGGCTACTATTTCAGATCTGGCTAAAGGCCAAAGGTCAGTCTGGATCTATTTATAGCTTTGGCAGACTGCCAACTGTATCAGATTAGGCAACGGGTCAAGAGTTCACTCAGTGCAGCAAGGTACAGGTCAAAATTTTACTCAGTCTAGCCAGGTGCAGGTCATGAGTTCACTCAGTGCAGTAGCCTGAGCCAGGAATTTGTTACAGTTCACGCGGGACAACTGCCCATCTCACCTAAGCCTGGTCAGTCCCGTGCATCAGACTCAGGGTAAGTTTGATGTATTGGCCTAATATTTTGACCTGTCTATGTGTCTCTGATGGCTTTCTCGTTCACAAGACAGGTGTCGCCACCTACAATGACTTTTGCACAGTGCAAGTGCCTGCTTATTTCTACAGAGGAATTTGATATATCAGCCTGAAATTGGGCATATTTATACATATCAAATAGCTTTGTCGTATACAAGACTGGTGGTGCCACCTACGATCATTTTTGCGCAGTGTGTGTCCTTGCTTATTTCTCAGGAGAGGTTTGATATGTACAGGATTCGGGGCTTACTTAGTATTTGGTTGAATTGAATGAATATTTCGCTCATGACTGTGTGAATATTTTTTATGCATTTGCTTCCCTCCATGAAGAAAATGATTTTTTTTTATTTCTCTTGAAGGAATGTCCCGATAATCTGCATGCCATCAATTTCATTGTTCCAGCCAGAGGATGAGGTTGTTGGTGTTTCATTCGGGAAGATTCAAAATGTTCCTTGTTGGTTTGCCGAAAAGCTGCACGAGGAACGGAAACCAACTCTGGGTTCTTTGAAGTGGATTGAAAGTGGTAAAATTTCTTCAGTACCCTGTAAAGTAGCCTAAAGAAAAAGGTGGAAATATATGTCGGATCATCACTTTTAGCCCAACATATCTCGAAAGAATTTCCATGTTTCATTGTTACATTTTTTGCTCGTGTTCAGGGTAGATGCAAACCGTCAAATTCAGGGGTACCATAGAAAGAACTGGAACACATAAATTCGTGTGTAAAGACCATTCAGTTTTGTGCTTAAATTTCCCACATTTGCTGTCTGCGAGACTATTTTCAACACCAGGCATGTCAATGAGCTGCAGTAAGCCAAACATCGTTCCTGCTGGCCCACATCCAAATGGCTAGTGACTATTACATGACAGAATGTGAACTGCCCTTATTTTGCAAATACGCAACAGCTGTGCTGTTGTCTAAGAGAATTTGTACATTTTTCAACTGTTTCTTAAAAGCCTATACACATGTCCCTGCTACTCTTATAACGTTCTACCCGCCCCTGTTGAGAGCTCTCCACAAACTGCACCACATCCTGATTTTGAAGCATCGGGGACGGTCTGCAAAAAAATAACACAACTAGATAAATCTGGCATCGGAGATGCCGTAGTATCCCAAGACAAAGTATATCCCCTTCTAAAATAGGCCCCTCCTTAGGATGTATTGTACTGACAGTTGACAAGGCCAAGACCACCAGTGTCGTCACAAATGTTTGAACTAGTCCGACATCTTGGTGGAAAAAATTAGTGTATCAAATTTGAAGGAAACAAGACCTACAGGCCAAATGCTAACCTGTTCATGGAGGTTTATTTTTTTTTAAATTTAATATTGATCCTCTTATGTCCTGCATATCAACCTTAGTCATTATGATTTCAGCAAAATGGACGTTTCGGACCTGCAAGTTTCAGACTAGGACATTTTAAAACTAGGCTGTATCAGTCAGGATATTTTGGGCTATGTTCTTTTTGCCAGGGAGGATTGTTGGAAAAGATGAACGGACAATTTGGCAGCATGGTTTCGGAGAAGAACATTTGAAAATGTTTTTTAGCTTTTTCCCTAAACAATCTAAGAAAATGCTGTTAGCAAAGAAGTAAGTTATATCAGATAGAATTTTTTAATTGACTAAGTTTTTGGCAAAAATTGGTGATGCTAGCTCCTGCCCTTTTTGAGATAGCTATGACGCACGACGGACAACGCTAGACGTACATCGTCTGGACGTCTAGACGATGTGTCTAGCTAGACGTCTAGACATCGTCTCAGTTGCCATGGTGATGTCTGGACCTCACCAGGTTGAACTGAGTGACCTCTTGACTTGGCATTTTGAAACTTGCCATATTGTCAAATTTGTTTTCAAACATTATAAGCCTTTTTTAATTGGCTACACTGCTTTTTTAAAGCTGCATTTACCCAATCTATTCTTATTTAACTGGCAGAACCTACCACAGAAAAATTCTTGTAAAGTTTAAACCAACCAGCTTAACAGTTTCATCGTAAAACAGTGTATAAGCTAGACGAGTATAAAATTACATTTTTGCTTGTAAAAAAAATCAATGTAGGTGGCGCTACCAATATCTCAATTTCAGATATGACTTATGTGACAAACATTGGCATAAAATTTGGTGATGATAGCTCCAGCCGTTTCTGAGATTTTAATTTTAGTGTGCTTTTTCGGACAGATGACTAAGTTCAACCTCCTGTAACTCGGCCAAAACTCTCCGAACTGGAACCATTCGAACAAACTTGAGAGAGATTGTTCCAGGGATCATTTCTGTGAAATATTGGACAATTTGGCTGAACAGTTTCGGAGAAGAAGATTTTAAAGCTTTTCTTTTAGCTTTTTCCCTATAAAATCTGAGAAAATGCAGTTAGAACAAAATAAACAAAATTCGATAGAGTTTTTCAGTTGACTGATTATTTGCAAAAAATTGATGATGCTAGCTCCTGCTGTTTTTTAGATAGCTATGGTAAACGTACAGACGACGCACAGACGCACGACGGACGCCGCCGCACCATCGCATAAGCTCACAGGTTCGCTAAAAATATGCAGTTATTCAAAAGTTATGGGGTTCACAAAAATCCTGATATTTACAGATTTAATCTTAAAGACCGAGCTCAAGGTGACCAGCTTCTATCATAGGCCGATCTGGTACAAACAACGTGTATCAAAACTGTACTATCAAAAGTTACCAGGTACACAAAAATTCTATGCTTCCGTAGATTTGACCTTTTAAAGCACGATCAAAGTCGTCTGAGACCTTGGTGGAAACAATCTTTGTGTCAAACCTGAAGAAACAATTAAGATGGGATACTTCAAAAGTTATGGGGGTTTACAACAAGTGACCCGTGGGTCATGACGCCCAGCCGACTGACATGTTGACAATATGTCCTTGCACAGACAACTTATCAAGGTAATGTAGGTGGCATCATTGTTCTCGCATATAAGCTTAAGTTCATCAAGACCCATAAGCACAACAAATCTGATGACAAACCAACCGGCCTTTCATGAGGAATCTGGCAATTTGTGTGTATTTTGTATTATTTCTAGGGTGCTCAAACATACCCAAGAACTCTGATAATATAGTTCACTGAGACCCAATTTTAGGTTTCTGGTGAGACCTTTTGAGGTCAGAAAATATGGGTAACAGAGACCTAAATACACGTTTCCAAGGAGATTTTCATAGAACTCCCTGGAGTTTAAGAAAGAAGATTCCAGGTCCAATGTTTATGATTTGTGCCCTGCTTTGGTATCAAATTTTTAATTATGATGGGGGTGCTTATAAGCCCAATAGCTCAGAGAATATGGGTAACAGAGACCTAATTTCAGGTTTCCGTGGAGACTTTTCATGTACCTCTCTGGATGTAAAGAAAGAAGATTCTATGTCTAGTTGTTACGATTTGAGCCCTGTTAACAGATGACCACATCTTTTTAAGTCCAAAAAATAGATAAAAAAAAAAAAATAGTAAAATATCGAAAAATACAGGTGGCACTACCGGTCTGCAGAAACTGATGAAAAACTCCATGATGAATATACATGCAAAGAATCATTAGTTGTTCAGATACTAGAGCTTTAGTATCAAATTTTTCATTATTCTGGAGGGTACATCGGAGCCCAATAGCTCGAAGAATATGAATACCAGAGACCTAATTCCGGGTTTCCAAGAAGACATTTAATGGACCTCGATCTCTGGATGTAAAGTGAGAAGATTCCAGGTCCAGCGGTTACAATTTATGCCTTGTTAACAGATGACGGCATCTTTTAAGGTCTCAAAAATAGAGAGAGAAAAAAAAATCGTAAAAAATAGAAAAAATACAGGTGGCGCCACCAGTCTGCAGATTCTGATGAAACACTCCATGATCAATATCCATGCTAAGAATCATGGTGATCAACGCATTAGTTGTTCAGATACTTGAGCTTTGTATCAAATTTTTCATTATTCTGGTAGGTACTTCGGAGCCCAATAGCTTGAAGATTATGGGTAACAGAGACCTAATTCCAGGTTTCCAAGGAGATTTTTCATGGACCTCTCTGGATGTAAAGTTGAAAGATTCTAGGTCCAGTGGTTACGATTTGTGCCTTGTTAACGGACAGAGGGCCGGACGTACGACGGACAAAGAGTGATCGCTATAGCTCACTATAGATGACTTACACAGTCAGCTGAGCTAAAAATCCGATATATATCGGCGGATTTGACTTTGAAGGTCAGGGTCACAGGTTTTTACTCTTCCGACAACTTATCATCTGACATCTTTCATTTTCCTTTATGAAAAATACACCTATCAACTTTTTTTTATATATATACACAAAATATTGAAATATAGTTAAGGTCATGATACCAATTAACATAACTTTATCTCATAACCCATATCTATGCATATGCATAATATGAAAGATCTGTCCATTCGTTTTTTTTTATTTATAATGCATGCTCAAAGCACTGTCAGTTGGCAATGCTGGAGGTATTAAAAGGCTCGAAAACAAGAAAAGGATAACAGATGGCACCACGAGTCAACCGAACAAGACAAAGCTATCCAAGATCTTCGGTTAACTTTATTTTTGGACCAATCCATACACCCTTTGATATACGGCATTAAAGATTTTCACAAAAAAGTTAACCTGTTCAAGATCGATCCTAGTGAAGATCATGACCCCATATTAAAACTGCGTCGTCCTCTCATGAATATATATGCACATGTCAAGCTTGAAAAAAATTCATGAAACATTTGTGTCATCTCGCTCACAAGAAGTCTGCGGCGGAGAGACCGTGCTAAAACCATATTAATCCCCCATCCCGAGACTTTGCGTGGGAACAGAGTTAAGGGTACTTATGCTGAGCTCCCGAGCACGTTTCCTTTGCACCATTTCTAATTTATGTCAGACCGTTTTTCAGCTGAAAAAGTCACAGGACCAAAAAAATTCCCCGTGTTTCTTTTGAGGCATTTTTTTCCAAATTTGGTCTAGAGATCAGTTGTCCATGGATGAAAACTGCAGACTTCGCAGATACCAGCAAACCAATGATTTTTTTTACCTTGTTTTGTACTACATTTTTGGTGCCTTGTCAGAAGCGGATCCAAGGAAGGGGTCCAGACCCCCCTCCCCCGCCGCGCAACTTTTTATATATTTTGCAGCCTGCCCCCCCCCTTTTACTAAAATGGAGACCTTTTTAAGGTTTTGTAATATATTCTCTTAGGCTTGACCCTCATTTTCCTAAATACGCCCCTGATTTTATCCCACGAATCTGAATTCGGTACCTCACCGTCAAACACGGGCGGACTGGCAGGCCCTCCGGCAAAAACATCTTGATACCCGTTGGTATGGTATAAATATTGATACAGATGGGCCCAAGTACTTAAAGTCGGAAAATTCTTAAACATTAGCTCTTTTTTTTTTTTAGCTTTTTAGGACTGTGTAGTATTGCGAACCAACAGATATAGGAAAATTGAATATAGAGACCTATATTATTTTAAAAATGGCTCGCGAATCCAGTTTATTAGGCCTCCTGGTCACAACATTTTACAATTCCGGATGTTCCATATAAAATGAAACCTCTATTGACAAGGCCTAAGACCTAATGCGAACCTGTGCAATGGGTGTACATCATGTACGATGCTTCCATGATAACATGCTTGAACGTTACTTTTCAGTACAATGCAAGTACTTAACATTAAAAAAAGTATGTATACAAATTCCCAATATCAGGCCGATAAATCCAATCCCTACAGATTTCAGAATAAGCAGGAACATACACTGTGCTTAATGTATAATAGGTGGCACCAACAGTCTTGTATACAACGAAACAAGATCAGGTTAATATATAAAATCTCTCAAGAGAAATAAGCAGGGACATACAATGTTCAAAAGTAATTGGAGGCAGAGTCTTGTGTGCGAGAATGCCATCAAAGATGCATTGACAGGTCAAAATATCAGGCCAATACCTCAAAACTTCTCGAGTCAGGTGCACTGAACTGACCAGGCTGTGAGAAAGGCAGTTGCCTCGAGTGAACTGAAACAAATTGCTAGCTTCAGCTAATGCACTGAGTGAACTCTTAACCTGCAACTGGCTGCACTGAGTGAGCTTTTGACTTGTACCTGGCTGCACTGAATGAACTCTTGACCTGTTGCATAATCTGATACAGTTGGCAGTCTGCCAAAGCTATAAATAGATCCAGACGGACCTTTGGTCTGTTGCCAAATCCGAAATAGTTGGCAGTCTGCCAAGCTATTTATAGATACGTTTATATTTATAGATTTAGCCCATTGGCAAATCTGTTTACACATACTGAAAGACTGGCTAAATGCTGTTTTTTCAAGCTGACATATTCATATGATTTTTTTATTTATCAAAATGTTTAGAATAATAAAAGGTCCAGTAATTCTGCAAAAAATCAGTTCAGTAACTTGAACAAAGGCCTCCTAAGAATCACTTTTTTTGCAATGTAACAAAAGCTGAAACAACAATTTTGCAGAAGAATACTTTTGCAGCCCTGAGTTTTAAATAGGTTTACTTATAGCCATAAGACCACTTCAGCTTTCAGTGACTCCACCAAAAATCGATGAACCCAATCTATTCTAATACGATTAACATGCACGAGCCTAGGATAATTCTTGTGAAAATAATTAGACCATCTGATCAGATTAGATTCTTCATAAAACAATTTTGTTAAAAAAGGCTAAAATTACAAGGTTTTTGTCCATAAACAGGTCAATGTAGGTGGCACCATATAAACCACAATTTCAAATACGAGTCATGTGACCAACATTTGCTAAAAACTTGGTGATGCTAGCTCCCGTTGATTCTGAGATTATGTTGGTATACTTACTTGGCCAATTTACCAAGTTCAAATTCCTGACACTTGGCAAAAAATTATCGAACTCAAACCATTTGAACAAACATGAACGCCCATCGCTGGGTTGATTTCTGTGAAATATTGAACAATTTGGTTGAATGATTTCGTCGGAGATTTTCAGGTTTTTTTTTAGGTTTTCCCCCGTTAAATATTTGTGATCCAGGTGGCGCCACAAAAAGCTCAATTACACATATGACAGACTTTTGCATGAAATTTGGGGATGCTAGCTTCTGCTGTTCCCGAGAAATTTTGGGTTAATATACCGATGACCCCTGTTCAAAAGAGATCAATCACTAAGTTCAACTTCAGAAACTCGGCCAAAAATCACCGAACTGACACCATTCGAACAAATTTTTGAAAGAGTGTTTCTGGGTTTATATCTGTGAAATATTGATCAATTTGGCTGGACGGTTTCAGAGAAGATTTTTAATGTTTTTTTAAAGCTTTTCCCCATTATGATTAAATTCAGATGGCAAAATAAAAAATAACAAATATGCTAAATCCGATAGATTTTTTAGATGTCACTTTTTACATTAAATTTGGCGATGCCAGCTCCTGCCGTTTTAGAGATAGCATGGGTGGACGCGAGGACGACGTTGCGCCATCGCATAAGCTCGCTATAAAATACCCATGAACTTGCTGCATTATAATTACAGAAGCTAATAGCAGTGGCGGATCCAGAGGGGGAGCTTTGGGGGCTGAAGCCCCCCCCCCCCCCCCCCACCACTTTTTTAGGGATTTTTATCAGAGAAATAAGTATATCTATGCGTTATGTCGTTAAGTCATTTGCATTATTTTATATATAATTGCCACATAGCATTAAAAAAACGGCCATTCAACAACAACAAAGAAACTGGGGAAAAATGGAACTTAAAGCGTGTCTGTGCAATGCCCATATTTATTTATATTTTAGGAGAATAAATTGGAATACCCACAATGGATGCAGACATTAACATTTCTATCCAAATTAATTCTACGCTGTTTATGTAGAATGTTGCTCTAAAGGCTTCGACATCTTGAACGACATTTTTTCCAAGTGGCCTTGTTTTGGATCGATTTGAACTGAATGATATTGTATTATCGTTCAGTTAAAACAGAGTAAACAGTGTATGTGTATGCATGGTTTTTCTTATGGTTGCAGAATTAAGCTCTGAAAAAGTGCTGGCTTGTCATTAATAACATGTAAATGATTAACCCTTTACTGTTTAAAATTATTTTAGATTTCCGACAAATTCTAACACTATTTATATTAACTCTAACAGCCATATCTTTTCAAGCTTTTTTTGTATCTTTATCAAATTTTCAACAGTTCCAACTAATAATGTTTGCTGAAGATTATTAAAAATCATTGAAACTTAGAAATAATATGCAATATTTTTGTCCTGAAAGAATCTATACATATCATGGCATTCTAGTGGCCCATTTTGAGTGCTCTTTAGTGGCTTGTAAACAGTAAAGGGTTAATGACTAAGATTGGGCTGTATATATATCCGTTTGAATTTTCGTAGTCGAACACTTTGTTGGACGTATATGGTGAAAAGAACAACTTTTCAAAATGTGACAGGAAAATTAAATATTATACCCACAGCATTAATTTATGAATATTTATCGATCAGCAATGTAGTTATCGATGGTGCATAAATATATACTGGATAACAAATGCTGTATAATACATCAAGATGTACACGCAGGGATCAAAATTAAGCTCTTTAATATAGTAGCCGCACACAATGACCAGTAATTCAAGCTACTGGTTATTCAAAATAATCTCGAATGAGTAAAATCAACTTGAAATTCAGCTGTAGTTTGAGTATATAATTAATTATAATGGGGAATCAGTTTGCATCACATTAATATTTACATAATTCAATGTTGCTTATTACTTGTGAATTTTAACGTTTGCATTTATTTTATGAATGGGTAAACTTGGTTTTGATATAATAGAGGAATGCTTATAGATGGGTCCTTGCGTGCCTGTGCTCGGTTTTAATTTTTCACTCCTTTGATATGAACGCAAATGATAATTGAAAGGGCATATAAAGGCTATATGGGGTTGGGTATATAACTGCTCCCCCCCCCCCTTACAACTCAAGTTTTCGAAATATGCAAAATATATACGAAGTTATATGCAAATTTGCAATAAAGTCTTTTCGTACACAAGGATCACGATGAGGCTTTGTGTTTTTTTTGTTCATGTGTATGCACTGGTATTTGTGTAATTTTACCCAACTATAGAGCAGCTATCATAAGTTATATACATGCATGCGTGTTTTTACAGATTAATATATTCCATAAAGCCTGCATTTAAAACACATACTGGAGGTTATCTTATTCAAGAAAAGGTTGCTTCTTAATCATATACTGCGCCAAATTATTTAGCGGTTATGCTTTTTGTAATTTATTTAGTATTTCCTGCCGGTCAAGCATTGTACAGGAGCATACAACGGATGAGCGAGTTTGCAATTACTTCCGAAATATATTTTTAAATAAAATTACCAATAATCATAATATGAAAATTTTTACTACATAGTCTACATTTACGTTTCGTCCAAACATTGCCCATATTTTTACACTTCTAAATATTACATATATATATATTATAATTTGCACTTTATCTGTATCAAATTAAAACCAGTTTCTGATTCTAGCCCCCCCTGTTGAAAAATCCTGGATCCGCCCCTGAATAGAGGAACTTTTTTTGGTACCTGTAGGTGACGCCACCTATGGGGATCTTCCGAGAGCCCAGATTCTGAAGTTGGTTACTTTATAGATTGAGCATTTGGCTCCTTGAATCTCCCGTAATTATTCCAGACTTGCATGATCTAAAGATCAAATTTTGGGGACCGCGTCGAGTCTAGAAATGTCACAACAGGATTTCAACGCTAAACAGAGGGAGCAAGGAAGATGGTCAGCGAGTGAATGCTTGTAATTTTTAACCTGGTCTTTCACGAATGGCAGAGGGCGTTAACAGCAGGCCAGCGGAAAAAGAGCATTTTTTGTTCGGTTTTCTTTCTAGGTCCGAACAGGTCTTATTCAGATGCGGCGACGTTTGGGAAAGATTTTCAATAGTTTGCGACGAACCAACATGCCGAGTGGAACAAATAGGCTTGTAAAACTAATAACTTTTCGCCCAAATCAATATGCAGGAAGATATACTTGGGAAGGGAATCTTTCTGATCAGAACTACCATTCACTCCACATGCTACAGACTGTATGCCATTCTCACTTTCCATGTGTGCTAAAGCTTTGACGTACAAGATTCGCTACAACAGACAGCTTTTGTCCGGGATCAAGAAGCCATGCTTTGCATTATATTAGTAATATGCGCACTTAAAACTGCCATCATCTCTGAAACCACACAACAGACTGCTCCCACCATCCACAATACAAACCCCAATCCACAATAAAAGGTCCATCAGTGACATTCAACTTTATTCACGGTACATAATTAACAGACTTTGTAAAATTACTTCATCATCCAGGTTCTCTACATATGAAGAATGAGGCGATTTGTGCTCTTGACATTGAGAGCAATTCTTACCCAAACAAACCTGCTGGTTAACATTTCAGTTGAAGGGAGAGTAAATAAGAAACTTCTGGACCGTCTACACATCTGAAGAAAAGTTTTAAAAATACACAGGTACTGGGCATAATAAAGGCAACGGATCTTCGGGTTTATCCCCTGTGAATCCGGTTTCCTAGACGAGATTCTGCTTATATTCAGCTGCTGTGTTTTGGGATTTTTGTCAGCTATAAATGCTTTCTGGATGTGAACTTTGGGATATACACGATGCGGCTATAATTAAGCCTATGATAATAGAGACCCCTAGTCCATGAGACCTGTCCATCAGGTGATCCTTACTGTAGAGGCCACAAGGTCTGGAAGTGACTCATCAACTAGTGATATACGACAGGTTTTGTTCCAAGATACCACAAACTTTTCTGAAGGATATCTGACGGTCCTATAAGTAGTATATGTACAAATGTGGACACTAGAACTGGACTTTAATTAAATCCGCGGAGAAAGGAATGGAATTACACAATAATTACATCACAAAGTTCCACCTAAATTTCAGTAAATAATTCACAATAAAATTCTCCCTAAAAACATTTTCCAAACAAAAGAAATTAAATTGTGATCATAACATGGAGAGCTTTTATAGATCGCGGAGGGTGTTGTTCAGCGCGATGCAAAAGTAAATTTGTAGACCAGGAATTTGTTTCCAGGTCTGAAAGTAGTCTTAGTGTATGAAAGTGTAGGTCTGAACAGAAATGACCAGGCTAACCAGCTGCATGGCTGAACCAACATAAGACCATTTAAACTGTTATCGCTCTACACCTCTGCATGTATGCCGGATAAAAAACATTGCACAAAATATCATTTGATACTGTCAGTGAATACAAAGTACATCAAACATGGTTTTCAAATCACAATTGCTTTTCTATCCATTCACTCCTACATTTCCCAATCTCCCTTTCATATAAATAAGCACTCATCTCTCATGTATAAAGGTTTTCAGAGCAACTGGCAGTGACGTGTAACCTGCTTGCTTCCGGGTGGACTTTTAAAAGTTGGCCACGTGTCAATTACTTAGTTGCCTAGTATCCTGGAAGCAAGTCCTTTATTGATGCCTCCTGATATTCACATTGGTAAAATATGCATGAAAGCAGTGACAAAGTACAATATCAACAATGATGAACTAAAATAACCTAAGGTGTCTGTTACGTCTGGAGGACAACAGAGTCCATGGGAAAACCGTGCGCACACCATTCTTGCTTGACGTCATTCTATCAACGGGTGACAGACCAGTGGGGAGGGCAATTAGCGAATGGCATCATGATATGGTCTCCTAAGTGGGCGGGCTCCTTGTCCTCCCTATGGATTTCCACGTTCCCCCAAACCAACCTGACCGCTACATTAAGAAGTCCCTGGGTATCTGAAACATCAGAGCATTCCAAGCACTCCTCTGTATTGGCTGGGCCATCACAGTACATAACAAGCAATACATGTATGCCAAACTTTATTACACTTACACAATGGACAGGTTCTTTTACATACCTATCCTACACAATAAATACATTACAAAAGAACTTCTGAGAGTAAAATAAAACTAAAACAGAGATCTATTAACACATTATATATGTAACCATGTCTACTTGAATTTCATAGATTACAATGTATTTTTTCATAACAGTTGTCTAAATTAACAGGAAATAAAAAATTATTATTCAGCTTTGTTATCTCTCAGATTTGTAACATACACAGAACATCTAGATGGAATGAGGTCATCACGACCTCACTCAGCAAAGGGAAGGATACACAGTGGGCATGTATCACAGGAAATAGAAATATTATTGGAAGGGGTATCACAGTGCACCCTAGCTTGATCGGATATGAAGCAGATTTTTTTTAACAGATATGAAAATAGTTCCAGTCGCACGTCGCCTGTATAATAAGAATGTGCTCCCAGGTCCAAGGGCGAGGAGCCAATTGCTGTCAGTAACTCAGACGTCATAGGATTACATTGATAATAATTATAGAAAAACATTCAGTAATTGGCAAATATAATCTAATCACATTCTGGGATATGGCATTAGCCAAATTGACCCCCCCTTACCAAAATTAATATTAAATAAAGGTAATCCTAACAAATGACCACAATGTTACTTCGAATTTTGCAAAGGGTGACTCCAGAAGTAATCTTGAAAGCTCCCATTGCTGGTCTCAGATTCTCAGAAAACAAACGGCAGTAGAAAGTGGATAAACTCGACCTTCCTGGGACCTCCCGAGTCAACTCTGTTCTAAGATTCAAGACAATGATAATGTTTATATCATATTTGGTCAGTGAGATACGGCATACTAAATACATTCAACTGCCCTCCTTTCACAGGCTTCACACTGCTGTCTGGTAGGCTCGAGCGAAACAGAATAAAAACACTTAAAAAATAAACCTTTGGCTACAAGAGAGTCCATTACCAGATCACAACTTGTGATAAAAAGTTTGAGGAGAGTCATAGACACGCATGTGGTATCTTCAGTGAATGTCCCCTGGCGGTCCTACAGTTCATCCATTGGCTACCTACCTGCAAAGCCACTGGTCCTAAACAAGTGTGCACATGACACCTAAACATAACTGAATGGCCTAAATCAATAATTTTGTTGTGGGGGTGGTGGGGGTGGATTATTTGGGGGCAAAGGGGGCTGTGCGTACTGCTGGGAGTGAGCAGTCACTTGCTGCTGTTGCATCCACTGGCTGTAGTAGTATGCCTGCATCTGCAGCTGATCTGCTGACATCTTGTTTGCTGCAGCCGGGGCATTGGCTGCTGCAGCTGCTGAAGTTGTGGGTGTGGCAGGTGGCTGGGTTGAGGCAGCAGCATTTGTGGGTGGTGGTGGTGGGGGGGCGGCCACACCCTGGGGTGGAGGGGGCATGGCCATGTTTGGCATGGTTGCCTGGGTTTGGTTGTACTGCTGTTGCCCACCATAACGTCCCATGTGGCCAGCCTGAGAGCGGGCCATACCACTCCGCTGTGGGTGGGGTGTGGAGTTGTTCATGGAGCTCTGGTGAGACTGGGAAAGAGCATTCTGAGGATGCGGCACTGCACCATGGGCCTGCCCTGTAGCACCTTGGGACTGGTTTGCAGCTCTGTGTTGTGGTGGTTGTGGTCTTGGTGGCATACCTTGGGAGCGTGGCACACCATTCATCTTCTGCTGATGGGGAGCTGCGACCCCATTACCCATGCCATGCTGACCAGCAGAGGATCCTGCACGGGATGGGCCTTGCTGCTGAGCCCCACCACCCACAGCGGATCCTGATCCACTCATACCAGACCTGCCACCACTTCCTTGCTGTCCCCCGCCTTTGTTGCCCACATGGCCAAAATTCATATCCAGGAGTGATGGCACAGCCCCTCCCGCAGCCCCCCCTGACTTGCCCTTGAAACCCCCCGAAGGCCCAGAATTGCTTGAGAATGCCTGCCCTTGGGCACCACCAACCCTGGATCCATGATTTCCGAATGACGGTCTCTCTCCGCGGTCTGATCTTCCACCTCGATCACCTCCACCGAAACCGCCACGGCCTCCACCATATCTGTTATCTCTTCTGTCATCACGGCCACCAGTCTTCCACCTGCTGCGTCCTGAAAAAAAAGGGGAGTATCTTGTTGGTTAAAGAGAACCATAAATGCGACCAGTAAACAGTGATAGACACACAGCAGGTTTGTGTAATAGACCAGCCACTTGTGGGGGGTGGGGGGGGGGGGGGATTGTCAAATTAATTTTTTAAAATAAAAGTGAAGATGTAATGGAACAATCATAAAAATATGAAACAATAAGGAAATACAAGAACATTTAATGATGATACAAAGAATATATATATATATATATATATATATAATTTTAGGAATGAAAAAAAATATTAAAATGTCTATTTTCAAATTAGTTAAACATGCATTTGACACATCGAAAAAAGATGCAAGAAAACAAGACAGTATAGCATCAGTTTCAAAATGACATCTACAGGTATCTTCACATTACACCATCTACAGACTGGGTCTCAGAGTTCCCACACGTGTTTGTTATATGATGCACATACAACAGACTTGGGCCTGATGTGATTGGCTGATAAAAGTGTGATGTCACAAACTGAATTCGGGTCAGACAAGGTAAACCTTATAGCTCGTAGCAGTGCCGGCACAGTTCAAAGAATTGTAATATGAGAGCGTGGTATCGCATTTTGCATCCAACTCCAAATGCAAACACATGACACCCCACTCAAACTAACCTTTGCTGAAAGCATCACGAGCCATGTTGGCCATCTGCATCAGTTTTGGGTTGACCTGTTGTTGGGCTTCTGACAGAACTCCTATCAAGTCTTTGGCTTGCTTCATATTTGCTGGGGTGAAGAACGTGTAGGCAGTCCCAGTGTTGTCAGCCCGAGCAGTTCTCCCTATTCTGTGTATGTAGTCTTCTGAACACGTCGGGAAGTCAAAGTTGATAACAAACTTAATATCTTCCACATCTACAACGGACAAACAACACTGCAATCATGGTGCTCATCTATGTTTATACCTCACATCCCTCATGCCTAATGGGTAGAGTTCAAAATGTCATTCTTTCAAAATGCTCTCCCTAATCTCTGTAAAGAGCCCTCCTGTCTCAAATAACATTACTCATTACGCCATCAACACACAGCAAAATACCAGGTTCAAAAGTTCATGTACTCACCATTACAGGGGTTAGGTTGGCTGGCCAATGGAGCCAAGAGAGACCAGGGATCCGGTCTACTCCTAGTGGCTGGAATTGGCACAGCCACAACGCAACAATGAATATAAATTCTGTGTGTTAATAAATTCATTTGCAAATACTATTAACAAGCCACAAAACTGCGACTTTCACCTATTACAGATGTAATTCCTGATTACATATTTATTGGGGCAAATAATCTGAAAGAGTTGACACAGCACAACACCAAGTAATACAAGCATCTCATGTAGAGCAGGCTCCCCGACATGACCAACTGGCATTGATAAACTCATTGAGGGAGGCGGCCACCAGCTAAACGTTCAAATAAAACTAAGGCTTTGAATTTGATCTGTTTGTATAACCATGGAGCTGCTCTAAGTATTGGGGTATACAGGTCCTGTTGCAATGGCTGTCCATCAAGAAGACTGTGGTCCATATCATGTGGCGATATGACCCATGGAGGTGGTTAATATTAGGACAACAGTGAGCCTCTGCTGCCCTAATCACTAAGACCAGTCAATAAAATTAAAGTGCAAGCATGTTACATCTATTTTCATGGACTGCTGTCAGGATCCAGCCAGGTGGATTTTCAGTGCACGGACACTAAACTCCTGCTAGTCTATAAATGATATGTTATACTTCAAAGGAACTGAAAACCGCTGTTAAACAGTTTGTGCCTGACCCAGTGGTTCTCCGTGACCAAACATGAAACAACAGCCAGAGCAGTGAGCTTGCTTTGTCACACTTAAAATCACCATGCCAAACAGAACTATACTATATTTCAGCATGAGTCACCAGGTAGCACATGCACAACAGTATCAGCACCCAACATATTTATGACCTTCTCAATTCACCTACATTCACATACATTCAAGTTTTAGTTTCAGAAGATCAAGCAAACCTAAGAACATCAGCTTCCTGCTATACTGCCAAAAACTGCAGGAAATGGAAGAGACATGCCAGGTTTTCAGTTGCTTGGTTTTATATCACACATGTAGAGTTACGGAATACAATTTAATGTGGACTTAAACTTTATGATTCATGCAACTGAAAGAATTGCCCACTAAGTTCACCCTTTACGAAATATTCCTGGAATGAGACTGGTACAACTGGCCCATGTGTTATTAGCAAACATAAAAATATTACAAAGTAACACTGAACACCACCTCCTCCTCTCTTCCTGGAGCAGAGTACAACATGTAATATACCCCAAAATTTAAGAGCTAAAGACTTATCAGGAGGGCAAGCCACTTGAGAATGGGGTGACTACCAATAAGGAGCAGCTCCACATCAGGGCCATTCAGGCCCTGTAAATTTTGGGAATTGATTCACGGGCCTCCCTCTACCAGTCATGCAGGGTATTCTTCTGCCTGCTGCCAACAGCTCAACCTGAAACGGAGAAAATGAGACACAAGTTACTGGTGTCAAAATAGAAGACATGAAAAAACATTTATCCCTTACCCTAACTGTCAGTTTTCCAAACATACTTTTACCAATTTATAACAAAATTGAAAAGTGTTTAAAAGACCTAAATAAGCATATTTTTCATAATTTGCTGCTTGTGGAAATGTGTTAGGGAGATAATGTTGCTGATTATTTTATGAATCAAAAGCAATCTATCTGGACAAGATGTAATAATCAGCGACAGAGGTGTAAAACTACAAACCAAGACCACGGGATGCTACATCTGTTGCCACCAAGATTGAAGCTCTGCTGTTACGGAACTCTGAAGGGAAAAAACATGATATGAAGACCAACTTGCAACTGTCAAAACATTACAAAACTGAAAGAGAAAAACACAACATCAATACCTCTTTCAAGTGGAACATTTAAAGACTTAACAAAACTGACACCATGAAAATAATAAAGTATGCTGTTATGATATCCAATTAGACTTCCTAATTATCCAACAAGTACCAATATTTATTTATATGTGTGTATGTTTATATATATATATATATATATTCATATAAATATGTACTGCCCCATTTGAGGAAGTTAAATCAATATTTCACATGAAGGAGGTTAGAGGGAGCAAATTATAGTTTTGAGGTCACATTTAACAATGAATGATAAGAAGTAGCTGAAATAATTACTGAAAGTGCCTGGCTCACCATCAGATGGCTGGTCATCAGGAAAACGGACAAAGACTAACTGTAGCTCAGATGACTTTCAGTCTTGCCCAGCATAAACAGTACTGACTAGTAAATATAAAATTTCTGGTCTCTGGAGATTTTTTCTAACTCTGACAGTAAAATTTGAAATTTCTGCAGTAACAGTGACATTACATCTGTACTGTTCCAAACCCATGTCCATCTAATTTTTCACATTATTTCTTATAATTTTTTTTTATTAGCTAATACATAGTAAACTGGTATCAAAGGAGGTGATGTGGCTATGAACCATGATTAAGTTATGATTGAACTGATAATATATTTTCTTTGCAATGCTGGAGCACTTCTGTCCCCTCTAGAAGGAGCGACAAAACTATGGCATTTCAAAGTTAACACATGCAAATATTATTGTGTTGTCATCCTTTTGTATAGTCAGCTTGGGCCCACAAAATGTCGCAATGCAGGGAACCTGTATTTAAAAAAAAAATAAATTATCAGGAATCCATAATTGGGAAACTATATTATTTTGTTGCTAGATAATCACCACAACTGTATAATTAACCAATTAGGCAAAAAATAGTAAGCTTTAGTGCATTTTGCAAAAGGTATCACAAAAAAACCTGCAGGTAATCATGGGTAGTGGAATGGAAAAAAAAACCATGACCAGCCATGTTGACAACGTTTCAGGAATAACTGAGAAAGAGTAGTCCTTAATCTAGTAATGCACAAATCTGTCAAAATACATGCTATAAAACACATTACCTCCGAGAACCCAATCTCTCTCTGGCTGAGATTTGTCTCCATGGATACAGAGTGCCTGCCATCCTGTTCTCTTCATTCTGCGAGTCAGCTCATCCGCTCTGCGTTTGGTCTCTGTGAAGATGAGTGTTTTGTTGTTTTTTTCTCCCATGATCTCTTCTAAGAGTCTGTAAAGCCTACAAATGAACATTATAACATTTAGGCAAATGAACAATCATTGAGAATCTCAGTCAGCTGCAAACCAGAGGACCCCTGGGAAATGACTTTCAGCTGACAGCGACTCAAACCATAGAGAACTTCAAACCTGAACAACAGTGTACAAAAAAAGTGACAAATGCAGGAACCTATTAATAGGCAAAAAAAAAAATTTGTTTATTAGCAAAAAATATCAAAATCTATGTTGTCTCAGAGAAAAATTTCAAAACAATGCATGAGACCAATTGATGGTGAAAACACAGAACAAATTCAAAAGAGAAGTTTTCCATTTAACTATATATTCATTACATTTGCAAAATTTTGTAAAATAAGCTGCAGTGTTTTTTTTCAGAATGTTTGATGTTAAAAGGTCAGAAGGATAGATACACACATAAGATGTAAAATATTCATAAATTTTTCCTTCAAATAAAGCTGCAGAGACTGAACGTTAAAAACAGCAACTGGTTGGACAAGTACATGTCCAGTGTTTGGTAGAGCTTGTAGAAAGGAAAAAAAAATTACTTCTCATCTTTTTCTGACTCCATACACACATCCACAATCTGCAGGATGTTATGATTGGCACTTAATTGTAGGGCCCCAATGTTGACCTGGATGTACTCGTGCAAGAACTCTTCTGCCAACTGACGAACTTCCTTGGGCCATGTGGCACTCCACATTAGTGTCTGTCTGTCTGGCTGCAATCAAACAATCAAGTTACCATCATCACAATCAGCTCTGTTCTTTATTTATAGATAATCCCTTGAACCTTTGTAAAAATAAGCCAAAAGCCCCAATCCCACATTACACAGGCTGCCCATGTCTTTTATATCCCTGTGTTTATGAAAAAGGAGAGCACACCAATACTGCCAATGTTCATGACAGAAACAAATGACAGACGCAATTGCTTCATTTGCTCTAAACTCTGACGACTAAAGACCTTTCAGCTTCCTCATGTGACTGACAAGTGACTTTTAAGCCTCCTCACAGGTGCGATCAACCATCTCCAGTCACATGGTCTTGTTTTCAAAAGATCAACATGGGCACAAGCACACTTGACTAACAGCTTGTAGATAAACAAGCTTATACAATTCTAACAGGGGCGTTATATCAACATTTCTATACATGAATTACCAACAGATCATTAATATGTACAAAGTGAGAAAGCACAGAAATTATGAAAACAGGGCAGGTGAATGACTGGCTACAAGGTAAACATCAATTTTATTTTATTTGCAAGTTTCATCTCAAAATTTTACTTCAGGAATTTTATTTTATATAGCTGAGCTAAAGGCAATTGTCATATAACCGACCTGGAACATAAGTACGCTCTACTGTTGAGCAGTTTCAAAATCTAATGGATCCAAGTGTTCTCTGTTAAGTGACAGGCTGGTGGATGGACAAGAGGCCATCACTGTAGCTCTGATGACTTACCCGGATTTGCTCCACAATCTTCCTTATCTGTGGTTCAAAACCCATGTCAAGCATTCTGTCTGCTTCATCGAGTACAAGGTATGTGCAGCGGCGCAGATTGGTCTTGCCAGCTTCCAGGAAGTCAATCAGACGTCCAGGGGTCGCTATGCAAATCTCTGCTCCTGAAATCATATAAACAAGGGACCTATGGGTCACGACGCTCAGCTGTTATTTCTGATAAAAAAATATTATTTAGAAATGAGGCACATGCTGGTTTTGTGTGGTAATAAATATAAGCTGTATTATGAGTTGTTGTTGTTTAGCTTATGTATGATTTTGATAGTACCTTTGGAGACAGGGAAGAGGATTGATTTCATTTATTTTATTAACAATTGGAGTACTACTGTCACACAGATTTTGACTTGGCCATATAACTTATAAGCAGAACATATAATATAAGAGTTTAACTATTTATTAAAAAAAAAATTACAAATATTGTCCCAAATATAATTTTTATTAAAAATAATAAGAGAATCATATGATTGTTTAAAATGAAATATAACTGATATGATTATTAAAATAATATTAAAGAATATATTCATGAATGCATTCATGAATACATTTTGAAAGTATTTGCACGAGTATTCATATACTTTCATTTTTACCTGAATTCCCATTCTTTATGCAAGAAATTTTATAATGGAGTACATAATCATATTCGTATTTAAATACAATTACAAAGTATTAGCACCATGTCTGGTATTTATTCAATTTTCACCAAACAATGATGTTGAGAATCCAGAATATACAAAATTCACACATTTAAATAATGATCATAAGTACCTGGTTTTATGGCTTTTATTTATATTAAAAAATAACTGTAAAAAATTCATTTTGGACTAATTTCACATCAATGTACACACTAGACACAGTAGGAATCTAGATTAATATTATCAACTGCATCTTTGTCTATCATTAATTTCCTTCATATGATCCCTAATGATTAGCAATGAATAATATGATTTACTTCTTTATCATTAAAATTGAACTGAAAAATGCCATAGGTGACTGCATGGTGTTATTTGGAATATGTGACATTCTACCCATCGATACAAGATTCTTATATCATCAGTAACTGCAAGTTAATTTCCTGTTATTATAAACTAACAAATTCCTTTTCTATTTTTCTTTAATTTGTTATTAAAAACCAATAAAAATTTATTTATTTGTTGTTTATTGTTATGTTGTTGGTTAAAACTACTAGATGAGTTGGGTTGGACACCTGGATCAACTGTGGCTGGCCATAAGCTGCCTGGATTCCTGTATGCCTCGCCTCAAGCGTGCATAATTTGATGAAAGGTCAACAAGGTCAACATACAGGTGACTCAAGAGGGGCTGGAGAGAGCTGAAGTCTGACAGGATCTCATAAAAAACATTAATAAAAGCTACAATTTTTGGCCAATTTCTTTCAGCTTTCTAAATTAAAAAGCTGAAATCCTTATGTGTGCCTGATATGAAAATTATATCAACAGTGCTCACGGGAAACAAAGGTGCCATGGTCACAGTTGGGCAAAATTTAAGGTACTAATTTTATATTTATACTAATAACTTATAAAATTTGAAAAATTCAGAACTAATTTTGGGTATTCAATTGAATCTTGATTAAATAATGTTACATCCCTGACAAAAAAATCTCTAGCAATGCCCTTGTTAAGGGAGTAAATATATTTCTTGATTTTTTACAAAGTGCATTATGTTTGGGCCCATAACTTAAAACAATTACGCAATACTGACATCATTCTGGGATGTGCATAGAGAATGAAAAATATGTATATTGTTTATGATTAAAGTCAGATCAGTGGTTTTGATATTAGGCAGTCTTGAAGTGTAACAATGGGTTTTTAATGGAAAAATGAAGTTTTTCATTAATATCTCGAAGGTATTAGGTCCTAGTGACCAAATTCTTGGCATGGTAGGGGATTTTGGAGACATCTAACTGTATGCTGAATTTTAAGGAACTTAGAGCTGAAGCTGGGGAGCTGAGCTTTTGCAAACTGCATAACACTAGCTTGATGTAAACAATATGTTACAAGGTGCTTGAAAACTTGATTAAAATCTACAGTTTTTGATCAACTGGTTTTGAAATTTTTGGTGTTAACAGTTGAAATGCTGACAAAAACATGCTGTGAAAATTAAATCCACAGTACTTACAGGAAAAAAACGTGCCATGGTCAAAGTTGGGCAAAATTTAAGGTACCAATTTTTTATTTTTATTAATATTTTAAAAAATTTAAAAGATTTTCATCTAATTTTGGGTATACAATTAAATTTTGATTAATTGAAGTTATATTACTGGAAAAAAGGTCCACAGCTTTAACATTTTTTGTGTTAAGTGATCAAATATCTTTCCTTATTTTTTTCAAAATGCATTATGTTTGGGCCCAGAACTTTTTTAAATTAAATAATACAGACATAATTTCTGGCATGTACATAGGAACTATATAGAGGAATATTTATGGTAAATATGAGGAAAAACAGATGAGTGGTTTTGATATTAGGCAGTCCTAAAGTGTGAAAATAGGTTTTTAATAAAAAATTAAGGTTTTTCCTTAATTTCTCAAAGGAACGAAGTTGCAAAGACCCAGTTATCGGCTTGGTAGGAGATCTTGGGGACATCTAACATTATGCCGAATTTTGGATTCCTAGGTCTTACGATTTCAAAACGTGCCACATCTACGGACGGACGGACGGACGGACGGACGGACGGACGGACAGACGGACGGACGACGGACAATGGACCACGACTATAGCTCAGATGACTTATAGTCAGCTGAGCTAAAAACATTTTATTCAATTCACTTTAACATTTGAACAAGCAATAATTTCATTTTACTTCTTTTAAGTTTCAACGTGAAAACAATTTGTGAATGTCTGGATGAATCCTGGCTCGTGTATATCATTATTCTTTTCATTTTTTTAATCATGCATATGAAATCAACCTTGTCACCATTAAACCCATCAAGCCACAGTTTGTGCCTTAAAAGTGAATTCATTGTGGTGGTTCAGGTTTACCTGTTATCAGCTAAGCCAAGAAAGGTTTCTTTTACAGCTCCCATTAAAATTTATAAATACACTAGCTCTATAAGGTTTGATCGTTATACATGTTAAGAAATACTCCCTTTAAATTTTGTTGTCACTTATTTGGAATGAATCTTTGCCTGGTTTTTGTCAATTTAACTGGCTCTCAAATGTATCAAACATACTGACAAAATGAAAATCTTGGCTCGTCTGATGACATAGGGAACTAAACAACCAGTGATACATCATAGGGGATTCTTAATATTCCTCATGAATAATTAATCAGCTAGCACGAGCAAGAAAGTTAGGGGACACTGAGCATGTGCTCACTCACCATGGCTGTGTATAGCAATCCAGAACTGTCAGTTGTTCTGTTATTTCACTTCAAATTTTTGGATGCTTACATAGGAAGTTGATAAAAAGCATCTGGACAGAAGTATCAGTTTAAAGGAACACGCTGCTATGAGCATAATGTGTAATTAACTTGTACGGATGGTAATTTTCAGTGACTTTATGGGCATGGCAAGGATAATGTTAGTACATAGGCAGAAATACAATTTTACTGCATGACAACTTTTCCCCCCAAAAGGCTTAACATAATTTGAGAAAAAAATAAAAATAAGAAAGGCAATATGTAAGCAATGAATAACATATTAATTTCATTTAATGTTCCACACCTTCCAAGCTCCACACTTTTTACTCCAGTTAGATCCTTCAAAATTCTTTATAAATGGAAATGTAAAAGGTAATGTGTCATGTAGTGAAACTATACATTTATTGTGAATGAAGGGTTAAAATATACTGACGGCGTAACCTACAACTGTATAACATAAATACACGGCATTGAAAATCAAAGGAAATGGCCAATTCAGGAATGCATGAGCTAAATATTCTATAATTTGCAGTGGGTCTAGGCTGTTCATGTGGGCATATATCTGAATGACTTTTTGTTGCGTCCATGTAATCTAAGGGCCTTAAAGCTATCCATGGCTGTCATCCCAGAAGGCCCCAATGATATAAGGTGATGACATTTAGACACCAGGCTTTAGTAATATAAAATGTTAGCCCCTTCAACCAGATGAGACAATAATTTGATCTATTCTCTATAAACCAGTCAGGGGACTGATGCCTGCCTGTTAAAAACTAGACATTTCTTGGCACCGCAGGTGCCAGAGTATCCCCAGACATAGTACGCACCCCCCCCCCCCCCCCCCTTTAAGAATAGGCCCCTATTTTTAGCAGCATATACTGACACTTGGCAAGCAATTATTGTTTCTTCCATCTATCAATTCACAATCTTTTGAAGATGTTGGTCCTGTGACCTTTATCTTTTTAAAGATGTGTCCATTGACCTTGACCTTTGACCTCATGACCCCAAAATCAATTTGGGTCTTGCTTTTCCAATGGGACATAAAAAGTCAAGTTTGAAATCTATACATCAATAAAAGAAGGAATTATTATCCAGAAACTAATTTTTGGACAGATGGCTCCTGTGACCTTCACCTTTGACCTTATGACCTCAAAACTGATAGGGGTCTTCTTCTATTGGCAGATGAACTATATGTGCAAGATGAATGGTCTGAGATGAAATGTTTGGCTGAAAATGCATCCAATATCTGTTTAAAGAGGTGTCCTGTTACCTTGACCTTTGACCTCATGACCCCTAAATCAATTGGAGTCTTGCTTTTTCAATGGGACATATATAAGTCAAGTTTGAAATCAAAACATCAATAAAAACAGGAATTATCATCCAGAAACTAATTTTTTTACAGAGCTCCTGTGGCCTTGACCTTTGACCTTGCGACCCCAAAATTGATGTGGATCATCCACTATTGGCAAGTGAGCTATATATTCAAGATGGAAGACCTGGGATGAAAGTTTGGCTTAAAATGCATGGCTTAAAATGCATCCACAGTATCTTTTAAGATGCGACCTTGACCTTTGACCTCATGACCCTAGAACCTATAGGGTTCTTACTTTAGTGGTGGGCCATACATAAGTCACGTTTGAAATCCATATGGCTATCACCACTGGAGATATCATAAGAGGTGTGTGATTTTCACCAAACATGGACACATTAAAGGTCAAGGACACTCATAGTAAAGGTCATGACCCAAATGTAAATAGACCTCATCCCATAACCCATCTCTCTACATGTGCATAATATGAAAGAAATCTGTCCATTAGTTTTTGACTTATAATGCTTACAGTACTGTTAAGTGGCAATGATGGGGGTATTAAAAGGCGCAAAAACAAGAAAAGGATAATAGGTGGCGCCACCAGTTTCTGGTATATCACAAGGCTATCCAAGATCTTCGGTCACCTTGATTTTTGGACCAGTCCATGCAAGCTTACTTGAGATATTTAAGAATTTGTGTTATTTATAGCAAAAATGGACCTATTTAAGGTCAAGGTCACTCTCCTAGCATAGGTCATGACCCCATCTTAAATAGGCTTTGTCCCCTTACCTATATCTATACAAATGTAAAGTTTGAAAAAGATCGGGAAATATTTTTTGAGTTATGCCGCTCACAAGGTTTTTCTGCGGCGGCGGCGTGACCGTCATGAAACCATAGTATCCCGACTTTGTCTGGGGATACAACTAATTGCAGAACTTTGTTAAAAGTCATCATCAAGTTTAATTTTTTGGTAGCCTTCTGTCAAAAACAAGTTAATATATTTTTTTTAATTTATTTTAATTAAATGTAATTAATTGCACATGTATGAGACCTACCTATCTATATCTTTTACATGAAGGTAAGGCAAAACCAAATGAGGGCATGGACTGTGTAAGAATGATATTTTAAAATGTATCATTATAAATTGATACAGGTCAATAAATATTGTTATAATTTGTGTATCCACCTTTTTATATTACCTTTATTTATACCTATGAACAAATATAGCCCACCATACAAGGAACATATGAAAACCATACGATTACAATAAGGCCCTATTCTAGATGCATGGCTTAGAACTATCCTCAGTTTATGCTGACAGGATCACTTGGAAAGATATAAAAACTTAAATATGATGCCCTATTGGTAAATGAGTGGCATTAAGTAACAGAAAAGTCTGTAACAAGATCTTCCATGCTGAGTTCACCTGAATCAGCAGGTGTTTCTACTGTGATACACAGAGTCCCCTAAACCATGATTTAATACATTTAAAATGTGTTAAATCTGTAAAACAAATTTACCTCTCTCCAGATCTCTGATCTGTGGTCCCTTTGGTGCTCCACCATACACACACACATTTCTGACTCTGGAATGCATCCCGAATTCATCAGCAACCTGCTGTACCTGTTGAGCCAGTTCTCTGGTGGGAACTAACACCAAACACTGGCAATAAAATATGGTCACTTTCAATCACAGCATAATAATATTATACTCAACATATACAGCCTGGTTTAAATGTCTGAACAGCTATTATATGGTATATGCCAGAAATATATCTATATATGATATAATTGATGATGGTCACACTTGTCATTTTTGTCCATGTTCGGTCTTGAGCTGTGGAATTATGGGCAGTGGAATCTACAGCCAACAATGCCCAAAGGTTCCTAATTACACAGATGACATAGGTATAAATGTAGAGAAAAGGGTTATGTAACAAATATGTTGGATAAGAAGTGGTTCGAGGCAATTACATATACATAGGTATTTTTTGTGGTGAAGACCTAACAAAGTACTATTTTGTCATTGGTGTTTTCGTAGTGAGGACCTAACAAACTAAGTAATCTTTTGTCATGGGTGTTTTTGTAGTGAGTACTTAACAAAGTAACATTTTGTAAGCATGCACAAGTTAAATGTAGACATGTTTCATTTTGATTTTATAGTTTGCCTGTTATGACAAGTTGTCCCGTCCGCCCAGCAGTGCCTAACTATAAACTTCTTTGGAGTAGAAATGACCTTTAGTGGAAGGGTGATTATTTCAGGAAGGGGCTATTGTAGAGCTATCTAAAAGCAAAAGGAACTTGGTGAACTATACAAGACAAGGTAATATGCTAGTTTGAGACCAAAGGTATACCAAACATTTCACTTCCAAATTTAATTAAAATGAAAGTACAATATATATTCCTTTCAATACTTTTTTCATAGTTTTCATTTACTTAAACCATCAACAGAATCATTATCTACAGAATATAATTAAACTCAGCAATCACAGATCTACAAAGGACAAAAACTTTACCACTGCCATATAGATGGAGGGTGATCAGCAGTTATCATCCATCAGAGCTAATTAATAGTAACCTTACATATATAAAGAATTCAAAGTGAGCCATTCCTCAGGTAATTGTTTACGGGTCAGTGGTGTGAAAAAAATAACTTACAATTGGTCCCTCTCCTCTCTGCAGGTGTGGTTGGTTATTAATGTGAACCATTGCTGGCAGTATGAACTGCAAGAAAAAAATACTGTCAATACTATTCATCTTGCAATAACAGTAAAACAAAAATTTATTCAGGGCATGATCTACCCATATCCCACTCTGCCATGGTTCCTGATGTTTAATTTGGCAAATACTTTAAATGAAAAAAAAAAGACTGACAAGAAACTATTCTCATGCTTTTTAGTAATTTTAGAGGCAATCCTCGGTCCTATTTTTATGATGACTGTTTTAATGCTCTACTGCTATAAATATCACTTATCTCTTGATTGTTCGGGACTGTGTGCTAAATTTAGAACAAATATAAGGTCCTATATGATATTAGACCTAAACAACATTTTCCCTAACTAAATAGTCTGAGGATTACAATTATTAAAATAACTTGTGGTGAACCCACCTGATGGACCAATTTTTGTCAAGATTCTGGAAAGTATTTTGAACAGTTTTAACACATCATATCAATTAAACTACCTTGATTATTGGTTGGTACCTAAGTGACTGATTTAGTATAGATACAGCTGTATTATTTTAGGTTTGAAAACTGACTTACACCAAGGGTCTTCCCTGATCCTGTTCTAGCAATGCCTACAAAGTCTCGCCCTGACAGAGCCATAGGCCAGCCTTGAGCCTGGATTGGGGTTGGTTCTTTCCAACCATTTTCCATGATCACTCGCATAGTTGAGTCTGAAAAAAAAAAACATTCACAACAAACTTAGCTCAAGTGGAGCTTTCTCAGGGAAGCAAGACAGAAAATAAAGAATTGTTGGGCAAGGTGACTAGGCTCAGAAGAGTAAAGTACAACAGGATGCAATGAGCTCTTTGACATGGCTCTATGGTCTGAGCAATCAATTTTGGGATTAATTTGGTTCAATGGTTTGAATAAAAACAGTTTTGAAGAGATGCTGATTTTTCATCAACTGCTTATGAAAACAAAGCAAATGACCTTGACTGTGGCATGGTGAAAAGATTCTGCTTCTATTCACAGTTGAAGGGTCAGTGCTTAAAGTCAAATGCTCAGACAACCGACAGTCAGCGCAGCTCATATAGTCAGTGCACATACTTGGAAAATTACATCTTAACCAAGATGCTTGTGCCTCTTATGTGGATGACTGGAACATATTAGACTGCATACTATTGATTTTTACCTCACATGTAACAACCAGAAAAACCTACAGCAACCTTAATGACTAAATTTGGAAGCCAAGGCTCACATGTAATTTTTAATCTAACCACATGGACTGATGAGTGTGACAACATGAACTACACCAAGGTACCCACCAGGTAAGCATGCTTCTGTGAACTGAAACACAGGTCTTGGCACATCTCTTCCTCTGACTGTGATCTCCCTTGCTTGTCTGTACCCTTCTATTTCACTCTGTCAAACATACAACAGTTTCACATTAACAAATGATATTAATTAACATCATGATAAACAATATTATTTCACAGGATATATATCCCTAAAGTTGAAGATAGAGCTGAAGTGACTGTATTTGTGCTTTTTTTAATAATACTAGGACATTACCCCTGTTTCAATATTTATAGATTATTGTAAATACAACAAACAAACTAGAATACGTGTAGTCAACAAGCGACTACGTGTATCCACCGAAATGATAGTGGGAAGGGTGAAGTGAGGCATGGATTGAGTGGCAAATGGAAAAAGAGTGAGGTGTGTTGCATATTTGCATGGATGTCAACTGCCGAAATGTGTATGTAGGTTGCGCCACCTACCACAAAATCCAGAAAGCTGTCCAAGTTGTATACATATACAAAATTTTAGGCAGATAAGTCAAATCACTACTTGTTTACGAGTGATTTTATCCCACAGCAGACAAACAGTTGGATGCTGTGCAAAAAAGGTAGCAGGTGGCGCCACCAATCTTGTGTATGATTAAGAGCTATGCGAGATCTATACAAAGCAAAATGTCAGGGGGATATGTCAAACCAGTCCTGAGATATAGGCCTGGATGTCTGCAGCGTAAACAAATGGTGGCGCCACCTGCCACAAAATTGAGAAAGCTATCCAAGATGTATAAACTTGCAAAATTTTATGCAGATAAGTCAAAGCACTACTGAGATACGAGTGATTTTAGCCCATGGAAGACAAACAGACGGACACTGTGACGGACGCTGTGCAAAAGTGGTTGCAGGTGGCGCCTTCAGTTTTGTGTATGATAGAGCTATGTGAGATCTATACAAATACAAAATTTCAGAAGGATACAGCAAACCAGTCCTGAGATATAAGCCTGGATGTCTGCAGCGTAAACAAATGTAGGTTGTGCCAACTGCCACAAAATTGAGAAAGCTATCAAAGATGTATAATCCGAAAATTTTTTGGCAGATATGTCAAACCACTGCCAAGATACGAGTCAGGGCTTGACATTAATTTTTCAGGTTAGCTGTCCAGTCAGACAGGTTGAAATGATTCTTAGGGTGCTTTTCCATGTACGCTTTTTGCAAGCGTTTGCCGCGCGGCTGCTGCGCGGCGAAAATCCAACTAGTTAAAAGATCATGTGCTATTTCCATGTATGCGATTGCCGCGCAGCAAAAGCAGGCGTCAGTTTTGGAATCAAGCAGTGCTGGATTTCTGTGTTTGCCACGCGGCAAACGCAGGGGAATTCCCCTTTAATGATGTCACGTGGGGTTTCTCCTTATTCGTATGTTTTAGTCCGTTCATATGTGACAGGAAGGCATGTTTTTGCCGTGCGGCAAACGCTCACATGGAAAAAGACTGGCCGTGTGACAAATGCATGCGTTGGACGTGCCGCGCACATGGAAAAGCACCCTTACCCGTCCAAATGAAAAGCTGACCTGTCCGACTAAAAAACTGAAGTTTCATTGGGCTACTTGCTAAAAGTAATGTTATATAAATATATTTATATAAATTTATATAAAATGACCTGGTCCCTACTAAGGAATCAGAACAAATTTTTAATTAATTTGGAAATATGTGGCCATTGATTATCGGTTAAGTATTGATTATTTTACGAAAATTATGTAAATGCATTTTCAATATGTTATTTTTAAAAATCTCACAATATATCACACTAAATATTAAGGCCCTTACAAACAGAGGAAATACATATATCTAAAATTATTAAGATAAATTCATTTTCAACAATTTTCTTAAAATATTATTTTAAAAATAAATATAAATCAAATTTTTGAATTTATATTGAAAATCAAAACTTTAACCTAGATCAGTATTATCAATGATCATCCACATTTTACAGGGTTTCATATTTTTTTCTTAAATGTTCCTGCATTGCAATATATTCAAGTCCTACATATTATGATTAACAATAAAAAAATCGTCTTCAATGTTTATTTATTGTTACAGGTTGAAAAATCATCATATCAAAGCTAATTTTTATTGTCATGATATGTCATGTAAATAGGATGGGCCTTCAAGATCTTGCAAGACCATCTTGAGAACAATACTGTTAGTTGGTCAGCAGGGAAGCAAATAAATCTCTATTATCGCTCATGGGGCGGTCTAGAAAACAGTTGAAATATTTTTAGTTAAAATTTATTAACTGAAAGAGTTATGCATGTTTTATTCCTAAGATCATAAACGTATGTCAAAATCTTTGTTTTTAAGGAATTGCCTATTTTATACGAGTTACAGGTTTAAATGTAGAACATGTCAAAATCCCAGGTACGGGCAAGGGGGTCAGCGAGGTCACGGAGCTGTCTGGTTTGAATATATTAATAAGGAACTCCAATTCAAATGAGATCATGTGACAAATGAACCCAACAGTGACAAATGAGGTTCTGGAAATAAACAATGAATATGAATATATAATCAAACAGTGAACAGGAGTGATGCCAATCTTTTTGAAGGATGTTTTAGGAGGTAAACATAGTATCCCCCAACTTTGGGGATACAATGATAATCATTTTATTCAATTTAGTCAATGATAATAATGCCCAATGTGCCTCTTGACTTTCTGTAACAAGCAAGGTATGCAAGTTCTAGGCAGGGAGAGGGGATGTTTTACTTCCAGCTGAAAACAGCATTTTGCATAAAACCAAATTTGCAAAGACTTATGACAAAGAGATTTATAACTGTAGTAAATCAGGTCATGTAGTCACAGGGCTGTGCTTGACTCTAAGAAATGTTCAGGTGAAAGTGATGCATGATCTCTAGTTGACTTGAGATTATGTAGTCCCAGCTTTTGGAGCCTGTACTGTCCTGTAGGTTCCTAAGCAGGAGACCATGTGAATGGCACAAGGGTCCCGAGGCTCAGGTAATGTTATTATCACAGCCCTTTAGGTTTGCTGCATCAACTTGTTTATACAGTAGAGCGTCGTTTATCCAAAAGTCTTGAGGGGACAAGCTTTTTGTTCGGATGAACAATTTTGCATGATATTGCTCTGGGAATCACACTGATCAGGTCTTCCGCCCAGTTCAGGACATTACCAGATACTGACCGACCCAAATTAAGCTAGCCCCTGATAAACGTGCGACCATATATTATAACATTTTTCATCGATTTAATAAATCAATCATATAGAACACTATTATATAATAATATAATTGAACCTTTATATTTGTTCTGTATTTTCTTGAAATGACAAGTGAGAGGATCAGCTGAATGCACAAGTAAACAAGTCTGTGTGCACAGTTTTATTTCAAAGTAGTCAAACAAAACGTAAAAGTTACTGATCGTAGATCTTTCGACATTGAATTCTCTGGCGAGATCAGTTGGCTTGGTACACCTGTCAAGTCATGCAAGGATCGACAGCTTGTCATCAACTGACAGGACATGGCGCTTAGGTGACTCCATTGACGAGTAATAGGATTCAGCTTAACAGTTTCATCATAATACATTTTTAAACTGAAAGAGGCTAAAATTTAGTTTTTGTCCGTAAAAAAAAGGTTGATGTAGTGGTACCAAAAAACTGCAATTTCAAATATGAGCCAGGTGACTGTCATTTGCACAAAACTTGGTGATGCTAGCCTCTTACTTCTGAGATTGTCATGTCAGAATGCTAACTTGAACAAATTTTAAAGTTCAAATCCCTGTAACTCAGCCAAAATTCATCAAACCCAAACCTTATCTCAGAGATTATTAGGAAATATTGAACAATTTGGCTGAATGAATTCAGAGAAGAAGATTTTCATTGGGTTTTTTAACATTCCGCCTTTAAAATGTGAGTTTGTGTAGGTGGCACCACAAAACGCTCAATCCTACAACATTTGATATGCGACATATTTTTGTTCCTGCTATTCCTGAGAAATTATGGGTTAATGTACTGATGACACTTGTACAGAAAAGGTTGATGCAGGTGGTGCCATCAATGTGACCAACACTTGCATAAAATTGGGTGAAGGTAGAGCCGTTTTTGATACTGAAATTTAAGTAACCTTTTGGGCAAATCACTAAGTTCAGCTTCCTGCAACCCAACAAAAATGCACCAAACTGGAACCATTCAAACAAACTTGAGAAAGATAGTTTCAGATTTTATACCTTTGAAATATTGAACAATTTGGCTGGACAGTAAAGATTTTAAAATTTTTTTTTAGTTTTTGCTTTTCCCCTGTAAAATCTAAGTAAATGTAGACAGAATAAAAATATACAAAATCCTCTAGTTGTTTAGATTGATTATTTGCATAAAATTCTGGATGCTAGCTCCCGCTGTTTTCAAGATAGCATGGGTCAACATACAGAAACGGCCAACTCCACACCACTGCATAAGCTCACAGCATAAGTTTGCTAATAACCCGCATTCAAAAGGCATGAAAAAAAAGAGCAGCATGTGTTATAAATATTTAACAGGTTTAGAGATGAAGAATTTTTTTTGCATAAAATTTGGCGACACTAGCTTCGGTGTTATTGAGACAGAATGAGTTAACGTACTAAGAAGCCACACCATTGCATAACCTCACGTTTGCTGAAAAAGATGTGCCAAATAATATATCTTCACCTACAGAGGTGACAAAACGTAAAGAAACCATATTAAACCACACAACTTGTTTTGGGATACAACTGATGACAATTACAGCACATTCCAAAGCTCAAGGTTAATTAATCACAATGCAAACATTAAGCCAGAAATGCAGCAACAAGTCCATACAATATGCAACAGGACCTACCAACAAAATTTCAATAGAATATGAGTATCATATTAGGATAATGTCAAAAACTATTTGGGGAAATTTGTATGAACTCCACCTGCGTCTTATATTCGGGGCATCACCATGAATCTGATCCAGAGAACTGAGCGGTGTGAAAAATGACCAATAGTTAACGATAATAGGGGGATTTAAAAGAAGTTGTTTTCACTCTGTAATTTAAAGTATTTTCTTACAAATATCATTCAAATTTCTACATAAAAGGCTAAAATCTATTTTTCAACTACTTCAACAGTGTATCCAGTGAAAGAGTTGAAAAAATATCATTATCTTATCATCACTAGCCAATCACACAATGGTTGGCATGTCATATGATTTCAGCAGCCACATCAGTGTTAGTTTTTTTTCAAACCGACAAAAGGTGGCACTACTCTAGCAGCTACACTCACTACTCTCGGTAGCAAATTTTATTCAATAACAGCTAAATATAGCACATTGTGAAAGAGTACCTTCAATTAAATATTCATTTGTGCCCCACTAGAGGTCTTCAAGCTTGGCACACATACATTCACTACTCAAAGTTGCAAATTTAATTCAATAGAATAAACTAAATATGGCACACTGTGAAACAGTACCTCCAATTAAGTATTCATTTTTGCCCCACTTGATGTCCTCAAGCTTAGCACACATATCAGATATATCCAATAGGGGTCATGAATAGTATTACAAGAAAAATACTGTGAGATACATATGGACATGAATGCATTTTTCACCGCTTATTGAATACTGCATGACAGGCATTGATGCCTTCTAGTCATGTACCAGGCTTACAACATGGTAATCCAAGATTTCTTAAGATGAATTCTATCATATAAGGTAGGAGTTGGGTGCACATTCCATTAGGGAACTCGGCGGAAGTAGTATGTGTGCACTGATGGCTAAACATTCTGAACAAAAACAGGGTGCGTATTCTGTTGCCTGCTAAATATGGAGAGCATCAGAAAATGAAAACATGATAGAGACTCAAAAACTAACATTTGGCATGGTATATATCTGCGAATTAATTGGAGGAAAGGAACACTCACAATGACGTGACTGAATGCCATCAACCAACTCCCCATTGCATACAAATAATGGTTTGCTTAGCAAACCACATCCTTAAAGCTAAGGTTCTTACAGCAAAAACATAGAACAAGCAATGCCAACCTGGTGCCGTGCAGAGACTGCTGGATGTTCTTTGTAGAAGTTCTTCTCAAACCTTGGCAGCTTACTCAGGTCCCAGTGGGGCTTCCTCAGTCTTTCTCCGGGCTGCATGCCCTTCTTTCCAGGGAAACTGCCACCACCACCCCCTCCACGGCCACCACTGTATGATCCTCCAAATCTGGAACCACCACCACCCCCTCCATAACTGAAACAACAAATGTCGACATATGACTCCGGTACTGACCATGGGCTTACCCAGTCATGCATGTTTCACAAGGCAAATCATCAGCAGTGTGACCCTAATCTAGGTTTGCATGTGAAGTAATAGGTATGTTCTAATGTCATGGTTATCGCCAGCACATATCAAAGTTGTAAAGAAAACACCATGACTAGTGCCATAAGGCAGAAATATCCTGTGTAACAGTAAAATGACACTGCCTGATGCAGACTAGGGTGTGCTAGATGCAAACTGAATGAGAGTTGCATTTCTCAAAGTCAAAAGGCAAGTGTAAAAGTTAAACCCACTATATCCTACACTGATTTGCACCCTGGTGGCAGAGGTCAACTCAACATGATCATCTACTGGTCCAGCTTAGGACATAGACAGAAATGCCCATCTGTATTCTGTTTCCATGGACTTGTATTCTGGAACCAAATGTCATACGCACATGACAGTGAGGCTAAGACATGCTAATGACCCACTAAGACATTGGCGTTATTCTTTGACATGTTTTTAGCAGAATGTTTTGGTACCCCCTGAATCACCCACTTTAGATCTGAAGCCAAAAAGTAACACTGATTTATAAATAAGCATCTATTGAGTTTGAAGCCACTGCAAATATGAAGGCAACACAGTAAATAAAGCAAAGACTTTTATTAAAATTAAACAAGTGCTTCACTTCGTAGTTGGTCCAGTAGCCAACACTGTGGCTATTTATGCCGGCCATGACGCTGCCCCCTAGTGGTGCCATCCATTACCAAGCTGAACACCTGTCAGGTGAACATAACACTTGCCCTCTTTGATACTATTTCCTAACACCTCATGCACCTCATTTTGAGCAACACTACGGACAGAACACATTAAATGTTTCAACAATAGATCCAACTTACTCCTTTGTAAGTTAATTGTATCCTAATAACTGTCTCATGTATATCTCTTTCCATGTAATAATGTACATTTTAACCTATGTACACACAAATCTTCATGCTCATATCTCTAACGATTCCTCTCAGTGCTTATTTACACCACTTGGTTTATATGCACATGTTGGTCAATGTGATTCACATCCGCTGTCTTGTGCCCTGCAGGCATTCGATGCACATTGGATGTGGCTGTCCCACGAATATTTGATGCATTTCAAGGATTAGTTTAAAACAAACCAGACACTAAAAACTTGTTCTGACAAAGCGAGACAAGAGTACGCAATAGTGGCAGACAATTAACAACAGCTGAGGGTTATTTTTTAAGCTTTTGCGCTGTCCAGACGCGAAGCCCAGGGTCGCTGCATACACTTAACAAAAATTGGCCTTCATTTTAACAACTACAACTTCTCACACAGCCCTTACAATTGTCACATTGTAGCTGAACTGAGGTCCCTCTGAACTTGACTACTAATTCTCATCTTGCACGGCGCAGATGGTGGCGCACAGGACTTGTTCACACACGGTTGTTGGTTCAAGACCCAGCAAAGAGCTTCACAATCGCATGTTATGTGTACTAAAATTGGACTCTCTCATTACCACACAGAGACGCAGATGCAAAAGGCGTACATATGAACAGGAGACTACTTGATAACACCTAGCCGCCGACGGTGACGCAACAGGTTTCAGGATTCTGTTGCGTCCCTGGCCCACCATAGGGCTAACTGGGGTTATAACACGATATGATCTGTTACTCTTAGAAAGGAAATTGCTTAAAAATATTTCCTATGGTTTTAACATAGCAATGTTCACATTATGTAGTATGTCAAAAGGCCTGTAATAAAAAATAACCATTCTTGAAAGCATTAAACAACATCAACAACCGATTTATTTGTCCAGATGGAATTGAAGCATGACAGTCCGGCAGACATCTTGCATTCGGTGGCAGTCCTGTATAAAGTTTTAAGCCTGTGTACTTTTATGTTCAAATTTACTTCCACGGTGCAAAATAGTGATGTAATGTTTTTAGTGATCAAATATACAATACACATAGAAGTACTGAGCATTAAACAATTGATATATGCTAAATTTCGCAGTTGTGTATGGAGTGTAATAATCACAGTTAACTGCAGGGGCAATCTATGGACTCCACATTGCGTCAGTCACTAAAAAAAGAGCAATTGAGGAGTAAATTTTTATGGGCTAGATAACACCATAACCACGAAGACACAAACACCAATACTGTTTCAGCTTGAACTTACACACTCCGATGCCTCAGTTCATGCGCGAGTCTTTTATTCCACATCATTCAACTGTTGATTATTTATCAACTGCTGCCAGTTTTTGGCTTCAAGTATGAATTTAGAAGTGTGTACTGTCACAGGTATCCAAAACGGAAACACTGTTTTGGGCGTTTCAGCTGACCCATATATTTACAGAAGACTAAAGAGATCTGTGCTTGGGTGATAACAAGTTCCCTCGTACATGACATTAATGACTGTAGTCTGTCTAGAATGACAACCTATGACCAGGAGAATGACTATCAAGTATCAGTATCAGGTTTTTTTTCTGGTTCAGCCTGCTCATAGATCTAAAAGTAAAAAAAAAGTCAGGGGGGGGGGGGGGTGGCGGTTATGAAAGTCCTGAAACTACTAAATATACCATACGCAAAATTAGATTAAACGAAATAGCCGAAACATCCTTTAACGGAATAGTTCTATCCTTAATTGCTTAAACGTCCACACATTGTCAAAGGCCTTGTTCTGTCAAATCTTGACAAGACATCCGGCCGACATTTTAACTTGGTCATGGTGGCGGCCGCGTGGCTGCCCGAATACTTTATTACTCAAGGTCAAACGGAATAAAACAGCTACTCTTTCATAATACTCACCCGCCACGTCTGTCGGAAGATCGATTGTCGTATGTTCTTTCTCTGTACGACATATTTCTTGACGATAGGGTTCTTAATTTAGTGCTACCTCTTCCAATGGCCGACAAAGCACAAAACCCCGCACGCAGAGAAACGTGACCAAACATCCTCTTGCGGATGAATATGGACTACATCTTGAAAAGGTTAGGGTATCGAAAATACGTATTTGTGCCATGTATAGGTCCGTCTTTACTTTTTCTATTAGTCTAGAAACAAGTATAATATCTCTATTGATCTGAAAAAGAGAAATTTATTCAATAGCATATAAGGATCTCTTTCTCGTGAAAAGCAAAATGACGTCATGGCGGATGATTTTCCTCTGTTAATCAGAACAAGTCGCCTCGCATTCGTATCTCCTCGGTACACGCCGTGGGTTTTGAATCAGAGCTAGACTTGTACCCAGTACGTTAACAGTATTTTCAGAAATTAACTGTCATTATGTGCCAGTTCAGTCTATGAGAACACACGTACAGAATTATTGCTTTGGCAAAACATAAGATTTCTTTCTCCCTCTCCCTTTCATATCTACATTAATTTACTGTAGGTTAATAAGTAAAAAAATCTTATTTTTACACAAAATTAAACTGAATTTCTCTTACTCGATCTTCAAACAGCATACACTGTAAGAAGAAAGGGTTATATAAAACGGTTGTTTCAAGATTATTTGGGTTGTTCTTTCATCCCTCACCCGTAGCCTCTTGTAAATGGGTTTAGTTTTATGTATTTCCCGGGGAAACCCCTTTTCCAGTGAGAGTGTCATTAATTCCTTATATCAACGCGAGGGTGCACTGCAGGCGTTTGACTGGACACGTCACGCGTGACGTGCCACGCGTGACGTGTATTTTCTTGGCGGCTCCAGCGGTGACATGAGGTGTCAGCGAGACCAACAGCAAAATAACAATGAAGAAGTTCATATAGACTAAATTTCTTATTTAGGCCTATAACATTTCAAAATTTAATTCAGGACAGTTTCAGTGACAACTCCATGATTTAGTAACCGAAAATTGAAAAAAAGTTAAACGATTCACAATTAAAAATATCCATTCATGTAGATTCATTAGGCCTATTTATATATAAATAATATATAAAAAATATAGGCAAATCCTTTCAGTATACATTTGGATTTCATTGTTTCAATTGTGTACTGCATGCAGAATGTACATCACGTTTTGGAATTGTTATTGTCTTGCTTAAATGCTTTTATACATGTGAGTTTGCCGCCAGTAAATATGTATGTATATATATTTTGGGTCAATCGGTTAAATCTAACATTGTATCTGTGTTTTGTTGTTTATTGTCTCGGAGTTTTTTTTATTCCAGGACCTTGGTATGACGCATTGTAATCCACAGAAATATAAATATAGGCCTAGTTCACATGATCACATCAATACCCAGTTTTCTTTCATTTATGTATAATAGAAATAAGAGAACCATTTTCATCCAAGATATCGTTTTGAGTTGTAATTCCAGCAGTTTATAACATTGCTAAAATGATACAGATCTACCATTAATAGGTGATGATTGAACCCCTGCTCCGCCCGCTTTGGTTGTAAACCTTTTACGTCATCTGTTTATCCAAAAGGATTTCCAGACGCAAACAGTGTCGGATAGTGGGGGCTTACAGCACCTTCAGTATAACGAGACAAATGGCAAATAGTCGGGGCATACAGCACCTTTAGTAAAACGAGACAATGTCAGATAGTCGGGGCATACAGCACCTTCAGTATAACGAGACAATGTCAGATAGTCGGGGCATACAGCACCTTCAGTATAACGAGACAATGGCAGATAGTATGGGCTTTCAGCACCTTAATTCATTATAACAAGACAATGTCGGACACACCATATATACCACCCATTAATAAGTCTGGGTAATACATCTTCACCGGAATGCCATGGTTAATTAGTATTTATATATCATACACAAGATACATTTCAGAAAGGTTAATAAAACATAGTAAGTCGGCCTGCAGTCCCACACGGCCTGGTCGTGAAGCAGACCTGGGCATGTTCAAAGGCGAGGCTGTCTGACTCAGGGATATATATATAGCGTAACAGTTTACAAACCCATGCAGGAGCACCAAGTTTTGCTTGAGCGTGAGTTATCATAAATACCTGGCGTTCCGTGCACAACAAAAGCTATGGTATATTTTGCTCTCTGACCGGGAGGGGATTTTTAAACAGATGGATTAATTGAACACCTTGGCTGATAGTGGAGCGCTTCGGTGATCTGCACGTGCTGCTTATCCCAGCATCTATGACGGACCAGGAGGTACATTCCGCGGGGGGTAAATATATCCCAGGCAACCTCCCTGCACAAAAGCGTACAGGCCGTCTGTGTGTGTCCATTCACACACACGGTGTGGCCAGACCTTCCATAGGATTAACCTCACCTAAAAGTGGTCGGATGACAGCAAGAAAGCATTGATTCAACTACACTGATATTTCTATCATTTCACCCGAATATATATATATATATATATCTACAGATGTGTGGCGGATATATTTGCAGATGTGTGGGAATTAGTATTCGCAAATATGTATCTTTAAAGTAGACACAGTTACTGCAACAGACAAAACTGGCTGCTGTGAGGTGTTTGAGTGTGATGTGTGATCTGTAGAGAGAAAACACAGCTACTGGGATGGGGGAGAATGAAGAGTTCGAAAAGCTGCGAGCACGAATATGGGACGGAGATACATTATATGAAGACCGGCATTTTCCAGCCACCGGCGACTCCGTCACTCCTGACAACCCAAAGTCAAAAGACTGGCGCTGGAAAAGACCTCGGGTAAGTCTGGGGCTCGACATTGATTTGGAAAGTACTTGTCCAGGGTAAGTAGCATCTAGCTTTTACAAGCCCTACATGAATCTTTACTTGTCCTACAAAATAAGTGATCGCAGTAACAAAGACAAAAAGTGTGATCTTCATATTTTTATTGCAACAATAAACATGTTTGTTTGTTGATATTATTTCTCTTTAGCATTTGTACAGATAAACATGTAGATAATTTAAGACAGAGGTATTACAATATGATTTAATTTCTCGAAGAAAGATATCTTAAGAGACTAAAGATTAGTTTAGATGCAGGCCTTTGTATACAAAGGTTTATGTCAATGGACCCACTTGCCCCACTGGGCAAGAAGGGGCCCACTTTTGGTCGTCCTACCACCATTTTCTGGAACTTTACTTGCCGAAGGCAAGCGGTTCATGTCGAACTCTGAAATCACACCTACCCTTCTGAAACTGTCCAGCTTAAATACGTATGAGAGCTACATGTCAGAGCTAAACTAGAGGAACATTCAGTAGAACGAATACCTCCGCCAATGTATGTATGCCTGATCTTACGGAGTTCGCCTCTATATCCGGGTCAGCTTAAATATTAAATTTGGTTTTCCATGGAACTGTTTAATATACCCCTTCACTTTCACTGCAGACTGAATCTTATTAATCTCAGTCAGAGTGATATATAAGTATATTTAATATTACGATATTATGTAATTTATTATTATAAGGCAAAGTAATATAACTGGGTCTGCCAGGGGCGGATCCAGGATTTGGGAAAGGGGGGGGGATCCAACCCAGGAGGACTAATGGAACCTTAAAAAAGGTCCCCAGGTCTGGAAAAAAAGGGGGGGGGTTCCAGGCAGCAAAATTTTCTCTGAAGCCCTTAAAAAACGTTGTTTCTGATGAAAAAAAGGGGGGGGGGGGTCCGGACCCCCTGGACCCCCCCCCCCCGGATCCGCTTCTGTCTGCTTATTTTACAGGTCAGCATTTAAAGTGTAATTGGGTCATCACTGGCCTGTGTCCCTCCCCTCCACAATGTCTTGTGGAAATGTGATTTTTTTTAAAGTCGTGTAAACCAACAATCACATAAACAGGGTGATGAAAACACAACGCCCTAGACGGAAATAATCGTTAGATTCATCTTGTTGGTGTTCAGGCTATATATACGCTGTGAGGGATAATTTATACCTACACCTTATGTGCAGTTACGTCACTCCGCGGCAGAATGGAAATACACAATGTGAACTGACAGTTATTCTCAAACCTCACCTAGAACGTCTGGAAGATACATATATAAATCTCGCATTCCCCAATTGAATGTTGCTATTGGTATGAGGTCAGTATTATATGTTTAGCCTGCTTCAATTACAGCTGTCTCTCATAATATTGGAATGGAAAATATCTTTGCGTATTATGGTCCTTATCTGCAGGGTATCCCAGTTGACCAGTTAACAAAGAATAGAAATTGCTTTAATATTTCACCAAGATTTGCAAGTGAAGTTTTTGCATCCATCAAGATATTGTAAAGACTGTAAACGCTATATTTGGCTCACCGGTACCATTTTGGTGACTAATTTTCACCATGTGTGCTTGAAAGGTATACATGTTTAGGTAATAAAAACGCCTGATAGCAGTATGAAAGTAGTAGCTTTCAGTGAATAAATGGACGTTTTAAGTCAGATGACGTATATTTTTTTGTCACTTCAAGGACACCGAATACAGAGTGATTATAAGCATCATATACTATACTTATATGCCAAACGTAGGCATGCAGTAAGATTTGATCTAAAGTGATAGCTAACCATATGCTTCAGAATGACATATTACTTTTAACGATTTGGTGTATGCTGTTTATGTAATACATTCTTATAGTTATGTATTACATATATTATATTATACTTAGAAAAACGACAAATGAGTGACTATAAACTTCATAAATATAGTAATTTATAGGTTTTTTCCTTGGGGGGGGGGGGGCTGGCTATGCGTAGATATCTGCATGATTTTCCAGAAAAGGCCATTCTAGTTTACATATATCCCATTTAAACAAAATTGGTCAAACCATTATTTAGAAATCTCGTTCTTCTCTTGTAAAACTTGTATTGTCCAGTCATGAATCAGATTCAGTCTTCATGTGTGAGTCGTCACATCAGGAAGAATCCTGTCGACTTTGGTGTCAAAAGGTTAAGAAAAGCCTCATCTGAAGAAGACATCTGTTATTAATCTCTATTTGATTTTTAGATAATAAAATACCTGTAGTGTGAGGCTGTAATGTCATGCTAGTCAGCTAAGCGTCATTTTTGTTTTTGTTGTTGCCATACGTCTGCAAGCTGAGATTGTTTGGGTCTGGTTAATTGTTGTCTTTTATTTGCTTCGCCGGCTGCAGACTTAGAATGTTTGAGTCTGGTTAATTGTTTTATTTTTTTGGCGTGACAGGTTGCAGGTTTGGAATGTTTGGGTCTGGATAATTGTTTATGTTTGTTGGCGAGACAGGCTGCAAGTTTGGAATGTTTGGGTCTGGTTAATTGTTTATGTTTGTTGGCGAGACAGGCTGCAGGCTCGGAATGTTTGGGTCTGGTTAATTGTTTTTTTTTTTTTTGGCGTGACAGGTTGCAGGTTTGGAATGTTTGGGTCTGGTTAATTGTTTATGTTTGTTGGCGAGACAGGCTGCAGGCTCGGAATGTTTGGGTCTGGTTAATTGTTTTGTTTTTTTGGCGTGACAGGTTGCAGGTTTGGAATGTTTGGGTCTGGATAATTGTTTATGTTTGTTGGCGAGACAGGCTGCAGGCTCGGAATGTTTGGGTCTGGTTAATTGTTTTGTTTTTTTGGCGTGACAGGTTGCAAGTTTGGAATGTTTGGGTCTGGTTAATTGTTTATGTTTGTTGGCGGGACAGGCTGCAGGCTCGGAATGTTTGGATCTGGTTAATTGTTTTGTTTGTTGGCGTGACAGGCTGCAAGATCGCAATGTTTGGATCTGGTTAATTGTTTTGTTTTGTTGGCGTGACAGGCTGCAAGATCGCAATGTTTGGATCTGGTTAATTGTTTTGTTTTGTTAGCATGACAGGCTGCAAGATCGTAATGTTTGGGTCTGGTTAATTGTTTTGTTTTGTTGGCGTGACAGGCTGCAAGATCGCAATGTTTAGGTCTGGTTAATTGGTTTGTTTTGTTGGCGTGACAGGCTGCAGGCTCGGAATGTTTGAGTCTGGTGAATTGTTTTGTTTTGTTGGCATGCCAGGCTGCAAGATCGAAATGTTTTGGTCTGGTTAATGGTTTTCTTATGTTGGCGTGACAAGCTGCAAGATCGGAATGTTTTGGACTGGTTTATTGTGTATGGGTCTGGTTAATTGTTTATGTTTGTTGACGTGACAGGCTGCAGGCTCGGAATGTTTGGGTGTTGTTAATTGTTTTGTTTTGTCGGTCAGACAGGCTGTAGGCTCGGAATGTTTGGGTCTGATTAATTGTTTTGTTTTGTTTGTGTGACGGGCTGCAAGATTGGAATGTGAGGGTCTGGTTAATTGTTTTGTTTTGTTGGCGTGACAGACTGCAAAATCGAAATGTTTGGGTCTGGTTAATTGTTGTATTTGATTCGCCTGAAAGAGAGCATACTGAGAAATTTTGGATCTGGTTGTATTTTGTCTGCGTATAAGGCTACAGATTGGGAATGTTTGGGTCTGGTTAATTAATTTCTTTTGTTTGATTGGAAGGGTACTGACTGAAAATTACTGGTATAATCAGGTTAACGGGTTTTGTTCTATTAGACGTTTAAAAATGTTTTGGTTGGATTAATGGCCAGTCACGACCAGTTAGAATGAGTTACAACTTGCAATCGTGAAAAGGCACGGGCAATCAATCGTAAGACGGGCTTAGGACATATCACTGTTTATCGCTTTTGGTCAGGGAAAAGTCGCATGAGACAAATCGTACGTAGGACGGTCGTTGATCCTGCACAAAAAAAAATTCCTACGACTGATGGGGTAGTGGTAGCCGTAGCTGATTCTAAGTTGTCGTAAAGACCCCAGTCACACACAGCTAACGACCAATTAACGACCACCGACAAGCAGTGGTTGATCGAACTTTTTTAAAAGGTTTTTGAAAGTCTTTTACAGGGTTTTATTGATCGGCGATTGGTTTTCGGATCGTTTTGATCAGCTAGAGGTTTGGGGTGCTACAAGAAAAACCTTCCGCCGACCCAACTGATCTGGGGGAAGGTTTTTCTGGTCTTTTTTCGGTTGACAAGGAATGGGCGACCGTTCGCCGATAGATCCAGTCGCCGAACACTTTTTGGTCTGCTACATTTATCAACTGAACGCCAGCTCTTCGGCGACCAGACACCGACCGGTCGGCGACCTTCGACAATCCACGGCAATAAATGACAACCGATCGGTGACTTGGTGGCAACTGGTCATTCATAATTTGATTCTTCCGATGTAAGTATATATATATATTAAATATCTTTAGTATTGAACAGTTTCCGGGGGACTCAGTCACCAGATTTTCAGTCTCCAAAGTGAAGGCTCCGAGAGATCCATGGCCTGCAGTAACGTCTCTGCCTTCTCTTTCCGTGAAGCCGAAGAATATCCAGTGCATCATCATCATCATCATCATCATCATCATCTGCAATATATCTCCTTCTTCCTGTTGCAACAATTCCAGCATCTGGAGCTGATTTGCAGATGAAATTTTTAGAGCCATTCCAAGGTGTTGTCTCTCCAAAAGATTGAGAATAATGAGATTTGACGAGGCTGTCCATATATATATATATATATATATATATATATATATATATATATATATATATATATATATATATATAACCCCTTAGAAAAGATCGTGAGTAGGTCGGCGAGCATCGTATGCATATAAGCCCCCACTCGCCAACCTGTCTTTGACTATCGCCGATTAATCGCTGACCAGTCACCAAGCGGTCGCCAACCCGTTGCCAACAGTCGTACGGACAGTCGGCAATCGGTTGTTGATGATCGGGAAACCCACGTACGATGCCCATCAACTGGTCCTACAATCAATCGCCAACTATTCACCGATTAAGTTTACATGCAGCTTGCTCGTCAGTGGTTGTCGTTGGTCGCCGCATTTTCTGGTTGTTGGCAGTCGTAAAATGGTCTTTCAGGATGTTTTGCTGTGTGACTAGCCTCACTCAGTCGCAAACAACAATGTGCATTAGTCTACAACTGACACAGTCTGCATGACAGGTTGTGGTTTGGAAATAGAAAGTGTGTGGGCGAGCGAGTTGCTTTGTTTTCTGTCTTGCAGGCCGCGGGCTGAAAGTAGAAACTTTAGGTCTTTTGTTTTTGTATAATTTAGTGCCACTGTATAATATACTGACACTGTGTAATTTGTATGATTCACTGAAACGATTAACACATGCACTCATTGCTATCTTTAATACAGGAAATCGTTGCAAAGCCAGTATTCATCCAGAATGGAGCTGACCGCCGGGACCTTGAGCAGGGGGAGACGGGTAAGGCTTACTGACGTTTTGTCCTGTTAGCATGAAGAGAACATCCCCGATCACTCCTGGTTACACATGCAGGCAAACACATACGATCACTCTCGTTCAAGGCTTCATGAATAAATGCAGTAGAATTCAATAACATATAAAATTTGGTGCCGTTTTATTGGTTGCATTTTTGAAATCATTTTGACAAAGAGTCGATAATCCTACCACGTCATGCTTTCATTTCCATTTTTATGAGGGTAGTCTGACACTGTATACATAGTGTACAGTTCAAGTTTTCAGGTATTAATTCCGCAGGTTCCGGCAATATAACTGGCCAAAATCTCGAAGACCATGCAAGGAAGCCCTTGAGATGAAACGCAGAGGTTTTCTTTGCCTTGTTACACGTTTTTATATTTCAGGGGATTGCTGGTTTATATCTGCGGCAAACTTCTTGACAGAACAACCCGACGCATTTGCAAAGGTCGTTCCGAACAATCAGAATTTTGACATTGACAGCTATGCAGGTACATTTAAATCATATTCAGCGGCGCGATATTTGTTTGTTCTTTTTTTTTACCACACCTAGCTGTGCATGGTATATCAATAAATTTTGAAAGACGTTTAATTATCTTTAAAGGCCTGGATCTGAGATGAATTTGTGTCTTCCTTCTGCGCTCCCTGCTCCCTGCGTTCCGCACGGCTTCACTTCAAACAGATGTATATGTAGTTTCAAATAGCTCATTTTCCTTTTCTGTGAATTTCAAGGGTCGGTACTTGGAACTTACAGCTTTTACAGAGATCCATATTTATATTAATTATATTATAACTTTTGTTTAAATATAGCTAAAGGTGGTAAATATTGTTTAGGCTTGAACAATATAACTTTTTCTTAAGTCTGTAAAATTCTCTTTTGTTTCAGGTATCTTTCACTTTTATTTTTGGAAACACGGGAGATGGGAGGAGGTGATTATTGACGACAGGCTTCCCGTTGATGAAGAAAACAAACTACGATTTTGTCATAACAAAGAAACACCAAATGAGTTTTGGCCCCTCCTTCTGGAAAAGGCTTATGCCAAGTTAGTATACAAGTAGTTGAAATTTGATTCATTTATTCTGTCGCGAAATGTTTTTGTGGCAAAGCGGAATCCATGCAAGTGTCGACACGCCTGTGTCGAGGCAACGCATCCTACATGTGTGTGCGTGTGTCGCCAGCAGCCGATCCTTGAATTGTATACAGAATACGTGTAAAGTAAAGCTGATCCTTTTTTTGTGTGATCCCTGGTGTTTTCGTGCACGGAAATAATCCTGGTATGTGAATTTATGACATGCAGCCGACGCTTAATTAATACGTGTGTCCGTGATAACCCATCCCTGATGTGTGTGTCCGTGATAACCCATCCCTGATGTGTGTGTCCGTGATAACCCATCCCTGATGTGTGTGTCCGTGACAACCCATCCCTGATGTGTGAGTCTGTGACAGCCCATCCCTGATGTGTGTGTTTAATACAACCAATCCCTGATGTACGTGTCTGTCCGTGACAACCAGTCCCTGATGTGTGTGTCCGTGACAACTTAACCCTGACATGTGCGTCCGTGACAGCTCTTCCCTGATGTGTTTGTCCGTGACAATCTATCCCTGCTTTGTGTGTCCGTGACAACTCGTCTCAGATGTGTTTGTTCATGCCAACACGTTCCTTATGTGCATTTCGCGACAATCATATTCAGTTCGTAATTACATTTGCCATTATAAGGTATAAAATAAAACGCCATTCGATGCTTTGACAGAAACTTCGATATTGGTTAACCCGAAAAGTTTGATATAAGTTTGACCTGTCACTTAAGAAAGAACCCTGTCGATTTTTTTGTCAGAAGGTCAAAAGTCAAAAAGACACCTGAAGTTTTCTCAAAAATCTCAATTTGGTTTTCAGATGATAAAAAAAGATCCTGTTGTGAATGTTAGCCTATAATGTCATTCCAGTCAGCTGAGCGTCATGACCGATGGGTCACTTGTTTAATAAAATGTAAAAGTGTTGGAGGTCTCGAGACCGGTCTTGGTCCCGAGGCCAGATTCCGCCGGCCTCGGACTCGGCCTTGGCTTCGGAAGGCAATGAATCGGTTTCGGCCTCGAGACATTTTGCAGCTTCGTTCAAGAAACTTAATTTAACAAAAATGGCAACATAGGCCAACTCATAACAGATAGCAAACATTGAGTCTTAAGGTTGCATGGATTCTGACTTGGTTAGTAATGACTCGGTCTCGGTCTTGGCCTCGGTCAGGGTGGTGTCTCGGATTCGCCGTCTTGGCCTCGGAGGGACGTGACTCGACTACAGCACTGATAATAACCCCTATTGTTTCGTACTTTCTTTTTTCAGACTCTTTGGATCTTACAAAGCATTGTCGGAGGGTAACGTCCGTGACGCCATGGTTGATTTTACTGGAGGATTATCAGAAACCTATAACCTGCGTAAAGAGGAGGAAATCCCTGTAGAACTGTTTGACATCATGGTCACCTCTAGCAAAAGGAATTCTTCCATCTTGACATATATTTGGGTAAGTGCATGGTAAACTGAGGTAGTTTGGACATAACTTATTCGGATAATCACCATAACTGTATTGACCGTGGCACCATTTTGTTATAAATTTTTATAAGTATTCCTTGTTTCAGGGGGATTACGGGTCGACCCGGGAAGAGAAGCAATGGAATGGATTATACAAAGGCCACGTTTACAGTATTAGTTGTTTCTTAAAGGTAAAGTTATTCAATGTTTCATGCTTTCCAATGTTCTATTTGCTTACTAATGCGAGGGAAGTCTCATTTGGAAGTCTCGGTGGACGTTCTTTCCGTGGATCTGCCATCTTGGTGACTCTTGATCTTTATTAGAAAAGCCCGGGGACAAGGTTTTTGTTCGGATGAACGATCATTCGGATAAACGATTTCACTCGATTCGCGATAATTGTCAACCTGTCGCCAAGTACAAGACTTTACTGACTGACGCAAATTACTGAAGCTTATCCAAAATAAAAAACATGGCAACAATATTTTTGTTACTTTTCCATTAATTTAATCAATCTACCATGTAAAATAGATTGAAATAATTGCTAACTGGCCCTGGAAAATCAGAATCAATAGGTAACGACTATAGTTGCGCGGACGTCATGAACTCAAATGACCTGCTGTGACCTTTTTTTGTTTTCAAATAATTTATTGATATTTCTAACATATAAACAAACAAACATTATACATGATGCACACGTTGACATTACATAACTTACATTGACGCTCCAAAGTAACAATGTAAACAACAGTTTGTGTACATAACACAAGGCACCAGTAAACAGACAGTTTTTACATTGTAACAATATTTTACATATTTAAGACATCAGTTGTTCTTTTGTTTTTCTGTACTCTTTTTAAATACCTGTCCATAAACACAGGATAACTGGCCCATAAACAATATAATCTAACAGATATGTAATTATCATCTGGTATCTATATATTACAATGTATTCTTACAAATATAGGAGCAGCTTTTCACATTTTGTCAGGTGTAAACACAAATTCTCTTTTTTTGAACTGAAACTCTCTGCCATACATATCCAGAGAAACTTTATGTGCTGTATTATTAAACTGTTTAAAATTTTTAGTAACTATGTAATCCTGTAATTTCTGACCAATTCACCATAGTAGTTGGAGTGGTAGTTCTCTGACTGATAATCCATTTATACCTGCCACAGTAACCTATCTGTCCGTACTATTTTTACTGTCTGTTGTATTTCACTAGCTGCTGCGTTAAATGGGATTTTCGAGGGGAACACGAACAATTTGCGAAGGACTCGAATGTCGAAAATGGTAAAGTTCAACATTCGTATTTTAGGCTCTACAAGTTCGCTAAACATGCGCTGGGGTTCGAATACGTCGTCAATTGTTCGCGGGAATCGCATTTTGTTCGGCGGGAATTTGAAATTTCTTGCGAGCGTTTCCCGCATTCTGGGTCTTGATTTGTTCGTGATTTTGCTCTCGAAAGTGTCTCAAAACCTTCGTCATATGCGCAAGACATTCTTACGACGTGCTTGATGTTCGCAAAATCTTCCTGAAACCTAAACAGATTCCGACAGTTTGGGAATGTTTCACGAAAACAATGAAATTCATCCGATCATTTTATGACCTGTTCGCGCAATTCCTGAGAGCAGGTGTCTTCCCGAGAGAGGCAAACGCGAGCATGTCACGTCGGTCGCAAGATTACCGAGCGAAATATGTACGAATGTCGCACGGCGCTCGTTATTCGCTTCCCAATCAATATTAAAAGCTTCCTCTTCATACATGCATGGCCAGTCATGGAGGACATGTCCGAGAGCTTGCTGGTCCATATTCTGGTCATGACTGACCCGCTGGGCAAGAACTGCTGCCGGCAATGCACTTCAATACATTTCATACCATTTTTATACTGCCAAAGTGTCGTTCGTATCGCCAGTCGCAAGATAATCGCGCCTCATATGTACGAATGTCGCACGAATGTGGTAGGACGTTCGTTATTCGCAAAATATGCGCAAAACGTTTGCATATATCGCGAAATATTCGCACACATTTGGTCTTGTGTCTTGTGAGCCCCCCCCCCCCCCCCCATCCATTCTAAATTCCTGTATCCGCCCCTGACACTGTCAAATTGTGTATGCCCTCCAGCGAATTCTCGCATTCCTCATGATGTTTGACCTTTAAATTTCTCAGAATAGGAATTATTAAAATGTAATAATATAACCTTTTTGTTTGTTAGTTTCTTACCATTTTCTTGCAACTTCCTGATACATTGTTCAATCTTGTTTCTTTTTTACAAGGTTAACAATATATTTACTGTTACGCTCAAGATTCTCAAACCATTGTGCCCGAGATCGTATTATAATGCCTTCTGTAATTTTGTCATAACAGGCTTCTTATTCTTTCTTGAACTTATCATAATTCCCGAGGTTTACTTCATAGGAATGTTTATCTATTATGGCTTGTACCTCTCTTTCAAGTGATTGATATTTGAACATTTTATTCCTTTTTGAATAGTCTATAGTTAACTTTCTGACCTTATATTTTAAGTAATTCCAATTTCTACAAGCACCCAGAGACATCTGATCCGCTTCTTTTTTTAATAGTAACAATATATTCTTTCATCTTGCTTACATACTCAGAGTTGTTAACAAGGGAGCAGTTATATTTCCAAAATGAAGGCCCACGGTTGTCATCTTTCCAACTCTTTTTAAGAAGTTCCAACGCTGAATGATCTGAACCATAGTTATGTAAGACGCCGACAGATAGCGCTGTGGTCACGAAGGCACACTTGTTAATATGCCACAAATGATCTTGCCTATACAATGATCATGCCTATATATGCCCCAGATCGAGCCGAGTCAGAACATACTGCTGTATTACATAAGATAGAAGACCTGTCTGAATACCACACTTAATAAACTTATAGTGGTGGCAAACTGCGAAGGGGGTGGGGTTCTGAAAATCAGGGTTACTATATCAAGCACGGTAACGCGACTGACGCTGCTTATAAATTTATACGTGAATGGAGAGGACTAAGGCCATTTAAAATAGGAGAGTGGTCTTTACCTGGAATAGGTCATTTTTTGTAAAAAAAAAAAAAGACAAAAAAAAAAAAAAACCCACACGCAACCACAAAACGTTTTGTGAGCATTTGGTGATCCAGCTTACTGTTTTCCATGTTGTCCCTGTCTTTCACAACTCGTATAAGGGATCATTATTTTTCCTTTCCACAATTTAAATGTTAATTTGACATGTTGCCTTACTTTGTTGTACTTACAGACGAGAGTTCGTGGTTGGCAGGTAAGACTGCTGCGACTACGGAATCCGTGGGGCGAAGCAGACTGGACTGGTCCATGGAGTACCAAGTGAGGCTTTTTTTTGTCTCATCAGACATGTTAGCTCTACTGCTAGTGTTCAATATTAAGTTAAAACTATGACACTGTAAGTATAGCAGTGTTGCCACTCTGGACTTTACGAAAATAAAGTACAAGATCATGCACGAAAAAAATATAGATATGTCTGAATAAAAGAATGAACAAGTATAAATCATCGCCAAAGCGTTGACCTTTTCGCAAAATGTTATAATTTTTATATTGCTTCAAAACAAAGAACAGGTTTGATATTTATCAGTTATATAGGATTCATAACACATGAATTCTTTTATTTAAAATTTCCGATTATTTTGTTGACCCACTTCACTCTGTGAAATGACTTTATTAAATGCTCACAGAGCATATCTATTGTATATAAGACCCGAAGTATATGAGTATATAGTATAAAACAATCATCCTGAAGATAAATATTTGAGAAAAGAAGTAAAAAAACTATTAAAAAAAAGATTGTAAAAAACCCAGGTCTTTATGAAAAAGTATAAAATATTTGAAGACGCATAGAGTGGCAGCACTGAGGTAGATATGCTCTAAATTAGGTCATATCTAAGAATAAAATCAAGTGGTAGCAGGTCTGTGATACAATATATCTAGACATGCTTCCGGACTTAAATTAAGATATCATTTTCGAAAAAGAACCCTTGAGGATTTGACATCTTTAAGCACACTGTAGTGGTGTGGGGTTACCGATGGCACTGCCCTAGATTTGTTCATTTTGTTAAAGATATACTTTAAACTTAAATGCTTACTCATAAAATCTTTATTTATATTTATGGCCACTTTTCGATGTTGAAGCAGAGCTTGACACATATCCAAATGTTCCAAAGTTGCAAGTGTTCCCAATCCAGCGTGTCCAGAAGACATATCACAAACAACTTTTCATTTTAATTGCAACAGACAATACGTTATTATTTACCTAAAGCAAATTTAACTGAGCGATCTGTTAATTATCAAAGTATAAATTAACCAAAAGTAATTTAAGTAGAGTAGCCATATTAACATTATAATGATTATGATTATTAATCAGGAAACGAACATAATTATTATTATTATTAACAACAGCAACATCAGTTGTTTCTTCGATATATCATCAGCTCCATGATAATAATTATTGATAAGTATACAGAGAAACTTGCTTGATGACTAGCCAACCCACTGATCTGATAAAATGGCAAATATTCATTTTGATTTCATAGATCCGAGGAATGGAATTCTCTGAAAGACGCTGAACGCAGAACTCTTGGAATTGTGCTGGACAACGAGGATGAGTTCTGGTAAGCCATCAAACTCCAAATCACGGGACCTTTCTTAAAATTAAATCTACAGATAGTAATATATTCATGGGAATTTGTCCTTCTATTATTGTGAAACGGAGGCGATTACAAGACTGTTATACTGCGGGAAACCTGAGGGTCATTAAAACTAACTGTCCTTTGACTTTGCTTAGGGTCCAGGTAGGTTGACCAACAAGGGGGGCAGGTGCACTGTAACATTATGGCCCCTTATATAACCAAAGAATGCCAAAAATTATCACCAAAAAGATGACCCCGAAAATTTAAATGATTATTTCTCGGGTGTCACCCTTACCACCCCCCCAACCACCAAAGAAATAAATATCTATAAATTTATGTGTAAATTTGCAAACAGACAAGCCAACGAACCAAGGGAAAAATATGACACCGTACTTGAAGAGGAAGCAGACCAGACTTACCTTCAGCAGCCCAGACTTACCTTCAGCAGAACAGACACACCTTAAGCAAACCAGACTCATTTTCAGCAGACCAGACTCACCTTCAGCAGAACAGACACACCTTCAGCAGAACAGACTTACCTTCAGCAGACCGGACTTACCTTCAGCAGAACAGACACACCTTCAGGAAACCAGACTCACCTTCAGCAGAACAGACTTACCTTCAGCAGACCAGACGCACGTTTAGCAGAACAAACGCACCTTCAGGAAACCAGACACGCCTTCAGCAGATCCGACTTACCTTCAGCAGACCAGACTCACTTTCAGCAGAACAGACGCACGTTCAGCTGAACAGACTTACCTTCAGCAGACCAGACTAACCTTTCACAGACCAGACTTACCTTCAGTAGACCAGGCTCACTTTCAGCAGACCAGACGTAACTCCAGCAGACCAGACGCACCTTAGCAGACCAGACTCACCTTCAGCAGGCGAGACTCACCTTCAGCAGAACAGACGCACCTTCAGCAGAACAGACTTACCTTCAGCAGAACGGATTTACCTTCAGCAAAACAGACATACCTTCAGCAGACCAGACGCACCTTCAGCAGACCAGACGCACCTTCAACAAAACAGACTTACCTTCAGCAGACCAGACGCACGTTTAGCAGATTAAAAGGCCCAGCCCCCCTCCCCACCCTGATTAAGCTTTACTTCATAGCTTCACACTTGACCAACAAGGGGGGCAGGTGCACTGTAACATTGTGGTCCCTAATATTACCAGAGAATGCCAAAAATTATCACCAAAAAGATGACTCCAAAAATTTAAATGATTATTTCTCGGGTGTGACCCTAACCCCCCCCCCCCCCAACCACCAAAAAAATAAATATCTATAAATTTATGTGTAAATTTGCAATCAGACAAGCCAACGAACCAAGGGGAAAATATGACACCGTACTGAAAAAGGAAGCAGACCAGACTTATCTTCAGCAGACCAGACTTCCCTTCAGCAGATCAGACACACCTTCAGCAAACCAGATTCACTTTCAGCAGACCAGACTCACCTTCAGCAGAACAGACACACCTTCAGCAGAACAGACTTACCTTCAGCAGAACAGACTTACCTTCAGCAGACCGGACTTACCGAGCAGAACAAACTTACCTTCAGCAGAATAGACACACCTTCAGCAGAACAGACACACCTTCAGCAGACCAGACGCACCTTCAGCAGACCAGACGCACCTTCAGCAGAACAGACGCACCTTCAGCAGACCAGACTTACCTTCTGCAGACCAGACGCACCATCAGCAGACCAGACTCACCTTCAGCAGAACAGACTTACCTTCAGCGGACCAGACGCACGTTTAGCAGAACAAACGCACCTTCAGGAAACCAGACACGCCTTCAGCAGATCCGACTTACCTTCAGCAGACCAGTCTCACTTTCAGCAGAACAGACGCACGTTCAGCTGAACAGACTTACCTTCAGCAGACCAGACTAACCTTTCACAGAGCAGACTTACCTTCAGTAGACCAGGCTCACTTTCAGCAGACCAGACGTAACTCCAGCAGACCAGACGCACCTTCAGCAGACCAGACTTACCTTCAGCAGGCGAGAATCACCTTCAGCAGAACAGACGCACTAACCTTCAGCAGACCAGACACGCCTTCAGCAGATCAGACTCACTTTCAGCAGAACAGACTTACCTTCAGCAGAACGGATTTACCTTCAGCAGAACAGACATACCTTCAGCAGACCAGACGCACCTTCAGCAGTCCAGACGCACCTTCAACAAAACAGACTTACCTTCAGCAGACCACACGCACGTTTAGCAGATTAAAAGGCCCAGCCCCCCCTCCCCTACCTGATTAAGCTTTACTTCATAGCTTCACACTTGACCAACAAGGGGGGCAGGTGCACTGTAACATTGTGGTCCCTGATATTACCAAAGAATGCCAAAAATTATCACCAAAAAGGTGACTCCAAAAATTTAAATGATTATTTCTCGGGTGTGACCCTAACCACCCCCCCCCCCCCAACCACCAAAAAATAAAAATATATAAATTTATGTGTAAATTTGCGATCAGACAAGCCAACGAACCAAGGGGAAAATATGACACCGTACTGATAAAGGAAGCAGACCAGACTTATCTTCAGCAGACCAGACTTCCCTTCAGCAGATCAGACACACCTTCAGCAAACCAGATTCACTTTCAGCAGACCAGACTCACCTTCAGCAGAACAGACACACCTTCAGCAGAACAGACTTACCTTCAGCAGAACAGACTTACCTTCAGCAGAATAGACACACCTTCAGCAGAATAGACACACCTTCAGCAGAACAGACACACCTTCAGCAGACCAGACGCCCCTTCAGCAGACCAGACGCACCTTCAGCAGAACAGACGCACCTTCAGCAGACCAGACTTACCTTCTGCAGACCAGACGCACCATCAGCAGACCAGAGTTACCTACTGCAGACCAGACGCACGTTTAACAGAACAAACGCACCTTCAGCAGACCGGACTTACCTTCAGCAGACCAGACTTACCTTTCACAGACACGACTTACCTTCAGTAGACCAGGCTCACTTTCAGCAGAACAGAGGCACCTTCAGCAGACCAGACGCACCTTCAGCAGACCAGACGCTCCTTCAGCAGACCAGACTCACCTTCAGCAGAACAGACGCACGTTCAGCTGAACAGACTTACCTTCAGCAGACCAGACTCACCTTCAGGAGTCCAGACGCACCATCAGCAGACCAGACGCACCGTCAGCAGAACGGACGCACTTTCAGCAGACCAGACTCACCTTCCACAGTACAGACTTTTCTTCAACAGATCAGAATCACCTTCGGTACGAAGGGGCACATGCATTAAAATTACCTCAACATCAGTTGTCTTGGAAATGTTTTATGTTTTCCTCTTTATACAATGACAGTTTTAGAAACACTCCACCAGGTATGCTGAGTAAATATTGTATTTTTTTTCAGGATGTCATATGATGATTGGCTGAGCCACTTTCACGTGTTAGACATCATCCATCGAGGTCCAGAGGCATTAGGTCGATTTAACAAGAACGGCAAGGTAATTAAAAAAAGGAAGAGTCCCCGTTAATAAAGAGAACAAGGTTACTCTAATAAGCAGGAGTCAGCGTTAACCAGCATGCAGGGCAAATTGATCCAGATTAGCAACACTTAAAGAAGGCTAGGTAAACTGCCGAAAGCCGTAAACACATATCAACCTGCTCGCCTAAACAATGAGGACGGAGAAGTACGCATGATCAAGAGCCCACAAGCAGGGAGGGTAAGATTATTCACAAATCCCTAGCTCACACATACACAGGGCGCCATATTGTTTTATTTTCAACCCGGCGGCTTGCCGTGGGTTTTCGATACGGTTACCGAGTGATTTTTTATCCCACGTTGTTTGCACTAACATAATCTACGGCAACCGTACGGTGATTTCCGAAACTTGGTTTGTAGGTTAATATATATAAGGGGCCGTCCGGGTTCTATGTATGATGCAGCTACACCGTACGGTGCCCTGCCGGTGACCGGTAGGCGGCCGGCCGGCGATCGCTTGCACCATGCGGCAACGGTAAGGTTTTTTCTATTAAATATTTCTGATTTTTAACAACATTCATTTGTTCAACATGAAGCAAAAGAATAAGAAAGGGAAATAAAAGTAATGTGCAAGTCGAGGTGGAGACATCAAGCTGCGAAGATATGGATGTTATTTTTGAAGTCGCCATGTGACTCCCGCATCCATTTATGCATTAATGTGTCATACTGCCCGAGCATAACACGCCTTTGCAACCAAGGTTTCACGAAACATCTTCTTCGACGTCTTCCTGCACGTACCCTGTCCAAAACCTCTCCAAAGAGCGCGGCAACCACAAACTGCTGTTTTTGGTGGTGTCTGTCCAATTGTGTCTGCAAACCAGCATGTCGCACAGGAAATAGGCGTTGTGAGAGAATAACTGGCATCCTGAACACTTGACTCGTTGAAGCTGGCTTCAGCGCACAGAGATTCAGTTTTGAAATATATGCCAGCGTGCACAAAGCTGTACTTGCATATCAGACACCTCTGAACAAGGGTAACGTGAGGATACCGCACGGGCAAAATTTCCATGGCAAGGGAGCCATGCGGAACCCGCTCGGCAGCCATTGAACTTTTCACATATCTCACCGCAAGGCGCCGTACGAATTTTGTCGAGAAAATTACTCGGGAAATCTCCCGCGCGGCTCCAACATTGACACGGAGCAGGAGGTAAGACGCGTAGGCGGGCGGCCACATTGACACCGAGGGCGAGGTTAGGCGCGTAGGCAGTCGGCCACATTGACACCGAGGGCGAGGTTAGACGCATAGGCTAGAGCCACAACGACACCGAGGGGGAGGTTTGACGCGTAGGCGGGTGGCCACATTGAGACCGAGGGCAAGGTTAGACGCGTAGGCGGGCGGCCACATTGACACCGAGGGCGAGGTATGACGCGTAGCAGGCGGCCACATTGACACCGAGGGCAAGGTTAGACGCGTAGGCGGGCGGCCACATCGACACCAAGGGCGAGGTCAGACGGTCATATTGACACCTATAGTGTCCAGGAGTGTCAGAATATGTAAACAACGGGAACCCATAAACAAAAACGTGAACACGGAAGCGAAACTAACTCACGAAATTACATCCCTCCTTCACTTTGAATAAAACTTACCGGAGGTAAAAGAATATGTAATACTTAGTGAAATAAAGTCATTATAATGTCTTTGCATGTCATCTCGATATGTCAGGAATCATCTGAAACAAAAACATGATATTTCGCTTCAAAACAGATGCGCATAGATATATTGATCTATCATTACTCTATAAACTTAACGGATGAAGATAATCTTATCTACCAAGTCCTGCTTAAACCGTATGCAAAAGCATGCTAGCTTACGTGTCCTCAATTAGTCGGCGAGGGCGCCGAATATTGCGTCCAGCTAGGACGGCCTGCCGTCTGTGAGTGGTTCTGCACGGGAGCTTCATTTATTGTGACACATTTAGGTTTGTCGGGGGACAATGCTTGCTGTGACGTGAGCAGGGGCTCTTCAGGTAATCGTGGCTCAGAGTCAGAGCTGGGTGATCGTAATACATCTACGGTGGTACCGGGTAAGAGACGGAACATTGAAGAATTCCTCGTGACTTGCATTCCATCGTTGCGAGTGGCAGTAATCACAGAACCCTTTTCAGCAGTAACAACCGTGGGTTCTGGATTATACGGGATACTAAGCTTGTCACGTTTAGGCTGTTTCAACAGCAAAACATCTCCTTTCTGAAGACTAGAAGTTTCAGATCGGTGAACATTGTCACTATACGATTTCATGCGGGCTTTTGCATTGTCATCAATTTCTTTTGCAACAGCATCATCTACATTCTCAGAGACTTTGGTGAGTTCTGGGAGTTTGGTACGAGCATCTCTGCCAAACAAGAGCCGATATGGGGTGAACTGGGTTTTGATGTGAGGAGTACAGCGATACATTCGAAGAAAGTTCAACAATTCCTTCTTCCATGGAAGAACTTGAATGTGTGCAGCACGAATTGATTTTATCATGGGTTTATTAAAGGATTCAGCCTGCGCACTGGCTTGTGACCAGAGCAGGGCAATTGTACGATGTCGCAACCCTATGTCCTTTAAGTACTGCTTCCACTTGTATCTTGTAAATGGAGGACCGTTGTCGGTTTTCATTGTCTCTGGACAGCCGAACATGGAGAGGACACGGTCAACCACGGGAATAACAGCCTCTTTACTGGTGGAACGGACAGGTTCTGCTATCGGATATCTGGAATATTCATCGATCAGAACTAGTATATACTCTCCCGTCGGTAACGGTCCACAAAAATCCATGCTGAGTATGAGCCATGGTCCACGTGGCATTTTGGACATCCGGAAAGGCCCCTAACTGGTACTGTTTTATGTTGGCTTTGCATGGAAAGCACTTAATCACGGCAGCTTCAGTCAAAGAGTCCATACAAGGGAACCAACCTTTGCTGCGTATTAAGGCCTTTGATTTTACCAGTCATTGGTGACCTTCATGGGCTGGTTGTATGGCATGTGACTGCTGAATAAGAGGTATCACAATGCGTCATCTCTTAACAGAATGCTTGGTTGGTAACAGTAAGTGATTGAGCACAGTTTCTGAAGCTGAGGAGAGATTCACGATCGGCAGACAGTCCGAGTGACTGCTACAGTCAGACAACTCATGCCATGTGCTGAAGCGGATCATGCGGATGACTGCTTGCAAGTTCGGATTTCGGTTGTTTTTGGTGATAACTACATGAAGCGACATAGCACGCGGTACGGCAGTATCGGCCACGAAATTGACAAAGGTTTCTGCCATGGATTCATGTTTTGGTTGGTTTTCAGATGGTACTGGGTGACGCGACATGTAGTCCGCTGGATTATCGCGACCTTTTTTTTACTCTTTGGTTATATCATATGGCTGTAACCTCAGACCCCATCGGGTTATGCGAAGAGGAGGAAACGTTTTTTTCCCATATGTTCTCCAGCGGTTGGTGATCTGTAATAACGCAAACTAGGGCTCCTTGTATGTAGATGTGAAAGTGTTCGCATGCCAACACGAGTAATGTTGTTCGACCTCGGAGAGGGCTCTATTCGCAAAAGCAATGGGTCCTTTGGCTTGCACAAGCATGGCACCTAGGCCAACTGGACTAGCGTCAACTATGATGTCCGAGGTTTTTTTAATCTAAGTATGTTATGGTTGAGTGTTCAGAAAGAGATTTCTGTATGACCCGGAATGCAGCCTCCTCGGTGGGACCCCATGACCACTCAGCCTGCTGTTTGGTCAGTTGTCGAAGTGGCTCCGTAAGACTGAAAAAAGATTTGATGAACCGGGCACTGTACTGGGCCATACCCAGGAATGACCTCACCTCTGATTGGTTTCCCAGTTTCGGTGCCTCTTTCAAGGCCTTGACCTTCTGGGGGTTAGGTGCTAGACCTTCTGAGTTGGATAAATATCCAAAGAACTCTAGTTTTGGAACTGCGATATCGCATCTCTTCTCATTGATTGTGAGGTTGTGACCATGTAAAGTTCACGTCGTGTTCTCCAGTGCTCGATCATGCTCTGAACGGTTCTTTCCAAATACGATTATATCATGGCTGACATTTTTGGCACCTCTGACGTCATCTAGAATGCTTTGTATTTGGTACTGAAACTCCTCGGCTGCGGAATTTATCCCTAAACCGAGTCACTTATACCAAAACAGGCCCAGATGTGTGGACAATGTGGTGATGTAGCGACTGGACTGCTCTTGCCTCACTTGATGGTAACCTGACCGAAGATCTATTTTACTGAACACGGTGGCAACTTGGAGCCCAGTTGCCAGCTCATCGATTGTCGGGGTGACATGATGGGTCCTCAAAATTTCTCTGTTGGCGTCTCTCATATCCACGCAAAGACGGATATCATTTGGACTTTTAGGTTTCGGTGGGGTCACGATTTGGGATACCCACTCAATGGGTCCACTGGCTTTTTCGATAATGCCCGTCGAGAGTAGTTTGTCTAACTCCTTTGGGACTTTGTCACGGATATGAAAGGGGATTCTGCTGTGTTTGCGAGCAACAGGGGTTATGGTGCGGTCAATACGAACTTTCAGCTTTTGAGACATCCAATACCTTCAACAGTACCAGGAAAGCAAAGAATCAGGTCATTTGATGGATTGTCAGGTGTGTTGTACGCGCAATCTACCATTGGCTGTTACACTGTTAATATCTGCAGCGCTTCAGCTGTGCTGCAGCCAAGCAGTGGCGGCGAATCACCTTCAACCACAAGGAATAGTTCAGGCATTGATTTATCACCAACTCTGATATTGATATCATCACATTCACAACACACAAGCGGTGGAGAACCAAATGGATGGATTTTACGGTCACATTTCTTGAAAGAAATACCATTTCTGCAACGCCTTCGGCTATAACTGAGTTGATAATGTTACATGATGCACCCGAATCTGTTATCATGCTCACCTCAACACCTTCAATATCTGCATCAACCTTGTGCATGCAATTCACTGTGTATGCATGCTCACTGTCTGAATCAGAACCGGTGCCACTCTGGTGGTCAACAAACTGTGCATTCTGCACAAGCCTAGGTTTATAACTACGATAACGTGGCCGAGGCTCACTGCTACGTCATACTGAAACAGTGTCCCGTTTTACCACAATGGAAACACTGCAAATCGTGAAAACATCGGCATTCATTACTTGTGTGACCACGAAAACCACACCGGCCACATTTGCTTTCTGGGACAGTGGTACATTTAAACTAGCGATCAACAGCACGGGAGTCATTATTGGATTTTTAACAGCACTGGAATATGCTTAAGAATGCGAGGGTGTACGTTTTTCTTTGCGTAGCGTTTGATGCACCACGGCGAGGGTGATGTGGACTAAGGAACCGGGAGTGTGTGGCATACACCTTATCTGATTCTTGGTTGTCTCCAGTCATCACAGCGGCTTGCTGTTGTGAAGCTTCCATAGCCTGAGAGAGGTCAAGTGCAATGTCAAGGGTTAAATTCTTTGTTGCTTGCAGTTTTGTGCGAAGTTTGTTTGATCTGCAGTAATCTATTACTTTTTCTTTGATGTGTTACGGAACCTAATATAAACAGATCACGTATGCGTGATGAACACAAATTTTGTAATGGAGATAAAAACAAATCAGTTTTCGCAACACTAGGCAGCGTGAAATGTCTAGGGGAATGAAGAAAGAAGTCAGTGGTTTTTTGTTGACAAATAACTTTAATTTATTCTTAAAACAACCCTTACAATACAATACACTAAATCAATACAATTATACAGTAAAACAGCAGTAAAGCAACAAGTCAATACAATCACATAGAAAATAATGTGCACAGTACCTGGATACCAACACCATCACAACGATAAGTCCTTTAAATATAAACTCTCGGAAAATGACAGTCCAGTGGAAAATTCTTGCAACAACCCAGAAAGTAAACTGAAGTTCAAATGCATAAAATCAGGGAGAAAGTCTTTGAAAATCTATAATTGCCGTATTCGTCGGATAAGGTCATGACACACGCTTCTGCGTCCGCTGGAATCTGTTTTGCTGCTCTCTCTCTCTGCCCCTTGGTTCTAAAAAACAACCCCTTTATATACCTTCACACCTCGAGCCGAGAATTTTCCACTTCTCGAACAGTCTATAAGATCTTGCACAACACAGTAAAACACGCGTTTCAGGAATTCTCTAGAATTCTCTAGACATCGCCGTGCCTCTACACACCACGGTGTACACGTGATCTCGCCCCAAGCCAGCAAAACAACAAGAGTTCAACCAGTACGGATTAAACAAAGAATGTAATACGCGGCCAGACACGAGTGTCACAACAGGAGTTACGCCCGTGTCACATAATAAAAAAACACCTGTAACACTCCTCCTCCTGTAAGAAAAAAGAAAGATTTTTCGGAAAACTTTCTTTTTGCGATCACAATCACAAAAATTTTACAACATCTCAAAAATCATCTTATTTACAACATTACATAAACACCTTGTTTACAACATTTCATAAACATCTCGATATGCAATCAGCAAGTACATTATCTTTCCCTTTAATGTGTATGATATCAAGATTGTAATCCTGTAAGAACAAACTCCATCTCAACAATCTTTGATTTTTACACTTCAACTTGCTCATGAACGTGAGGGGATTGTGATCACTGAAGACAATGATAGGCCTGACTAATGAAGTAACATAAACTTCAAAATGTTGCAACGCCAAAATCAAAGCCAAACATTTTTTTTTAATAGTGGAGTAGTTTTCTCTGGTTTCTTGAGAAATAACAAATTGGATGATCTATGCCATCTTTGCCTTCTTGTAACAACACAGCACCAGCAGCAGTATCACTAGCATCTACAGCTAACTTAAAAGGTACTTAAAAGTCTGGAGCTGCTAAAACTGGTGAACTTTGCAGAATTGCTTTTAAATTCTGAAATGCGTTTTCACATGGAACATTCCATACAAACTTTTGTTTCTTCTTTAACAAATTAGTCAGCAGAAAAATTTGGACAAAACTTCCTGTAGTATCCAACCATACCAAGAAAACGCATTATTTGCTTTTTTTTCTGGTCTAGGAAATGCAGAAATAGCACTTATCTTAGCATCAAAAGGGTTTTACCTGACCCTGCCCTACAATATGAGCCAAAAATGTTACTTGTGCATGACAAAGCTCAGATTTTACTAAGTTGACGGTCAGACGTGCTTCACTGAGTCTTTCGGAGAGGTCGCGAAGAATTTGCAGATGTTTCTCCCAGGTGTCGCTGTATACGATAAGGTCATCAATATATGCGTCGCAGCCCTGAATGTCCTTGACAACCATATGGATGAGGCGCTGGAACGTGGCCGGCGAGTTCTTCATGCCTAACAGCATAACTTTATACTGGTATAGTTCCTGCGGCGTCACAAATGCGGACACTTCCTTCGCTCGATCTGTCAGCGGAACTTGCCAGAATCCAAACTTGGGACATATCTGGAACTACCGACTCTATCAATACAATCATCGATCCTCGGAATGGGGAAAGTGTCAGTCTTGGTGACAGAGTTCAGTTTTCGATAATCTGTGCACATACGGTAACTTCCATCAGGTCCTGGCACAAGAATACACGGTGAACTCCAGTTACTGTTACTAGGTTTAATAAAATCATTGTCCAGCAAATATTGAATCTCATCCTGTAGATACTTTTGCTTTCTGGATTCAGTCCATATGGATGTTGCTTGACTGCGCTTGCCTCGCAAACATCGGCGTCATGGCACAACATGTTAGTTCGCGTTGAAATGTCACTAAACAAATGTTCATAATTCCACAGCATGTTCTTGAGGTCTTGTTGTTGTTGTGTGGTAAGGTGTAACAGTTTGGCATCCAGGTTTTTAAGCACGTCTGAGTTTTTTAATGGTACTGTACCACACTCAATGTCTACATCACACTTACATTCAGTATCTACTTTAACTGGGTCAGGGTCAGTTTTTACACAATTAATAGCAGTAACATTTTGTACAACATGTGATGTGCTACTTCTGTCATAATATGGTTTCATGGTTACCAATGGCACAGTTGTTCCTTTATACGTCTATCTTGTGTCAACAGTATGTAATTTAAATCACTGACTTTCTTGTCAACAATGTAAGGACCAAAATACCTAGCTTGCAGAGGTCTGCCAGGGATGGAAAGTAAGGCAAGGACCTTTTCACCAGGCTCAAACGTCCTACTTACAGTGTTTTTGTCATACTTTGTTTTCATTCCACTTTGTGCAGATTTTTTATTTGACTTTGCAATCTCACAAGCACTGTGTAGTTTAGTGCGAAAGTCTGAGACATACTGCAGTAAACTAAGAGAATCAGGATTTTCACACAAGAGTTTTTCTTTAAGCAGTGTCAATGGACCTCGAATGGAGTGTCTAAAAACTAGTTCAAAGGGACTGAAACCCAAGGACTCTTGAAAGGATTCTCTGACAGCAAACAGCAATAGGTGGATTCATCCCAGTCTTTCTGTATGTCAAAGCAATAAGTCCTGATCATGTTTTTTAATGTCTAGTGAAAACGCTCGAGGGCGCCCTGACTTTCAGGATGGTATGGCGAAGAGCTGTACTGTTTTATACTCAGCTCAAGCATAACTTGTTGGAATAAGCCAGACATAAAATTAGACCCTTGGTCAGACTGGACGGATTTTGGTAATCCAATAGTTGTAAAAAACTTTGTCAGAGCTTTGACAACACTTTTGGCATTAAATTTGCGCAATGGTATTGCCTCAGGGAACCTGGGAGATGCGCACATAATTGTCAGCAAGTATTCATGTCCAGATTTTGTTTTGGGCAGTGGTCCAACACAGTCAACAATAATCTTACTGAATGGTTCCTCGAAAGCAGGAATAGGTCTAAGTGGGGCCTTAGGATGATTCTGATGGGGCTAGCCTACCATCTGGCATGTATGGCATGACCTACAATATTGTACAACATCTTTCCTGAGGTTAGGCCAATAGAAGTGTTTACTAACTTTCTGATAAGTTTTATTTATACCTAAATGGCCAGACAAAGGAGCCTCATGTGCCATGCTTAGAATTTCATTGCGAAAGCTTTTGGGCATTACTATTTGATGTTTGATGGCCCACTCATCATCAACGCATACATCAGGTGGTCGCCATTTACGCATAAGCACTCCATTTTTAACATAGAAACAAACTGGATTCTGTGACAGCTCATCTTTAGAAACTGCCCTGGGAAACAAACATGAAATATCAGGGTCCTTATGCTGTTCCGCGATACGTTCTGACCTTGAGAATGCTGCATCCTGTACGGGCGAGTCATTAGACGAGTCACTAGTTACTCCCAGAATGTTATTATCTGGCCATTATCCTCATGTGTGTTTTTCTTGGCCATAGATCTAGTTACAGCACATGAAGGATACAAACCAGGAATTTCCTGACTTTCCAGATCAGTGTCCTGATCTAGTGACGGCTTTTCTGTCACTATTGGTACAGGCTGTACTTAGTCACCTGCAACATCATTACCTAGTAGCAACTGTATTCCCTTAAAGGGTAAAGTAGTTCTTATGCCCACAGTAATATTCCCAGAAATCAAATCTGACTTCAAATGGATACTGTGAAGCGGAACTGAAGTGTGCCTGTCTGAAAACACATCATTAACAAGTGCATGTGCACCAGTAAAGGACCTATTAGAAAATGGCAAAGTGTTTGCTAACATGAAATTCTGGCCTGAACCAGTGTCCCTCAAAATTCTAATAGGGGTAGAATCTGAAAAATCACTTGAAAGTGATACAAAACCATCATGTATGAATGGCTCAAATAACTCAATATCAGAGTCAAGAGAGGAATCTACTACCTCAACCTCATCAATCAAAGAACTGACACTGACAGTGTCAGTCATAAACTCTGTTTCAGAGTCCTCTAAGGAATCTACATCCTTTTTATCATCAAACTCCTCATGGGAGTCAACAGAGGAATTTCCCCCAGCAGAACAAACTTTTGTTTGTCATAAGAGGACCTGGCCTCATTTGAAATACTCTCGCAAGAGTCATAAAAGGACTTAGCCTCATTTAGAGGATACGCCTCGCAGGAGTCTTGAAAGGACCTAGCCTTATTTAATTCCTCGCAGGAATCAACTGAGGTTTTTACCCCGCAAGCTACGGATTCTTCTTTGGATTCAGAAGGCACGTGGGCCTCCGTAGCATCAAATTCTTTACTAGAGTCAATAAAGGAGTTGTACACCTTATTTACATGAAAAGAGCCTGGCTCTTGTACTATGCTATGCATAGATTTTAAAACAAAACCAGAAGGTTTGCTATTTGGTCTATTCACAAGTTTCCAGCAGTCAGATATTAGATGACCTTCCTTCTAGCAGTAATTACAGATTTTCTTTGAAAATGACTAGTCTTTGTTGGACTTAGACACATTGGACGTGGACTGAGATGTAGCTATGGGCTTTGCTGAACTATCAGGACTACTAGTACTGGGAGACTGCGCTGTAAACGTCTTTTGACCATACTGATTTACATTCTTGTTTGTGAATGACTGGTTTGATTTGCTAGTAAAGGACATCTTGTGTGTCAAGGAATAATCATCAGCTAATTGAGCAGCAATGTCAAGTGTTTCGGGACTTTTCTCATCGAGAAAGGTTTTAACATCTGGGTTAATGCAGCGCTTAAATTCTTCAAGCAAAATCAACTGGCGCAAATTGTCATAATCTTTCATTACATTTTTAGAACTACACCAGCGATCAAACAACTGCTCTTTTGTCCTAGCAAATTGAATTTCTGGCGGTAAGCCTCTGGAGCTAACTCATAACCTTTTATGATTTACCGTTTTACCAGGTCATAGTCAGCAGCAGCTTCTACTGAAAGCTCTGTATAAATTTCTCTGGCCTTGCCAGTCAATACACTTTGTAACAGCATAGTCCATTTTTCCTTAGGCCATTTTAAATTTTCAGCTACCTTCTCAAAGTGTATGAAATATTTATCAACCTCTTTTTCTTGAAAAGGTGGGACGAGTCTTATGTGTTTAGTAACATCAAAACTGTGAGTTGGGGCAGCACTTAGACTACGTTCTCCTTTAAGTCTTTCTAACTCCAGTCGTTTTAGCTCAATTTCTTTTTCTATTTCTAGTCTGTCTCTTTCTATTTCTTTTTCTAGTCTTTCTCTTTCTAACCTTTCATGTTCTTCCCTCTCTTCTCTCTGTTTTTCATTTTCTAATTGTATCCCCAGACAAAGTCGGGGGATACTATGTTTTCATACCGGTCCCGCCGCCGCCGCATATAAATCTTGTTGGCGCGATAACTCAAAAAATATTTCACAGATCTTTACCAAACTTGGTATATGTATAGATATGGGTGAGAGGACGACGCCTATTTAAAATGAGGTCATGACCTTGACTAGGAAAGTGTCCTTGACCTTGAATAATTCCAACTTTGGGGAAAATTACACAAATTCTTAAATATCTCAAGAAATCTTGCATGGATTGATCCCAAAATCAAGTTGGTGGAAGATCATGGATAGGGTTGTCATGTTCCAGAAACTGGTGGCGCCACCTATTATTCTTTATTTGTTTTCGTGCCGTTTAATACCCCGTAAATTGCTACTTGACAGTACTGTGAGCATTATAAGGCAAAAACTAATGGACAGATTTCTTTCATATTATGCATATACATAGACATGGGTTATGTGATGATGTATATATAAATTGGGGTCATGACCTTACCTATTAGAGAGGCCTTGAGCTTGAATTTTGCCATATATGGTGAAAATTACACAAAATCATTAATATCTCACTAAGGGATGCATGGATTGGTCCAAAAATCAACTTGATCAAAGATCTTGGATAGTATTGTCATGTACCGGAAACAGGTGGCGCCACCTGTTATTCTTTTACTTGTTTTTGTGCCATTTAACACCCATCATTGCCACTTAACAGTACTGTGAGCATTATAAGTCAAAACTAATGGACAGATTTCTTTCATATTATGCATATACATAGATATGGGTTATGGAATGATGTTTATTTAAATTGGGGTCATGACCTTTCCTGTGAGAATGGCCTTGACCTTGAATATTGCCATATATGGTGAAAATCACACAAAATCATTAATATCTCAATAAGGGATGCATTGATTGGTCCAAAAATCAACTTCACCGAAGATTTTGGATAGTGTTGTCATGTACCGGAAACTGATAGCGCCATCTGTTATTCTTTTACTTGTTTTCATGCCGTTAAATACCCCATCATTGCCACTTAACAGTACTGTGAGCATTATAAGTAAAAAACTAATGGACAGACTTCTTGCATATTATGCATATACACAGACAATGGTTAGGGGATGATGTATATTGTAATTTTAGGGTCATGACCTTTTCTATGAGAGTGACCTTTTCTATGAGTGTGGTGTGATATTAATTGTTGCTGAAGATGGGGGGCCTTTTCTTAAAGGGGGGGGGGGGGGATTAATTGTCTGGGGGATACTATGGCACCTAGTTCTAACTGTTTTAATGCTAGCTCATTTCCAACTTTTTCAATTCTAAGTGCATAGCAAGGCTGTCATTTTTTTATGTTTCAACTTCAGTCTCTTCAATTAAACCTTTGCTAATAAGATCTTGCATGATTTGAGCAATGATATCATGCTTTCTCAAAGCTTTTTTCACACTTATCCTAAGTGTTGTCCCAAACGCAACAACTGTTCTTTTGACAACTGTTCAAGTTGATCAGGGTCGGGATCGTCAACAAATGTCTCAGGGTTGAAATCTGCCATGTTAAGATGTCAAAACAATAACAAAAAACACTGAGATAAATCCTGTAAACAATATACTGTAAACAATATATAATCTTGTAAACAATGTATGATAAAAAAACGTGTCCAGGTCAAGGCCTAATAAATTTGAAAACTATTAAGCATCCCGGACGAGCCTCCACTTTTTTGTTACGGAACCTAATATAAACAGATCACGTATGCGTGATGAACACAAATTTTGTAATGGAGATAAAAACAAATCAGATTCTGCAACACTAGGCAGCGTGAAATGTCTAGGGGAATGAACACACGCTTCTGCGTCCGCTGGAATCTGCTCTGCTGCTCTCTCTCTCTGCCCCCTGGTTCTAAAAAAAACAGCCCCTTTATATACCTTCACACCTCAAGCCGAGGATTTTCCACCTCTTAAACAGTCTATAAGATCTTGCACAACACAGTAAAACACGCGTTTCAGGAATTCTCTAGAAAGACATCGCCGTGCCTCTACACACCATGGTGTACACGTGATCTCGCCCCAAGCCAGCATTACAACAAGAGTTCAACCAGTACGGATTAAACATAGAATGTAATACGCGGCATGACACGAGTGACACAACAGGAGTTACGCCCGTGTCATATAATAAAAAGAGAACCTGTAACAAATGAAATCATTCAAATGTGCTGCATCATATTGGCAATATCTTGCTAATGCACGAAGTCTTTTAGCAAACTTCTGTACTGTTTCACCTTCCTTTTGTCTCTCATGGCGAAATAAATGTCTTCTGTACCTGTTGTTTGTTTTTAGGGTGAAATGTTTGTTAATAACTTCAAGTGCAGACTTAAAATCATGCGTATTTTCGTCTCCAGCCTCGGTCAAGATAAAGAATATGTCCAGTACATTAGGACCTGCACAATGCAGCAATAACTTTCTCTTGTGTTTAAGGTCCGTAGATCCGGATCCTGCGGCAAACGTATCAAAACCCCTGACCTTTCTTTCCCAGCGTTGGGCGGCCTGAGCGGGGTTGCCATACGGATCAAAGGCAGCTACCGGGGTGACATGTATCTGGACGGCCATGTTGTTTATGGTTCTCACGTGCGCCCGACTAAGACGATGATATAAGCGGAAACGGTTGACAGACTCGGTTGACAGGCGATGTGGGCTCCACTGTGGGTTACAAGCTTTTATTATGTAATCCCGTCGCAATTATGTAGTGTCCAGGAGTGTCAGCATTGGTAAACAACGGCAACACATAAACTGAACAAACTTTAGTTGACCGCCATCACACAGTAGCTCTCGCGAGATCGTGCGAGACACGAGTGTAAAACAAAAACTGTGAACACGGAAGCGGAGCTAACTCACGTCATTACAACACCAATGGTTAGACGCGTAGGCAGGCGGCCACATTGACACGGAGGGCGAGGTTAGACGCATGGGCGGGTGGTCACATTGACACGGAGGGCAAGGTAAGACGCGTAGACAGGTGGCCACATTGATACCGAGGGCGAGGTTAGAGAAGTCATGCGGCCAAACATTAAAAGTATCTTGATATATTAATGCATGAAGTGCCATGAATCTTGCCTTGAATAATGACCATGACTGGTTTTGTCAGTTCCCGAAAACTGATGGCGCTACCTGTTTTTTTCTAATGTTACGATTTTCCCCCGTTTTTTTAGACCGTCAAATGACAGCGATTATGCCATTGTCTCAGCTGTGGTTTCATCCAGTGTCCTGAAACCTGGTGTGTTTATGGATTATGATTGGTTATTTTTTTTTCTATTTTTGATGACTTTTTTTGTATTTTGAAACAGCCAAATTAAATTGATTAATATATCAGATTCGCAACTGTGGTTTCATTTGTGTCCTGAAATATTGTATTGTTTATTAGGGCTCGCTTATATAAGCTGAAGCCTTATTATGATATTAATTACCCTGTCCGTCCGTCTGTTCGTATGTTCATCTGTCTGTGCCGGTATGTCCGCCAAATGTGTTTCCTGATGATAACTCCAGTTAAAATTGACCTATGGATTTCAAACTTAACTTATACCCCTGACGCAAGAACTCTATTGATTTTGAGGTCCCAAGGTCAAAGGTCAGGGTCATGGTAGCCATCTGTCCATATATTAGTTTTCAGATGATAACTCCAGTTTGGATGGAAAGTCGGTTTAAAACTTTTCTTACATATGGCCCACCACCTACGTATGAAACTTCAACTATTGAATTTTGAGTCATGAGGTCAAAGGTCAAGGTCACAGGATCCAGTTCTTTAAAAAGATTGTTGTTGCATTTTAAACCAAACTTTTCATCCCAAACCATCCGTCTTCCACGTGGCGCACAAGCCAAAAGGGGAAGGTTCCTTTTGGTTTTGGGGTCTATGGTCAAGGTCACATGGCACATCCATTTACATTTTAGTTAATGGATGATAACTCCAGTTTGAGTAGACAGGTTGGCTTCAAACTGATCACAGGACCCATATTTCGAAAAAGCTCATAAACCTTTCCTTAAACACAAATTTAGCTGAGCATCGAGACCCATGGGTCCCTAGTTAACCTTGCAATTCTTTATTAAATATATATTCCTTACTATTTTTTCCCTGATTTTTATAATGTGGATTCATTTGTTTCTCTAAAGGAACAAGAAGGACAAAGGGCAGAGGGGTATTGATTTAGTCATTAAATATTACTTTACCTGCTATCTCTGTTATCTCCTTTTTTTCAATTGACAGGTCAACTTTACATGGAAGGAAAAAGCTTATCATGGAAAATGGATCAAAGGCATCAATGCTGGCGGAAGTGGTTTACTCTCGGGGAATAAAGGTAAAAACACTGTCTTTTCTTATATTCTGTCACCCAGATGTATCATTTTGATAGATATGGTAATTGGAAAACAATTTAAAGGGACATAATCAGGAGCAATATTATGTCTATTTTGTTCTCACTATCAATTCAGTTTTGCTTTATACAAAAGTGTCCCAGCAAAACCCTACCCAGCACACGGTCTCAGTACCTCTCCTTCAGCTTGTTATGGTTCTGCATATTAGTACGCAGGGTCCACATGTGTCTGTTTACCATAACATAGCCGCAGGTGCGATTTTGCGCATGCGCGACAGATCCCAAACAAGGAGTAGTCCAAACCAGTTAATACATGGACCTTCATGTCATCTGATATATCTCTACAGGATGGACATTATGATCCATTGGCCGAATATAAATTCAATGTCTAACCTATCTTAACAAATTTGTGCGATAGGTCCAGGGGCCTCAGCTGAAATGACACATGCAGCACAGTGTGTCTCTGTGTACCGGGTTCCTGTAACGGGATGTTTTAGTCAGAGGAAACATGTATTACATTTTTTTTGGGGGGGGGGGCGAAATCAGTCAGGGTATCTACTGATTAATAGGTGTTGTGACCTGAACGTAAATTGCACTATTGTAGGCCTGAAAAGAAAACAGACAACGCAAGTGGCGTTCACACTGTGTTTATTTTGGCGCCAGTGATCGCGCCCGGTCAATTTTTTAACACACGTGTACAGGAGTTAGCAAACGGTGTCAAGGCAATATTGTGGCAGGTACCATTTTAATTAAAGAGAAGACATTTTTTTTGTGTGATAATTCAGGATGCTTTGTACGTGATTATGCCCCTTTAAAACTATCGCTATGGTTGATTACAGAAGCCGATCCAAGGGGGGGGGGGCCCTTTTGCATTCGAAGCAACCCTTTTTCTAAACCTTGGATCAACCCATGGATTATATCAATGTTGATACAAAAGGCCAATCGCAATCGTGTCTCTGACGTCTCACAGAGCTGTGGATGTGTGTAGCCATAAAAACATGACTCGCAAGCCTTTTTTTCGAATGTACGGACTAGGTCTTGGAGTCGTAATACCAATCAAAAATTGAACATCTGTTCGGATCAAAATATTGGCTTGTTTGAAGTATTTCAAATAAAATCATTAAACAATCATGTTTTGCGTATACAACGATTAAATATATACTTATATACGGAGTCAGGTGGTACAAAATAGTAAAAAATACCTCATCTCTTTATCTCTGCATCATTTTCTTGTTGGAAAACCGATCGTAGGGTCCATTTTTTTTGGTATATATATAGTATCACGTGCCTCTGCATATTCATGCAGAAAAAGGCGCCCTTTCGGGTGGAATTGTAACTATAATAATAAGGAGTTGAACCTGGCACTATATTGGGGAATTAATTCTTCGTCGTCGGTGCAGTGGGTAAATCTGCGCTGGTCGTAATTATTAAGTCCTCGGCAGTCTCACATACCTTTTCCGAGAGTTATATAAGGGCAAATCTGTGATGAACAAGTGCATTGTTATCAATTACCACGGCAATAAGATATGTAAATTCACTTGAGATGTGATCATTATTAATTCTCGATACGCGTGATGTGGTAACTTTTTTTTATCAAATTGTAAAAATAACAATTTCACAGGCAAAAAATATGAAGGATTACGGTCAGTAATGGTGAGTATGTCTACTTCAGTTAGAACTGGTCCGAACCCTTTAGCTTGTACTGCCACCCCGACGTCTCCAGGATTGAATATCGATGTTCGGGTGGCAGGCTGAAGCTAGAATGTGTATTGACCTTGTGTTTTAGAAATAACCTTTTAGATAATAACTAGGCCTAAGAACTGAAAAGAGCTCCTGTTATGGCAACTGGCATGATACGAATCTCTATACATACGGGAACCAGGACACATTACACATTTAACAAGTGTCCTTATATACAAAATACAGAACAAAGACGTGTTAATCTGCAGAGTTGAAGTTAGGTCCCACTGATCGGTTTACAAAATATTAACTATACTTTAGTTAAAAAATCCTATTAAAAAGAGCCGTGCCATCTCTTGAAATGCAGGTTATGAATGGAATGCACGAGTTATGGATATTGGAAGTCATGATTATGCTTCAGAGGTCTGAAAACGGACATGACGACCAAAGACGTGACAGCTCTCAGATTATTCATGATGTTTGAATGGTTCACGTGATCAAAAGATCCGGTATACTTAAACGACTCGCCCGTACTCTGTTTGGCTAAAGAGCAACAACTAAGACAGGTACTGCCATCTGCCGCTTATAGTTATATAACAAATAGAACTGATATCTATCGAGGCATAGAATAACCTTTTTATTTTACATTTTGTAGTGGTAAACATTATTTCTGACGGACTGGTAGGTACAGGTGTGTGACAGTATGAGGCTGCATGATGTGTGCTTCCTCCCGCAGGTCTGCTCTGTCCGGGACAGCGTTTCTTGATTGAGGCGTTGTATAATATGATGGTCCAACTGTGCTCCCTCCCCATCTTCAACAGGTTGAAGTGTGATCCCTCCCGGACTACATGTAATGATTGAGTTGTGATCCCTCCTGGACTACATGTAATGATTGAGGTGTGCTCCTTCCCAGATTACAATGGGATGGTTGAGGTGTGCTCCCTTCCTCACAACAGTTTGATGACTGAGATGTGATCCCTCCCGGATTACAATATGTTGGTTGATGTGTGCTATACATATGATGACTGAGGTGACAGGCTTCTGGTCTTTACCTCTAGATCAAAGGGGAAAAACCTAGAGATTGATAGTTTAATCTCAGTCGAGGCGCAGTGAAATTTTTCACTGTCGGTCCCACCCAAGATGAGCACTTAGTGGGAAGGCCGTGCTTCATTCACAAACGAGTGCACCTTTTGAGGGTTCCTCAGTGGTATGATTAGCAATGGTACAATGACCTGCTACGATATTCACCAGAATTGTTAACACCAAGATATAAATGAAGAGAAAACATGAAACAGGAAAGAAAATATAACTGGCACCAGATAAGCAAGAAAGACAAATGACTCGTGTTATGAGATGTCATTTTTCACTTTTTGCCAAGTCCAATAAAATGGGTTTTTTAGAGGGTCGGGTTCATCATTACCACCAAATCTTAAATGGCCTCCGATGTGATTTTGTTGAAATATTATATGTAGTGAAAGTATTATTAATCGAGGTTACCCCGAGTTTTATTTATCCAATGTGACCACTGACGCCATCTTGAAAAAAAAACAATCAAAAGTTTCTCTGGCACCAGGTAAGTTAGAAAGACAAATGAGGTGTCATTTCCCTCTAATTCTGACATGCCAGTTTATGTTTTAAAAGAAGTCGTCGACGGATTATTGGGCTCTAGACGTGGTAGCCGTCACCTTCCAGAGGGCCATAGAACCCTTTTTTACTTTAAATCATTCATTTGGTTGTCATATCCATTTAGAAAAAAGTAAGGAAAAACGGTCACGCGGATCCCAAGATAATTACACAATTATACCCATATACTAAAAGCATTGAATACTACCGTTGTATCATTAAACAGTAACATGAATGAAATTGAACATTGAGTCTGTGAAAATTGCTGAAAATAAAATTATTACTTCCCGAAATCTACTTGTGTACTTGATCGTTAAAACCTAGTGATACCTTGGCATGTCAACATGGGTAAATTCGGCGGAGTTTTTTCCTTGCCTGACATCTAGCGGCAAGATGGTAAACCAAACCAGTCCATTCCCACCATTGTGCCGTGAACACTCAGACGTGACATCAGAAGCATGCAGACTTGTTCCATCTATTAAAGCGTAAATGAGATTAATTTCTTGTTTTTCCATTTCTGTTCGTAAAAAAATTAGGAAAAAGATACTTTTAATTTTCATAATCCAAATCACACCCTTATTGGATTTGTGACAATTAAACAGAGGAAGCTCGGCAGAGCTCTGATAATCGGCATCTTTGGCTGCTCATGTGTGTGTGGATTTGGAATAACAATCCATGAACACCTTAACTCTAATCAATCATATCAATCAAAACAAAAATATAAAGACAATTTTCGTATTCTGGCGTTGAAAGATTTGATTAAATAACAGGTGTCATATTAAAAGCATTTTACCCATTCCTGCGTTGGAAAGGTGACGCGGGTCTGTGGCGGAGGGGCATTTAAAGGGCCGAGTTGAAACGGGCCGAGTTCACTGCCATGGTTTCTGATATATAACGTCGTGATAGACCCTCCGCGATATAATGTGATGTTCCTCAGTATCTAAGGGAGATTTTGAAATAACCCCCTTTGGACACACTTGTCAAAGTTCCCAACAGTTCAAGACAAAAATACGGGCATTTGCGAGATGAGCCATACAGCAGTTGTGTGACAAAGCTTGCGTTCCACTGTCAATCATAAGTTAGATTACTTAATAATCATACCATTATTGTTACCGTAATGAATTACAGTTCGTATGCTCTTGCTCTGACTGCAGTTCTGGTGGGCTTATCTCTCGGTCCGTCCGTCCATCCGTCTGTCCCTCTGAGAAAGATAACCTAACTTTGGATTGAACAATTGAATTGAAATTTCAAAACTGGATATATAACCCAGCACTGAACCCTTTCGATTTTCGTGCCAAAAGGTGGAAGTTGTTTATGTATAAGAAGACTTATTCATGGCTATTTTACGGATGATGGTTCAGGGCAGAAATCGTAACGCTTACGTCACAACTCAATCTTTACCTTGGGAGAGGTGTGAATGGGCTGTTCTGGAAAACGTGAAATCAGGTCACTGTTCTCTGAGTGATGGCGTTAAAGCACACCTATTCCTGCATTGGAACATAGTCCTTTCTCAGTAAAATTCATAGAAAGAACTGCTGGATGGATTTTTTGACATTTCACTGAAAAACATCAACTGCTGTTTGGGATAGGTGACATGTGATCTCTGCAAATACTGCAAACATTTTCAAACATTTTCACAATTTGATTTTCAGAGGATAGAGTTTATATTTAATTTAACTCAAAATTTTACGAGAGTCATACCTGAAGGAAGAACCCTGCTGAATTAAAGTCAGAAAATCTCAGGTCACAGTCAACAGTAAACAGGATTTCTGTCAGTGGGACTGTTTTCAGCTTTTTCAAAACTTTTGTTTATGTCTGCATATGAATCATTTTTACAGGTTACGTAAATATACAATTGCCTCATTCGTCCCAAATATACATTGCCATATATATACTGACCAGTCTTCCAATTACGCCAATGTATTTGCGGTGCTCTAGTTGACATGTCTGTATTCTGGTTTACCATCTGTGACCAATCCTATTACATCAGGAGTCGTCATTTTTGCGACTCTGAATTATTGTACATCTCAATACACAATACATCAATTATGCTGTATTTTTAATTTGTAATAAAATATCGTTGGTCTTCAAGTTTGAAATATAGAACCTTTCTTATAGTAAACGAACTTAAAAAAATATCCATGATACTAGGATAATTAAACTGCATGTATTTAAAGCGTTCAATCGTGTTTCAAAAGATAGCAATAAATATTACTTTATTATTTTGCCTTCTATTATTATAGTATCACTCAACGTATGCTTTTAATTAAAATAAATTATTATTGACATCTGTTACTAATGCTATTACTTTCCAAACCAGGAATTTCTGTTTTTCTTACAATTCCATACACATGTACCATGACCACACCGAAGCTCCGAGTTGCTTTGTGAGACCTTTATACGTATAGCACTGCTGTTGTATTGGGTCACTTTTTGTGCTGGCCCTTGATAAGCTTGTATACCTTACATGACATAGTCGAGTACACTGTATTGTATATTGTTTCTTTTACAGATTTGTACTTCACCAATCGTGACAAACCCTTTGGGAAGTAATGTGTAATTTCCTCAGCATGTACTGGGAAATATTGAAGATGACCCCCTTAGGACACACTTGTCAAAATATAGTACAGTATAGTGCACTATATGATATGCTTACGTATAAGAATTGTTTGAATTTACAGATATGTACTTCACAAATCCTCAGTACCACTTCACCATGAAGGTGCAGGACGACGATGACGTCGGCGGGGACTGTACGTGCATCATTTCACTCATGCAGAAAGAGTACAAAAGTCGAAAACTCAACCCCAGTCTCCAGAAGCTAATCATCGGATTTGACGTACATCATGTAGGTTTGTTTCGTGAGCGGTTTGTTTACCTGTCGTTAGTCAACAGTTGTCCTAGATGTAAATACAAAGCAACAAAGGCTGTTTAATAAGAAAATTGCTTACGATGTAGTTGGATTAACGTCCTTCACTCTTATTGAGTTGTATAATTTTATCATTGAATCTTATGCTTGGATTTACTTGATGAATGTGCCTTAAACATAACAGCCAATCAGAAAAAGGACTTTGAAAACTGGCCGCTTCCTTTGACCTTGACTCTAAGCAACGCGTCATTTCTGGTTAGAAACTTACTCTCATCGCTTTGTAAATTTGCACCTAGATAATATGTTTAATTTCCTTATTTGAGCAATAAAACAAGTAAGGTGTAGTAGTAAAAGGTAAGAAAAGTTAGGTAGCGTTCCAAGAATTCAACAGCTTACAAGGGCTATATCAGTTATTAATACGTAACCAAATTTTTTTAAATATCCATGCAATAATTTCTGAGATATCTTATCTAAAGTGTGGATTTCATACGTCAACAGCCAAGAATGTTAAAATTTTCCAACTGTATCCGCAACGTTCTGATGAAAGATTTTCTACAATTTTTACATTACAACAATGTTATATGTGCCGACCATGTACAATGTTTTATTTAATTTTTTTTTGCTTGAATGCAAAATGTTTGTTTTTTGGCATAGAACATTAAGAATTAATGATTCTGATTTTCTAAGTGCTCAAAATGTGCGTAACTCGTATACAGAATATAGGTTACAGGGACCTTTTTTGTATACAAAAGTAAGAAGTTTTTATGCAAAAGTAAGGACATTCTGCTCTGTGAGAGGACGGCCGGATTATGGACGGCCAAAGGGTGATCGCGATATCTCAGATGACCTATGGTCAGCTGAACTAAAAAGTAGGCTTCAATAAGGCTATTGATAAGGCTGAAAGTAACATTGGGAATCACAGATAAATTAATTTAAGTTAAAATAAAATACTGTTAGGGGCGGGGCGGGGGCGGGTGATAACAACGACTGGCTGAATTAATTCATGTATTGATAAGTATTTAGAAACTGACAGACATGTATGCTTTTACGCTTATACATATGTTGTATATTTAAGCTTTGTAACTTTTTTATTGTAGTTTTAAGAGAAGTGAACATTTTTCTTCACATAATGATACCTCTGCTGCATGGTTGTAGCTTAAGTCTACGGCACCGTTTATTCTTAACGGGGAGACTCCCCACGAGGAAGCGGTCCTGAAAAAGCAGTACAGAGTTCGAACCTCCCAAAGAGAGATCACCTGCCGCCTCGCTTTAAGTCCTGGTGAATACGTCATCATTCCGTGTACAAGTCGACCCAACCAGTCGGGAGAATATCTGCTCCGGATATACACCTATATAAAGATAAGAACGGGGTGAGTGCTGACACTGAAAACAGTTTCTGTTGATATAACTCCAATCTAAACAGTATTATCTGCCTTCTTCCTGCAACAAATCATTTTTAAATCATCTTGAGTTTCTGTGCACTTCCAGATTTTTTTGTAAATTTTCAGGAATTATATTAATGTACAGCAGGCTAATAGTGTGAGAGAAAGTGTGTGTTATGTGTTATTATAATTTATTTATGTTAGCGTTTTTTTATAATGACATGTTTTATTGAAAATGTCCCAATTCAGGTCTAAGCATCGTCTTAAAATGATAAAATCTTAATTTATCAGAAAATCCTTTACCTCCTTGGTCATTATGGTCTCCTTTTCATCTATACGTGTTGTTGACGTCATAAAGAAAAACGTAGGCTGACGTTTAATTGGCGCCATTTTGGCACTCTGACACTAGAGAATCTACGACCATAGAACTGGCTGTCAGAGTGCCTCAACATATCTTCAACGAGGAACGCACTTTAAGGTTCCTTTTAAATGTTCCTTCTAAATATTTTGTCTTTTATTTAGAGTGACTGATGGAGTACAAGTAGTCTGTCATTTGACATAAACCAGACCAGTCATTAGCATTTTTAGTATACTTTCTAACAACATCTACTATGTTCGAGAAAAAAATCCATTTTAACTTAGCATATTTGTAACTCCCTCTGCTTAACATGATATGAATGCAACATGATGGAAGACCACTGCAATGCTTTCACTTCGAATGACATGTTTTACGACTCAAGTTAGGCTTACCAACCCAATATAAATTCCTGCTGAGTCGTGTATTTACGGCTAACTATTGATGATCTGTATACAAAATGACATGTATACCCCAAAGGAAACGACACATTCTTCAGTTGCCCATTGATCAGTCACGTAAGCATGTCTGTTGATAGACATGTGGTACTGTGATCGGCGATTGTGGTTCTCTAAATTTTAGCACGGATAACCATGAATGGTAACGCTTGGTATTAATCACTAATTAGTGCTAGCCACGGTTGCCTGTTGACCTAATATCTAGTGGCTAGGCCCTTGAATTTTGATATCCCACTCTTCTGAGCTGGCACTTACAGAATTAACTTTTTTTCATTGAATCTCATTTCTAACATAAACATATAAAAGACTGACACAGGAATGAGCAGAACATAATATGGGGTCATACTGTATGAACATATCAGTTAACCAACCAGAACGAAATCACACTCTTCCAGAACAGTTTTGTCATTTATTTAAAACTATATATATGTATATACGTATTATCTCTTTTTCCCGAAAATTCGTTTTTCCGAAATTTAAATTGAGGAACCGAGATTTACCTCTTTTATCCGAAAGTAGAAATACAACATTCGGAAAATTTCAAATGGCCTGATTAACTTAATGAGTAATTGAGAGATTTAGTCGCTAAGCCGTCACGGTGCAGGTATTCATCCGATCTAGAGCCCTGCGGTGCCGCTGTTTTGGGCCGCCGCCAGCCGAGTTTAGATCAGTCTGAGACGAGCCGAGTTTATCAGGATTTGCTGAAGTGAGCGGAATTTGTGCGGCTCAGTTTGGCTTGAGAAAAAAATTAAAAAAAAAAAAAGATAAATCTTTTTTTCCCGTCGTTGGCAAATATTATTTTAAAACAAGGATATCATGGACCTATACTGTGTTACAGGTAAATGAGTTTAAGCTCTTATGTATGGCCCTATGTACTGACAACATCGAAAGGTATTTAACTGGAAATTTTCTCTGATGGTTTTTCAATGTTAATTTATTTTATTATTTATCTGCAGGACCTTGACAGAAGAGAAAACAGAAAAAAGCACAGAACGAAAGGTACTCTTTTTTATAACTGCATAGATCGTCACCATGCCGGAGCGTTAGTATTTATGTTTGCTGCTAAAATCTGTAAAATAAAACGTGATCCCACGCACCGTTAGACGTTACTGAGCACAGTGCCGCTATAACTCACTGAGCTGGTCGGCCAGAGAACCGTGAATTAGTTATATCATTTGCTCCAGGTGGCAGTACCTGTCCTAAGCGTTGAGACAGCAAGTTGAAACATGAAATGAACACTTAAGTGAATGTCTATAGGGGGCCTATTTAATGCTAATCCACGCCTTTCGTCAATACATTATAACACCCGTCTAACGAAAAATGCCTTATTTTTGTTTGACTTAGAAAGGGTGTGGTTTTCTCATGCTTAAAATTGTTCCCTGTTTACCTGTCAGTGTATAATGCAAGTTTTTTTTTTGTCAATTTCGAAGAAAAAAGAGTGCAGTGTGCACAAGAGTTTTCGCTCAATTTATATCTCAGGACAGAGACTTTTGGTGAGTCTATGGAACTTGAGTAATTGTGCGCAGGGTGTTACAATCGGCCATACACAGATGCCGCACTCTGCACCAACAACCTCATATGCCTTATTCTAAACCGTGTGCGCCTCAATTGGTCGACAAAGAAACAATTATAGACACGCTCAAAGAAAAAAAAGCCTCCCTAAAAAACAGGGACCATGCGACAGTCCGCATTCTGACGGCGCTAGCCAAGAAATCAAGAGATATTCCCAACTGCATCACGAAAGAATGACTTTGCCGGACAACAGTTAACTACATGAAGCTGCAAGTCGTACACAGAAAACATCCTACAACTTAAAGTTTGACAAGGTTCTGTATGGTAATATATAAAATGTGGCTACTTGATGCTGTCACAACAACACAGCACTGCCTGCGATGACCGATACACTGTGTGTTACTGTGTGATAAACATAGGCTGTCAGGTCTAAACAATAAAGATGTTTTCTTTACTTCTGTATACCGGTGTCATATAGGGTTTCGCTAATACATAAATTACTTTTAAGAAAGGACGGCAGGCTCTCACTAAGCTTGCAGACAAGTCGAACATGAGCTTTACTCATTTTAACTTAAAAAAGAAAGAACGTCAAGCTTTGGTTTAAGTTATACTTCGTGGATGTGAGAATTCAAATCAGCTTCTTTGTTGATATATTCACGTTTTTATGAGGGATTATGTAATATTTTGAAATTGATATTTCAATCATGAAGATATTATCATATATTCAATAGTACATGTTGAGATGAAAATCGGTGTTCTATTTCAATTATTTCATCTCCGGTGAGTTCACATTGAACTTCAAAGTTCTCAGGCGAACTTCAGGATATAATGACACATTGCATTTACAGTGCATATAAGTTATAGATTATCTGTTTCAATATATGAGTTACAGATTATTAAAATGATATCTGTCTGACAGTGTCTGTTGATATGACTGATAATTACAGGATCCCGACAGACCGACAGGCACCATCCCCGCGGAGGTATTCCAGGTGTACGCTGAACAAGACGAGGCGGTCGACGCACGTGACCTCAGAGACATGCTCAACGCCCTCTGCCGGAAAGGTCGGTATTACACACGACTTAGACCAACCTTCTTTATCAGATTTTAAACCAGCGGTAACTATTCAGACATGCCATGTGTCATACCCATGTAGAATATAGTCAACTGCTGATAAAGACGCTCTTACCGTGGAAACTTTATTACACATATATACACTCATTTAGTATAAAAGACAACCGGGTTATTCGCAGAAACAATTCTGCTTCACAGATCGCAGACAAAGGACACTCAAAACTTTTGCCTCTGGTTATGGCTACAAGCATAATATCCAATTATTAATCATGCTATATAAATATAAATCTTGTGCTATAATCTAAAACATCGGTGTGAAAGAAAATGAACAAGTTGACTGACATAATACAGAAGGAGCCTAGTACAAATTTAGTCCAAGACACCAAACATGATTATAATTCTTCACCGACTAAGTATGATCAGTCAGATAAAAATACTAACCCAGGTCATTAAAGACTTATTGCATAAGAAAACTGCGTCCAAGAAAGTTAAATGATTTGTTGTTTGCCTCTTTGTTTCGTGATTTCCATGGGAAGACAAAGATCGCATTCAATTCACGGTCATGGCATTATAAATTCCAGTGTTACCGGAATGAAGGTTTATGTTGCATTCACCGCAATGCTGCCACAACAATGTATTAGCCATATCATGAATTCACCAACAGGAATTGTAACCATTGTTATGGAAAATGCGCAATAAAGGTGTCTGAAAATGACGACAATAAGAATAATAAATACCTTTTGGGTGGACAAAATTTGTACACACAATAATATTGAAAAATATTACATGGGTCTTTCCAAATATCGCAAGTTGGTAGTTTTGGATGAGAGGACGAAGCCTTTTTAAAATGGAGTCATTACCTACTTTGAGAGTGACCTTGATGTCCATTTTGGGTGAAAATCACACAAAACTTTACATATCTCCAGAAAGCTGTGTGGATTGTTATAAAAATCAAGTTGCTGGAAGATCTTGGATAGCTTAGACGTGTCCAGCTGACTGGTGGCGCAAAAAAAATGTTCTTTATGCAGTTTTTGCGCAGTTAAATACCCCATCACAGCCACATGAGAATAGTGTCACTAATATAATTTAAAAACTCAAAGTCATATTTTTCTCATATTGTGTGCACATGCATAGATATGGATCATACTATGCAGAACCTGATGACCTTGAGGTCACTTGGTCAAGGTCACATGACCCACTTCATTAAAAAGCTTGTGGAGACATTTTAAGCCAAGTGTTCATCCCAAACCTTCAATCTTTCACATGAGGCTCACATGTCATTTCAGAAAGAGTCTTATTGACCTTGCAGTCACAAGGTCAGTGTTAAGGGACCAACTACATACAGTTTATTGAGGCATTGTGGAGCCGAACTTTCATCCAAAATCTCCAGTCTTCAACAGATTGAGCACCTACCAATAGGCTAGAGCACTGTTGAGTTTTAGGTCATAATGCAAAGGGTCAAGGTCCCTTTACCTTGATCTTCAAAATCAAATCTACAGAAATAAAGGATATTTGTTGACCTCATTACGTTCAAGTACTGTATATTTCCCCTCATATTTGACATATTGAAAGTTCAGAGTTCAGAAACTGATGACCTTGATTATCAAGATAAAATCTTCAGAAATATTGTTATATTTTCCCTAAAAAACTGCATAAATTGTTTTAATCAAGTTCTTTGAGTAGTTTGAAAACCGGTGATCTTGACCTTGACCTTGATCTGGATAAATTTGGAAGTGTCAATATACTTCAGAAGAAGGGGGCCTTTTTTAAAGGGTGTATGCTCAATGTCTGGATATACCCAAGGCATCGCTTACGTCGGAAGCATCTAGTCATCATTCACAGTACAAGGCACACGGTGAAGATTAATTAACCACATGACTTTCCTTTGTCCAATTTAAAGAAATGTAATGCGTTTTTTTTTTTACAATTAAAATATTTTCTAAATTTCACGGACAGAAAGACCCATAACGGATCTGCTTTAAAACCAGAAGATCAGTAATTTTAAACTTTATGTAAGAAAGACATTTTTTCCTATTAAAAAGAAAAACAATTTTCCCAGTTTTAAAATAGATCTACTAGTTACTCTTTGCGACATGATCGCCGCCTTTGCCGTATCATTTAAATTCGGTACATGAACTGCCCTAATATCTATAAGACATACACCAAAACCACTATATAGGATATTGATGCTCCTTTGTAGAAACAGTACATCTAGCTGGGCATATGTGTGCTTTATATATGTGTGCTTAGGTCATTATGTAAGCACATGTCTCGGGGCTCCGGCTGCAGGCGGCTGGAGGTGGAAAATTCCAGAATCCCTGACCAAACACTTTGACAGTAGTTGGAATTTGAAAACAATTCACTGGTGACATGTGCTTCAAACGCAAAGTGAAATAATAATAATATTCTATGAAATATATATAAGGGCGGGGAAATCTATTTAAAAAGCTACTGAAATATATTGGTTTTTATTCAGAGATGGAGGACCCAAAAGAGGGGCGCTCTCTAATTGAATTCCCGACACTGGAATTTAACATGAATTATTTAAGAAAGAGGATACTAATCTAGTTCAAAGGTTTTAACATTATTATATTCAGATGTTTTAAATTTAGTTATTTTATTATAAAAAGTTGTTTCCTTTAATAAAAAAAATTAAGGCCACACCAAAAAATATTGTTTATTTTACTATACGGAGTCTGAGAACAAAAATATGACGTAAGGGGGTCAGCAAATTTATAAAAGTATTTTTAAAAACCGGTCCACACTCAATGCTTCGAATTTTGCAAACTGTCAAAATTATAAAAATTCGCGTTAATATGTGATATGATGCATATAATTTATACACACCAATTTGCAACATTACCATACACCTGGTTATCATTTACAAAAAGTTGAAACCGGGATCGGCGAATCTGTGTAACAATCTTTTTTTTTGTTGTTCCTTGTTATAAATATTTAATCGAGAGTGTTATATGGGTATCAGATATTACGACATCATACTGAAAATGTGGTTAACATTTAGGCTCCGTATATGCTTTACAGAAAGTAACTATGGGAGTTTGCTCATCTCGGCCCGTCCCCAACACAACATTTAGAAATTATTGAGTGTAGGTCCCTTTACGCACATATAGAACATTCCAGTTGAGTAATTCTCTGACAATGTCTTTTTCACTTGTATGATATAGTTAAAAACTGAATCTCCGTTTAATGGACATTTTAGAGCAACGTTATTAGAAAATGTCTAGGGAAATCCTGTTGCTTAAGGAAGCATCCCTAGCAAAAAAAAAATGCATTCTTTCATGAACAACCCAAAAGCCAATTGAAATTGATATAAGACTGTGGGGATATATCAAAGAAAGGGGGCATGTAAGAATATATGTATCGATGTAGGGATTTGCTCTTCACAGAAGGGTAGTTTTTTGTTCAATTAAACATCTCCTGGATTAACCTTCTGATGCGGATTCCATAAGAAGATAACAGACGGAATTTTAATTCCTATATGTTTAATATGCGTCCTTAAAAAATAAATAGCGGTTTCAAAACGAGATGCGGTTACTATACAAGGAAAAACATAAAGTCATCAGTAAGAAAATAATAAATAAATACACATTAAACAAATCCCTGTATCAACAATATATGTTAATATTCTTTACAACTCGTTATAATTTGACGAGTCGATAGGCGAAGTTGACAAAAAACATTTCACTTAAAATTCAGTGCAGCAGCTAATGGAAGAATTGTTAATATTGTGATAAAAGTACCAAATTTAGTACGGTTATAGTATTGTACACTGGCTTTCATTTAAGAAATAGTTCCACGAAATATTCATGGTATTTCAGGGGTGGATTCTGCAATTACTTCGGGGGTGAATTGAATAATTGATAAATTATGTCTAATCTAAAAGTGTTCGATCAAGGCCTTTATTTTGCAGCACATGAAATACAGAACTCTGCTGGTGCTCACACTTTACTTTCAAGTGAAGTTGATACAAGCAAACTGTATTAACTATTATGAAGCAGGACGCATTTAATTATCAAGCATTGTGCAGAACTAACGCGATTTAGCACGCCTTTTAATTTTGTTAACAAGTATATGTCGCAAACATGTTTCATATAAATTATAACAAGGACTACAGGCCTAATGCGAACCTGTGCAATGGGATATACGTCAGGTATAATGTTCCATGCTGGACCGTTACTTTTTAAGTACATGTGTAACATGTATATGTACAATTCAATCACTGAACATTTTAAACCCGAGTGCATGCACCAATTACACAAACTGCTGAAATATGTCATGGATGCACACAGCACAAAAATGATTGTAAGGGGCACCACCAGTCTTGTGTAAGAGAAAGCCATCAAAGATGTATGGACTTGAAACATTTCAGGCAGATACTTCAAACCACTGTTAGGCTTTGTGCACAGACGCATGAAATAAGTAGAAAACCGGTAGCTGACAAGCGACAACGTGTCTCTGCTGAAGTCAGGGTGGTACGGGTGAAGTGACGGATGGATTGAGTGGCATGTCACACCACTGCTGAATATTGTCAACTAAAACTATAAGAAAGGGCATTAATTGATTCAACGAAAACACCTGCCGCCATCTGTCTGGTTTACGTGACAACATTCCAAGATGGATAAACATGCCAGATATCAGACCAATAACCTGACCCACTCCTGAGCTATAAGCAATTATCACCAAAGCACATGTACGGATGGACGTCACGGAAAACGATTGCAGTTGGCGCCACCAGTTTGGATACAAGATGGAGGATACCAAGATCAATGGATATGTCTAATTTCAGGCCAATACTGCGAATCACACCTGAGAAAAGGGCATCAATTTATTCTACGAAAACGGACAGGAAAGTGTCGCCACCTGTCTCATTTATGATAAAACTTTTCAAGATGGATGAACATGCCACATTTCAGACCAATACCTTTAGCCTAGCAAGGTGAAACTAAAATGAACTCAAGAGCCCTGACAGTTTCGAGGGCTACAGGCATTCATGAGGTGTCAAAATGCAGCCTTGAGGGTCAAGGTACCCATGAGGTGATCACATGCAGCGTTGAGGGGCATGGCGCCAATGATGTGTCTACAGGCAGCCTTCAGGAAAAGGAGCTGAATTGACCTTATGACCCCTGGCAAACTCAGTGTGCACTCATTGGACTCTTGACCTGTACCTGGCTGCACTGAGTGAACTCTTGATCTGTAATCTGATACAGTTGGCAGTTTGCAAAAGCTTTAAATAGACCTGGGCCGACCTTTGGCTTGTTGCCAAATCTGAAACAGTTGGCAGTCTGCCAAGCTATTTATAGATACAGACACAATCTTGGCCTGTCGGTTTACACATACTGAAAAAACTTGCTTTTTTTCAAGCTTGCATAAAAGGCTTTTATAAAAATGTTTAGAATAATAAAAGATGTAGTCCTTTCATTGTTAAAGGTCCAATAATTCTGCCAAAAATCATTCAAGTAAACTTGAACAAAGGCCACCTAAGAATTATGTTTGTGCAATGTTACAGAATTTAAAATTGAAACATTTTTGTATAAGAAGACTACTGCAGCCATAAATTTGATAAAGACTTAGTATTGGGTACAAGAATAACTTCAGCTTACTATGACCCTACCGAAAATTCAATGATCCCAATCTATTCTTATAAAATTGAGAGAACTTACAATATTCTTGTGAAAACTAAAACCAATCAGCTTCAATTTCATCAAGAAACATTTTTAAGCTGAAAGAGGCTAAAATTTAAAGTTTTTTTTTTTTACCATAAAAAACAGGTCAATGAAGGTTGCACCACAGAACCTCAATTTCAAACATGAGACATATTGCGACATTTGCACAAAATACTTTTTCAAGCTTATTAATTTAAAATGATGCAGGTTGCAAAAAAAAAACCCCAAAAAATAACTGTATCCCAGAACATTTCACATGTGACTGATTTTTTGTGTTAATTTTGGGGATGCTAGCTCCTGCTGTTCCTGGGAAATTATGGGTTTATGTACTGATAACTGATGACCCCTGCACAAGAAAGGTTGATGCAGGTGGCGCCACCAATACCTAAATTTCAGATATGACTCATTTGACCTAAATTTGCATAAAATTTGGTGATGTTAGCTCCAGCCGTTTCTGAGATTGCAATTTTGGTATGTTTTTTTTGGACATATGACAAAGTTCAACTTCCTGTAACTCGCCAAAAAATCACCAAACTAGATCCATTCGAACAAAGTTGAATGGGATTGTCCTGGGAATCATTTCTGTGAAATGTAGGACAATGTGGCTGAAGAGTTTCAGAGAAGAAGATTTTCAACTTTTTTTAGCTTTATCCCTATAAAATCTTAGAAAATGCAGTAAGCCAAAAAATAAGAACAATCCTATAGAGATTTTAGATGACAATTTTTTTGTATAAAATTCGGTGATGCTAGCTCATGCCGTTTTCGAGATAGTATGGGTTAACGTACAGACGAGGGACGACCCCACACTATCGCATAAGCTCACAGGTTCGCTAACAAACGTAGGCTTACCATTAGTTGAATAATTAACTAAATAAAGGTGACAGCATGAATTAATAGATGGGTAAAATTATTATTATTTATGTTTGTCAATCAGTCTACCAAAGAGCAAGTTAATTATTTAGTAAAAATGTTTCTGAACTCTGCCTGTCTGGTTTTCCTGTTCGTTTTGGTGTGTATATGTATGCATGTGTCTGCATGTCTGCCTGTAAGTCTAGCTTTTTTTATTTATCTTAGTGCCAGTGTGTGAATTAATATTCTTATATAACTGATTCGGTGCTTTTCTTTGACTTCAGATAATACGATGACTTAAAAAAACTATCTTTTCTGTTTCAGGTAATTCTGCAAGCTTCTTATCTAAACAAGAATAGTTAGTTGCACCGCCTCTCTGATGGTCTTTCACTCCAAGGCATTTTAACCTCTGCTTGACACTGATTTGAATTTCCTGCATGTTTCCTGATGATACTCTAGTATAGAATAGTCTTCTGGGGGTGGTATGATATACTTAAGTAATTAATAGAGGAGAACTGATTAACAATGATGTCTAAATCATACAAACTGATTACTCCCGGCCCCAGTGAACAAACGAGCACTGCCGTGCAGCCAACGAACTGGCAGTTGCGTTTCCTGTGCCAAGAAGATAAACCAGACCATGCCGTAACGTCCTTCTAGAAGAAAAGTATCACAATCTAGTTATCAATACATTGCTAACAACTTAATTATATCTTTTATTGAAAAAACATCAATTTTTAGAAATTTACAAACAACAAATATTTTGCACTAAGAACAATGAAACTGTACATAATTTTTAGCACGAAGCAACATAGACATTGTATGATAAAATATGTAATGTTTATACAGTGTACCCATACTGCTTAAGTATCCCCCCCCATTTCCCTCGAGACATCGACAACATGTGAATCGATAATAGTGATTTTACCTTACTTTATATCGGAAGATTTATGTCATTTTTAACACTTAATAAATTTCAGTTAATTTTATGACATTGAATGGTAAATAGTCATCTTTTAATAATAAATGTTTACATTAATGAGATCACACGGGTAATTTTACATTTCTCATGATGATGTTGATTAATTAGAACCAAATATTCCAAAATCTTACCCTATCTATAAGGAATGTATATGCTGTAATGTAACTATGATGATTTTCCATGTATTTTTCATATAAAATTAAGTACCCTAACTTTAACATAGGATCCGCCCGCGTTACACTGAGAGGATTTGGTGGAACTTATTAAAAAATGAAGATGTATTATCCAAACTTCATCCCCACCAAATTTGGCACTTTTATCACAATCTGAACAATTCTTTTGTATTTTGCCGTTAACCGCTGCACTAATACGTACAATCAGCACTACGACAGCAGAGCGTCTTTTCATTGTCTGTAACTCTGGCGAATGTAACGGGTAATCCAGGTGGATGAATGGCGACGAAAGCAGCGATGTCGGCCACTGGCGTAATTAACACAATGTTACACATGCATGACCAACACAAGCGCAATGTTTCGCAAACTACAAAGTGAATTACGCATGCTAAAAAATAACAGTCCAGCACACAATTGGCGGCCAGCAAAACACTTAATTGTTTATACATCATAAATAATAGTAGCATCCGCTACAAGACCATTATATATTTATTAAAAAAGGACACTGTTATAACAGAATGCCACATCTCGGTGAGCTAATAAAATAAAAAACAATTTGTTTTTGTTTTCCCTACCATATGTCTTCTTTGTTAAAAAAATGGAATTTAATTTTTATATTGAATCAGAATTTAAAATTGTAGTCTTTTACACCTTATAGGAAAAATAAAAGTTTATTTTAGATATTGTCATTTTGTTTAACATTGGCCCATTAATATTTACACTCTGTCTTTAAAGTCCAGAACACTTTACAAAATGCTTTTAGTGTCACCTATATATGTCCTTATATTTATGTGAACAGCGATTAAGTGGATGATTCATATGAAAATATTTTCTTAGAATCCATGAAAATGATAAGTTTTCAGCGCCCACTTTGATTATTTAAACCTTAATTACACTCGTATATGACACAGTGTTATATTGCATATTGAGGTGAATTTGGAACAATTATTACCAAATTTAATTTTAAATACATATTTAATTATTGATATCTAATAGTAAACATTTTAATCTACGAGGACACAAAAAAACTTTTCCGAACTCTATACAAGAGGACGTACATATATGCCTATACTTTGGCAACTCATATGATAATATATAATAACTGATCGCTGGATCTCCGTTTGGTTTCAGGTAATAATAATAAAGAAAGAAAGAAATAATTATACAAATGAAATGCGCGCGCAGTGTTAATGTCCACAATTCTGAGAATCGGTACCAGTTAATATTTTCATGAATTTACATGAATGTCCCAAGTATAACAGCCAGTGACAAGTGGTCGACCGATTGCAGAACGCAGATTATATGCCATGGGCAATGCATTGAATGGTCTACGGGATGCGTTTTATAAGTTAATTTTTTATGATATTTTCGTCCTTAATGCCCTAATTTGTAAGTTGCCCGATGACATAATGATACGCCTAAACGGCAGCAAAGATGTATTGTTAATGTATTCTTGAAGCCTCAAGAAAATCCGCTTGATTTCATTTTAACAATTTGGATGGGATTGCCAGGGACCGGCTAAATACACCATCCCGCTTCACGCAAGTATTGGCAGGACAAACGCCCGAGTATTGTAATGAATCGGGGATTGCCTGCGCTTACAGCCAAGAAACAGACGGCGCACATGACTGTCAGTCTGTGAAATTAGACATGAAACAAGGAAATGGCCATTTTGAGGCTATCAACGAAGGTATTGAGGTGTAACTGAAACCTCAACACGACTCACTTCAGCTCGACTTTGTAACAACGCCTCTTTACAGGCTCTCAATACAGAGAACTGTTTGATTGAAACCTCAGCCTCCCCAGAAACTTAAAATGCTGGAATATAGAAGAACCATAAAATAGAAGTTTCTTCAGTAAAAAATTGGTACTTTAAATTTAATAGAGATATATTCACCTCACCTTATCTGTTCTTTCTACTATCTGCTCCCCGTGCATGGTACCCCAGCCAATATCATCCTGTATAAAAGTACCCCACTCCCACCTAATCATTGCCTTCCCCAGGAAGGTATGGGTTCATCTCCGCTCGTGTATGTGATTGCGTGTTTCTGTGTGTGATTGCGTGTTTCTGTGTGTGATTGCGTGTTTCTGTGTGTGTTTGCGTGTTTCTGTATGTGATTGCGTGTTTCTGTGTGTGATTGCGTGTTTCTGTGTGTGATTGCGTGTTTCTGTGTGTGATTGCGTGTTTCTGTATGTGATTGCGTGTTTCTGTGTGTGATTGCGTGTTTCTGTGTGTGATTGCGTGTTTCTGTGTGTGTTTGCGTGTTTCTGTGTGTGATTGCGTGTTTCTGTATGTGATTGCGTGTTTCTGTGTGTGATTGCGTGTTTCTGTGTGTGTTTGCGTGTTTCTGTGTGTGATTGCGTGTTTCTGTGTGTGATTGCGTGTTTCTTTGTGTGATTGCGTGTTTCTGTGTGTGTTTGCGTGTTTCTGTGTGTGATTGCGTGTTTCTGTGTGTGTTTGCGTGTTTCTGTGTTTGATTGCGTGTTTCTGTGTGTGATTGCGTGTTTCTGTGTGTGATTGCGTGTTTCTGTGTGTGATTGCGTGTTTCTGTGTGTGATTGCGTGTTTCTGTGTGTGTTTGCGTGTTTCTGTGTGTGGTTGCGTGTTTCTGTGTGTGGTTGCGTGTTTCTGTGTGTGGTTGCGTGTTTCTGCGTGTGTTTGCGTGTTTCTGCGTGTGTTTGCGTGTTTCTGCGTGTGTTTGAGTGTTTCTGTGTGTGATTGCGTGTTTCTGTGTGTGTTTGCGTGTTTCTGTGTGTGATTGCGTGTTTCTGTGTGTGATTGCGTGTTTCTGTGTGTGATTGCGTGTTTCTGTGTGTGGTTGCGTGTTTCTGTGTGTGGTTGCGTGTTTCTGTGTGTGATTGTGTGTTTCTGTGTGTGTTTGAGTGTTTCTGCGTGTGTTAGCGTGTTTCTGTGTGTGATTGCGTGTTTCTGTGTGTGTTTGCGTGTTTCTGCGTGTGATTGCGTGTTTCTGTGTATGATTGCGTGTTTCTGTGTGTGATTGCGTGTTTCTGTGTGTGTTTGCGTGTTTCTGTGTGTGATTGCGTGTTTCTGTGTGTGATTGTGTGTTTCTGTGTGTGTTTGCGTGTTTCTGTGTGTGATTGCGTGTTTCTGTGTGTGACTGTTTTTTTGTGTGTGTTTGCGTTTTTCTGTGTGTGATTGCGTGTTTCTGTGTGTGATTGTGTGTTTCTTTGGCGTTCGTGTTTGTTCACAACATTACTAACGCAATCATGGACGGAATCTCATTAAATTTTTAGAAATTTCGGGAATGGGCCAATGAAGAACCGATTATATTTTGGTGTGCATCCGGCACATGATCCGGATTCAGAAACGTTATCAAGGAATATCCATAAATGTACAGTACCTTATGCACGAATGAAACTGAGATTATGGACAGAATAAGTGAATGCAAACACGGGTTGGGGAGCCTCCCACAATAATGTTACACGTCATGACCTCTGTGTTCTGTGTTTTTCCTTTCCTTCCGTTGTGTTAGACGTCATGACCCCTGTGCTCAGAGTTCTTCCTTTCCTTCTGTTGTGTTAGACTTCATGACCTCTCTTTCCTTTTCTTCCCTCTCACTTTACTTTTGCTTCATTTCACTCGCATTAACCAACAGTTCTCCTTTTTATTTTATAAGCTTTTTCTCGTGTTTTTCCGTTTCATCTATATCTCTCCCGTTCTTATTAAAGTATCCACCAGTTGACCAATGTTTCAGAGCTGAAGGAAGCCACCACGTTTGGAATGGAGGCGTGCCGGAGTCTTGTGTCACTGTACGATGTATCCTTTGACCGGCCTGTGTAAAGAAATGTGTATATAGACAAGATCATATAGAGGATTTACGGCCAAGAAACGACAGTCAAAAAATACACTTCAATATCTAAGTTTCGATTTGCATTAAAATCTTTCACTGTGCAACACACTATATAATACATAAAACAGAGTAAGGCATATTAAGGGCCCCATCACACTAGATGAAGACCTAACGGCGACCACGGCGACGTAGTAGATCGCCGTTGGTCGCCTTCAACATCGGATAAACCCTCCAAGTATGACTGCAATGCCGCTCTCGCCCCGCTGACACGACGTGTGCTGGCGCCGCGAGCTTCGTCAGAGCGCAGACGGCAGCACACGTCGAATCCAACTGGGCGAAGGTAGAGCGCAGCTCTGACGTCATAAGCGCAGCACCAGCACCTCGCGAAGCGTGTAAAGGGTCTCGGTAGCGGCGGGGTTAGCTGAGCCAGCGCCGTGGAACGGGAAGGCCGATGCTACCCCGTTCACTGGCGCTCGACCCGCACTGTCAGGAAGCCGGTACTGCGCTGTTTGGACACTGATGGCGATCGAATTCCGATCTGACTGCGCTTTTAATCCACGGCAACCCCGCGGCGGACAATTTGTCTATGTTCAAAACTGGTCGCCACTCATTGCGTTCATGGTGACCATAAGACGACCCAAGGCGACACTATCTAGCTCCGAGGAAGCTCATGTAAACATAAGGCCACTCTGGCTGCGCTCTACGGCGATCTGCCCCAATTCGTGATCGCAGCGAGATCGCCTTCTCGTGTGGCGGGGGTGTAAGTGCTAATATTACGTTTTAATATGAGTCTTTTAAGCAAAAATTTAGTCGGGGTATATAATTAAAGTATATATTATTCATGAACTAAACAAATATACGTATCAACATAAACATATTTACATTGCTCATACGTCTGCATATCTTAGAAGCGTCATCTGCACAGTGCAGAATGTCGACATGGCATTATTACTATTCATAAAACAATGATGACAGTTTTGGAATCTCGATTTGTTCTTGGTCTCTATGAACCTATAAGGGAACTACATGTTTTGTTATGATAATGCCAGGCAAGGAAAAATTCAAATGACAAAATACCTGGTTTGTAAAATGTAAGGGGTCCGGTCTGGACATCACGGGAGGTTAAAACGATGCCCCGGCGTCACGAGACTGTCTTGAATTTGAACTAATAGTGTCATTTACGCCTGTTTTCCTGTCATAAGCACACAGAAGGAACGGTCTGGATTGCTTGACCATCAGGAAGTCAATAAGATGTGGGAAGACATATTGTTTTGGAGGGTAAGAGCATTTCTCGAGTGGATATGTCCGTTTGCACTTACACATTTGTGGTATGTCTTTTGTTTTAAACCCTAAGTGTTAAAGACTTGGGTGTTACTGCAAAAAAATATACATTTCGACAGATTATACGCTTTATCATTATTTTTTTTTGTTTTACATGTTTTTTTCTAAATTGAAGTTATATAACCATTTTTTAAATACATAATGCTATTGAGAAATATCACATATTGAGAAACCTCACACATGTGATCAGATGAGCCTTAGCAATAGCAAGGGCAACTGAAAATATCCATAAAATAAGCATAGAGAACCGGCCATAATCAACATTTCTTGTTTACTTATCACTTAGAAGTACATCTAACCACGTAGCTCAGGAGGCGCCATCCTTTGTCGGTCCTTTGAAAAAGAAAGCTCCCGCTTTTTGGGGGGCAAACGTTTTGTAGCCCTTTAAGAACAGCTCGTGGTCGGTTAATTTGCTATGACGTATTCCCACCGGTTTAGGGCCTACCTACAATGTAAAGAATCAGCAGGATTTCTCTCTGTTCGACAGAAGCTGTTCCATCGTGTAGACAAGGACAAGTCTGGATACATAGACACTATGGAACTCCGAAAGATCTTCCCTTTGCTTGGTAAGTACATGTAAATAATAAATATATTATGTGTAGTCATTTGTTATGTATATTCATGTAAAACGCAATACAGCATCATTCCATCATACGATTATATATAAATTATACAGGGTTAACGTCTCCTCTTGTAGTTTACAAAAGTATATTACATCTTTTGTATAAAAAAAGAAGTTTCAAATGAAATATACAAACGTAATTGGCCGTGTTCCCTCAGAATAACGGCATGTTATATCAAATTTGAATTAATACAGTCTGGTTAAAAACGGTATACAGTGAGATCAGTGTAATAAGACAATGCACCCGTCTGACTGGCCAAAAGTGGTCTTAAATCACAGGTGGTCTTATCTGACGGGTCAGGTAAAACAAATTTGATTGTGATCGGTTCACTCAAGGTGGTCTTAATAGAGAGATGCATGGTCCGACAACCCGTGGACCTGTCCTTCATCTTCATTCAATAATAAGTCCCACCGACAACCCGTGGACCTGTCCTTCATCTTCATACAATAATAAGTCCCACCGACAACCCGTGGACCTGTCCTTCATCTTCATTCAATAATAAGTCCCACCGACAACCCGTGGTCCTGTACTTCATCTTCATTCAATAATAAGTCCCATCCACAACCCGTGGACCTGTCCTTCATCTTCATTCAATAATAAGTCCCACCGACAACCCGTGGACCTGTACGTCATCTTCATTCAATAATAAGTCCCACCCACAACCCGTGGTCCTGTCCTTCATCTTCATTCAATAATAAGTCTCGCCGACAACCCGTGGACCTGTCCTTCATCTTCATTCAATAATAAGTCCCACCGACAACCCGTGGACCTGTACTTCATCTTCATTCAATAATAAGTCCCACCGACAACCCGTGGACCTGTACTTCATCTTCATTCAATAATAAGTCCCACTGACAACCCTTGGACCTGTCCTTCATCTTCATTCAATAATAAGTCCCACCCACAACCCGTGGTCCTGTCCTTCATCTTCATTCAATAATAAGTCCCACCGACAACCCGTGGAACTGTACTTCATCTTCATTCAATAATAAGTCCCACCGACAACCCGTGGACCTGTACTTCATCTTCATTCATTAATAAGTCCCACCGACAACCCGTGGACCTGTACTTCATCTTCATTCAATAATAAGTCCCACCGACAACCCGTGGACCTGTACTTCATCTTCATTCAATAATAAGTCCCATCGACAACCCGTGGACCTGTACTTCATCTTCATTCAATAATAAGTCCCACCGACAACCCGTTGTCCTGTCCTTCATCTTCATTCAATAATAAGTCCCACCGACAACCCGTGGACCTGTCCTTCTTCATTCAATAATAAGTCCCACCGACAACCCGTGGACCTGTACTTCATCTTCATTGAATGATAAGTCCCACCGACAACCCGTGGTCCTGTCCTTCATCTTCATTCAATAATAAGTCCCACCGTCAACATTGTCGTTACAGGTTTCACATTGAGCCTAGACGCGCTGACGATGATCGTGGCCCGTTACGGCGGCAAGGAGAGAGCGCTGTCCTACGAGGACTTCATACTGTGTATCAGCAAGACATTGACTATGCATGGTAAGTAGACTATGCTATATTCTTATCGTGATCGATCATTTGTAGTTGCTGAGAGAATCTGTCTCAACACAGGATAAGCATATATGCAGTATGTGTGTACTGAATCACTCGTCGAGACAACTAGATCACACAGGAAAGCTTATCACAGCAAAAAAAATTAAGGAGAAAATGTTCGAATGTTTTCTTTGCAATACAATGCATCGATCTTTATAAACATTCCATGTTTTTTTTTTTCAATATTTCCGATTGCTGGTAACTGTAGCTCCGCATTCTATGAATCATACTCGATGAGCTTTATGAAATAGTGTTTGCAGGACATCTTCTGTGGCTCAACTTTGGTGAGTTTCGTTAAATCCGGACCTGGGAGAATGAAATACATTTGGTATTTCTAAAATTGTAAAAATCGGGGGGGGGGGGGGGGGGGGGTTCAAACCGTCAAACGCACATTCCTCAAAATGTGAGACACAAAGCAAGACTTTTATGCAGAGGGAATTCAGTAGAATAAATGTTTCAACAGAACAAAGAATATTTGAAATAGACATTGCTAGATCGTTCGCAGGATCAATATACTTAAAATTTTTAACTGACTATAGTACCTGCACCTGAAATTAAGTGCGCATTATGTTTTTTGTCAAAATTTGAACATTTCGTAACTCTTATCGATGGCTACTCGGGCTATATTTAATATTACCATGTTTTTTTGTTGTCACTTTAGGGACACTTTTCAGGAAGGACAGGTCGCAGTCTTATCATATCTGTCACACGTCTGTATTGCCCGGCATTACCTGGCTTTTTATGTGTACCATTTTGAGTTTTTGGTTTAATGAAATGTGAAAGAATCCTTGTTGTATATCACCTTGGTCATCTCAAGTTTATACATGCGTTTTGTCCGATTCTGAATGATAAATTCCAGAACTTCCATAACGGATTACCGCTCTATTGAAATAGGAACGTGTATCCAGTTGGTTTCCATTGATTCTACTATATAATCATAAATGGCACATGCGTACATTTATAGTTTAATCTTTGTGTTATTCTTGTGGTATATACATTGTACTTGAGAATTAAAAAAAAACATAGTTTGGTACAATTCAGTAGAAATCATTTATGTATAACATATTATGTCTTTTTAGTAGTTGTTTTGCATATTTATGAGGAGAAGATTTATATTTTATAAAAGCTGAGTTGTATTTCATTAGTCTTTACCTCAACAGTATAGGAAATGATATATACTTCAACACTGGATGTCAAGGACATATATTATAATATAAGTATTTTAGGATTCTGAGAAATGTGAGTTATATTGATTTATATTTATCTGTATTCTTCAGAATATTTAAGCAAATTACAGAAAACAGCATTCTTCATGAAAATGCATGTATTTATGTTATATTATTTTCTTTGTATAATTTTCCCATGTCACAAATGGGTAACACTTACGCAAGAGGACATGTCACTAACATCCTTAACGATCTTTCACTTCGTTGCTCTGCATTCTCCCAAACATCCACTGACACAAGTTCAAACCAAAAGGAAAAAAGAAAACAAGTAAATACATAGCCAATTTATTTCTGATATACTAGAGTGATTTTCAGTATATATGATGTAATTATTACGGCATTTATCTCGTCACATGTCAGGTCAACTAACTCAGGTATAATATATATAAGTATTATTATCATCGAGAAATAACTGCAAATATCATTAGTATTTAGATTGCCACACATAATGTCTTAACTTCAAGGTTTCTTAGGTGTTTTACCAAGTAACTAAAGATTGGCCTTATTTTATTTTTCGGTGCCAGAGAGCCTGAGATCCATTACAATATTTGTGAATTGTGTGTCACAAAAAAAAAAAAGAATAAAAAAGTTTGAGCTTAATGAAAAAATAATTTTGTATTAAGTTGTATAAAGCTATAAAAATATTTTTTCTTTTATATATGCTTTGTGCGAGTTTATGGAGCCCCGAAAGTGACATACGTGATATTTTTTTCTGGGTAAATATCGCGTTCCCTCGCGATCTTTTCGCGTTCCCTCGCGATCATTTCGCGTTCCCTCGCGATCTTTTCGGGATCCCTTGCGATATTTTCGCGTTCCCTCGCGATCATTTCGCGTTCACTCGCGATCTTTTCGCGTTCCCTCACGATCTTACAAACGATCACTAGGCTGGTTCCCTGCTCCCCTATGTCTAGCATACAACATAATATACGACATCTAGCATACAAAAAATTGGACGCGGGAACCAGTACAACAGTTATCTGTGTACTGTCTTTAACACCACCATGCTCCACCTCTTAGATATACACTCGATGTCAGGTTAACAAAGCGATACTTGAATAAGAGAGATTAGACTTTTTGCCATGTTTCTGATATATGTTATCTATTACCCATTTATTCATTTTTTATTTTTTTTGCAGACCTCTTTTTATTTTTTAACAATTAGATTATGAAATTATTCGTTTCTATCTCTTTGTTTATTAGCAGTCAGACCCAACAACGGATCAACAATGTCAACCTGGAACAGGCCCATATCCCGATGTAATTTACTTAAATTGATAATATTTTTCACGTCAGATATTGGTTCAAATCCACTTTAAGATGGTTCAGGCCAAATTACCAATCAACAATATCAACTTTGCACATGCCCATCTCCCTATGTTCATTTACTGATATTGGTAATATTTTATACACATTTGTTATTTATAAAATAAGACAAAAAATACAAAAAAATATACACATATTTAAATTTATTTAAATTTAAAAAAAAATGAAAATAAAAATCATTGTACAAGGTAAAGAACCTTTGCAGGTTTATACCTTTCCACCCATCAGCTACTTTCCACACATAATACCATAAAATATACAAATTATAATACTCGTAGATGAGAAACTATTATTTATTTCATCTTCTTTTTCTTTCTTTTAATTCAAAGCTGTAGGAATGCATCGGCAGATCCTGATCGGATATTGGGTCGGTCCTTCTTAAGATCGGAAGATGGCGCGCGACATATATATATATATATATATATATATATATATATATATATATATATATATATATATATTAAACACACAAAACAAAAACTTAAGAAACTGCGCAATTTAAGAACTTTATTTTTAATCAAACCCAGTATTGACCCCCCCCCCCAGTCTAAATTCTGAAATTTATAGATCCCCCACTGGTTTGAATTTATCATTCTGAAATGTTCTGTTGAACTTTTGATGTCCTAAGTTGTGCTATATAATCATAATACAAGGTATGAAAAGTGCGACACAAAAGAGACTGATTTGTGCTCGGACGGACAAGGGGTAATCACTAATGCTCTGATGACCTATGGTGTAAAAGCATGTATTGTCCAAGAAGCATGCGGAAGGTCCAATTAGGTTTTGTCAGGTTCACTGAAATGTTTTTACTTTACCAATTAATTCTGTTTTACGTTAATGGCTAGGGAAATCTGTTACATTATCGTTTGATTTCGCATTACATTATTGGTTAGTGATACGTTATCGGTCATTTATTTATAACGTTATCAGTTGGTTTTACATTATCAGTTGAAACAGTCCCATAATTATTTTGGTAGTTCTACAGAAAGCCTTAGGCCACATCTGTTCTTCTTCTTCTGATACTATACACTAGTATGTAGATATTCCAGTGTCCAGAGGGTTATTTTACCCTGGATCATTTTTATACCCAATTGTCTCATTAATGTATTTTTGTAAATGTGGTTCTCCATAAAGAAACAGAAATATTTAACTTATTTGCCGACCCCACATCAGTGAATACAAAACCACAGGTGTGCCCTGGGAGGACCAACACATTCTTCAATTGCCAGTCGATAAACAATTAAATGAAGCATAGAACCGACCTTTAAAGAATGACAATAAAAACTGCTTATTTTGATATCTGGGCCCTGTTTCTTGACTTTTAAATAGTACGAGCCAGGTGGACATTTTCCTGGATTGCTGTGCCTCCTTTCGAGTTTGACATTTGCAAACTTTACTCTTGGCATTTACAATTACTCTTTTATTACAGATTTTTTTGGTGGAGGTAACCGCCACCATTTTCAATATTTTAATATTAACATCTGCAGAATTCCATTCCGCTTTCGATTACGTGACACGGCATTATCGCACGCTTCCTCTGATTTTTTTTCCTGGCGGTAACCAGGCCCGGTGACCACTGCACTTACGAGCCCTGGGTGCGTAATCTGTCCCATTGCTGGGTCGAACCCCCGAAGCAGGGCCGGCGAGCACGATCTTCCCATTTAGTCTATTTTAGTCTCTTACACCCTCTTCAGAGAGATATTACTCACAAACCATCTATTAATAATAATGGTTAACATTTTGTTTCATAGAATTATTTCATGTGAATTTTTAATAGAGAACCATTTGTTAAATTTTCCGCAATTTTAAATGAAGAAATATTAGAAGAAAAGATGATAAATATATGATAAAAATGCCTGAAAATGTATGTATGTTCTAAGATGACATTATTGTCAAATATAATCGGGATATGTGATATATCGTGTTTCTGTAATAAAATCATAAGACCAACAACGAAGGCGTCATTTCTATATAGCAGATCTAATAATTTTAAGACATTCCGATTATTTTAAGTATGTCTTAGGTTGTTTCCAGATCAATTAGATCATCTTAAACACCGGTTTGCACATATCTCCGGGTGGCCGAGGACCCATAATTATAAATAGCAGATATGAGGGGCATGAGACATATATATATATATATATATATATATATATATATATATATATGTATATATATAGTTTTGACAGTGGAAGTATCAATTTTCCAAGATGAACTGTGTCCAGTATTTTAAGTATTTGATAGAATCAGGCCTAATATTAATTTCATGTCAGGTAAAAGAAAAAAAATATTAAATATTAATGAAAACATTTATACCATATATATATATATATATATATATATATATATATATGTTATCAGACTATTTGAGATCTTCCTGAATAATTGTAGCAAGGTACTTATAATTATTAACAATCTTAACTCCAACATTGTTGATACACACTTTGATTACTAAATTACACCCTTTCCTAAAATCGAATAAAACTTACTTTGTTTTTTTTTCATCATTTAAAAGAAGATTATGATTGACAACATTTAGTCAGATATAATATCTCTTGCCTATAAGGCAATTCATTGTCATCAGAAATGAGTCCTAAGGTCACTGTGTCATCTGCATATTTAATCTTTTTACTTATCTAATCTTATACAATCATCGTTGTGTTGACCTGACATTGAGCGTATATCTTATTGGAGCGTAGTGGTGTTAAAGACACAGAGAGCGAGACACAGTAAACTGTTGTACTGGTTCCCGCGTGCCAGATATAGGGGAGCAGGAAACCAGCCTAGCCGAACAGATCGCGAGGGAACGCGAAAAAGATCGCGAGGGAACGCGAAAAAGATCTCGAGGGAACGCGAAAAAGATCGCGAGGAAACGCGAAAAGATTGCGAGGGAACGCGAAAAGATCGCGAGGGAACACGATATTATCGCGAGGGAACGCGAAAAAGATCGCGAGGAAACGCGAAAAGATCGCGAGGGAACGCGATATTATCGCGAGGGAACGCGATATTTACCCAGAAAAAAAATATCACGTATGTCACTTTAGGGGCTCCATACGAGTGCATATAAGAAACACAATAATATTAAAACTGGTCCGTAATGTTAAGTATGTTTGATCAAAGTGACTGTTAATATATTTTGGAGCGCCACACTGCGGTGACTTTTCATTATATTATTTGCAGGGTTTATTCGATGTAACCGATTTATATATATATATATATATATATATATATATATATATATATATATATATTTATTTATATATAGTAAAACTGAAAATGACACTTATAGCATGTGTTTTTGTGAATTTTTACATTTGCAATTTGCTAAGCACTTCAGTCGACACGACATAAAAGCGTTGACTTCGTGTATATGACAACGTCGATCCTTTGACACTTCACTTTGTTTCCGGCTGAATTCTAGACAAAACATTATTTATCCCGGTGTATAGATAAGACTTCTCTGTTATAAAATACAAGGCCACCAAGGATACGTGCTTTACCGATTCTAGATAATATATAAAAAAACTTGTTAATGGATAAGAAAATGAAAACACACACGGTTCTTCTTACTGAAATACCATGATATATTATATATTTATTTTTTTTCAGACCTTTTCAGAAAACTGAAGAACAAAGAGGAGGAGATCAACATGACGATGGAGGAGGTAAGAAGGTGTTTGATTTTCATATTGTTTCCATAAATTCATGTTTTTGTACTCGTCAACAACGCAAATTTCACTTCTTATTACCTCCGTCTCTTGCAGCTATTATCTATCTGCTTTAGGTATCTGACTAATCATGCTTTGTTTTGCAGTGGATGACTACGACCCTTTATTACTGATAAACACGACGATATAAAACGTTTGGGAGAGAACCATGCCCTGATGACAGAACCATGCCCTGATGACGGAGAACCATGCCCTGATGACAGAACCATGCCCTGATGACAGAGAACCATGCCCTGATGACAGAGAACCATGCCCTGATGACAGAGAACCATGCCTTGATGACGGAGAATCATGTCCTGGTGACGGAGAACTATGCTCTGATGACGGAGAACCATGTCCTGGTGACGGAGAACCATGCGCTCATGAAAGAAAACCATGCTCTCCTGGGTTCTTGAACCTTGTTTCTCGTTATTTAGATGCCACGTTGTAGAACTGCATGTTTAGCCTTGTTCTTGTTCTTTTGTATTGTTCTAATAAAGTGTTTTAAATGTTTCTTGTTGATTATGCAACCTCTCATGCAGTATTAGGAACATTTTTCGGGATACATGATGTAAAAACAACAAATTATTAGAAAGGTTGTTTATTTATTCGTTCCACTTTTCTTAATTAAATGGATAGATCAGGAGAACACGGCTTTAGAAAAACGTGGAGAAGTCCGTAAATGCCACTCCGGAAACAAACTGTATTTGAAACATGTTGTCAGGCATGATGTGGACTAGCGGTCCACTTTTTTCATGCTGCCACTCTTGGGAGAGCCCCATGAAAAGACAAGAAGCCGCTTATTGTCGGTGAGCTAATTTCTGACAGAGAGGAATTAATTCTATCAGACGATATGGCGGGTAAACGGTTCTCTCAGCGCGCCTAAGTTTCACCATTAATCAGACGTACGACCAAACAAGTGGGCAGATGTCGGCGAGCTCCCGCCCTGCGCGTCGCCGCGGATACTAAATACAGGCACTCTGAGTCTGGATGGCGTTCAGCATCCCTCCCTATCTTCATCAATTGTACTTCTCAAGGGGGTTGGTTCAATCAGCCCCTCTGCATATCCCCATACGTCGACTGGGGACAGCGTTTTCTTCAATAAAGATGCCAGTTGTTGGCCACCATCAGTGGCACCCTTATTCTGGTATTACAGAGTGCCCTGCATATTGACCTCAGCCGAATGCGATGGGTTATAATTTTAATGATTTCATGCCGTATTAGGTTTAATTTTCTCAATGGTCACAGCGCGGCAGTGTTATGAATATCAATTTCATCGGGGAACTTGATTGTTGATCTTGTGCGGAGTGCCTGGTCACCCAGCCGTGAAATGGCAATCAAACTGCACGCTTTGAGTCGACAGCAGAAAGTGGTGTAATTGAAAATTGCCGGAATCATCTGGGACCGTAAGACGGTCTATATGTTCACATCTGTCGTCGATGGAAAGATTTAAGACTCCGTTATAGCTGGCTAGCACTTTATTTTTCATAGGCAATTATTTACTGCATACTGCACGATCCGTGGGGAAGCGGGCGGCCTGCCCTCGATTGTTCTCTCGTGTTATGGCTCCTACTCTATCTGGTATACCCAGGAAAAACTCCCACTGCCACAGCACAAAGTCAGCCTTCTACAGGGGAGCAGTTCTCTAATATTACAAATATTATTGTGTTGAATTGACTTGAGTTCAGTAGGAAGGGCTAGCGGCGGTCTGGGCTATTTCATGATGTTTTGATTAAATTCAATGAACCGCAAAACAAACCAGCATCCCTCATTAATTCTAATTAGACCGCTCGCCGTCTTAATTAAAATGTTTAAATAATGGAAACTAATTAGTGCTAACTCATGTGACAAATTGCTGTTCTCATTATTCATATAACATGTATATGATTATAAATTCGTGTGTATGCGCGACTCGACAATCAAACTGCCTATCGTTACAGTTTCCTAGGTATATATTTATGATTTTTTCCCGTGTATACGTATTGAAACTTTCATTTAAATATTATCTTATGTATGCTAAGTTAGTTAAATGAAACTAAATTTATAATTTCCATATCCGCTTGATTTATTTACGGTCAGTTCTTAATCGACCTTACACAACTCTCCTCTAAATAGCTTGGAAGTCAATTGAAAAATGTCGAAAATGTGAGATTTAATTAAGACGCTCGAAAATTCATAAAACCATGAAACTTTATGTATACAGGTTTCAGGAAATAAAACATCTTGCACCATTGTCTGCCTAACAATATTGAAGAAATATAACAGTAGCGGATCCAGGGGGTCCGGACCCCCCCCCCCCCCCCCCCCCCCATTTTTTCCGAACCAAAGCAACCTTTTTTAAGGGTTTCAGACAGAAAATTGCGACCTGGACCCCCCTCCCTTTCCGGACGTGGGGACCTTTTTTTAGGTGTTCCTTACTCCTCCTGGTTTGGACCCCCCCCCCTTTTTTTTCCTAAATCCTGGATCCGCCCTTGTATAACGTGCATTTCTGCACAATCTGTCGGGAGCTGGTTCCCTGGTCAGGTGGTAATCCATCTTCCTGTCACATGATTCAAAAACTTACATAGATGTCCCGAGATATGACCCTGACATGGTAAAAAACCCTGGATATGGACGCTCCCCTTAGGCCAAAAAAAAATAAAAGGTATGGTTCTCAGGCACCGCCCGCGTCAATTTTAACCCCCCGCATCAAACATTTTTATTCTGATTTTGTCATTCAAGATGGTAAAATAATTCAATTTCGATACGATTTCCTTTGTTATGTAGTTCCTTTATCTGTTTAGCAAGAAGAAACCTGTCATTTACATGCTTTTCCCTGATCATATATGACATTTTATCGAAACATACAAAGAAAGGTCAAAAATAAAATACCGCCCGCCCGCATTGATTTCTGAAAAAAAGTGCCTGAGAACCATACCCTTTTATTTTTTTGGCCTTACATTTATTCGAACCCACTGTGTGCATACACAATTTATAGTTTAACATCATATTACCACAACATGCATGATGGTTTAGTAGGACAAGATTAAATTACCAATAAATTAATTATTCACAATAACAGACAAAAGACAAGGACTCGTGAGTACGCTGTGTACTGCTTTTTGTAAATTATCTAAATTAACAGAGGTGTATGGAGACCGAAAGAGTATTTTATATCTCATGAACTTTTGTAAATGAAATCAGCGAAATGCCACCAGTCTCTGATGACACTTCCGCAGCATGGATCCTGCTTCAGGCGATTGGTCCGCTGATGGCTGCATGGTGTAGCTCTGTAAACTACACGCATTGAATGAGACGAAACTAAAGTGAGATCACTGATCTCAATCAATAAAAACGCCTAGCTGTTCAGACGTATTCATGACTTTTTATGTCTTATGCTAGTTTGTGTCTTATTTGAGACTAACATGTATTAACGGCTTTAGTTTTAGTTCATTTTATGGTAGAACTAAGAAAAAACAAAATATATATGCCAGGAGGAACACTCATTTTTTTTTAGAAAATTATTCCCGCTCGCATACGTTTTCGAACGGGCTCCTCGATATATATATATATATATATATATATATATATATATATATATATATATATATATATATATATATATACAGTGGCGTCAATTTATTTTCAAGGGTGGGGGGGGATGACTCACAGCATGGGTAGATGACTCGCAATGGTCGTTGGGGGGGGGGGGGGGGGGATGACGGGCGTGGAGGGTAGTCAAAATTGGGATAAAACAGACGGGTTTATATATATATATATATATATATATATATATATATATATATATATCTTTTATTGTCTGTGTGACACATATCAAATGTATATCAATTAAATATAAGGTTTTAAAAAGTAAGGTATATGCTAATTCTAAACTACTTAGATATAAATATTTGTGAGTAAACTCATTAATGGAACCAAAGTCTATTTATTTATATATTTTATTTGAAATATATAAATATAATTTCTGAATAGTGGGGGGATTATTACATTGACCATCCCCCCTTGCCAAAAAAGTGGGGGGATATATACCACCCATCCCCCCTATATTGACGCCCCTGTATAATATATATGTGCGTGCGCGCGCGTGTGTGTGATCGCTTGTGATGATAATGATGTGTGTGTTAACTGATCTACCAAATTCAAAGATTTGAAAATGCAGTTAAATGATACTCCACCAATGACTATATCCTCTCAATGATGTCACACCGCTTGGGTTGGGGGGGGGGGGGGCACTTTCCATTAGCGTCCAAACTGTAACTGTTTTAACATAAAACCTATGCCTGCGCGTGGCGCCACAGTTGCGTGTCACCCGGTCACCGTGAGCAAATAAGCAAGTGGTGCGTCACGGCTGTCTTCCGACACTTAAACGTTCTTCCTTTTCCTGTTTTTTAGCCTGACAGCGCGCAGACAAACAAGTGAAAGATAAATAAACAGAATTGAAGCAGCCAAGCGTTCATACGGCAAATCTCATTGAGCCAAGCCAGCGGTGCAAGATGGTGGGTGTTTGTGTTGGCACCGGCAAGGTAGTCCTTGGTTAACCAAGCGAGGTGAGCGCCAGCTGGGAGCCCGCGCGCGTGCCCCGTCAAGGCGACACCCGCTGGATTCGAACAAAAGTGACTGACAACAGTATTTCATTGTTGAGCCAAGCGTACATCTCGCCGTCTCGCATCACCGGGGCCGGCTATAGTGTAACATATGCGTTTCACCCTCCCCTTGTGTCGCAATCTTTCTGCGCAATAGCCTGAGCATCAGTCGGTGTTTGCCCGCTCCAGATGGGATTAGAATGGCGTCACACCGCACCGGAAAGCAAAAGCATCTGCTCACATGTCACTTGGCGGTCATGATTGTCAAGTGGTCACGTGGGATTATGTACCAGATATTCTAGGGCCGTTTTATCCATAGGGATTATTGGCCACATACCCCAGGCCCAAAACATCAAGGGGCTAAGTTTGACCAAATAAAATAATAATAATAAAAAAAAATAAATAGATTAAAAAAAACAAGACAATAAGTGAGAAGAAAACAATGAGTATTTCAGCCATGAGATGAAAATAGTTCCTCGCATTTTCTTGTTTTATGAATCAGAAATATTACCATAAAAAAAAAGAATATTTTTTTTTCATTGTACTGATCAAGGTTAATTGCTTCTCAGCATCCCTTCAAATAGTTTTTGTAAATATATTAAATCTATAAACATGACGTGTGCTGCAATGTGCTGCGTACTTCTAATGTATCGATTTGATGTATGTGAGTTTTCGAATATATCCAATTACGAAGTACTAAATTCAGTTTTGAAATAAACACATGCTGTAATTTGTTATTAATATTCGAATTAACAAAGCTGATATTATCTGTAAACTGATGTAATATAATAACATGTTTCGTGAATATCACAAAATAAGTTATGCTGACAAATTGGTTTGTCGGAGACGGCCCATCAAAGGAAGGATGTCTCTGGCCCAATGATGAATGAAACGGCCCTGAAGGATTTCACGACGGATCGGAAAAATGGATACAAGATCAGCTTTAGGGACATTTTACATGTAAAAAAATGGCAGTACAAACTATTGGGTTGGCATCAATTCCAGTATACATGCAGGTGTGCACGCCATTTCTATCAGTATACTTTTTCATTTTCATCTACTTGTCGAACTGTCATTTCTTACCGAAGTAAGACATAAAGTGACGATATTCTGTTGAGAAAAATAATAAATATTACATTCAAGGTTAACTTACGTATATACTAGCAGCAGTTATTAATAACGAAGCTAGTTTTACTTAGAAAGTTTGTCTCTGTGTCCGTCACGATGGCTTAAAGGCTTTGTGTGAATCGGTGCCATAGGGAAGAAAGGAAGTAACTAATGTAATTAATTTTGTGTAACAACATTTTTCTTCATTATTTGGCAGATATAACACTACCATATAAGCCTCTGATACCAAATACTACCACACAGCAAATATTTTGATCCGACCCTTAGATTGGGTGTTCTTTTATGATTTATATCATGACTCACAGGCCACTATCAGTTATTTAAGAAGGCCTGAGTGTCATGTTGTCATGGCTAGTGTGCTGCATGTTATCCCCGCCGCCATTAAAACGTCTGCTGGACAAGTGGCTGTATTTATTTTTCCTATATAACATCTGTAAAACACCTGAGGTTTGGGCCTCTTTTAAATATTTTCAAAGTAAATTCTGATATTAGACGTTTTTTTACCTGAGAATTGGTTGTTTCTTCAGATAAACTAGACCAAGAAAAAGGGGGCTTGTGTATCTCCTTTTTTAACCATCCTGGCCCCGAATGCAGTGAGGCCCAAAATACCCCTCCAAGCAGTCCCAAACAAGCATTTGGACAATATGTCTTTGATTGGCCACAGATTTAAAAAAAATGACCAATACTGTCAATTTTATTGGAGATTATGCTTAACATACTTAAAAATCAAACAATGAGGTGTTTTTGATGCTCCATCACACGATGGCTAGAGCCAACCAGAAAAAGCCAGACCATTCACTACTCTCCTTCAGATGCCCCAGGTCATGTAAACAAATAGGACCATGTAACCTACTGTCATGACGCCAGAGAAGAGATACAGCCCAACATTAAGAAATCTACTGTTATAACACCGGAGTATAGACCCCCAATTAAGACCTTTACTGGTATGACGCCAGGGTAGAGATAAATAAGACAAATAAGACAAATAATACGTCTACTGTTATGACGCCAGCGTAACCCCCCCCCCCCTATTGAGAGTCTACTGTTACGACACCATGCAGAAAATACCCCCCCTATTAAGACGTCCACTGTATGACGCCGGGGTATAGTACCCCCCCCCCCCCATTAATACGTCTACCGTTATGATGCCAGAGTATAGACTCACCCCCCCCCCACCCCTCTCCCCATTAAGACGTCTACTGTTATGACACCAGAGTGTCTATTGACATTCCACAAGACTAAATTTGGGCCTAACCATTAAAATGCGATTTTTTCCTGGACCTACAGGCGGGTTATATAGTCAGTTGTCCATGTAATCTAGCAAGCTTCATAGATCACTCAATATGATTTTCATAACATATTTGATAAAGGCAGTTTCGATGTCTGCCGCCTAGAGCTGCTAATCTCATCAAATTTATAGAAAGACATATGTTTCAAGAAGATCAGATTTCCTATATCGGGGCAGCTATATCAAGTTGGTGGGGAGAGACACTCGCCTCTGAGATCTGACTCAATCCTCAAGGAACCCACGATGAATCGCGGCAAATTAGTTGCAAATTGGCCGCACCTGAACCAGTGCTGCCAGGCTGGCGCTGTGCTGTACCCATAGTGAGCCGTGACTGCCATCGATCTCTATCTCAACTTCAATCTGCTCTCTACCAAATCAGGGGCACGGTAATTCTGTTTCGCGCCCCAGTGTGGAGCATCTAATGAGGCAAAGTTAGCGGTGTTCCCAGGCTCCTTGCTGGGGCTGATAAGCCTAATTGTGCGAGTTGATATTTGGTTGCTGACCTCGCAGGCCCCTTAGCCATTCCTATGCCGGGTTTTGGTAGGCCACGGCTTGTTTTCGCTGCTTATTTTATGAGTCCTTTTGCCCTCCTGGTATTTTGCCTGACACTGGTGCCAATTGTAACACTTAAAGCATCACGTTTGAGCAGCGGACCATCTGTATACATCACTGTTCCTCAGTTCTCCCACATGTAGCATGCCAGGCTCCAACAAAATCAAGATTTATCCCACGGAAGTCCAATATTTTATGCCTTGGAATTTTCAATCCATAAAAATATATTTCACGTGTACCCAGAAAACCATATCCATAAACAAAGAATTATGCTTGAATCTGAAAAGAGACTGCAGAATTTTATTTGTATATGGAATATAAGGAAGATGTCGTGTCTGTATATATCTGAAAAAAAGGGGAGGATTTCCATCTGCATTAGGGGAAACCTGGGAGAGGTATATAATATATACATCTTGATGTCTACAGGGGCCTAGCAGGCCGTTTCTTATACGATATAAATCTTGAATTATTCTATCTGCATCGGGAGAAAGACTGCCCAATTTATGTTTTTTGTTATGGATAAACTGCACCTGCACTCTCCGTGCAGGTATTCAACGTTTCCAATGTCTGGCGGTAAGAAGTGCTCCAAGGAACACTGCGAATGTACATAGGCCAATATCGCACAGAGAACACTGGTTGTCAAACCAAAAACTTTAGGGTTGTACTAGTACCTAAAACCACAACCCATGCCATCAAAATATCCGATTGATGTGTGTGCCGTGAAGACATATTGAAAGTCATGAGAGTCAGACTGTTATTGTCGTTCTTGGTCTTTAAATATGTTCCTTTGTTTTGTATGTTATTGGTAATTTACACTATTACTATTTATATGTTATTTGTATTACACAATATATATATATATATATATATATATATATATATATATATATGTAACGTATAAAAATAATGGGCTACAGTATACCAATAAATTGAATGAAGGACAGTTTATAACAACTTTGTTAAAGAATCTGCTTTAAAAGATTAACAACTCCGATTTTAAGGTTCTAATTATCATGGTTATATGTGCGAGACTGAGAAAGGCACCTATATCCAAAATATACACTGTTGCATAAGATAGTTTGGCGATTGAAATGCCAATGTCTGAAGTTTCAACATTTATAGAAATATATGTTTTCAATTAAATAAAGCTGGTAATCATTTCAAGACATATCTACGCAGTGTTTTTAATGATCCTATGTCGGATGGTGTGAGGCATATGAATGCCATGAATAACTAAACTTAAATAACTATATTGACGATTTACGCTTGTGTCATCTGAAAAAAAGTGGTCCGCATTAAAATCATGCGCTCATTTGTAAAACAATTTATTTTTCGAAGATATGAAAGACGTGTTATTAGTTAACAACAGAAGCGGAATGGTGATACAGAAAACCACTTTGATACACGGCTTTGTTACATGGCATCTACTTGCGTTTTGTTAATTGTTGAGGAAACAAAGAAACAACAAAGATGGTTTAAAATGGCTGTTCAGGTTTTAATTAACATTATTTTAAGCATAAAAATAATGTCTAAAAAAAATAAATAGATTATTCATGTCTAAACTGTCTTAGGTTTAAATAAATTGACACATGTCATATATAATATAAATTAAACGGTTCACAATATGTAAGTAAGATAAAGTGAAAATATTAATAAAAAAAATGACAAAACCAGGAAGAACGACATGGTTGTTGGAATATATAAATAAGGACCCCCATTTTATATTAAATTGTAAAAAGACTGAGAAAAGGGGTTTTAACTTAGTTTAGAAAAGTCAAATGCATGTGACATCAGAAAATATTTTGTTCTGTATTGTTTAGATCAAAGAGAGCTGGAAGTGTTCACAACCTCGTGATGTGTTAATTTAGGTAGTGAGTTTACCTGGCTACGTGCACTTTCAACACAACACTGCTTGAAGTATATGAAAACCCTGGCTTGAATCAGTTTCGCTGCTACATTTATAAGCTGAAAGTGTGCTATGGAAGGCCATGTTCTTCAATCTAAGTGTTCCACAAATTTAAAATGTTTTAAAAGTATAGAAAGACTCTTTTCATTGTTTGTTCACCGAATCCTGTACACTGTTTTTGTTTATTTATATGATTTGTTGTCATGTTTCTCGTTATTTTTATTTTCTCTTTTTCCTTGCACGTGGCCTTTGTTCATAATATGCAGAAATCATCTTCTGGTGCTGGCTACCCTGCATAATGCTATAATTATTAAATAAAAAATTAAAAATGTAAAAAATTAAAATAAAAACAATTAATAAATCAGTTTGTATCATAATTAAAAAACGGGGTTTCATATTCATTTGAAAGCAATTGTGAATAATGTTTTGTCGCTCTGTTTATTTCACATAAAGTCTGATGAGTTCTAAATGAAGGTGAAAATAAATAAAATTAAAACATCTAAAATAAATTAATTTTGTGAAATGCTAATTTGGGAGGTTAAGTGCATTGAACAAAATCATACTTATAACACATTCCTAATAAAACTAAAATGGCAGACTTTAAATATATATAACATGCCCATTTGCACTTTTTTTTCCTCATAGATCTGTTAATTGACACACTGTTTATAAAACGTTTAACCATCATGTAAGTAGAAAGAGGAACATGACTTGATTAACCTTGCTGTGATAAAGTCATAAATCTACGTTGGCTGTTACGAGAACCAGTGTCCAGCCAGCGTTCCGCGGGAACAATCGGCTTGACGCCTTACACGGTGCCATATGGCTGCTCCAGGAAGCCCGTGTACTCACATAAAATGTAAGTGATCGGTAATTTAGTTCACCTTCACTTCTAATTACACTTCTTGAGGAGCATCTGGAAGCGTGCATCTGTTTGCCTCGACCGCGCTTCTATTCAGGCCCGCGCGCTGCTTCCCGCGCCATTGATGTTTTTGAATAGACATTTTATTAATTTCTATGGAGATTAAACACCCCGGCTCTTCATTAGCCGGCGCACGCGCGTTCAGACTGTACTCATGAAAGCCTCTCCACCACAGCCACTGTTCACCCTCAATATCTGTTGACTCGTCTATTCATGTAGAAAAGAGGACTAAATGGTCACATTTTCTGCATTTTGAAGCCACAGACAAGGCGTCTGCTGTGCACATGAGTGATTTGTGGGCGTGTATCCGGTCCATAGCATATAAAGAGCCACCAAGCTCTGTTTATGACAAAAAGATGACAAAATAAACACACAGCTCGAAAATGTCATTTTATACGCCGTTTAACCTATATTTTCGGATTATAGTCATTCATCTCGCGTTTATATCAGTAAACACGCTGTATCATGCATCAGTATCCAAAACATGGACGGTAATACAACTGAAGGCGGTTAGAGTCACACGATATAAAAAATAGCTAGGAATTAAATCAAAGGTAAATGTGCCAGTATGTTTAAGTGAAACGTTAAAAAGACTTGTTTCTTTTATTACATCATTTTAATTCAGGCCAAAGGCTCTTTGGCAAAACATCGTTGGATAAATATTTTTCCATTGATAACATAGGTTAACATTCATCCTTTGAACGCTTATGGTTATATACAAGAAAAAATAAAACATTATTGTTTTAAATGTTTCTTCTTTTATGCGACAAAACAATTATAATCATAGCATATTTATAGCCAAAGGTTATTTTCTCTAAAAGGAAAAAGAAAAACATCAATCCCCTTCATATTCCAATTGTTCCAATTCCAGTTATTCCAGTTCCAATTCTAAACACCAGTGTTTTACAGGATTTTTCTCACACATACACCTGGGATCTAATTTAAGGCAAGAGCAAATGCATGCAGTTACACATTTTTGTATAAAAATTGCAAATCAAATTCATTGCAGTACTCGAGGCGCACAGAGTATATATGCTCTCCCACCTGGCAAAATTATAGTTGATATTGGACATGCAGGTATAGGGCTCCGTCTGTGACATTTTTAGTATAATTCAAAGCAGGTGTCAACCAAAATCATGTTTGATGGATTTGTTTAACCGCAAACTTTAACTTTTTTTCTGATTATACACTGGTCTTATATACTGTCGTGTACTAGAAAGTGGTCCTATAGGACCAGGCCATTGTACGTACAATGGCGATATTTAGTTATATATGTTAAACCCTATATATATATATATATATATATATATATATATATATATATATATATATATATGCCCTATAGTACATACAGTAAAACCTCTTGCAATATTCCTTCAACGAAAAGTGGCATCTTTCAGAATTTCCTTTATTCTACAAGAAATGTTAACAATTTGTACAGTTAGGCGTATAACTTAGAGGGAAACCGTTCCTTACCGCTCTGTTTTCAAAGTCGTTCCTTAAAACCAATTAAGTATACACTAGAATATCTGCTATTTTTTCATGGTGAAAACAAGGAAACTGCTGTAAGTATATTTACTGCGTCTGTCTTGCATGGTTTAACATGGTACTTTTGCAGATACTAACAAAAAAAAAAGATATCTCATGGAAATATTACAGCAGATCAACGAAACTCCCCTCCAGTTGAAGAGAACTGACTTCTCTTTCGATTCGTACAGAAATGTGAATTTGACCCAATGTGCAGATACGACGGTCTGTATTTGCATGGTACATGTATTGTGTAAATCCTCCGTACGAATGAGTTTTGGCCTATACAGAGCACAATCAAACTCGCTCAAACATAATATTTGCTCTTTCCCATTGTCAAATATCACCTGATCTTAATGCGAATTCAACTGCTTTGGCTTTATAGGCTCTGTCCCAATATACCAAATGTTATCTCCTCTTATTGCACATGCAGGCCTACTTTCTAAGGCACTATATACAGACTGTCGCATGCAATACCAAATGTAATCAAACCTTATTGAACAGGCATACTTTCTAAGGCAATATATACAGACTCTGTCCCAAGCAATACCAAATAGTAATCGCGCCTCAATGCCTTGATCTGACCACCTTGATAAGGCATTATAGACTTTAATATTATACCAATGTCACCTGTCACCTGATCTCCTGGACTCTTCTGCTTCTCCATCACCGCGAAGCTGTTTAATATCACACTATTTCATACATACACATATACATATATACATATATACATACGTATATACATACATATATACACACCTACATACATACATACATATGCATATGCAGACTGGCACGTGGCGATAAACTGCAACACGGACGGTGGTATCAATTTACATTCAACACATACTGGGCATAAATCACGTTTACAGAAGTGACGTCATACCATGCAACAACAAGCATTGTAACCATGAACTTTGACCCGGCCTTTTCCATGTATGTCGTCACAATGACAGGACCAGTCGTTGATTTGATATGAAGAGTGTGTGGACACGGACTGCCGTCGGAGGGGATGCCTCGAGCAGGGGTTATAATCAGGTCAGGGCGTATTACTCAATACGTATTGGGCTTTTGTGAGTGTTTTTCTCCCGGGGCATGTCACCACGCGTTAGTCCAATGAGATAATTACAGTTGAATAGCCCTGAGACACCCCTATAAATCAGACGCACAATCAACATCCCCGGAGAATGTCTATTAAAACAGAAGAACGCGTGCTTCTGGCGTCTGGCATATGGCCACACGTACGGACAGAAGGCTAGAGGCTTTTGTCACGCCTGACACATATTCTCTGTTCGGCCAAACTTAATTAGCCATTAATCCACATGCACACTAACTTGGGTATAAACAGATTATTTCATTTCAACTGCAGCCGGTCTCCTGTGCATGCGGGTTATTATAAAATCCTTAGATACAGACCTCTGTGACGGAGGTTCTAACGTAGATACAGACCTCTGTGACGGAGGTTCTAACGTTTATGGCATCTACTCTGACAGTGTCCGTGAAGGGGAAACGCAGTGTAAGGCTACATAAACTTTCATGTCACTAGGGAATCAAAGAGTGTCAAATTCCAGCAGGGTCATTATTACATACTGGGCACAAAGCCGGGGTTTATATACTACATGTACTTATATAAAGATACTGCTGGTATATATATTATATCTTATTGAGTCTGGCCGGAATTATACATTGCAAAATACGACTCAACGACCTAGCAGATCACTGGAAGAGTACATATTATTAAAGCTAATGATACATTCGTCAAAGGTCACTTTTCCAACGACAATCACATGAAGTCTTACCAAGACTATATTTCTGTTAAGATATCTAAATTAATGTTTGTCATATTAACAAGGCGCAATACCTGCTTTTGGCGAGTCAGAGAATCAGACAAATGTCCGTCTTCTTACGTGCGTAATGCTTGTTATTGACGGGTCAGAGAATCAGACAAAATGTCCGTCTTCTTACGAGAGTAATACTTGTTATTGACGGGTCAGAGAATCAGACAAAATGTCCGTCTTCTTACGAGCGTAATACTTGTTATTGACGGGTCAGAGAATCAGACTAATGTCCGTCTTCTTACGAGAGTAATACTTGTTATTGACGGGTGAGAGAATCAGACAAAATGTCCGTCTTCTTACGTGCGTAATGCTTGTTATTGACGGGTCAGAGAATCAGACAAAATGTCCGTCTTCTTACGAGAGTAATACTTATTATTGACGGGTCAGAGAATCAGACAAAATGTCCGTCTTCTTACGAGCGTAATACTTGTTATTGACGGGTCAGAGAATCAGACAAATGTCCGTCTTCTTACGAGCGTAATACTTGTTATTGACGGGTCAGAGAATCAGACAAAATGTCCGTCTTCTTACGAGAGTAATACTTGTTATTGACGGGTCAGAGAATCAGACAAATGTCCGTCTTCTTACGAGCGTAATACTTGTTATTGACGGGTCAGAGAATCAGACTAATGTCCGTCTTCTTACGAGAGTAATACTTGTTATTGACGGGTGAGAGAATCAGACAAAATGTCCGTCTTCTTACGAGCGTAATACTTGTTATTGACGGGTCAGATTATCAGACAAATGTCAGTCTTCTTACGAGCGTAAAACTTGTTATTGACGGGTCAGAGAATCAGACAAATGTCCGTCTTCTTACGAGCGCAATACTTGTTATTGACGGATCAGAGAATCAGACAAATGTCCGTCTTCTTACGAGCGCAATACTTGTTATTGACGGGTTAGAGAATCAGACAAATGTCCGTCTTCTTACGAGCGTAATACTTGTTATTGACGGGTCAGAGAATCAGACAAATGTCCGTTTTCTTACGAGCGTAATACTAATTATTGACGGGTCAGAGAATCAGACAAATGTCCGTTTTCTTACGAGCGTAATACTTGTTATTGACGGGTCAGAGAATCAGACAAATGCCCGTTTTCTTACGAGCGTAATACTTGTTATTGACGGGTCAGACAATCAGACAAATGCCCGTCTTCTTACGAGCGTAATACTTGTTATTGACGGGTCAGAGAATCAGACAAATGTCCGTTTTCTTACGAGCGTAATACTTGTTATTGACGGGTCAGAGAATCAGACAAAATGTCCGTCTTCTTACGAGAGTAATACTTGTTATTGACGGGTCAGAGAATCAGACAAATGTCCGTTTTCTTACGAGCGTAATACTTGTTATTGACGGGTCAGCGAATCAGACAAATGTCCGTCTTCTTACGAGCGCAATACCTGTTAATGACGGGTCAGAGAATCAGACAAATGTCCGTCTTCTTTCGAGCGCAATACTTGTTATTGACGGGTCAGAGAATCAGACAAATGTCCGTCTTCTTACGAGCGCAATACTTGTTATTGACGGGTCAGAGAATCAGACAAATGTCCGTCTTCTTACGAGCGCAATACTTGTTATTGACGAATTAGAGAATCAGACAAATGTCTGTCTTCTTACGAGCGCAATACTTGTTATTAACGGGTCATAGAATCAGACAATTGTCCGTCTTCTTACGAGCGTAATACTTGTTATTGACGAGTCAGAGAATCAGACAAATTTCCGTTTTCTTACGAGCGTAATACTTGTTATTGACGGGTCAGAGAATCAGACTAATGTCCGTCTTCTTACGAGAGTAATACTTGTTATTGACGGGTGAGAGAATCAGACAAATGTCCGTCTTCTTACGAGCGTAATACTTGTTACTGACGGGTCAGAGAATCAGACAAAATGTCCGTCTTCTTACGAGCGTAATACTTGTTATTGACGGGTCAGAGAATCAGACAAATGTTCGTCTTCTTACGAGCGTAATACTTATCATTGACCGGTCAGAAAATCAGACAAATGTCCGTTTTCTTACGAGCGTAATACTTGTTATTGACGGGTCAGAAAATCAGACAAATGTCCGTTTTCTTACGAGCGTAATACTTGGTATTGACGGGTCAGAGATGTCATATACACATGTCTGTCTTCTTACCAGCGTAATACTTATTATTGACGGGTCAGAAAATCAGACAAATGTCCGTTTTCTTACGAGCGTAATACTTGTTATTGACGGGTCAGAGAATTAGAAAAATGTCAGTCTTCTTATACGAGCGTAATACTTGTTATTGGCGGGTCAGCGAATCAGACAAATGTCCGTCTTCTTACGAGCGTAATACTTGTTATTGACGGGTCAGAGAATTAGACAAATGTCCGTTTTCTTACGAGCGTAATACTTGTTATTGACGGGTCAGAGAATCAGACAAATGTCCGTCTTCTTACGAGCGTAATACTTGTTATTGGCGGGTCAGCGAATCGGACAAATGTCCGTCTTCTTACGAGCGTAATGCTTGTTATTGACGGGTCAGAGAATCAGACAAATGTCCGTCTTCTTACGAGCGTAATACTTGCAATTTACTGGTCAGAGAATCAGACAAATGTCCGTCTTCTTACGAGCGTAATACTTGTTATTGACGGGTCAGAGAATAAGACAGATGTCCGTCTTCTTACGAGCGTAATACTTGTTATTGACGGGTCAGAGAATTAGACAAATGTCCGTCTTCTTACGAGCGTAATACTTAATTGCTTTTGACGGGTCAGAGAATCAGACAAAATGTCCGTGTTCTTACGAGCGTAATACTTGTTATTAATGGGTCAGAGAATCAGACAAATGTCCGTCTTCTTACGAGCCTAATACTTGTTACTGCCGGGTTAGCGAATCTGGTAACTCTCTGCCCGGGATCAAGATTTTGCCCAATATATATAATGGTGATAAAAGAATATTCGAATTTTAAAACATATTTTGGTCATGCAGATTACCTCCAAATTATACAGGTGCATGCTGCCTTAAGCTCCGAAAAAAATCGGTCTATATCAACCTGAGGTAAGTTGCTATGAGACAAACCGACCAAATAAACAACCAACCAAATAACCGACGTTGAAAACGTAAACGCTCGCCCCTGTCGGAGGTATATATATATATATATATATATATATATAATATATATATATATATATTTCATGTCAACGACAGAACCACATCCACCGCCTGTCACATTCGATCAATCATAACGTATTTTTTCAGTATCATTATGGCAGTCCCCATGCTTAACAGAATTTGAACCATACAATTCATTTGGATTAAGGGGCGGCCCAGTTGATAGGGACAGACATTGTTTAGGTCACCTGGGAACCTTTCCAGCCATGGCCTGTCCATGGTCCGTCCGTGCATGCACCGTCGGCCCTCCGTCTTCTCGTAACTTTCCTCAACAAGTGCTGGTTCGGAGAATTCTACCCATATTTGAAAACTGGCTCAAGCTTGGCCACATTTTGTACGGTTTTTTTAAAGAAAGAAAAATAAAAATAACAAAAAATTGTTATTTGTGTTTGTTTAAATAAAAAATCATTTTATTCGATAAAACATAACAATCATTCCTTAATTAATGATTTCATGTTAATACGTAGACAGTATACTCTATATCATTACATATGCAATAGTGTATTTCTCATAATATGTTTAACCCTGATAATAAGCTTAACCCCCCCCCCCCCCCCAACCCCGCACAGAGCTTTAAAGAACTATACGATTTAAACTAAATAGTGATCCACTGGTTTTCTTGTAATGCCTTAATTGCCATCTAAGTTATACAAATTTTCTTTGATCGGTTATTTTTTTTTAAAAATTTGTTGGACCTCTTTATCAGCTGCATCAATTACAACTGAATTAACGTTTCATGTACAATACAATTTGATCTAGCAGTATATAACACTTCCCTTTTTTGGGTTCTTTTCAATTTTTTGAGATCTCATTAAACAATAATCTATACACAGCAGATCTATTATTTTTTTTGTCTTATTTTGTTATGTGCTTAAATTTTTAAAAGTTTGACGAAGATCTAAGCAAAAATACAGAGTGGAAATTCTTATTCATTGTAGGTAGATAATATGAAATTCTTATTCGATTGCAGGTAGATAATATGAAATTCTTATTCATTGTAGGTAGATAATATGTAATTCTTATTCATTGTTGGTAGATAATATGCAATTCTTTTTCGATTGCAGGTGGATAATATGAAATTCTTATTCATTGTAGGCAGATAATATGAAATTCTTTTTCGATTGTAGGTAGATAATATGAAATTTTTATTCGATTGTAGGTAGATAATATGAAATTCTTATTCATTGTAGGTAGATAATATGCAATTCTTATGCGATTGTAGGTAGATAATATGAAATTCTTTTTCGATTGTAGGTAGAATCTTCTAATGAAATTCTTATTCATTTTAAGTAGATAATATGAAATTCTTATTCATTGTAGGTAGATAATATGAAATTCTTATACGATTGCAGGTAGATAATATGCAATTCTTATTTGATTGTAGGTAAATAATATGAAATTCTTATTCCTTGTAGGTAGATAATATGAGATTCTTATTCGATTGTAGGTAGATAATGTGAAATTCTTATTCATTGTAGGTAGATGATATGAAATACTTATTCATTGAAGGTAGATAATATGAAATTCTAATTCATTGTAGGTAGATAATATGAAATTCTAATTCGATTGTAGGTAGATAATATGAAATTCTTATTCATGGTGGGTAGATAATATGAAATTCTTATACGATTGTAAGTCGATAATATGAAATTCTTATTCGATTGTAAGTAGATAATATGAAATGCTTATTCGACTGTAGGTAGATAATATGAAATTCTTATTCGATTGTAGGTATGTAATATGAAATTCTTATTCGATTGTAGGTAGATAATATGAAATTCTTATTCGATTGTAGGTAGATAATATGAAATTCTTATTCGATTGTAGGTAGATAATATGAATTTCTTCATTGTAGGTAGATAATATGAAATTTTTATTCCTTGTAGGTAGATAATATGAAATTCTTCATTTTAGGTAGATAATATGAGCGACCTCATATTATGTATGATATCAATCTGTGATCAAAGCGATGTTATTGTTTTATTATAACAATAATTTGCCTTTAGGCACTGGTTGTGTCCATGAGATGTCAGTCAGGACAGATGCAGTATAAGCGCAGGATCATCGGGGTAGATGAAGCGTCTTTCTCACGACGGTTTTATTATCGCGATTATTTTGAATTTGTTTCTGTCGCCAAGAAAACCTCAACCACAGTTAACAGTATATGGGACTCCCAATTCATGGCTTCCTTAAAAAAAGGTTGAAAAAAATATGTAATCGGGTGTCAAATTAAAGGCACAAATTAAATTTCTTAACCGATCTTCCTCGAACTCACTAGAACAGCTGTAGTTGGCCTGGTGATGGTCATAGCAAGATCAGACAAATACCTCTGCACTACACGACAATAAAAAATTCATATTTAAACAACTAAAATCCTTCGGATAGTATTACATTTTTGTCCGAACATCAAATTATAAGGTCTTTAAACGCGGATTTGCAATGCATGCGGATTAATCCAAAGCCATATGTCCCATAATCGTCGCTGTGAAACAGAGTTCGGTTTGATTTCAAAGTGGACAACCTATTTCCTCTTGGGTCCCGACAGGAGAACCGGTGTATGATCATGACGTAATCAACCGACTCCAGTGCTTCACTCCATGCAGTTTGAACGACGTACACCAGGCACAAGTGAAAGTGAAAATCACCTGCGAACAGTAATGGCGGGTGTCCGTGTTCGAGGGGACAAGGTCAGAAAGCAAGGCCAAACACACCAGCACACGTCAAGTGTCCTGTAGGAAGACGTCAGGTGAAGCAACCAGGTAATAAGCATGGAAGTGGACAGATGTCCGACCAGCCTGACGGGTCACAATCAGATAATGGGTGTGAGAGGCAGAGTCTCTGATCTTTATCCCCGGGGTGTATGATCCGCGGCTTGACAACCGTTACATCTGTTAACTGTTCTAGTGGCCTCGCACCTGCCCGCGGCCTATAATGGCGGGCGTGGCCGGGGTAAGAGGAACCGGGACGGCGGGTTTTGTCGCCCTGCCTGGCAGATGGTAACCCCCAGTGAGCTATTGTCTGCTGCCCCTGCCGGTACATCCACGCGTCAATATCGAATAACTTTCGATAAGGAATTTATGGAAATCTTATATAAACCAAATGAGCCAATATTTACTGTCACAAAAGATCAATTAAATAAAACATATAGGGTGGCGGTCTGGCCGACATGGACACTTTATTCCAGTGTGATCGGGACCAACTGCCGCACGAGGCCCCTGGGTGTATTTTGCTTGTTGGTTTGGTTTTACTTTCACATTGAAATGGCTTATTCAGGGTCTGGTTACAAATGCGTTTAATCCGCGTGCCGCGTCCCAGGCCAACACAATACGGCTTGTTTTGCTTTCCTCTCGAGCGGCCGACCTGCCGGTGTTTAGGTTTAGTTTATCTTGGATTTCCTCGGATAATGGACAGAATCACTACGTTTAATTAAATGAATAACATTTCCTTGTCATTCTTCATACCCTTGTCTTAAAGCGAAGCAGAGCCATGTGCATTTTTGAATTTAAATAACACACCGGGCATGTGTGCATGTTGATCCGTGGATATATATCTTTCTGTTGACCTTATGTGCATCATAAACGCGAAAGTCGTAAATGATATTTATATCATTGTATTTGATATGGAAATTAATTTTAGATTGAACTTTGATCAAATTGGTTAAATAAAGTTTAGTAGACCTAGAATTTAAGTTTTCCATCAGTCATTTCCATCTCGCATTTCGCATGCCGAACGCAAATTGCAACCAGCTTATGCGACCAGATTGGATCATATAATGCATTACACGGTGACGCGATATACTTATATATATATATATATATATATATTTATATATATATTATATTCAGAAATTTTGTCTTTCAAGATTTGGGGCCTTTCTTCGTGAAAGGATGGAAGGGACAGAAATAAGGCTCATATAGACAGGCCTTAAATAAATCATTTATCTATATCTATCTTTCTATCTATCTATCTGTCTATCTATCTATCTATCTATCTATCTATCTATCTATCTATATATATATATATATATATATATATATATATATATATATATATATATATATGTTAATTTTACAATGCATATATTTAAATGGTAACAGGATATTAGCCAATTGTGCAATTTTTTATGCAGAAGATATTGATCGTATTTAAAAAATGCATGGCATGGCGTCCGCAATGCAATGTTTAACAATTATCTGAATAAACAGTCAAAGACATTTAACTTGTTAGTTACGGACTATTCATGTATAATACCGCCAGATATGTCATGCAGCCACATAAAACCATACAGCCTCGCAGATTATCCTTAGTGGTTGTTTACTAGATTGTTTTTTTTTTTAATGTGGAAATGTTAACAGCGGGCGCGACATCGTTCAGAAGTCTCTGAGAGGGATCTTGTGTAACAGTATTGAAGTAGGATTTAGTGTATTGGATCCTTAATAATATATCATTTTATGCTTCAAGATTCTCTGCATTTGTTCTCTCTCTCTCTCTCTCTCTCTCTCGTGTCAGCATTCATGATCGAAAGAAAAAAAATTGATTCTATGTAAACATCAATGGCACCTTTACATTTATATAATGAAAAATAAGAACATACGTAGTATCAATATAAAAGTTTTATTTTGTAAACACATAAATGTAGTATAGGTACTGGGAGTACCAAACAATAAAGAGAAAGTAGCAATAAATAACAAGCGTCATAACATAATGTTAAACATTAATATCAACTTCCTGACCAGGATGAAAAGTCTCCTCCTTCAACTTTGTCTCGTGACAATATCGCGTGACTATATCACGTGACAACATCACGGAACTTGTTTACACATTTCTATTAGTATATGTTTAAATTTGATTTTTAAATTGAACGTGAGTATTCTATAAATCACTAAAGAGATCACCAAATTTTTGATTTCATGATAACACAGAAGACATAGTAAATATGCGTCTCTCTTTTGAGAGTAAATATAACAGCACAATAGACATACTTGAAAGATGAACTGGTAGTCATTCGTGTGACGTCATATGTCTTGTAAGATGGTGTCTTTCTTTGAATGTCTCACCACAAATATTACACTTGAGTTTTTCAGCTCGTTTTTGTTTGACTGGGTCTGAATGACCTTTGTGTTGTGTGCGCATGTGGTACACCAGATCGCTGGTCATGCGAAAGGTGGCGTTACATTTAGCACACCAGTTCTGAGATAATGACACGCTGGATGGCAAACCGACAGACGGCGTCAGTAACCTCTCTACCATGGGGTTCTGGGACTTCATGTAGGAATAATGCATCTGCATACGGATTTCCGGACAGAACGGCATGTTTGGAATGTGGTTGTTCAGGACATCCGGATTGCGTAAGCCCATACTGTTCTGCTTTCCAGCAAGTCCAAACGACTTGGACATGATTGACCTCAAACCAATGTCAGATGGATATTCTTGAGCGGTCACAAAAGGTAAATTCCTGGAAACAGAACCGGTTTGGCTGAATCCGTTGAATGAGCTTGTTTTTGGAGGACCAGACAGATTAACTGAAGGTTTGGACAGATTCAGCGCCCCTGGTGATGCAAGCGAACTCACCGACACCATGGGTGACGTCACATTAACAGATGTCGTCTGACTAGAACTGCACACTTTCCGGAACGCACTTCCGGTTTCGTGGGACCTATTAGTTTTAACGTTCTGGTTTAAGTCAACCTTTGAAGGACTGATGGAAGAATTAATACTTTGATTGTCAAGTCTGGCAAATTTTGGAGATGGACTCTGATCATCTGACTGAGACATCCGGGTGACTGAGACGTCACTGTCGGGACTGAGCCTCTGGATCTCAGGGCTGTGCTGACTAGTTGCTGACGGCGTGCGAGGTCGGGTAGGTAGGTCCATTATATCACGTGAAGCAGATAGGATGCGGCTGTTACCAAATTTGTTCAGACTCTGTCCACCAGGAGGCGTTAACCCGAAAAAATACTGTCGGAGAACGGTACACTTGAACCGGATGTGTGCTCTGATTGGAAATGGATACTGGAACTTGTCGCTGCAGTACGGGCACACGTAATATGACGTTCCTGCAAGAATTAAATATCAGTTTTTCACTTTATGAATATTTTTAATGACACATGTGATGGTACGGACGGGGAACAACTTACTTATTCTAAGTGATTGACGTAATCTATAACTGTATTGCTTTCATCATTTTAAATATGATCATCGCCATCCAGCGATTGTCACTAAAAAGTGGAATATGTATTGTATATTTCCTCATAACATGAACAACATTTGCCGTGACCGTCCTTCATTCTGGCGAGGTACTCTTGTAAACAAAACAATTTGAATAATTAATATTTAAATAATAATTAAATAAAATTACGTCGAACGTTGTTCGGAGTCTCTGTAAGCCATCTCGCCTATATATAATTTAGACAGAAGCATATCATTTTATTACAGTAGATATAAAAATTTGATGATAATACACAGCATTGCATCCTATTTTCAAATCATGTGGGGTAACATCTTGTGTATTGATGGACTAATTTCACTGACCTTCCATGAAGAGAGCGTCCATGTCGGGGAGCTGCAGTAGTCGTGTGATGTCCTGGTCGTACCAGACCAGCATCTCCTCTCCGGGCTGGAGGTCTCTACAGCATCTGTAGTGAAGCTCACCCCCGACCAGCGTCGCCGCTAGGTTCTGCTCTGTGCTGTCTCTGGCGGCCTGCAGGTACGGCACCCACTCTCCTAGCCGCCCGCAGCTCTCTAGCTCCCCCAACGACAGCTAAAAGTAAACTTGTAAACTTAGTCCTGATTTCAAATATGGAGATTCATAACTGCATTAATCAAGGGACGTTCGTTTTAGATAAGATGGTTTATTTGCTATATATCGGTAAAAAAATATTACATACAATAGTATATATGTCTTGACTAGCTTGTCGTGATACACTGAAAGAAGAAAATATACATAAAATCATGTATAAAAAATGATAATTGAACATAGGACTTTGTCTCTAATTCGGCGCCATCTTGTTTTTCGTTTGTTTTTCAATTATGAGTACGTGTGATTTGCTTTATCAGTTGAACCACAAGTATAATTTAATCGAGATGTTTTGTAATAATACAGATTATCCAGTGTATAATGAAGGATATTCCCTCACCTTTACTGTGTGTACGTCCGTCCGTGTGTCACTGGTCATGTGACCAATCAGGTAGAGAGGGTCCACCAGGGTCATGCCTTTCGGTATTGGACCGAAGGTTCTGCCTTGTGGTATGTGTGAATTGCTGAATACGCCCATAGCTGTATACCTGTAATTAAATACATATATGTGGATGTAATACAAGTAATATATATATATATGAAATATAAATGAAACATATATGAAACATATATGAAATATAAGTATATATCAGACACCTAAATGTTATATAGAGTCAGATTCCTTAGGGTTGATGAGGAAAAACAGAAGATGGAAAAGGTATATCAGGTACCTGAATGTGGAAAATGAAAAACAGGTATACTCGATACCTCAGTGGTGATTAAACACATGCAGATATATCAGGTACCTTAATGATAAAACACAGGTAAATTAGATACCTGAATGTTGTTATTGAAACACAGATAACTGAATGTTGTTATAGAAACACAGATACCTGAATGTTGTTATAGAAACACAGATACCTGAATGTTGTTATAGAAACACAGAACCTGAATGTTGTTATAGAAACACAGATACCTGAATGTTGTTAATGAAACACAGATAACTGAATGTTGTTATAGAAACACAGATACCCGAATGTTGTTAATGAAACACAGAAATATCAGAAACCGGAATGTTGTTAATGCAATAACAGGTATATCAGATACCTGAATATGGAAGATGAAAGAAGGTGTGTAAGAGACTTGAATGTTGTTAATAAAACACAGGTGTCATGTAAATTGTATATCAGATATACGTGGAGATGGAAGGTAAAACACAGGTACGTTAATTGAAGATGAAACGCGGATGTTAGTGATGAAAGAAATGTTTATCAGATACCCAAACGTGAAAGATAAAAAAATACAAGTATAATACAAATTACGTAATCAGATACCTAAATGTCGAAGATAAAAAAAACACCAGTATAATACAAATTAAGTAATCTTATACCTAAATGTGGAAGATAAAAAACACCAGTATAATACGAATTAAGTAATTATATAGCATGGCGGTAAGACTGTTTGCCATGCGGGATACAGACACCTGTAGGCTATATAGGCGAAATTCGGATGTCACGCGGATATATGACAGAAGTCAAGGCACGCAATTGTCTATATATATATATATATATATATATATATATATATATATATATATATATATATATATATATATATATATATATATATATATATATGCATGTGGTGCCGCTAACGGCTTTAACCACATAAGTGAAGGAGCATTAGAATGTAAAATATTTAAAATTTGCGATTCTTTTTTTCCCAATATCTGAAATGTTTCACAGTGCCCACAGACTGTCAGGAAACACTTCACAGAAATGTCTGATTGTACCATTACTCTCCAGACGTTAAATGAATGTTCCTGTAGTCTATGCCAACTATAGTCTAGTATGATGAGGCATATGCTTAAACATTTGGTATACGCACTCAAAAATTATAGAAGACAAGTTGGTCTCATTAAAAACAATTCATAGATAAAAAATCTTGTTGATCCGACGTCGTTACTGGCTAGTTGTAATATTTTTATGGTCTTGCCGTAAAACCAACGGCAAACACATTTAACTACATCTGACTGGACTTGTTTTAGAAACTCTCCTAAAGCAGTGAAATGGAATCCCATACATGACCCTTGTGCAACTTCAGCAACTTTTAGTACCCCTTCACTACCAGAACAAGTTGGGTTGTGTCGTCCACTGTATGGGTTAATTGTTCTCTATATATTCCTAGAATACGCTAACCACAGACACATTAAGTAAGGATTACTATTATTTTACAACAATATCGTTAGTGGTGAACAGGACAAAACTTGCGGTAACCGCAGTCACTGTTATACAATAATGGAAACACGTTTACTTACAATAATCTGAGCCGGCCAGAGGTAGTAGCCACGCGCCTCACGGTAAGCGACCCGCCTTGTCGCGTGTCCGCCACGCACCGTCCACAGTGATAACGGCGCTCGCTTGTTCCTCCTTTTATTGTCCCAAGTCAATCAGGCACGGTCGTCTGTTTTCACCGAGTGGCTGCGCTCAGTTATGCTAATTAGCATAATCTGAAAACACACTCTGATTGGTTGGAATGGCTTGTTCCGTTGCTGGCAATAGCGTTTGACGAGCGCCTTACCCCGCCGACTTGACACAAGGTATATTGAACAGATGCTCGCTTCTCGGCACCACAGATTCAATTTGCAAAACACAGGAAAATACGAAAGGCGTGACATAGGTGCTGAAGCCCATGTTCTATCATTTCCGCTCCAACAGTTGGCTGACGGAAGAAAAAGGACCAGAAAAGAACTGAGTACCGGATGAATGGTGAAGCAATTTCTCAATGCCGGAGACGACATGTAATTTGAGTTTGAGTTGATTGTTAATTTGCAGCTATTTAATGCTATAACTACTAGAGAACATAAGTTACAAAATGTATATGTTAACAATCAGCTCAAATTATTTCAGCTCGGAGTGGCTGAGAAATGTCAAACAAAACGTGGGAAGAAAATTGATTTTAACATAAAAAAACTGCTAGAAGGTTAACAAAGTTGAATATGGATATATCTTTACAATACGGACCATAATGTGGTATGTGTTTTAATATCTTGTCAAAATAAAGATAAGCCAGATATTCTTTTATGCGGAATCATCGACAAAAAAATGTAGGTTGAATGAAAAGACCGTTTGCAAATACCTTTACTCATTTTCAGTTCAACAGTTTATTAGAATTTAATCTATATGGAGTATTCGTGCGTGTCAGAAGCTGTAGATTATGGATATATTAAGTTGACGTCGAAATTACATAAACTTGGAATATAGTACAATTCACAAGATCAACAAAACATATTAAAATAATAAATGAAACATATTTACTTTCTCTAAAGTACTCGTTTTAACTTGCTTATCAAAAATCAACAATCCAAATACCAGGTTTAAGTATATTGACAAACAACACATTTTCTTCTCGGGCAGGGCCGCAGGGGAGCGTTCATTCTTTTTTTATCCTGTAGACAAACCGGTGGGGAATTTGACATAATGAATGCATTACGTCAACAAAAACTGGCTCAACTCTCAACTAAATGTCTTTGAATAAACTTATTTTAGTTATACACTTTAACAAAAACAGTATTAAAGATCGAGTCAACGTGACAAATATAATATAATTTTACACAGGTATATAAATATCTTCCACCATGACGCTGTCGTTGCACTGATCATGAACTGTATAGACTACAGTCGTATAGACAGCGCGTCTGTTGGACTAAATTCCAAAGTAAATCAGCAGAACATTATGAGGTTGTGTTATGTGATGGCGGCCGGTCTGACTTGCCACGCGGGGTCCTCCGGGATCCCCCGGTCCTCCCCCTCTCACTTGCCTGTCTCTCAAGGAGCACTGTTAATTTGTTAGCTTTACGAACCTCGTCAGGGTCAACACAAAGCAATTACAACGTAATATGGGTTCCCTTAGAAGGGACACATTAATTTATTTACTCTAAACCCTGGTGGTCGTTTGAGTAAGAAACAGGCAATTTATTAGAAATTTGTCGGGGGATTACAAGAAAAAATATAGCGAACAAACGTGGTAGATTAAGGGTTTCACGATGAAAGAATCAATTATATGTAATTGAATGATGGATTAACTTTATTATTTACGGGATTAGTTTATCCGTAAAAATTCACAGGACAACACTTTCTGTACAAGGGCCATGTTTACGTTTATATATATATATATATATATATATATATATATATATATATGTATATATATATATATATATATATATATATATATATATATATATGTCAGGGCCCAGATTAAAAACCAGGCAAGCCCAGATTAAAATTTTGGTCTGGGCTGGTCCAGATTACAATCCTATATGGTTAAGACTTCAGGATTGAAATCTGGTCTGGACTAATTTTAAACTAGGCCAGTCCAGATTAGAATTTTGATCTCGGCCGGTCAGTAATATTACAGTCCTTTGGTGGACTGAATTTAAACTGGGCCAGCCAAGATCAGAATCCTTATCTAATCATAGGCTGGTTTGATTTTTATCATCTTAAATAGATATTTTAAGGGCCTTCCTTCCTGAATATTTATTAAAGTTCTTGGTCCAGCATTACAATATATGCAATTTTTTTCTAATGGGTGGCTGGACAGAAATATGACAGACCAAAGACCCTAATACTGGTAAATTATGAATTTACAGGTCTTGGATAACAAGCTTTACATTAGGTAATTTACATTAATAATTATTGATTAAATTTTGTCTTGGTTTGTTGAGTTATAATGCAATATTCTGCAAGCTATGTTTGTAGTTTTCAGCTGTAAAATACCAATGATTAACATGATCATTTTATCAATCATATGTTAGTCATTTTACATAAGAGGTTAAATTACAAAATAAATATGACAGGGGTTCATCCAATGGAACTTTAATAGAATATTAAACAGATTTATAAAAAATTATAATTATTATGGACTTACAATATTTTGCAAATTCTTTGAATTTATTAAAGACCACCTAGGTTAATATAGTGTAACCGAAGCCAGCCTAGGTGTGGAATACAATTCTCTATAATCTGGGCTGGCCCAGTTTAAAATCAGTCCACCACATGGATTGTAAACCGGACCGGTCCAGATAAAAATTCTAATCTGGGCTGGCCCAATTTAAAACGGTCAAGACCAGATTTCAATCCTGAAGTCTTCAATACAGGATTGTAATCTGGGCCGGTCCAGATCAAAATTTTATTCTGGGCTGGCCCAGTTTTAAATTGGACCAGATTCTAATCTGGGCCTCGACATATATATATATATATATATATATATATATATATATATATATATATATATATACACATACGTGTGTGTGTATGTGTGTGAATGATCATAATTAAAATTGTGCTATTTTAACTGGGGTCGTCAATGTAAAAGGAGGAAGAAGAGATCACGGAGTTGAATTGGTTAAAATCATATTATTTAATAAACTAGGTGTAGAAACGTTACAAATGTATTTATTATATATATTCGATCTAACCGATCGGCCGCCGGGCTTGCGCCACCTAACGATACTCCGATGAGCCGAGGACCTGCCATCGGTCGTTTTATGTTTTTTATTTTATTTTCTAAATAATTACAAAAAATGTATTGGTATATTTACTTAGCATTTAATTTTTAAGTGTAAACCTCCTAAACCTAGGAATGCATGAATGATAAAATTTACATTGGATGGTGTCAATACCTGTAAAGAATATATAGGGTATAATAGAGAATTATTATAATTATTATTATATTTATTATTATTGTTATTATTATTATTATTTTATTATTATTATTATTATTATTATTATTATTATTATTATTATTATTATTATTATTATTATTATTATTATTATTTAAACATATTTATACAGGGAAGCCCGTTCAGACAAGATTGTCTGATCTGCCACAGGCCCCTGTTGGGCTATACATTTTATATCCAATGTAAAAAAAAATATGTAAAATGCAATCACAATTAATAAAATTGGCTTAAGATAAAGTTATGCTGCAAGTTGTGGTATTAAACATGAAAATATATATCTATGACATGCAACGTAATATACAGCAAGATGTGATATTAAACATGAAAATACAAAACTATGACATGCAACGTAATATACAAGGCAATCATGAGCGTGAAATAAATCTGAAATATAACAGAATATGAAATAGCATGCATTATATGGAAGCACAAAGGAGGTTTAGATTTATTACATGATACTTTTTTAAAGACCGGTACGGAGGAGCAGTTTCTTTGAGATTCATTTAATGTGTTCAACAAAATAGGACCTCGGCATAAAAAGGATTTCTTTAAGTAGTCTGTTCGTGGTTTGGTTACATATAATTTATTGGAATATCTATATTGCGTGTATCATGATGGTGGAGATGGTGAACATAAGTGAACCGGTCGGTCATGAAAGATGGAATTAAGTTATTCAGACATTTAAACATATAAGGATGGGAGTCAGATATTCATACATGTCTTTGTTCCACTTATTTAGTGCCAAGAGAATGACGGATTTCTGTAATGCTACATTCATGTTAAAATTGGGACTTGTAATACGTGCGGCTCGATTTCTAAGACTTTGAACGAGAGTCAGACACCAAGAAGGCGCTATTCCCCAGATTGTGAGGCCGTATATAGTCAATATATGTGGCTGAATCAGGCCAGCGTACATTTTCAATGCGGTGTCCTGAGTATAATGAATCGACTGCACCTAAAAATGGCACCTACTTTAGAGGAGCTTTTTGTATACCTATTCAGTGTGACCCGACCATGTTATTAGGTTTTCATTAAGCACTTTAACCCCCAGTATGTGATACTGAGTGGCATGAATCATTCCATATTTAGGAGTGTTTCATTTGCTGATACATGTATTGCGAAAATGCTGATACCTGGTCTAACATTATGTCTATATACCAGGTTTCCATGGTTTAAAGACCATGTTAGCATCGGTTTAAATTACATTTTGAAATTTGAATATGCAAATATGTTCCGCCATTGACGAAAATTCTACTCTCCTCAACATCTGATCAACCATCATATATATATATATATATATATATATATATATATATATATATATATATATATATATATATATATATGCAAGTTATATGCAAGTTATAGGGTCATCATTGTTGCAAACTTGTTATTTTTAATAGCTCATTTGAAAACATTATTTTTCAACATGGCATCTTGACTCGTAGGTTTTTATGGTGAAAAATGTCATAAGGGCACAGGAAAATTGTTTGACGTTCAGATTTTATTTTCTAAGGTGAAAAGTACGACAGTCATGATTCCCCCAATATGAGTTCCCCAATATATCTCAAGAACAAACCTTTGTATATCGTTACATGTCTGGTCTAAACCTTGTTTTCTTTGTCAGTGTTACCAGTGCATCATTGTACGTGCCTAACACTGTATTCATTTTAAAGATACAACTGCGAACACCATAAAACAAATTAACATTTTCTTCAATACTCTCCCTCTCTCTCTCTCTCTCTCTCTCTATATATATATATATAAATATATATATATATATAT